>OU026087.1:12606000-13909000 GCA_907269075.1 Idaea aversata
TTTTGAACAATATATAAAATAACGTTCAGACATGTTTGCCGCATGTCAGAATTAACGATGGTCCAAAATAACAACAGAATGGTCCCCCATAGGGATACGCGGCAGACCAAGGCGACGATGGCGGGATGATTTGACTCCTATAGGAATTATTGGTGTTCAATAGATCGTGATCAATGGAAGAAAGGTGGAGAGGCCTTTGCCCTGCAAATAATACTTGTTGCGGAAGGCGCCTCTAACGCGGACACTGCGCACTATCAATCGCATTGCGGACGATATTGATGTTCTTACGTGTTCTCTGAGTGAATTAATAATAACTGCTCTTTTTATTGTAACACAAGTTCCTATTTTCAATTCATTAAACAAGGTGTCGCTATAAGCGGAGATACGCAATATCAACCGTAGTTCCACACAATTGAATGAATTTGCGGAATTCCAACCAAGGCCATGCACGTGGGAACGTTAGACACGCAGGCTACTGTCATTTTTCATTGCAAGCCAGAGGCAAACTTGTCGGAAACATACAAACTGAGAAAAACATTCAAATTTTTGAAAGTTGTAGAACTACTGAAGTGTCTTGCCATTTAAAAACTGGATTCCGGCAGATTTCTCAGAATCTGGTAGATATACGAATAGTACAAGCAGTTGGCCTGTTGCTCTAGTGGACGTTACCTCGACATTCATTCTGAACGTCGTGGGTTCCAACCCCGGCAGGCCGTGCATCATGGTTTTTTCTAATATTTATTAACATTGCTCATAACATGAAGAAAAACATCTTGATGAAACATATTGACGAGATATTTCCTCTAGACACGATCTAAGCTGAGAGAGTGGTATTTGACGAACCAGTTGGCACAATAGTCACCAAAACAACCCCCATGAGTTTCTTGTGCCTTCTTCTCATTGGTGGGCGCGTTCCGAAGGCAGACATCCTAACTTTAGTTTTTAAGACGATTTTATGTGGTCTGTATATATAATGTATTATCATCATCATCATCATCATCATCAGCCGGTATCAGTCCACTGCTGGACGTAGGCCTCTCCCAAGATACGCCACTGAGCCCGATCTTCGGCTCTTCTTCTCCATTCACTGCCCACCGCTTTGCGTATATCGTCACTCCACCTGGTCACAGGGCGTCCTACACTACGTTTGCCAATTCGCGGTCTCCACTCCAAGACAAGCTTACCCCAACGATTATCAGTCCTGCGGCAGATATGACCAGCCCACTGCCACTTCAGTTTGCTAATCCGTTGAGCTATGTCGATCACTTTAGTTCTCTGGCGAATTACTTCGTTCCGGATTCGATCCCGCAGAGAAACACCGAGCATAGCTCTCTCCATAGCTCGCTGAGCGACTTTAAATTTGTGGACTAGTCTAGCTGTGAGTGTCCACGTCTCAGCTCCGTAAGTCATCACAGGTAGGACGCACTGATTAAAGACTTTTGTCTTTAACCACTGCGGTATAGGCGACGAGAAGACTCGACGGAGTTTCCCGAATGCTACCCAGCCCAACTGAATTCTTCTCTGGGTTTCCTTCTCAAAGTTGTGTCTGCCTAGTTGGAGCGTCTGCCCTAGGTAAACATACTTCGCAACAACTTCGAGTGGGATTCCATCTACGGCAATCGGTTCCGGGACAACGTGCTCGTTGTACATGATTTTGGTTTTATCCAAATTCATCAGGAGACCGATGCGACGAGAAGAATCAGCTAGGCCATTCAACATTCTCTGTAAGTCCGGCAGCGTTTCTGCCATTATGACGATGTCATCTGCAAATCGTGTGTGAGAGATGTACTTACCGTTAATATTGATGCCGCGATCTTTCCAGTCCAGCGTCTTAAACATATCTTCCAAGGCATTAGTGAACAGTTTCGGGGATATGACATCCCCCTGTCTCACTCCTCGGCGCAAATGGATATGTTTAGTTTTCTGGTTCTGTACTTGTACGGTCATCGTTGCGGCATTATACAGACATCTCATCACTTCGATATATCGCCAGTCCACTTGGCAACGCTGCAAGGACTCCAGAACGGACCAGGTCTCGATTGAGTCAAAGGCCTTCTCATAGTCCACAAATGCTAAGCACAATGGTCGATTGTACTCTTCGGTCTTCTGTATAATCTGCCGCATTGTGTGGATGTGGTCTATGGTGCCGTAACCGCTTCGAAACCCGGCCTGCTCCGGAGGTTGGAACTCATCGAGTCTTCGCGCAAGACGGTTCGTGATGACCCTTGAAAACAGCTTGTAGACATGGCTCAGTAGCGAAATCGGGCGGTAGTTTTTCAATAGGGTTTTGTCTCCTTTTTTGAAAAACAAAATCACCATGCTACTGTTCCACGCCTGTGGAGTTCTGCCATTGAAAAGAACGGAATTGAAAAGCTGTTGAAGCTGATGAAGTACTGGAGCTCCACCGGCTTTTAAAAGTTCTGTTGTGATTTCGTCTTCTCCCGGGGCTTTTCCATTTTTGAGCTGTTTAAGGGCCCTCACGATCTCGTCTCGGCTGATTTCGGGCAGATCTTCTGTGAAGTTGCGGGTTAAGGTGGCTCTACAATCCTCAGTTGTCAGCTTTGTGAGGTGGCTTCTACCCAAAGGCTGGACAAACACTTTCGACCCCCGATTTTGCTCGATTGATTCTTTAATCAAGAGCGTGTTAAAGGATCGGAGGTCGCGTCGTACCAACTTCTTAATGGTTTTGTTGCGCACCTGGTTATTCGACAAAGTTGACAGTGGATCTGTACGTCTCTCTTCCATTAGTCGAAGTGTTTCCGCTGAAAGTTTAGACTTTTTGCCCTTACGCTTGCATTCGCAAAACTTCGTCCCTTCTTCCCTGAGGATTTCCACCACTTCTTCGAGTTTCCGATCTACGTCATCTGTGGTTTCCAAGGCAGCGAATCGATTTTCCAATTTTATTTGGAATGTTTCGGACCCAGCAATGGTTTGGAGTAGGTTTGGTCGGAGCGTGAACTTCATCAAGCGGACCCTCTCGGCTTTGAAGTCGATATCCAGAGCGCCTCGTACAAGTCTGTGATCACTTCCGGTATTAAACCTAGTGATTACTGAGACGTCTCTGAATATGCGCCGTTTGTCCGCGATGATGAAGTCAATCTCGTTTTTGGTCACAGTGTCGGGACTTTGCCACGTCCATTTTCTTTGGGGCTTTTTTTTGAAGAACGAGTTCATTAAGAAAAGCCCCTCTTTCTCGAGAAAATTGACGAGCATTTGCCCCCTGTGATTCCTATTGTCAAATCCATGTGGTCCTATAGTCGATTCGCTGCAAGTCTGTACTCCCACTTTGGCGTTAAAGTCTCCCATGACAACATGGTAGTGAGCCTTGGAGGTGGCGTGTAAAGCTCTGGAGATATCTTCGTACATGCTCTCCACCTCATCATCCGAGTGTCTCGAGGTCGGTGCGTAAACCTGAATAACTTTGAGGCTGTACCTCTCGGTTAGTTTGATTATAAGGTACGCTACCCTGGTCGACACACTGGAAATTTCTACAACGTTGTCACTAAGAGCCCTGTTGACCAGAAACCCGACGCCGCCTTGGGATGGCTGATCTCCCTCTCTGTAGTACATAAGATGGCCCGATTCTAGGGTTATTGTGTCCTCCCCCTGTCTTCGGACTTCACACAACCCCAGAATGTGCCATCTCAAGTGTTCCAGCTCCTCTTCCAGCTGCGCTAGATGATCGTCCAGCCGAATCGTAATGTATTAAGCATCCAAAGAAATAAAGAAATTTGACTTTGACTTTAACTTTGACACCATGCCGGACTGCCAAAGACAGGGTTGCGAGTTCGATTCCCGCCTCACACAAGTATTTATTCTTAGATATTTGTCTGTGGTCTGGTTGTTTCTATGTATTATAAGTCATCATCATCATCATCCGAGCGATGTTCCCGGTTGCATCCCTCTCGGGAGCCCGGGGTCCGCTTTCCTGCTTTTACGCCTCCACTTTGCACGATCTTCGTCATTTTGTCTGTGGTCTGGTTGTTTCTAGTATTATAAGCATATATTACTAAAAGAAAAAAGTAAATAAGTATCATATCCGTTGTCTAGCCATAACACAAGTCTAGTTACATAGCTTGGGGCTAGATGGCGATGTGTGGAATGTCCTGCAATATTTATTATTATAGGTGCAGAACGATACATATAAATAATCTAGACAAGATGTAAAGACCAATTTTATATACTTTATTTTTGTACCTGTTACACATTTTGCATAAAAACCCACCACTGTAACACAATTGTAAGTAAAGTGTAACATTTACATTTGTGTGTGTGTGTTCACAACACAATAGAAAATCATTGTTTTGTTAATACAGTTCCAGCCGTCCGTGAAATAAGTTACAGTTTACTTTGAGTTACGCTTACGAATCATCGACCAGTAAGAAACTCTTATTTAGAACACCGCGTTCTAAGTAAATATAACAAAAATCGGATAAGGATGAGCGCACACCTACCCGCACCGCACGCGCCGCAGTAGCCGCGCCGCAGCGAAGGAAATCCACAAGGCCGATGCTGATGACATCACCAGCCGGAGCCGCGCATACAAACGGTGACTGCGGCGCGTGCGGTGCAGGTAGGTGGGCGCTCACCATAAGAATACCTGGAGCAAAATATGCTGTGCCTCCAGCCCCATTCGCTGTACATTGGCTGACCTGATGTCAGCTAATAAGAACGCCAAAGACCTGGCAGCACACTGGAGAAGGTGGCTCTGACCCTCGTCTGACCCTACCTAATCAATTGTTCTTTAATTCGTGCTATCGATACGAAGAAGAAGATCCGGATATCCGTTCCCGGGTATTTCAACAGCCGTCAACCTAGCACTTGCCATTACTTATCATAAAACAAAGTCACTTTCCGCTGTCTGTCCCTATGTATGCTTAGATCTTTAAAACTACGCAACGGATTTTGATGCGGTTTTTTTTAATAGATAGAGTGATTCAAGAGGAAGGTTTATATGTGTAATACATGCATAATAATTATAGCCGTGCGAAGCCAGAGCGGATCGCTAGTATAAACGACGACCCAGTTGGCACAATGGTTACCATGCCGGACTGCCAAACACAGGGTTGCGGGTTCGATTCCTGCCTCAGACAAGTATTTATGCTTAGATATTTGTCTGTGGTCTGGTTGTTTCTATGTATTATAAGTACACTAGCGACCCGCTCAGGCTTCACACGGCTATATTATGCATGTATTATACATATAAACCTTCCTCTTGAATCACTCTATCTATTAAAAAAAACCGCATCAAAAT
This sequence comes from Idaea aversata, assembly GCA_907269075.1. Taxonomy (NCBI): domain Eukaryota; kingdom Metazoa; phylum Arthropoda; class Insecta; order Lepidoptera; family Geometridae; genus Idaea; species Idaea aversata. Next base: position 12,611,255 of record OU026087.1, read on the forward strand.
CCGTTGAGTAGTTTTAAAGATCTAAGCGGTCAAAGGGAAATAGGGACAAAAAAAGCGACTTTGTTTTATACTATGTAGTGATGAAGTGATATTTACAAAAAAAAAGTATTTAAGTAGTATATCCGTTGGCTAGCACTCATAACACAAGTCTAGTTACTTAGCTTGGGGCTAGATGGCGATGTGTGGAATGTCCTGCAATATTTATTTATTTATTTGAACATATATAACAAAAATATCACAATCACGACAACAACAAAAAAGTAGTAAACTACATTTTAATAATATTACTTCAGTATCTACCACTTACTAGCTAGACTTTGTCTACTTTGTATAGATAGGTGTATACTCACTGATATCCCCTCCAAGGTCGAATACCTCCTGGAGGCCGCTATTAAAACAGCGCGCAACGGTCGCATCCTCCTGGAGGTCGATAATTTGGCTCCTATTTCAATCTCAATGTCAAGCTTTTAAAAATATAGCTAGCTTGTTCGAACAAAGACAATGTGAAAGAGAAAACATTAAGTTGTTTATACAGACTCATAGCTACCAATATAACAACCGGAAATATTACTTTTTTCGCATTTGTTGAGCGAGTCTGAGGTCAAGTGGGAACGTCGCAACCGCAACGGCAACTTTTGCACTTGAGCTTGTGTTTTGTGAACGAATAAAATAATTTAACCAAGCAAAACATGGATGGATGAGTTCTAAACAGTTTTTATACCATTCTATAGGTTTTTAGAATAAATTTCGTAAAGAAATTGTCAAATACATCAACCAAGTCACGAGACAGCGCCAATGGCGCGACATTCTCGTAAATATTTATTTATTCCGAATAAAAATACACTAGTGGATAGATAATCTCGACAGTAACAACATATCTTGATACGTACTAATCATTCAATTAGCGTAATTTTGGCTTTATTTCGTGTAAATAAGCTCGAAAAAAACGAATAACCTCCTAGAGGCGGGCCGACCGTTCCCACGGTCACTAAAAACGGTTTTCGAGTGTTTGGTTTTTTGTTCATACTCGTAAACAAAGCACTTCAAACAACCAACCTCTTGTGTAATGATTCATGACAAACTAAACTGTAAACAAAGTTGTAAAACGAAACCACTTAGCGCGGCAGTGTTATCGTAAATGAAATGTAAACATAAGAATTTTTTGCCGACGCGCGCGCCCGCGACGCGGGTGGTCCACTTAAACGGCCAGATGGCTTTAGTCTGCCAGGGCTATAAAATATCGAGTAAAGTAGTTTCTTTTGTCCTAAACTTGTAAGTTTTGAATTGTACAAGTCATATAATTTTTTTTTGTGGAATAACTCCTTTAATTTTTAAATTATAACTACGTATGTACAACAAACTGGAGAAAGTGGAGAAAGTTCAGTGAAAGGACTTTCACCTTAGAATTAATAATACATAACAAGATAAAACTGCACTAATGTATATATAGGTAGGTAGTGTACTTCATACCGATTCTTTATGACATAGGGTGTATCTAGCTCCCATTCATAACTTCGCTGTTATCGCTATTCTAATGACCCCCCTCGAGAAATCCGGATCTCGCGGGATTTCCCGCGGAAAATTCGACAGACCCGGACCTTTTGAAAAAAACATGGACGACCTCGGAGGAGATATTAACTATGAACGTACATAAGATTTCAGTCAGATTGCAACAAAGTTTAACCAGTTTGCCTAATCTTGAATCTAGAAAATCTGTCTATGAAACTTTGACAACGTTGCGTTATCAACTTTCACCGGCTCCCAAAAACCTCTAATATACAAAACACATTGTAATTCAAATCCTCATTTATGTAAATTGTTCCCAAAACTACCATTTTTGTGTATCTTGAGCTGACACCGGATTTTCAAGGAGCTTCTTCAACGAACTCATTCCAATTCCAAATCCTTAGAGGCGGTATAAATTACCTAAAGAAAGTCTGAGATTTCTAGTAGAAAATTGGTCTCTGGTACCGTTTCTGTCTTTATCATTTTGTCTAGGAACTCAAAGTAACATAAGATTTTAACCATCTACTGGTGGATCTGGAAAGAAATCAAATAAGAAGGAAAAATCTCAGTAGATTCACAATTTGAAACCTGGATCCAATAAAAAAAAATCTCACTAGATCCATTCTGGAACTGGCCGATGGATCTTCTCAGAATGATCGTAAAAAGGAGGTCATCAATACAAACCTTTTTAGAATCACACAGCAGAGCTGAAATCTTTTGCAATTTTAAGAATAAGCAGACTTTCCTAAGATAAAGACATACCTGCTTAGAATTCTTAAGATTAAATTATGTATGTGCATTTGTGCAACCATTGATCGTCCTAGTTCGATCAATATTATCATATTTATTGGTATTGCGAAAATAAATTGAAATTTTAATAGATCTGTCACGTCCTTTTGCTAAACGACTTTTTGCAAACGTCACACTGATATTTCTAGAATATCAATTATTAAATTATGGAAGTAAATTATAATGATTAAGTCTTTACTTTTAAATGACGTCAAAGATGCATGAATTCACGTAAGTGCATCTAACGTATAAGTGCAAAATACACGAAAATAGTGTTTTTAAATTGGCAGTACAATGCAATTGTAGATAGTACTAGGAAAGGATAGGAAACTGTTGGCACTTAAGCTTAATAGTCACGATTGCTACCTGGGGCCTAATGGTGCTCACACCAGCCAAATCGCTTCTAGAAAACGTTCATGCACACGATAAGGGCAACATACGATAGTTATTTTGTAATCAGCAACTATTCTGATGTTTACGTCGTTCTCCAGATGCTTTGATTTTGTTTTAAGCACCTGAGTAACTATCTTATCTATCTACTATAGAGGTCAAAATGAAAATCAACGACTTGGTTTTCCACTATTTTAAAGCTATATGTAGTAATGACGTACTTATCGATGAGAAAAACCATCCTCATCATCTTTTCGTCAATTTTTACACTCACTCGAGATATCGCAAGTCTGCCAGATTAAATATCAAAAACTTTATTCCCATGATCGTATTTAACAACATCGAGACCTTTCCCACACCAAGGAATATTCCTTTAAAACTAAACTATCTAATAAAGTTAAATGGTCTGCTGAACCCTATAATATTAGTTAGTATCCGTATAAATACTGGCTGGAACACGTCAAGTCGTGACTGAGCCGTGTCGTTGTACGACAAAGGCACGAGGAAAACATGGCAAAGAAAAGGACAGATGAGCGTCATAAATTGGCTTACTATCTGGTTATTGCAGATGAATTTTAAACTTCGATTCATTACACGGTAAAGAATTGCTAAGGGTAACCCAATTTAAATATCTCGGTCATATAGTTACCGCTGACCTGAAGGACGATGTTGATATTGAGAGAGAGCGGAGATCGTTGTCTGTAAGGGCTAATATGATAGCCCGCAGGTTTGCCAGGTGCTCCAGAAGTGTTAAAATCACATTATTTCAATCATACTGCACATCATTTTACACAAGCAGCCTGTGGGTTTCATATACGCGGAGGCAGTACAGCGCTCTCCGTGTACAATATAATAACGCGTTCAGGGTGCTGGTTGGACTGCCTCGATACTGTAGCGCATCAGGGATGTTCACCGAGGCGCGTGTTGACTGTTTCTATGCAACCATGCGAAAGCGGTGCACGTCCCTGGTGCGCAGGGTTCGGGCCAGTCCCAACAGCATTCTGAGAACGTTTTCAAATAGATTTGACTGTCAGTACATTAATAATTGTTGCATGATTCATGTACTGACTAGTGGTGTTTGAATAATTTCATTTAATTGTTTTATAATTGATTCTGACATTTCTTGTATTAATTGGACTAATTGTGACTTATTATTTGATTTTTGGATTTAAAATTGCATATTTATATGAATGAATTACTTACATCTTTTTCTATTTAATATTTAATTTAATTTAATGAATTTTTAATATTGATGTTGTTAATTTTGATTTGAATTGTTCGTTTTTATATGTATTTATTGATTTTTATATGAATTGAAATTTTGGTTTTTGAAGTTTTTGACTGTGACTGTAAGAAGATAGTTATTTTTAAATTTTAATCTTTAGTTTTTCATTATTTATTTATAATTTGATTGTTATTATGGATTTTAGTATCTGAAAATAAATGAATTGAATTGAATTGAATTGAATTACTAACCTACAAGTCCCTGTCTTGGAAATTGCTTTTCAATTCAACATAATTATATTTTCAAAAATTGCCAGAAAGATTGTTATTTTTTTCCTCGCAAAATTACAATAGCAAAACGCCTTGAATAAAGTCGTAATTTTGACTTTTTTTAACTAAAATGAAAACACTGACCAACAATACAAATATTTGTAACAAATAATTTTTATATTTAGAAATCAAATTATTGTAACTTATATTTGTCTGGCGTCTTTCAGTAGCTAATTCAAACTCGAACTGCATTCAATCTGACCCTGCACTAAAATGTAAGGTTCAACCCGTTTTCACTCACTCAGCATCGGTACATGATACGAGAACAAGTAGGTCGTGAGGCAGGTCACGGTATGACCTCTGAGAGGGAATTGGGCCGATCCCTCCCACCCCATGCCCTCCCTTACTGACACAGCCTCTGCTGTCCCACTTTACGCATCCAGGGAGGACGTAACCCGGTCGGTGGGATTGCTTCTGAATTTAAAAGATTGTGATTCGTTGATTTGTTTGTGTATGCTTAGTTTGATTGGCGTAATTTGATTTATATAGGGTAACATTTTAATTTTGAAAAGGCAATTTTTCTGTGCCGCCTGAAGTAATGCTGCTCCTGTCCTAAAACACACTTGATACTTTCTGCTAAACGAATGCCTCTAATTTTGGCGACCCAGTTGGCACAATGGTCACCATACCGGATTGCCAAACACAGGGTTACGGGTTCGATTCCCGCCTCAGACAAGTATTTATGCTTAGATATTTGGTTGTTTCTATGTATTATAAGTACTTTATATAAGTAGTATATCCGTTATCTAGCACCCATAACACAAGTCTAGTTACTTTGGCTAGATAGCACTGTGTGCATTGTCTTGACGTATATATTTATATTTATTTATTTATTTTTCGTTTTATATCGCTTTGCCTTCTGCGTACAACATCAGCATCTTAAAAAGGGCAAGTAAAGCGAACTTGTAATAGTTCACGTTCGTCCCAGAAGCTCGGTTACTGGGTCAGTGTGACGCATGCGTCCCGGGACAACAGGTTGACCGGGTCATACCGGGCCATAGCATCGGATAAATAAATACTAACCAGTTTTCTAAACTAAATATAATGTGAGAAAAGTGACGGAAAGATAAGTGTCTTTGTCCTTTGTCTATGAAATGAGCATCTACAAAGTCTACGCATCTAATTTTAAAACTTGAAGATGGAATGACACTTCTTTACCAGTCTTTACTCTAATTATGTGTTCAAGAAATAGGTATCGTAGTGCATATTATAGCCATACCTAAAACTGACTTGTACCTAAAGACTGCTCTAGAACGATTTGCAAGTAGATGCTTTACTTACATGGTATCTGGGCTTAGTTGCATACAGTAGTTTGGTTGCTAATTCAGTGCTACTGGACTACTGAAACTTCAGTTTGCAGAAGTACGACAGGGAAAGCATCGAACTACTGCTACTCGATCAAATTGACAGTCACAAAGACGCATCTATTCTACCTTCTGTTATACTATGAGTGTTCTCTCATATCTTCTGGTATTTGTTTAATTAGATTTGGACTTCTACCTGGACAATCGCAATACCATTCGAAACAAAGCGAGAGTTCGTTTACTTTCGTTGAAATTCCAGAAACTCCTTTCTCGGACTCGTTTATCAATCTAATTACGTCACTGAAAAATCTGATTTATCTCTGTCCTACCAACAGAAGGTAGGTAAAGTAGTTACAGCGGTCACCAATGCATAAGACATGAGTCTCATTCGTATTCAAGGGCGTGCAACGACGACTGCGCTTCGAGAACGTTCGGTGACGTAAGGTCTTAAGTTTACATTCAATAAAAGAAAGTGTAGGTATTTATATCGATTGTTACCAATGGTGTTAGGCTACTCAATATTTAGCTTTCCAAAGCGTGTTCTTAAACTGATCACGACTACCAAACGGGCGGGCGGGCACGGTGCTGGCCAACTACGAAGGGTGGAAGCCAAGACTTGGGTTATAGACCGAGAATACAAAAAAATTGATGTAACTTATTAAAACTTTGTTATTAAATAAAATATTTTTTTAATTTCACTAAAATTCTAAATGAAAATATTTGCAGTAAGGAGCCAACTAAGCCGCGGGTTTCATCACTATATTTTCTTTACAAACATTTTTCAATTTTATTTTTATTTTATTTATTGAAAAAACCAACAGCAATTCACTTAAACTAAACATAACTTAAATATTGGTAGGTAAGAAATATCCATTGGTGCACGGTCAGCTAAGAAGGTGAAATAGGTTCTGCGAGCAAACCTTCTCCATCTAACTCGTATTTTACAGTGCCCTAAATGGCATTGATTGGTATTGCTAGCGCTATTAAACACTAATATAACTAGTACCCGCACCTTCACCCGTGTGTGATTTTTTTTAATTTTCTTTCATACAAACCTAGTTCTGAAAATAACGAACCCAAAAACAGGGTTATCCAGTTTGGTGCAGTCGTTCGGAAGTTATGTGCGTACATACATTTCGGCGATTCATTTTTATTTAGTTAAGATGAGATGTAAAATTAAAATTATTAGATAGTTAAATATTTTAAACCTAGATAAGTATAGACATTTAATAAAACATAGAGATAATATTATTTAGATATCACAACCTAAATCATATTAATAAATAACTTTAGCACTCGTTGTTATTTCTCTATTCAGGTATTTTGTTTGATAAACAAAACGTTTCTATTTCATGAACACAGTTTAATTTGATGTAAGATTTTATCTACTCACGTTACGCTTGTCGCGTTCAAAGTGTCTAAACCCAATAAACCGTTAAATAAATATATATATTCTAAGTATATTTCGTTATTAATTTTGAAGAATATAATATCTTCGATGCTGAAATATTTACCATTCTACTATAATTCAAAATATTTTTAAATATAAATATTTTTTTATTTAAGTCTATTTCGTTATTTTTGAAGAATATAATAACGTTTTCACAATATCTGCAATTAAATGCAATAATTGTGAAGAATATAATATCTTCGATGCAAAAATATTTACCGTTCTTCGTCTCGTAGTCGTAATAGTACATTGCGATACAAGTGTGGAAAGCTGATCATTCCATAGAGGCGGGTTTATGACGCGCGAGCGGAACGCGAGCGTGGCAAAAGCCGAGATGGAATGATCAGCTTTCCACACGTGTATCGTACGACGTTTTTTATCACAGTTGCGAATAAAAAAAAGACTTGTTAAAATAATTAAAGGTTTTTAAGAATTTTAGGTTATGTTTACTATTTTTTGTTAGTTACACTCTCGAAAGGCTACGCAAAAAACTTTTAATCTATACAGCCTCGTCTGACATACAATATTTTTATAGGGTTTTTTTCATTTGTTTTTGCGTCGGTGGTTAAAAACAGAATAATAATGGTAAGGAAAAAAAATATTTATGTACCTAAAGAAAAAACAAAATAAAAACAAAACTCAATTTTTAATTATTTTCAAAGACGTTAGCACGTAAAATTATCGTTCGTTATACTTTAGAGACAACCTCTTGAAAAGAAGAAAAAAGGTACCACCAAAGAGGTTTAAGCCAGCAAGGCTTAAAAACTTTTTGATGGTACCTTTTTTCTATACATCAAAACAGTATAACCCAGATAAATTAAGAATGTTTCATCTACTTAATATGTCATTAGCAGTAAGATACGTATTTGACTTATCGGGATTACGTATTATTTTAGCACTAGTTGGATTTTTTTTTATCGCACGCGTGTATAATACGTTGCATTATGAGCCTAAAAGCGGTTTAATAAGATCCACTTTATGAGCAACTGTGATAAAAAATATTTTTCTTCTCAAGAATAATTAATAAGTTAATAAGTTTGAAAAAACTAGTAGCAAGTACAGACATCAAGAGACTTTATATTACTAGCTGCGCCCCGCTGTTTCACCCGCGTAAGTCCCCGATCCCGTGGGAATACCGGAATAAAAGGTAGCCTATATTTTTCAATTCGATCTAACAGTTCCTGAGATCAGCGCGTTCAAACAAAAAACGGAAGCCCTTAAAGATGAATAATTTTCTCCGATTTTTCCACATTTCCCACTGATTCTTCGTTTCCTAGTGGTCGCAGCGTGACGTTATATGGCCTAAAGCCTTCCTCGATAAATGGACTATCCATCACAAAAATTAAATTTTCAATTCGAACCAGTACTTTCTGAGATTAGCGCGTTCAAACAAACAAACAAACTCTTCAGCTTTATAACATTAGTATAGATTACTCGACGATTATAAAACGAGGCTCGTAACTCTATTATACTCGTGACCACGGCAGTTGTAACTCTGTCGAAAATTTTAGGTAATTTTCAAAATAAATTATCTAAAACAAATACACAATTTATGAAAAATAATTACGAATTCGTTCCAGAAACGTCATTATAATTTAACACATTGAAGCAAGCAACGGCTGCAATACCTCGGGACACCGTTAGTCAATTCTGCGTTAGATGAAACCTTTTTATTAACCTTTTTAGTAACCTTTTTATAAATTTTAAGTAGACGGTAGTTTGCCAGCATTTCACATAATATTTTTGTAAGACGAATGTCATCTCAGTCTGCCTGTGACCATGGGATCTGCAAAGTTCCCGAAACGTCAGGTTTAAAATAAAAATAAAAACGGGAATATATCCGTTCAAATATATTTATAATTATTAACACATTGAGTTTTGTTTCTAACTCAGTATAAAACTCTGGGTTTATTGAGGTCGGGTATGAACTTTAATCTGTGTAAGTCTCTTTATATTGGCTTAAATAGTATTTATTGTAATGGTAGTTAATGTTTAGAGCATCAACAGCGCAGTGTTCATTTAAACTGTCTTTATGGCACAGTGGATGAACCAGCTTTTTCTCGCTTCTAATGTAGAAAGTTGCGGGTTCGATATCCGTAATTGAACAAATCATTTCCTCACAGAAACAGGCTTAGCCTCGTTTGGCGGATTTTTGATGTAATAATCCCTGTAAGGTTATGGTAAATAACTTTATTTATTATGATAGTATTATAATTGTATGATCTAAGTACCTATTTGTTTTTGGTCTGAGTGTTTCTGTGTTGTATTATAAGTTTATATTATCTGTTTACAAAATTGAAGGGAAAAAACTGTATATCTGTGTAAAATCTCATATGTCGCGAGAACATACGCAAAAAGAGTTTTAGATGACAAAAAAAAAAATAGTCGTCCGACATTTGTCGTCCAACAAATTGTCGTCCGACATTTGTCGTCCGTCAATAGTCGTCCGACATTTGTCGTCCGACATTTGTCGTCCGTCAATAGTCGTCCGTTAAAAAATACCATATGTACGTCTTAATACACTCACAGCCAAATTAAAAACAGTAGGCCCAGGCATACATTTTCGCCGCGCCGTAGAGAGGGGATAGCTGTCTACTCTCCATCCGTCTTACGCTTTTTCGATCAGGTCACGTGTCCTGACGCGAGTTTAAGATTTTATACCCATTACAGAAAAAGTGCTCAACGCCGCTAAAGAAGTTTTCACTTCAAAATAGGATTTAAAGAACAATTTGTAACATAAGAGTTAAGACTTGCAAAAAAAAACCTTCCATGGTTTTTTATTTTACCGGTTAAATCCATAGGAAATCTAGAAATCAATTTCAATGCCACCTATTTATTTTATTTGTCATTTTTGTATTGTAGTATTGTATTTTTTGTAGTTATATAGATTGTTAGACAGGAATAAAACTATTTTTTTTAATAATATTTTTTTATTCGTTTCGGATTAGTTAAGCCGAATCTTATTATTCTAATGTATAAACACCTTTATAGTAAACCTATAAGCTTGATTGACGTCTCAACGTAATACTCCATAATACGGAGATGGATCAGGAACAGATTTATCCCCGATAAGGGTCCTTACACAATGGGGAAGTGTCACCGAAATGTAACGAAGGTCTGACCACAGGGTCCACTTATATTGTGAACTAAAACTGTTTTAATAGGATATTGGAATGCTTTGAGTTTCTATCTTATTATACTGAAGTTATATTGATTATTAGATTAATTAATTCACATTAATATTATATATTAATCAATAAGAACCTGTTAAGTCCCACTGCAGGACAAAGGCCTGTCCATTCTTAGTTAACGAATTTCTACGATCTTTGTCTTTCTCCTTTTTTCTAACAATTAAAGTAAATCACGGGCATGTACACAGGTAGTGATGTACATGTATACACTGTACAGCAAACCTTAGTACCTACTATGAAAAAAAACCAGCCAAGTGCGAGTCGGACTAGCGCACGAAGGGTTCCGTAGCATTATATTCTGTTTTTGTTATTTTACCGGCAACAGAAATACATCTTCTGTGAAAATTTCAACTGTCTAGCTATCACGGTTCATGAGATACAGCGTGACAGACAGACGGGACGGACGGACACTGGAGTCTTAGTAAAAGGGTCTCGTTTTTACCCTTTGGGTACAGAAGCCTAAAGATAATGATTGCTCTGGACTAAAGGTATTATTCAGGACGTAAATAGGAGAATTCATTTACGGAAAAAGACCGATAACATTATCATTACATAGTATAAAACAAATCTGCATTTCTGAATTTCTGCATGTCTCAGAAATGAGAATGTTACGCTGGGCCGGAGGTGTCACACTACTGGACCATATACAAAATAACTATATTCGTGGCAGCTTCAGAGTTAGACCTATTCCCGATAAACTGGTTGAAAATCGACTACGCTGGTATAGACACGTGATGCGCCGACCACCTGAACATATGACCCGGCAGGTGTTAGATATGTGGACCCCACCTAAAACCAGAGGTAGACCCCGCCAAACGTGGATAGCCACCATTAATAAGGACATAAAAAATTCCGACATATCGACAAAGACGACCCAGGACCGTGTGTCCTGGCGAAGAGTAACTAGGAGAGCCGACCCCAAATAATGGGATAAGGCTAGGAGAAAGAAGAAGAGTATAAAACAAAGTCACTTTCCGCTGTCTGTCCCTAATAGTCCCTATGTTATGTATGCTTAGATCTTTAAAACTACGCAACGGATTTTGATGCAGTTTTTTTAATAGATAGAGGGACTCAAGAGAAACGTTTATAGATACATGCATACATGCATAATACAGCCGTGCAAAGCCGGGACGGGTCGCTAGTCTATAATATATATAAAAATCAATTGCTGTTCCTTAGTCTCGCTAAAACTCGGCTGAACCGATTTAGATGATTTCGGTTTTGAAATGTTTGTTGTAGTCCAGGGAAGGTTTAAACGGTGAGAATTTAAAGATCGGACTTACGCGGGTGAAACCGCGGGGCGCAGCTAGTAACATATAAAATTCATTGTCACTGTAAAATCTTAACAAAGATCCCTTCTGGCCCCTAACTATTCTTGCAAAGTAAAATGAAAATCTGAAAAGAAACTTGAAAATTGCAGACGAAGGAACGTACCTAAATTTTCTAAAAGCACGTAGATTTCTCACTACAAAGAACATAAGACCGTCCTTCGAAGTTACGATACCTTTTGTCCAACACAATGGTCCCGTAGGTGCAGTTATGTATTTCACAGTATCTAAGAAGATATATACCACGATATAGGTAGATTATGTACAGTATGCGTCATAAGTCCACTATCAGTTTGCTACAAAGTCAAAGTCGAAGACCACATAGAAACGTCTAAAAACTAAGTTAGGATGTGTGCCTTCGGAACGCGCCCACTAATGAGAAGGCACAAGAAACTCATGGGGGATTTTTTTTCATGTGATCACGCTCACAAACAATATTACAAATATTTGAAGGTATCTGTTGAAATGGAGCAATTAAAGTCACATCCATGGATTCTTAATTTTAAGGTACGAAGAGTTATTATAGTACGCCTTACCGCACAATTTATGCTTCATAAAAGTTTTGAATTTGTTAATGGACATGTCATATTACATCTTTAGGTAACTTATTTTAATAGAGTACACATGTGCTATTAAATGAACTGTTTATTTTCACGCACGGTCTTAATACTATCACTTCCATAAGGAAGTGATCGTAAGTTTAATATTTTGTTGATAGTATTATTACTATCAACAAATATTAAACTTACGACCTTCTTTTAATAGACGTTACACACCAACATAAATACTTGAATTAAAAGCACTCAGTGTGATTATTATTTTCAACGTGTGCTATGTATATAGTTGGTCGAGTGGTATAAGCCGCCACCCGTTGTTAATAATGTTTGAATAGTGCTGCACAGTATTGTAAACGTTACGGTGCTAGTGGACTTCTGAACGTTGATTGTACATATGTACAAGTATATGGATATCTTTATATCAATTGCAGCTTAGTTCTTCGAGAAAGTGAACTTCTCTAGGATAAATAGTGAAGTTTATAGAAGTTTCCTTCGAGACAAAGATTCGAATTTACCAGCAGAATGAATTTGGTTTTGTTTTTGTTTGTTTTGAGGGAACAAAATACAGTTTATTTTTTTTACTTTAATATGTTTCGAAGTACACTTTTTACGTGTAACGTATTACTATTAGACTAGGGGTAATTTACATAATCCACATGTAACGGATATAATTCGTAACTTACGTACGTCTTAAGAGGAAAAGGTACCGGGGGCTTTCTCCATACAAACTATTACAAACGTAGTCGACTGTTTTCTCCCTGGATAATGACACTAGAGCAAATATTTTTGGTGCATAAAACTTATAACTACCATGACCATGCCCCTATTTTTTGTTTTTTTTTATTTTTTAATTTTTTTAATTTTAATTTCTATGATAATTAGAAAATGAAAAAAAAACAAAACATAGGGGCATAGTCATGGCAGTTATAGGTTTACTGGCACAAAAATATTTGTGCTAGTGTCATTATCCAGGGAGGAAACAGTCGACTACGTTTGTATGGAGAGCGCGCAGGTACCCTTTCACCTTAAATGATAAAATAACTTGTAGTTTGATTTAAATAAAATTTAATATACGAAACGAATTCAGAACCTCCTTTTTTTAAGTCAGTAAAAAATGTGAAAGACTCTTTGTATCAGACAACAGTTTTATTTTTATTTTACATCACTGTTGAAAATTTTATTTGCTATACCTACTGCTATTTTGTGAATGTAAATTGTGTCGACTTGAACTAAAAATATATTTATTTATTTCATTTGAATTGCTCCGATGATTATCCATATTATCAGCTGTATGTAGGTAGGTAATCGCTTTCAGCGATAAGGCCGCCCATTTGTGCAACTTATATATACTTTATGGCTATTACTTTACTTCGTGTATATCGTGTTCTGTTTCTTCTTGTGTTGTACAAATAAAGTTGTCTATCTGTCTATCTATACTGTAGAATACAACAAGTTCTTGTGCTTTTATCACACTCTCTAGCACGTACAAGACGCGGGCTTGATACAGCTTACTCGATTTTAGCCATAGACACAAAATTGTTTTTTTTTTTAAAAGAACATAAAATACAGCCTCTATATTTTAGCATATTGTTTTATTTCTATTTATTGATTGTTTCAGGTAAGTCAATTTCATCAGCTTGTACGCACAATTAGGTAAGTACGTCAATTTGGGCATAAATTTATCTGCTGGTAAGAGACTTCCCCCGAATACTGAAAAGCTACTTAATCTTAAGTGGCGTTTAAATTGAAATTTAAGTGTAGGCTTCAATAGAAAACATACACTTAACTTTAATATAAATGCCACTTAAGATTAAGTAGCCTTTCAGTATTCGGGGGTTATTTTTTTAAACAATCGGTTGATTGTTTCATTCATACATACCTATCATCTATCGACCGATTGAGAGTTGTCTGCGTTCGATCGATCTACATTTGAGTTTTGAGCAAATCGGGCTTCTGAGCGAATTTGTAACACTAAATGATTACCTAGTTGACGCTTTAGAAGCGCGTCTTTTTCATGCCAGTATGTACAGACCTTACGTTACTATTATTTTTGCATAAAAGAGCTTGTTAAAGCGCAATATAGTAATTTGACTTCAGCTTATTATAAGTTGTATAATAAAATTGCTATGATTGGTAAAGCGGCGACCACAACACGCAGTGAAATCGCGATAGAAAGTGGTGGTTTCCCGTCGCGACGCCCTCTCATTTAAACTAGGCATATTATAGGCATCTGTGACGATGGTTAGCTCCTTAAGCTATACCTATCTACTTATAAGAACCGATTAGATATAATTTGCGGTGAGAAGTTCCGAAAGAAAGTTTTTTTTGTTAAGAAATTGAATTGTTACTTCAGAGAAATGTTCTGGAGTAATTTAGTTATTACGATTATCAAATAGGTATCAAGTTAAATATTTAATGTTGAATGAGTTAATAAAATTATTAGGTAAGTACATTGACGTGCAATGTGCATGGTCTGTAATTTTTGAAACGGTCTTTTAGGCTTTTTTTTGCTTTAAAAAAAAGTTGTTGAACAGAGTATGAAAAGAAATTTATGATAGCTATCTAGACTGAAAAAACCGATTAGATATAAATTGCGGTGAGAAGTTCCGAAAGAAAGTTTTTTTTTTGAGAAATTGAATTGTTGCTTTAGAGAAATGTTCGATTAACAAATATCAAGTTACTAATTTAATGTTGAATGAGTTAAATAAAATTATTAGGTACATTGATGGGCATGGTCTGTATTTTTATTTTGTTATTTTTTTAGGAACTATTGTTACAAAAATTTTATATATATATTAAGTGTGTCTAAAAAATCGTGTAATCCTGTAGGTAGTATGTAGTAGTACACTCGGACTTTACCCATAAAAAGGGAAAAAGGAAAATAAATAAGTTTGAGAAAATCACGCTCATTTACCCAGAGTTTGGGGTTTTTTTAATATGTATCACAATCATTAATTACTCGTATTTTAGGGCCCGCTACAAAATTCCTAGTAAAACCATGTTAACCATTTATAAGGGTAACTGCCCCACTCTTTAAATTAAAATAAGTAGTTCATACAAAAATTGTTTTTCATAAGGTTTTTAGTAATGTCCTGTTGGTGTGACCTACAAGTACTTGTATATACATACTTTTGAAGAATTACTGAGCTTTTTGTATGATTTAATTAAACTAAAAATAACGCATTTGGAATGGAATACTAACAAAAAATTTCAAGGAATTTTCATCACAAATTTTAATGAGTCATCGTATTCATCGCGTTACGCTCCGTCGCCGCCAGAGGGCGCGGCATTACGAACACAATAGCGCGAAGTAACTCGTTATTAATCTGTGACAATGGTCGCAGCGGTCGCGCCCTCTATTGTGGAGTGACCTTAAGTTGCAATTTGAACTCGCGGCGTATGCTTATTACATTGTCACGCTAAACTGCAATCAGTGTTGTTTTATGAACGTTATTTTATCGTGTATTTTTTTCTTTAGAAATAGGTAATGTGAGATATTTTTTCATATGAGAAAATGACTGTATATTTGGTCCTATTTTATTAAGGAGATGTCAAAGTAACGACCCGCCAAATATGTGTTTTTTTTGTTTTTCGTAAAAATTACCCAATAACAAATCGAATAACATTTTGTGAAACGAACTTTGGAACATATCCTAGAAACTACTTTTTTATTTATTCATATGAATAATAATAATAATAAGCCCGCAGGGCACCTTGAGGTGAGGTAAAGGGGAGTAACGACCCCGCGGTCCCGAGTTCTCCAGGGGGAAGTCACCGTTCCTCATCTCCGGCTTGCCTTGGTTGGCTGGTCGGAGTGAATATTGACGAGGAAGCGGTCCCCCGCCTCTGGCTTGCCTTCACCGGCCGTCCAGAGTGGAATCGCATGAGTAGAAATACTCGAAGGATGGATGCCGAACGTCAGTGATGAGTTGGCCCGCTCGCTCGGACTACCAGCGATGACTTAAAATCCAGTAAGGCCTCTCCATCCTTCAAGCCACTCACGTTCCTGTTGCCCCCTTGCTGTAATTTACTCGGCTAATTAGGGTGGCCCAGTCTGAGAGTTGGCGAGTCTTGGACATTGTTACGGCAGGTACCCATAGTATCCATAGTTCCCCAGTATCTAGTCCACTACCATCCCATCAGAATAGCTCAAGTAGTTTTGTCCTGTAGATTATCAATAGTTTCATTCAAACCGGAGGTTGTCCTTGGTTGCACTTTATAGTGTAGACAGGGATAATCGCCGGTTTAGAATCCACCCCATTGTTTGCTATTATACTTGTTATTGTAAAGGGCCTCTACGTGTTGGCTTCGGCTCCACGCACGCCTTCCAAAGGTCCGGGGCTCCATAGCCCCGTGATACAGGACGTATAACAGACAAAATAATAATAATAAATCATTTATTTCAGGCTACAAAGGCCCATAGATATAATACATACCTTAAACATATAAAACAGGGCTATCAATAATATACTAAGATTTTAAAACCTAGAAACTAGAAACTAACATAAATAATCATAACGTAATCATAATTAATAATTGAAGTACCTATAATAAATTATCATTTTTTTTTATTTGTTTGTGCCTGTGGTGTTTAATGTTTAAATTTTGTTTTACAGTGTGACATTTGTTTGGTTTTTTTTTTTTTTGATAATTTAGTTTTTTGTAATTAGATATATCCTTGTATTTTGTAATTTTGACATTTAATTTTATGTTTTAAATTGGATTAAATTACTGCACATATTTCACAAGCACTTAGCTTTAATTAGATATTTATACCTGAACTCTTGTTGTGAATTACTTAAAAAAACAGCACTCTTGAATAAGTATACCTATTAATAGTTAGGTAGCTATAGAGACTTGAAAAACGTCTTGTTTGAACCAAATATTTCTTATTTTAATTCAATAAAATAACCCAAAGACTATAGGTTGGATTAGCTACATACGTTACAAATAATGTCGTATTTATGACCTCACATTCGTCTTTCGTTTTTGCAAGCAACCCCCTAATAACCCTTGACGCAAAAAGGAGTGTTATAATATAAGTTTGACGTGTGTGTGTCTGTAACATCGAAGCTCCTGAACGGATAAACCGATTAAGATTTTGTTTTGTACTCTGACTGATTTTATTCACCAAAAGTGTATTAAAATCGTCTCATTACGACCACTGCCTTACGTTCAATGAATAATCGCGATGAGATCATTTTAAACGTTGCTAATTTCAAGCCGTAGCCGGCGGCCCCAGCGCGGCGGCCTCACTTGGTTACAGTTCGGTATCAAGTTACTTAAGTAGGTACCTACCTACCTACTTAGTTAGTACATTGTATTACGAAAACTTTGAGAGGAGGAAAACGAATTGTTCTAATGAAAGATTTCAACGCGCTCATTTTATTTTTTAGACACATGGTTATAGTTATAGTTAGATGTTTTGATTGGAATAATTTTTGTATTAATAAATTATAGGTCAAATATTATTTGGTATGATTTCCTACAGCAGAGTTAAGCATCTTATTGCAAAATGTAGGTAAGTATACTGTACTTATAATAAATTACATCTTGTAAAGTGGTTTTTTAATTCATGGCAGATAATTACAAAAAAAAGTCTTTGAAAATAATTAAGTACTAACTTTATGAAAACGGCTAGTAACAAATATAATAATGTACTTCCATATTTCTTTTCAGTTAGCATAATTATTATTTTATGTTATCATACTACTAGCGACATCTATGCGAGCACGCTCGAACTCGGAGCACGACGTCATGCCGACATTGACCGCAAGAGGGCAGTAGTACACACAACGCTCGCGGTTAATGAACGTTCTTGACAAGTTCGTAGCGAGTTCGTCGTGACACAAACATTGAACAACTTCACTCGTACAATAGGTACGTAAGATTGCTCGCTTTGCTGTTCGAATTTAGAAAACGAGTTTTCTTTTTTTTAAATTGGCTTTTTAATTTTGTCACTTTTTAGAAATGAGGTTGATTGTAATTTTTGCATTTAGTTCTTTACCTTTAGTACTAATGAATAAATTAGGTAAGTACATAATTATTAAACAAATTCTTTGTTACGAATATTTAAATAAATTCGTGAAGGTAGATTAAGTAGGTATAGGTCATTTATTATCTGTAGATTTAGGTATGTAGGTTCCTAAAAAGTACCTACTTATGTAACTGCTTACTACTTACCTCATTTATTATTAAATTTTAATCATAGACTACGTTGTTATTATGACATCATAATACCCTCTGTCAAAAGATCATTAACCTTTGGCGGAAAATGTTAATGTTCGCTTTAAGTAAGTAAGTTTAAGTAAGGATACTTAAATAATAATCTAGTCATTTGTGTGTAGGTAATTACTGCTATATTTATTTGCAGGTATGTTTAATTTATAGTAGCTTACCTACTATTTCTAAAGATTGCTTATCGACCTAGCAACCCTGATTTAAAAACTAAGCTTTTGAAAAAGTTTTGTTTACATCTTACAGATGGCGTTAGTAGTAGGTGTCGCAAGCAGATTTAAAAAGAAAAAAAAATATTTTTCAATTATTAATGTAATAAAAAAAATATTAATTTAGAAATTTAAAATTAAATCTAGAAAAAAGAAACAATTTGCCTACTCGGGGTAGGTAACTAAGTAACTCTACCTAAGAATTAATGAAATGATAAATATACTATTAAAATAAACTTTATTTTAAAGCGTCCAAAAAGTCCACGTCCAAAAAGATACAAAAGAATAAAACTATCGACCAGAGTAATGGAGGACTCCGGCACGAAGGGTTCCGTCCGTACCATGTTTTAGGGGATTTTTTCTGTCTTATTACTTACTAGCTGAGCCTCGCGGTTTCACCCGCATAAGTCCCAATCCCGTGGAAATATCAAAATACAAAGTTGCCTATTAGCCTTCCTCGATAAATGGACTATCCAACACAAAAATAATTTATCAATTTGAACCAGTAGTTTCTGAGATTAGCGCGCTCAAACAAACAAAGTATAGATTTGTTATTATAACGGCAACAGATTCACTTACTTAGGCCCGTATTAATAAATCGCTCTCAATATCGATCTTGAGTGCGTATCAATTGAGTGAGTCTTGAGATGCGGTCACTATCTTAAGTTAGGCGTTAATTAATAGATAAAACTCAAGTTTTAACCAGGCTGATGTCGCTCTTGAGATTTGAAACTGATCTTGAGAGCGACATTGAATGACAGTAACGCTTTGTTCTTACCTTGAATGGTATGTTTTTACCCTATGGTAGGTAGTGTCGTCATATTTTGCTGTCAACTTGTTTTTAATGTGAATTTTTTTACAAAATGTAAGATTTTACTACTAAATAATTATTTAAATGCGAATGATTTGTTCAAAAAGTCATTAGCATAAAATATCATCATAATAATTGATTTCTGACAAAATTTGTTCTAGCTCCATGTTCCTGAACTACAAAACTAACGAAACAGCTAACTTATGTCATGTATGACCCTCAATCAGACTTGAGTTCACGAAACTACATCTTGAGACATATTTTGAGAGCTGAGTTTGATTTATTAATACGGTATTACTCAAGTGATACGTCGCTCTTTAATCGCGTCTTAAGATAGGTTTATTAATCAGCGCAACAACTCAAGAGCAAACTCAAGATTGAAATCGATATTGAGTTCGGTTTATTAATACGGACCTTAATCTGTGAAAATTTCAACTGTCTAACTATCACGGTTCATGAGATACAGCCCGTTGACAGACAGACAGTGGAGTCTTAATAATATGGTCCCCTTTTACTCTTTGGGTACAGAATCCTAAAACCCCACAAAATAAATTAAAGTTACGAAGTTAGTAACAAAGTTTCTGAACGTTACAAGCTTAGGTATTATACCTTATTCTAGAATACCTACCTGCTATTTATACTTAGATAGCCAGAAGGTAACTTTACTATCCACCTGCCAAATAGCTGTTTTAGTTTTATTCTGTTAGCCGCCATTTTTTCTTGCCGACATCCGCACGTAGCTAATTTATTCATAGCACCTGTAGTGTTGTATATCTACTTATGTGCTTATGCATGTATATAGTTAGGTAGCTACAACAAGCAATAAATGTGGAGGTTCACCGTAAAGTTGTATTTCTAATTTTTAGTGTCTCTTTAAAAGTTATATAAACTTACAAACACAGAATATGAGGTTCTACGAAATAACAACATTTGCAGCCCTTTTTATCCCCCTAGGAAATAGGGTATAGAACCCGGTACTTTTACCTAAGAAAACCTAAGAACTAGGATTTTTAGGGATTTCCGGGAACAATATATTTCGTGAAATAGAGAATTATTATTAAGAAAGCTAAAATAATAAGTATATATTTTTTACTAAAAGTTTTACACTGTAAATAAATTGATTAAATGATGACACAATGTTTTTTTTTTTTAATTTTTATTGTGCATCTGATCCAAAATCCCGAAATTCCCGGGAAATCCCGGCTTGCTTAGGCTGGTACCGAAAATACCGGTTCTCAAAAAAGTCTCCGGTTCTCGATACCCTACTTAGAAATCGTTTCTAAGTGCTCGCTTACATCCTAAAATGAACCAGCACCTAAATGCTTACGTCCGGCGTCCTAAAACTAGTTCGCATTAGGATAGTATTTTAGTCGAGTAGCGAGTAATTTAGCAGCTAAACGTTCACGAACACCAAAAATTGAGTCGAGTAGGTTAGTAAGTAACTTAGTCGAGACGATCCATTTTACTCGCCACTCGCCTAAAAATAGAATAAAATGGATCGTCTCGACTAAGTTACTTACTAACCTACTCGACTCAATTTTTGGTGTTCGGGCACGTTTAGCTACTAAATTACTCGCTACTCGACTAAAATACTAGCTCAATGCGAACTAGGCTTTAGCTCTTGTAGTTTCAGATATTTCTTGATGTGTATTTTTATTATTTTATATTTATACCTACTAGCGACCCGCCCCGGCTTCGCACGGCTATATTATGCATGTATTATACATATAAACCTTCCTCTTGAAACACTCTATCTATTAAAAAAAACTGCAACAAAATCCGTTGCGTATTCCAAATATTTAAGCATACATACAGCGGAAAGTGACTTTGTACTATGTAATGATGAGTCCATCAACTTAAGCAGAACTTTAAAGCCCTGCTTGAGTTTAATTTGGCTAACTTAGGAAAGTTTAAATTTAAATAAATTTATATCGTGAATTACGCGGGTGAAACCGCGGGGCGCAGTAGTTCTTAAAAAACCTATATTGTTTGTACTATAAAAAGGACAATGTTTCTTATAAAGTCCAAAACGTAATAAAAACACGAGTAAAGAACACTTCACATGGTCATTAAACTTGATGTTGTGGTCACAGATCAGATATTCTGGTTTTGTATAGTACATATCTACTTATTCTGTGCTTGCGTGGGAAAATAAATACTACGGCTACGGTTTTAATTTTAAAACTATTAAAAAAAAACCGGCCAATTGCGAGTCAGACAGCTTTTCTTTCTTTCTTCGGTCGCAGGTCAAATTTATGGCTGTGCACTTGCACGTCGCACGAAAGGTTTTTTTTCTTCGGTCGCAAGCCGAAGTTATGGCTGGTGCCTGTTTATAGAAGTACCCGTTGCATGTTTGTCAATGTCATCTGTCAAATACATAAGGAGATAGAGGGAAACGCGTTTCTGGTTTGGGATAATCCAAAATGAATGAAGGGTTCCGTACCCAAAATAAAGACACTCAGCATAGTGCCTTCATTTTTTAAATCAACGTGAATTACATAGCATAGGAACCTATAGGTAAGCTATACTTGTACTTGTATACAGGATGTTTTCCGCAACTAGACCTCTTTTTAGTTGGGTCCTTTTTGTCTGAGGATAGAGTAGGCTTGCCCTCTCAGCTTAGTCGACCATGTATAGAAGAAAGAATTTGTCAATACTTATGGAGCCAGCTAAAGCCGCGGGTTTTACACGATGTTTTTCGTTTATGAATTGCCTAGAATTCGCTTCTAACTGAACGCATAACATAATCAAACTCTAAAACGTTTATACTAGAATTACATAATTAAATTCCAAAGATATTTCAGGCTTATAGCAGCCTATAAATTATTTTATAATCGCACTAATGAAGACTAGGCTTCTATAATAGGTGTAATAACAATAAGCTTATTTTAAATAACGTTTATGTAAGGCCCGCAGACTACAAATTCTAACAGTTGATACTATTTTTAAAGAAGGCAATAACAAAAAAAAGTATAAACTGGCTCTAAGTTATTAAAATACAAAAAAATAATAGGTGATAAGCCAAAGAAGCCATTAAATAAATAAAATAAATAAATAAATATTACAGAACACTCCACACATCGCCATAGCCCCAAGCTAAGTAACTAGACTTGTATTATGGGTGCTAGACAACGGATACTTATACTACTTATATATTTTTCTTTTGTAAATATATACTTATAATACATAGAAACAACCAGACCACAGACAAATATCTAAGCATAAATACTTGTCTGAGGCGGGAATCGAACCCGCGACCCTGTGTTTGACAGTCCGGCATGGTGACCATTGTGCCAACTGGGTCGTCATTAAATATACCCAGACAAGCCCTTGATTTGAGTCTGGGGGGAAGCCCAAAGCAGACTGATACAGTGAAATTCTTCTTCTTCTTCTCGTATATAGTGGTGTGGCTCACCTAGTATTGTTAGAGTTTTCAGATCGCCTTAAGGCCTCTTATTTGACTGCTGCTACCTAGAGGTAGCAACCGGGACCAACGGCACGAAACTCACGAAAACACATTTTTGACACACTACTAATTGGCCACCCATCGAAGTAATGACCGCGCCAGGCGTCGCTTAACCCGCACGACCGTAAACGATCAGCGAGCGTCGCTTAGGTGTGAGCGAATTTGTGCGACCAAAGAGATTGTTTTATGTAAATTGACGTCACCAAATCATTAGCCGATATACAGTCGTCAGTCTCCAAACGACCTTACTTGAACTAAATTACAGAGCTTGGTGATATCATGAGTCTTGTAATTATAAACTGATTGTGTGAACTATCAAGCTATCAGGGCTTCAGTCTGTCTCACCTGTAATTGATCAATCAAGTCAATTAGCTTGTATTAAAATACGGTGATTCTGATTTATTGTTGATATTGAAATGGTACTTATTATTCAAGGTACGACTAATCGGATTTCAATTATGATTCATTAAAAAATAAACTAGTTTATTTAAGGTGCATTCTTAAAATCTAAGTATACATAATATATATATATCAAAGTCTCCTGCCGCGTCCGTCAATCTGTCTGAAGAGTCAGATCGCGATAAACTCAAATGGATTTTTATACGGTTTTCAGGAATAACGAGGAAGTACGTAATTCATTAGGGTGTTATGTCAATTGGTTGAAATATGACGATGATTGTTATAGGTGTTGGAAAAAATTAAGACTGCTTTAGTGCGCGTGCGCCGCGCCGCGTAAACTCAAAAACTACTGACCTGATTTTCCTTTGGTATCCGTGGAAAGTCAGTGCAGGTCGCTAGTAATAACTAAACTGTCCAACTAGAATGCATTTATATCAATTTTCCTGGTAAAATGTTGTCCAAAAAATAGAAAAGTGTTTTATTTTTTGGGCGGCATATTTGATTTTATAAGTTTTACAACTCAATTTTTGCTCGCCAAAAGCAAAAAAACAACTCCAATAGCGCGTGAAACGTTCTAAATTCAATATTCAAATAAGGAACTTAAAATAGAACCACTAAACGAAGTATGAAAATGATCTCATCGGTTGCAAGTCATTCATCAGGAATTGTGATTAATGTCTCGTCTCACTGACTGTATAAATTACATACTTTACCATTCGATAGCAATTGAACGAATTGCGGCAATTTATTGTTTAAAAAAGTTCTTTGAATTGAGCAATTAACTTTTAAAGTATTTTTTGATTGAAAAATAATGGTTCGATGTAGAAATCAATTAAAGTTCGCTCTGTTTCGGGATGTTGGCGAATGAAATTGGTAAATTGTCGCTGAAAATAATTATTAGTTTATTTGTTAAACGTGTACCGTGTTATTGGCTTGTTTTCGAAAGATTCCAGTTAAATTAAAGTCTTCACTTCTACCCTAATATATAAAAACGTAACGATAAAAACGATAAAAAAATGTAAATAAAAAAAAACAAACCAGGTACCTACATAAAAATCACACTCTAAAAAGTATGAAACAAGAAAAATATAGAGAGCTAATTTTGTAGGCAATCTCAAAGTGTCGTGCCTCGTGTCGTTCAGTGGATAGCCGTCGTCGTCGGATGCCACCTTGCAATGCAACAATAGGGATTCTTATAGGGCAACAAAAAAATAATCCACTCCTTATAAAGGCTAGAGAATAATTTCTTCGTGTTAGTAAAAATATTAAGTGTTATTAATTTAAAAGCAATATTCTTAAATTAGCAATGCTGTATAATATTTTCAAGAACATTTACTAAATACAATAAATTTTCTTTAGCGTCGCTATGGAGACGATTATTTCTCACTTCGAGTTTTTTTTTTCTGTGTAGGCTCAATAGTTTATGGAAACTTTACATTTTTGTTTCATCGAGAATCTTTGAATAGAGTGTTTTGTGAAGATTCACAAGATATAAAAATTTATAGAAATCTAAGGCGAATTCAAAAGTGTAATTTTAACAAAGAGGTAGCTCGAATCGTCCAAGATCATTCAATTTGTAGACTCATTGTTAAGCTATTAAATGAATCATTTACTAGTTCCGTATTTTTTTCCTTCCTAAAACAAATAATAGCTTAAAAACTTTACAAAAAACACTGCAAAACTCATCAACATCAATATTAAATGACAACATTATTTGAATGTAGCGCTCTAGCGAGACAGACAAGTCTATGACAAACATATAAAAACTTCGATCATTAGGTACATTAGCCATTGCATTATCAATCACAAAAAGCAGACTGAACATGACGTAATTCTAGTTAAAATGGTATATTATTGTCTACTAGTTTGACATGAATAAAGTAGAGTCTTCTACAAATCACCAGTCTCAACAACATGTACTCGTAGATCCTTATTTGGTATTCAAAATAAAATGAAATTTATTTATTTCAGACCATTATCATTAACTAGCGACCCGTCCCGGCTTCGCACGGCTATATTATACATGTATTATACATATAAACCTTCCTCATGAATCACTCTATCTATTAAAAAAAAGATTTAAGCATACAAAGGGAAATAGGGACACAAAAAGCGACTTTATTTTATACTATGTAGTGATGAAAAATATTCAATTTTCTCTATGTCACTAAGTTTTACCTACCTACTTAATTTTTTGCGTAGGTATTGATGACGTATTTTTATTACTCTTACCTCGACGTTTCGACTATGTTGCAAAAGCCGTGCTCGCGAGGAGACTGAAGCGTTGTCATCGAATGCTATCATCGAATAGTACGGGATCCCTTTAAAAATTACCTTCATCGAGCTGTTTATTGGATAAAAAGTATTTTATATCAAATTAATAGGTCAACAATTAATTGCAAACGGGTTTGATAGAGAATGTCAGTCCAGAATAATTATTATAATTTATTTTTTTAGAGCGATCTTAGGTTAAAATAAATACACGATTAAAGCACGGGAAAATAATTACTACAAAAACAAATAATGTGAGTTTAATAACTTTCATTAACCAATTGTAGCTACCGGACCGAATTTGATGAAGCTTTTTATGACGATACACTGAATTCTTGGGAGTTAAGTACAAACTTATGGGTTTTTTGTCTGGATATTCCAACGGGATAAAAAACCTCAAGGCGCTGAGTACTCGTTAAATAGAAATAAACATTTAAGAGGAAAGGGTACCGGGCGCTCTCTCCGTACAAACGTAGCCGACTGTTTCCTCCCTGGATAATGACACTAGAGCAAAAATTTCTGTTGCATAAAACTTATAACTACCATGACCAATGACCATGCCCATGCCATGTCTATAGCCGCACGTAAAACCGATTTCTGGCGTGGCGACGCATGCCGTGGCGACGCGTCGCCACGCTATATGATAGTATATATATACAGTATATACAGTGGTGGTCATATAATTAAGAACGATTTGAAGTTCTAGAAGTTTTTTTATTTAAATCGTCTCATACACAGAAATCTGTACCTTCTGAGAAGCAACTAGTTATGTTATAAAATAGCCACATGAATAGAGCAACGTAGCTTAGGAATAAAGAATAAAATCGCTAACTATTTTTTTACACATTTTATATATTTTACCAAAGTAACACATTCAAATAGTACTGAAGCTGGACAAATAATTAAGAACGATTTATTAAACTGTCCGGAAATTGTTTAGTATGACACTTACATTAAAAAAATCACAATAATATGTAGTGAGGAAAATTTTAAAATAAATTTAATACATTTTTAACTAAAATTAATAGTCAATAGCATATCCACGGCTTTTAATTACTGCTTTACACCGGCGAGGCATTGACTCTATTAATTTTTGACATTTCGTAAGAGAAATAGAGTTCCATTCTTCAAAAAAAACGTCGTACAGCTCTCTTAAATTTTCACACTTTGTATTTGAAACCTTTTTTTTTACTTCGAACTATAGATTCTCTATTGGGTTTAGATCTGGGCTGTTAGCTGGCCAGTCTAAGACAGAAACTGATTGCGCTGTAAGGAATTCCTTAACGGTGCGTGCAGTGTGCTTTGGATCATTGTCATGCTGTAATGTCCAAATAACCGGTAGAACGTCTTCCGCATAAGGTAACATTGTTTCTTCCAGTATATTTTTGTATTGGAACTGATCCATGTTACCTTCTATCAACTTTACAGGTTCCCACACCATGTCCAGAAAAGCACCACCAAATTTTCACATTTCCACCACCGTGCTTTAATGTAATTTTCGTGTACTAAGGGTCAAATGCTGTATTCGGGGGACGTCGTACATATCGTTTTCCATCAGAACATACTCTATTTATTTTCGTCTCATCAGAAAAAAGTACATTTTTCCACTGTCGCACAGTCCAGTTTTCATACTTTCTTGCAAATGCAAGCCGGGCTTGCCTGTGGCAAAGTTTCAACATGGGTACCTTTCTTGCTATCCTACCGTGCAATTTTTCTTCTACCAAACGTCTTCGAATAGTGCGTGCTGAGATTGCTGAAGGGTTGTTTTCACCAAAATATTCTTTTCTCAGCTCATTAGACCCTTTAAAAGGATTTTGTTTTGCCATACGAACGATGTTTCGGTCATCTCGAGGAGTCGTTTTTCTCTGTTTAGGTACAAGTGGAACATTCGAAGTAGTTTGATACTTAGCATAATGCTTTACAGCGTGGAAAACCATCGTTTTTGAACATTGCAAATGGTCGGCTATCTTTTTATAAGACCAATTCTTCCGGCGAAGTTTTATTATTACTTCCCTTGTAGATTTATCACAATTTTATTTTTTCCCCTTGTTTTTTCATAAGAAGCAATCACTTTTGATCTTTCCAGCACTACATGGCGTCAAAATTATACAAACAGTAACAAATCGACTGAGTGTTCTCTATTTAAATTTGAATAAAGGTATACACTATTTAGCGTTCTTAATTATGTGACCAGCCAGTAAATAGGAATACTATGTTTAGAAGTAGTGTAAAAAGTTTGTCTATTTATTTTTAAGCTAATCATGTGTATCAATAAATACAGTGGTATTATGGAAAAGTTTTACGATACCGAGAGAAATAAAAAAAATACATGCAATTAGTTTTGCGTCTTAGTTTGAAAAAATCTTCCTTTTATATCAGCGTTCTTAATTATATGACCACCACTGTATATGCAGTAGTGTGTACGGTGTGCACACCGTAATCGACTGTGCGATTCTATCACAATCTGTTCTTTTCTGTTTTTTAAACATATTTTGTTTTTTAACTTTTACTTTCTATGATAATTCGAAAATGCAAAACTCAAGACATAGGAGCATAGACATAGTCATGGCAGTTATAGGTTTTATGCTACATTTTTTTTTTCTCTAGTGTCATTATACGGGGAGGAAATAGTCGACTACGTTTGTATGGAGAGAGCGCCCGGTACCCTTTCCGCTTAAGAACTATGTTTTCAAGATTATTTCACTAACATTCCGTCATTTGCTGCCATTTTATGTGCTATAAAACGCCGGCTACAGTCCTTTGATGAATGTCCACGTGAGATAACCTATTGTCTGTTAGATATGACGTCACCATGACCTCGTCCCCTTCCGGTATGATTTGATCCCTGAAGGCTAGTGTGAAGCTGTTTGCACAAACAATAATAGAGCCTATGTATTCGTTTACGTTGTAGGTGTTATTCTGAGCGAACCTAGGAAATAAATAATATAATTTTATCTATCAATTAGTCGGTCGCTGATCGTTTACGGTCGTGTGGATTAAGCGACGCCTGACGCGGTCATTACTTCGATGGGTGGCCAATTAGTAAGTAACGTAGGCAGGCATCCGTTAAGAAATGATTTTGGAAAATTCTCTTACACGGATAAACCAGTGGGTAAAAGATAATATAAAACAAAGTCACTTTCTCTGTCCCTATATCCCTTTGTATGCTATAAATCTTTAAAACTACGCAACGGATTTTGATGCGGTTTTTTTAATAAATAAGTGATTCAAGAGGAAGGTTTATATGTATAATACATGCATAATATAGCCGTGCGATGCCGGGGCGGGTCGCTAGTTATTTAATATATTTTTTATCGCTTTGCTGATCAAAGGGACAATAAGACGTATAGGCATACACAGGGTTTAATGACGTCGATGGTCTCTTGCCAATTATTAATTATCCTAAGAACATTTTTGAAAAATCTTTATAAAATATAAAATACTAGCGACCCGCCCCGGCTTCGCACGGCTATATTATGCATGTATGTATATACATATAAAGCTTTATTTTGAATCATTCTATCTATTAAAAAAAACCGCATCAAAATCCGTTGCGTAGTTTTAAAGATTTAAGCATACATATTTTTCACCATACCTACTTACTCGCGGTTGCCCTGAACATAATCATCCCCCCGAAAGTAGTACATTTCCGCACACAAGCCGAAACTAGTAACTTTTGACCCACTAAAGGACGGATTTGATTGGTCTCCAAACTCTCCAGCCAGTTAAAGGACGCATTTTATTGGTTTTCCAACTCTTGCCAGCAAAAAGATGCATTCGATTGGTCAACAACGAAAAAACAAGATAAACGAGTAGGTTTTGACAATTCTAGACAATTTTTTAGATAAACAAGTTTTTAAACTAAAAATAAAACAACTCATAAAACCATATTATTCTCATTTCCGCTAAAGCTGTGTAAAAAGCATTAATAATTCGCATTATAGTTTTAAACGTTTTCTGTGGTCAGTTTATTACAAATTAATTCTAACACAATAAAACCTTTAACTAGTCAATTACTAGTTTTTAGTAGTGATTAGTAATAAATAATATCTAGGAAATCTGTTAAAACTTCTCAGAAATAAAATGTTGCTTCCTTTCTGAGCGGAAATCAATATTTCCACGTAGCGCTGCGATGTGATTTAAATTTTAAATTATCATTTTGTAATAACCATATAAAATTTACTTTTAATAATATTATCCTTCAGTGAGAATTCCATCTATAAATATAAAACTTAGAATCCTGACTATGTAACAACGCACAGCTCGAATGAATAAACCGGCTAAAATTTGGCATATAAATAGCTGTCGCTAAGAAAAGATTTTGGAAAATTTAAATCGCGGCTGGAAAATGCTAGTTAATACTCATAAATGCAATAAAAAAAATGAGGTTCAAGAAAGTTTTCCTTTTAAAATGAAGTACAGTCGGCTGCATAATTGCAGCCCCCAGTAGAGTTCGAAAATGACTATTATTGGAATGTTTTCATTCTAATATTTTTGTTTGATAAATTTTAGAAGACTTTAAACTGTTTTGGAGCTCTTCTAAATAAACATGACTTACTTATACTTATTTTTTGAACATCGAATGATAAAGTTTCTCACAACCAGTTTCTCATTTTTAATACATTATTTTACTAACTCAATCCATATTTAATTAATGTTTGATTGATGCTGGTTTTATGTGTAGAACTCTGGCATTTACCATGGATCTGGCATTGCCCATACAGGCTCGACGAACTGGTTCCGAACCTTGGCATTTTATAATAACAACGATTTAATTCGAAATTCGAATAAATTTATCGACGAATGGAACGTTACGAATGTCGATAATTTTCTTCGAGAAAAGGAAAGGTCCGTGAACAACGTAGTTCGTTTTTTTTTAATTTGGCTCCCTACTAGGTCACAGGACAACAAAGGTAAGTACAACTTTTAAGCAGGTTGGTTATTTTCCTGATTGCGTGCTTTGTTTCTATTTGACTCTATTGTAATTCATATTTAAAGAAATGATACAATCGTTCTTTCTTCAAATAAGAAATACATCTTACTTGAAGAAAGAACGATTGTATCATTATAACAAGTATACACTTGCTCTTTTTTTTTTACTTTACTTCAACATTTAAATACTTACCTCAAAGCTAGCTAGCACTAAATTAAACAAAGTTTCAAATAACACAAATTGAAAAAAAAAACACAGTCCCGACCATAAACAAGCTGAAAAAAAAACGCTTCTTGCCATAAATATAAACTTGGAACGTCGTCGTTCTCCGAGCGTATTTCAAGGGCAACCCACTCGACAAAGTAAACAACGATTGCAAAATTCAATAATGTTGTTTGATTTTTATAAGTGCTCAACTCGACTCGATAACCTGATATTGATATCAACGACTTCGTTTCAAGTTTACTGACCTAAAATACCTAAAGGTGTTAGTATGAACAACGATAAGGCAACGATAGACTTGCGATAAGTGAGGGGAAATTAAAAGAAATCTTGATAAATTACTACAATTTGTTGGAGTAATTAGTACTGTTTACCCAAACTTAATAAATTCCGCGTAGCATCATTTGTATACGCATTTTTCCCCACTCGAGTTTTGACCAGGCCGTATTTTTTGACATTCGCTTGCTCATCTTTTCTGAAATATGCCTTTTGGTCACTATCAGAATGACCTCGTTGACAGACAGTTTCAGTTGAATGACGTGAAAACAGGGTACCTATATAGACCTAGACAGCCGAAAGACAATTCAGATAAATGACACAAAAGGAGAATAGTTATTGTTCTGAGAGGAGAATACCCGGTCAGCAGTGTATAAGTAATTCATAAGACTTACTTATCCTTTTTGGCGCCATTTGCTTGTGTATTTCTTGTCCATCTAAATTCAACCAAATCAGAGGACAACTGAACTCTTCGCAAGTTTTGGATCCGTTTACATTTCTTCCCCTTACTAATAGCCCCATTGCGTGACAAGAGATTTTAGAATTCCTTATTAAAAAACTAAAAATGTTAATAAAAAAAAATTGGCGATTGATCTGAATGCCTAAAAATGTAATGATTTGGCTTGGCATGTATGGAGATAAAAACTAAAAAGAAGAATAATCTGATTAAAAATTATTTTAAATTTAATTAAATTTAGATTATCCAACACAATTTACTATTTAATTAAATTACAATGTAAATAGACGTAGTAAAAACTAATATAGTTCTTTAAAAAACATATCACATTGTGGCAAGAAAGAGCAGGTGATGGTATTTCATGGTATGATTAGCTTCGGTTCGTGGTTTTTGAAGAAATAAATTAATTCGACATTGTAAAGGTTAATTGATAAAACTTTTGTTTAAATATATTATTATGCTAGACTTACAGTAAGTTATTAGAAAGTATATATTCGTCGGAAAATTGAGAAATTAAACCCCATTGACAGTATCTAATAGTACCTATTATACTATGTATAAGTAGGTAAGTATCCAATTATACCTATGGTACCTAAATAATTAATTACATAGTGGATTTAAGAACATACGGCATCAGTAATTTTAGATCTCACTGCAAGTTTTTTTAATTACTAAACTTAATTTTCTACCTGCTTCAAAAAATGAAGAGATTCTCGATTGATCACGTACCTACTTACTTATATATGATTATTTGATTTTTTATGTAAGAACGTTACTCTAACTTCAATAATCTAAGGTCTAACTTCAATAATCCTTTTAAGTAAGTCATTCAATTACCAAAAACCTAACCTACTTAAACAAAAGTCATCGACTCACCCATATTATAGAAGACAACACATTCATCATTGCTCAATGCCAAGGAAACGCGCTCGAAGCTCACAAGCTCGAGTGATTTGAGTTAACATGTGCCTTGCAACGGGCAACCGGGAGAAAGCGCAGTGGTCGTTGAACCCGGCTAAATTCGGCCAAGGTCTGATGGCGCGACATCACTTATTCACTTCCCATCCCGAGTCACG
The DNA here is from genome assembly GCA_907269075.1 of Idaea aversata. Classification (NCBI taxonomy): domain Eukaryota; kingdom Metazoa; phylum Arthropoda; class Insecta; order Lepidoptera; family Geometridae; genus Idaea; species Idaea aversata. Next base: position 12,643,681 of record OU026087.1, read on the forward strand.
CCGACTGCGACTGCTGCCGGGCGGCATAGAGCCCGGGTAGATAAATACGATAATAGGTCTGTGGTTTATTTTTAAAATGGTATTATATTATTTTCTGTTGTTCAAAAAGCTTTTAATAGTACGAAAATATAATGATTTCTTCAAAAAACTTTTTGTTATTTATGTCCGTCGATAAATATAATCCTTAAAAGAGCTTTGCTTTCATTTTCCGATAAATAAACCGTTAAAAGTAAATAAATATTTCAATAAACATTTTACGATTTTCAACTCCCGGCTGGCAGATGTACGGTTATTTTAAGTTTATCAGATCACCAGGAAACCAAGTTCAGGAATGTATCGCTCAGGTCGGGAAAGTTATAAAACCGATCGTCGAACTTTGCGTTTAAAATCGGCCAAGGTCCCGCAGTACATCGACCCGTGTGGTTACGAAAAAAAATCGAACATCGGATTCCGAGGATGGGAATGGGAAAAATGATCATGAAAAAGAAACGTGTAACCGAGACCAATTAAGATTGCGTGTGCATTCTTCCCGGCTGCAACAAAAGGTCCAAATACAAGATCGAGCATATAAACCGAGACGTTGTCGGAGAGTCCATCGAACCGCGGCTAAATCCAGCCAAGGTCTTAGCTGAAGGGCGCCTCGGCCGACCGCCTTTGTGCTGGTCGTTTACACCTAAACACGATAGCACAAAGGGTTCGCTCAAGTACCCACTGAATCACGTCAATCTCACAGCGCGACGGCGGCATTCATTAAACATATATTAATTACAGTCTCTTTTACGACGCCATTAATAACTTCTGTCTCAAAACCAAATAACTTTAGCTCTTCGTCATCATCAAGTTTCAAGTCCCAAGCATGGCGCTGGGCAATATGAAATTCTTACAATAGCTTGTGTTGAATGCTTGCTTGAAGGTTTGGAGTTTGATTATAGCCAGAAAACTTTTGAAATATAAATCATTAAAGTATCTACCTACAGATACATTTTAGTCTGAGTTTTCGCAACCCAAAACGATTACTGCAAGAATCATCGAATCATATTTTGTTGACCACCTGTTGTGATTAGTTACATGTTTTCCGGCTAATCTTATAACAAAATGCAGCCATAATGAATAACCATTTTTAATTAAAAAAAAAAGAAAGTGAAAGAATTATACTCGTACCTACAGATCTTTTTCAAACGAATGTGTTGTTTGATATGAAGTCTAGACATGGTTTTGCTTGACTGAGTAGAGATTGTATTTGCGGTGAATCTCCAGCTGGGTTCTCACTGCGGTGAGCTTGGTTAAAAAATGCTTTACTTCTTGTAAATTAATATTGAATAAACAGATAAATATAATGAAGTTGATGTTATTGAATGTGTAAAGAGAAATATCTACGTAGGTAACTGACATATTTTATTTATTTAAATACTTACCTAATATGCGAACCTAAAATATACCGTTTGGTTACAATAGCAATGAACCATAGTTAAACCAAAATTCAAATGATAGATACAAAACTTCAATAACACACATGAGTAACACAATATACGCAATGCCAACTGACCTGCCACAACTGCATTTTCCTGCTAAAAATTAACGAAATAACTTCACGGTTTGTTGAGTGCTCCCGACAATGACCTACATACTCCCCTAGTACTTAGGGCTTGCAGTGTGCCTGTGTATGACCTACCGCAATGAACCCTGAATTGTGCACTCACTGGCGAAACGAAAATAAACTGCCTTACCGGGACTCATGTGCTCACTGCTCGTGTAGCCGTGGTCGTCACTTCCTTATGACATCGATACAACGGATGTTTTTCAACTTTTAACGACTAATTGTGTGGTATTTATATCGTTTACATTGTATTTTATTTATAGTAAAATATTGGAGGAAAAGCAAGTTAATTAGCAAAGTTGTGTCTTATAAGTATCTTCCTGTAGACTATGTAGTATGGATCATTACTCGTATATATTACGACTATCTGAAGAATTAACCTTAAAAACTTCTTCTTTTTTCATTATTATTGTACTTAATCTAATATTAAAATTATATAAGGTATATTGTTAGTTTGACTTTGAATAATTAGCTAAATAGGGTAATTAAATCACTGTTTATTAAAATATCTGTTATTGCCTGTTAAATAATAAAGTTTACAGGAAAACATTAAGAAGATCAAATAATAATGGCACTTATTTTAATGAAATTGTTCAAAACATTTAAATTAAATACGATAAATGTCATACATAAATATGATTGACCTACTTAAGCTTGCAGTTAATACAGATTTGAATAATTTTATGATTAAATATAGCAGTAACATGTATTATTATGGTAATTATTTGTAATATTATTTACTAGTGGCGCCCTTCAGTTTCACCCATGACCCGCGGAGTTAATTTATTACTTTGCTGAGAAATTGAACTATGTTATGCACAAAGATGTTTTCAAATCAGACTGGTTATTTCAGAAATTCGTTCAAACAAACTAACTCTTTCTTTCAGCTTATTAATTATGTTTGACTATAGATAATAAATAAAAAACGATATGTTATTGTTATTTATAAAATTAATTCTGCAAACTGCATCTACCGTATAAAACATTTAAAACATTGAATTGTTTATTGAAAACTTCCCAAAATATTAACTTTGGCATGGGTTCAGAAAATTTAAGAAGATCGATATTCAATTTATTTGATGTTATGTTCAATATATTCATGTTTGTTTTGTTTCCCTTGTAAAAGCTCTACTCGGCTTTCATCGTTTCGAAAACTCTACCAATGTCATTAATATGTGTGTTCGAAGCGTGGTGGCTTCCATTATCGATTTGCTTAAAGTGCATCGTTGCATTGTATAGGATCGATTCCTGGTGTCTACGTCTGTCGTCCCTACTTCTATTTTTACCGCTTCATTGCCTACTCCCCCTCGTTGCCTGTTTCCTGCCTTTTATTAAACTATCTGTATGTTAATTAACAACGGCCTCGCTTCGACCGGCTCTGTTTATTTTTCTATTAGCCGATTCCATCGGTACGTATTCTGTTTAAGGGAATGCTTGGACGTAAAGCACAATTCCACCGTACCTACTGCAGCTGCATTTACATTAGTGTTTCGTCGGTCCACTTGTTGTTTTATTACAAAATCTACAGTCCATATCCTTTTATTTTTTCGACCTTCAACTATATCTAATTAGACGTCTCTGCACGTTGTCAAACCTCTGTATTGTGAAACTGTTCTAACGTCTACAGTTGCAGTAGTCGTGTCTCTTTCTATAGGGGCATCTGGTATACATAAACCTTCGTGTGTTTATGTGGTGTTGTATCAGACTCTCCCTGTGTGTGTGCTAGGGGTGCGGGCTTGTGAATGTGTGCGTTAGTTTTGTCTACAGCTGTTGTGGGTTTGTGGAGCCACGCCACACTATCGACTCCTATAAATTTATGCTTCCTCATGACCCACGTTCACAAACTTCACTGTATGCCACACAGTCATATTGACACCACTCCTCTGCTTAATATTCCATTCAGGAGCCTGCCTAAATAAGAAATATACATTCAAATAGCGTTAAAGAAATTCAAAGGTGTTTTAAAAGTCTTTTTTATCGTAAACAACGAATGATATACATAATATTTACGTAGGTACCTATGTAAATATTATGCATATACCTACTGTTTCATCGAGAACTACAAACTTTGACAGAGCTGTTGTTTATGTTATTCTCATTATAAGAATATAATGATGCCATTATTCACGGCTCTTTTGTCATGGTTGGAATAAAAGCACGAACCGGTACATGCGATTCCTTAGTAATCTTTCTTTACCTTGCTACAGATCGTCAATAGGCAAACAGCTGGCGAAAGGTCAATGACACCTAGTGCAAATTGTATGGATACACATCGAAAAGGCAAAAAATAAGACCCATTTTGCTTCGGTGCCGCATGCGAGCCCAGTTTCTCAGAACGTTACGCGCTTTAAAACCACGAATGTGTGTATATGTTTTTGTTGCTTTTATCCCTATGTTGTTTTGCATCGCCTTGATATCTGTTAACTTGTTTATCAGGTTGTATGCAATAAAAACAACAGAATATCAATAGATGATTAATTGAAGTTACACGATGTTTAAACAAAATACTGTTCTATCGGTTTACTTTAACGCAAACAATGAACTCATCGACCTTTATATTGCAGCGGTTACATATAGGTGCTATTGAACGCGCAAGAGCAATGTTGTCGATGACGTCATCGTCCAAAACCCCGGGGTCGATGCTCGGGCCCCTACCTGCATTTTTTATTGCATCCCCTATGACGCCGACGGATTCCACAAAGGGACAGTACTGTTTCTCTCGTCTACTCGGTGTCTTCAGTTCACCAAATTCTCGAATATAATGTTTGTAAACATTAACCCAATGTTTAAACTTCTGTTAACCGTGTCTGTTTAGTTGGAACCAGTTATTTTAGTCTTACAACGAGAACTTATTCTTATACTAATGGTAATGATGAAAACTTTTCCTTCAGCTTTTCTTCGTAGATTTATTTTGGTTTTTTTTTTCATCAAACCTGTAAATAAATACGAAAATTTATATTGAGATTTGAAAAGCAAATTGTATTGATGACAACTCAGGACGAAAATAATAATGAATTCAAACGGGAGATCATAAAAACAACACAATTTCTTTGTTTACAAAAAATCTCGTTAGAGTTTTTATAGACTTTCATGCGCATAAAAGTGAAATTGTATTTGTTTTTATTGAGCTGATGTACAATGCTGTTGACTCATATTTCGAAATTGTCTAAGTACTCATTATTTTCGGATGCTGAATCTTTTAAATATATTTGTGTTTCTAATCCTATTTATTCGTTGTTCCAGGTACGTATCTACATACTAAATGCTTCTATAAGAACCACGTATCTTCACCACAATACTCTTCTAATTCACTGGTAAGACACCATCTTCACGATAGCAAATAAATAAAATAATAACTTGTCAAACCATAAGACATACATTTTTCTATGTGAAGAAACTTAAACAACTACAAGTAATATGTGGTATCTATAGGACTTATTATTTCTATGGAAATACTTTAAAAAGAAAAAAAGCCTAATCATTTTGACAGATATTCGACCTTCTTTGACATTCTTTTTAAATACCTATGCAGCCTTTACAAATCGCTTTAACTTGTCATGGATTAACCCCTCAAATATTACAGAAAGTAAACCTAAAAGTTCACATCATCAACAATAAACTTCCTTCACCTTATCTTAAAAACTGACTCGATTAACAAACAAAAGTAGAGCAACTCTGGCAACAAAAGTAGATATCACAAAAGCTTGACCCTTCTTCCCCTTGAACTCTTTGAGACCCTTCCATTGATGAGGTTAAAGATATATATACATTTAGTCAAATACATGACATAGTTATAGAAAGTACCCAACCATCTATGTAACTATTTTGTTTTGGTTCCAACTGGACTATTAATACTGGAAAATTGCATTAGAGTGAACGAACTACGAGTAATGGAACAAAATAGTCTCAACATTTCAATCGTTTCCCCTAACCGAACTACTAAAACAAACAGTTGCAACAGATCGGTCAATCGTACTGGGTGCTGCGCTGGTGCAAATACATTTCAAAATCTTTTTACAAAATGTTGCTATCGTGCATAGTTTTCATAATATCAGTTTTTTGCCATTTCCCAAAAATCATGTTTTTTGAGTTACAACAGTTTCGATCTAGGTGTGCGATATCATTATAGTAAGAGTCAAAACTCACATTCCATGAGGTAAGATCTAATGAATGCTAAAGATCATACAATATTCCCTCAGCTCTGACGGCTTATTATGTCGTGGGACGCGAGTCCTGAACTCAAATATAATGCAAATTTCAAAGTTTAGTTCGTGTAAGTATATTGATTGACACTCAGAATTACAAAAATGATTACAAGCATCATGGCAAGACTTGAGCATATACACAAATAGAAAGAACATGTTAAAATGCTCGGTTTTTAGATACAATTTTTATAGTATTTCTAAGGCTACTCGTGGCTTTAAATGTTTATATTTTTTTTCACATCTAGTATGTGAAAAAAATATAAACATTTAAAGCCACGAGTTTTAAAGCTATTGCATAGCTTTTATCGCGGGCTTTGAGCGCGGCGACCGAAGCAAGAAATTCCGTAACGAAAATAAAACCTAACACCCCCCGGCAAGACTTGAGCATATACACAAATAGAAAGAACATGTTAAAATGCTCGGTTTTTAGATACAATTTTTATAGTATTTCTAAGGCTACTCGTGGCTTTAAATGTTTATATTTTTTTTCACATCTAGTATGTGAAAAAAATATAAACATTTAAAGCCACGAGTTTTAAAGCTATTGCATAGCTTTTATCGCGGGCTTTGAGCGCGGCGACCGAAGCAAGAAATTCCGTAACGAAAATAAAACCTAACACCCCCCACTCCGCCCACCATGTTTTATTTTCTTCATCAGCATCTCACGCCATTACACATAGGAACTTAATTTTTGTTTTGTGTCAAAGTTTTGTCATTATTCTTTAGGAAAAAGATGTTCTCTCGATTCCCTTACAATCATTAATATCTTAGACGTCAGAAGCTTGCAAGTGCTTGTTGCGTAAGTTGCGCGGGTCGCCAAGTTCGCCGACTCCGCACAATCAAACCGAAAATATGTCAAGTTGAACGCAGGACGTTAACCTATTGTGTTTACCATCGCGATCGTTTGTATAACAATGATGATCTTGCAACAAGATTTTAATTCTAAAGAATCATATAAAATTGTTTGATGAATTACATATTAAAATATTCGGTTTGTTAGAAAGGTTTTGTGAAATATGTTTTAATTTGTCAACTGAATTGTTAGAAAGAGGAAGATTGAAATTAACACAGCAGTAAAATATTATTATGCTGTTGCTGCATCGATAGTGTCCCACTTTTTATTTGGTTGCAAAAATACCTACTAACTTTCGTATTTATATCCTGCTTTCAAGTAAGTACTTATCTAATTCATTAAATAAAAATGAGAAAAAAACTCATCGAGAAATCCCTGAAACGACAAGAGCTACGAGTCTGAAACTTTCCTTTTAGGACGTAGTGAAGCATTAAGAAATATTACCTATAAAAAGTGGCAAAAACGGGTGTTAAAATTTGTAGTTCATAGTAACTATTATGTAATCTGTGCTTGTAGGAAATCAATTTCGCTTTTAAAGAGACACTAAAAGCGTTAAAACCAACCGCAGGGCGTGGCCCGAAGTATATATAAAACTAGCGACCCGCCCCGGCTACGCACGGCTATATTATGCATGTATTATACATATAAACCTTCCTCTTGAATCACTCTATCTATTAAAAAAACCGCATCAAAATCCGTTGCGTAGTTTTAAAGATTTAAGCATACAAAGGGAAATAGGGACAGAAAAAGCGACTTTGTTTTATACTATGTAGTGATGAAAATACTTACCTACCTAGACAGGAATTCTTAACGCTCTGCCAGTACCTATCGCAGAGAAACCAGTCCCTGATAAAATTGCCTTACCTACTTGCTACAAAAAGGACAAAAATATTTCACCGAGCGAACGAGACACGATTGTTCTACCTACCTACATGTTCAAGTTATTTATCCTACCTATAGCATTACAATGTTAATGTTCAACGAAGACCTAGGCCTACATGTTCATTCTATTTATAATGACCTTTCTTTATTTTAAAAGCTTTTATTTGACTTGTAATGTATGTATGTCATTGTATGTATGTTTATTCCGTTGGAATCTTGCATATTATAATTAAAATGATCTGCAAGTTAAGGGAAATATATCTGCTCTCTGCTCAAAATACTCAAAAAACTCATCATTTCATAGTATAAAACAAAGTCACTTTCCGCCGTCTGTCTCTATGTATGCTTGCTTAGATCTTTAAAACTACGCAACGGATTTTGATGCGGTTTTATAAATAGATAGAGTGATTCAAGAGGAAGGTTCATATGTATAATACATGCATAATATAGCCGTGCGAAGCCGGGGCGCGTTGCTGGTGAAATATAAATAGAAATTGTTTAGAAATAGGCATATTTAAAAAACTTTTAGTTTTTAATTTAACCTTAACTTATCCAATAATCCGACTCTTTTTAATAGGTACTTTGTCGTCCGCGTCATTGTACTTGAAAATATTTTTCATACTTTATTACAGCACGCGCCGACGACGTTGTTTGCACCTGCATGCCTGTTCTTGTTGATAACAAAGAACCTTCAATGTCCGCAAAACGTGTGTTAAATGCCGATACACCAGCTGGTATTCTTTAAAAATTAACAAATTATTAAAGTAACTGCGCTTACCTAAATATATTTATTAAAATAGGGTGTTTCGTAGTAATTATTTTTATTGGGTTTTAATCGTATAATATTCTCGCATTTTATTTATTTTACTTCGACGTTTCGACTATGTTACCATAGTCATGGTCTCGAGGTCGTGTCTCCTCGTGACCTAGAGTAGAGGTATACGTAGAGGTAAGAGAAAAAAAATTAAAAAAATATGGGATTAAGACCCTGGAAAGTAATTACTATGAATACAAAAAAGGTGGGTTTCTTAACGCCCACTCAGTTATCCAGAAATTCAATAACTTTAACCACCCACCACCTTAACATGAATTTAACGACTCTTTAAATAACTCCATAAATAAAATCCCAACTTAATGTGTCATAAAACGAAACACTTGGATAAATAACCATTACTGCACCTCCATTACTCATATCCTCCAATTTAATGTCCTTCACAATAACTAAAAGCACTTTTTTAAATTCTTCAGATGCGTATACAGCTGACAATAAATTTTGACTCGAGCCCCAAATCATTCGAATTATGTCAACAGCGTCACATTTAAATGGCATAGATTTTGTCTATTGAAGTCGTTTCTATTGTGGTAGTTCGTTCACTAGAAATACAATGGGGCTCATTGATGCAAACGTATTATACACGTTACCGTAGCAACGGCCTCCCCAATCGGGGGATGGGTGCCCCTTCTAGCTTAACCCACAAATTCCTCGTCACGTAAATCCCCCGGTGAAGTTTTTTGTACGGGCATTGGTATCTATATTTGCTTTTTCCATATTAGCAAATAAGTAAATGCGACTTACAGTCTATCTTAGCTGAATCATAAGAACTGGTAAAGAAGGTTGAAAAATGTCCGTAAAGTTCTGAACTTTTGGTACGACCGAGCATCAAGCTATGCAGGTCATTTAGTCTAAAAGTTTCCTTCCCTTAGCACTTCATACTGACTCTCTGAAAACTGTGAAAGAAGACGTCGCCAAATTGAGAAAGTTTCCGTGAAAAATGCATTTTTACACTTCTGAAACTGTATGAACAAACAACATAACAACAATTGGGAATGAGAATAGTTTGATGCTCTCATCAACAAGCTAAGAACTCGCGGTCAGTGTTCAACTGAATATTTATACTGAGTACAGAGATCGAGGTTTTTACACCTAATGTTTTCTGAATGTTCATTATTATACAGTGATCCAAACTTGGAACAGACACTCGAGTAAAAAACTAATCTCAAATGCGGACTCTATACAGAGAATAACAAAACAACAAAGCTTATGCAACATCCTGTCGGTGAAGTGAGCTGCGAGCGCCGAGTGCCGAGTGCCGAGCGAGTATAGGCAGCGCAGCGAACTGGGGTTAGTTAGATACATGTAAGGTCTAAGTTGCGCTTTGTCCGCCATGGCCTTGGTTTTTTACCGAATTCTCGCTCTGGCCTCGAGCCCGGCAGGTGATTAGGTTACATAAACTCGGTCCGTCCCCACTTCCTGCTGGCGCGCTGTGCAGTTGTCGAATGATTCTAAGAAAAAGCCAAATTCGCAGCATACGTCCATTGTTTTGCTCCTATTGCTAAACCAGTTTCGTCGGGGAAAACTGCATTCACACGATAGAATATTGAAGTGATTACCGCGCTACTCTCTCAACGTGGTTACTTTTTATCGTAAGTTAGTATGAAGTCAGCTCTAGACATTTTTGTAGTAGTCGTTATTTATTATGTGGATTTCCTTTTTCACAATAAATTTTTACAAAGCATTTATTTCCATCGAAGACATTCCAGTCCAAACATTGTTTCGCTCCAAGTAAGAAGGAAACATTTAGATACCAAAGATTGTAAAAGGTAATTGCAAAAAAAATACTTGTCCTGCTGTAGGTAGTAATGTTCTACGATACTTTAATTACTTGATATTCCTATAAATGCGGGGACAAATAAAAACTAAAAGTGTAATAGGCTGTACAGTCTCACGGGTGGAATGGAGACCAGCACTAAACTGGTTTTGCCGCACGCGATCCGGCTCCAAGCCACATGCAACGAATAAAAAGAAATCTATATGCAGCTCTAGGAAATGCTGACCTTGGACTCGAGGCGCGGCACCTGGCGTTTTTATCTGCCCTTCAAAATAAATTGCGAACTTATTTTAACTCTTCCACTTCCCCCGATGAATCGTGCATTCCGGCGCGACTTTTGTGTGATGTAATAAGCTCGAGTTTGAAAAGAATTCGATATGGTAATATTTGTAGGTGCTAGTTTAATGTGAGAAGAGTTGTCGGACTGGTTTTGTGTTGTCGAGAGGGACATGTCAGTGGTCGCTGGTAATGTAGTTGCGACGGTGACCGACGCAGGCGGCGGCGGCGCGGGCGATGGCAGTGTATGTCGGTCTTGGTGTCGCTTGCGCATCGTGCTTGCGTAACCGGTGTGCCGGTGTCAGGCTCGAGGAAAGTGAACGCAGCATTTCGAGGTCGCGTAGAAAGTTGCCGCGCGACGATTAAATACTATCACCAACCGATTCATTCACTTGAATTTACAATTAACTCCAATAGCTGAATGATGTTACGACAGAAACATAAACGGGCTTTATCACGCTATGTTTTCCTTCTACGATGGAACCGACTGTATAATTTGAAACCTATAATTTGCAAGTCGTAAAACATATTACATTGTTGCATAATAAGCTATTCAACCCAAAATCTTTTCCGAAATAGTATCAAGGTATTCCAAGGAGTTTTGCACAAAAAGTTACACGTGCCGTCTCAATCGCTGGTGGCTATTGAAATTTTGGCCATGGCCAGGCGGCCCGTCTTGCATATAATAGGACGTCTCCTCCATCGATTCAGCTAAATAAAGTACCTAGTGAATTAAACAACACCTCCGATTCTTTAACGTAGAGTTCTATTATGTTTTTATATTGCTTGTTCGCGTTACAACGTGAAATAGAATTAATTCCGGTGTATTATCCTGTTAATCGTCATCGTTTTATGGCCGTATTTAAAAGGTATTTAATGGATTGGTCATGATGCTCTGGAACTTATTAAAAATTACCTACGCGATACTTAAATTAATAACACATTTGAAATATATCTCACAGGAAGATACTGTTAGGGAATAATTCATTGTTTGCATGCAGCCAGCTACTTTAAGAGAGTTTTCTAGAAATTGCAGTAGATTTGTACCTAATTTTCGTATTATATTATCCTACAAAATATTCTTGAAAATTCTATTTCTCCATCTCAGATGAAGATCGTTCTCATATGTTATCTCGAGCACGCATCACTTGTCATTTGCATACGAAACGAAATACACTTTCAATGTTTTGATTTTTGAGATGCGCTTCAAGCTAGCTCCTTTGTGATGCGGACTACAGACCTTGCATGGAATATTGTGATGTTAATGTTTGCAAGGATAACCTTAAAGCCTTTGAGACTCAGAATTTATGTGTTTTCTGTAAGTTAAAAGGAAATTTTCAAAGTTCTTTCTTTGAAAGGTTAAGTTTTTTGCTTGTAGTTTGTCTGCTCGTGTATTTGTGTTCGAAGTTATATATTACAAATATCCAATGAGAAACTGTTCATACTTACGCTGAGTTATGCTTAAGGTTTATTTAGTTGATCGTCGCTGGTGCCATAAAGTTTTTGACTCTCTTTTTCAATTTCTGGTTACCAACCCCATTATAAAGCGAGAAGTATTTTTATAACTAAATTCTCCCACACTCAGCGGTTCCCATCTGAAAGGAAACCGATATTAAATGTTTCAAGTGCCCTGAAGACCAGGAAGGCAGCGTTATCTGCCTAGTTTCAACATCAAGTGTCTTATCTATCTACCCACATGTTTGATCAGGTGCCTGTGATGGTAACACAAACCACATATTTGCTGGATACTCAAGGTCTTAACTTTGGCCGTGAAAACCCTATCTTATTACCTACGCGGATCAAATTTAGTCTTATGGCTTCCTATTTGGGGTATTTATTAACGGTGCATTTGTTTTGTAATTCGATACTCTCAATTCTTGTGTAATACCAAAAATCAGTGGAAGGGAAGTGATAGTTTTGGAAAATAAAGTAAAAAAATACTCCATAGAATTTCAACGTAGAGGAAATCAACGGGTTGAGTGATTTAGCTGATTATACCTTTCTGCGATAGGGCCCTAAGATATCTACGGGCATGGAGAGTAACTATTATTATCTGACAATGGGTTTAAGTTATCAAAATAGATACCAAAATATCTTAATTAAACAGATTCTGACTAAGGTGAGAATGCATAGCCTGACAATTATTTGATTTATTTAAAGGGTGGTAAATTTAAAATATAATTTAAATAACGATACCTTAATACTACATAGTATAAAACAAAGTCGCTTCCTGCTGTCTGTCCCAATGTATGCTTAGATTTTTAAAACTACGCAACATATTTTGATGAGGTTTTTTTTAATAGATAGAGTGATTCAAGAGGAATGTTTATGTGTATAATACATGTATAATACATGTATAATACATGTATAATACATGTATAATACATGTATAATACACGTATAATACATGCATAATATAACCGTGCGAAACCGGGGCCGGTCTCTAGTAATAATTAAAGAAATCCATCTAGTGGTTTCGAAGATATGACGGAATAAAGATGATTACAAAGAAACATACAATGATAAAAAAAATTGAATAAAAAATAAAACCTTTTATTGCAGTGGGGTAATTATTAAACTACCTAACTGTTGACCCACGAATAGATAGTACCTACTATATGTTTTAAATAACATTTCCAACATAAAGTACAAATCCTATAATAATCATTGGGAACTCGATATTTATATCGAGATCCGATTATAATCGGATTATAATGGCTTGCAGAATCGAATTGATGCTGAGATTCGGATCGCTCGTTATATTATTTGGAATTCGATACATTCGAAATGTCAAGAACCAAACGAGTTTGTTTCATGTGATAAAGGCGTTAACATGAAATTCAAATCCTTGATGGGATAAAATGTTTTACATTCTTCAAAAAGAATAAGTAAGTTTTTATATATAAACTAGCGACCCGCCCCGGTTTCGCACGGGAACCATCCTCTTGACTCACTCTATATATATAAAAAACCGCATCAAATTCCGTCACGCAGTTTTAAAGATCTAAACATACATAGGGACAGACAGCGGAAAGCGACTTTGTTTCGATTCTATGTAATGATAAGCAGGGGCTTTGCTCGCGTTTTAAAGTCAATTGATACATTAATATTAATAAGAAAATATTGGCCTACAATAATTGTGTACCTATAGAGTTTTACTGTCCTATTATAAATGCAAATTTTGTTTGACATAGGTAATTAGATTAGGTTAAAAAAACATTATACATATAAGTACAATAAATCAAAAATAATTAAATGAAATAAAATAAAATGTAAAAATTCCAAAAAAAAATGTCAAGCAAGTCAAGTTGGTCAAAATAAACAGTAACTAAAACTAAACATTAAACACAGGATTATGTAAGTATGTTTAAAATATATCTGTATTTAAATTTTCAATGAAAAATGTATAAGATAATACGTCCTACCTGAAATGAGATACAGGAGCCGTATCCTTCACTTTAAACATCTAATCACCTACACAATAATTATGATCTCAAAATTTCAAAATTATTAACCCAGCAATCAGATACCGAAATTTTAAAAATAATAGAAGGCTGAATCATAAAATACTTAAGTATACAGTTACGTACCTTCTCCTCCGAAACAAGTTTTACAAGGATAAAAGAGGTTCGGATCAACATCGGAAATAACCCATGACAAAACTCAGATACCATGCATTACTTTTGTATAAGCAGCAACTAATGTAAGCAGTTTAATTGGTGTTGTAAAAGTATTTTTTATGAAACAGTAAAGAATCATAGAATCTAAGTCACAAATTCTCTAAGCTTAACTCTGCACCAGCAAATTTATTAAAAGTGACGCTATATGGTTAAATATTTTGTAAACATAAGTTATTGACTTCAAACTTTTCGTCGACTTTATTATAGAGTATTTAATAAGACTTTATGGTTAGAAACCCTTATTATTCAAAAGATAGATAGATAGATAACTTTATTTGTACAACACAGTAAGTAAAATTTAAATACACAAAGCAAAGTAAAGTAATAGCTAGAAAGTACAAGTTGCACAAATGGGCGGCCTTATCGCTGAAAGCGATTTCTTCTAGGCAACCTTTGGATGGAAAAGAACTGATTTAGCTTTTATGAAAGGTTGTGCGTTCATTCAAGCAGGATATTATAGTAGATATATATAACTTATAATAGATGGTAATATAAATTATTTAAATAATTATGGTTATGAAATATTTAATTACTTAAAAAAGAAAAGGGCAAAAGGGCATTTGTTAGGAAAATTTGGCTTGATGAATTGATTGCAGTTTTCCTGCGACTCGACGGAAGTTAAAAATTCCTTCGATCAGTAATGAATCTAATCTAGGGGCACTCATAGGACTGGCTTCTTTAAAAAATGATAATAGCGATATGGTTTTGATCCTTCAGGCTATTGCTACCCTGTCTGAAAAACGAATACTGAAAGAGGAAACTGCTAAAATAAAATAGAAGAAGAAACTACAACCTCTGATTAAATGTAGGGAAAGGAAGAAGCATTTCCAATATTTCTTTCATAAACAAAAGTGACCCGAAATCCACTTTAAATCCAATACGATTTTTAAAGTGAGACATAACAGTACCTGTAATTTATAAAGCAATACACAATAAAAGTTCAACGGGATCACAGGAGGTGGAGAGGGCTACATTGTACGGTAAAAATATTAAGCGGTTATTTTGCAAATAATTTACGAGTGCAAATTTATTTTGCTCTCTGTAACACAACGAATTTTACGCCTTCAATTTCATTTAAAATTTTCGAAATATGCAAAGGTTTGTGTAATTTAACATCAAAAAAGATCTACATACTTGATTTGTAGTAGTAACTTATTCGAAATAGGTCCCAAGTCACAAATGGTCGGGCTTTCGCAATTATTTTGATCTCATTCCAATGACAGATGGTCACATTCGTATTTGATTAATTAGCTAATTCAAGGATGATTCTAATCAACGTAATGATGTTAACTCCGACCAAATCCAATATAGGAATGCTAGGCTAGATATTTCTGCTACTTAGAGAATACTTGTTAAGTAGGCAACCTATAGCGTTTTTGCAATTTTCCTAAAGCCAGGTGTACCTTGCCAACACCTGGCCCCTTGAAATAAATTAAGATCAAGACGATTCAAAGAAAAAACATACTAGTATTCTACCTAGAGGTTTGCGACAGAAGTTTCTGAACAAAGTAACTTTCTTACCTGATACATAGTTCATTACTCAAAGCGTTTTCTTAAACTGCTGCTCCTAAAAACCCTCTATCTACTGTGCCACTATCATTCTTTGAGAAACTAGCTTTTGTCTGCGACTTCGTCAGCATAGCGTTTGAATTTTTCAAAATCCTTTCTTCGCGGAGGCGTACATTAACGGAATATATGTGCCAAATTTTAGCCCAGTCCTGTGCTTTGATATATCAGTCAGGAATTAAATATTTATTGAGAAATGAAAATACACACTTCTATTTCTTACTAGCATCATCTCGCTGTTTCACCTGCGTAACTCCCGATCTCGTGGGAATATCGCGGGACAAAAAGTAGCCCATGATTTATCAAAATCGCTCCAGTAGTTTCAATACAAACAAACAAATACTTAATTGTTTCCTCTTTATAATATTAGTATAGATATGATATTATGACCGATACATATATTATGTGAACAATAAACTTAAATAAAAAAACTCTGAATAACTACAATGAATGTGAATGAATTAAAGTAAGATAGGTACTAACTGATTGTACTATAAATCACAAGTTTCAATACTTGTACATAGAAAATAATTATTCATGGTTTTTTTCTGAAGTTACCTGGATAATCTTTGCAGGTTAATAATATAATTATAACTTGTTATTCGAGTATTATTATCTGATCGAAGGAATAAGCAATGATTTTGATAAAAGAGTAAGATAAAGGACGTGTGGGTGGTTATTTGGAATTTGAATTTCGAAGGTTGATAATTTTCTGATTTGAATGATGGTACCTATTATTACAAGTAGGTATAATATTTGTCATTTGATGAGGCAATGCTACTTGGAACTCTATAGATATAGGAAATTTTAAGAAATAGGTTAGGTAGGCTAGGTTAGATGGCCCAGGACCTTGACTCATGGAGAGAGTTTGGGGAAACCTATGCTCAGCAATGGGATATAGTGGGTTAGATAAAAAAAATGGATAAACAGCCAAATTTTGAGAGATGTATGTTTTCCTTTTCCATTAGTCGTCATCTCATCGTTCATTTCTCTCATGTCCTGTCTCACGCAGTCCATCCAACTTTTCTTAGGTCGTCCTCTTCCTCTGCCTCCTCCACATTCATACTCATCACTCTTCTACTCACATGCGTCTCTTCTCTTCTAATCACTTGTCCATACCGAATCAAACGGTACAACGGTGACAACGATTTATAAATTGGTTTGCCGGGTGACACTTCAAGAAACTGCGTTACGCTCCGCTGACGTTATGCGCTCACAATGAGAGCGAGTGAGAGGCACGCGGGCATGGTTAGCCCGCCTAAGAGCGAGAAAGACAGACATAAAAAGTGAAAGGCACGCGTCCCTTCCACTCGAGCACAGTTGTTGTCACGTAAAACTTTCGCCCGTATACCGACTTTACAGGCAACCAGTTTTTTATAACTGGTGTTACTTTCAGGCAAAAAAGTATTTCTATTGCGTCATATTTCTGCAACAATTTTAAAATGTTAAAAAATATTGAAATTGCACAAAATCACGATTCGTGAAACAGAACAATACAAACAACATTTCTGTAAATCATCACGTTGAAGCCAACGGAGGAAATAAAACAAAAAAAGGTTAATTAACACGGATCCCTGATCGTAACTCACAATTACATACTGAATACAAAAACCACGCTCGCTTCCCATGACTGAAATAGTTCAATGAATTTTATTAAACATTTTTTTTATTATTAAATTCAGTGGCTTGGAAAACTCTGCATCTGTTTGGAGTCTGACTTTGAATTTTAGTGTGTTTAATTGTTTTGTAAAATATAAGTTACTGAAGTTTTTATATAAATCAGTACTTATTAATTCTAAAGGTTTACACATTCTTCCATTCATAATGAAATTAATCTTCCAACTTTCACTAACTTTGTCAAACTTAAGCCTCATTATTTTTTGATAAAATTACAAACAGGCGTATTTATGTCTCTGTATTTCTTTCTTTATCTCCCTCTATTATACGCCTGTTTGTAATATTTTATCAAAAAATAATCAGGCTCTCTGTAAGTAAAAAACTACTTACCCAAATATTTCAAACCTTAAAAAATTAAATTATTATCTTCGTAAAACTGAACATAAAATATGAAATTAAATCCAATCGAAGACGCTAGAATTTCTAGTATTAATAAATTAACAATAAAACTTAATGATGAATTTAAACTTTAAAATCTAAACAGAGTTTTTGTGCTTATACACAAGTATTAATATCATCATCAGTCATATAACTTGATGAGAATTAAAGATTCTACAGGTGAATCACACTGATCAGGCACATCGATCCAAACGAATTGTGTAAACAAAATTCTTTGTAGTTTTTTGGCACTGTTATTGAATTATCCTATACTATATTGATCACATCCTTCATTTACATATAAATGACGCATAGCGACTTGATCATCGCATTCAACGAAATTATGTTTTCGATACTTTAAAGGTATTTATTTGCTTTGTTTTTCATTTAACTCTTTTTTCTATGGACAACAATTAATTATTGTATGCTAATCAGAATGGATTTAAGTTGTTCAACTTGTTTATGAAATCGACTTGTTTTTATCTTCAATACAACCTAGACTCTCACAAACCAGTTCGAGGTTTGTAGTTTAAGGATATTTCACATTATCAAAAGTTGTGGGATCTAAATAAACATTTAGATATTTGTTAATTATCATTATTTTAAAATGTTTTTATTAACTTTCATCGGGAGTATTTTCAATAATAATATTGTTTATTTTATTATTTTAAGCAGCATTTCTGGACAAAGAAAACACACCCACATGGTTAGCCGGAAGATCGCCAGTTCGAGTCTTGGCTAGGTACAAAACATTTTTGGACTTTGTAACAATAAGTTGGATAAATAGAAAAAATCAACAGAAATCGTTTAAAATTCAATAGGTATCTACTAAAAATGGCACGACCTGACTCGGTTCCATGATTATTAGTTCGGGTAAAATATTTAGACAACAAGAAACGAATTGGCGAATCAAAACGTAGAATATGGTTACGAAGACGTGCCTTCCCACAGCCATGGCCTTGATCGCGTCGAACCTTGAAAACTACGCGGCTATCGGAGCGGCAACATGCGCTCGCGCCGCGCAGCGTTCACTAAACTTTATTACGTCACATTATTTTCGTGTGCGAGGATCAAAGTTCTATGATCTCGCTATTACCTTGTTTAATTTTTTTATTTTTGACGTATTTCTTCTCAGGTAGTTTCGATGTCAGAGAACTTTAGTTACCTACTTCTTACTTACCTTTTAAAATTAAATATTCTATACTTAGTCAGGTAACTACCTAACTTTAGTCATTTTTATTAATTGCTTGTAAATTGACTACTAATATTGTGTAAGTTATTACTTCATTGATCGAACAGATAAAGTCTTAGTAATAAATCATTAATGTTTTATTTTATTATTTTTAGAAGTCAATTTATCTCTAGCGAAATCTTGTGTGGTAATTGTAAAACACTCGTCAGGTAGGTATTTTTCCATGGAGATGCTAATTTGAGATAATGTCGTGTCTGTTTCATTCGAGTATATTTGTTACCTATAATTTAAGGACGAATATTTCTTGTAGTAACTAAGCCTATTGCCACATTTTTCCATTAATATTTTCACTGAATTAATTACTAACTTCTTCTGATCTTTCTTCTTCTGATCTTTCTTCTGATTTTATTGTATAAAATCTGACTCGAAACAGGACGAGGACAACGAGAATCGAGTGAATTGTTTTCAACTTAGCAGATGAGATCAGGTGAGTTGAGAATCTGGTCAAAACAGTTTCATCTACTTTTCTCTTCGACCATCTAACTATAAGTCTGAACGACCTTTGTTTTTTAAAAATCAGTAAGTACCTATAAATACCAGTAAATAAATGTTTGGTTTTCCAAAAGTCATAGAACAAATATTTATTGTTTAGGGCCCAGAAGTGGCAATCAATCGCTTGCTACTATGATTATTAATAACCCTGTATTGCCTTACTGTTTTACACATGAAATATCTCGTGGCATTTAAATAATAAGCTAAGAAATTATAGAAGCAACATTATACTTTAATTGACCACTTTACGAGTATATCAAATCTCTCAAATTAGCTCTAATATAACCAGCCTTTTCGAGCCGTTTGCATCGCAATAACTCTATATTTGTAATAGGAAATTCGCCTGTTTTATTATTCTTCTTTATTGGTTTCTCGCTATATTGTTGATCGAAAAATATAATTTCATCATCCTATTAATATTTATGTCTATAGTCAAACAAATTGAGCTCTACCATTAATGTCGTTTTTGGCATTTGTCACGCATGTTTTTGTCCATTCAACTTAGTCAGGTAGGTTACTTAAAAAAACTACGTTTTCTTGTAAATCGTCAAAAATTAGAAAACTATTTCTGTCTTTTGTCCAACTACGTTTCTACCTACAAATAGAATAAGATTTCTTCCTTTGTAATATCTGATTAGCAAAATTCTATCATGTAGGTATACAGCAGTAGGTAGGTATAATATGGTTCACTACTAAAACAGTTCTATAAGTATTTAAACTACTATGGTTATTTTCACGACTCAAAATTAAAACTGAAAACTTACTTACCATGTCTTTATTTTGTGGTGCTCGATATTTCGAACGCAAAGGCAAATAGTCCGATGCAGTCGCCTCTAACTATTAAAATGTATTCCTGCAAAAACTCCAGTTTCGTGAAAACGATGCTTGTTGAAACCACAATTTTCATTGACTTAAAGAACTCCACAAAAAACTTCGTAAAATCAGTTGTAAATAACTTATTATTTTAGTAGGTATAGTACAAATCACGCTTGCCTTCAAGAAACCTACGAAAGTCGGCACCAAAGCTTTGTCCTGCCTTCATATGTCTAAACACCCCATTAACCTAATGGACGCCACAATCTCCATATCTACCAACATTATTATTTATAAGCGTTTATCAGTTTATTTGTGCTTCGCCAATGTCACAGAGTAAACGAGGGCAACGGACGGATCTAAAATACTACTACAAAAACACACATACACAAATATAAAGTTAATATGTACACGCACTTACATTGTTCTATCTGATGCCTACATGCACACATTCATGGATTTTCTAACTGATAAAAAAGTTAGGTATTATGATACATTGCCCTTGTGTTTTTATTCTAGTCATGTCTGGTGCAATGAGATAGGTGTTGGGGTGCGTCATTGGATATGAAAGAAATTGTAATAGGTAATTTCAATATTTTCTTGTACTTAACACGAATTCGGTTACTTGTGGTATTTAGGTAACTTATCGAAGTTATTAAGTTTAGTTTTTAAGCTATTGCATAGCTTCTATCGAGGGCTTTGAGCGCGGCGACCGAATCAAGAAATTCCGTAACGAAAATAAAACCTAACACCCCCCCACTCCGCCTATTAATTTTTACTTCTCTACTGCGGCTGTGTTCGCGTGCAGTGTATACTAGTGTATAGTAATTGACTTAATACAGCCACCATTTTCACGAGACGATTTTTTTTCGTTTCCCTTTTTACTTAAGTAGTGAAAATAACCATGTTAGTTTAAAATCTGAAGAGTACTTTTTTTAACAAAGGTAAAGGACCTATTTTTTAAAAGAAGATAATAATATGACCTCTTACTAAAAACAAGTGGCATCTGCACTTACAACTATGTATGGTTAAGCAAGGTAACATTAAGGTTTTTTTAAGACAGCCAAAGACTATATGTACTAACATTATAAATAAATAAATTGATTTTTATTTCAGGCAAAACCCATATACAAATTTACACGATTACAACTAATTATACAGATGTCAGAATTTCATTTTAAAATGTAGGTAGTAGGTAGGTGCACAATATTATGCAATTTAAATTCAAAAATATATTATGTCAAAATTAATAAAATTAAAATAAATGTCCATTGATCATGTATAAAGTCCAAATTAATAAATTCATAAAGTACCAGATAATAAAAAAAACAAATAAGTCTAAATTAATAAAATTAAAAATAAATGTCCAAATCAATAAATTAAATTCAATAAATCACAATAAAATGTCAAGAGATGCAGAATCAAATAAATAAACTAAAATCACTAAACCTAAAATTTATACCTATGCACACAAGTCAAAGTTTGAGCATACGTGAGCGAACATACAATGCTTCACTCACGTACACACAATCAAGACGAGTGGCCACCATAGCCAGAATACTGTTGCGACTGGCCCTCAACCTGCGCAGCTGTGACGCACAGCGCCCACGAAGTGTAGCATGAAAGCCAGCTATTCGAGCTTCAGCGAACATAGCAGACGCGCTGCAGGAGCGAGGCAGCCGCACCAGCACCCGGTACGCGTCATTATACTGAACACGCAATTTTCTTAACACACCACGAGTATGTACCGCCCACAGACTACACGTATAAAACGATGTACAATATGCACGAAACAGGGTAATCTTTACCTCGATCGAGCAACGAGCAAATCTACGAGCAACCATGTTTGCCCTCACTGCCAGCGCCCTACGCTCCCTTTCTATGTCAAGGTCATCCTTGAGGTCAAAGGTCACAATATGCCCAAGATATTTAAATTTGTACACTCTGTTTAGTGGTGAACAACTAAGAGTTATCGATGGCACATCCGTCATATCATTCGTACCCGTCTCAAACACCATATATTCGCTCTTTTTCACGTTATATATGAGACCGTGTCGCGCCGCATAACGCTCACATATACCCAATAGCGTCCTTAATCCGCAGACTGATGCGCTCAGCAGCACCATGTCGTCCGCGTAACTTATATTATTTACACATACATCGTCTATATGACATCCGACATGAACACTGCTGAGCCCAACAATCAGCTGATTTATGTAGTAGTTGAAAAGTAAGGCGGAGCTTAACCCCCCCCTGCCTCACCCCGCACTCCAACCTATATGACTCAGATAAAGCATCGGCCCAACGCACACTATTCGTTTGGTTACTATAGCAATAATTAAGTATCGCAATGACATTTGGTGATAAATCAGTACCCCGGAGCTTCTCCCACAACATGTCATACCTAACCAAATCGAAGGCCTTAGAAAGGTCCAGGAAGCAGGCATAGACGGGCGTACTACGATCGGTGTAATATCTAACGGTGTGCTTCAACGACAGAATAGCGCTCTCTGTTCCTAACCCCTCCCTGAAACCAAACTGGTTTTCATGAATATCAAGATGTTTTTTCAATTCAGTGTTAATGAGACTGTCGAGCACTTTAGCAATGACAGTAGCTAACGAAATCGGTCTGTAATTAGCTTTTTCTGCCATGTTCCCTGTTTTGTTTTTGACATAGGTAAATGATACATACTTAAATAAATGTACGTACTGTCCTTAAACATTCTTATAACCTCATTATTTTTAACTTAGATTTAGGCATTGAGAGCATTATACTAGTTATTTTCATATTTACCCGACGCTTTGATCGAGTTGCACCGATCCTGGTCGCGGGAAGACAGAAGGATGAGTTTAAAAAATATATTGAAAGCACTTAAGTATTTAAGTTTCAATATCATATATACTAATTCAAATGTTTTTTTACACAACTAGGCTTCTTGTGACCGAAGGGCTAGTGGTTTTTCACACAGAGGGTCAGTTTGGCCATCTCGAAAAGAAATGTTGCCAGCCTTCTGTGGACGATGCCTCGTGGGTATTTCTTCGAAGATAATTATTTTCTATTTAGGTATTTTGTAACATTATATATCTTCATGTTTTTTTTATTTCATCACTAGCGACCCGCCCCGGCTTCGCACGGCTATATTATGCATGTATTATACATATAAACCTTCCTCTTGAATCACTCTATCTATTCAAAAAAACCACATCAAAATCCGTTGCGTAGTTTTAAAGATTTAAGCGTACAAAGGGAAATAGGGACAGAGAAAGCGACTTTGTTTTATACTATGTAGTGATAGTGATAGTGATTTAGGTATTTTGTAACATTATATATCTTCATGTTTTATTTTATTTCAACATCTACAACTTAACGATTAAAAAACCTTACAAACAATGCTACAGTCAGTTTAATCTAAAAATATTTAATTCAAAGTCCTCACCGACTCTCCTCAAACTATTGGAAATATCGGACTATTTGAAATACTGATTGCTATTAAGACGAAAGGCATCCGCTAAGAAAGGATTTGGAAAATTGAACACCTAAGCGAACGAAGTCGCGAGTAAAAGCTAGTATGTAGTTGGTATATAATACTTAAACCACGTGTCTCGTTGGACCGCAACGTCGAGAACGTCGGATTGGGTCACTGGTGTGCGCTTGCGCAAGTTCGTAGAACGTTTCGGTAACTGTTTCTTTTTCCAGAAAGTAGCTTAGTCATTTAGTGTGTTTTTGACGTGGGTACTTTCTTGTTACATTTTTCTTTTCTCGTATTAACGTCATAATAAGAGTGTTCTTAAAACGCTCTTTCTACTTTTTAATTTAAATCCTAATTTGTTTGTAAGTAACCTACTTATTGTGTATTTAAATAGCGACCCTCTCCGGCTTGGCACGGCTATATTATTCATGTATTATACATATAAACCTTCCTCTCGAATCACTCTTTCTATATTAAAAGAACTGCATCAAAATCCGTTGAGTAGTTTTAAAGATCTAAGCATACATAGGGACAGACAGCGGAAAGTGACTTTGTTTTATACTATGTAAAGATGAAACACTAGAGTTTAGAGACCATTAAAGTTATAAATAATACCTTAATTATAGGAATCAGTCCAGTGATTTATTGGTTGGTTGATATAAGTTGTGTTGAAAAAGTAGCTTAAGTTATCCAAGTTTTATCAAAATCGGTCCAGCAGTTTCGTATTTGTTACATACAAAAAAAACTGGTTGCCTGTAAAGTCGGTATACGGGCGAAAGTTTTACGTGACAACAACTGTGCTCGAGTGGAAGGGACGCGTGCCTTTCACTTTTTATGTCTGTCTCTCTCGCTCTTAGGCGGGCTAACCATGCCCGAGTGGAAGGGACGCGTGCCTCTCACTCGCTCTCATTGTGAGCGCTTAACGTCAGCGGAGCGTAACGCAGTTTCTTGAAGTGTCACCCGGCAAACCAATTTATAAAACGTTGTCACGTCAAAAAAACAAAACCATTCCTTTACAGTCGGGTAAAATAAATAAATATTGTAGGACATACACACATCGCTATCTAGCCCCATACTAAGTAACTAGACTTGTGTTAAGGGTGCTAGACAACGGATATACTACATAAAGACTTTTTTTTTATAAATATATACATATAATACATAGAAACAACCAGACCACAGACAAATATCTAAGCATAAATACATGTCTGAGGCGGGAATCGAACCCGCAACCCTGTGTTTGGCAGTCCGGCATGGTGACCATTGTGCCAACTGGGTCGAAATATAGATTTACTTTTCAGGTTCAACCACAGGCAATCTTGCAGTTTAAAAAGCATATTTGAATATTTTCTTTATCTTTATTTATATGTTGCATGGTAGGTAAGTACCTACACCAGGTAAATCTAAACACGAATAATATTATTTTCATTCTGTTATACCTAATAATTATAATTAAACATCAATAAAAACTGTTGTGATTGCCTTAATGAGAATAATTAATGACCAGTAACCGGAATTGAATGTAGTGACCATTTAAAACACTAAACTCAAATACCTACTTAAAATGATTTCGTAAGTGTTCATTCTGGAAATCGAATCAAAACTGGCCTTTAATTTAGTGACTAAAAAACTTAGTAATCCCTCTAAAATAGGTACTTGTAGGCAACCCCGAGACATTGCCTTTGAAAAATATGTAAGTAGATAGTCGGCTGCATAATTGCAGACCCACTGTAGAGCTCCAAAACGGCTGTTATAAGAATGTTTTCAACATAAGCAAGATTCTAGGTACCTGCTTTAGTTGAAGTTTAAAGTTTTTTTAACTGATGTGTTTATCAAACAAAAGGTATTAGAATTAAAACATTCCAATAATAGTAATTTTAGAACTCTACGGTGGGTCTGCAATTATGCCGCCGACCGTGCCTACTTAAAACAAATTAGGTTTATTTTAGTTACGGAATTTCTTGATTCGGTCGCCGCGCTCAAAGCCCGCGATAAAAGCTATGCAATAGCTTAAAACAAAAATTTACATGGAAATAAAATTATACTATTTTAAAGTTTAGAATCATTATTATTTACTTACCCTAATTTACTGAACATTTAATGAATTACCGGTATCTGGCAATCAATACCGTCACTGACAGCATCCGACTGACTGATCTGACTGATCCTTTGGTAATAATCCTCAATTCCCACCCGTTCTGTTGAGTAGTTCTGGGAATCTTTTCATTAGTTCTGTTCACAGATCGAATGGGATTTAATAATGATTTTGCCACATTGAAGATTCCCCTAATTTATGGTAGATCAGAGTAATTTTCCTTAGTTTCCTATTTTTTTCCAAACCTCACGAGGGATTATTAGATTTTGTTTACACACCGTGTGACAAAAAACGGACCATATTTATTAAGCACTTATTGATGACAACTTAGTGAACTTAGTCATAACTTGATCTTTTAAAGTATGACATATTATATCTACTACACTTATATGTATTGCTCAATATTGCGACGTAATTTCTAGAAGTTACCATCATGAAGGTTTGTTTGTGACCATGACTCATGGAAAATCAGGTCGTGCTAATGAATGGTTTTG
The DNA here is from genome assembly GCA_907269075.1 of Idaea aversata. NCBI lineage: Eukaryota > Metazoa > Arthropoda > Insecta > Lepidoptera > Geometridae > Idaea > Idaea aversata. Next base: position 12,670,020 of record OU026087.1, read on the forward strand.
AGTCCTTTTTGCAGAACTTGCAAATTGTTTTAAAACATAACCTTTGTGTTTCATTTCTTTTCTTGAAAGTTATGATAACTAGATCTTTTGGTTAACTTCCTGAAACACCCTTGTTAGGACTTGCGTTATTCTATATGATGAAAAAGAATAATCTCAATCGATTCGTAATTGGCGGAATGATCGCGAACATACACACAAAAAAAACATACAGGCGAGAATTTAGAACCTCCTCCTTTTTTATATTCGTAATGATGATTGAAATTTGACAGCTGTCAATACTGATCCATAAACGGATCAAGCATTCGGAATCAACATCCCAGAAAACATATTAAACGATATCCCACTCTCAAATTTAAGTGACATTAGACTCGGATCCGAAAATAGATCTAGGATTTGGAATCAACACCCCTTAAAAGTGAAAATGTACAAAACTGGTTTCGATCGTGTTTTGTTTTGATTCCAACGCAGGACCATGATAGTCGAACCATATCGTCCTAAAGTTAAATAGTTCAGATTGGAAGAACATTTTCAAGTCTTTCGATTGATCGAACCACGCAATCGAACCATGGCTACAGCCGCAACCATATTTTCGATTAGTTTTTTATCAGTCTTGACTTTACGCTTTGTCATTGACTCAAGGAGATTATTCAAAGTTATTGGTTAATCTGACAGTCTTATCATAGAGCTCATGTTATATTATATGCCCATGAGTAGGTGTTTACTTCCTGAAGATTAAACGAACAAAATAGGAAATAAAACACCTTTCACAAATAATATAAGTATTATAAGTTAGTCTAATATTTGTCAGACTCTTGACAGCAGCTATGTTGTAATTTTGATATTTGCATTTTAGTTTTATAGTAAACAAGATCATTCCAAAGGCTAAATAACGATTTTTATTGAAGAAATGTTCTACATTGAACTTGCGACTATTCATTAAGTTGTTTCTTTTTTATTTCTTAATTCACTTCGTAACAGCTAACGTATTCTTCCATTCTTTTGCCTTATTAGCCTTCGTCTTATTTTATTTCATATGCAACAATGACAAACAGACGAAAACCTTTCTTATGCATAAATAATAAATGACAATTTTTATACTAAAGTTTTTAGTTTTGTTCTTATTTTAAACGTCTCAGTGGACTGAGTGACTGACGAGGGACTGAGTAGACACAAAAAAATTTGGGTTGTTAAAAGTTTAAAAAGTTAAATGTTTGTTTCAAATTATCCGGTCTGCTTCTGGTAATAGTACAATAAGAGTATTTGTTAAATCGAGAATAAAATATGTACTTATTCAGTTAAAATTAATTTCATTTTTAATTTCACAAACTCATTGCAGTGACAATTTACTATAAGTACCATACTTACTTCAATATTATATTTTATTATGTTCTCAGTAATTTCTCATTCTCCTACAATCGTAGAGAGTCGTAAAGCTGTTATTGAGCTGAATATCGTATGAACTGTGACCTCTGAGATGGCGTTATGAAATGTAATGTTTATTATCTACACTTGTGTTTAGTTTGATGATGTTACATGTCTTTAGTTTTATCACTCAAGTAATGCTCGTGTTTTATTTAAATTAGCTCAAAATACTCGTAGGGTAATTTAGCTTAGATAGGACCTAAAACAAGCCTATTTCGTACTTCATGACTATAGGTACCTAACGCTCTAGTGTTTAATTTTCTTGATTTCTAATTAACTTAAACAGTTAACATAAGAGTAACTTTCACAAAATCTACATTAAACACATTAAAATCTACATTAAAGGAACAAAGTTCATCAAAGAGTTCAAACTTAAAACTCAATTTACTCACACCTTCTCGTCTTGATTCTCGGAAATCAGATATTTTGAATTGCAAAGCTCCTTATATCATACTTCCAACAAACAAAATCATCCTTCTACCCAAATTTAACGCTTCCTCGCTTGTGATTCAAAGTCATGGGTGTCTGAAAACGTTATTATTTGTTAATTATAATATTCTGAACATCAAATATGGAGGACGTGAGGTTTATATTACATACTGTATGAACCACTTGTTTGTGAAACGCGTCCTTATGATTTTGGAACTGTTAATTGCAAATTTGTTTCATTCAGTCACTGAATTACGAAATTGTCTTTTGGGCATCAAGGCTGAACTGATCTGGCATCAAGGTTCAAAATGTATCTAATACCTACCGGTTTGTATTTTTAAAAAGTGGTAGTAGGTAATGGGTCTGTTGATAAATCGGTTTAACTACGTACGTAACTGGATTTAATGAGGGTTTTAAAATTACTAAGATTAATTAATTAAAATTAAGTTCATTATAATTGTAAATTAATATTTTACTCAGCGTAATTTGTTGTAAATTACAATGTAGGTAATATATCAAAGCTAACCTTTACTAGTGATAACGTAATGGAAAAGTAGCAACTGATAGGGCCGGAGTCTGCATTCGTTAATCATTGCAACCTCTGAAGACGTCAATCATAACGTGCTACTATTACTTTGATTTATTGTACAAATAAAATATAACATTGGAGACATCAATCATAAGTGTCATGAGAAAATAATATTTGTTTTGTACAATATTGCTGAGCTTAAGGGTGAAAGCAGACTGAATACTTTCTTGTCGGCGGATGTTTAACTCAAGAAAAATCTTGATCGACTGAAGGTTTACAACGTGACTTGCTCTGAATTTTATGCGAATAAATTTTGCAATTCAAATGAAGGATACTCAATCGGCTTGTTTTGTTTCTAAGGTAGTTCCAAATCGCTAAATTGACAACGGGCTTTATGGTCACTTTGTCTCTGGTCAAAATAATGTTTACTCGGTCATGGAAGGCAAAAACTGCCGAGTGTGCCCATGCAGCCTTGTCTTTTCAAACTTCGTCGATTTTGACTGGTCATTAACGTCTTTTTTGTTTTTTTTACCTCCCTTGATGTAAAGATTCTGCTGCCTTCTATCGAGGCATCTGGAACTAGTCCTTTTTAGGGTTCCGTTCCCAAAGGATAACAACGGGACCCTTTTACTTTTACTATGTTACTATGTTTTGCATGTGTACTTATACGCTCGCTCATACAAATTTGTAAGTAACTAGCGACCCGCTCCGGCTTCGCACGGCTATATTATGCATGTATTATACATATAAACCTTCCTCTTGAATCACTCTATCTATTAAAAAAAACCGCATCAAAATCAGTTGCGTAGTTTTAAAGATAAATAAATAAATAAATATTGCAGGACAATCCACACATCGCCATCTAGCCCCAAGCTAAGTAACTAGACTTGTGTTATGACTTGTGTTAGATCTAAGCGTACAAAGGGAAATAGGGACATAGGGACGGCGAAAAGTGACTTTATTTTATACTATGTAGTGATGTGATAGTGATTACTTAGTCAAACATATTTCTCAGTAAGCAATTTATTGTAATCTTATGGGAAATAAAGAAACTTAAACCTAACTAAAACTCTATATTGTCCGTCTGTCTATCTATCTGTCACCAGACTGTGTCTCATAAACCGTGATAGCTAGACAGTTGATTTTTAGTAAGATTTACTTTCTATTGATTTTAAAATAAACTCATTGGTTTATGTAACACCCGCTCTAATGACCATTACTAGCTAGCAGTGCCTTGCCGTGGATTGATGAAACTTGGTATGAAGACACGTTAAATCCTAGGAATCGACATAGGCTTTTTAGCTCTATATTTACCACAGGACTTTATTATAATATAGTTAGGTAGGTACTCAAAGTAGCTGACTGTTATTGGAATAGTTTCAAAACAATGATAATTAAATTGTGGGTACTTTAAAGTTAACGTCTGGAATAAACACGGTTTTAATGAGAAATTTATGAGAAATTTTCTTAGCCTGAAGGTTTCAATATAATCAATCAATAATTTTTCATAAACTATAGTTATGACTTGCGGGTGAGTAGCTATTGAATATTAAGCTGTAACGTTAAAAAAATATTTTCTTGATGTTCATCTACCTACCCCTCAGTTTTCTTGGTAATAAACCCAGGCAGCGGTACTTATTAAATTGTGAGATCAGTTTTTCTTTATAAACTAGTTTCTTCTAAATCGCTCGATAGATGGTGCCAAAATCTTAGTCCTGGATTATCTATGGTCAAGCTATTTATGCGGGCTAAAAGATTTTGACATGAATAACACAATAGTTTTGAAAATAATATTTTTTGTTTATCATCGATTTTTGTCTAAAGACATCTTAGTTTTAGTTGGCAGTGGAAAAACGGCCTTACAGTACAAAAACGTACATATTGAAACAAGTGCTCGATGTGATAGGCGTTCTATCAAACTATTTATGAATTCCAAACAGGTGTAGAGTACGCAGGTGTCTCGCCAACTGCATTGTATGAACTTTGCATAAAAACATAGTTTTATACAACTCGCTAGGTTATATATTGACAATATTGCTATTGAAAATATTGTTATTCTACATTTTAATAATATGTAAATTTTCTTCGCGAGCCCTTGTTATGAAGGGAAACACTTGACTAATTCTACCCAACATACGACTTCTCGATCTTAGCTCGTGTTAGATTTTTTTGAAGTGAAAACTTCTTTAGCGGCGTTGAGCACTTTTTCTGTAATGGGTATAAAATCTTAAACTCGCGTCAGGACACGTGACCTGATCGAAAAAGCGTAAGACGGATGGAGAGTAGACAGCTATCCCCTCTCTACGGCGCGGCGAAAATGTATGCCTGGGCCTACTGTTTTTAATTTGGCTGTGAGTGTATTAAGACGTACATATGGTATTTTTTAACGGACGACTATTGACGGACGACAAATGTCGGACGACTATTTGTCGGACGACTATTGACGGACGACAAATGTCGGACGACTATTGACGGACGACAAATGTCGGACGACTATTTGTCGGACGACTATTGACGGACGACAAATGTCGGACGACAAATGTCGGACGACAATTTGTTGGACGACAAATGTCGGACGACTATTTGTTTTTTAATTTGATCTGTCACCTATAGTTTAACTCGAAATAGGTAAGTAGTTATATAACAACTGCTACTAGAGCTAACAACTGGGACCAAGCAACGGTTGAAGAAAGCTCTACAAATTATTTATTATCTAAATACATTTTTGTAGCATTCAATAAAATTTGATCAGTTGAGTCATTGAGTGTGGTGTGTATTTCCCACATATACAATTACTGATCTTTTATAATAACTATTACTTTATTAGGTTACTAGCTGCGCTCCGCGGTTTCACCCGCTTAACTCCCGATCCCGTGGGAATATCGGGATAAAAAGTAGCCTATAGCCTTCCTCAATAAATGGACTATCCAACACAAAAATATTTTTTCAATTCTAACCAATAGTTCCTGAGATTAGCGCGTTCAAACAAACAAACTCTTCAGCTTTATAATATAAGTCTAGATTATATTGCCGATTTTGATGAAACTTTGTATGAGGATACATTGATTCACTGACAGTAACATAAGCTACTTTTTATCCCATTATTCCCACGGGATCGGGAATTACGCGGGTGAAACCGCGGAGCGCTGCTAGTAAACAATATGCGGCAAGCTGTACGTACTACGGTACAAGCAGCTATATGTGTCAGCAGACGCTAGGACACTGAGCTACATAATTTAGTATGACTATAATAAAAGAAATCTACGTACATACCTACCTAATTCTTAACACATCAATTCCTCAAAGTCAATGTGTTTCGCACCATTTTTAGACATGGTAAGTTAAAATAAACGGTACAATGTAAATTTTACTCGCCCACGTCGCTCGTTGCTCGCTCGTACACACAGCCTTCGTTAATTGTGACTTCCTGTCAATTGTCTAACACCTTCACAGGGGCGAACGCAGGCTACGAACTTTTCAGTTGAACGATTTAATTTAATGGCAGACGTTAAAGTTTGTCATGTTTTCCCTTGAATTAAACAGTCGCCGATCTATTGACTGATAGAAGAATCTAGTCTGCTTTCTTTAAGGTTCCGCTGTTCCATCGTGTTTTCCATACAAATTAATTTAGAGTGTTATCCATTTATTCTTTATGGAATTTGAAAAAACAAAAGTTAAATCTACATAACAAGTCTATATCTAGCCCATGTAGGCGACGAAATAGACAAATTATATTTAATTTAATATAATTTAATATAAATAAATATAATTTGTCTATTTCGTCGCCTACATGGGCTAGATATAGACTTGTTAAGTTAAATTAACTTTTGTTTTTTCAAATTCCATAAAGAATAAATGGATAACACTCTAAATTCATTTGTATGGAAAACACGATCGACCAGCGGAACCTTAAGGTGCTTACTCGTTCTTAATTGTCGTCGGTCCCTGTCGGATTGAATAGACATATTAAGTGAGATGCGAGATGATGTGAAATTAGCCGAGTTTCGCTAATCTACTATATAAAAATAAGTCGGGTTTTCCTTCCTGACGCTATAACTCCAGAACGCATAATCATGTTCCGGTTTCCAATAAAGAATAAAGTGTTTTGTAAACATTCACTAGATTTTTTTTCTGATTTATCTATGCGGTTTTAAAGGTGTATTTTTAATAAAACTGAAGTCAAATTGTCCAAAATCGTTCGATTTGACTCACTTCATCTTAAGCGACGTTTCAGTTATTGCTTTAAGGAATAAATCTTTAAAACACCGGCGAATCGAAAACGTAGGAACAATGGATGCTCATCACGTAATAGCGGGATCTATCATTATAACGAAATCTATCAAATAATACACTTAGGTTATTACATCTGCGGTTTGTAAGATAGATGAAACCTATTTTCAATTCTCAATATTTTGGGTCCCCTCTTTTGTAACAGAATAAACATGATAGTAACAGGTTTAAGAGAGTCCACAACATTTTTTTTTAATAATCTTGCTACAATCCAATAAAGTGAAATTCAGCGCAGACGCATTGCCTCTCTTTCTAATAGAGCCTTCAAACGAGTAATAATTTATCGGCAATTTTAGTTATAGAACACTTGCTCAGCAATGTAGTCGGTATTATGTTCATACATATAAAATGGCTGACGATTTCGTACAATTTGCAGCGACCTACCTATATATTGTTCTAAACGCAAAAAAATTAACCTTGAAAGGAGATAATCTAAATTAGACCATAAAATATTTTAATAGACGAAACAGACATTTTTAGTGATTGACGGGATAATAAATCTCGTAGTGCAGTATTTTTAATAACTGATCAAGTCTTGCCTGTAACATCGGAAAATCAAAAAATCTGTCGCTATGAGACCGGACATCATTTCTAGTCAAGTATTCCGAAAACTTTTACCAAAGTCAAAGTCACAGTCAAAATTATATATTCATTCGGATGCATAGGTACAGTTTATACCAAGATCACATAGAAACGTCTTAAAATCTAAGTTAGGATGTGTGCCTTCGTAACGCGCCCACCAATGAGAAGATGGCACAAGAAACTGTTTATGGGCTGAAGAAGACTGTTTAGACCTTAGACTGTTTATACCAATTGGCAGGGCCTCATAGTTATAGCTTCATTCGTGTCTTAAAGTACCAGAACACGCTAGGTTTGATACCAGACGGGTTCAGCTAAAAGACTATTGTCTATCTTCCTCCCGCTACGTCTGCCACACCCAAGAAGTGGCATTGCCGTATCACCTACTCTTCAAATTGGTTAGACGCCAAAAAACGACATTAAGAAGTCTAAATCGAATCACGTCGCAATGATTGTTTTTTTGCGATAAGCCACATTTTTGCGACTTCATTCGTTTAGCATTTTTTTATCTTTGAGAATGAATTCCTATGCATCGTGTTGAAATTTATGCGTCCAATTTAAATATAAATTAAATCGTAAAGGATTCTTAAAATAAAGAAAAAATAAGAATAGATATCTTCACACTGAATAAGATGACGGTGTTTGTCGAGAATATTTTCAAGGTTGGAGTGTTACCAATAGTGCCATAACAATAAATTAACATAACGTTATATATTAAGAGCATTATAATTATATTTTCACACCTGCAGCACTTTAATCACGGATTAAAGCCCTTTTAACCTCAACTTAAAGCAAGACTTTATTTCCAAGGGAGATAATGTTGTATGAAACTCCCAAGGGAATAAAGTGATTTTAATTTGGAACGTTGAAATTCGTGTGAAAACTCTTGGTTTTAATTTTGAAGGTCTCTTTTATTTATAATAAGTCATTTGATTGGTCTACAAAAATCTAGCAGGCCACGATTTATGTTTTTATTTTGATTGTAACGTTAGGTCTAAGCAAATAGGTTTTGTCCATAATACCTAGCAAATATTTACCATCATGCTACCATCTCATTGCAATTGCCCCAGTGGATTTTTTTCAAATAGGGCACTGGCCACTACAAGAATTTAAAAAAAATTGGACGGACGGTATGTAAAGTAGAGTATGCACCTCGGGATGAATGTCTTCGTCTTGGGCGGCTTGAACCCCTCGCTTCACTCAGGACTCTACTTAACTCCCTCGCTTCGCTCAGGAGTTAACTATAAACCCGGCAGTCCCTCGTTACACTCGGGGTTCAATATGCCACCCACAACATAAGACATTGCATTATGCCCTTGATGCATAATCTACTATTTTGTTCTGATATCTGCCTAGTATATTACGATTTGAAGGTTTGATACGAGCTTTATAACGACACTATATGGCATGGGTGTAAACTTATACCAAAAGCTGAAATAGCTATTGTCAAGAACTCGATAAAATGGAAAAGTATTATTTGCATGATTTGTTACGAGAAATGAAATGTTATACGATGTTCTGTTCGCTGAAGTATAAAAATAATGATGCACAATGCACCAGACCGAAGGATACCTAATTGTAAAAAAAATCATGATTTTTCGTTCAGGTAAGTACACAAAAAGATTGGTTATTTCAGATTCTCTGGAGTGAATAATCTTAAGATTAACTTTTATCATAAAATAGAAGAAACTAATAACTAGTTCTGTATTAATAAATTGTCATTCTTCTTCTTCTCGTATAATGGTCTGGCCATTATACGTACGTATAACGGTCTCACCTATTGTCAGAGTTTTCAGATCGCCTTAAGGCCTCTAACTTGACCTAACGACTGCTACTCCTAGAGGTAGCAACCGGGACCAACAACGGCTTAACGTTGTCATTGAAGTTAAACTAAATATTTCATATTGTCTGGAGTGATTATACTTTAATTAGAGCCTTAAATCATTAAATGTAACCAACTTCAGTTTAATTTTTTGTTGTTGCCGGTTATCCTGCCCTCGAAACTTTTAACTAGGTCTGTATTGATAAATTGTCATTGAAATGAAACTAGGGCACCTGTCCGTAGATATAAATCTAAATCAGTCTGTGTATTGAGCTGTTCGCAATATCTGTAGATTAGTTTTGCAGTTGCAAACGGCCGGTAGCCTTGCGTTATCTGAGTCCACTGCCCTTGGTCCACTTTCAACTTATCTCGGTCTCGGCGACATCTGATAAATGTTTGTTTATTCGCTCTTACGTTGAATAAACTCAAATAAAGCTAAATTGTAGTTAGCGTTCTGTTGGTTAGACTCGTTTACTTGTTAAATGAAACTATGAAACACTATTTAGAATATTATTATAATAGAAGCGACCCGCCCCGGCTTCGCACGGCTATATTATGCATGTATTATACATATAAACCTTCCTCTTGAATCTCTCTATCTATTAAAAAAAACCACATCAAAATCCGTTGCGTAGTTTTAAAGATTTAAGCATACAAAGGGATATAGGGTCATAGGGACAAAGAAAGCGACTTTGTTTTATACTATGTAGTGAAGTGATTAGCTGTCCCGACAAGCGGTGTTTTGCCAAAACATATAAAGGAAAAAAATAGATTAGTGTTCGGTTCTCAGACCTAAATACACCAAAAATTTATACAAATTGGTTTAGCCGTTTAGGTGGAGTTTGGGATCTAACACCGCGACACGAGAATATTATATATTTATGGATATTTCATTTGAAAACGTTTGGAAATGCCAAATGTTATAATTTCGCAAATACCTAATTAGTTACGAACAATGAAAAGAGTTTTTTTACGTCCCTTAGTAGCTGGTTACGAATCTGGCTGAAGGTAATAAAATCTCCCAAAATGTCCATCGTCCAAATAAATTACCATATTGGAACATTCCTATTATTGGAAATAAAGTTCCAATAATAATTGTTTGTGATATAGCTGTTAAATTATTATCTTTTTAGACATAAAATCTCTATTTCAATTAAATTCAAATTACGAAAAGAAGGACATAGTGATAACAAATGCATATTTTTATGAAAATAAGGTCACCACTGATAAGTGTTATCATATCACGACCTCGATCTAAATGCGGAAGAATTTCGGTATTATTTCACCGTGGCGTTATTCTGTGTATAATAATAGGTTTCATAGCGAAGTCGCTCAACTAGCAATGAATCACGATGCTTGTAAGGTTTTATGATTTCTAACATTGGATTTCGGTTTCAGGCAGCTAGTCCCAGCATTTGGTTCAATCATACATAAAATTCACAGCTGCAGTTTTATGGCTGAACCATGAAAATATTTTTGATAGGGCAATGGTGAACTAACGTCTTGAAATTTAGTCATTCCTTGTTGGTCTAAAAATCTATTCACAATCCGTTCGATTTAGAATCGTAGAAAGAGAATAATGCCCCAGATTACAGAATCTACATAGTTTTGAGTCCAATATCGACTGGCGAGCGAGACTTTAATTTTTTTGTCAGTAAACGTCTTCTGTAAACATGTCTGTAAAGAACTTCAAGGTTAACCTCGTACTGTAGATAAGACATGATAATTTTTGGGCATAACTTTGTACTTTGTAAACAGTAAAGGACATTTGTGACACGGCTGGCTCGAGTCCTCGACCATTTTGTATTTTTGTTGAAGTTATAACGACTGAGATTCCCAGTGGTCTTGATAAACTAAAAGAGCTGAGTTTAAACAAATCGTTAAGTATACTTACAAAATTTTACCGTATACTCGTCCCAACATTGCTTGTAGGTTAATAAAAAAATAAAAAAAAGTTAGTAGTATGGCAGGATGAGTTGAACTCCCATCGTAGGGATTGGACCCAGCTGACACTAAAGAGATAAGAGAGCAGTGGAGTGAACCTATGCCATGCAGTGGGTCGGAATAGCGTAAAAACCTATACTTAATATTATAAAGCTGAACAATTTGCTTGTTTGAACGCTCTCAGGAACTACTGCTTCGAACTAAAAAAATATTTTTGTGTAGTCCATTTATCGAGATGGGCTATAGGCTTCTTTTTATTTTGATATTCCCACGGGTTTGGGACTTATGCGGGTGAAACCGCGGGGCGCAGCTACTAAATAATAAAGCTTAGTAGATGAAATTGAAAATACACCTTACATTGTTAGCAAAAGCAATAAAACAGACAATATTGCTATCCCGTTGCGTATAACCCAAGTGCTTAAATGGCACCATAAATAAGGTGTCGAGGCCAGCGTGCACCAGAAATAGCACGTTGGTTGAAATCGGAGTGCGCTTGATAGAATAATGCGTCCTCGGCAGCCTTGTGCCGATTCTCTGTCCCAGATACAACACTCAGGATGCGCTTTAAAACTCCTCGGCTCTGTTGGATGTGAAGCATTTGACGCAGTGTAGAACATTGCCTCAATTCACTGAGGTTTAAGTCATCAAGCGTGTGTGATTAGAGAGCGATAACTCCAGTTTTTGTAAGGCAATCCCGACTTAAACCTTAGTGAATCGCACAGTAGTATATTAAGCCTATGTAAAGGCTTCAGGTGTGATATAAAGAATACAATGGTTACGTGATAGTAGCAGTGTCAATTTTAGTAACAGAATCTTACGTTTTTATTCGAAACTTTACCTAACAAGAACGGTGTTGACCTTAAATGCCTCGAATTTCATTTCAGGTCGTGGGTTTGAATCCCAGCAAAACCGGCCGTGCAATTTAATGTGCTAATTAACATTGCTGTTATGGTGAAGGAAAACATCATGATTAAACCTATGGCTTTTTCAGACATATTGATAAGTTCTTCTCTCTGGACACGGTTGTCTAAGCCGAAACTACTTCATATATAATACTAGCGACAACACCGGCTTCGCACGGCTATATTATGCATGTATTATACATATAAACCTTCCTCTTGAATCACTCTATCTATTAAAAAAACCGTATCAAAATCCGTTGCGTAGTTTTAAAGATTTAAGCAGTCAAAGGGATATAGGGACAGCGAAAGCGATTTTGTTTTATACTATGTAGTGATATGTCCCAGGCACTACAGAGTTCTGAATAGCGTAGATTAAAGTTCCTGGCGCTCTGTATTAATCATCAAAATCAGATGTAAAATGCCAATATGTCCTGTATCACGGGGCTATGGAGCCCCGGACCTTTGGAAGGCGTGCGTGGAGCCGAAGCCAACACGTAGAAGCCCTTTACAATAACAAGTATAATAGCAAACAATGGGGTGAATTCTAAACCGGCGATTATCCCTGTCTACACTATAAAGTGCAACCAAGGACAACCTCTGGTTTGGATAAAACTATTGATAATCTATAGGACAAAACTACTTGAGCTATATGGAATGGTAGTGGACTAGATACTGGGGAACTATGGATACTATAACCATGTCCAATAAACACGTAAAAATGAAAGGCCAATATTATTATTATTACCTACCAAGATATCATCATGAAATATTTAAAAGTAAATAACTCAATGGAACCTAACAATGATTCATAAGATTGTTTAGATACCCTATCATCTACGCAACACTACCTAATTCCACTGCATCATCGCACGTAACATTCCATGACGAGGTAACCCGTGTCATAATTCTGTAGTAGGTAACTATTTAATAAACCACGACGCTTCTCTATTACGGAACTGTTTTTTTCAAAGTTTACCTAACTATGAGTCATGTAATTTCGTCTCTCAGTATCTAGGATTCTTTGAACTATGACGTCTTCCAGCTCCAGTTCAACATACTTTAAACTTGTTGCTTACAGTGGCGTTACTGTAATGCCCGTGATCTTTGGTAAATTCATCGTTTTAGAACCCTCTTTTCCCTCCGGCTGCTTTGGCAACCAAGATTCACAATTATTATTAGTTTTCCATTTTCGGGAAAAAATAACGTCAACAGATTTTACAATTTAGAAGAAACTTTAAGGGGTAAGCACAAGAAGAATCTCTATTGAATAAGCTCCAGCACGAAACAATTGTATAGATTTTAATACGTAATTCTGATTTTAATCTGCTGTTTATTGGAATAAAGAAAATAAAATCCGAAGTCATAATTTTTAGATTTTATTCAGGGTCTACTTGAAAATAACATACTGCAATATGACTGCAATGCTGTTTTCTTTTACTTCACCTCTTGAACTACTAAATATAAAGCATATTTGACACGACGCGTGTTCCTGTATTGGCTAAAATTGGACTACACGCGTATTGGCCGTATTTGACATTATGCGTCGAGTTCGTCTTTTGCACTGCGAATGCGGCCTATAGACTGGGAGATGGTGACAGAAATTACTAAATCATTTGTACCAGTATGGCGGTTCTTCAGAGGTCTAATTATGGAATGGCATTACGCTACCGCCTATTTCGTTTTTTATCGACTATCGGAAAATACAAGCATTTTTGTGGAACAAATCGTTCGACTTTCGTTATTTAGCCGACACGTTCGATCAACGCCCACGCGATTGGGCCGCCCCGGTACCAGCGCTATAACCATCATTTTCTTTTTTGTCATTCCGTAATTAAAACCCCTGAAGAACCGAATGATTTATATATTTCTGTCACTATCTCTTGGCCTACTAGTCATTATATCTGCTTAGTATAGCATAATGACGTAGTTAAGTGCACAAGCAATGCATGCGCGAGACGACTGACTCAATACGACGGGTCAAGGCTGTCGCAGTTCAAGCTACGTACGGCTTTGAACTGGCCCGGTTATTATGACAATGACAGTTGTTTAGTTATATGGGGCTTTAGATTTGATGAAACGGGCATTTAGGTTGAATTTCACAACAAAAAAATAAATGCGTTTAGAACCATAAACATGACTAAGCATGTGATTAAGCAACAGTCCAAGTGTCAAACTGATTTAATAATTCAACATTTTGCTTATTGAAATAGAACGTAGGTAATTTTAGATTACCCGTAAATACATTTAGCTAGGATTTAGCTAAACTTGTTTCAGCACAATCTTATGACAAGCTGCCTTTAGAGAAACGTAGCTACGTGGTTGATAAATATAGATAAATCAACATAAAGCATTGATAAATCAAATCATATCGTTTTTAGCAGACTTCTTAAACGGAAGAGATTCTCAAGTTTCTCTTTTTTATAGTATTATTTTTATATCGTATAACTTTTTGTTTATAAACTGATTTTTATGTGCACTTCGCAAAATGACCGCCAGTCGCAAAGGGTGAACATATCACAATGATCACTCGCAGAATAAGCACCTTTAGGCTGCCGTTACCCCTGAAAATTTGTTCACTAATCCTATTTAGTAATGCACCTTACAAGATAGAGCAATCGCAAGCAATAGAGCAACTCTGTAAAGCAAGTGACGATGCCTATTGGACTGGATTTGGCATGTAAATAATTATAGTAATAAAAAAATACAAAATTATAAAATGTATAAAAACGAAATACAAAATTATATAATCCGTAAATAAAAACATATAAAAAAAACTGGTTGCCTGTAAAGTCGATATACGGGCGAAAGTTTTACGTGACAACAACTGTGCTCGAGTGGAAGGGACGCGTGCCTTTCACTTTTTATGTCTGTCTCTCTCGCTCTTAGGCGGGCTAACCATGCCCGCGTGCCTCTCACTCGCTCTCATTGTGAGCGCATAACGTGAGCGGAGCGTAACGCAGTTTCTTGAAGTGTCACCCGGCAAACCAATTTATAAAACGTTGTCACGTCAAAATTATTAACACTCGGCATCGACACGCAAAGAATAAGAAGATTTAGTAATGTCAACTGATAATATTACTTGATCCTACCTAACACGTAGGTACCACTTGTAACTCCAATCCTCGTATGACCTATTTCGATCAATGTTCACAAGTACCGATTATTTAATCCGTTACAATTGTCTCAATTCAAATATCCTCAGTAGAGCCTGATGGGAAACAATATTACAACAGACACAGATAAGTTGTACATACAGATATTTATTCAAAACTTACACGTCAAAAAAAAAACATTAAAAACTTAGATAATTCAAAGTAAATTAATAAAGATATAGTCAATTTATAAAAAGTCTTATACCAATTTTAATTCAAAATTAAATTTGGCACTACAAAAATTATAGAGATAATTTTTGTAGTGCCAAATTTAATTTTGCATAAACATCAACTGAATGACTTTAATATTTGTATTTTAAGATGCATGAGACAGTTTGGCACCTACACAATATGCATCTATGTTTAATAGGTTTTGCTAAATTCGGCGTTGCTTACTCATTTTGATCTTACTCAAGGGCACTGCGATTTAAATATGTGTAGTAGTTTCTTTATATAGCCATATATCTACTCAATCCATGCTATAATAATCTGCAAGACAATATTTGAATGCTCGGGAACCATTTCAAGAAGTTTGTTTTTAATTCTATTTCGATAACTGAGGTTCAAAGCCACTTGAACTGATTTATATCTATAACTAGCTGTCCCGGCAAACGTTGTTTTGCCATATAAAAAAAAACTAAATCAAAATCGGTTCAGCCGTTCGGGAGCTACGATGCCACAGACAGACACACACACACACACAGACACGTCAAACTTATAACACCCCGTCGTTTTTGCGTCGGGGGTTAAAAATCATACAAATCGGTTCAGCCGTTTAGGTGTAGTTTGGCAACTAACACCGCGACACGATTGACATCAATATTTATACGTCACTCAATTGTTTTGCCTTCCCGGAAACTCTCCATTAAAACTTGAACTTTATGTTATGGTATTAAAGTTCTTATTGACTTGTATTATTACGAATCGTTTGTATGGTATGGAGTATAGAAAAGTGTTGTTTTTAGACATTTTTAGGCAATTTTTTCAATTTTTCTCTCCGTAAGAACCATCCTCGTACCTTATGGAATATTCTAAAAAAAGAATTGGCCAAATTGGTCCAGGCGTTGTTGAGTTATGCGCTTACCAACACATTTTGCGATTCATTTTTATATATAAGAAGATTACTTAATCAAAGAATTAGTCACAAGCACTGATTAAAATACAGCATGAGTTAATTACAATACGAGTTAAATACTCTGTTTGTAATTTGTGTTATAATATTACAAGATATTTTTCGTTCTTTTAACTGGGATCGTGTGTTCTGCGTCGCCTCTTAATATATTTTTACCCGTTTTGCGGGTTTTTCTAAAGTGAAGAGCAATCCACGACTGGCTTGAAGTTGAGTCCAAACGGACAAGTCGCCGATGGAATCACAGAAGTCCTGCGCAAGCATACCTGTACTCCGTCGGACCCCGACTGATTTTAGTGGGTAAACCTACGGCCGCTTACCTATCATCCTCAGGCTTACGATTACAGAATCAATATCGGTCAACAGAAAGCCTATTAGAAAATAATAAAAGATCATCAGAAACGACTGAAAGCAAAATGATCCATTCAACATCCCAGGTTTAGAAAGAAGTGTCAGACCAAAGTTGAAATGGACAGACGTGGTCAAAAAATACCTAATAGACTCCGAAGTTTCCCCAGACGATAAGTCAGATTGAGCGAAGTGGATAAAGAAAACAAGAGAGGCAGACCTCACCATCTGATGGGATTAACTAAACAGGAGAGAGATCCCTGCTAGAGTCGTAACAAACAGTGTGAGATAAGACTTATTACTGGAACTATTTTATTTCATGTCACTGGTCCGAAGAGTACCTACTTCAAACACTCATTGATCGCTCGGACATAGCACGTGAATAAACTTGCGTGTAAATACCTCATAAATATCAAAACTCTATGTTACGTTTGCCCTCTGTGCAGGACAAACCGACACAATCTGTTAATGAGTTCCTCATGAGACGACGTTGTCATGGCCATCGCTATCTAAACATGCATTCCATAGATAACACGTTTGTGTTTACTTTGTTGTGTAACTGCTGTTATGTATGACCGTAAATATTACAGTAGGTAAGTAGTACCTGCCTATAATACTTATTTGAATAGATATACCTCATTTTGAAGATCAGATGTTCTAAAACGTGGTATAATACACTTAACTTCCTCCTATATGTGCGGGTAGATATAGATACTTAACTTCTTCCTTTGCCAAAGAAATTAAAATTAAAACGAGAGTTATGCCTATGAACCTTCATATGTAGGTTTCCTTCAAATATCATATCCAAAGTGTCAAAGACATTATATTAATAAAAGTTAAAAAGAAATTAACAACTTTCTCCAACAAACTGATTACATATAAGATATTATAGGATATAACAAGAGACATTAAACTACTGTAACGAGCAAAGTTAAAATGCCAAAGTTAGCGCTCAAACTCCGAACTATAGTATAGAATACTTAAGTTATTTATCATGCAATACATGTTGTAGGGAGGGACGTTAAATATTTTTTGCTATAAACATGAAAAGGACAACATAACCAGTTGTAATTATAAAACGGCCGTTGAAACACAGTTTGAAATGTCAACTATAATGAGTGTGTACAAAAAGTATAAATTAAAACGACCAAGACCCGATCAAACAGACAAGCTCAGGCCATAGGAATAAAACTGAGAGCGTGAAGAACAGTTGAAACGTTATTCAGGATTGTCTCAAGCAAGTATAACTACGTCAAGTTACATATTGTTGCAGTATTTTATTCTCAATAGTTCATTAAATTGAAGCAGACTTGTTATTGTTTTGATCCCGGAACGGACTTTTAACAGTGAACGTTGAGAGCCGAGAACACGTTGTGTAATTCATTTGGCTAGATATCGCCTATTGAATGGTCTTTAGTCTTGCGCTATATCCGATAAAAATGCAGCTTGCATTTTACTTGGAATTAGTAACTTGTCTGTTTATAATGCAATATATATCCCTAAATCTGCATTGTGAAAGTTTAAATACATTGTATTTCACAACTGACTCCAGATCCTTAAAGGTATATTTAATACTAGCGACCCGCTCCGGCTTTGCACGGTTATATTATGCATGTATTATGCATAGAAACCTTCCTCTTGAATCACTCTATCTATTAAAAAAACCGCATCAAAATCCGTTGCCTAGTTTTAAAGATTTAAGCATACATAAGGATATAGGGACAGAGAAAGCGACTCTGTTTTATACTATGTAGTGATGTTCCATGTTTTATATGCACGAAATTGCTCGTCGTACTACATAAAATCAGGCACTTACACGCAACAATTTTATCTTGATGCTGCATTCAATGAATCGGGCGCGTCTGCTAAAATGATTTACAAGAGTTGATTAAAAGGGCAGTACCTCCTCCCGACCAGGATCGCATGAGTGAGCTATTGTCCGTTTAATAATTAAAAGTCAAAAGGTTTCGCCATCGAGCTTGTTTATGGCCAATCGTAATTACGGGTCTTTTACCAGTTCACACCAATAAATCGCAG
Organism: Idaea aversata; assembly: GCA_907269075.1. Classification (NCBI taxonomy): domain Eukaryota; kingdom Metazoa; phylum Arthropoda; class Insecta; order Lepidoptera; family Geometridae; genus Idaea; species Idaea aversata. The sequence continues at coordinate 12,688,603 of OU026087.1, forward strand.
TTCGACGACATCTGACATTCTCCGTTCATGTAACCTTCACCGCCAATGCGAACGATACGTAATATATTCTAAAGTAGAGTTTTGGTGAGGAAACTTTTAATAGGAAAGGGAACCGGGTGCTCTCTCAATACAAACGTAGTCGACTGTTTCAATATATTTTTTGCATAAAACTTATAACTGCCATGACCATGCCCCTATGTTTTGTTTTTTATTGTTTTCTTGTTTTTTAAATCTTAATTTCTATGATAATAAGAAAATGAAAAAAACAAGACATAGGGGCATAGTCATGGCAGTTATAGGTTTTAAGCAACAAAAATATTTGTGCTAGTGTCATTATCCAGGGAGGAAACAGTCGACTACGTTTGTATGGAGAGAATGCCGGTACTTTTTCACCTTAATCATCACTATCACTACATTGTCATAGTATAAAATAAAGTCACTTTTCGCCGTCCCTATGTCCCTATGTATGCTTAGATCTTTAAAACTACGCAACAGATTTTTATGCGGTTTTTTTTAATAGATACAGTGATTCAAGAGGAAGGTTTGTATGTATAATACATGCATAATATAGCCGTGCGAATCCGGAGCGGGTCGCTAGTATCTTATATATAAAGTTTACTTATTACCGTGGCTCGATTGAAAAGAGAAGTTTGTACAAGTGGTATTGGCGGTCCGTGCGATCGTTCCACCTTTATTTCTAGCTCGAACAATAGAGGTGGCTATAATGTGGCAGGTTTTGTTGCCTTCTACCGATCATTGGTACGAGTTACGACGCTATAAATACGACCGAGACGTGCCCCTGACCCCGCCAACGCCGACGTAAATATGACTCGCATTCAACTGCACTGTGTAACTCGACTCTTATATTTTGCACTAGCAAAACGATTTTATATCGAATACGCTCGGTCGCGACTAAACAAACGCTTTTGATTGGAATGTTAAGTTTTGCATAACTTCAATTGCTGTAAACACACCAGTTGAAGCATTCAACTCGAATATGTTGACGACCCAGTTGGCACAATGGTCACCATGCCGGACTGCCAAACACAGGGTTGCGTGTTCGATTCCCGCCTAAGACAAGTATTATGCTTAGATATTAGTCTGTGGTCTGGTTGTTTCTATGTTATAATAAGTATATATTTACAAAAGAAAAGTATATGAGCATTATATCCGCTGTTTAGCACCCATAACACAAGTCTAGTTACATAGCTTGGGGCTAGATGGCGATGTGTGGAATGTCCTGCAATATTTATTTCATCATCATCATCATCATGTCAGCCCATACACGTCCACTGCTGGACATAGGCCTCCCCCATACGACGCCACAAACAGCGGTCCTGAGCCGCCTCCATCCACCGACTACCCGCGACCGCCACAATGTCGTCGGTCCACCGGGCAGCTGGTCTCCCAACACTCCGTTTCGCGTTGCATCGTGGCCGCCACTCGAGAACTTTTACTCCCCAGCGGTTGTCAGTTCTGCGAGCTATATGACCTGCCCATTGCCACTTCAGCTTACCAATCCTGAGAGCTATGTCGGTGACTTTGGTTCTTCTACGGATTTCCGTATTTCGGATTCTATCACGTATAGAAACTCCGAGCATAGCTCTCTCCATAGCCCGCTGAGCGACTCTGAGCTTATGAACGAGGCCTATAGTCAGCGACCACGTCTCGGATCCGTATGTCATCACTGGTAACACACATTGGTTGAAAACTTATTAAATATTTATTTATTTATTTTAATTAATCATTTTATTAAACACCTATTCAGAATCGAAGAACAGGTCTTGGTTCAAAAAATACAAAACAAATTTTATAGAAATTGAGATACCGTCGCGTCGCCAAAAAGCTATATAAGACAGAGTATTCCATGTTATTGCTTAGTGGGTGCTTATTGGCCATGACCGTGAATGTAATTAGTCGAAATTACCTTCAATTTGTTCTTCAACCAATGCTATTCACGTTGCTGTGATGTCTCGAGCAGTGCAATTATTATGCCTTCGCAAATTAAAGGCCTATCCGCACAGCTCAGTGACGACGCAGTGCCGACACAGTGCCGTACCGTGATTTTCCATCAGTGTCAGTGAAAAATGATATTGTTTCATACTTTTTGTACTGGACTATCTGTACTGGTCAGTGACAGTGATGTTCAGTGCTATCAGTGCTGATCCGACGCTCGCCGTGATCCGACGTGAATTTGTAGCGGACAATATTTTGCCTGACACGGTCGCAGTGTTTCAAGATGGCCGACGAAAAGTTAATTGAATTGGTCCGTGTGTTGCTCGTATTTATCACGTTATTTTGACGATCGACCCCTAGGTACATTCATTTTCCTTATAACCGCAGTCAAAATATCGGAAATGTTGTGGTCGTTATCTGTGCTCGCTCTCGTTTTTATACATTATATAATTAAAAAAAACGTTATGTAAAGTTATGGTAACCCGTGCGGTAGAGTACTAAAAATCACTGTGGCGTCACTGTGTCGTCACTGAGCTGTGTGGATAGGCCTTCACGGCACGGTACGGTACGGAACTGTCGTCACTGTGCCGTCACTGTGTCGCCACTGAGCTGTGCGGATAGGCCTTAAACCTTAGTAAAATTACCGAGGAAGTCCTTCAATATTATTTATGTTCTTCTTGCTTTGATGCACATAAATAATGTTGAGTTTCTAATTGTAATAAGAATAGGACAGGCTATAACATTTGTAGGGCATCTGGTAACCAAATTGTTTGTGTAAATTAAAACTATGATCTCAAAGTAATTAAACAAACTCGCAAAGATACGCACGTGTAGGCATATTTTTTGCGTTAAATATTAAAAGTTTGTTTTTTTCTAATTACAAAGTTGGCAAGGAAGCTATGGACCACGCAGCCTGTCAATCAGATGCTATTTTAACACGTTTTTTTTTTCTTGTTGGCAAATATGCTATCTTCTCTAGTCTGGAGTTGGAGTCAACGTATCCTCTGACAACTGAGTCGGCTTATGTAGCAAAAATAAACGTTTTTTTTTTCTTGTTTAAAATATTATTAAACATTTCTCATTGTTCCGGTTCCAAATCTTGAGGAATGAAATCTTCTGGAGGTGTTAAGAATGTAGAATTTACATTTAAATTTATAAAAATCAATGCCATTTTTCGTTGTAATTTTATAAGTCAAGAACAGGCTCATCTATCCAAACCAAAGGTTTAAGCTTTGTTTGGACAATTTATTAGATGGTTTATGTGAAGTTTGCACAAAATCGGTCGAGCGGTTCTTCATTTTTTCATTTTTTTTATATGGCAAAACAACGTTTGCCGGGACAGCTAGTTTACTATATTTGTTCCGGATATGTGGACCTTAGTAACTACCAGGTTTATCATATCACAGCACCTAACATTATTACATAAGCGTGGACAATGCATTGCACAACACCATCATCGGCAGGCGACGCACGCGCATCGTGCAACGGTCGATGCATACCTACTCTGCCTGACCTAATTGCAGTTTCATTCCAGAAAATAATACCACTCCTTATGCGCATCTACTTCCAATTTTATTGCTTGACAGCAAAAATATCTTAATGTAATGAACGAAATGTTGACACGGCATCATGATCAACCTCGTTTCATCGAAATCTCTCGATAATACTGTCAATATACGCTGACAGTCATGTTTGAACAGGCCGGCAATAAAGATCTTGTACGCCATATACAAACACGATATATCACGTGAAGTTGGTTCTTCTGTAAAAAAATAACCTTCGGAGGAAACTCGTAAATAAGCTCGTAAAGCACTGCTGTACCCAATTATTACGTTTCGTTGACTTTAATCATGATTAATATCCGCTAAGGCGAAGCGTTAAAACAGGACATTAACCGATTTTCAAATTGAGTTACTTCCTTCTGCAGCTGGAATGGATGGAGTGTAAACTGACTTATTTGAAATTGCATCAGGTTCGAAGTCGTGATCTCGATGTGTCGGGATAAGAAATAACAGTTAACTATTTGTGTTAGCTTCTCTCCCTTCCGAAGTAATTGTAACAATAGGTACGAAGAATAGCATCGATAGCTCATAGCTCTGGTTCCCATCAGGTACAATGAGACGCGTGCACGGCAGACCTCGACCGAACTCACAATTTCATATCACAGCCTGGACTCGGTAGTTACATCACGTAAACGATAGTATTGGAAACGCGTCTTAGAAAACGACATAAAGCTAACTCGTTCAACTTGAAAATAAGCTTTACTCCAAGCTGCTAAAGCTTTCATTTCATCCGACTTGCACATTCTAACCTCGTACGATTGCAAATGCACGAGTGGCATGGCGTGCGCGAAATGCGTTCAAGCGAAAGTCGAACCAAAGCTGCTCTCTGAAAGGCTAAGTTCATTTAACATCTGATAACATTGTCTAGATTGCATTATGTAAGCGTTCGTGTGACTGCAAAGAACGGTAACATGGTTCCTTAGCAGGTCACATTGGTGCGAATGACATCAGTCGCTGTCAAGTGCATAGGAGTCAACGAACAGGATCTATGCATTGCGTATGCAATAGATGCGGCGTAGCCTTGACTTCCCCTGATAGCTGATCATGGCTCTCGGCCAGAACCATTCACTGACCCACTACGACTCTTCGGAAATTCCATTACGGTTTTGTAACATTAACTTATTAGTTTCGTAATGGCTACATATCTGAAGGTGAACGAAGATTTATCTCCTAATGATGGTGCCTACTAAAAGGCTTCTGTGTAATTATGGTGAGCAACGAGTCTGGAAGAATGTGAGGTCTTCTATTTGAGGCATTGAAGGCGCAAATGTGTTGCCTTTCAAGTTAAGGGTATGCAGTGTTCGTGTTAAGTCTGGCATTATCTTTAATACCATCGAGTTTATTATTCGCTGGGTTTTTTTGCGGTGGCAGCGAGGCGCGGCCAACGCCGTGAGTCGCCGGCACGGGTTTGATAACCCGAAGACCTTGGTCTTAATTGCGCTTGCTCGGACCATTCCGCCGCGTCTACTTTTTTATGCGCCTGCACATCGCTAGTAAAAACACGACAACGAATACCCAACCAGCTCTAAATGGTGCACTAACTCTTGGAAAGTCTAAGTGAATGACAACTCTGGAAACTAGGCGGTTCGCTTCGAGTGCGCTCTACCGAGAAAACAACACTTATGTTGCCCGGATCCTTGCAAATCTGACATGATAAATCAACTTTCTTGTTTTTATAGCGCAAGAAATGTAATAACCGCGGTAGATAAAGTGAATATGGTCGTTAATTTATTAATTTCTTATATACAATGTTTATGATAGTTTGTAATTTACCTGTAATTTGTATATTATCAAATTTCTTTTTTTAATAATAAACCTTATTTTTGTTTCAGGTAAGCATTCAATAAAGCCACGAAGTGCAGAATCTTAAAACTATCTACCTAAATAATGTAAGTTAATAAATTATACGTAACGTAAGTGACTGCAATATAATTCAAAAACAACACTTTTAATTTATTTTCAGACTTTTCAAATATTGTCAAAATGTTTTTCTAAATTATTATTGATGCGTTATTTTTACGTTTCTTCCAAAACCGCAACAAAAGGCGAGATGGCGGAAGGCCAACTTTCTGCCATATTTATCATTCTTCAGTACATAAAATTCTCATTTATACAGGGTTATTGGAAATTATATTAGCACTTCTGTGCACCTTAACAAACAACTTTTGTTCTACGACTTTTGGAAATTCGAAAAATAAAATGAAAATTTTGAGGTTATGTAAATTCGAAAAACAGCAGATTTTTTAAAACAAAGGTCACCCAGACTAAGATCAGTAGATAAAACAAAAAAATAAGTAAAATTTTAAGGTTAATGACCTCTCCGTGTAAGGAACAGCTGATTTTCAGGTAAACCTAACCTCAAAATTTTCGAAAAAATGTTCGAAGTTCCAAAAGTCGTAGAACAAAAGTTGTATGTTAAGGTGCACAGAAGTAGCCCTCATTTCCAATAAACCTGTATAAAACTTTACATACCTACTAATGACGCTGAACATTAAAAATTGAGTAGACAGATAAAACCACGGGATAAAACAGATTGAATAAATTAACTCAGAAATAACTTTAGATGAAACTAAAAGGCTTATTTTAATATATTGACCCATTAGCAAAACATTTGCAAAACGACCGAATTTTTTTGCTAATATTTATTTATATGTGTGCCTCTACCTGTTTGAAATTTATCGAGACAAGTTTAGTTTCAAATCAGACCAAAAAAATTATAACAAAAATTAAGGAAACAGTCAAACAATATTTTACTGAATTTCGAAGTTGGTACGACAATTAACATTACACGGTGTCTGTTGCGAGATAGACAAAAACGCACTTAGTAAAAAACGCTTATCTAAATGACATATTATTATTGGCATAACGCGAAATGGGCGGACTGCGTTTTAGCTCAGCGACAGGGTTGAAAGTATGCTTTCAAAATCAAACCATTTGGTTCGGTAGTAATTGAAGTTAATAAACTAATTATAAAATAATTTATTCAAAACCATTTTACAACGTAAACTACTGTAACAATTAAATGGTATAAAGATAAAATTAAAGTAGGTAAAAGTGTATTTAATGAAACTTATTATAAATACTAAATTAACTTAAAGATTATTATTTTAATTTAATTTTAGTGATTACTAGCGACCCGCCCCGGCTTCGCACGGCTATATTATGCATGTATTATACATATAAACCTTCCTCTTGAATCACTCTATCTATTAAAAAAAAACAGCGCACTCCGGGAGTGCAGGCAGAAGTGAAAACTGTATATCTGTGTAAAATCTCATATGTCGCGAGAACATACGCAAAAAGAGTTTTAGATGAAAAAAAAAAAATAGTCGGACGACAAATAGTCGTCCGACATTTGTCGTCCAACAAATAGTCGTCCAACATTTGTCGTCCGTCAATAGTCGTCCGTTAAAAAATACCATATGTACGTCTTAATACACTCACAGCCAAATTAAAAACAGTAGGCCCAGGCATACATTTTCGCCGCGCCGTAGAGAGGGGATAGCTGTCTACTCTCCATCCGTCTTACGCTTTTTCGATCAGGTCACGTGTCCTGACGCGAGTTTAAGATTTTATACCCATTACAGAAAAAGTGCTCAACGCCGCTAAAGAAGTTTTCACTTCAAAAACCGCATCAAAATCCGTTGCGTAGTTTTAAAGATTTAAGCATACAAAGGGATATAGGGACAAAGAAAGCGACTTTGTTTTATACTATGTAGTGACTATGTAGTGATAATGAAGATATGATATTTTTGTTCGAATTCGCACAAATCTTTCTATTTATTTTATCTAGATTGTTTCCCCAGCGAAGCTAAGGTTTAGGTACCTACCTACCTACTTACTTGCCCGCGAAATCAATTTTTTATCAGGAAATTGCAATTTTATGGTATTTTGTAATCTGCTGATAAGTACCTAATTTCTCAAAAGCTTAACTAGATTTTGAAATTGTAGATACCTACTAAATTCTTCAATTATTTACAGATCACAATAATTTGTCAATAAATTCATAAACGACGCATAACATTTTAAAATTTGGGATAGTTGCAAGGTCTAATTTAAGTTTTTAGATTTTTTTGCTTCTAATATTCAATCTAAAAAACATTTGTGGAATTATTTATTTATTCTTATTTTACCTATCACTAATTATTTTATTTTAATACAAATGTCATAATTATAAGTACCTACAATAAAATAAAATGAAAATTTAAATCACTGAAAAACTAAAATAAATAATTACAAATAAAATATATCCCCCAAGATCCCACCCCTATCGGAACGAACATGAAACGATCCGCCAGCTCCGAATACTTTTTAGTAGTTGAGAAGCTAGTTATACATCCGCAGAATAGAAAATAATGTAACATTAAAATTTCTAGTTTCTAACCTAATTTTACGAAAAAAAGAAAAAAAAAAAATTAAATTGACAGATACTAGACAGCAGATTAATAAATAGTTTCCCAGTGTATTGAATACTTAAATAACCTTGACTTGGAAGCCTTCGAATAAATAAAACTTCATCTGTATACCTATTGGAAATCTCTGAAGCAAAAACAGGCAAAAAATCAGAGTTTCGGTCGGAATACAAGGCTGGAACGAAATCGTTTTGTTTGAAACTCTTTCAGTATCGATCAGTCCGTAACCATAGTAAATTTAAATGTTATAATACAAATTACTAGTAAATACTAAAGCACTTTAAAAATAGAATATCTTATCTTAAAATTTCAAAATCTAATGAATAAACCAGAATAACTAACGGACAGAAGACCTAGTTAAAACATTTTCGGCCTGATTTGGGCTAGGTAGGTACAACCTATCATCTTCTTCTTCTTTGCAACTTCCCACTTCTTCCTAGACCTCACGTCTTCCTTGAAATAAAATAACTGCTTAAAATTATATTAATAATTAACGTACTTTAAGAGGAAAGAGTACCGGGGGCTCTGTCTATACAAACTATTACAAACGTAGTCGACTGTTTTCTCCCTAGATAATGACACTAGAGAAAATATTTTTGGTGCATAAAACTTACAACTGGCATGACCAAGCCCCTATTTAATTTATCTTAATTTCTATGATAATTAGAACATGAAAAAAATTATAATAGGGGGGGGGGGGGCATAGTCATGGCAGTTATAGGTTTTATGGCACAAAAATATTTGTGCTAGTGTCATTATCCAGGGAGGAAACAGTCGACTACGTTTGTATGGAGAGCGCGCAGGTACCCTTTCACCTTAATAGAAATATATTCTTAAAAAAATCATAAGTACTTATCCAAAAAAATTACCGCAAAGAATTTTTTTCTTATGAAATGGTACTGTTATAAGTTTATGTATTTACTTAAAAAGCTTAACATGGGCTAAGTACTTTTTATCCCGATATTCCGATAGGATCAGAACTTTAAATGGGAAACCGCGAGGCTGTGCTAGTTACTAAAAAACGCAGTTTCTTGAAGTGTCACCCGGCAAACCAATTTATAAAACGTTGTCACGTCAATAATCTAAACTCTATCAAGTTGAACAATAATTATTTCAATTAAGATTTCCGTCCAACATGGACCCTACCTTGACATTTAAACTCAGAACTAAGTTGCCTAAATGCCTAGACCGATCACCTATAGTTTCTAACTCGTGCCCATCTACGTTAATACCACAAAATAGTTAATATTCCTACGTTATAATTAGAGAAATTGTTTGCAAAACAACAACAACGCAAGTACAACATAATTTTCAAACTACTAAATTCGCTATTAGTCACTACATAGTATAAAACAAAGTCGCTTTCTCTGTCCCTATGTCCCTATATCCCTAATAATCCCTATGTATGCTTAAATCTTTAAAACTACGCAACGGATTTTAATGCGGTTTTTTTAATAGATAGAGTGATTCAATAGGAAGGTTTATATGTATAATACATGCATACTATAGCCGTGCGAAGCCGGGGCGGGTCGCTAGTTCATTAATAAACGGTACTTTCATTAAAATTTAGGTAAGGTTGAAAGCCTGATAAAAATGTAGTACCTACCTGTCTAAGATTAAAAAAAATAAAAGTAGGTATTATACATCCGCGAATTCTTTGATAAAATATTGAATTTCGATTACTTTTACTTGATCATAATTATCCTATTACGGTTCATGAGATACAGCCCGGTGACAGACAGAGATACAGTTGAGTCTTAGTAAATGGGTCCCGTTTTACCCTTAAAAACTACTAGACCTATTTGAACACTAATAAAATCGCGCGAGAAATGACGCAACAAATTCGCAAAAAAAACTTTCGCCATAGTTACCTTATCAGTTATCATATCTATCACTAACCTAGACCTATTTGATTCGGCAAATATGCCCTTAATATTCTGATAAACATAACCTAGTTGTTGGACACATTAGCCCAGATCGCCTACAAAACGAAATCACAAACTGACCCAAATATTACTATTTGGGTTAAATGGTTTTCACTATAGGGTGCCTCAAGAATCAATGAATGTAGAGACCTAAGCTGTGGCACAGGCTTGAGGTTTTGGTGTGGGTTCGTTTGGAATAATCGACAATGAGGAATTTTTATTAAGTTACATAGTTTTCGTCTTTCAAGTTTTTAATCAAATAGGTTTTTATAACGTAATTTGGACGAACAACTTACTTACAATACTCGACGAACAGTGCAAGTTAAATAAAAGCTTTTAAAAAAAACACTGTGATTATCCAACAAGCTGTTTGTATTTGATTAAAAAAAAAAAACAGCGCACTCCGGGAGTGCAGGCAGAAGTGAAAACAATAAACTTGTTATTTCTCATAGAATATTTCTTGAAACGATCTGCTACTGACATAGATGTCAGTAGCAGATCGTTTCAAGAAATATTATATATATTGTTTAAGTGAGTGCTAATAGATTAGCACTCACTTAAACAAATATATTTTATTTTTTATTCGCTAGATGGCAGTAAAAAATTTAAATCAGCGCCATCTACATTCGAATAGCGGTCTTTCTAGAAACTAAGTTTCTCAATTTGTGTAATAGATGGCAGTATAAGTTAAACAAAAAGACTAACACAAATAAAATCTCATCTGTCGCGTCAAAATCTGTCGCGTCAAAATCTGTCGCGAGAACGGCTGAAAATGCTCACCCACAAAAGTGCCCAACGCGCCATAAGAAGTTTTTACTTCAAAAAAGTTTAAGTAAGTTACTGGTTAAATGGGGATTTGTAGACTATTATTTCAATAATAAAAGTATTTCCCTGCCGGCGATGGGAAGGGTTGATGATCCCCTGAAGAGGGGGGAAGAATGATCACTTGATCATGGGATTCATGGGTATTTGTGGAATAAAACAGTAATACTTATTTCACAATCGAGCAGTGAACAAACACCATTGCGAGTATTTGCGAGTCATTTATTGCCAAAAACAGAATCTAGAATAATCTCACATCCATCAAAATTCACAACACAATTTAACGTACATTGCACGGTTTGTTAGAAAGGCAAGAAATCAGTATCATAATAAAGCAGCGATGTACGTAATAGTACGTATATACGCGATAATGACGCGATATCGCGGTACAGTTCACGTCACAGAATCACGTGCTGTCGAAGTACGATGACCTGCCGTGTTTTGGAAACAGTCATCTACACTGAGAACGCTGAATGTAAACCGTGAGCACGTAACAAAGTTACTTACGTCTAAGTCTTAAAGCTATTTTATTAAACTAGAGTTTCTTCTTAATAGCACAAATAAGAGCGGAAATTATTAGATAGGGTCAGATCTACCCACTCCAGTATGCTACCAGGTCTTTGGGTAGAGCCCGAGCTAAGTTACTTTTGGTAAATATCAGCAATAACTAACAGAATTTATCTGTTTTATAAATGAAAAATATATAGAACGAACCGATAGTCAATGGCCTAAATGATGTAAGTTAAAACCTTCTTTTTGTTATATTATACTATTATTTAACAAAAAATGTACAACGTCATTAGTATTAACAACGGATATTGAACTAGGAACACGTCCTGTGCCTCGAAGGACCAGAAAAGATTACCTGACAGGATATTTTTTTTAATGATAAATAGGTCAACGTTTAAAAAAACACTATCTCACACGATGGTAAATGCTTTTCTAGAAGATACGCTCGTAATACCCCCAAGTTAACGAGGTCCTTTGAGGGACGCGACTAAAGATAGACTAAAGAAGGATAGCAGTGGAACAAAAAAAACCAACCTGTCTTCTTGATTTCTGTAAAACATTGACGTAAGTCTGTCTGTTATATGCTCACGCTTAGTTATCTATCATGTAATTAGAAAAAAATCCTCATATTAATCAACACATAACACGGCTCACCACTTTTGTGTTTGAAATTGAATAATTTATCGTTTTGAGTTTAGTACCCATTTATCGTATGATCACGTAGGTGTACAAAGATTTGTCTATTTCATTATTTTGATGTGTTTTAAAATGGTTCATTGGCGTTTTTAATTTAAATAGCTTAAACAAATTGGTGGAGGTCTTTGATTTATGAGTAGGAATATTAACTATCATGAATATTAAGCCCGGATTCATCGTATGTGTATCAAAGTGTGCGCTATATACCAAGACTACACTAACAACGCTTCACGGTTTCACCCGAGTAACTCCCGATCCCGTGGGAATATCGGAATAAAAATTGGCCTATGTTACTCCCAATGAATCAATGTATCCTCATACCAAGTTTAATTTATATCGGTCCAGTACATGTCCAGTAGTTTAAAATAAAACAAACAAAAAAAAAAAATCTTTCCTTATATAATATTTGTGTAGATTTCCGACCCCTGAAAACTATTTTTAACCGACTGCAAAAAAGGAGAAGGTTCTCAATTCGTCGCGTACTTATATATATTTTTTTATGTATGTTACCCTATTATTAAGAAAAGGGTTATGTTTCTCGCGTATATCTATGCTTGTTTGTAATATAGATAGATAGATAGATAACTATATTTGTGGAACACATAAATAGGTACACAAAGCAAAGTAAAGTAATAGCTAGAAAGTACAAGTTACACAAATGGGCGGGCTTATCTTGATTTCTTCCAGGCAACCTTTGGATGGAAAATAACTTATTTAGCTTTTATGATAGGTTGTGAGTAATATAATTTATTCCCTCATATTATTATTTTTAAAATGACTATAAAGATGGATTTCTTTAAATAACGGAAAATTTCCCATTGTCTTTAAAGTAGGGATCTTCTAAGAAAAGCGAGCAAAGCTGCGTGTAATGATTAGTTTATAATAAAGATCCGGTTGGTAAACAAAAACTACTTATTACTTACCATAATATTCCCAAAACTAATTAAATGGAATTGGAATTTTCCTACTGGAATAAATAGGCCATATTGGGATCCATGACGATAAGTAGGTAGTTAGAGTAACGTAACTCTTGTACTTATACAACGTGTTTTAGAGAAGGGGGTTTAATACGAAAGGGAGTTGTTCTAGACGTCTAGGCGAACAACTTTTGTTCTACGACTTTTGGAAATTCGAACATTTTGTTCGAAATTTTTGTATGAAACAGCTGATTTTCAAGTCAAAATTTCCTCAGAATTATCGAAAAAGAAAAACGTTCGAATTTCCAAAAGTCGTAGAACACAAGTTGTTTGCCTAGACGTCTAGGCGAACAACCTTTGTTCTACGACTAAAAACTAAAAAAAGAAAAAGAAAAACGTTCGAATTGCCAAAAGTCGTAGAACAAAAGTTGTTCGCCTAGACGTCTAGACGAACAACTTTTGTTCTACGAAATTTTTGTATGAAACAGCTGATTTTCAAGTCAAAATTTCCTCAGAATTATCGAAAAAAAAAAAACGTTCGAATTTCCAAAAGTCGTAGAACAAAAGTTGTTCGCCTAGACGTCTAGACGAACAACTTTTGTTCTACGAAATTTTTGTATGAAACAGCTGATTTTCAAGTCAAAATTTCCTCAGAATTATCGAAAAAGAAAAACGTTCGAATTGCCAAAAGTCGTAGAACAAAAGTTGTTCGCCTAGACGTCTAGACGAACAACTTTTGTTCTACGAAATTTTTGTATGAAACAGCTGATTTTCAAGTCAAAATTTCCTCAGAATTATCGGAAAAAAAAAACGTTCGAATTTCCAAAAGTCGTAGAACAAAAGTTGTTCGCCTAGACGTCTAGACGAACAACTTTTGTTCTACGAAATTTTTGTATGAAACAGCTGATTTTCAAGTCAAAATTTCCTCAGAATTATCGAAAAAAAAAAGTTCGACTTTCCAAAAGTCGTAGAACAAAAGTTGTTCGCCTAGACGTAGAACAACCCCCTTTCGTATTAAAACCCCTTCGCTGAAACAAATTGTATCGGTATACCTACCTAATAATATTATTTATTGGCACAAAATACCTACTTTGACCTATTTGATACAGTTTTAACGAATTAGGTAGTTGATTTTCAGATTCTATTTGGTAGAACAAAATCCTAAAAATTTAATATCTATGGTAAGAACCTAGTTTATGATATCAATTCGGTTTTTAAATTTACTGGGAATCATCTCTACTTAACTTGACTCTTGCTCATTTTATAAACTTTTTTTTTTCTTAAGTGTAGGTTTAGGCACTCTACCACGATAAAACCGGGTATGTAATGGTAGAGTCGAAAAACGTCAAATTGGAATCATACCGCTGTAGGCCGCTGTCGTGGGTGGGTGGGTACCCACGACAGCGGCAGTGGGACAACCCAGTTGGCACAATGGTCACCATGCCGAACTGCCAAACACAGGGTTGCGGGTTCGATTCCCGTCTCAGACAAGTATTTGTGCTTAGATATTTGTCTGTGGTCTTGTTGTTTCTATGTATTATAAGTATATATTTACAAAAAAAAAGTATCATAGGTAATATAATATCCGTTGTCTAGCACCCATAACACAAATCTTAGTTATTATCAAAGTTACTTAGCTTGGGGCTAGATGGCGATGTGTGGAATGTCCTGCAATATTTATTTTATTTTATTTATAAGTACAAGTAAAACTACGAAAAGAACATGCATTTCGTTTAGTTTTTCTAGTTCAAAAGTTAAGTAGGTATAGTTACTTAGTTAGGTAAGATAAGTGTATCATTTGTAACAAAATGGTAATCGTGATTGTTTTTATAGAGGCTAGTCTTCATGTTTTTATTAGGTAAGTACTTTAACATTTAATTGAGATTTTTCTGTTTTTAATTTTTTTTAATGAATATTCGGGTAAGTATAACTTCCTTGTTTATGAACCGATTTTTGTTCTGTGCTGTGCTAGTGCTACATTACTACATTTTATTGCCCAGTGACTTGATTGATAGTTACTAACTATTGTCTATTCTGCGTCTTGAGTTGACTTTCTGTGGCACGCGGGAGGCGGCGCGGGCGGTGCGGTGTGGAGGGAGGAGGGAGGGTGACGTCACGGTCGACCGTGGCAGTGAGAGCGGGCGGGCGCGCGACGCGACGCTCTATGTACCCGCACTTGGTCGGCGACGGTCGCGCGCGCGCAACGTGCACGCTCTCTTACCGTTTCGGAACGCGGCGGCTTCGCTTCCACATCATCGCATCGACTCGTGGGACTCGCGTGCCGTCTCACCTGTTGCGCGGTTTGTGTTGTGATTTACTTACAAAACTTGGATAAACTTCGAGGATTTCAATCAAGACTAGTGCATGTCCGTAGAAACGGGTTTAGATTTTGTGCGGGGTGGTAGTGAAGTGAAAGCATTCGGAGGATGCCCGTCGTCGCTTGTGGATGAACGAGCGTGTGACGCGCTCGCCATGAGACGCCGCTGGTCCAACAACGGGGGCTTCCACTCGCTGCGAATGCTCGAAGAGAGCTCGTCGGAAGTGAGCTCTTCATCCGCACTCGGTTTCCCTCCGGCGATGGTGATGTCGCCAGAGTCTCTCGCCTCGCCGGAGTACGCTGGGCTAGAGCTGTGGGGCTACGATGAGGGTATTACATACAACACGACGCAGTCGCTGCTGGGTGCCTGCTCGCTGCAACCACAACCCCAGCAGCAGCCGCTACCTTCCATGCCACTTCCTCTGCCGCCAACTACGCCCAAATCAGAAAACGAATCCATGTCTTCAGGTTAGCTAGACAATCATTTTAGCATACTAGGTACACATATTTTGAAGCTAAGATTCTTTTTTAAAAGCTTTGAAATAGGTAGGTACATAAAAAAAGCGTCATTCAAAACTAAGGAGGACTAGACCCATTATCAACCCAGCTGAGGGCTTCATCTTGCTTATTTATTTATTAATAATCCATTCTAGGTAATTTGTTGACAATAAAATTCTAATAAAAAATAGGCTAGCTAGACAAAAAATTAGATTAGGTAGATAGTTCAAGAGCACGATGCAAAGGTCGACGCCGAATACCTACCTACGTCTACGTCAGGATTATGAAACATAATAAAATATAGTTTTATTACTATTTTCTTTTCTTAGATATCAATAAATATTTGCAGAAAATAGGCAGGTAGCTTAACAACACAACTACAAAATTAAATTTAAAAAAAAAAAATCTGGCGTTTTTAGAATTTCTAAGTAGACCTATGTGGTGCTCTTATCACGAGTCCAGGACTTTTTTTAGTAGAAATCAGGGTTTATTTGTCAGATTTTTTAGGTTTACAATCATCTGGTAATCTTACCCCAGTGCCCAGTGCGAAATTTAAATTGGGAATTTTCGCAACAAAAAAAGACACTAGAAAAAATTTAAAAAAAATTGTTTGTAATAAGCGTATTATTAGTACTATCGAGGTACCTTTATCAGGATTTTTTAGGTAATATATCATCTGGTAGCCTTACCACAGTGTGCCCAGTGCGAGATTTGGAATTATCCCAAAAAAAACTAAAAAAATAACTTTTTTTGTTTGTAGTTACAAGAGTATTATTAGTACTATCTAGGTACCTTTTATAAAATCGTGCCCGGTCTATTTCTGTAAGTTTTTGTTGATAAAACGCGAATGTTCTCTCTGTTTTGGCTGTGTGGCGCGCTGTCAACGACCTTTGGCCCGGATACCTTGACCGGGCGACCGCTCACGTTGTCTTGTCTCACAAACGTATTGTTTACCCTACATTTTTGTTTTTTTTTTTCTAAAAAATCAATGTCACTTGGCCCTTGAATAAATTTTCCCATAACTACTTGTACGGTCGGCTGCATAATTGCTGACCTACCGTAGAGCTCCAAAACGGCTGTTCTAAGAATGTTTTCAATCCAAGCAAGATACTAGACACCTGCTTTAGTTGAAGTTTAAAGTTTTCTAACTCATCAATTTATCAAACAAAAATCATTAGAATGAAAACATTTCAATAATAATAATTTTCGAACTCTACCGGGGGCTGCAATTATGCAGCCGACCGTACATATATATTTTGTGCCATAGCTTTAAACCGTGTTGATAAGGGATCTTGATTTTTATACACTTACTAGCTGCCCTCCGCGGTTTCACCCGCGTAACTCCCGATCCCGTGGGAATATCGGGATGTAAGCTATCCTATCTCTCAAGTTGGATCGAACTGCACAAGGTGTGCGAATTTTATTATAATCGGTTAAGTGGTTTAGGAGTCCATTGAGGACAAACATTGTGACACGAGATTTATATATATTAAGATAGGGACTATAAGACCTCAGTATCTGGTATGAATTCCAACTTGCTAGGTCCACCCGTTCCTGAGGAGATCGGTGGTGACACACGGACAGACAGACAAGAAACTGATCTTATAAGGGTTCCTTTTTTACCTTTTAAAGTTTGGAAAAAAAGGACTTGTTATTTTAATGTATAATTCAAAAAATGTTCAATACGCTATTAAGCTCTAAACAAACCGGCATACGGCATAAGTCGCGCCTGCTGCTGCACCGCACGCGGAAGCGCGCAACATGAGAAAAAAAGTGGTGATTGCAAATCGCGCAACTATAGTCGAGTTTATTTGCATGGAGCTTAAATATTCAGGTGCTTATTTTGGTTACGCCTACAACTCTACCATAAAGATAACAGTTAAATACTTACTAGCTCTACCTAATATCTACCTAGAGTCGCCAAATAGGTACATTCATTGAAAACTATTGCACACAAACTTCAAATCAAGCTAATTAAATAGGCAACTTGTAATTCGAAATTCAAATACCTTCCTTATAATTAATTAAACCACTTCAATTCCTAGTTAAATACGGTGCTTACAAAAATATCGAATGCTATGTGCTTGTATTTAGGTAGTTAGAAGTCGTTAATTAATTTATTTTATTTATGTATTTAGCTCACAAAGCAGGTTACAATAATTATCTAGTTTTGTTCAATATTATCTCATAAATGTGACATGGCAAATTAATATACACAAGCATCTAAAGAAAAAATACCCTAATAACAAGGCTGCAATATCATCCAACTTTAATATTTAACAACTTTACTATGCCCAAATTAATTGAAATTGCCGCATTAAAATACGCATTTATAGAATACATTGTAAATGCGTCTATTGATTAGCAAGTTTCAAGTATAGACTAGCTTCAAGCCACAGATATGAGTAATTCTTATCGCAAACGTACAAAATCAAGGTCACCGTGGAAAAATTTACTTAGTTCAATTGCCCGGGAAATACTAAGTAGGTAGGTAAGTAGTTTAGTACTCTAGGTACCGATGATCGACAGTCAATGTACATAGTTAGAATAAATAGTTTAAAGTATTTTGCGATTTAATCTCGTCGATGGATTTACGTGACTCGAATGAAATGTAAACAAAGGTTTCTAAAAAAGTTAATCTAGAAAACTTCTTTTCTATCTTGATCTTTAAATACCTGTTTTAAATGTTAATAACCGGTCTATCTGTTTATCATTATCAATATAGCTAAAATATGAGTCATTCGTTTTTTAATTACTATTTTTGAAGTGAAAACTTCTTATGGCGCGTTGGGCACTTTTGTGGGTGAGCATTTTCAGCCGTTCTCGCGACAGATTTTGACGCGACAGATGAGATTTTATTTGTGTTAGTCTTTTTGTTTAACTTATACTGCCATCTATTACACAAATTGAGAAACTTAGTTTCTAGAAAGACCGCTATTCGAATGTAGATGGCGCTGATTTATATTTTTTACTGCCATCTAGCGAATAAAAATAAACTATATTTGTTTAAGTGAGTGCTAATAGATGGCAGTAGCAGATCGTTTCAAGAAATATTCTATGAAAAATAACAAGTTTATTGTTTTCACTTCTGCCTGCACTCCCGGAGTGCGCTGTTTTTTTTTAATCAAATAGTAGTTACTTACCTAATATTTTGTTTGTTAATTGGGCTAACTAATATGGTTTTTAGAGTTCCGTTCCGTACACAAAGGGTGAAAACGGGACCCTATTACTAAGACTTCACTGCCCTTCCGTTCGTCCATCTGTCTGTCTGTCTTTCACCAGACTGTATCTCAGTGATAGCTAGACTGTTGAAATTTTCAAAGATTATGTATTTCTGTTGCCGCTGTAACAGGAAATACTAAAAACAGAAGAAAATATTTAAGTGGGGCTCCTATTTAATATGATATGGAACCCTTCGTGCGTGGTTCCGACTCGCACTTGGCCGGTTCTGTATTCAACTTTTAGCGGAGCTTATTTTCTTTATGCAACTAATTTGGATGTAGAGCAAGTATTATTTTATGTAAGTACCTATTAAAATAGCTAAGAGGCTATGCTGTGTAAATGAGTACTCTTCATTCAGAGGGGTTCGTTCCCTCGTATCACTCTAATTCTAATACTCCACCCTCCATTCTCCATAGCTGAGCAGTCGATGCAATATTAAAACGCTGATGTTTCTCGACATTCAACAATAAGTTTTGATATCGAAGTTGATAACCATTTATTCCGTATAGTTTGTCATAATATTGTGTTTTATCAAATCACTAGCGTCCCGCCCCGGCTTCGCACGGCTATATTATGCATGTATAAACCTTCCCCTTGAATCACTCTATCTATTAAAAAATCCGCATCAAAATCCGTTGCGTAGTTTTAAAGATTTAAACATAACAAAAAATCATGAACACAAAAATTTAAAAAACCTGAGAAAGAACCAAAAAGTGAAAAATAATCCATTTCGGGGCACTAAGACAGCAGATAACTGAAACATAAGTACTTACTTGGAATTCGGACTAGGTTAGATTGAATGTTGAGAGGTATAAAGAAAACATGGTGTCACCCCCAGTCCGACTTCCAAGTAAGTACTTATGTTTAAGTTATCTGCTGTCTTAGTGCCCCGAAATGGATTATTTTTCACTTTTTGGTTCTTTCTCAGGTTTTTTAAATTTTTGTGTTCATGATTTTTTGAAGTCGGTTTTTTAAATTTTAATTTATTTAACCATTTTTAGTGCCACTGTCACTGAAAATTCTACTCGATGAGGCGAAAGCGACTGTTTCTTCAAATTGCAACCTGTACCTAATTGTAGCCCATTGAAGAGTTTGGTGATAAGAAGGTGTTTTCAGATGCCCCATTCATCGGTACCTATTTGTATATGGGCCACTTCTATTAGTGGAAATGGGAAACTGAGCAATTTGTTGAATCTCGCTGTGCAGATCTGTTCATCACTCCTAAGATCCTCATCAGATCTTCATTTAGGATAGGGTTCTCTATCAAAATTCATTCAAACCCAGTCCGGCGAGGCAAAAACGAATATTTTATTCAAATTGTAACCTGTAATCGTAACCGATTGAAGAGTTTTCTGATGAGAAGGTGGTTTCTGATATTCCATTTATCGGTAACTATTCGTTTATGGGCCAATTCTACTGGTGAAAATCGAAAACTAAGCAATTTGCTGCACTTTCGAGGTGCAATTCTGTTCATCACTTCGAAGATCCTCATCAGAACTTCATTTAAGATATGGTTCTCTATCAACATTCATTCAAACCCAGTCCGGCGACTAAATTCGACTAAATTCTTCAAATTGTAACCTGTAATCGTAACTGATTGAAGAGTTTTCTGATGAGAAGGTGGTTTCAGATATTCCATTTATCGGTAACTATTCGTTTATGGGCCAATTGTATTGGTGGAAATCGAAAACTGAGCAATTTGCTGCACTCTCGAGGTGCTATTCTGTTCATCACTCCGAAGATTCTCATCAGATCCTCACCAAATTTTTATGGGACCACCCCTGAGGTATCACCTTTCGAACACAAAAAGAATCATCTCAATCGGTTGAGCCGTCTTCGAATGATCGCGTAACATACACACAAAAAAAAAAAAAAAAAAACAACAACATACAGACGAATTGAGAACCTCCTCCTTTTTTGAAGTCGGTTAAAAAGGGAAATAGGGACAGAGAAACCGACTTTGTTTTATACTATGTAGTGATTTGTGTTGTTGATTCACGCCGGTCACGCCGCGCGACGTTTCGTGAAGGTTTGTAAAGGGCTTAAGAGTAAAACAAAAGCGTGTAAATGATTATTTTTGGTCCGGTCAGGGGCCTAAGTCTGCTAACACAATTGTGTTTCAATAGTGTGTCGATATAATCGTAATAGAAATTTAATGTCAAAAATATGACATTACATGTCAAATTGGTATTCTCCTAACGTTGACTATTCTATCGAGACACCACTGAGACACCACTGACACACCACTGACTCACTTTTGTGTTCTGCTCTACAATCGTGGCTTAATGGAATCTCGATAGTTGTCAAAACGGTATATTGCTTAGCAACATATACCATGTTGCTAGGCAACACCTGCAAGGTAAATATTACCATACCATTGAGACTCCATAGTGATTATATTGCGATGTTATTAAAACTTTAGCAGAATACCAAATAAAGTCACAATCTCGATATAATATCAATAGAGTCTCGATATAATGACAATGGTTGGCCAAATAGCAGAATAAGGCCCCAGGTTTCCTAACTTGGTTTCCACAGAAATGTGGTGTTCGACGTTCGTGAGAATGTTTAGGGGTTCGCAATGGGCATTCTATTTTAAAATAATGGGCATTCTTTGGGCACCCCATATTGAGTGTGTTTAAAGGTGCATTTCTTAGGGTAGAATTCGAAGGAAGGGGGTTGAATTGTAAATGTTAAGGTACAAGAATAGACATTTTGTAAATAACTCTGACATTTTGACATTTCATTATGAGAAGTTAAAAAATTAGCATACGCTCAACATCTTAGCCATTAATCAAAATCTCACAAACTTAAATCGTTTGCGTAACCTATTCATTATAAACAACGAAATCTTTCTTTTTTATAATATTACTAGCAACCCGCTCAGTCTTCGCACGGCTAGGTATATTATGCATGTATTGAATCACTCTATCGCTATTAAAAAACCGCATCAAAATCCGTTGCGTAGTTTTAAAGATCTAAACATACCTACATAGGGACAGACAGCGGAAAGTGACTTTGTTTTATACTATGTAATGATTATAATGTAAGCAACATTTCATGTCTATTTTAACCCTAACTCTGCCCTGTACTTAAAATCACAAAGTAAGCACGTAAAACCATTAAACACTGACCACATTTATCACAGTCAGTCATTGCGAAACATTTCTAACGTTGAAAAGTTTCCTACAAATTTGCCAACTAAAATGTTTTAAGAAGTAATATGTAGTGCAAGAAGTAACATTGGTTAGCTTAGCGTCCACGAGTGGTCCAACCGGTTCCCTGACTACTTCTGATGTTAAATCGCATCTTGACAAGCAAGGCAACGTATGCACGGAACCTGTGTGAACGAAAGTACATATTAAATAAAGTTTAAGGGGCCACACCGCGCCGATAAAGTAAATTTTTTGTACAAAACGTAATACAAACTATTACAAACTTACTAAAAATTCAAAACTATTGAACATTCCGCCTTATTTCAAGGTGTTATCCGAATTTAAACAGCGATTTTCGACTTTTCCTACCGTATACTTAACTTTTTTTTATTTAATATTTAAGATTTTTTTTTTTAATTTATCAGCGCTTCAATAACTTTTTTATTGGAATTATCTGGATTGAAATACAATAGACGGTTAATATTATAAATAACTTTAGTAAATACTAAGTAAATAATTAAACTAACAATGCATCATAATTCACTGTCACACCAGTTTTTTAATTAATCATTAAGTACTCGCAGATTTCCACTTTCTTCAATGCCCGTCCAAGCGATTAATTCAAGTTTCACATGCAGCTAGGTACGTCTCAGTAGAGAGCAGATTCTAAACATTTATCATAATAACTAGAAGGCCTCGATTCTGATCTGATGTAGAGCACTAAAGTAAAAATATTAAAAACCAAATAAAACGCGTAAAAGGCAGAGTAACACGCTAAAAAGGCAGAGAAACACTCTAAAAAGGCAGAGTAACACATTAAAGAGGCAGAATAGCAAAACTACATTTCAGAGGTAGAGTAACACATTAAAAAGGGAGAGTAACATATTAAAATGGAGAGTAACATATTAAAAAGTCAGAGTTACATATTAAAAAGGCAGAGTAACATATTAAAAAGGCAAAATAACACATTAAAAAGGCTTTTTAACATTGAAAAGGCAGAATAACACATTAAAAAGGCAGAGTTACACATTAAAAAGACAGAGTACCATACTACATTTAATTTTAATATGATCTTGTTATTCTGCCTTTTTACGCGTAAACAAGTCGGGCGAAGCACTATAAAGACAGCACATTTTAAATCTGTCAAACTAAACAAAAGTAAGTTTCCATACTATATACATCCATACTAGCAGACTGGTTTAGAGCGGATATTATGTTTTCATTACTCATACTCCGAAAGTAGGTCTAAATATGCCTGAAGAGCGTGTAGAAAATAAAACTTCCAGCCCTAGGGCTTTTCGCTTTCACTGACAGCTGTCATGTCAAATTATGGCTTCGCACGACTTCTGCAATGTGCATATAGCCAGTATCAGTATCATTATACATTAGGAACTTCAAACCTAACCTCCTTGCTTTAAGTAGCACCAAAGAAGAACACTACATGTATATAACCTCTTTGGTCCCAACCTTGTAAGAGGATCAGGTAGTATGGAGTCTCTCATCCAATCTCGTTGTTAGGAAGAATTTTATGTATTATTCGCAATGAAAAGCACAGTGTTTACCTCGGGTGAAAGACTCATTAAGTCCCTCGAACTATTAGCGACCTCGCTACGCTCGGGCGCCAAACTCCGTCTCGGGACTTGTAATGAGTGACTTTCACACCTAGGATAACAATGTACTATTAAAATTGCGCAGAATTTGCGTGTGCGGGCTAACTTGACAGAAAAAATTGGTTCCGTTCTTTTCTTTTTAACCGACCTCAAAAATAGAAGGTTCTTAATTCGGTTGTAGGTTTCAAAATTCAATTTAATCTATTAAAATTAGCACCACTAACTAGAATACTTATTGGGTTTTCAAACTGGTTCTCGACCAATCACAAACATTTTGCAGTAAGTACGTAATGTAGGCTAGGCCCGTTCTAGACCAAATTGTGCAAATTGCCAAACAGTTCCGTAGATTTAACCCTGATCGTTTGTTAGAAGCGTTAGAATTAGAAGCCAAGTGTGTTCAAACACTTATAGCCGATTCATGGTCTCTTCCGAGTTTATTTTAACATTTTAGTTCCTTGTTCTTAATTATTTATTCATGTAAATTGCACAGGTGTTAATGATTCAGGATTCTGAATATCTAGTTCCAATTCTAAATACCTAGATAGCGCAGCCCAGAAAGGACAAAAAAAACAAACTAAAAAGATGATGTTGATGATTTAAAAGGGACTCTCTTTTTCAAAGAATAATCCAAACATCAATTTTCTGACCACCAAAATCTGCTATAATAAAAAAAAATATTTTTGTAACAGGAAATCCTATCCAAAACATATTTACCATATTCAATTTCTATTGAAAGAAGTCTTAATAATGCCAAGTTTTTGTGTTATCAAGTTCTTCCTAAGCGTATAAAAAGTTTTGATTCTGTTGACAAGTTGCGCAATTTATCTCCTTTTAAGAAGGTTTATAAGATAAATATTACGCGTATAATATGACAATTGATTTATTTGTTGCCAAGCCCGCATATATAGGTACTTACCTAATGTATTTATCTACCAAGTAACTAGCCGCTAGAACATTATACTCGTATTGACACATTTGGTACAAATTACTATTGATGCGGGCCGCTTTATTAGAAACGGTTTATTCACAGTTTACCTCACCCTAAACCTTAACGAAACTAATTAAAATGGATTTTGTTGCTGCCAACGGATTAAGTTTTAAATCCTTCGTATTTTCGTATCGTGTGATTAAAGGGAAAAAACCTTTAACGATCAAAGTTGACCTAACAGTCTTAAACTTTGTTTTAATTAATTTTAAGTCGCTTTCTCACATAATTCTTAGATTTTTTGTGCCCAACAAACGTTTTACATCTAAATAAAAACAAAATAATATACCTATAACAATTAATAAAAAACTTACGTGGATTTTTCATAGGTATAAAAACAGGTGAAAAATTTCCCATTTAGTGATTATTTATTTGGTATTTATTACCAAAGTTAATGACCCTCAGTCTATTCAAGTATTGATTTAAAATTTATATTCTTTTTGTTTGAAAACCACGATTCTTTTGAAAAGTTAACAATGGATTAATGAAGTAAAAATAAAATTTGCATTCACCTCTGGGGCCGATCAAAAAGATTTTAACTCTAAAAAAATTAAAATGTTTTGTGATATTGAAATAGGTAGATTACCGAAGACTTTTACAATAAGAAAGTTTCGCCTTTAGAAAAGGGTGTTTCGAAAAATCAGGAAGAAATCTTTATTTGAATCCATTAGTTTCCTTGAAATATTATCTTGTGTTAAATCATGTTTTTATTGAAAGATGTTATAATAAAACCACAAATTACGAAGCAAATGGGTTCCTTAGCGAACATTTTATGTGCTAAATTGAGCGAGCGAATCAATCGCTTTGCCTAACCTTAAAATACTTAGTTGAAATGTTAGTTATTCACCAAATATTAGATCGTTAGCGAATCGATCGCAACTGCTGTCAAGATTAACCCAGGTCAGTCCACTGGCTTAGGGTTACCAGATGACAGCAATTTTCCGGACAAGTTAAACTGTGAATAAATTGTATCTATTATCTGTAGATTCGTTGATTTTGGCACACGTGTGTGTTAAAAGAATGTCAGAAAATATTATAATGCAAAGACAGGGTTTTTGTCACCAAATTTCAATTTTGGATCTGGTAACACTGGCTTTAATAGGCTTGCTTAACTAGTCCCAGTTGTTTACAGTCCCTCAATATTAATTCAGCCAAATAGCGTTAGTAATATTTTGCATCACATATTACAAGATATACCCGCAAATAGTTGTTTAGTGTTTAAGCCCCACGGGCCCCACCTGAGAGGTGAATGTATTGAACGTCCGCGTGGAGGTGCCAAGGTCATCCTCGTTTTTTGACACGTAGAATATAAATAGAGTACCTAACACAACACTGGCTATCGTGTACCTATATGTATATACAGGGTTATTGTTAACTATATTAGAAGCGGTTGAGGGCCACTTCTGTGCACCTAAACAAACAACTTTTGTTCTACGACTTTTGGAAAATCAAAAAAAAAATTGAAATTTTTAGGTTATGTAGGTAAATTCGAAAATAAGCTGATTTTTTTAAACAAGTCATACAGACTGTAAGATAAAACTTAAAAAAAATTTATTATATTGTTCAGGTCAATGACCTCTCCGTGTATGGAACAGCTGATTTTCAAGTAAACATAACCTCAAAATTTTCTTAAAAAATGTTTGAATTTCAAAAAGTTAGAACAAAAGTTGTTTGTTTAGGTGCACAGAAGTAGCCCTCAACCGCTTCTAATATAGTTACTAATAATCCTGTATATTATGAATAGTTAGTATTTGTTAGGTATAGGACTATAGGTAAACTGCTAAGGTAATTATTCCGTGGTAGTGTTCGCTCGACACTTAGCCGGAAATCGTTTGTTACCCCAATTTGAATGATCGTTTTGTTTTACCGCAGCGAAAGGTTTATGGACCTCGATTGGCCTTGATAATTGTGACGGTCAATAAAATTAACTATTTTGATAGTAGAATGATTGGTATTTGGAACATTTTTATACGTTACATTGTGCCAAATAATGATACGTAATAATAAACTATGTTGTTTTTTGTATTTTAGCTGTCTGCGGTCCGACCGAATAAAGTGGTAATTTGTAACACCAAAAATATTAATTGCGTAATCTAATTCTACTAAATCATTTTTTATATTTTAAATCGATTATTTGATTAGTTAAAATAAATAATTGCAAATTCGTTTTCATATCTATATACATTCACATTATTCGCCTGCCTTGACAATACTATTTAATTTTGATATTTTAATATTATGCCGAATCGTCATTTAGATACAATCGGTCAGCTAGTGATAACCTATGACAATAAATATTCATGAACCAACTTTTAGTACTGATAGAAATTGTGTAGGTATTAGAGCGTAGTATCTACACTATAGATACAAAGAAAACGTACGTTCGTTTCGTAGGAAGCAAGCTTCATTTGTTTAGTGTAAAAACACTATAGAAACAAAATCGCTAACGTCATCGGTAAGGAAAGGAACCTTTAAGTAAACAGTTTTTTGTTAGAACTCAACAAAACCACCAGTTACTTACTTTAAATTACATTTCTTTATACCTATTATAAAGCCGCGTCTGTCTGTTTCTTTGAACACGATAAACTCAAAAACTACTAAATGGATTTTGATACAATTTTTGGCAATACACGGAGTGATTCTTGAAGAAGGTTTGGGTTGTAATATGTGTATAAAATCATTAAGGTTTTGGGTTAGTCGATTGAAATATGACAAAAAATGTAAGCGTGTAAGAGCTCTATTACCCGTGTGAAGCCATGGCAGGTCGCTAGTATAAAATTACGTTTTATATTTAGACTGGAGCTACGATATGAATATTTCAATATTGAAAAATATATTGTAAACATGCTTAATTAAAAAGATTCTACCTACGTAAGTAGAGTGGGTAATATAAAATATCACGTAGGTATAACAAGCTTGAATGAAACACAGCGAGAATATGATATCCGAATCCTTTTAAATAGACAGGCATGTGAGGAAACGTTTTCAATACGTGTGAAATATGAGACGAGTAGTCATGCATGATTGATGATCCCTTAATCCAGGGTCTACGACCTCCGAATAGTTACACCGAGTCTAGCATTCAGAACGTACGAGTTCAACACAATTAGGTACACCTATTGTAATAGGCCAATTAGTAATAAATGTTGAAATACGTCTAGATTTAGGGTTTGAGCTCACTGTGTACTATATTTTATACTTGACTAGGACGGAAACTAAAAGAAAGATAAAGATAGAAAGAAAATCACTGGAGAACGACAAACAGTTGCAGAAAAAGAAGTCATAAAACTGTCAAAATCATGAAGATACAGGAAGGTACAATATTTAAAAGAAGCCGTGTACTGCCTCAATTTGATCAGCCCCAGCTAAAAGCAACAGCCAAATATGCTTGACTACAGTGCTGGTCTTCCGGAGCCTCGCCACCACCATTGACTTCCATCAATTTGGCCCGCAGAATATTACGCTGTACTTCTTCAATCTTCGACTCTATGTTTTCATACAAGCAAAACCACGTGCTGGTGTGCCATACTTTGCCAGAACTGTTATATTAATATTTAATTCCTTAGTCTATTTCGGCGACACGTTCTTTTCGGCATCTCAGTTACGTATGATTACGAGTTTTTGAAAGAGCTTCATTCAACTAATGACAATAATGAGTTTCGACTCTAAAGCTTTATGTAACTGGAATGAGACCAGTATTAACATACAAATGGGATCAGATCATAACGAAACGAGTCAGCTTGGTGTTAGAATAATATTAATCTATGGGCGAGTGGGCTAGCAGCTGCCATGACATATTAGATTAGGGTCCGATTTTTTTTCATATTAATAAAGGCATTTAAATTTGGCAATAGCAACCCTTTGGAGTTGAAAATCTACGCAGAATGGCCCCTAATTTCTAAGCGCGCTCTTCATTATAGTGAAGCCTAGCTTTATTATAACCACACCTGTAAGTCCGCTTGACTAGAACTAGTTAAACTGTATTAAAAATGTAAAGAGATATCGATTGATTGGTGTTATAAGTAGCTAAGTATTTTTAATGGAAAGGTTCGTTGACATGAGTTGACACAAACGACCAAATCAAGAGTGTATTTCAACATTTGAGAGTATAATAATTGGGGTTTGCGTTCGTTTTGAATAAATGCTTATTCTAATTCAATCTTTGAATTCAGTATAAATTCACGCTTTGATTTTTAAGATTAATAAATAAACATTAGGTCATGAATCGTTTCTTTTTGAAGCTACAGTAAAAACATCTCAAGCTTTGTTCATGCACAGGCACTGATGCTGCGAATCTTTTTGAATCAACTTAAGTAGCTAGTTTCTTGATGCGGGCATTTAATATCAACCTGTGGTATCAAATTAACTAGGTACTTCAGGATTTGACGTAACTTGACTAAGCGCAGTTAGGTACGTACTTGAGGCTTGCGAACTTGACTTGATGGTATACTGACTGTTTTAGGGTTTGTTTTGCAAGTGAACTAGAAAATATTTTTCTTACGCCTTTGCTAGGAGTACCTCTTCGCTAGTATACCAGCGGATATGCGGTCGACCGCTCGTCGTGGTCGGGTGCGCTTGCGCTGCCAACGCGACGACGCTCATTACTTCTATTATCTATCTCGGATTAAATTGCCCCCCGTAACAATCTTTGGATCGAATATCTTCAAACTTCAACGAGACATTCGACACCCACAGTCGTTTTTATACGTAACATCTTTAATATTCTCTGTTGACTTATAAACAGCTTGTATGAAGTTTTTGTTCCGTTCGTGATCTACCTATTTTATTAATTTCCAGATCAGAGTTATCTTTGTCATAAAGTTATTTATTTATACTTTCTTAATCTAACGTCTCATCGGTGGCAACCGCAAGAATATCCACTTCAAAGTACAAAGTGAATCTTCAAAAACCAACTCTAAGAAAAGATACAATCGCATCATTACCGTCTTAAATTTCATTAATCTGTAGTAAGCATCTCTTATTAACGGTCTACTGTTTAAAAACAAAGTTTGCTCTGTCAAAAGCCCAAATCTTTGCATCCCGGATCTCACGAGCATTGATCTAAATCAAGTGATTATAATTCATAACGGACCTTAAAATTAACCTTCTTTAAAACCATTGTTAAACGTATCTGGTCGATGTATAAAATCTTTGGACCATTGTCAATCAAAGTACTTTGTTGGGCATTTTTGGGCATTCTCATTGTATAATAAATTAATAATAAACGAGTGAAACCTGTTTATCTTGTGCAATTTGCTCACGAAGACAGTACAGTCTTTGTATCTCAACTAACTCTGTAGTCTGCACCATTTGTTATTATTCTTGTTAAATTGATTTTCAAGTCAGATAGGAACAGTTTTTCTGTTAAGTTTTTAGTATTGGTTTATAAAAAGTGTGGTAACTCCATTTATAAAAACTGTGGTTTCGAGTACGCGTAGTCATCGTCATCACGAACTTGGTTCGGGTCCATTATATTTTTGAAGTCATTTCGTTCTTGGTCAAGTGATATTGTACTTTGTTCTAATATCTGGTATTTACAATTTGTGTTTCAGTCTTCTTTTGTCGCTGTCTTTTCAATAATAGAGTAGGTATACTAGGTATCCTCTCATTTGACTGTGCACTCAGATTTGTATAGATTCTTCCGGTTGTATGCCTTCATTCTGGTTAAATATGTCTTTATCAGTTATGTCTTTCTGTTCTATTACTTAAATTACGTAAACTAATTGAAATGTTACATAGTTTGCAATATAATTGAGTCGTTTGATTGTCAATGTCCCATTTAAATAAGTATAGTTAAATAAATGTAATCGTGTTGCATTACAATGGCGTAACCTCTAATACGGAACTTCGTCTACTGTAATAAGGTTACTTGTATTGAAAGGAAAGTTTAAGAATATTGATAAACTTTATTACTAACTACTTACTAATCTTACTAATCTTGAAAAGTTAAAAACTAAAGGTATCTTAAATCAAAGAAAACTAAATAAATTATAAATAAAAAAAAGGAGGACGGCTGGCTTGCTTAGAAGTTGTCACCTTTCTACCTTACACGGTCACTAACTACCTTAAAGGTTACATCTGACAACAGTCATGTTTCTTAAAAATAAAAATACAGCGTACACGGTCATCAGTGTTAAACAAGAGTTATTAGTATAAACTAATCTTCTTAAAGAGGTAAAACTGAAGCTAAGTTATCTTGAAGGTTCTACATGTAGAAGTTTAAATGTTTTAAATGTAAGTGAATACTTAAGTACAGACAATCATCATTTGTATTACAGGTAATTTTGAAGTTAAAGTTTAAAAGGTGATATTATTTGTTTTTTTCCATAACGATCAGTTAGGATTAGAAACAGCAACAATAAAGAAAACCTGAGCCGCCGTAATTGGGGAGAGGGGACCCGTGGGAGTTTGCCTCAACCACGTCCATTCCCATTCGGGGTTCTCTGGCCCCCGCCAAACACCTCCTGAAGTTACAAAATAAAAACATGTCACTTACAATCGACGGACAGTTTCCGACTGTCCGGACAAACACGGACACCTACAGTTCTATAAAGCTTAATACTAGGGATTGGAATACAATCTTATTAGAATACCTAAAACCAGACGTTAACATCAAACCTTCCCTTAAAATACAGAGGGAAACGGTCTATTTTAATTCAACCTGACAGCCAGTATGGCCTCGGGTTCAATCCACAACCGATCTGGATACAATACACATCAACTACATTAGATTGAAAAATAAAAGGGAATAACTACCATTAGGCTCGGCTTCACACACTTTAGGCGCGGGGGTTTGCCCCGGCGGATGCGGAACTCGAAGCCCGGCTGGTCACCACAACGCATAGTTCTATAGGAGAAGGGGAGGGTTCAGGTTGTTATGAAGTGGAAAACACAACGTGACATTATGGGAAAGATAGGTATGCAGAGGGCACAGGTGGACGGTGCTTTAATTGAGGGATGATCACCACAAAGATTAAGTTTATCTTACCTGTTGGGAGGTTTAAGTTGCGTACACGGCGCGGCGCGACGAAGATGGAAGGCGGCGCACGCGTCACCACGCGTAAGGTATTTTAAGTTGGAGATCGCTGCGACAAAACATGGAAAATCAAGACGCGGCACATCCCAAACAAGAAACACGGTGATCAAAAACAGAATGCTTACCGATTCCCAGATTTTCTTAACAAATTCACTAACAGCTCGTAATTTTATGTGTCGTCACCCAGAAGGCTCGAAAGCAAAAGGGTTGTCAACACTCACCCTTGAAATGATTACAACTTCTCCTTAAAATTCACGTCACAGTGCAAATAATAAAATAACAAACCGCATTAACAAGACGAAACTCTCAACCGAACTACATTGTACGCGTTAAATCCCAAACAGAGGGCCTTGAATCGGAATTTAGAAAAGCCTAACACATCATCAACAACATCATTACCTTACAATCTATCATTATAATTAATTAAAATTCAGAACACTCACTCGCGACAAATGTACGAAAGCGGGACCGTCGCCCGAAGCGGCAACACCGATATCGACGTTCCGTTTCGCTTAGGTACGTTAACACTGAGAACGGCGCGAAAACACTCTCGCGCAAGGGAATACAAGATGTCCGCTATGATGATTGCAAGTCGGATCGCATGAGTCGAAGCGTAAAACAAAACTCAACTGTCAAAACTGCATTACAAAGAAAAGCGATGCCGGCTTGTTTACAAAACACAATATTATGATAATACTATGTTATTATGGGTGAAAAATACGTTTAATCGTTGTTGGAAGTGAAAACTACGATAGATAGTGTTGTACAAGGTGTTTCGCTAGGATCGGCTTGGTGTAATTGACGAAATAGACAGTAATAATGTCATCCGGTAAACCCTACGTAATTTGCTTCAAAACTGTTAAAGTTCTATCGGAATGGGCCGGTGGGCGATCCGTATTCAATGTACAGGATCCAGGCTAGGCCTACCTAAAGCTACAACTATGTAAGTAATCGTTTTCCCTAACCAAACTACAATCAGGTGTCAGACCAAAACATTCGCAAAGTTGAGTGATTTCTATAGAAACTAGACTAGCTAAGCGGCACCAGAGGACCGTCAGGTCCTTGGCTAGGTCTCAATCAGTCTGTCTGTATCGCTCTATTCAGGTTCGAACCTAAGCGCATGAAAAAAGGTGTTACAGTGTCCCCTCACCCGCCAGAATTTTACGAGGATACGAGAAAAATTCAGGCTGGCCTCCAGCCTCACATCTACGGTATTCAAAACACTGCGCATAGGTTCGCCTAGGCACAACCACGACCAAACAACTTCACAACCACAACAAATAACAAGTCAATCGACACACTTAATATCCTTTACATGAGTTTCACTACGCTTCCCATTTTCATCCTCTACAACATACACTAACTTAGACCGTTTTTCCACAATACGACATTTCTCGAAACGAGGAGCTAACTTATAAGAAAAATGTTTAGAGGCGTCACTCCGCACATGAGTACGACGCCAGACAACATCACCAACCTGAAAGCTTACATCTCGGCGACGCCGATTATAATAACGAGCATTTCGCGAATGCGATTTCCTCAATCCTTCATCAACTCTCAGAAACACTTCCTTCAACGCTCCAATTTTGTCCACATATTCGGCTCGGGATGCAACAGTAAAATCGTCAAGATCCTCACGCTCACCATAGAAACTACCATCAGCTATCGCTTCACGTCCATGCACGATCAAAAAGGGCGAAAACGACGTCGTCTCATTCACTGCGGTGTTGACAGCGAACTGGATTTCACTCAAATGGGCATCCCAACTACGTTGATCGGTACCAACTAAGGCAGCGATGGCAGTCACAACAGTTCGGTTATAACGCTCCACGGTATTCACCTGAGGGCAATACGTGGGAGTAAAATGAACTTGAGGAACAGCATACTTCTCGAACAAAGCTCTCACTTCACGACCTACAAATTGGGGGCCGTTATCTAAGATAACGGTCTGTGGTACTCCGTGAACCATGAAAACAAGATCTTCTAAACGCTGGGCTACCGCCTTGCTCGTGGCGCGTCTAAGAGGAAACAACATCACATACTTGGAGAAACAACATACTACGACAAGAAGGTACTCGTTCTGTTGCCGAGACCTGGGCAGTGGACCAACTAAGTCAATGCTGATACACTGGAAGGGTCTCCGACAAACCTTCGGGTTTCCTAACAATCCGGGCGTTGCCTGATTAGGGTGCTTGAACGCCTTACAAGTAGAACACTTTGCAACATATTCTTCCACATCTTTATACATTTGAGGCCAGTAATAACGAAGACGTAAACGCTTGTAGGTTTTATCAACGCCAGCATGAGCACCTAAAGGAGAATCATGACACTCAGTTATTAAATTCGGTCGATCATTCAAAGGGACTACCTCCTTCCAATCAAAATCTCCTGTCAATGTCGATTTGCCTTTTGTGTAACGATAAAGCTTACTATCGATAATTTGGTAATTCGGGCAGGTCTGCGGCCGGTTTTGACATCGAGAGTAAAGATTGCGAAACCAAGGATCCACATCTGTAGTGATTGCACACACGGGAACTGAACGAGATAGAGAATCGGGAACCGCATGTTCACGACCTCGTCTATGTTCGATAACAAAGTTATAAGGCGAAAGTCTACAACCCCACCTTTCCAAACGTCCTGTAGGATTACGCAAATTCAAAAACCATTTCAAACTGGCATGATCGGTAATGATCTTAAACTGCTTATGGCCTTCCAAATAAGGCCGGAAATGCTCAACCACTTGGACAACAGCTAAGGCTTCACGCTCAGTAGCGGAATAATTTCGTTCTGGTCGACTCAACGAACGACTATAATATGCTATGGGATGTTCTTCCCCATCAAAGAATTGCGTCAACATTCCACCTATACCTACATCGGAAGCATCAGTGTGTACTACGAACGGAAGGGTAAAATCCGGACAAGCTAAAACGGGGGCTGAGGTTAAAGCGCTCTTCAATTCAAGAAATGAATGTTCCGCCTCAGAGGACCAGATAAAGGGAGGCTTGTTCTTACGTGTCGACGTCAAGGCATTCAAGGGTGCGGCTATGGTACTGAAACCTCGGATAAATCTACGATAGTACGACGCTGTCCCTAAGAATCTTTTGACATCTTTGGAGCAAGTTGGAATGGGAAAATCCGTAATAGCTCTAACCTTGTCCGGGTCCGTACGTAGACCCATGTCATCTACCACATAACCTAAATATTTTAACTGTTTTCTGAACAAACAACATTTCGCCAAGTTTACAGTGAGTTTTGCGGAACGCAAACGCTCGTAGACCTTTTCCAGGAGCTCAATATGCTCTGAAAAATCCTGTGACACCACAATAATATCATCTAAATATATAAATACACGCCCTCCAAACTCGGGTCCAAACAACTTATCCATCAACCTTTGCTGCGTAGCAGGCGCAGAAGTCAATCCAAAACACATGACCTTAAATTGAAATAGCCCACGTGACGGTACGGTGAACGCAGTCTTCTCCTTTGAAGAAGGAGAGAGCTTTATTTGCCAGAACGCGGATTTTAAGTCAATAGAGGAGAGGAAACGAGCATCTCTAAGCTGGTCTAGGATACTATTGATGTAAGGTAAGGGATAAGCATCGTGTTTCGAAACTTCATTAAGTTTACGGCTATCCAAACAGAAACGCATCTCTCCATTGGCTTTAGGCGCTAACCTCACGGGATTATTCCATGGACTACAACTAGGTTCCACCACATCCAAAGCCAGCATCTCATCCAACTGACGATTCAACTCTGCCAACTTATCGGGGGACATAGTATAATAACGCTGTTTGATAGGGGCCGCGTCGCCGGTATCGATATGATGAGTGATCAGATCAGTCCTACCGAGGCCGTGCTTTTCAGCTGAAATATTCTCAAACAACTTACAAACATCCTCCGCCACTTTCTTACGCTCATCCGTGAGTACATCAAAAGGATGAATACGGTTTACCTGAGACACAACACGCTCAAACTCATGCT
The DNA here is from genome assembly GCA_907269075.1 of Idaea aversata. NCBI lineage: Eukaryota > Metazoa > Arthropoda > Insecta > Lepidoptera > Geometridae > Idaea > Idaea aversata. Next base: position 12,724,207 of record OU026087.1, read on the forward strand.
GAAAGACGCAGGGGTCTTTAGTTAAACTTAAAATATCAGGGGCTATTTGAAAAGCTCTCCAAAAATTTATTCCGAACAACAACGACGTTGAAATGTCGGGAATAACATAAAATTTAATCACACGCAACACATTCTTAACTACCACCGGTAAAAACATATACCCGGAGACTGGGGAGGCCGAACCATTCGCGGTCACCACAGACTCCAAATCATCGGACTGATGCAATTCAGCCAAATGAGTAAACCTATTCACCACAGAACCACCTAAAATTGAAATTTCCGAACCGGAATCCATCAAACCGGAATAAGAAATACCACCTATCTCTACAGTTAAATAAGGGCAACCTTCACTTCCAACCACACACACATCATGACGGACCGTTGTAGCGGCCGTCCCACCACAATCAACCAACTTACGACCAGACTCACGCCTAGCTGTAAAACTTCTAACTACATAACGGCCCGTCCCTACTCGTTTTTTGTCTCAGCCTGTCTCTTAGGCGAGCACTTAGGGCACTCCACTATTGTCACGTCCTTCTTTCCACATCGATAGCAAATTTTTATTCGAGGCTTGGGACATGCAACCAACAAGTGACCTTTGATTCGGCACTGTACGCAAAACCTATCATCTTCACCACGATGTACCACCTCACACCGCACATTCTTTGCCAATCCTTTGTAAGAGAGATCAAGGGCGACAGAACTAGACTTATTTTTAGGAGGTTCGACAAAAGATTCAGCTCGATGGTGAGCTGCTTCTAGCTGCCTACAACGCTTCTTCAGTTCTGTCCAGGACGAAATATCTTCAAAGGCCAACGGTATCGAATAAAACGGCCGAATATTAAATTTCACAATATCTAACCTTTCCTTTAAATCCAATGGTTTGCGTAACCGCGAAAAGTAACTCAACATTATATTCAGATACAAGGATATGGACTCTTCAGCGCCTTGGGTTCTTGATCGGATTTCCTGCATCAACCTATGGTCGTAGTCATACGGCAGGAACTCCTCTAGCAGGGCGGCCTTCAATTGTTCCCAATCCTGTACCTCATCCCCTAACCCACGGTACCAATACAAAGCCTCATCTACAAACAATTCCGCAGCAGAATTAAATAATTTTCTCGGTGGAATATTCCGGGACCGACCTAACTCCTCAACTCGCTGAATGAAAGCATGGACACTATCCCTACCATTGAATCGTAAATTAAGAGCCGACACATTTGACGTACGGTCACATGTCACCATCGAACGCACACCAACAAGTTCATCAGGGGTCAAACTACTACTAGCAGTCGGTTCATCCACAGCAGGCTTAAACTCGAAGCTACTACAAAAGGTATGGGACATGCGGTCAATACGCTGCAAGAGCACCAGCATTTGGTCGTCTAACAGGCTCTTAAGAGAAGTTTCCTTCGGGGACTTCGGTTCAACTCGACTTAAACGATGGAAGAGGTGGTTACCCAACGATTGAATTCGGTTCAGCTTTTTGAGTAAAAGGGGCTTTGAATCTAGGAGCTGCACCAGCTCGGCCAACTTGGTCTCTATAGTTTTCAGCTCAGCCTCCGCATCGCCTTCGAAGACACTCACCTCATCAGTCGGGACCTCTTTAACCAATTTCCTAATTTGAGAGCGCAGCAGCTCAACCGTAGCAGCCGGTTCCGCATCCCGTATGGCAACCTCATATACTAACTCGTCTTTATTTAAAATATTAAAACGGATAGGGCGTTCCTCACTCATGGTAGCAGGTGATGTAAAAAGAAAGGTGTGAAAAAAATAGGAGAATCAATCTCCACGGTAAATGATAATTAGTGAAAAATAAGTGAAGTGTATCCAAATCGCACCAACAATCATAAAATTACACACAGCATAGATACAGTCCTAAATATTGACAATCCAAAGCAGCCAACATACTTATAGTTACTCTAAGTTCAGTTACACAATCATCAAACAAAAGGTGACAACTCAACCTGACTCGGGGCAACAGACCAGAGTCGGGGAAGCTAAACTTCGCAATGCCAGGGTCCCTGTTCGGGCGCCATTGTAATAAGGTTACTTGTATTGAAAGGAAAGTTTAAGAATATTGATAAACTTTATTACTAACTACTTACTAATCTTACTAATCTTGAAAAGTTAAAAACTAAAGGTATCTTAAATCAAAGAAAACTAAATAAATTATAAATAAAAAAAAGGAGGACGGCTGGCTTGCTTAGAAGTTGTCACCTTTCTACCTTACACGGTCACTAACTACCTTAAAGGTTACATCTGACAACAGTCATGTTTCTTAAAAATAAAAATACAGCGTACACGGTCATCAGTGTTAAACAAGAGTTATTAGTATAAACTAATCTTCTTAAAGAGGTAAAACTGAAGCTAAGTTATCTTGAAGGTTCTACATGTAGAAGTTTAAATGTTTTAAATGTAAGTGAATACTTAAGTACAGACAATCATCATTTGTATTACAGGTAATTTTGAAGTTAAAGTTTAAAAGGTGATATTATTTGTTTTTTTCCATAACGATCAGTTAGGATTAGAAACAGCAACAATAAAGAAAACCTGAGCCGCCGTAATTGGGGAGAGGGGACCCGTGGGAGTTTGCCTCAACCACGTCCATTCCCATTCGGGGTTCTCTGGCCCCCGCCAAACACCTCCTGAAGTTACAAAATAAAAACATGTCACTTACAATCGACGGACAGTTTCCGACTGTCCGGACAAACACGGACACCTACAGTTCTATAAAGCTTAATACTAGGGATTGGAATACAATCTTATTAGAATACCTAAAACCAGACGTTAACATCAAACCTTCCCTTAAAATACAGAGGGAAACGGTCTATTTTAATTCAACCTGACAGCCAGTATGGCCTCGGGTTCAATCCACAACCGATCTGGATACAATACACATCAACTACATTAGATTGAAAAATAAAAGGGAATAACTACCATTAGGCTCGGCTTCACACACTTTAGGCGCGGGGGTTTGCCCCGGCGGATGCGGAACTCGAAGCCCGGCTGGTCACCACAACGCATAGTTCTATAGGAGAAGGGGAGGGTTCAGGTTGTTATGAAGTGGAAAACACAACGTGACATTATGGGAAAGATAGGTATGCAGAGGGCACAGGTGGACGGTGCTTTAATTGAGGGATGATCACCACAAAGATTAAGTTTATCTTACCTGTTGGGAGGTTTAAGTTGCGTACACGGCGCGGCGCGACGAAGATGGAAGGCGGCGCACGCGTCACCACGCGTAAGGTATTTTAAGTTGGAGATCGCTGCGACAAAACATGGAAAATCAAGACGCGGCACATCCCAAACAAGAAACACGGTGATCAAAAACAGAATGCTTACCGATTCCCAGATTTTCTTAACAAATTCACTAACAGCTCGTAATTTTATGTGTCGTCACCCAGAAGGCTCGAAAGCAAAAGGGTTGTCAACACTCACCCTTGAAATGATTACAACTTCTCCTTAAAATTCACGTCACAGTGCAAATAATAAAATAACAAACCGCATTAACAAGACGAAACTCTCAACCGAACTACATTGTACGCGTTAAATCCCAAACAGAGGGCCTTGAATCGGAATTTAGAAAAGCCTAACACATCATCAACAACATCATTACCTTACAATCTATCATTATAATTAATTAAAATTCAGAACACTCACTCGCGACAAATGTACGAAAGCGGGACCGTCGCCCGAAGCGGCAACACCGATATCGACGTTCCGTTTCGCTTAGGTACGTTAACACTGAGAACGGCGCGAAAACACTCTCGCGCAAGGGAATACAAGATGTCCGCTATGATGATTGCAAGTCGGATCGCATGAGTCGAAGCGTAAAACAAAACTCAACTGTCAAAACTGCATTACAAAGAAAAGCGATGCCGGCTTGTTTACAAAACACAATATTATGATAATACTATGTTATTATGGGTGAAAAATACGTTTAATCGTTGTTGGAAGTGAAAACTACGATAGATAGTGTTGTACAAGGTGTTTCGCTAGGATCGGCTTGGTGTAATTGACGAAATAGACAGTAATAATGTCATCCGGTAAACCCTACGTAATTTGCTTCAAAACTGTTAAAGTTCTATCGGAATGGGCCGGTGGGCGATCCGTATTCAATGTACAGGATCCAGGCTAGGCCTACCTAAAGCTACAACTATGTAAGTAATCGTTTTCCCTAACCAAACTACAATCAGGTGTCAGACCAAAACATTCGCAAAGTTGAGTGATTTCTATAGAAACTAGACTAGCTAAGCGGCACCAGAGGACCGTCAGGTCCTTGGCTAGGTCTCAATCAGTCTGTCTGTATCGCTCTATTCAGGTTCGAACCTAAGCGCATGAAAAAAGGTGTTACACTACGAATAAACTAACTACGTGACTTTTATTATTCTTGCATATTTTGTTTACTATGGACTTTGCTGCTTTGGGATAAGGTATAAAATCGATTGCATCTGTCAGATTTATCGTAATCTCCGACCATCTTGAAGTATCTTGGATGTATATGCGTCTAATTCTCGATTTTCTCATTCGTGCATCTAATTCTCACAGTTGTTTAAAGTTAAAAAGAGATGAGCAAATGGTTCTTTTGTATTTTCTTCTATTTTAACGTTTTGTCGTTATAGGATAATGATGAAACACAATTCTAATAAGAATGTTTTATTTCTGTAATATTATTTCTTCTGAATATTGTTTTCCTTCATTTAATAAGTGGTTGTATGGTTAGAAAAATCAAGTCTGATAGGTATAATAATATATTGTGTTTTATGTATATCTTGCCGCCTCCGCACTCCCCGGACACTTTATTGTTACATCCTACATGCAAATACGAAAATAATAGCGCGGCGCATAATCATCTTTAAAAATGTATTGAAAGATGCAAGATAAGAATACCAATGAACTGTGAGACATTGACGAAATGCAAAGCGATCTGTTTGCATAAAAACTTATGTCAAGCAACTCTGTAGAGTACAGTATTCTCAGAATTTAACCAATAAACTTTTTAGGTAATAAATAATGAAAACTGAAATGAAAAGACTATGCAAATAAAAATAAATTAGGTTAGTATATTTCTTAAAAGTACCTTCATACATCTATGTGGTTATTTTATTATTCAAAAACATTAAATTTTAATCCTCGTAAAACACTTTATTGCATCCCAAAACAAAACCAATTAGAGACAGGTTTAATTTTATAGCAATTTATTTTTGAATCTCTTAAAAGAATGGATGAGATCAGATTTGAATCACCAAGATCGATCATACAAAAAGACAAGTTCCAACAAGGCAACATACTGCATAACATTCCCTCTATATTTGTATGTGCTGGTTAAAATAATGCAGTAAGCAATAATGCTCCTCTAGTGTATGAACACTAAAAAACAGAAATAACTTCAAACACAAGCAGTAAATGCTTTTATAGTTGTAAAAGTAATCAAACAAAAGAGAAATAAATAACTAAACTCATTAAAAAGACAAAGCAATTATTTTCAGGATATTAAAATATGTACTGTTTTTTTTAATTGTCATTTGTCTTGACAAGCATCATTTCCAGTCCAAAAGCGACACGAACCTACATCAAAGCGAATATTTCTGCCAACATTAGCTAGGTACTTACAAACTTACTGTTATTTTTAAATGAAAATTCTACGTCTTCGTATATGAAATTATTTAATAGGTTTTTGTTCAATCATTCCGAATTGTATAAACCCAAGTACCTAACTAACTAAAGTGTTATGTGGCATTACGTAATATTTATTAGAAGAGCGTTAGAATAGTCATTGGCACAAGTGCAACAGAGCAAGGATGTCTGTATTCAGTGCGATTGCAGTAAATTATTTAAGTAGTATGGCCTTGGTGTCGCAGTTTGCTGCCCATATCTGTTGGCATTCACCTTATCGTGTGTTGAACTATATGCAATATGAAATTGAGCCTGCATACACTGCTTCTGTACATGTACTTACCTACATACAGTGTACCAACATAATTATTATTTACTGGCATTCACACTACGTTATTATTCGGTTGTGTGTTTGTGTGTCATGCATGATACACGATGCAGTCAAGGTCGCCAATGTCATTGTACGAAACGAACTCGACGCAAATACACTCACACGTCTGCCTACTTGTGCGAGTGTGTGTCTAGCTATTGAAATAATCTTATCATCTAGGTCACCTTACTTTGTAGATAGTACACCAGTGCACTGTGTTGACGCCAATGTTCATTAGTTTTGCATTGTTGTCTGAATCATTTCAAAATATGTAAGATTAAAATTTTCCTTGTTCCATTCTTTATTAATCGAAACTTTACAGGTAAATTCGTTTTGAAATTGTAAAATCATTGTAAGGTTTGTGCTTGTTCTTATTGGAGTTCCATTCCATGCACGGTCCAATAAGAATCTGATTAGTTCGATTGAATTTACGAGCAATGTTATCAAAGAGTTCTCAGAAAATAAATCACTTCGACACCTAAGAAGTTAACAAATTACAATATAGGTTGCCCGTCTATAACGATACGCAATTACTTATTTCATTAGATGAAACACAAAGTCTATGTTTGATGTAAGATTTCTAAAGAGTCTTTCAAAATGAAACAATTTCATTATTTTGTCATTGTTCTAGTGTTTTATTAAACTTCAAAGCAATTTCTTTTGTTATTTTATTAGTAGGTGCCTATATTGTTTAGTAGAAAAAATGTCAAATAATAGAGACACTTGTTTGGTATCTTTCATTACGAAATTATCAACTATCACTAATGTAATAAGACGACCGGAATCCCTCGACTCTACGAAAATAGCTTTGCGTCATAGTTTGTATTGTGAGTTTTCCATTTCTCTAGCAAATGTTTGCTCTGTGTTCTTAAAATAATCAGTCGGACAGAAGTGAAATGAGCATCAATGGTGGTAAGGATGCGCAGGCGCACGTCGAGCGCCAGAGCTCCGCTCCGCTTCGTACAGCGATTGACGCAAGCGCCGTCAGTTGTTTACATTACAACCGCCTCAGGTTATTTACATCGGGGTCACAGACACGCCGCAAGGAGACCTGGGTTCAATCGATATAATTATCTAACCTGCAACTTTACTAGTGTACCTGCCAGCCACAGCGACTTCAGACCACGTAACTCGACAATGACCTCCTTACATTCTACTCGTTTATGCAACGAATTGCTAACTGAAGGGGTTAAGTGGGTGACTCCAGCGCAAGAGCACATACAAAAGACATGCGCTGAAGGCCGGTAAAGTGTTGCGAAGGGTACTTTTTAAAGATAATTCTCGTGTTTATTGCTCAAGAGTTTCATTTTTTTACGAATCGAACCATATTATCTCATTTCGAAATTCCGTCCTTATCTGTACGTAGGTGAGTGATAGTAGTTCTCTATCAGCGTCACGGTTCTCGGGTCAACGCTCTACACGCCACGTGGTCGGTTATGCAACGCTTGTCCTACCCAACTTATCGTTCAATGTAAATCCCCCAATATTGGGTCACGAAGCGTAACGAATTTGGATCATTTGTGAGGGTGGAATGCTATTTGAAGTGAAAGTGAACTGCACTGGGCTCGCGTCGCGCGTCGCTACGTCGCATCGTCGCGTCGGCAACCGTTCGTGAAATGTACACTGAGATTTTATCGAAGAGCTAGAAAACTAGCTCTTGTCTGCAGTGAATAACTCACACGCGAGCAATAAAGTTTAGAGATATAGATCTGGAATATAGCTTCGTTCTGCTCGTCTCGTGGTTCTCTTGCATAGTTTGTCCTCCGGCTATCCATCACTCCATTTCAGACTACTTGCACCATTGATTAGATTGCTTTATGGTACTGTCTGACAGCGTGTCAACTCTTAACAAGGTCTATTGTCTAGATGTGTGGTGTTGTGAGGACTTATAAATTGCTGTAACAATACTGTGTATTAGTTCGAAGCGGGAATGTGCTCCATTTACATCACTTAATATTTAATAGACTATATTGCCAAGAGGGACGATGTCGGAAATTATTCTGGAAATCAACATTCATTTTATTCTTGAAGTACCGGCGATATAATCGTACAACTCAGCAATAATAGAAAAATAAGGCAGACATTTACATTGGAATACTTAACAAAAAGAGCGCGGTGAAGATGGATGGTTTGCAGCGTATCTATTTATATCTGGTCTGGCCATAAACAGCCTCGCGAGGAACCGGTCGGCCAGTCTCCGTGGAATGCTCTTGCTCTCGCTAACTACGTTGGCTATCTTCATATGAGTTTGCAAATGCGCAGACAATGTACTTTGTTTCAGTAAAGCGGCTCTACCAATAAAACTACCGGTAAAGAATTCCAATTGGGGCTCGTTAAGGGCACTGCCTCTGTCACAGAAACTGGCATAGGATTAATAATTAAATAGTGACACGTTCACAGAAAATGCATTGATCTCCTCGGTCATTGTTCGTAACGTACCATTACCATTTTGGGTTTGAAATATTGAGTTATGAATTTTTCCGCGTGCATTCCAATCAGATATCATCATTGTTTGCTACTTGAATGGAAAAAATGTGATTTAGCATACCTATTTATTTCACAAAATAGACTTGGCAGTGTCTTTAATCCTGGATAAAAGAATCATAATGATAGCAAGTCTTTAGTATAAATCTTAGCGATGGCTGCTTGCCGAAGAATCTGACAATATTGCGTAAACAACTGACACAGATATTAAAGTTAAATCAGACGACGAAGAATCCGATGATTAATTTTCTAAGACTGATCATTATTCTTCCGTGGTTCATTTTCCATGGATTAAGTATTTCTTCCGGGTTTCCCACACAACAAAACGAGCGTAGGTGCAAATAGTAGCGTCATTAGAATTTGTAATTTAATCTTGTTTACTATGCTTAGGTTATGATTGTTTTTTTTCAACTCCGACAAAGTTGTTTAAACTTTAACAACTGACAAACAATTTCAAGATACGAGGAAACTTAGCGAATATACAGATACTAAGTAAAGTAGGTATTTCTATGAAGTTTAGCTACCTATTGAATTAGGTTCTGGTGTAGTCGTTATCACGTTGTAAGCGGCACCGCTAAGTATGAAGGGTGAAGGGTAAAAGTTTCCTATTTCACCGCCTCGTCATTGCAGTCTCATCCATCAAGCTGACAGCTGCGATTATTAATACCCGCCATACTCGCTTGCTTGTTATACGGTGTATCAGGCTCGTACATGTATGTAAAGATGAAAACCTCATGCTTACAAAGAACCATTCATGAGGAAATGTAGAAAATGTTAAATAAAATACTAGCTTTTGTTGGTATTTGATGGTTGTGGTCAATTTACCTATAAATAATATGAACGTGCTGTATTGTGACTACAATATCAACAGGAACTAAAAACAACCGCTCAATATCAAGGGTTTACTTAAGGTAGTGAATAAAAAACCTCCAGAATAATGGAATTTTTAGTTAAATGACATTGGCTTTATAATGCAGACGTATAGTTATTGAGTAATGAGAGTGTGGTGAGGGCGGACGACCTTCTGCCGAGCGTGGGTTGAGCCCATGACACAGTTCACCGATGTACCACGATATTTCTGTCGCATCGTTTCTACGTGCGAATACCTTGTTACTGTGTTCACTGGCCTTTAATTTTCAATGTGATTTGTAATCATAATTGGTCCAACAAATTGTCAAATGGAACATTAAATGATTGCAAGCACTTCGTTTTCATGGTAGTTATGATACAAGTCGATTGCTTTTAGTTGTAAATTTTTGTTTTTGTTTTGTTCTCCAAGTCGGATGTCGTTGTGAGGTTTTTGCTCGTTACCAAGATCTGGTCACGTGCCGATATATCCAGGGGCCCCGCCGGTATGACCACTTTGCTTGCTCTATAAGAAAATACTGTACAAAAGAACACCTTTTTTGTAATTGACCAACTTCGCATTAATCATCAATCGACAGCATCGATGCTTGTTTTTTGTGTCGTTTTCAACTTGAATAGTAATCTTATTGTTTATTTTATGGACTTGTATTGTAAGACCTTTTGCGTTCCGTATCTTGGCTCATTTTATACTTTAATTTAAGTAATGGCATGTAGTTTACAAGGTCTTTTTGTATTTATTATTTCTGAAATACCTACCAATTCAGACAAAGAAAGTTTTCTTATCATTAAATGTTGATATGATTAAGTATCACCTATCAATAACGGGCTTTGAATGTTTGACGTCATATTTAAGAAAAAACCGATCCGATCCGATGAATTAGAGCTTAGGTTATCATTTGCAGTCGATAACTAGTTTGGTAGTGGTAATAACATTTCCACTTACCATTATCTTGTTGCCTCGCCAAAGAATTGGCCAAAAATTGGTACCTAATTGATCAAATCACTGCTTTATGTGGCGTCGAATGCATCAAAAACAAAGGCGTTCTTTGTCAGCCGATAAGCGTTTCGTCGCGAGCTTATCTTTACTGATACTCGGTCACCGACCCGGGCAACTTAGAGATACCACTAAATAATACAGAACAATAACAAAATATGTGTTTTCGTTACAATCCAATAAAATAAATAGCCGGCAAACCGCCACCGAACATTTATCAGTTGTCAAGATTACAAATATTATAACATTTTTCATTTGCGATAATCACGTTAAATTCTCTACATTATACACAAAATCATCAGTAAATTATGCCGAGATGTTTATATTGAATGCGCTGAATTCATCAGTTACCTACTTCACTGTCACATTATTTTGTTATTTCAGCCTCGATTCCGTACTCGACCTACTTTACCTCGACAGCGCGTCATTTTCCTCTTTTGCGATTACTCAGAAATCTAATGTTAATGACCTAAATACGGTAAAAACAATGGAAAAGAGGTCATCCGACTCGGCCAGTCTACTATTGAAGTAATCAATATCTGTTGCGAGTCTTACCATTACGATTTTCTTTTAATACTTAATCGGCTTTATGAACAAAAGATCGTTGACCCAATTAGATTGTACTGTTACTTAATTACATCTCAGTGGTCACCACTTAAGTACTCGGAAAATTTTACGTCATATCGTTGTACCTTGGCCTAGTTTTCCAGTTCTACGATTTTATTACTGTGTACGTCTATAATACCATTTGTAGTAATGACATTGTTTCTTACTTAGTTCAAATTATATATCACGACAACACTGTGGGTGTTGCAAGCTATCGTCTTGTGAACTTGTTAAATGCACCTACCAAGTACCTACTCAACTATTAACTTCGTGGCAACGAGATACCAATAAAAATGTGAAAGGATGCGGCTCAGATTCATTCACATCATGTGCAGACCTAGTTTAGTTTCGTGAAAATTTTGAAAAGGTGTTAGGTTATGTGAAGATTTAGATTTATTCAAGGAAACCAGGTCACAGAGTCAGAATGTTTTTAATAAACAAAATTACTTGGTGGTTGGTTGGAATACGCAGTATTAACCTTTTTACCTATTTCTGTATAGGGTGGTTGGTCATTCCAACCAGAGTTTACTTAGGAAACACTTGGAGTAGTAAAATTAACGACTTCTAAAAATCAAACAATTACCGACGGTTTAAGACCCCATAACTTGCAAGTCTCTTAATAGCCATAAGAAACCCTGGAGCATTTATTCTAATTATATCTCCCTCTTCTATTTACCCATACTGATGTTTACAGAAAAGGCGCGCCAGAGCGTGGGTGCAACGTTAACTAAATTGGGGGGCAGAGTGAGACAAAAAACATAAGTTTTATCTATTGAGGAAGTGAGAAAGCTGGTTATAAAGCATTATTATGTCAATAAACGGACCAGTCTGATGGCTATTACCTCTATCTTGCTCTGTGCGTGAAAACTGATGCCTCTTTTTAATTTACAACTTTGGTGACGAAAGAATGTTCTTAAGTTGCTGTATTCCATCAATATTTAACCATTTATTTATTATTTATTTTATTTATTTCACACACACAATATAGAACATAATACACACCGCTTAATTAGAGCCAAACCTACGTATTATTGTAACTGCTGAGGTGTTACACTTGCGTATTCAAAACGGACGCCTTTTCCTACATTTATTAGAGAAAAAGTTAAAGCAATTGAGTGATATCTACGCCCTACGGCGTGATCTCTAACTAAACTCATCTACGCATGTGGGAAATGAAATGGGGTTTACACGATATTCCTTTCGGCGGATGTTCGAGTTCCGGCACGCAGCATCCCGTGGCGGATGGTAAAACACATCCACGTGCGTCCGCCCCTGAAGATCCTACTAGCAAATGGCTGATATTCACTAAAACTATGTACCAGTCAGCCCCTTACTTATCAAAAACAGTTTCCAACTTAATGCTCTGATGGTTTTTCAATGTGACTCTAAATCTCCTGTTTCCTCAATACTGGATCAGCTACTTATTTCTTATAAGTTTTTTTACTACCAAGAAATCACGATTCTACAAACCGAGTTTTCATTAGCGTGCATGACGTGAAAATAAGATTTTCACCGCGTTGTGATTTCTATTTCAATCCGATTTTCCCGAGGCGCGGAGAAACCAGGGACCGAAAAACCGATATTTTAGGATACTTGAAATTCAGATACCCTTATGCAAAGATATCTTAATTTAAAATAGAATTACGGTACCCAAAAATAATGATATCGCAAAATTTTGGTATCTAAAAATAAATGGTTTATGAACCGTTCATGAACAGTATTTTTGAGATGTTTGTAAAAATGGCAACGTCGCTTTTTCGTTCGACTGAATCTAGCAATTTACATCTAGTGCAGCTCCCAGTCCTAACAAAAATCAGTTTTATGGTCCCATCGTAAAGAAAGCATGAAACTTGGCATGAACGTAGCTGTCATATATGTGCTTCAATTTCGATATGGAAGCACGTCGAGAAATTATTGTTTCCTCCCTTTTCCCCCCTTTTTGTGCCAAATTAGAGTTTTTTGCATTTTGTATGAAAACGGTTCAAACTACAACCAAACTGTCAATGAGCAATATGATCCTCATTAAACTCACTACAACAATCTCCTTGGAAGTATGTAGATCGGACTTATAGTTTAGAAGCTGTAAGTGATTTTAACGCCCCCTCGACCCTGTTTTGTATCAACCCTAATGAGTTTTTTGATTTTATTATAAAAACGATTAAAGCCACATCAAAACTGTCAATGACCAATTTGTTCTTCATTAAATTCTCTATAATAATTGTCTTGGAAGTATGTTGATAGGACTTATAATTTTCGAAATATGCTTACTTTTCTTTCAATTCGGTCAGTAAAAATGGACACAAAAACGCTATACATCGAAAAAAAAATATATATTTTTAATATGTTATTAGACCCTCCGAGAGTAGTCTATTCCTGAGTTGTCATCCTTGAAAACCCTGGGCTTCTCCTATGGTGCTACGTTATTCTGGCACGTGTTTTAGTTTTTTAGGAAAAACTACCCCTTGAAAGCGTTTTCCAGGTATGTTTGTTTATTAACTTCTCAACTGGCCTACAAACCCCCGAGCGGTTTTTCGGCCGAAACGCTACACTGGCCAAAACCGCTCGGGGGTTTCGGGCGTATTTTGATGTTTACGTCTAATGAATGAATGTATGTCAAGGTCAAGTATAGCCAACCTATTCTGGGATGTACATGAGTTGCATATAAAACCATACTACTTAATTTGGTAAGGTTATAATCGTTCAATGTCAATGTCACTTCGATCAATTGCCTCTGACGGCCATGTTTGTTTGTTTTTGTTTTGGACAGTGCGCGTTTCGACTTAATTAATATTGTTTTCATTTGTTTTATGTGTTGTGTTTTGTGATAAAACAACGCCTGGGTAACTAGATCACCTCACTTTGTATTATTAACTCATAAATTTCGCAGGAGATATTAGTTTGTTTAGGAATTTTTTTTGCAATTTTTTTGCAAGTGCATTTTGCAAATTTGCACTTCACTCTGCAATTAGGTACTCACATTATTTGTTCAAGTACTAATATTTAAACTATGTCATCTAAATAGGAAATTTCATTCTGAATGCAGAAAGGTATCAATGTTATGAATAGTCAAACCAAAATTAATTTATATGCATAAACGGGTCTGCCCCCTTCAAGCGGCCATTTTTTTTCGACTTGGCCAGTCAACGGCTACTTTCTGCTCCGAAAAGAAAATCGCTCGGGGGTTTGTAGGCCAGTTGAGAAGTTAATTGTCAATTTCATAGTCTAGGTCGTTTTTAATACAGAAATTTTAAAAATAACTATTCAGAATAATGTTTTCATCATTAAACAAAATTCAACTTTAAGAAACCGTAAACTATTTCTTTGTTTCTGAGAAAACTAGTCCTATAGGAGAAGTAATAGTCCTATAGGAAAAACTATTAGAAATACATTTGTAGATACTAAAATCACCTTCAATTTGATTCCAAAGTGGTGCTGCTAGGATTGACAGTTTTCTCAGAAACAAAGAAATAGTTTACCGTATCTTAAAGTTGAATTTTTAATGATGAAAACATTATTCTGAATAGTTATTTTTAAAATTTCTGTATTAAAAACGACCTAGACTATGAAATTGACAATTAATAAACAAACATACACGTGCACGGCAGAGATTACGTTTAACCCTTTCTAATGACATATGTAAAAGAGAGAAAGGATTTTCGCGTAGAATTGGCAACGCGCAAGAAGACACTTTTAGGGTTTAATATTCGGGTATCCGCTTACGATTTTGGGTACCCGAAACTAGTGGTACCGCAATTTATAGATATCATTATTTGTGGTACTTAAATGCAAAGTAAGCGTTCGAGTATCACTTAAAAATACCGATCAAAACCGCTTATTGAGATACCATTTCGGTCCCTGGGAGAAACCGATCGCTCCAGTTGCTCTACTACGGCCCACATCTCTTGCTAGAAAGTATTGTAGAAAGTAACATCGCCGCAGCGTCTCCGCCCGTAATGCATCAATCACGCATACACTTTTTCTGCAATATTTTTTTGCTAATCGGCTTCTGTAAGATGAAATGCGTGTTAATTGTGAACGCTTCTACATTTGCGTTTACTATTTGATCGGATTAGATTGGGCAATCGGTGAAATTTGCAAATAGAGATAAAATTTGGGTTACAGTCGCGGCACGCACAGACGTAAATTTCAAATGCAAACCAGACCCCATGTGATGATGACACAACGCATAGAGCGTACTTTCGCCGCCGCCGAATTTCAATTGTGCGTGTCATACCATGGCTTGTGCAATATCTACTTTTGGGCAACTTTCACTATAGTGCTTACGTGGACCGCCTGCAAAGTTGCGTAGTCAAGTTTCATAAGTTTGCTAATTGTTTTATTGACTCGGTATCGGTAGTCAATGTTATAAAAATTTTTAAGATACCTACTTACGTAAAATCGAATCATGCTTTTAACGATGAAGATCACAAGAAAATTAACTATGTAAACAAAAACAGAGTAAAAATATTGTCCCTAAAAATAAAAGATTTTATTATTTAATTTGACTATAGATAGAATAATTGAGAAAAAATAGAATGGCATGAGAGGAAAAATGAGTTATTATTAGGTGTGTGTAGTGTTGGTAGAGAATTGCGAGCTGATGCTATCATAAATAATGTGGCTGAGCGGTAAGGTGGGTGAGGGAGGAGGTGTGGCGCGGTGGAGGGGGGGAGAGTCGACGCAAGAGTCAAGGCCGCACGCTGCCCCCGGTCGTCGTCGTCGCTCGCGCCGAGCTCGCGCCCCACTTGTCGCTCTCTCAGCGCGCCTCTCGCTCGCACGCCCGACGAACCACGATGGTTGCCGAAGCGGCACGAACTAGACCTTCCATTGCGCGAGCGCAACACATTGAACAGCTGAGAGACGTAATAACATCAACACACTGACTCGGTCATCCGTGCATTCAACTTTTGATTAGCTTTCTTTTCACGGGCAATTATTTGATACTGGTACTAATTACAAATTTGGTACCTCAACTGTAATGTACGGTTGATAAATACCCTATTATAAAGGATACATAAGTAGTACGTTAAAATAATTAAGCTTTAGCCGAGCTTTGAATTATAGGTTGCCAATATTAGTTGTTCGAAAATATTTTTCGGATCGGGTTTTCAATAAATATCATTAATCATCTATACTATAAGTAAATACTACGACGTCATTCTTGCGCAAAAATGGCTCGCACCTATTAGTAACTAAATCGATATTTAATTGCACAAGAGCCATTACTTTCTGCTTCATTTTAAAATTCTAAAGCACTAAAATGCAAAGAATTTATTTGATTTTACGATCCAACAACAAATTCATTCGTGAAACCGCACACTCTTGATTATTGAGAGCTTGATAAAAATAGTTCAATGTGCGCAGGTCAGTGCAATGATATTGACCACATATTTAACAGTAGGTGGTTCATTCCGATGTAAATAGCCCAGAGCCTAGCGATAAAACTGCGCACTTGACCTCTTTATTGAGCCACTTTTATCGGGTGAATTATAGTGGCTATTTGCACGATGTTCCATGGCATCAATTTGAAATACTGCCGATGCCAATCTACCTTGTATTAGATTTCAACAAGTAGGTGATTTTGTAGCAACTTTGTCTAGTTTGGCCTCAAATCTGGCGCGGATCCCACGTGGTAATAAGTAGAACTCCTTCCTAACTAGTTTTTGGCAGCGACTATTTCGGCAGGTTGCGTAATAAGTGTAGAGAATACATTGCGGCCAAAGACCCGCCTAGCGGCTAATGGACACAATAAAAATGTAAATAGATTTAATATATTCAGAGGCTCAATAATACCTTTTTAGTTTAGGTGCCTAAGATAGTTTGAAATGCTCAGTAAATATTCACATTTTCATGATCTGTAAATACCTTTGAAGACACGTCATCTTTGTCTCTTTTATGATGACAATTTTAGTTTACGACTTGGTACATGTTCAATTAAGATAAAGATGAAGCCCTTTCAAGTGTGTCACACAATATTGTCTTGAGAATTGTAGAAAATATGTGAAAGGAATCTGTCATATAGGTATTTATTACAAGCCTCCGTTGAACAAACATTGATATTTTTGTTTCGGCAGATGTAAAATAATACTGAACTTATTATTGAAACCATTATTTAGGCACAACAATGTTATGTACTCCTTATGTGACTTAATATGGAGTTCCGTCTACGTGATTGACAATTGCCAATTACATTTCCATCGCGTATCACACATCAGCTTCAACGTACGTTTCGAATACCAAAACTGATCAGCCTATTTGTATGCGAACGGTGATCTAAACACCTTTGTTTGGACAGGAAACATCCACGGTACCTACCTACCACCGAAATTACTCGAATCGTCTTACGATACGAAAACATTTTCAACGAAGAATAAAACGAACTTCTCCCGGCCACCGACTCGACGAATGGTTCATGAAATGTATGCAAATTTTATAGCGTCCGATTTTAGACGTTCTCGACTCTTGGGCGTCGTGCTATCGGTCGCTGTGCGTTTTTGTGCGCAATTGCATTTTATTGAGAGTGGCTAAATAAGTTTGTTTTATTGTTGCAGGTCGTGAGGAGTTGTCCCCAGCATCGAGCGTGAACGGCTGCAGCACGGATGGCGAGGCCAGGCGACAGAAGAAAGGCCCGGCGCCACGCCAGCAGGAAGAACTCTGCCTCGTCTGCGGAGATAGAGCCTCCGGATACCACTACAACGCTCTCACCTGCGAGGGATGCAAAGGTATAGCACTACCACACCGTAATCATTACACGTTTCTCGTCGCATATACAAATAGGTACTTTCAAATGTAAATAACCCTCGTGTAAAGTCAATCTTCAGTTCGTGTGGTTTCGATAAAGAGTGATGTCATATTTCTGAACCCGTCTCACTATATTATTCTGAAAGGGAATGCAGCACTTTAGAATTTCATTTGCATCAAAATTAGCTCACGAACGAACTAAAGCTTCAAATTAATGAAGTTCAACCTGATTACCGGAGCTCGGTCTTGCATGAGACCGCGTTGCCAAGCAAGTTATTCCACATGTGGCCCTTACAGACACCCACTACTTGCCAATTCACTACTAAATTGGCGCATTGTGTCGAGGTTGTTACAATCTGCATATATAGTCAGGACGATACAATAGTCGTCTGCAGGCCGTCTGCTCCTGCCTGATTCACCAACATATCTTCCATCTCGCTTCGGTCAACCTTCACTCTATAAACATCATCACTTTATTTAAACTCTCAAACGGACGCGACACTCGGTATGCTAACAGGCACCTTGCCCACTCCAATTATGACCAATTCAGGACCGTTTATACTACTAGCGTCATGTTTGTTTTGCAATAAAAATCGACATTATAGTACATGGTAGGTACCTAAACGCGCTGTCAATGACCGATGTCTTTCAGGCAACCTTTACGTTCATGCCTACTACATTATCTTATCTCAAATCAACCGGTTTCACGAATTCTATTTAACCATTCATTCTCTGAGATTACAAAGATTAACGGAATGCTCATTGTAACCCAACGTTTCAGGTTTCTTCAGACGGAGCGTGACCAAAAATGCTGTATACATTTGTAAGTTCGGACACGCGTGCGAAATGGACATGTATATGAGAAGAAAATGTCAGGAATGCAGGTTAAAGAAATGTCTAGCGGTCGGCATGAGGCCCGAGTGTGTGGTGCCAGAGAACCAGTGCATTATGAAAAGGAAAGAAAAGAAAGCGCAGAGAGAAAAAGATAAACTGCCAGTGAGTACGACGACGGTGGAAGATCACATGCCAGCAATAATGCAGTGCGACCCGCCCCCGCCCGAGGCAGCCAGGATTGTAAGTTAAACTCTCGGTACTTCTACCATACCATCGCTCGCTTCACGACATCGACAAAAATGTAATTGTTGCTTTTGTAACGGTCTCGCATGCGCTGTTTAAGGAGAAAGGGTACCGGGTGCTCTCTCCATACAAACGTAGTCGACTGTTTTCTCCTTAAATACTGACACTAGAGCAAATATTTTTGTTGCATAAAACTAATAACTGCCATGACCATGCCCCCATGTTGTGTTTTTTTTATTTTTTGTTTTTCAAATCTTAATTTCTATGATAAGTAATTAGAAAATAAAAAAAAATCAAGACATAGGGGCATAGTCATGGCAGTTATAGGTTTTATGCAACAAAAATATTTGTGCTAGTGTCATTATCCAGGGACGAAACAGTCGACTACGTTTGTAAGGAGAGAGTGCCGGTACCTTTCACCTTAAGTTTAATTTTAATATAGGTCCTAGGTATATGTACAGTACACATCCATCGACACAAGACAGTCAACATTACCTACGCATAGCTTCCACATGTAGTAATAACGTTGAAAATGTTGCGAGATATTAATCGCACGGTTTCCGACGTGAAGCTGGATTGTTTGCAGCACGAGGTGGTGCCGAGGTTCCTCAGCGAGAAGCTGATGGAGCAGAACCGGTTGAAGAACATCCCGCCGTTGACGACCAACCAGAAGTCGCTGATAGCGAGGCTCGTCTGGTACCAGGAGGGATACGAGCAGCCATCCGAAGAGGACCTCAAAAGGGTTACACAGGTAATTACAATCATAATTAATGACAACTAGTTAGTAGTGCGTTTCGAACAGAAACCTAGAGACCGTAACCCCCCCTGATCAATTATTATGCTCATACTATCGTCACTACATATTATAGAACATAGCCGCTTCCCGCTCTCTGTCTGTCTCTATGTATGCTTAGATCTTTAAAACACGCAACGGATTTTGATGCGGTTTCTTTTAATAGATGGAGTGATTCAAAAGGAATTAGTATATAAAACAAAACTGCCACGCGTACAAAGTCGCGGGCAACAGCTAGTTGAATACAAAAAAAAAGAAATACACCTATTACTGCTGTGAAATACCTTCCATCAAACAAAAGCCATCAAAGCTGACTCTCAGTTAGTAGTTCTACCATAATTTATATGGCCTACAAATCACTAATTTATTCAAGTTAATTATAAGCTAGCTTGGCCAGTATATTACCCTAGCACTGAAGGTTTTGTTTTATCACCTTACCACACCCAACACCACATAAGTTGTATCTATGGGGAGTTGCATAGCAATAATTTTGCTAGACTTATTTAGGTACTGCTTAATATAAAACCTGAAAGACCAGACTTCCAAAGAGAAGGCAACTCTCTAGGACAGTTTCCTGGATTGGTCAAGCAATGCTCAATTCACACTTTATTGTCAAAAACCTGGACTTAGTGATTCCAAAAAAGAAGAGAATGCCCTGAAGTCCCTGCACGTCCTTTGCCTTCAGAGCTTAATATATTTTTGGACATATCAAAATTTAATGTCAAAAAACTGGACTTAGTGATTCCAAAAAAGAAGAGAATGCCCTGAAGTCCATGCCTTCAGAGCTTAATATATTCTTGGACATGTCAAAATTTATTGCCAAATACCTGGACTCAAGTGATTTACAAAAGATGAGACTATCCTGGAGTCCCTGTACGTCTTATGCATATGCCCTCAAGAGCTTAATATTATTATATTCTAGGACACATCTGATAAGATGTAAGCGTCTGATCCATTCTTCATTTATTTCAGACGTGGCAATCAGAAGAAGAGGATGAGGACACAGATATGCCGTTCCGACAGATCACTGAAATGACCATCCTGACTGTGCAGCTCATCGTAGAATTCGCTAAAGGCCTGCCTGGCTTTGCAAAAATCTCACAATCGGATCAGATCACGTTATTAAAGGTAAACCAATAAAAACCTTATCCGCTTTAACTACATTTGATCCATGTATGCCATGGTATACGCCGTGTGACACAACATGTGATGGTTTTTTTACTTTGACTTGGCACAATTCTAGTCATGTCTACATGAAGCCAGTTTTTAGAACATTACTCTCAGATGTTGCAATCTCTTACTTAGTCTTAACTTATGTATGATATTTTGGCAATTCCAGGCCTGTTCAAGCGAAGTGATGATGTTAAGGGTGGCGCGGCGATACGACGCGGCAACCGACAGCGTGTTGTTCGCCAATAACCAGGCGTACACTCGCGACAACTACCGCAAAGCCGGTATGGCCTACGTCATCGAAGATCTGCTGCACTTCTGCCGGTGCATGTACTCTATGCAGATGGATAACGTACATTATGCGCTGTTAACGGCGATAGTTATTTTCTCAGGTGAGATTTATTAAATGATACATATCTCTTGTGTAAATGAGTATTAAATTAAAAGAATAAATTTCAGTGTTTCGTTTTGTTGCGATGAATAATAAATATACCGTGTCGGTTTACAGATCGGCCGGGGCTAGAACAACCTTTACTAGTAGAAGAAATTCAGAGATATTACCTGAACACGTTACGTATGTACATAATGAATCAGTTGAGCGCGGCGGCGCGGTGTCCCGTATTCTACGCGAAGATCCTGTCGGTGTTGACGGAGTTACGAACGTTAGGCACGCAGAACTCGAACATGTGCATCTCGCTCAAGTTGAAGAACAAGAAGCTGCCCCCGTTCCTGGAGGAGATCTGGGACGTGGCGGACGTGGCGAACGCGCCGAGTGCCACCACCGCCGCCGTCGTCGTGGAGAACCCCACGGCGCTCTAGCCGTCCCGCGCTCGCGCTCTACCCCGCCCTCGTGGCGCCCTCTGAAGCGCCCCGACTCGACGCGACACTCAGGAGAGAAACGCTCATAGACTGGCTAGTTTTAGTGAAGTGCACGGACACACGTCGGACGTGATTATTATATAAGGACTGCACGTATTCGGTGACCGACGCGCGTGCGAGATTAGTGAATATATGTGTTGTTGAACGTTTGGATATATATTAGTGTTGAGAGTTGTGGGATGGCGACTGGCGACGCGACCGGTGTTCGCCGCCCGCCGCTATCCCGCCTTTATTTCATTTACGACTGGGTACTTGTTGGTCACTCGGATACGACTGTATGATAAGACTTTGTTCTATAAGTACATTAAAATTACATGTATGTACGTTTATGAGAGTTATAATGGAGTTATAGAAGAGAATAATATATGAAAAGATGTTTCTATTGGGTGAAAAGTTGATAAATTATGTTTATTTACCAAAATTAACAATGCGTATGAAATCTGTCGAGTATTCAGTATGTCCCCGTAGTACACGTGTACCTGCAGCCGACCCGTGCGACCGTGTATTTATGTGGTGCGCGTGCGCAGACGGGAACTAGAGGTACATGTGTTTGTTTTGTATAGTTTATGTCTGACTTGTTATCGTGTCCTGTCGATTTTAGTTCCGTTCCATGTTCCATTGTCCTGTCCATCGAGTCAATCGTTATTTAATGATATATTATTGCTGTGATTACATTTGTAACTATTATTGATCAATGATAAGTGTCTTTTTTTTAATATGTGATACTGTTTAGCTTTCACACTGTCAAAATATCAGTTGGTTTTTGTATTACGTATTTTTGACCAGCTTTGCGCTGAGATCTTACGAAGATATCACTTGCCAGTAGACAAACGAATCACATGTTTATAATTCTGTGTACATATACATAGTAGGTTGCAATGTAATAGCAATAACGGTCTGATTTTCATGAAACATTAATAGATAAATAGTATGTGTTTGTAAGAGGCAGGTTCTGTTTTCCAGTCAACTATCGTGTGCATATGTTTGGCAGCTGTTATGTAGGTTTCGGATTAGAAAAGTAAAAATCGGTAAAACGTTGTTAAATAAGTATTTATAATTTGTTATTCTTTAGATACTACATTCCTTTACATGTAATATAAAAGTACAAAATGGCAGCTTAAACTATTATATAAATTGAAAATTAGACGATTGAAGTTTCTGCTTTTGGCTGAGCTTACTCTGTGGGAACAATATTGGTTTAGAGTAAAAAAAAAATACAGATACACTAGATACGATCGGAGCTGAACCTGCCTCAACTCGCAGCAATTACGTCGTGTTAAATCTTACAAATAGATAAAAGATACTGCCGTAAAAGCGTTACGAATAAATGCCTTATTTCGCGTTACCTATCGTGTACCTACGGTGTGGGAAATAGTGTTTAGAAAATTAAATTATTCGATCTCAATTACCGGTAAGCGTAGTTTGAATACGTTTAAGTGTTTCACATTCTGGGCATTCGTTTTGAGTAGTTTCATTAACCCCCGACGCGAAAACGACGGGGTGTTATTTCGTCTGTTGTTTCCGACTTGTGTATATTACTGCATAACTGGGGCCTTATTCTGCTATTTTGCATTAATGGATTTACCATTGTCATTATATCGAAACTCTATTGATATTATATCGAGATTATGACTTTATTTGGTATTCTGTTAAAGTTTTAATAACATCGTAATAGAATCACAATGGCGTCCCAATGGTAATAGATGCGTCGCTAATGTTGCCTAGCAACATGGTATTGTTGCTAAGCGATATACGGTTTTGATAACTATCGAGATTCCATTGAGCCACGATTCTAGAGCAGAATACCAAAGTAGATCAGTGGTTTTTCGATAGAATAGTTTAACATTAGGAGAATACCAATTTGACATGTAATGTCATATTTTTGACATTAAATTTCTATTACTATTATATCGACACTCTATTAAAATACAATTGTGTTAGCAGACTTAGGCCCCTGATATCTCATCTAACAACTATCGTGAACCTAGGTGTAGTCGTTGTGCAGTGTTACAACATCTCATCTTCCATTCGTGCGATTAGAATATAAATGCGTGTTGAATGCGTCTTCTTTACATGCCACTTGTGTGTTGTATTTACGTACGTATGTCTGGTGATTTTGGAAATGCATTTCTTAAACTATACGTACATAATTAAATCAGCGCGAAACGATCGGGCTTGCACCGCGGAGCGAGCTAGTCCACTCACGGAACTTATATAATTTTAATGTAGCATTAGGCGTTTCTAAAATAGCACAAATAGAACTATCACGGAGTGTCTTAGGAGTCTCTGTTATGTAAGGGGCGTAATGATAACATACACTGCCATTATAAACGTAATGAAAACGGTGCGATCTTGAGTGCGTGACGTACAATGATGGATTTACTATTGATATATTAAGTTAACTGTAGTTAAAGTAGATGTGATCGGTTTTTGAAATTCTTACGCTACGATACGTTGCCTTATATTGATGAAGGAGAGTCGGTCTCCTTGTTACAAACTAAACTGCCATTCGATAAGTAAATGTAATACCCATCATTCGACGCGTAGAGTTTGGCTGCGGTCCGAAAACGACTCTGAGCACTGACAGGCGCTCAAACGCGTTGCGAAATGCGAAAGACTGTTATGACGTCATGAATACACAAGGACATACGTTATCAACGAAGCCATATTGTGCTTACGACTACTCTTCAGCGAAATCTCTGTTAGTGAACTGTCAAATTGAAGTTTGCATTCGTTCTTTTACGAGCGAAATTCGAATTTGAATGTTTGATCCTGAGTTTGGAAGTATCTCTCGGTGTTTTTAAGTGTGAAAATGTGTTACAAAAAACGAATGAGTAGATTAATCGTATTTGTGCACAACACTTCAAACAAATAAAGTATAAAAATGACATTTCAGTTGATAGTTGACGCGCTAAAACGTGGTGATATCACTGTAAGCATTTGGAGTACGCTCACAATATCGAACCGGGAGATTTGATCGTTAGCACTGCCAGCGCTGTCATCTATATTCGGACCGCAGCCTTTAACATAGCTTCATAGTTTACTGCTTCCGTCGGTGCACAGTCGATCGTGTTTGATACATATTATTCGATTTCGAAATTGTAATAGATTTATTAAGTAATTTAATAATCTCACACGAGAAGTAATAAGTAACGATAATATAATTTGTGTCTTTAGCTGATAATGGAACATTGTAGTAAGATATATAAGTTTATATCGCATCGCATGAAAGTACTAAACGCGAGCGGAAGCGGACTGATGATGACAGACGGACAGATTGATTGAACATTATATAAGACTATATATATATATATAGATGGATCGAGGATATGATATTCGAGAAGACTGGTTCAGGGAAACGCGACGGTATACCGACCTATCCCTACCTACCTATTCTATCCTACAACCCGTACCCTACGCCTTGTTTTATTCCTAGAAGTGTAGTGAAGTGACCACGCAGCATGTCCAGTCTTTATAAAACATTGGATTTGCGAGTCCCATGTTGTGTCCATTACAATTTTGTACATAGAGGTACCTTTAGATTCTATTTGTCATATGTATGACATATGTACGTTTTAATTTTTATTCATCTAAGAAAGTACAGATGGCTGTTGTTATTTTTATATTATTTGGGTAGATTTATATTTTTTTTTGTAAATGACCTCTGTATTTATCTTTTTTAAGCTTTGTAAGCCATAGGGACTTAGATTAGTGTACGAGCTACGAACATTGTGATTGAATAATTCGTTTTATTCGTATTTACCTACTGAATATTTTTGTTCTGCGTATAATTTTCGTTTCGACAGATGTAATTCTTAATAATTTGTTACTTCAGAGTGCAATATGTACAAAATATTTACATATTAAATTTATAAATGTACAGTCAATTTTTTTAGTTTTAATGTGTCAACGCAATATTTCGTGTTAAAGTTTCGTTGAATGTACACTTAAAAGGCATAATACACTATATCACAAGTGAAACTCGCGACGGGATACACTAAACAATATTGTGTTTTTATAATACTTAAGTTACTAATTTTATAATAGTATAAATACATAGGTGATCTTTGTATTTAAAGTTGCTAATTTTTTGTAGCAGATTAGAATTGTTTACATCGATAAGAGAATAATGTACATTTTGAATTGATTTAAAAGTGATTTAGTTGTTATTATAGTAACGAATTTTCTGAATAGATTTTAACTGGCAGCGTAAACCAGTGAACTGTGCAATGTAATGAGTAACAAAAGAGCCAATCCGTTACGTAAGATGTTGAGGTAAGGGTGCCGCGTTGCTGCCAGCCTTGCGGCACTTACTGCCTCCCAAACGGGACATTCGCGTAAGGGATGATTCTCATTACACCGAGCCCCTCTGTGCTACATGTTTATATTCCTCGGGGTTATCAGCTACCGAAGGGAACGGGGCGGGTTCGTGGTGTAGACGAGCGTCGTCCGGGCACGGACGAGACACGGATCATGTACGGTCGGCTGCATAATTGCAGACTCACCATAGAGCTCCAAAACGGCTGATAAAAGAATGTTTTCAACACAAGCAAGGTTCTAGACACCTGCTTTAGTTGCAGTTTAATGTCTTCTAACTCATCAATTTATTAAACAAAAATCACTAGAATGAAAACATTCCAATAATAGTAATTTTCGAACTCTACTGGGGGGCTGCAATTAAGCAGCCGACTGTACATACTAAGTAATATAAATTGCTTCATACAAAACGTATGTAATGTTTCAAATCCGTGCCCCATCCGGGCTATGTACACGGGACGCCCCGGGCACGGCCCGGTCTAATGAGAATCATCCTTGTGTCAGGCAATACCAGCTCAGTATTTGACGACCACCTGCGACGCAAAGGTTGCGGGTTCGATTCCCGCCTTAAACAAATATTTATGTACAGTCACATTACCAATTAGCTGAACCCCACGTGACCTCGAGCTCACTCGCAAATCTGTAAGATTGTAATGTTACCTAAATCTGTTTTTTAAACAATATACTATACTTACAGTACAATATCCAATATAAAAAAAATAACAAAATAGGTAAATACTATATTTTTAAAGATTATGCAAATGAGCTCTGGGTCACGTGGGGTTCAGCTAATTGGTAATGCGACTGTACAGATATTTGTTTCTGGTCTGGGTGTTTCTGTATTTATATTACAAAAAAAAGTATATAAGTATTCTATCCGTTATCTGGCACCCATAACACAAGCCTAGTTGCTTAGCTTGGGGCTAGATGGCGCTGTGTGAATAATTGTCCCACAATATTTATTAAAAGGCTAGGAAAGCAATATTATGTCATACCAAGTACTTTTTGCTTCGTAAATTCGTTAAAACCTTACTCTCAAATACTGATCTGATATCGCCCGGCACTTAGAACCCATTCCGTGTTCAAAGAAACACATATTTTCTTTGTATAATATAATTTCTTACTCTAATTTAGTCTACAGATGCCGTAATTACCTTCTAATAATTTGCCTTAATGTCCTGTTATAACTCGGTTTAACAACAGCGGAGAAGCGAATTAAATATAGTATAGGGAACATACAGACATGACGATGTTAAAATTTTAGAGAGTCAACTTTTATAAAAGAGAATACAAAACAAATATGAGAAAAGGTGTGTACAAAATGGAAATTTGTATTGAGAAATTGTTACGCGAATAAACTTACACCTCAAGTAAAAATTATAAAAAATATATTTTATGTCTTTTATTTATCCTGAATACCTAGCATAATATAATCGACTTCGTCCTCGTAGAAGTTGGTTTTTTCAAAATCCTAGTTCGGAGTTAAATCCTTATCGGATGCCTACGTCTTACATAGAACACACCCTCCAAGTTTCAGGTCTCTACGATCAGGGGCTCTATTTTTGAATCGCTCGTGTGACAAAGCTTCGTCGTATACGCCTACAAGTCACGCTCGACTTCCAAGTCGCATGACAAAATTACTGTATTTTTGAATCGTTCGTCGTCGAAATTTAAAATGTCAATTTTTATTCGTTTTACGCAGTTATTTGAAAAGCGGTAATTACCAGCGGACATCCGAAATTATCCCAAAAGATATAAATATTTTTCAAAGACCGTTTCCGAATGTTTGACTATGATTGTTTGATGTTTATTCTACCACTCGCCTGTCGGCGACGAGTGGTGGAGACGTTACGATGGAGCGATTCAAAAATAGCGAATTTCCGATGTCGAACGAATATCAGTAGAAATCGAACGCTCGACGCGGGGCGAACGATTCAAAAATAGGGCTCCAGTGGTTTAGGCTGTGCGTTGATTCGTCAGTCATTCAGGACAAAGCATTTTTTATGTAGGTATAGGATAGATAATAAATTTTGAAATCAGAATTTGGTAAAGATTTTATTATTTTCTCATTAAAATACAATTATAACTTAGTGTACATGGTGTGAAGATATTTTACATGTCCGCCACACTGGACTACATCTGAAC
Organism: Idaea aversata; assembly: GCA_907269075.1. NCBI lineage: Eukaryota > Metazoa > Arthropoda > Insecta > Lepidoptera > Geometridae > Idaea > Idaea aversata. The sequence goes on from OU026087.1 coordinate 12,752,269, forward strand.
GGTGTGGTCGTCCCCGTAATGGGGCAGCGGAACTCGTATTAAACATCTCTCATTTGAGATTTTGTGAATATAAAAAAACATTATTTGAGTTGTAACCGACCACGAATCCATTTATTCCTCTGTAAAAGTACTAGGCAATCAGATGGTAGTAGAAGGTATAAATCACATAGATTATCTCTCTCTTTCTTCAATTATTGTTCTCCTGACAAAGTACATAAAATATGTGATGGCAATGAAGGTAGCTGGAAAAATAATTCAAATATTTTAAGCATGATTTCACATTCAATATTCGGATTGTTTTTTTGTGGAATACCTTCTACTGAGTTCTGATAGCCTAGTACTTACGGACCAATTCACGGAAAGTGGTGGTGGTGGTGTGTACGGACTTGCTCACGAAGCAGTGGGTATACCTCCTACATAGTTCTTACAGCCTAGTACAAACATCCCATTAATCGTGAACACTTTTCGTAATTCATTGCAACAAGCTACGTCTCGATGTAGGGATAACCCGTTTTTGTGGGAGGTTTACTGATTCATACTGTTTAAATATGATAGTTATTGGTCTGGAAGTACCAGGCTATCAGAACTCAGTAGAAGGTATCCCACAAAAAACTATCCACCCGCCCAAACGGTCGGAAGGCAACCGAAACGTGAAAAATATTTGCTACTCTTTCACTCTTGCGACTTTTGACGTGTTGCCATCCTTGTCTTTTCAGTTTTATTCGTTTCGGTAGCCTTCCGATGGTTGGACGTATTATTGCAGCTTCTGTCATAAGAAGGAGACAGATAATGTTATAAGTGAGACAGATAATGTTATACCTAAGTATGATTTATACCTTCTACTAAGTTCTGATTGCCTAGTACTTTTTACAAACCAATGGCTACTTTATGCATGAGGAAAAGGTGGTGTTTGATTCGTAGTCGGAAAGTAAAGATCAAAATTATGGCTACCGTCATTTCTAACATTTGTCAACGTCAAAAAAATCCGTTCGCAACATGACGTTTCATTCCATACTTTTATACCTAGCTAGCAAACAAGTGTGTTTGGTTTTTTTGGCGGGAACGAGCCAACAACATGTCGTGCTGCAGCAGTTTTATTTACATGAAACTTAGTTGTCAACCTGGTGCAATATTATCCAATTTAGTTCCGTGAAATTGCACAAGTGTAGTAAAAGTAAAAAAAACCAGTGTCAAACATGAACTTTTCTCGTTGCTTCCAAAATCTCCTACAAGGTTACAATAAAGTAACCACTGCTTCTGCTTTGACAAATTGTGACGACTTTGACTATCTTGTAACACCTTGAGCCCGATTTCTGAAAATCGGGCCCTAATATGGTGAAAAATATTACTTAATACTGGCTTTATGCACGGCTTGTGCAAAGCCAAAATGGAAAAAAAATAAAACCAATGATAGAAAAAATATATATTTTACGAAGTATTTTAGAGTAAAACTACTCTAATGTATTAAAATCCGCAAATAATAGGTTTAATATAATATCTGTGTAAACGCTACAAAGAAAATTCACAAAACATCGATTTTGAAGGAGTTATTAATGATTTTGTCCATCTTAAATCTAGAAAGATTCCTCTTTAATCAACATTGATTGTTCTTAGGTACATGTGAATGATAAAAAAGACACTTAGGTTCTGTTAAAGTCTTAGGGTCCCCATTATCCTAATATGCCCAGGCCCTCCAAATAGGTTAAATAATAATAAATCGTTGATTTCAGGTACCTAACAGCCTTATAAATAAGTACAAACCCATATAAAATACTAGCTGCGCCTAGCGGTTTCACCCGCGTAAGTCCCGATCCCTTCGGAATATCAAAATAAAAGAAGCCTATAGCCTTTCTCGATAAATGGACTATACAACACAAAAATAATTATTCAATTCGAAACAGTAGTTCCTAAAATTAGCGCGTTCAAACAAACAAACTCTTCAGCTTTATAATATTAGTATAGATTAGCGACCCGCTCCGGCTTCGCACGGCTATATTATGTATAAACCTTCCTCTTGAATCACTCTATCTATTTAAAAAACCGCATCAAAATCCGTTGCGTAGTTTTAAAGATCTAAGCATACAAAGGGAAATAGGGACATAGGGACGGCGAAAAGTGACTTTATTTTATACTATGTAGTGATATACCTTATAGACTAACATACATAAAGATAATCACTATCATCACTACATAGTATAAAATAAAGTCACTTTTCGTCGTCCCTATGTATGCTTAAATCTTTAAAACTACGCAACGGATTTTGATGCGGTTTTTTTAATAGATAGAATGATTCCAGAGGAAGGTTTATATGTATCATACAGCTAATATTATAATAAGGTTAAGTTTAGGGTTTTGGTCTCGCCTCCCTATAACGTCGGCATACAATGCTGGCGGGCCAGATATCTGCCGAGAAGAACATGTCCTTAAAAATATTCCCAACATCTCTTAAAATATGTAGGCGACACTTTTCGTGGTTCGTTGCAACAAGCCACGTATAACCCGTTAATTTAATACTTACAAACAATACGAAGGTTTTTAATGTGAAAGGGTACCGGCGCTCTCTCCATACAAACGTAGTCAACTGTTTCCTCCCTGGATAATGACACTAGCACAAATATTTTTGTTGTTTAAAACCTATAACTGCCATGACTATGCCCCTATGACTTGGTTTTTTTCATTTTCTAATTATCATAGAAATTAAGATTTAAAAAACAAAAAAAACATAAGGGCATGGTCATGGCAGTTATAAGTTGTATGCAACAAAAATATTTGCCCCTATGTTTTAGATTTTTTTATTTTCTAATTGTCATAGAAATTCAGATTTTAAAAACATAGGGGCATGGTCGTGGCGGTTATAAGTTTTGTGCAACAAAAATGCTCTAGTGTCATTATCCAGGGAGAAAACAACCGACTACGTTTGTATGGAGAAAGCGCAGGCACCCTTTCACCTTAATAAACCTTATTATTATTAGTTAAACACAGTTTTACCAACAAATGGTAAATAACCAACTACAGGTCCGCCAAGTTTGAGCAGCTCCTTCACGGGCGGGAAGAAGGCGACGATGTAACTTAGCAGGAAAAGGTAGAATAAAACCGAGACAAGCCTGTCTACGACGTATAAACTGTAAACAAAAATAGTTATCTGTAAAGTTGGTTTACGGACGATAATTTTACGTGATAACGTCATGAGAAAACGATGAAAAATTGAGATTTTTTTGTTATTCCTTTATTTTATTTTTGACGACCCAATTGGCACAATGGTCACCATGCCGGACTGCCAAACACAGGGTTGCGGGTTCGATTCCCGCCTCAGACAAGTATTTATGCTTAGATATTTGTCTGTGGTCTGGTTGTTTTTTATGTATTATAAGTATATATTTATAAGGTTTATTAATATTTACAAAAGAAAATTATACAGGGTGATTTTTTTATGTGGGCCTTCAGGGCTATATCCTAAACTATAAGAGATAGCGAAAAATGCTGAAAGGAGTTGCGTGCCCGATTTTGACAAAAACAAAAACTGCATCATTAGATTTTTGAAAAACTCATTACCCTAGCCAGGAATCGAACCTTTAACGTTTATTTTACAAAAAAATAATCATCCTATATTTTTATACCAATCGATAGTGTTGCTGATAGAGATTAATTCCTGGAAACAATTTTTATTTTTATTTTTCATTTATATGAGTCTTCTATTTGTCACTCGTCACCATAACATAAGCCCAGATGAGCGATATCATTATTAAATACTCTATTGCCTAACTGGAACGGACGCGTCATGGTCATGTTACCATGACGCATGACGTCACACAATATTACCGTGACACTTTTGTCTGAATGCAGGTGTTTCACAAATTTATTAGACGATAGCACGTCAAAAATACAATAGGAAAGTTAATTGATCAACATTGAACTTAATAGTTAGCTAATAAAGTCTACAATTATACAGGGTATTGGAAATTATACTAGCAAGCCGTTGAGGGCTACTTCTGTGCACCTTAACAAACAACTTTTGTTCTACGACTTTTGGAAATTCAAACATTTTTTCGAAAATTTTGAGGTTAGGTTTACCTGAAAATCAGCTGTTCCTTACACGTAGAGGTCAGTAACCTTAAAATTTTACTTTTTTTTTAAGTTTCATCTTCTGTTCTTGGTCTGAATGACCTTGGTTTTGAAAAATCAGCTGTTTTTCGAATTTATATAATCTCAAAATTTTCATATTTTTTTTTCGAATTTCCAAAAGTCGTAGAACAAAAGTTGTTTGTACAGAAGTAGCCCTTAACGGCTTGCTAGTATAATTTCCAATAACCCTGTATAAAAAATACTCCCAATTAATCAATGTCTCCTCATACTAAGTTTCATCAAAATCGGCCCAGTAGTTTCGGAGCCGCAGAAAAAATCTTTCCTCTTTAAGTAATTACTATAAATACGAATAGTGTGATTTTAAACGTTTTTTTTTTGCACTTACATATTGTTTTGAAGTCTTGCTTTAGGTAAATTCTCCAGTTTTTCTTTTAAGCAGTATAACTTGCCACCGATCATGCAGCTCTCTATGTACGGTTCATCTTCGATAATAGTCAGGTCCATTGGGTAGATTTCCTATTGAAAAGAATAATTATATAGTCCTCAGAAGGCCAATTCTAGTAAATAAATTTGTTTGAATTACATTGAATCAAGAACATTTATTAAAAAAACTGTGTATTAGATGTCAAATTATAGTACAACAACAGTTCAACAGTTTGTCCATCCCGGACATACAATAATGAACTACTTATACTAAATACAAAACAATATATTGAGCTGCCATATCATGCTCATGTATAGTAAAATATGCAATATAACTAATGAATTGACTAAAATTTGAATAATATAACGGGAAAGTTAACAAACATATTAATAATTGGAAGTGAAGTAAACATCAAAATCAAAATATTCTTGAATACTATAGAAAGTTTTAGAGATTGCAATATCATTCCGATTGTATTTCGATTACAATCACCTTTCAAACAAAAGAAACAAAATAGTAGTCGGTGCATCCGTTCGCACACACAGAAACGTCAAACTTATAACACCCCGTCATTTTTGCGTCGGGGGTTAAAAATACGGTATTTTTTTTTAAAGCTGACTTTGTGGGAATTTTGAGCTACTTTGAGGGTACTTTTGTTGTGTTTTCTGACCACGATATCTCATTTAGTCGCTGAGTACCTAAAACGCAGTATGCCAATTTCGCGTTATGCCAAACAGTAATTTAAAATAAGCGTTTGGTCTAAGTGTTTTTATGCCTATGACGCAATAGATCCACTTCTCGTATTGCCTATTTAGCGACATGACTATGTTGCGATAGGTCTACTCCTCGTATTGCCTATTTAGCGACATGAAAAAAAAGCTCTTCTTGTAAAAGTTGTAGAGATAAAGTTACGGGGTTAATTTATGGATAGTTATGAAATTATGAAGTTAAGGTTGAAGATTTTTAATAGCACAGGTTACTTTTTAACCTAATATCGGGATTGTGCGGGTAACATCGCGAAACTCAGCTGGTTATAAAGGTTTTTAGCTTTAACAGAGCCATAGGTAGGCATACTACTACTACTACTACAGATACAAGCAGCGCTCCGCGGTTTCACCCGCTTAACTCCCGATCCCGTGGGAATATCATGATAAAAAGTAACCTATGTTATTCCCATTGAATCAATGTATCCTTATACCAAGTTTCATCAAAATCGGCCCGGTAGTTTCGGAGCAAAGTCAAAAGTCAAAAATTTTTATTTCTTTGGATGCTTAATACATTAAAGTATAAAGACCACTTAAAATCGTCTTAAAAACTAAGTTAGGATGTGTGCCTTCGGAACGCGCCTACCAATGAGAGGAAGGCACAAGAAACTCATGGGGTTTTTTTTTTCATGTGATCATGCTCACAAAGGTCAATATTACAAATATTTGAAAGTATTATTTGAAATGCAAGTGCAACTAAAGTTACGTCCATGGGTTCTTATCATTAAGGTAAGACGAAGTATCATAATATGCCTTACTGCACAATTTATGCTTTATAAAAGTTTTGAACCTGTTAATGGACATGTCATATACATCTTTAGGTAATTTACTATAATAGAGCACACATGTAGTATTGAACCTGTTTATTTTCCGGAGCGTACTACCGGGCACGGTCAGCTCATCCTTATTTCTTAAGTTGAATTTATGAATATCGCTATTTTTACGAAAAATATCAGGATTTTTGTGAACGTAGAGCCTAAAAACAAACAAAAAATCTTTCCCCTTTATAATATGTATTAGATGAAGAATATTGGGTAATTATACCTTGTCTGTATGATTAAGTTTAGTAACGAGCGACTTGAAGTTATCCGTGTCGAACCACCATTCTCGTGTCGTGAAATATTGGAGGACTTCGAGACCGATCGATATGCGTTTCTGGATTCTCACCATGCTGGAATAGTAGGGAAAAGAATATAGTATTACCTACCAAATGATGCTACTTATTGCTTGCATGCATTGTCTTATAGAGCAAGATACCGCCAGACCCTCGTGATTTTATATAAGCCAAGAATTAATCAGCGCATGCCTTCAAGATATTTATGCACTATGTTCATTATGAAACTATCTGGCTATTAGCAACATTATCGATTGGTACAAAAATATAGACGATATTTTTTACAAAATTAACAGTTTTGATTTTTGGCTTTGCTCTTTAACCACTATGGTCTGAACTTCATAATTGCACATCGTTGATAACTGTATTGAAGGCATGCGCTGAGTCATTATCAGCTTTTATAAAATCACTAAGGTCTGGTCGTAGGCCGGATCTTGGTCTATTAGGGTGGGTATAGACCAGAGCATTTACTGATAACAGAACATCTGCTGTTTTTAAATTTACTCGAACCACACTTGCAACATTTGCTTTGCATTTGCCTATAATTTACCATTCGTAAAAACGTTACATTACATTGAAATGCTCGAAGAAATGCTCTTGTCTACCTTTAGCCCGGGCGCATACGTACGTTTTCCGCATGCGGTTATCGCATTCAGGTTCTCGATACTTCAAATCAGCCAATCAGAACGCAACGGCTGGCATTTGAAACTTACCTACTTCCGGATTATTCCGTCCGGAAAAAAACGCATATGTGCGGTAGAGCATTTTGTATAAATTTGAAGTATTTAGAAACCCGAAAGCGTTCCGAATGCGATAACCGCATGCGGAAACCGTATGTATGCGCCAGGCCTTAGACCTGACCCGCACTGTGGAAACAGTCCGCGCGGTTTCTTGCACAATTCTCTAACTTAGAGTCATATGGTTTGAAAACCGCGTCTTAATTTAATTAATCCACTGTTTTTTTACCGCAAGGAAATAAAACCGGCTGTGAGCAAAAGCCTACTAAAGAATAATGGCAAAACTTCGAAAAAAAAAATTTGATTGCAAGCAGGTTAGGTTGTTGAAGTTACTATATGTGTAAAGGCGTCAGATGCTGATAAAGAAAATAAAACCCGAGACTTTAAATGCTTACTTATATCTTTTTCCACATCTAGTACACGAAATACTTACTATTAAAAAACGGAGAATTTTATTATGTTTTTTTTTCCATGCCATTATTCTTTTGCCAACCAATCACACGCGCTATAACACCATGGATTGACCAATGACAATTCCCAAAAAAGTATGTAGAAATAATAGGTTTTTTTGCAATGCAACATCACCAAAATCAAACGTGAGTGAATTATGTTTAAAAATAATTTTTAATGAGAAAATGTCCCTTTAATTAGGACAAAAACATGAAAACCTACTTGATCAATTCATTAATAGAAAATATGCTTTTTTGTGATGGCGATGTTTCCTTTGTTCCAGTGATCCTAGAAACAGGTATTGCCTATTCAGTATCACTTTAAAAAGCCGGTCAAGTGCGAATCGGCACGAAAGGTTCCGTACAATTATATTCTTTTTTTTAGGTAAGTATTTGTGGTTTTAGCGCCAACAGAAATACCTCATTTCTGAATATTTCAACTGTCTAGCTATCACGGTTCATGAGATACAGCCTGGTGAAAGACAGCCAGATGGACTATAGTGGTCCTTCGAACGGGAACTTTATTTATAAAAAAAACCCTCAAGATACTCACAATCGTTTCTGTCCAAACAGCAGCATAAGGAAATCAATGCAATAAGCCGGCAACAAATGGTAGAATATAACACACAGCGTGTGTATGAACTTGTTATGCCGTATGTTACCGTCGGGGTACCATAGTGGTCCTTCGAACGGGAACTTTCTGACAGTTGCTTTACCAATGTCGAGCACTTGCTTCCATGTTGTGTTTCTATCGTCGCCTGTTGTTAGATTGTATACTGGTATTTCTGGAGTTCTAGAGAAATTAAAATGCTCATTTAAACATGACATCTTTTCAGAAATTTAAATACAAACATAACTTTCAAAAAACAAACATCACTTTCACATTTATACACAACTAGCGACCCGCTCCGGCTTCGCACGGCTATATTATGCATAATTATACATAAAAATCTTCCTCTTGAATCACTCTATCTATTAAAAAAACCGCATCAAAATCCGTTGCGTAGTTTTAAAGATTTAAGCATACAAAGGGAAATAGGGACAGAAAAAGCAACTTTGTTTTATACTATGTAGTGATAGTGATTATTTAGTGGCACATTTGAATTCTGATTCACACTCAACGTAGCGGTGCTCTTACCACTGAGCTTCGAGGGCCACAGTCAATTGAGTCGAAATTATGGAAAACTTCCTTTAAGCTCGTAAGAGACCGCTTTTAGGGGTAAGGCCACCTATTGTATGATGTTAAAACAAAGAACATACCCTCCAAGTTTCAGGTCTACGACCAGCGGTTTAGGCTGTGCGTTGATCCGTCAGTCAGTCAGGACAAAGCATTTTACTTACTTCTCCTCAACACCAGTCCTATAAGCGACGACAATGATCGCGTTGATAGCTATATCAACCGGAATAACTTCAGCGTGATAATGTCCGTAGCAATGCATGGAGCGGATGACGCCTTTACCGGCGCCCACCATGAGTCCTATCGGCCCGTTGAGATTGTCCACCCATCCTGGTATCGGGTCTTTGTATGATGGTGTTACTGTAAATAGATAGATAGATAGACAACTTAATTTGTACAAAACAGGAAGAATCAGAACACGATTACAAAATAAAGTAATAGCTGGAAAGTATAAGTTGCACATGTGGGCGGCCTTATCGAAGAGACCCGAAGGAGCAACATACAAGCAAGCAAAGAATCAAGAATCAAGAATATTTATTGAAAAACTGTGTACATAAGATGTCAAATCATAGTAGGTAGGTATCATCAGTTTGTCCATCCCGGACATACAATAATGAGTTACTTAAGTAACTTAATTTATACTAAATACAAAACAATATATTGAGCTGCCATATCAAGCTCATGTATCTAGTAAAATAATTAATACTTAAAACTAATTAATTGACTAAAATTTAAATAATAAAACGTACAGGTGAAACTAATAAAAGCGTGTTAAAGAAGAAAAGAAAAACTAAATAACTGATTTGTTGTGAGGGAACTATAAAAGTATGAGTTGGGGCGCTATTTCACTATCACCACATAGTATAAATAAAACAAAGTCGCTTCCTGCTGTCTGTCCCTATGTATATATGCTTAGATCTTTAAAACTACGCAACGAATTTTTGATGCGGTTTTTTTAGAGATTAGAGTGATTCAAGAGGAAAGTTTTGGTACAAAACAAAACAAAATTACCATGCATACGAAGTCGCCGGCAACAGCTAGTATTGGCATAAAGAGGGTGTTATTCAGTGGTACTCACAAATGCTACTGATTACAACAGCCGGCAGTTGAAGGAAGCTCTCTTTATCGAGTGCTTTAGCTAATCTTTTAGAAAAAATCTGTGATTTGGGGTGCTATTGCAAAGGGCGCTATTCAATTGATTTGTAACTCCTTAGCGAGGCTTGACTATGACAGGCGGCAGTTGGGGGTACCTGTGTCTAAACAGTTCTTTGGTCAAACTTTTCGAATAAGTGTGTGAGTTGGGACGCTATTAACTTACAAAGGGCGCTATTCAATTGATTTTTAACTTTCTTATGTTCAGCTGACGATGACAGCCGGCAGCTGAGGGTAGCTCTCTGTAACGAGTACATAAGCCAATATTTTCGAATAAGTGTGTGAGTTGGGGTGCTATTGCAAAGGGCGCTATTTAATTGATTTGTAAATCAACAAGGCTAGGCTTGACTACGACAGCCGGCAGTTGGGGGTCCTGTGTATAACCAACTCTTTGGTCAATCTTTTCGAATACGTGTGTGTGCTGGGGAGCTATTTAGACTTAGAAATTATTATGTAGCTATAATAACTTAGAAATGCGCTGTTCATTTGTTTTGCTACTCACCAATGCTAGGCCTGACTACGACAGCCGGTAGCTCAGGGTAGCTCTCTCTAACTAATGCTTCGGCTAATCTTTTCGAATAAGTGTATGAGTTGGGGTGCTTCTGGTAAATAGAGGGCGCTAGCAGTTCCAACTGCTGTTCTGATAGCCAGTTCGCAGCTCGGACCACTTCGTGCGGATCCGCTGGAGGGTCGTGTACCTTTAAACACGAGATGTAAAGTTTAAAATATTATATTTGACTTTAAGTATTTAATTAAATGAAATTCTACTAATGTTACTTTCTTAATATTATAAAGATAAAAGATTTTTTTGATTCTGTTTGTAACGAATATACTTCGAAACTACTGGACCGATTTTGATGAAATTTGGCATGAGGATACATTGATTAATTATGAGTAACATAGCCTTCTTATTTATTTCGATATTCCCAAGGGATCGGGAGTTACGCGGGTGAGACCGCGGAGTGCTACAAGTATCTTATAAAGATGAAAGTTCGTGCGTTTGTTATCTCTACACTTGTTTGCAAAAACTACTAAACAGATTGCGATAGAACTGGAGATAGCTGGTTTCTTGGATTAACACAGACTATTTATAATCTAGTTATCTATATATATACACTATACAGGGTTATTGGTAATTATAATAGCAAGCCGTTGAGGGCTACTTCTGTGTACCTTATCAAACAACTTTTGTTCTACGACTTTTGGAAATTCGAAAAAAAAAATGAACATTTTGAGGTTATGTAAATTCGAAAAACAGCTGATATTTTAAAACAAAGGCCATTCAGACTAAGACCAGTAGATAAAACTTAAAAAATAAGTTAAATTTTAAGGTTAATGACCTCTCCGTGTATGGAACAGCTGATTTTCAGGTAAACCTAACCTCAAAATTTTCAAAAAAATGTTCGAATTTCCAAAAGTCTTAGAACAAAAGTTGTTTGTTTAGGTGCACAGAAGTAGCCCACAACGGCTTGCTACTATAATTACCAATAACCCTGTATAAAAAAGGCAAAAGTGATTGACTGATGTATCAAAGCACAGGCTAAACCCTAGTTATTAGATTTTTTTACCTTTTCAGCCATCCTCTCGTAATCCGGATAGCAGAAAGCAGTAGACAAATGTATGAAAGCAGCCAGATTCTTCATCCTCTTAGCAATGTTCAATACTCGAAAGGTACCCTTCGTATTCATTTCCAAACCTTCCTTGAGAGGAGCTTCCAGTCGCAAACTTGCCGCGAAGTGGAACACAACTGACACCTGGAAAATTTAACACATAAATAAATATATATATTTTAGAACATTTTTAAGCAACTAGGCTTATGTTATGGGTCCTAGATAACGCATATGTACTTTTTTTTGACGCGATAACGTCTAATAAATTGATGGAACACTTGCATTCACAAAAAGTGTCTGACGAAATATCGTGTGACGTCATGCGTCCCGTTCCCGATGTGTGATGTCATGCGTCATGGTAACATTAGGAAACAGAGTATTTAATAATAATATCGCTCATCTGGGCTTGTGTTATGGTGACGAATGACGAATAGAAGACTTAAATAAAGAAAAGAAAAAAAAAACCATTTTTCATCGTTTTCTTATGACGTTATCACGTAAAATTATCGTCCGTAAACCGACAGACAACCATTTGTTTTTTGTAAATATACTTAATACCTTTAGGTACAATCCACGGTCAAAAGTCTCTGCCCACCGTAACGTTTACAATCCTGTGCAGCAATATTTAAATATTATAGCAACGTAACCTGTGGATCGAACCCACGTCGTCGGTTGGTGTAGCGGGTGGCGACTTATACCACTTGGCCAACTAAAGACATAGCTAACATGTTGAAAATAACATAGCTAACATGTCCTGCAATATTTATTTATTTATTATTTATTTATAATTCAAGTATTTAAGTTTGTGTGTAACGTCTGTTAGAAGAAGGTCGTAACTCCAATACTTGTTGATAGTATTATTGTAGCAAACTGAAGGCCAATTCTCGTAAATAACATTGTTTAAATTACATTTCAATATCATCCCGATTGCATTTCGATTGCAAAAGATACCTTCAAAGTCAGTTTTTTTTACAAAAAGCGAACTTTGAGGGTATTTTGGGCTACTTTGAGGGTATTATTTGAGATCGTAATGCAATCGAAATGATATTGAAATGTAATTTTAACAATGTTATTTACGAGAATTGGCCTTCTGATCATTTAGTTATGACCCATACTGTACATACAGACACCCAGACCAGAAACATATATCTATAGCACATGAACGTACTCGAAGGTTAAGGGTCTCAAACATTGTGCCATGGTGTCTAGAAAGTTTAGAGCTATGAGATTGTGGAAAAGAGTTCTTGATAAACCTTTCTTAGTTGTCTTATGCAGCAATTTCAGAGTTTCTAGACTCAGTGGTTTTGGCTCGGCGTCATTTGTTAGTTTGTCCTCTACCTAGTTACCTTCCTACCTACCTACTACTTGAAAAATATTAAGATTTGAACATTAGAGAAACCGCAAGATGGTCGTGATTTTCTGATGATAATAATCATTCTTACACACAGGTGTCAGTAGGCCAAAGACTCAGTATAAGTAGGTATATGGTACCTACAATTTAAATCCAATGCCAACTAGCTGAAGATGTTTCAAATCGCATCATAATATCTAAACCGCAAAATTCCAAGTATGGAAAATGCTCAAGATCATAGTTCTTGAGTAAATTTTCTCATTCGAGTATGCGCAACATGTTCAAATGGATAACGATCGGTTCTCGTTTTCACTGAAACAGGTATTAAGTATGAGTCTGGTTCGCTTAGGTTTGACTTTCCACAAGTATTTCAAACTGCTTTCACTTGTATCTCGTTCTATTAACGCTTAGGGCCTGACCTGTAGCAAATATCAATATGTTTGTAGTTATCCGAATCGAATAGACAAGGACAGCAACATAACAAAAATCGTAGGAGTAGAAGAATTAATTGCAACACGGTTTTTTTCATTCCGGATGTCTTCTAACAACGCAACAGTTCGTGAGAATCAATCTGCTGCATGAGTTTGTAAGAGACTTTCATTTCGGAATTGTGTGGTCCTCAATACAGTCTTTGGTGGACAGTAGACTTAAAGCCTACGAAAAGTATCCCTTCAGCAAAGACAAAAAATATCAAAAAATGGGTAGCGCGTGTGAGAAGTTATAAATAAATAAATAATAAATACAGATGTGTTTCTCTATGCCTTAAGTGCTTTAGGCCGTTATTTAAGGTTTATGGATCAATTTTGCAATTTAATACTTCTTTCGTTAAGGAACATTGTTCAAGTACAAAATTCACGTCTAAGGTTCGGCCAGCGATAAATTAATGAGATAAGAATTACGTAACAACAGTAACTTACAATGAACATGACGAAAGTGACAGCCAGTTTCTAATTTTGGAAAGGATCGCTGTCTTGCATTACATGTAATTTTATGTTGTCAGAGATGTTCTTGTAAACGTATCATTATGTTTTGTCTTTTTTCTGCCTACGTAATTTATTAAGTGGTTCCAGTCGACCGAGCAAGAATAGATTTTACTGTTCTAAAAATGTACGTAGCGTTTTTAGAACAGAAAAATCTATCCATACTACATTGCTCTTACGATGAAGGAAAACAATGTGATCAAACTTCCAGATAAGTGGGCTCTAGTCTTTTCCTAGTTCTTTCCTATAGACATGACCGACTAAGCTGTGAGGGTGGTATAGATGCACTTGAGACGGTATCGAAGCAGCGTAGCAACTTCGTGAATAATTCTTCAAAAACTAGACTTTGCTGTACCTACATTTGCCTCTGTGATATTTTTAGGTTTTCAGAGGGTCATTACAATATTTCCTTTAGTAATTAGTTTTTAGAGAAAAGGAAAACAGAAGGGCTTGTGTACTATTGCGTGTACAGCAAAGAAAAACTGCTCTAGACCTAGAGGGGGAGAAAGCAGTGCCTATCTGCGTAGCATATGACGCTAAATTGAACATAGGTACTGTTATTTTCATCGTCAAACGTTTTGGTCAATTTGGATTTGGACTAAATAGATTAAGTAGGTATATCTTGTAATTTATACCTCTTCGCAGATCTGTTCCAATTGTTTCTTCTCAATTCCAAGATCGTCGTACATGATGTCACCTGTCACAGGAACGAGTCTCTTCATCATGTGGGGTTTATGTTCCCTTAGTCGCGAAAACAGCTGGAAGTAAACATATTCAAACTTAGTGGACAAGTAAGCAAATACATTCTAACAAAGAAGGTTTTAAGAGAATCATGAGTTTTCGATACACGCCGCGAGTAGGTAGGTATTTAAAAAAATGACCCGTATCGTGTGATAGAGAGAGTTTAAGTTCGGACGTAATTGCATTCATTTTGCTTTCAAATAATGTTGCGGGCTATAACGTACCCCCTTTATCCTTCACAAAATGAAATAAATTTGGTCTCATTTAATTCACTGCATCTTATTCTAGGTTTATACGTTTTTCTTTTTTGGTAATTCAGTTTAGTCTATTAAAAAACAATTGAAACGCTCGATGAAGTTTTTAAGTAAAAAATATAGATATTCAGATACTAATAACTTTTATCTTAGGCAATATTTCTTTATATTAAAAACTAGTTTTCCATTAGATCTAGAACATTTAAAAAAAATATTAAAATCGGACTTCGTTTGTGGGGGGGGGGGGGGGGAAACGTTACCGCTTTTTTTATGGACAGCCTCACACTAGTCTTTAGTACAACGTTTATAGTATCTAAGGCGATTTTATATCCTCTTTTGGAAATAGTAAACATATTTTTTACATAGGTATAAAATGCTTTGTCCTGAATGACTGACTGACGGTTTAAAGCACAGCCTAAATCGCTGATTGTAGAGACCTGAAACTGGGAGGCTGTGTTCTTAGTATGACGTACCTAATCATCTGATAAGAAAGGATTTCGAAAAATTCAAACCCAACGATAGTTGTATTTTCTTATGCATATTATACTCGATTTTGTTTTAACAAATACATACCCCCCGGTCATCATAGTTATATTTATTTTAGAACTTAGCGAGAGAGCCTTAACATCAATGCTCGAAAACCTTTTGAAATGCTGGGCAGGTTAAAGTTATTAAATTTTATTTATTACTTCTATATCTATAATTATTAGCTAAATACAGTGTAATCATTGCTACCCACTTTCGATTTAAAACCTGAATAAAAAATCCGATTTCTATCACATGCAATGCCCTTAACCAACAATTAAATCGTAGTCTTGCAAAACCACGAACCACATATTTACAGGCAGTTTCTACATATCTTCAATACGAGCTTCCGGCGACTTGCTACGCTTAGACCGAACCAGAGCATAGAAGCGCCGCTATCGTGGACGATTTACTGAAGTGTTTCGATGAGGGATTTGTCAATCCGCGGTTCATTACATTTTTTACAATACTTACAAGCAATTTCCTCATGTCTTTAATACGAGCTTCCGGCGACTTGCCACGCTTAGATAGACCAGACCAGAGCATAGATGGAATCGATGTCGTGGTCGATTTACTGAAGTTTTTCGATGAGGGATTTGTCCAAGAGGTAAATTTAATTTAATCTTGCTAAACTTACAGGCAGTTTCCACATGTCTTCAATACGAGCTTCAGGCGACTTGCCACGCTTAGACCGAACCAGAGCGTAGATGCAGCCGATGTCTGGAACGCTGTACAGCAGTTTCTCGATGAGGACCTTGCCCATCAGGCCTGATGAGCCGGTCACGAGAACTTTTCGCCCTCGATACCATTCGTTCACCTCTGATGTCATGGTGGGCTACTGGAATAGTATTTTTATTAAATAAGTCAATGTAATTGAGATACAGTTGATTATTGTTAAAATATCGAACTTATAATCTAACGTGATCATTTTTTAAAGATTATTTTAAATATACAGGGTTATTGGAAATTAATTGACACGGCGTTAAGGGCTTCTTCTGTGCACCTTAACAAACAACTTTTGTTCTACGACTTTTGTCGAAACTTAATACATATCCCAAAAAAATATTTAAGTGTTTCTCGTACTGTCTGGTAATTTTCTATGTCTATGCGGCAAGTGCGCGCGCGCGATCGGCACGGGGCGCACTGCGTGCGACCCGATCGGGTTGTACCATACCTACTATGATTGATTCTGTGACGTAGACGTAGAGTTGAGTATTATTTGAACTGTTGGATTTATGTTTTTATTTTTGTATGGAATATTTTTATAATGAATTTCCAAAAGTCGTAGAACAAAAGTTGATCGTTAAGGTGCACGGAAGAAGCCCTTAACGTCGTGTCAATTAATTTCCAATAACCCTGTATATATTTTTTTATTTTATGTTAAATTGACGTAATATCTATTGTGAAGATAAAACTATATTGTATAAGAAATTGCATTCACATCCGCAATAAGAAGCATTATTCCGCCATAGAAGCAGGTATTTATTTAGCCACACCCTCCGCATGTCAATAAATATTGTAAGAAATCTTTTATTTACTCAGAGGTCAACTTTTTAGCGTATTGAAAATGACAACATCGAAATGGAGTCGATTTCTTTAAGAATCCACTGGTTACTGCGTTTGAAACCATGCGTTTGCGCAAGCCTTATGACATATTAGTTCAAATGTGCAGTTAGGAGCGTAAATCACGCGTGAATTCTGCACGTTTGGTAACTAGTAAGTGACGCTTTGTTTACACGTTATTAGCACAATGCGATCTATCGGAGCTTGGGTAATCTTTCTTTATCGTTTTACCTACCTACACAAATTTTTCGTTTGCCTATTACGAAACATCTACCTCAAGAACCACTTATAAAATGTCATCTTAAAGGTAGAAGGACCCAGTGCTGGCGACTTTGTTTGCCTATTACTTATGCGTAATAATATTCAGTAGTAGGTACGCTAGTAAGTAATATTTCCTAACATGAAAATATATTCATTATTTAAGTGAAATAGCAAACGATTCTGATTGCATAAACATAAATTGAAGTAACACAGTTTTTGCACTTAGCACGCAAGAAAACCAGTAATTTTACCTACTACGTAAATCATTATGGTTGGTTGCTGAACATTAGCATTTGAGACAATGGGAACCTCTAATTATTGTGTCAGGAGTACCTTATTACTTGTATTTTCTTTTGGACATGAAATTAGGCATAATATGTTAACAAAAACATTATTTAATTAGGTACTTACCTACAATGGTTAGGTAGTCTAGTACAAACGTCAACTCCCGGGAAAAAACTTTAGTCAATTATTTTTTTTTACAACATTTATCTCAAGCACTCATAAAGAATTATTTGACAAAAAAAACTTAAAAAACCTAAATGTAAAGATATGGTGCCTAATTAACAAAGGGGTTGTAGCATTCTGGCAAAGTTAATGGCCGTGTTTTTTTTTTTTTTTTTAGGGTTATGATTTTTTTAGTTGTGCGGTTACCTTTCAAACATATGGCGATGCATGCATACCATGGAACAAAATCTCAAGTGTCAGGTTGGTCGGTTCTTTGATGTTAAAAAACTATCTAAGATTTTTTTTGATTGCCACATAATAACAAGAAAACCTGAGACTTCAGATCACTCTCTTGTCCGTCTGTCCGAGTGTCACCGATTTTCTCAGGAACGGGTGCATCTAGCAAGTTATAATGTAGTGATAGTGATACCAAGATACTGAGGTCTAAAGTCCCTATTAGGTGTATGAAAAGCAAGGTCCTGAGTCAACACGATGAAAAGATATGGGCAAATTTACATTTTTACGTATACTTGTGAGTACCAATTTTACCTAACTTTTTTTAATTTTCGGATTTTTCCCTTTACTTGTGCTGTATTTTTTCTATACTTACTATGAAACCTACTTGTTATAATCCGCGCGCAATGAGAATGGGATGGAACCTTGTCAAAGTAAATCGAAAATGACAGTTTTCAAGTATAATTTCTTAATAAGGTAGGTAATAACAGTTTTGATTTTTTTATTTATTCATCTTTAGTGTAAGTATATAGTATAGGTATTTCTACTATATCTAACACATATACGGGTCAAACTGAGGACCGCCGTTTTTGAAGTCGGTTAAAAATAAACAAAAATGTTTCAATAAGTTTCATATTTATAATTTTAGAGAAACAACATTTTTTTAAACGAAATCGCCATTGCTCCATAGACAATCTACCACAGACAATAATAATTTTTCTTTAAATCTATGGTTCCGTTTCAAATCCGCGACACTATGACCATGCAAATGACTAATTTATACCTAACTAGCTGCGCCCCGCGGTTTCACTCGCGTAAGTCCGATCTTTCTCACCGTTTAAACCTTCCCTGGACTACGACAAACATTTCAAAACCAAAATCATCTAAATCGGTTCGTGCGTTCAGAAGGCCAATTCCCGTAAATAATATTGTTTAAATTACATTTCAATATCATCCCGATTGCAAAAGATACCTTCAAAAGCCTTCAAAGTCAGTTTTTTTTTACAAAAAGCTAACTTTGAGGGTGTTTTGAGCTACTTTGAGGGTATTATTTGTGATCGAAATGATATTGAAATGTAATTTGAACAATGTTATTTACGAGAATTGGCCTTCTGGAGTTATAGCGTCAGGAAGGAAAACCCGACTTATTTTTATATAGAAGATTATTATTCAGAACTTTTTTGCTAATGCTACTTTTCTGTCATTTTCGATTTACTTTGACAAGGTTCCATCCTATTCTCATTGCGCGCGGATTATATCTTTAAGATGGCATTTGTTTTAGGGTTTGTTATTGTATTAATGTCCTCTACACATTGCCATAGGTGTGAAGGGTAACTGCGAAACAAAAAAGGATTAGGCGACTGCTATGCCAGTCACCATACATATATATAACTACCCCTTTTATCTGTGTAATCATAATAAAAATACTGCTTTTGACCCATGTAACCGATTACAACAAAGTCAAAAGGAGTAAGTACTATTTTATTTACGTAACATCGATTAAGAGTTTTGGCGGGAACGAGCCAACAACATGTCGTGCTGCAGTTTTATTTACACGAAACTTAGTTGTAAACCGAGTTAAATTGTATAATTCCGGTGGAAAGTTATCTAATTTAGTTCTGTGAAAGTGCACAAGTGTAGTGAAAGTAAAAATCAGTGTCAAACATGGACTTTTCTCGTTGCCTCCAAAATCTCCTACAAGGTTATAGTAAAGTAGCCACCGCTTTACTATGACCCCTGACTTGACAAACTGTGACTTGACGACTTGACCATCTTGAAACACTTTGAGCCCGATTTCTGTAAATCGGGCCATAACTTGATGCAAAATATTACTTGATACTGGCTATATGCACAAACCGTGCGAAGCCATAACTGAAGAAAAAAAAAACCTGCTGAAAATGAAGAACAAGATGAAAATGGCATAAGTTCCTGGGGCCAAACAAGAGACAAAAAAAAAAAAAAACATCGATTAAGAAACTATATTCTTTAGGTATCAACAAACTGAAATATAGAATCTGTGTCCCTGCTCAGTTACCCTAGATTAGAGTCTAGAGGATTTTATTTTTGCAAAATCCGTTGTCTAGCACTCATAACACACGTCTAGTTACTTAGCTTGGGGCGATGGCGATGTGTGGAATGTCCTGCAATATTTATTTATTTCTAAAAAACTTAGGTACCTTTCAGGCAGTCCTACCTATAAGCTACTGAATACTGTACGGTCGGCTGCATAATTGCAGACCCACCGTAGTGCGGCTGTTATAAAAATGTTTTCAACACCAGCAAGATTCTAGGCACCTGCTTTAGTTGAAGTTCTAACTCATGAATTTATGAAACAAAAATTTTAGAATGAAAACATGCCATTAATAATAACTTTTGAACTCTACCGGGGGCTGCAATTATGCATTAGACTGTACATTCATAATATAATTACTGCTATAACAACAATTACCTAAGGGAAAAATACACTTACTTTGCATACAATCAGTTTGATTTTTCGTATTGTACTCGTAGTACCTACCTACTTACCTCAATCTGATCAATTACCTTCAAATAAAAATTATTTAAAGGTCTTATATTTTGTTTCCAATTCTAAATGTTTATCAAATAGGTTATACCTCCTACAATATTAAAGTAAAAAGAATATTCTAGAAATTTTAAAATTCAAAATCCTCACTGATTGAGTGTTGTAGTGTTATATTAACATTCTAGCGACCCGCTCCGGCTTCGCACGGCTATATTATACATGTATTATACATATAAACCTTCCTCTTGAATCACTCTATCTATTAAAAAAAACCGCATCAAAATCCGTTGCGTAGTTTTAAAGATCTAATCTAAGCGGTCAAAGGGAAATAGGGACAGAAAAAGCGACTTTGTTTTATATGTACCTACTATGTAGTGATGATACAGGTCAAATCAATGGACGCATCGGGTTAGCAAAGGTAGGTACTTAGGTATAGCAGATGTAGACTGTCTGTGATTAAAACTAGTGATGATAAAATAAAAGCTACATGGAAAGTAATTAACGCTGAAACAGGGAGAGTCGCAGCCAAAAACACCGAGTTTAAATTAAGTATTAATGGAAATATAACTAATAATGATCAAGATATCGCAAACGAATTTGAGATTTTTTTCGGTAATGTAGCTATTACTTTGACGAAGGCTTTAAATTCTTCTACCCCCATTGCAGAAGCTTTGCTAAAAACGAATGTACCAAATTGCAATAAAACATTTAAATTCCAATATGTTAAAAATCATGACATTATTGTAGTGCTTAAGCAAATAAATCTCAAGAAAACTAAAGATCTATGGGGGATGTCTGTCCCGATTGTTAAATCAATTATTGAACTGATTATACCAGAACTAGTCATTATATTTAATCGATGTATAGATTGTGGTGTGTTTCCTGATTTAATGAAATTAAGTAAAGTAGTTCCACTGTTTAAATCTGGTAGTACCTCAGACCCCTCCAATTTTAGACCAATATCAGTACTACCCACGTTAAGTAAAATTTTTGAAAAACTTATTTTAAAGCAACTACTGAAACATTTCCATGATAATAATATCTTACATAATAAACAGTTCGGTTTTAGTAAGGGGCGCTCGACTACTGATGCGGGTATAGCGTTGATTAAAAACATATTTGATGCTTGGGAGGAGTCACATGATGCGTATGGCATATTCTGTGACTTATCCAAGGCATTTGATTGCGTTCAACATAATACATTGATCATGAAACTACACCACTACGGTGTTAGGGACGGCGCCCTGGATCTTATCTCTTCTTATTTGAGCGGTAGGGTCCAGAGTGTTGATTGATGTTAACGGGAAACGATCCCCCGGATCTGCGATAGCAATGGGGGTTCCTCGAGGATCCATATTAGGACCTTTCCTGTTTTTAGTTTATATAAATGACTTACCTTACCTTGTAAGGGACAACCATGGGATAGTGTTGTTCGCAGATGATACCTCCTTGGTGTTCAAGGTTAAAAGGCGTCAGTCCAACGTTGACGATGTGAACAATGCTCTCTCTAGAATAGTTGATTGGTTCAATTCCAATAATTTATTACTGAATGGATCCAAAACTAAATTAATTCGGTTCACACTTCCAAATGTAAAACAAGTAAAAACTGTTGTAAAAATTAATGATGAGGAAGTTGAATTAGTCAGTAAGGCTGTCTTTCTAGGTATAACTTTAGATCCTAAGCTTCAGTGGGGCCCGCATGTGGAAGCATTGTCCAATAGACTTAGTTCTGCCGCTTACGCCGTTAAGAAAATTCGCGAATACACGGACATTGAGACTGCTCGCCTAGTCTATTTCAGCTACTTCCACAGTGTCATGTCGTACGGCATCCTACTGTGGGGGTGTGCCGCAGATATTGATGCTATTTTCATATTGCAAAAGAGAGCTGTCCGAGCTATCTACAAAATGGGCCCCAGGGAATCACTTAGAGAAAAATTTAAAGAGATAAATATATTAACGCTCTATTCACAATATATCTACGAAAACTTGCTCTACGTTCACAAAAATCCTGATATTTTCCGTAAAAACAGCGATATTCATAATTTCAATTTAAGAAATAAGGGTGAACTTACGGTGCCCGGTAGTAGGCTCCGGAAAATAAACAGGTCGTTTAATAGTACATGTGTGCTCTATTATAATAAATTACCTAAAGATGTATATGACATGTCCATTAACAGGTTCAAAACTTTTATAAAGCATAGATTGTGCAGTAAGGCATACTATGATACTTCGTCTTATCTTAATGATAAGAACCCATGGACATGACTTTAGTTGCTCCATTTCAAATAATACTTTCAAAAGTTTCAAATACTGTAATATTGACCTTTGTGAGCGTGACCACATGAAAAAAAAAATCCCATGAGTTTCTTGTGCCTTCTTCTCATTGGTGGGCGCGTTCCGAAGGCACACATCCTAACTTAGTTTTTAAGACGATTTTACGTGGTCCTGTATACTTTTAAGTATTAAGCATCCAAAGAAATAAAGATTTTTTGATTTTGATTTTGAGACCAAAAAAATCGGTATTGCAAGTTTCGTCTTCGAATAAATTAAATTCTATTTCTATTTTAAGTTTCGCCCAGAAGGCGAATTCTCCTAAATAAAATTGTTTAAATTACATTCCGATTGCATTTCGATTAAGTACAAAAAATATTGTTGAGAATATAACCAAAAGCTGATTTTGAATAATATTGCAATGTCATTTGAACAATGTTATTTACAAGAATTGGCCATCTATCATTTGTAAAATACGATATTGAGATGAGTATCAACCAACAAATATACTGACAGAGGAAAGCAAATTTTTGAAGCCAGACTTGCACTAGCAGACGATTTGCTCGCTTGGTCAAAAACGGGATATGCACTAGATTTTAGATTTTCCATCTGCCTGGAAAAGGATAGACGTACTGGTGCCGACCCCCAAATACATATTGGGATAAAGGCAGAATGTAGAAAAAAAATTAGACGAATTTGTCATCTCAGTCTGCCTGTGACCATGGGATCTGCAAAGTTCCCGAAAAGTCAGGTTGATAACTATTTTTTTTTAATTTTGTATAATTGAAGGGAACAAAGCTACCTAGACGACCCAATTGGCACAATGGTTACCATGCCGGACTGCCAATCACAGGGTTGCGGGTTCGATTCCCGCCACAGACAAGTATTTATGCTTAGATATTTGTCTGTGGTCTGGTTGTTTCTATGTATTTTAAGTATATATTTACAAAAGAAAAGTATATAAGTAGTATATCCGTTGTCTAGCACCCATAACACAAGTCTAGTTACTTAGCTTGGGGCTAGATGGCGATGTGTGGAATGTCCTACAATATTTATTTATTTAGATTTTACCCTACAATCATAAGCACATTAAATTAAAATAAAGATATTCAATATTCAAGACAAATACATATATCATTTATCAGACACAACAATAATAATAAGCAAAAAACCCAGACTCAAACTTAATTGCAAATAATTCATCCAATGTCAGGAAAAACAAATAACTTCGATTAATCAGCATACTAAACTCACCAATAGTTTAACTTAAAATTCTAATAATTTAAAAAGTACAACTCAAGTTTTTACTAATAAAACTGCGTAACTTCAGAAGAAAAGTGAAAATTCGTTCGGCGCAGCGAGCGGACCGCGACGCAAGCGCACGAATATAGTTTACCGACTGAAGTTGTATAACCACTAAGTTAACCGAGTACCTAGTACTAAGTAGGAGAATCGTTGCGATATTCGCCTTGCAAATTCCGCAAACTACATTATGTAGGTTAACTTAGGTATTTATGTAGGCTAACTTGTATTGATACTCGTAGATACATAGTTACGTGTATCTGTTGACTCTACCACTAACTCAACCGGGGTTAGTGGTAGAGTCATCCTAAAATAAAAAATATAAAAAGTTGTAAATCCTAATTCCTACAAAGTATATTATAAACTAGCGACCCGCCCCGGCTTCGCACGGCTGTATTTTGCATGTATTATATCTAAAAACCTTCCTCGTTAATCACTCTATCTATTAAAAAAACCGCATCAAAATCCGTTGAGTAGTTTTAAAGATCTAAGCATACAAAGGGACATAGGGACATAGGGACGGCGAAAAGTGACTTTATTTTATATTAGTACTAGCTGCGCCCCGCGGTTTCACCCGCGTAATAATTTTCTACGCAATTTTCTTAATATTTTCTTTCATAAGAACCTTCTCCTGACAATAACAAACACAACAAAAAAAGAATTGGCCAAATTGGTCCAGGCGTTGTTGAGTTATGCGCTTACCAACACATTTTGCGATTCATTTTTATATTATAGAAGAAGATATAGACTATGTAGTGAAGTGATGTGAAAGTTTGTGTGAGTGTGTGTATGTATGTTTTTTACTCCTTCACGCAAAAACTACTGGACCGATTGCGGTGAAACTCTGTATGTAGATAGCTGGAGACCTGGATTAACACATAGGCTACTCTTAATCCCTATATTCCCACGGGATCGGGACTTACGTTGGTGAAACC
This sequence comes from Idaea aversata, assembly GCA_907269075.1. Lineage (NCBI taxonomy): Eukaryota > Metazoa > Arthropoda > Insecta > Lepidoptera > Geometridae > Idaea > Idaea aversata. The sequence goes on from OU026087.1 coordinate 12,777,167, forward strand.
GCGGGGCGCAGCTAGTGAGCTTATAATTCATCATTGAGGTTATATGTACGTACGTAGTACATTATCACCTCACTGTAATTCGTAGTAAGTAATTATTTTCCCGGATATTTTTATTTTTATTTCTCTTACCTCGACGTTTCGACTATGTCATGGTTGCGACCCGGTACAATAATAACTATGAATACAAATCGTGTCAATTTGAAGAGTTTACAATTCCAATTACGTAGGTATAATTTGAAAAATTAGACGATTGTTTAGTGACATTTCGAATATTTTTGTAAGAGTTCAATGTCAACTCAGTCTGCCTGTGACCATGAAAGCTGTTCTTATAACGTCAAGTATCCGTTAAATTAGCAGACTGGGCTCTAATTCTGTAAGTCAACTTGACGTGTCTCTCGTGTGACACGGTTAAATATTTACATGAATATTTCTTAAATTACTAAAAAATTGACAACAAACTTAGTCCGTCAGTGACTTTTGTATCCTTATAATAATAAATAAAATCTTTATTGTAACACAAAAAATATTTACATTTCGAGTTTTAGCTATACCAGCTGCTTTAGCGTAAGCTGTGTTACAGCCGGAAGTTCATTTCTTACAGTAATTATACAACATATATATCTCACATTGTATGGTCGAGTAGAGTCGGGATGAAGATAGATAAATTCTTTATTGTAAACACCAATTTCAAATAGCATTAATCTTCTATAATATAAAAATGAATCGCAAAATGTGTTGGTAAGCGCATAACTCAACAACGCCTGGACCAATTTGGCCAATTCTTTTTTTGTTGTATTTGTTATTGTCAGGAGAAGGTTCTTATGAAAGAAAATATTAAGAAAATTGCGTAGAAAATTATTACGCGGGTGAAACCGCGGGGCGCAGCTAGTAGTAAAATAAAATAAAAAATAAAAAGCTTAAGTCTAAGTCTAATGAAGCCCTATACTGTGTGGTTTCATTTATATTTAAAAAAAATAACGCTATTTATGAAGTCGTATTTCGCGATCGACCTCTGTGGCGCGTCGGGCGAACACCCGACTGCGACGCAGAAGGTTGCGGGTTCGATTCCCGCCGGGAACAAGTATTTATGCTGACCATAAATTCTTGTTTCTGGTTCTGGGTGTTTCCTATATGTATAATATGTATATATTTACAAAAAAAAAAGTACATAAGTAGTTTATCCGTTATCTGGCACCCATAACACAAGCATTAAGTTGCTTAGCTTGGGGCTGGATGGCGATGGTGTAATATGTCCTGAAATATTTATTTATTTTTATTTTTTTTATTTATTTATCGACATCATCAAATAGTCATATGGAATCAAAGCCCTAGTGTGGTTAGGCCACGTCATGCGGAGAAGATACTCATTATTACTCATGTCACCAGCATAGTGCATGGTCGTAAAGCGAGAGGACGAAAGCCATGGTCGTAAAGCCAAAGAAGAGATGGAGGGATTGCGTTAGGGAGGATATGGAGGAAATGATAGTAAACGTGGCTTTGATAGGGAATAGAGTGTATAGAGAAGGACGACACGTTGTGCCAACCCCACATAGTGGGAAAAGGGAAGGAAGAAGAAAAGGTACTGAGGTACAGGGGTTGAATATCCCGTTTCCAAAACGGTTTGGTGTGAAGGCATTATTTGGTCGACGAACTCTACTGATAGGTATGGGTCTCTAAATGCACCAGGCAATTTTAGAATGGCTGTTTTACTCGTAAAGGCCTTTACGAGTAAATACTTAAAGAAAAATAAACGTCAGGAAAAATAGATAGGTTAACATCGAATGAGAAAAATAATGAAAAGTAAAATGGAATGTTACCGACTGTTCTTAGTCTTAACGCTACACCTTGTAACTTGTTTACAAGAGACATAGATATTATCACCTCACTGTAATTCGTAGTAAGTAATTATTTTCCCGGATATTTTTATTTTTATTTCTCTTACCTCGACGTTTCGACTATGTCATGGTTGCGACCCGGTACAATAATAACTATGAATACAAATCGTGTCAATTTGAAGAGTTTACAATTCCAATTACGTAGGTATAATTTGAAAAATTAGACGATTGTTTAGTGACATTTCGAATATTTTTGTAAGAGTTCAATGTCAACTCAGTCTGCCTGTGACCATGAAAGCTGTTCTTATAACGTCAAGTATCCGTTAAATTAGCAGACTGGGCTCTAATTCTGTAAGTCAACTTGACGTGTCTCTCGTGTGACACGGTTAAATATTTACATGAATATTTCTTAAATTACTAAAAAATTGACAACAAACTTAGTCCGTCAGTGACTTTTGTATCCTTATAATAATAAATAAAATCTTTATTGTAACACAAAAAATATTTACATTAACGCTACACCTTGTAACTTGTTTACAAGAGACATAGATATTTTGTTGTAGGTACCTATTCAAAGTGACCATAGATTTGTCCTTACTTGTTTATACCTAAGTACTAAGAACTGAAGCTAGACATTAGGCAACTCAAACTAAACACGAATATTTACCTATTAGCATGCAAATATAGGATGGAACGAGTAATTCTTAGTCTTCGTCTATTCCTCATAGTAAGAACGAGGTTCTCAGATAAAAAGTTACATGTACCTAATGAATTAATTTGATACCACCCAGAAAAAGAAAATAAAAAAGTCACCTAATGGCCCCTATATTTCATTTTTTATGTCACCTATCTAAAATACTTGGACTGACGATAAGAATCTAACGCTACGTGACGCTACTTCAATTAAATAAATCCATCGATCCATGACGGAATAAAGAATATTGGTAACAAAATATAAAGATGAGTGCGAAAAACATAACCCTTTCCTTGCAGTCGGGTAATTAGTACCTAGTTAAGTATAATTTAATATATTTTTGAAAAAAATATTTAATATTTACTTAGAGATAACCACATCTCATACAATGCATTGATTACATACATACTACATTATAGATAAAGATAATAGATAAATACAGCACATTCCACACATCGTCATCTAGCCCTAAGCTAAGTAACTAGATTTATGTTGTGTTATGGGTGCTAGACAACGGATATACTATTTATATACTTTTCTTTTGTAAATATATATTTATAATATAATACATAGTAACAACCATACCACAGACAAATATCTAAGCATAAATACTTGTCTGAGGCGGGAATCGAACCCGCTGCCCTGTGTTTAGCAGTCCGGCTTGGTGACCATTGGGCCAACTGGGTCGTCGACAAAATCATTGCTTGTTACCTGCTATTACGTATTACCTGATTGCAAGGAAAGGCTTATGTTTTTGGCGACTACTTTTGTATGTTTGTTTGTTTGTAATATTCTTTATTCCCTCATATTTTATCATCCAAACCACTCGATGGATTTCGTTGATTAAGGTATCGTAAGTTTTTTAATTCATATATTAAATATACCGTGGCAATAATTTCGTAATCGATACACAAATAAAACGAATCATCATAAAATGTTTAATAAATAGTTTTATGAGATTGCATGATGAGTTTTTTTATATTAGGATTTAAAATCTATACCTGTTTCAAAAAGTTCAACCAGTTGCATCACACTTAGGGTTGCCAACTTTTTTTTGTACTAATAAAGTATATTAATAATATAATAATAATAAATAAATATCCCGCCAACTTAGGTTATTTCATATCTATCTAAAAACTAACAATTTTTAACTTTGATATTATAATGCAAAAGCTGAACTTACTGGACAACATTTATCCTAAAAGATCAACTTTAATAGTTCTGTGAGTCCATCTACCGATTTAACGCAATTAGTAGTGTTTTACAAAAATAAAAAATGATCGATTAAAAAAAAGTCTACACCTTTTACAACATGCGGATTCTCAATTTCGCACTTTCTGTGCAAAATTTTGCACATATTCTCGTCTGAGGCAGTACCCTAGCACTTTTATTATTACGAATTAAGGTGATTTCGACCTACTCGAGTTAGGATTCTGATTCGTTAGTTGGCGTTGGAGTGCACTTCTTGCAGATTTAAATCTAATTTATACTAGCTGTCCCGGCAAACGTTGTTTTGCCATATAAAAAAAACTAAATCAAAATCGGTTCAGCCGTTCGGGAGCTACGATGCCACAGACAGACACACACACACAGACACGTTAAACTTATAACACCCCGTCGTTTTTGCGTCGGGGGTTAAAAATCATACAAATCGGTTCAGCCGTTTAGGTGTAGTTTGGCAACTAACACCGCGGCACGATTGACATCAATATTTATACGTCACTCAATTGTTTTGCCTTCCCGGCACCTCTCCATTAAAACTTGAACTTTATGTTATGGTATTAAAGTTCTTATTGACTTGTATTATTACGAATCGTTTGTATGGTATGGAGTATAGAAAAGTGTTGTTTTTAGACATTTTCAGGCATTTTTTTAAATTTTTCTCTCCGTAAGAACCATCCTCGTACCATATGGAATATTCTAAAAAAAGAATTGGCCAAATTGGTCCAGGCGTTGTTGAGTTATGCGCTTACCAACACATTTTGCGATTCATTTTTATATATAAGAAGAAGAAGAAGAAGACACGGAATCGGGAGTTACGCGGGAGCGGAGCTAGTCTTCTATACATATAAAATTCTTTGTCCTGACTGACTGACGGATCAACGCACAGCCTAGGCCGCTGATCGTAGATACCTGAAACTTGGAGGGTGTGTTCTTTGTATGACGTAGGCATCCGATAAGAAAGGATTTTGAAAAATTCAAAAACCCCACGCGGACGAAGTCGCGGGGGAAAGCTAGCATATTAATAAAAAAGAACAGCCATTTCCACTAAAATATTAGTTGGCAACTTGAATTACTTATCCTCGAAAAACCTTTGTTATGTCCGATTTGATTCGGTTCAGCGACATCTGTTGGCCATATCTGTGTGCCTTGAACAACAGTCAAATTTAGAGTCTATTTATATATATGTATACCTAGAATTTTCAATGTCGAACAAAACAAGACAAATCATAATGTTTATTAGGTCATCGGCGACGGGGGTAGAGTAGAGTTAGAGCACCCTCGGGCCCGTTGGTGTAAAGGTTCACCAACTAAGAACCCATGAGAGTCCTTTTCATCTTCATTTAGCTGACAAACAAGAACGACTTACCCCCAGTGAACGGAATGTCTTATTTCCGTTCACTGCTTACCCCAGCTGGTTGGACTGACCTCGTCAGTAAAATCCGCTTTAAAAAATCATTGTATCTTATTCTATTATACATTCTGTGGTATTTACAAGCGTAAGACACTCCCGTCACCGTCATCTCCGACCTAGGCCAACAGAGTTTGGTAAACAATTCCATGACCATACCTAAGATAATTTAGAGTTCCGTATTCATTGAGTTACAAAAGTTTGCAATACTGCCATCTAGCGGCAACTCGCTTTACTAGCTTGTCAGATGCTGATGTACCAAACGAAGAGACGTCTAAATGCCAAAGCAATCAACAGCTTAATTCTTACGGGCGCTAGCAGATGGTGTTTTACTAATAAAAGGTTAAAGTTTCACGAAAGATTTTTTTTATTTATCGGCAAATCATGTTTTTCTAGTCTATCGTAAAAATGTTTCACTTAGAAAAAGGAACGAACGAAGGAAGGAACGTAATGTGTAGGTATGCGACTTTAGAACATACATTTAAATAAAACTGCTGAAATCTTAATTGTGGCTAAAGTCCATAGGATACACACTACAAACAACACTATTATGTCATTAGTCTAGTGGTTGGGTACTCTGAACTTCCTACTAAGTAAATATCATAAACTAGCTGCGCCCCACGGTTTCACCCGCGAAAGTCCCGATTCCGTGGGAATATCAAAATGAAAAAGTAGCCTATGCCTTCCTCGGTAAATGGACTATCCAACACAAAAATATTTTTTCAATTTGAACCAGTAGTTCCTGAGATTAGCGCGTTCAAACAAACAAACTCTTCAGCTTCATAATAATAAAGTAGGTATAGATTAGTATAGATGTGAAAGTACAAGTGCATTTGTTACTCTTTCACGCAAAAACTACTGAACCGATTACGTTAAAATTCGGTATGTAGCTATGTAAAAAGCTAGAAATCTGGATAAACATTATCCCCCTTATTCCAAAACGAGGTTTAAGGATAGTCCGAGATGTGAATTTAAACCTAAGATTTAGACACAGATTTACTCGTGAACTATAGTCTAAACATGTTAGTGAACTTAGCAGATCATTGTCCAGCAGATCAAAAATAAATGTGAGTTCTTATCGCATGCAGATGAGTTCTACAGTTCCTGATACTTTTTATGAATAGTTCTGGCGTTTTTGCCGAGTTTTTTTTTTTTCAAAATGATCTGCTAACTTCCCGTAGCAGATCATTTTACAGCAGATCAAAAACAAATGTGAGTTCTTTTAGCATGCAGGTCTGTTCTATAGTTCCTAATACTTTTTATAAATAGTTCTGGCGTTTTTGCCGTAAAAAAAGTAAATTGACAAAATAATCTGCTATTGAAGTTCGATAAGTTGACAAATACTATTTTTATAGTTTCAAATTATTTGAAAGGCTGGAACTCTTCCTTTTTCCACATATTCGTATTAGAACTGCAGCCTAGAACTCGATTCGAGATCAGAACCCTGTTCCAAGTGCCAGCAGATCATGTCAGAACTCTTAGATCATGTCAGAATTTTTCACAAGTCGAAAAGTAAGATTTGCAGCGTTTCAAATGACATAGGACGCTAGAACTCTTTTGTTTTAGTTAGTTCAATATCAGAACTGCAGCTTAGAACTCGATTCGATCCTAGAACTCTCGTCCAAGTGCCAGCAGAGCATGTCAGAACTTTTAGAAAAAACTTCAACGGTCAAAATTTTTCACAAGTCAAAAAATAAGATTTGCAGCGTTTCAAATGACAAAGGACACTAGAACTCTTTCGTTTAAGTCAGTTCAATATCAGAACTGCAGCTAAGAACTCGATTCGATCCCAGAACTCTCGTCCAAGTGCCAGCAGAGCATGTCAGAACTCTTAGAAAAAACTTCAACGGTCAAAACTTTTCACAAGTCGAAAAATAAGATTTGCAGCGTTTCAAATGACATAGGACGCTGGAACTCTTTCGTTTTAGTTAGTTCAATATAAGAACTGTGGCTTAGAACTCGATTCGATCCCAGAACTCTCGTCCAAGTGCCAGCAGAGCATGTCAGAACTCTTAGATAAAACTTCAACGGTCAAAACTTTTCACAAGTCGAAAAATAAGATTTGCAGCATTTCAAATGACATGGGACGCTGGAACTCTTTCGTTTTAGTCAGTTCAATATCAGAACTGCAACCTAGAACTCGATTTGATCCCAGAACTCTCGTCCAAGTGCCAGCAGAGCATGTCAGAACTCTTAGATAAAACTTCAACGGTCAAAACTTTTCACAAGTCAAAAATAAGATTTGCAGCATTTCAAATGACATAGGACGCTGGAACTCTTTCGTTTTAGTTAGTTCAATATTAGAACTGCAGCTAAGAACTCGATTCGATCCCAGAACTCTCGTCCAAGTGCCAGCAGAGCATGTCAGAACTCTTAGATAAAACTTCAACGGTCAATACTTTTTACAAGTCGAAAAATAAGATTTGCAGCGTTTCAAATGACATGGGACGCTAGAACTCTTTCGTTTTAGTTAGTTCAATATCAGAACTGCAGCTTAGAACTCGATTCGATCCCAGAACTCTCGTCCAAGTGCCAGCAGAGCATGTCAGAACTCTTAGAAAAAACTTCAACGGTCAAAACTTTTCACAAGTCGAAAAATAAGATTTGCCGCGTTTCAAATGACATAGGACGCAGGAACTCTTTCGTTTTAGTTAGTTCAATATCAGAACTGCAGCTTAGAACTCGATTCGATCCCAGAACTCTCGTCCAAGTGCCAGCAGAGCATGTCAGAACTCTTAGATAAAACTTCAACGGTCAAAACTTTTCACAAGTCGAAAAATAAGATTTGCAGCATTTCAAATGACATGGGACGCTGGAACTCTTTCGTTTTAGTCAGTTCAATATCAGAACTGCAACCTAGAACTCGATTTGATCCCAGAACTCTCGTCCAAGTGCCAGCAGAGCATGTCAGAACTCTTAGATAAAACTTCAACGGTCAAAACTTTTCACAAGTCGAAAAATAAGATTTGCAGCGTTTCAAATGACATAGGACGCTGGAACTATTTCGTTTTAGTTAGTTCAATATCAGAACTGCAGCTTCGAACTCGATTCGATCCCAGAACTCTCGTCCAAGTGCCAGCAGAGCATGTCAGAATTCTTAGATAAAACTTCAACGGTCAAAACTTTTCACAAGTCGAAAAATAAGATTTGCAGCGTTTCAAATGACATAGGACGCTGGAACTCTTTCGTTTTAGTTAGTTCAATATTAGAACTGCAGTTTAGAACTTGATTTGATCCCAGAATTCCCGTCCAAGTGCCAGCAGAGCATGTCAGAACTCTTAGAAAAAACTTCAACGGTCAAAACTTTTCACAAGTCGAAAAATAAGATTTGCAGCGTTTCAAATGACATAGGACGCTGGAACTCTTTCGTTTTAGTTAGTTCAATATCAGAACTGCAGCTTAGAATTCGATTTGATCCCAGAACTCTCGTCCAAGTGCCAGCAGAGCATGTCAGATCTCTTGGATAAAACTTCAACGGTCAAAACTTTTCACAAGACAAAAAATAAGATTTGCAGCGTTTCAAATGACATAGGACGCTGGAACTCTTTTGTTTTAGTTAGTTCAATATCAGAACTGCAGCTAAGAACTCGATTCGATCCCAGAACTCTCGTCCAAGTGCCAGCAGAGCATGTCAGAACTCTTAGATAGAACTTCAACGGTCAAAACTTTTCACAAGTCAAAAAATAAGATTTGCAGCGTTTCAAATGACATAGGACGCTAGAACTCTTTCGTTTTAGTTCGATCAATATCAGAATTGCAGCTTAGAACTCGATTCGATCCCAGAACTCTCGTCCAAGTGCCAGCAGAGCATGTCAGAACTCTTAGATAAAATTTCAACGGTCAAAACTTTTCACAAGTCGAAAAATAAGATTTGCAGCGTTTCAAATGACATAGGACGCTGGAACTCTTTCGTTTTAGTTAGTTCAATATCAGAACTGCAGTTTCGAACTTGATTCGATCCCAGAACTCTCGTCCAAGTGCCAGCAGAGCATGTCAGTATAGTATCCGAAATGAAAGGCACGGACATTCGATTCAGACTGTTTATTAACAACTGTAGGGTAGGTGACAATTATAAAAGTACCGAAATACACTACATTTCCCTCCCCAACAAAAAAAAGTAATAAATGAACTTATAGCTACTTAAACTAAATGCTAAGCAACATCTGTCCTATAAAAGAATATACACGCAAGTATACAATATTATAATACCTAGTTATACATGGGATAAACGTACCAAACTAGTTACTCGTTACCCAACACAAACCTACCCCTGATGATATTATTACACACGTATGCTTAATTACATTAAGTATCAATCCAATGATAATTAATAAATAAGTAAACGCCATAGTAGATAAGAATTAACAGTTATTGCTCATCCAAACTAGTGTCCATAATTTGTATTAATACATAGGTACCTATGGACATAGTGATATTATGGCTAGTATTGTTACATTTATGGTAGGTATGTAAATTAAATTACATTAATAAAAATAATGTTAATGCTAACTGTGACTATTCCTACATTTATTTATAGTCGTTTCGCTCGTCGTACGGATGAAAATAAAGTAGGTGGGTATATAGTATGTGCAAACGAGCACCTAAGCTAAGTATATATATTCTTATACAGGGACATCCACTGTTTCAATCAACTACTGCCTATGTTTACGTGGTCTTAGCTTCATTTTACGGATCGGTGTATTAGCCTGTGCATTGTTGTCCAAAGATGTAGGCGACGACGCAGCTGTCGTCGGCACCGGCGGCGCGGGCGGCGCGGGCGGCGCGGCTATGTCAGTGTGTACGGTGGCTAGTGGGCTAACCGCGGCTAAGGCCGCCCGATACGTAGTTTCCGGCGACACCGCCGAGGACTCGGACAACGACCGAGGTCTTTGTTGCGTACTAGGATAGTTGGTGCTAGCAATGGGTGACTCATTCCCTTCACCATCAGTGATAGTAACTGATCTGTGCTGATTATTCGCTTCACTCGGCATCGACCACGAAAAGCGAGTAGGCTTTTTATTTAGCATAATTTGATCAATATGTTTTTCACTAACTCCATTATTGTCGGTAGTGACTTTGTAGGTTACCGAACCCGTCCGTTCGCTTATAATACCTTCCTTCCACTTAGGACCGTGTTTACTGAAGTTTCTAACGAGTACCGAATCTCCAGGTGTTAGTGTACGAGTGGTACCGCCTGCACGTTCAGTTTGTGCGCGTTGTGCAGCTTCCATGCATTGTGCGGTCCCAGGGGCGCGCAACATGTCCAATCTCGTGCGTAACCTGTGTCCAAGTAAAGCCACCGCAGGCTCCACTTGTGTACTGCAATGTGCACTGTTTCTATATTGCAATAGGAATTTACTTAAAGCTAAGTCAATGTTTTGACCTTCAACTGAAGCTTTTTTAATAACCTTTTTAATTGTCCGCACACCGTTTTCAGCGGCGCCATTACTCGAAGGATGGTACGCTGCAGTTAGTATGTGCACGACCCAGTTCATTTTTAGAAAGGTTTCAAACTCGATTGAAGTAAACGGTGGGCCACCGTCCGTTACTATTTGCTTTGGTAATCCGAATCTAGCAAATAATTCTCTTAGTTTACCAATTACCAGACGCGCTGACGTGCCGCTCGACATGGTAAATACTTCAATCCACTTTGAGTGAGAATCAATAATTAAAAAATAATATACACCTTTATATATTAAAAAGTCGACATGTAATCTAACCCATGGTTCCGACGGCCAAGTAAAAGGGACCGGGACTGCAGCGGGTGGCGCGTCCCGTTCGCTTCTACAAGCATCACAAACACGTACTCTAGTTTCGATGTCTGAGTCAATCATTGGCCACCACACGTAATTACGCGCTATTTGTTTCATGCGTACAATGCCAATATGACCGACATGAATTTCTTCGATTATTTGTTTTCTTAAAATATTCGGAATTACCACCCGATAGCCCCAAACGATACAACCATGATCGATATGTAAGCTATCATTACGATGGAAATACGGCTTTTCGTTCTCCACCTCTGTCTCGATGGGCCAACCGCTCATAATATATGCATAGATTTTACATAAAATGACATCTTTTTTTGTTTCTCTCGCCACTTCTCTGTGGCTTAATGGAAAAGTTTCTTCCACAAAATGAAGATATGCTGCGTCCTCCTCCTCATTTGAATCCTTATTAGTATCAAGCGGGAGTCGAGATAGGCCATCAGCATTCCCATTTTTATCGGTAGACACGAAAACTATATCAAAGTTATATGCAGCTAAACGAATCGCGTATCTTTGCAAACGGCTCGCTGCCGTTTGGGGTATACCATGTTTGGGACCGAAAATATATGTAAGCGCCTTATGGTCACTTTTTAATGTAAACTTACGTCCAAAAAGATATTGATGATGTCTATTTACTCCGTATACGATAGCTAACGCCTCTTTATCAATTTGACTATAACGGCGCTCGGCTTGATTAAGCGTACGCGAGGCGCAGCACACAATGCGTTCGCTGCCGTCCGGATATACGTGCGACAGCACAGCGCCCAGCCCATGTGAACTGCTGTCGACGGCTAACACTAACGGTAACTGCGGGTCGTAATGAGCTAACACACCCCCGTTCACTAATTGCTCTTTTATTTGAGCAAATGCGTCTTTGCACGCCTCCGACCACTGCCAACGAGCACCTTTGGCCAACAATGCATAGAGAGGATTTAAAGTCGAACTAATATTTTTAATAAAACGCGAGTAATAGTTAATTAAACCTAATGCTGCCCTTAACTGAGTGACATTCTGTGGAGCTGGCAAGTTCACTATGGCGGCTACCTTATTTTCGTCCGTATGAACACCGCGTTTATTTATTTTATAACCTAAGTAATGTACTTCGTTTTTAAAGAATTCACATTTTTCAATTTTTATTCTTAGACCAGCGTCCCTTAACCTAGCCAATACTGACTGTAAATTTCTTAAATGTATTTCTCTAGATTTTCCTGAAATACAAATGTCATCAATAAAACACACAACTCCGTCGATCCCACATAGCGTTTCCTCGATCAATTTTTGAAAAATTTCTGGTAAACACTTAATACCAAATGGGGCTCTGCGATAGACAAAAATTCCTATGTGCGTTGTGATCGCCGTTAGTGGTTGGGAGCCCTCATCCAATAATAGCTGCAAATAAGCGTTTTTTAAATCTAATTTTGTGAATTGCTCCCCACCACTAAGTGCCGCGAACAGCTGTTCGATTCGTGGTAGTGGATAATGAAAATCTTTTAATTGTTTATTTACTGTTATTTTATAATCTCCACAAATACGAATCGAACCATCGCGCTTAATAATGGGCACTATTGGAGTACCATAATCCGACCTTTCGACCTTATATATAATGTTTTCGGATTGTAAACGTTCGAGTTCTCGCTCAACAGGATCGCGCAATGCTAAGGGTAAAGGACGCGCTTTGCAGAATATCGGCTGTTTTTCTTTAAGGTACAATTTTATCTTAGTTTTAAAAGTGCCTATACCATCTTTAAACACATCTGGAAATTCATTTTTCAATTTTAATATCAATTGTTCGTTGTCGTCACTAATTTGGTTTAAATTAATCGAGTTGAGCTTTAATTTACGTAACCAAACACGGCCCAGGAGCGGCGGTCCTCCGTTTATGATAACAAATAACGGTAAATCGACCGTCTCGCTCTCACTCGAGACCCGAACAGTGATGCGCCCCCGTGGTTTGATCGCATCGCCAGTGTACGATTGTAATTTAATGTTATCTAGAATGATAGGCAAATGATTCAAGTATTGTTCATAAAATGTATTTGAAACTGCCGATATTCTGCTTCCCGTGTCTACTTCAAATGAAATAATTATATTTTCTACCTTAAGTTCACAATGATAGGGTCCATCTTTACCGTTTTTCTTCGCCGTTAATATCTTGAATAAGCCGTCACTGTCGTCACTTCCCGATTCACTATTATCGAGATAATTTTGTGATTTTGACTGACCAACACTGACACTTTTCGACATTTTCGAACACGTAGAAGCTAAATGCCCCTTCACATTACACTTATTACACGTATAAGCTTTAAAACGACACTTATTCGGCGCATGATTATCTTTCCCACAACGCCAGCAAGCGGGCCGTCGCTGCGCTCGCGGGGCTCCGCCGCCCACACGATGCAATCCGGCCGCGCCCTGCATGAGTCCTACTGAGCCCGGCGCTCCGTCGCTGCTGCTGCCCGCGATCGCCATGAGCGGCGACGCCGCCGCTTTCACCGCGTTCTGCCCGGCCGCTTCCAGTCCTAGCGCCAGCTCCACTGCCCGTTTATAATCCAAAGTAGCTTCCGCAAACAATCGGGAACGCATGTCTTCACTACGAAGCCCCGACACAAACTGGTCTCTGAGGTTCTCCTCCAATTTAGAGCCAAAATTGCAATGTGTCGAGAGATGCTTTAAGCTTTGAAGAAACATACCAATGCTTTCGTTGTCTGCCTGCCTCCTTTGACGAAAAATATGCCGCTCTGAGATTTCTGACCTCTTTGGTTCCAAGTGGTTTTTTATTAACTCCACTAAATCCTCGAATCTCTTATTTTCCGGATAATCAGGTGCACAAAGATCGCACATTAAATCGTAAGTAGCTCCGCCGACATGAGTGACCAACGTGGCCACGCGCAACTCGTCCGCGATCGTATTTAGTTTGATAAACTGTTCTACGAGACGTATATATGCGTTCCAGCTACGCGTCCCGTTAAGATCGAACTCGTAAAGCTTGCCGACAGGCATTTTGCGATGTTTTGAAGCACTTTTTGCACTAAATCGTCGCCAGTTATAGTATCCGAAATGAAAGGCACGGACATTCGATTCAGACTGTTTATTAACAACTGTAGGGTAGGTGACAATTATAAAAGTACCGACATACACTACAGTCAGAACTCTTAGATAAAACTTCAACGGTCAAAACTTTTCACAAGTCAAAAAATAAGATTTGCAGCGTTTCAAATGACATAGGACGCTGGAACTCTTTTGTTTTAGTTAAATCAATATCAGAACTGCAGCTAAGAACTCGATTCGATCCCAGAACTCTCGTCCAAGTGCCAGCAGAGCATGTCAGAACTCTTAGATAAAACTTCAACAGTCAAAACTATTCACAAGTCGAAAAATAAGATTTGCAGCGTTTCAAATGACAAAGGACGCTAGAACTCTTTCGTTTTAGTTAGTTCAATATTAGAACTGCAGCTAAGAACTCGATTCGATCCCAGAACTCTCGTCCAAGTGCCAGCAGAGCATGTCAGAACTCTTAGATAAAACTTCAACGGTCAATACTTTTTACAAGTCGAAAAATAAGATTTGCAGCGTTTCAAATGACATGGGACGCTGGAACTCTTTCGTTTTAGTTAGTTCAATATCAGAACTGCAGCTTAGAACTCGATTCGATCCCAGAACTCTCGTCCAAGTGCCAGCAGAGCATGTCAGAACTCTTAGATAAAACTTCAACGGTCAAAACTTTTCACAAGTCGAAAAATAAGATTTGCAGCGTTTCAAATGACATAGGACGCTAGAACTCTTTCGTTTAAGTCAGTTCAATATCAGAACTGCAGCTAAGAACTCGATTCGATCCCAGAACTCTCGTCCAAGTGCCAGCAGAGCATGTCAGAACTCTTAGAAAAAACTTCAACGGTCAAAACTTTTCATAAGTCGAAAAATAAGATTTGCAGCGTTTCAAATGACATAGGACGCTGGAACTCTTTCGTTTTAGTTAGTTCAATATCAGAACTGCAGCTTAGAATTCGATTCGATCCCAGAACTCTCGTCCAAGTGCCAGCAGAGCATGTCAGATCTCTTAGATAAAACTTCAACGGTCAAAACTTTTTACAAGTCAAAAAATAAGATTTGCAGCGTTTCAAATGACATAGGACGCTGGAACTCTTTTGTTTTAGTTAAATCAATATCAGAACTGCAGCTAAGAACTCGATTCGATCCCAGAACTCTCGTCCAAGTGCCAGCAGAGCATGTCAGAACTCTTAGATAAAACTTCAACAGTCAAAACTATTCACAAGTCGAAAAATAAGATTTGCAGCGTTTCAAATGACAAAGGACGCTAGAACTCTTTCGTTTAAGTCAGTTCAATATCAGAACTGCAGCTAAGAACTCGATTCGATCCCAGAACTCTCGTCTAAGTGCCAGCAGAGCATGTCAGAACTCTTAGAAAAAACTTCAACGGTCAAAACTTTTCACAAGTCGAAAAATAAGATTTGCAGCGTTTCAAATGACATAGGACGCTGGAACTCTTTCGTTTTAGTTAGTTCAATATCAGAACTGCAACCTAGAACTCGATTTGATCCCAGAACTCTCGTCCAAGTGCCAGCAGAGCATGTCAGAACTCTTAGATAAAACTTCAACGGTCAAAACTTTTCACAAGTCAAAAAATAAGATTTTCAGCATTTCAAATGACATAGGACGCTAGAACTCTTTCGTTTTAGTTAGTTCAATATTAGAACTGCAGCTAAGAACTCGATTCGATCCCAGAACTCTCGTCCAAGTGCCAGCAGAGCATGTCAGAATTCTTAGATAAAACTTCAACGGTCAAAACTTTTCACAAGTCGAAAAATAAGATTTGCAGCGTTTCAAATGACATAGGACGCTGGAACTCTTTCGTTTTAGTTAGTTCAATATTAGAACTGCAGTTTAGAACTTAATTTGATCCCAGAATTCCCGTCCAAGTGCCAGCAGAGCATGTCAGAACTCTTAGAAAAAACTTCAACGGTCAAAACTTTTCACAAGTCGAAAAATAAGATTTGCAGCGTTTCAAATGACATAGGACGCTGGAACTCTTTCGTTTTAGTTAGTTCAATATCAGAACTGCAGCTTAGAATTCGATTTGATCCCAGAACTCTCGTCCAAGTGCCAGCAGAGCATGTCAGATCTCTTGGATAAAACTTCAACGGTCAAAACTTTTCACAAGACAAAAAATAAGATTTGCAGCGTTTCAAATGACATAGGACGCTGGAACTCTTTTGTTTTAGTTAGTTCAATATCAGAACTGCAGCTAAGAACTCGATTCGATCCCAGAACTCTCGTCCAAGTGCCAGCAGAGCATGTCAGAACTCTTAGATAGAACTTCAACGGTCAAAACTTTTCACAAGTCAAAAAATAAGATTTGCAGCGTTTCAAATGACATAGGACGCTAGAACTCTTTCGTTTTAGTTCGATCAATATCAGAATTGCAGCTTAGAACTCGATTCGATCCCAGAACTCTCGTCCAAGTGCCAGCAGAGCATGTCAGAACTCTTAGATAAAATTTCAACGGTCAAAACTTTTCACAAGTCGAAAAATAAGATTTGCAGCGTTTCAAATGACATAGGACGCTGGAACTCTTTCGTTTTAGTTAGTTCAATATCAGAACTGCAGTTTCGAACTCGATTCGATCCCAGAACTCTCGTCCAAGTGCCAGCAGAGCATGTCAGAACTCTTAGAAAAAACTTCAACGGTCAAAATTTTTCACAAGTCGAAAAATAAGATCTGCAGCGTTTCAAATGACATGGGACGCTGGAACTCTTTCGTTTTAGTCAGTTCAATATCAGAACTGCAGTTTAGAACTTGATTTGATCCCAGAACTCCCGTCCAAGTGCCAGCAGAGCATGTCAGAACTCTTAGATAAAACTTTAACGGTCAATACTTTTCACAAGTCGAAAAATAAGATTTGCAGCGTTTCAAATGACATGGGACGCTAGAACTCTTTCGTTTTAGTTAGATCAATATTAGAACTGCAGCTTAGAACTCGATTCGATCCCAGAACTCTCGTCCAAGTGCCAGCAGAGCATGTCAGAACTCTTAGATAAAACTTCAACGGTCAAAACTTTTAACAAGTCGAAAAATAAGATTTTCAGCGTTTCAAATGACATAGGACGCTGGAACTCTTTCGTTTTAGTTAGTTCAATATCAGAACTGCAGCTAAGAACTCGATTCGATCCCAGAACTCTCGTCCAAGTGCCAGCAGAGCATGTCAGAACTCTTAGATAAAACTTCAAAGGTCAAAACTTTTCACAAGTCGAAAAATAAGATTTGCAGCGTTTCAAATGACATAGGACGCTAGAACTCTTTCGTTTTAGTCAGTTCAATATCAGAACTGCAGCTTAGAACTCGATTCGATTCCAGAACTCTCGTCCAAGTGCCAGCAGAGCGTGTCAGAACTCTTAGATAATGTCAAAACTTTTATCAAGTCAAAAAATAAGATTTGCAGCATTTCAAATCACATAGGACGCTGGAACTCTGTCAGAACTTTTCAGAAAGCAAAACTAATATTTTCAGCGTTTTAGTAGTAGGTACAGTACACAACAAAAGTGCAGACCCACCGTAGAGTTCTAAAAAAACAAGGACCAAGTTTCAGTAGGTGCAGTCGGTAACAAAAGTGCCGACCCAACGTAGAGTTCTTAAAAACAAGGACAAAATTTTGACATTATCTGAGAGTTCTGACATGCTCTGCTGGCACTTGGACGAGAGTTCTGGGATCGAATCGAATTCTAAGCTGCAGTTCTGATATTGAACTAACTAAAACGAAAGAGTTCCAGCGTCCTATGTCATTTGAAACGCTGCAAATCTTATTTTTCGACTTGTGAAAAGTTTTGACCGTTGAAGTTTTTTCTAAGAGTTCTGACATGCTCTGCTGGCACTTGGACGAGAGTTCTGGGATCGAATCGAGTTCTTAGCTGCAGTTCTAATATTGAACTAACTAAAACGAAAGAGTTCCAGCGTCCTATGTCATTTGAAACGCTGCAAATCTTATTTTTCGACTTGTGAAAAGTTTTGACCGTTGAAGTTTTATCTAAGAATTCTGACATGCTCTGCTGGCACTTGGACGAGAGTTCTGGGATCGAATCGAGTTCGAAGCTGCAGTTCTGATATTGAACTAACTAAAACGAAAGAGTTCCAGCGTCCTATGTCATTTGAAACGCTGCAAATCTTATTTTTCGACTTGTGAAAAGTTTTGACCG
Organism: Idaea aversata; assembly: GCA_907269075.1. Lineage (NCBI taxonomy): Eukaryota > Metazoa > Arthropoda > Insecta > Lepidoptera > Geometridae > Idaea > Idaea aversata. The sequence goes on from OU026087.1 coordinate 12,795,304, forward strand.
TTGAAGTTTTTTCTAAGAGTTCTGACATGCTCTGCTGGCACTTGGACGAGAGTTCTGGGATCAAATCGAGTTCTAGGTTGCAGTTCTGATATTGAACTGACTAAAACAAAAGAGTTCTAGCGTCCTATATCATTTGAAACGCTGCAAATCTTACTTTTCGACTTGTGAAAAATTCTGACATGATCTAAGAGTTCTGACATGATCTGCTGGCACTTGGAACAGGGTTCTGATCTCGAATCGAGTTCTAGGCTGCAGTTCTAATACGAATATGTGGATAAAAGAAGAGTTCCAGCCTTTCAAATAATTTGAAACTATAAAAATAGTATTTGTCAACTTATCGAACTTCAATAGCAGATTATTTTGTCAATTTACTTTTTTTACGGCAAAAACGCCAGAACTATTTATAAAAAGTATCAGGAACTATAGAACAGACCTGCATGCTAAAAGAACTCACATTTGTTTTTGATCTGCTGTAAAATGATCTGCTACGGGAAGTTAGCAGATCATTTTGAAAAAAAAAATCTCGGCAAAAACGCCAGAACTATTCATAAAAAGTATCAGGAACTGTAGAACTCATCTGCATGCGATAAGAACTCACATTTATTTTTGATCTGCTGGACAATGATCTGCTAAGTTCACTAACATAGTCTAAACACTATCTCTATAGATTATATAGGGAACAATAGTCTAAACACCATCCCTTTAGATTATATAGGGATAGTGTTTAGACTAAAGTTCACGAGTAAATCTGTATCTAAATCTAAGGTTTAAATCTACATCTCGGATTATCCTTAAACCTTGTTTTGGAATAAGGGGGTAATGGGTTCCTTTTAATCCCGATATTGCTACGGGACTCGGACTTAGGCGGGAGCAATCGCGGGCGCAGCTAGTAATATTATACATCCGAAGGTTTATTTATTTGTTCCCTCCTAACAGTCATATGACTGGACCGATTTGGATGAAATTCGGCATAGTGGTAGTTTAGGGAATGGAGAGGGACATAGGACTTTTGGTTTCGAGATTCAGGCGGGATCGGGACTTACGCGTGAAACCGCGGGCGCAGCTGATGAGACGATAATAATAAGAGAGTTGTAATTTTTACACAATATAATAATATTATGTATTTCTTTTGCCGCTCTATAATTAAATACTGACAAATTTAAAAATATAAGTGGGGCACCCATCCCAACCCTCATGGTACGGAACCCTTCGTGCGCAAGTCCGACTCGTACTTGATTTAGTGTTCCGTACCTCAAAAGGTAAAAAAAGAACCCTTATAAGATCACTTTCTTGTCTGTCTGTCTGTCCGTGTGTCACCACCGATTATCTCAGGAAGGGGTGAACCTAGCAAGTTGAAATTCATACTAGATACTACGGTCGATGGTCCCTATTAGGTGTATAAAAATCAAAGCCCTGAACCAACACGATAACAAGATATGGGCAAATGGAGGCTTCCGGCGACTGGGACCGCAACCCACTGGAACCGCGGTCCCGGTTGCCGGATTCATTTATTTTATTATTTTTCTTCCGTCGAGTGGGACCGCTCGCAAATAAACAAAGAAATCAATTGTTCAAGAAAAATAGTACAGTCAACGAAAAAATGTTTGAAGTAATAATTTAAGAAAAAAACTCTTTAATTCAAAAATATCATTGAAAAAATACGCGAAACCTTTGATTATTTTTAATTTAAAAAAATTAATTACCTTTATTTTCAAATGTTCAAATTCCTTTTTCAAAATGACACCCATAGAATTTGAGTTCGTTTTAATTAGGAGTGATTGTTGACTGTGATTATTGTATAATACGTATTTATGTGTATATTTTTATTTTATTTTAACGTCTAAGGCTGACTATTATCAAAATATGCAAATATGTAATAGGAGGTTTGTACCAGGGGTATACTGATTCGTATGAGAGCAAGCCTTTACACACCACCACCACTTTCTGTTACCTACAGTGTGAATTGTATGATGACGCAAAAACTTGTAAGTACTAAGTACAAGAGTAGAGTTCTAAAATACTATTATTGGCATGTTTTCATTCTAATAATTTTTGTTTAATAAATTGATGAGTTAGAAGACTTTAACTTTAACTAAAGCAGGTGCCTATAATCTTGCTTGTGTTGAAAACATTCTTATAACAGTCGTTTTGGAGCTCTACGGTGGGTCTGCAATTATGCAGCCGACGTACGTAACAAAATTTACCTAAATTTTTTACTTTTTTATATTTCAGAATGTTCCCTTTACCTGTGCTGTGAGACCTTACTTTTGACCAAAATTGACAATTCCAGGTCAACCGAAAGTACCTACCTACCCTATAGGTTTTGGGTCGAAAACCTATATGGTAGTTCCCATTGACCGAATCACGAAATTTGGCAAAAAGTAAGGTGTTACAGCACCATAAAGGAAAAATTACAAATAAAAAATAAGTTGAAAATTAAAGGGTGTCCCCATACATACATAGTTGCACCAATTTAACTTGACCCTTACATTGTATGGGCGCCCAAACGAAACAGGGGTCAAGGTAAATTGGTACCTACAGTACACCTAACATACCATTGCAAGGGTAAAAAAGAGAGTTAAAACTAATGTACGGAACCCTCGGCGCACGAGTACGACTCGCACTTGACCGGTTTTTCATTTGGTGTCAAAGATCATTATAACGAATAGGTAGGTATGTAGTTTTGAAAATAGTAAAATTATTATGACACGAGTCGTGACCAACTTATTCGATGATAAATTAACTGCGTTTTAAAGAGACAAACATACTTAAGTAACTTTAAAATGTGAATATAAAATTCTCATAACTCAACCGCATTATGCATGGTCCCATGAGCAGTGACGTTTTGTTAAAGAGAAAGTTGCCCGCCCACAGTACTTACGTATATGCAACAGTCGTATTTCGAGCCCAAAGCTCCATCATTCAGCTCTCGATCCTCCTCCTTCACTCTTCAGTGTTCTGTTTACCTTACAATAATGCTAGAGTGCTGTTGTGTTTGCATAGAGATCGTTTAGTAACAGTGTGTGAATTACCAATAAGTGCTTCGAAGGTTCAATATGGAAACATCATCGAAGATAAGTAGTTTGATAACTGATTAAGTACATATTGATATTAAAGTATATTTAGGTACAGTTACTTGTGCATCTTATAATTTAAATCAGTCTGGAATAACCAGTATATCGTAGGAACGTGATGTTTTGATTGAACTATGAATCTTATCCTTGATCAGCGCGTGGGTGAAGCACATTCTATTTAGCTAATTAAATTGTTACGTCTACCCGGGAGTGTCTCTAAGTCGGCCGTGCTCACCGTTGCTTATCATATGATATATCATCTGGCAGCATTCGGCCTTGTCATCTGATACCGAAATTCGATATCACAGGACTGGACACGCATAGATCACTAGAGTAACATTACATACGGGAATCAAACGATTCCTCAATTCAGTCAGTGGCGAGATCTATGCAGTTTCACACGTTCAAGATTCTGATTATTAGATTTGCGCTATGAAGCGCAAGGAACAGACTCCTGCGCAAAGCGCTGGTAGAGTAAGGAGTCTTATATCAACGAGGACAAGTCAACAACAGCAAAGGAAGGTGCAGAGTGCAAGCGCCAGAAGCCTACTACCAAGAAGCTATTCCTCACCTTCGCAAAACGACCAGGAATGTCATTTATCACCAACACCCCAAAGAGCGTTTGTTATGCGCAGCTACTCCTCTCCAGATTCTAAGTCTGTAGACTACAGGCGGAACTCTGATTCGTTTTACAGACCTAAAAATCATGGATCGAGGAGCGAGCTCGATTCCGATCTGGAAAATTTCGAACAATTCGAAGAATGTATTTTAGATATTGATGCCGATCAGGACGACAGTTCTTTGGGGCAGTACCGGAGCAGTCCTGAGAGAGACGAACCAAAGAGAGTGGTAACATCGCTTCTTCATGGCAGTGGATTACAAAGAGTATTCATCAGACCAGTTGCATCACAAAGTCAGCATGTTTCCCGTACAGAAATGAGGGAAGCGCAAAAGAAAGATAAGACGGGTAATTCCTAATTTTAAGTCCATAGAGGTGCATATAGGTAGGTAGGTACTGCTAAATAATTCCTTTTACCCAGAAATGTTACATAAAGATTAAAGATGTAACTATGCGGTACTTCTATCGGTTAGTAAAAAATATAAATAGACCAAGTAATAATTTCAGCTCAGCTCCTAGCTCAAATATTAACTGTATTTATTCTTCATCTGGCTTTATACGAAGCAAGGTTATATTACGCAACGTGTTTACACATACTATGTAAATGCAAAGATTATACGTACTAATTCAATCGCGTGCAATTAGGTTCAGTGCCGTATAGTTTAATATCAAATTATATTTTAATATCACTTCTAAGACCGTTGCGAAATTCTTTTCATTTTGATTAAATAAACTATTCAAATATAAACAGCTAAAGAGGAAAATGTTTGGATTTGTTAGGACATTTTAGATTTAAATACATAAGTATTTATTTACATTTTAGTATGTCTGAAACGCTTGTTGCTTGTATAACAAATTTTCTACTTTAAATATTATGAAGTTTTTGTGGTAGGTAGGTTTTAAAATCACTTATGTTTAAAATAGAATTACCTGTCGGCCTGTAGGTAAAAAATGTTTATAACAACGAATTATAATAAAATTCTATCAATGCATTATATCAAAAACAAGTAAGTATGTATTTAGTAGTAGTATCACTAAATACTGAAACGAAATTTTCAGGAGGAAAATGCCTAAATTTCCGGCCCTTGGTTGTTAAAATGCCGACTTGCCACGTCGTGCATCAGGAGCCGGTAACATCGCCAGGTGTCGAGGAGTTGCAGACTTCTCCTCAGCTGGAAATGGAGTCGGATGAGCTGGACAGAGAGCTGGATAACGCTGAACAGCAGCTGGAGAAAGGCGTCGCTATTGCCACTGAAGAAAGTGATGCTGACACGGTAAGTACAAATAGGTTGAATTATTTGACGACCTCTGTGGCGCGTCGGGCGAACACCCGACTGCGACGCAGAAGGTTGCGGGTTCGATTCCCGCCGGGAACAAGTATTTATGCTGATTTATCTTTAGCTCTTTTATTTATAAGCCGAATCGATTCAGACTACCTAAAAGTTTACTAGAAAGATAAATAGAATATGTTCTAATTACCTACAATCTACCTGTCAATATTTAAGATGATTAAATATCATTTAATTTTGTCCAAAAAAAAAGGACTTATAAAATTACATAATGTCTTAAAAGTAATATAACATCCTTCGACTAAATAAATAAGTCACACTGACCTAACAGTGATGATTGCAACAAATATAAATAAATAAATATTGCAGGACATTCCACACATCGCCATCTAGCCCCAAGATAAGTAACTAGACTTGTGTTATGGGTGCTAGACAACGGATAATACGACTTAGTCCCATCGGCCCCGCTGGCTCTGCCCCGCCAGCGGGGCAGATGGGAAAAAGTGTTGCATCGGCCCCGCTGAACGCAGACGCGGACGCTAGCGGGGCCGATGAAACAAATTAAGTTTCATTTGCCCCACTATAGGACTTACTTCCGTCGGGAACGCTAGCAGATGGGAAAAAGAGATTGATTCATCGGCCCCGCTAGCGTCGGCGTCGGCGTTTTGCGGGGACGATGGGTAGGTACAGATCAAGTTACAAATAGAGGCAATCAATACTTAGGTTGCCGAAAAAGGAATGTCTGTAATTAAAATGGTTTGTATGTTAATCAGTTTTTATTGAGTGCTCAAAATACATAATATTTTAATAATAAAAAAATACACACAACAAGAACATCACATAAACATTTTTTAATTTTCATAATCATAGATGATAGTCACACAAATTACATTAATCAGTCTTCATTAATGAACATTAATGCCTAAACTGCTGACAGTTTTGTAAGATGAATATAATATTTTAGGTAAACAACATAACATAAAAAATACAGTATTTGACAAAAAATCAACGAGAGAAAACATTAACATTACAAACTATGTCAGTGTTTCGAGAAAATGTCTACTGGTTATTGGTCCATTTACAAATTTCAAGATCAAGTAATACTATTTAAATAATCAACAAAACAAAAAAAACACAAAACAAGGACATTACTTAATAACTAGTTTCTTAATTTTTAATAGAGCCAGCCGAACTTAAGAAACTTAAAAAACTTTTTGGTCCAACGCCAAACCTCAACTCAACTCAAGTCAAAACGCGTCTATAGACAGCGCGAAGTCAAATCCATGACAACCGTGTAAACGTGAAATTACTAATTATTGTGTCGCAGTAAAGTAAAGCGAAGTTCGGAGATAGTCACTCTTTAGCTGTTACATATTGTGCAATTCTAAAAAAAAAACTGAATTCTGATTTTGATGTGTCCCATAAATTGACTTTTGTTTTTTACGTAATATAAACATATTTTGTTCAAGATAACAATTACATAAATAAAAGCACTGAATTATTGTTTATATTCCTGCTCTAATTCTTGTAAAAGTTAGACCATTTATGAAAAAACTATTAAAAGTTAGAAGTTTGAGTGTGCAAATGTATCAAGAGTGATGTGTCCCATTATGCAGTGTATGACTTTCTATAAGAATATTAAAGAAAATATTGAGTTTGCATTTAACTTTTTGGTACTATCTTAGACTTACTCCCATCGGCCCGGCTGGCTCTATTAAAAATTAAGAAACTAGTTATTAAGTAATGTCCTATTATTAGTTTTTTTATTCATATAACAATTATCGATACATATCATTTAAAAACACACAAAAGAAATTAAATTACACAAATAAAAATTAAAAACAAAAACACAGAAAGGCACACATTACAAATAATTACAAATAAAAAACCCCGTCCAGAGCGTCTCCACGCGGCATCGTCCCCAAGAGACTGGCGGCATTCCCTCTCTGGATAGCCAGGCTCACCCTTTGAGCGAAGAAGCCGCCAGCCCTCCGGTCACCTGATGCCACATTAAGACGCCCCGCCAGGTCCCTAAAGAATAAATGGGCACTGGGGCCCCAAGCTCCCAGAGTTTCTACCCCCACGGGAACGAACATGTAACTGCCCTCCAGGTCCACATATTTGCGGGACTTAAGGCACTCCGCCTGCGCGGCCGCTGCCCCAGCCTGTCCGGACGTGGATGGCACGTGTGAAGGTGCCAACGTATCCACACAGGTCGCATCCCACACCAAAGACAAGCCCTGCCTCCAGGGAATGAGCGATAATCCGTCGGGCCTCTTGCCATCCGATCGAACAATTCCGTTTGGCTCTAATATTGCCGGAATGTTCGCCGAGGCAAGTGCCCGACGGATTACGTCGTTCAAAGCGGCATGGCGAGGGATGCGACCCGCACTCCGCTGACACGAGAGACCGTGATGCCCCAACTCGTCCACCAGCCGCCCACACTGACACTGATGGGGCTGCACCGTCCTAACCCCCACACGTAAACCAATAGCTAACGACAGAGTAATGTCGTCTAGAAACGTCCCAGTATGAGGTGAAGGCACCGCGTTGAGCCATAGACCAGACTCCCGCTGGGACACCGCAAGCAACCGAGCCCGCTCCGACGGGTTCACACATGACTCAACAAGCTCCCGCTGCAACCGTTCACACAACAATTCATCCCAAGACCTCTGAGAAGACAGACAGGTGGGAGATGTGCAGCACAACACATCCCACTCACTCCGTGCCTCCAAAAGACGGGCAACCTCCACCAAACCCAATGAAGGACCCACAATTTGTTTAAAGAGTTCGAGGCACCCGTACGCAGAAGCCAAGAAGGCCGGCAAAGCCACAGAAGACACCCTACGCACACCTATGCCACCCAAACGTACCGGAAGGGAGGCTTGAGCCCACGCTTTGTCCCTCAATGGCAAATTCAGGACTGTAGATAAAATGTCCCTGATGCACTCGTCAACCTCCGCCAACAACCCAGGGAACTTCCACAGGTGAGCGCACCTAAGCACATACGTAAACCTCGGGACGAAAAGGCAAAACCTGATAATGGTAAGCGCATAATGTGCACCTATCTCCCGTAGACGAACAGAACACTCCCTAAACTTGCGGATTTGTTCCGAAACGAAATTTGGCACAGAACCATCAAGAAGTGGTGCACCCAGCAATCGCAGGGACTCCTCGGCGACTAATTGGATATCCGGTGCCACGTCCCTAAAGCTGGAGACCACATCACGCCTATCATCATCCGAAAATTGGGAGGGAATATAAAGCTCACACTTAGAAAAGTTGAGATCCAGGCCAACGGTTGAGAAACTTCCCATAAGAGCCTTCAAATCGTCCAGTACGACATCAGGTCTCCCACCCAAAGTACCATCATCCAAATACCAAAGGTTGAAGCTGGATTTTAAAGCAGAAATAAAGGGATGGATACCCAAACTAAAAATTGCGGGGCCGAGGGGATCTCCCTGCTGACAGCCCACAGCAGACTGCAGGGCGTGCTTCCCATATGTCAACCTAGACGTTTGCCCGTAGCTCTGCCAAAGGTACGGATATATTTCCGGAATATGTGCCTTCGCTTCCCTGAGCATGGCTCCCCGGTCCAAGGAATTGAAGGCATTCCTTACATCCACCTTCAACAAGATATTACTACCCCCAGCCTCCAAAAATGAGCGGGCCGCGTGCACAGCTGCCTCAAAACCACCTCTGGAGCCAAAACCCACCTGAAGAGGTTGGAACTTCGCACCCAAGGACGATGACACACGCCCACATGCAATCTTGGAAGTCAGTCTTCTATAAGTCATGCCCACCGCGATAGGCCTGATTCCCCCATCCTTCTTCTTTAGAGCGCACAAGTTAGCACCGTACAGAACCTCAAGGACTGAATCAATGACCCTGCCACTCAACATGAGATCCACCAGGCCAACAATGCTCAGGAGCAACTCCCTCCCAATGTCGCCAGCCGACAGACAGACTAAGTCTTTTATGTGCTGAGGGGAAATACCATCCAAGCCCGCACTAGTGCCTGCTTTAAACGACATAATGGCCGACAACACCGTATCCGGAGAAATAGTGGGTTTCACACAATCGAAATCAGGATCTACACAAGGCTGGGCAGTGGAAGCCAAAGGAGGATGCTTGCAACGAAGAGCCTGAAGAGTCTCCTCGCTGTCTGGGGCGACTGCATCGTCAGAAAACAACAATTGGCCAGCTCCCCTCAAGTCCCCCTCGCCCACCTTAGACTCCACCTTCCTGAAAATGTTATAAGGTCTGTGACGGTGGTAACTGTATGCAGTTGTTTTTAATCTTTTGGGTCAAAGACATCTTCACCTTCTCATCTTTATTAACGTGAAGAATTCTATAGGGAAAGGTAAATAAGTCCCTCCAGCTTTGTTCACAATTAGATGACACCACCCGATCGATGCAATGCTTAAGAGCCGCCGCCACACTAGCACGAGCGCCACGAGGAATGCGCCTAACCACCGGCACCTCACTCCTCATACCACCCAACAAAACCCAAAGTGAGTCCGTATCCACCGGCTGGCTAGAGAGAGGCTGTGTCTGCGACACAGCTGCAGTAGCTCCACGAGGACTGGCCTTAATATTATGTACCTTAGCTAAATGTATTTTTAAACCGGTAAGAGTCTTGAAACAACGGGGTAAGGGACAATGAGGACACCTATGTGGACAAATTAATGAGTCCCCCAGAGAACAGGCCCCCGCATCATTCCCCCCGGAGCGGAACACTGTGCAGGCTGAGACATGTCCGCCCAACCGTCCCAGTGTAACTACAAAACATGAATATTAATGTAAACAAAATAATAAAAATGTCAGTAGATAATGTTGGTATAACCAATAACAATAAGTTCCTTATATATTAATTAATTTAAAAATTATATAAAATTAAATATTCCATGTCAAAAGAAAATAAAAAATAAACCACAATTATCATACATTAATCTCACACGCATTTGTTTTGAAAATTACATTACGATTATGAAAATTAATAACAATCCTTTAATAATCACTTACTAAAATTAACAAACAATAAAATAAAACCAATAACAATCATTTTAACATCAGTCTGTTCGATGCCGTAAAAAGAGAAAAAAAAAAAAAAAAAAACTTTATTGTCTATGGTTCATCAAACTGTCAGTGTCACTGTCAAACGTTTGTGTTCCGATGTGGTGGAGGGTGGTTGTATGTTTACATCCAGATAACTTTTTGAAAAACACAAAAATACCGGTTAAAAATCGTGAAGACATCTAGCCAATCTTCGAAAAGCGTACAACCTTCTAGACCAGCACCCGCCAGGATACCCAAGTGACCTGACCACAGCAAACAGCGGGAAGTCGTTGTTCGAGATGAGCCCTTCCTTTTCCACGTTCAAAACGCTGTAGACACAGCTCGCTATGACAAAACTTCAGCCCGACGAATGCCCCGCACTCCTAACAGGTCGCTGCCAAATTCCCTCTTGCCTCGGTCATGTTCGAGGCGACCAAACCGCACCGGCGGAGCGCACTCGACACCGGGGCCAGCAGCGGCGAACTTGCACCCCGCCTAGGTCGTGCCCGTGCCGCCCGCAGTCTCGCCGATGCGCCAGCGCCACCTCCAACGGATACCGCATAAAACACTCCGAACCGTGCCCGGGTCCGGCACAACAGTTTTGTGGGATTAGCACCTTGTAAACACCATTTAAACTATTTTTAAACAAAGGAGAAATTTTCGAACGTTGCAAACGGAATGGCTGCCGTCTACCCTCAATAATGTCCTTGTTTTGTGTTTTTTTTGTTTTGTTGATTATTTAAATAGTATTACTTGATCTTGAAATTTGTAAATGGACCAATAACCAGTAGACATTTTCTCGAAACACTGACATAGTTTGTAATGTTAATGTTTTTTCTCGTTGATTTTTTGTCAAATACTGTATTTTTTATGTTATGTTGTTTACCTAAAATAATATATTCATCTTACAAAACTGTCAGCAGTTTAGGCATTCATGTTCATTAATGAAGACTGATTAATGTAATTTGTGTGACTATCATCTATGATTATGAAAATTAAAAAATGTTTATGTGATGTTTCTTGTTGTGTGTATTTTTTTATTATTAAAATATTATGTATTTTGAGCACTCAATAAAAACTGATTAACATACAAACCATTTTAATTACAGACATTCCTTTTTCGGCAACCTAAGTATTGATTGCCTCTATTTGTAACTTGATCTGTACCTACCCATCGTCCCCGCAAAACGCCGACGCCGACCCTAGCGGGGCCGATGAATCAATCTCTTTTTCCCATCTGCTAGCGGGCCCGACGGAAGTAAGTCCTATAGCGGGGCAAATGAAACTTAATTTGTTTCATCGGCCCCGCTAGCGTCCGCGTCTGCGTTCAGCGGGGCCGATGCAACACATTTTCCCATCTGCCCCGCTGGCGGGGCAGAGCCAGCGGGGCCGATGGGACTAAGTCGATAATACTACTCATATACTTTTGTTTGTAAATATATACTTATAATATATAGAAACAACCAGACCACAGACAAATATCTTAGCATAAATACATGTCTGAGGCGGAAATCGAACCCGCAACCCTGTGTTTGGCAGTCCGGCATGGTGATCATTGTGCCAACTGGGTCGTCAAATCTTAAGCTAGAATCTTGACAATACAGACGTACAGTTCGTTTATTCGTTGAGATATACATATACGAGTTATTTTCATCGATCCTATGTATGTTGTGGTATCTAAAAGCGTAGTACTATCGGAAACCATAAATAAGTTTAGAGAAGAGCAGCCAGGCGCCATTTCGACCCATTTCCAGCAGAACCGTGATCCAGAAACTGGGGCTTTAAAACTGGTGTAAAAGTTTTATTTTCGCCGCACGTGTCTTTTAGTTTTTCTGCTATAAACTAAATTGTGACATGATTTTTTTATATTTTTTTGTACCAAAAGTTGCATTATCAACAAGTGAAAACTGAGATATTTACCTATTCAAGTATTATGCATTTAGATCAAGTAACAGAATTGTTTGGAATTTGATATCTTTTATGAACGTTTCTCATGAGTCTCTCTGCTTTATTATGTGTTGCCCTTTGGTTATCAAATTCAATGTTAGTTGACGCAGAAACAAACGTTAAATCGCTGGCGATTTCAGAAGAAAACTTAAGACTTAAGAATTTGTCTTCGTTCTTTGTACATAATACCAAAAAGCAGATTTAAGTTTAAAAAAAAACACGCACGATTCCGTAACATTATATTTTGTTTAAAGTTCTTATTTGTTGTTATAGTAGCAACATAAATAAATCATCTGTAAAAATTTCAACTGCATAGCTATCACGGTTAATGAGATAAAGCCTGATGACAGACAGACAGACGGACAGTGGAGTCTTAGTAAAAAAGATTCCGTTTTTACCCTTTGAGTACGGAACCCTAAAAACATCGAGACAGTCAATCCAATAACATCTCAGAGTAACATCGTGAGACGTACTACATTCCCTGCCTCGTCACTATTTCTACAATATTGCGACACTGATTCCGAAACAGTGGTTATATAACCTCAGTATTCTTGCAGCTTGGGAGACTGGACATTATGGTTTTTGGGTTCCGTACCCAAAGGGTAAAAACGGGACACTATCCGCACAGAATAGTGCCGGCAAGTGTCGTTCAGTACCTAACGTATATGGATACGTTAGGTACTGAACGACACTTGCCACTGACACTGATGGCAGTGTCAGTGAAAAATGATATTGTTGCATATTTTTTTAACTAGGCTATCCGTACTCGTCAGTAACAGTGCATCACTGACATCACGTGACGTCACGTACAAAAGTATGCAACAATATCATTTTTCACTGACACTGATAGATACGTTACTGAACGGCACGTATCGTTTAGTGACGTTCAGTGATGTCAGTAATGCACTGTCACTGACGAGTACGGATAGCGTAGTACAAAAGTATGCAACAATATCATTTTTCACTGACACTGATGGATACGTTATTGAACGGCACGTATCGTTTAGTGACGTTCAGTGATGTCAGTGATGCACTGTCACTGACGAGTACGGATAGCCTAGTACAAAAGTATGCAACAATATCATTTTTCACTGACACTGATGGATACGTTACTGAACGGCACGTATCGTTTAGTGACGTTCAGTGATGTCAGTGATGCACTGTCACTGACGAGTACTGATAGCCTAGTACAAAAGTGTGCAACAATATCATTTTTCACTGACACTGATGGATCGTTACTGAACGGCACGTATCGTTTAGTGACGTTCAGTGATGTCAGTGATGCACTGTCACTGACGAGTACTGATAGCCTAGTACAAAAGTGTGCAAAAATATCATTTTTCACTGACACTGATGGATCGTTACTGAACGGCACGTGTCGGCACTGTTGTGTGCGAATCGGCCTTTACTAAATTCACTGTCCGTTCGTTTGTCTGTCACCAGGCTGTATCTCATTAACCGTGATAGCTAGACAGTTGAAAATTATTTCTTTTGTTGCTAGAAAAACAAATTAAACTAAAAATAGAAAAATGTATATATTGAAGCGAGGATCCCATACAACATGTCACGGAACCCTTGGTCTGGTCGGAACCCGACTCGCTCTTGGCCGGTTTTTTAATTTGTTGCTGCTACTATAGCATCTATAGAGGTCAGTGTCTATGGGTGTTTGAGTTTCGTTAATGGTAAAAATATTCGTTTAGAAAAAGAAAAATATTAGCAGCACAATTAGGTACCTATACGAATCTCTCTCTGCTTTAAAATTGTTTTATATACTTAGGATTTGTATTATATAGATTTGTATTGTTTGTTATTTGTTGTCATTCGATACTTAGTTTAGTTACTTTGGTTTGTCCTTGTTCTAAAAATAACAGAATCAATATGTAACAAGATCACACTTAACAGGAAATATTTTGATTTTATTCTTCAGTTATTGACCGCATTTTATAACAATGTTCGCTCTTGCACTTTGGTCGCAGTTTTTCTTGATTACGTGTGTTTATTTACTCAAATGTACAGAGACACGTGCCCTCTCGGTATCAGCCAGCCTCCCGCGCACGCGTACGATAACAAAACGTACAAAGCGTTATTACTTACTTGAGTTTCATTTAACCTTACTTCCGTTTACAAACGCGCGTGAAGTTACGTTTAATCAATATAGTTCTCTGTGAATTGTTGTAACGACCTATTTAGTGTAATTAAATGCATATCGAAGTGCAAATAGCGTGACGGTGGCGTCGTACCATACATTCACAATATTCGGCGTTCCCGTGGTAGCCAAACATAAACATCGCGTGATCGATAGCAGTCGTGTAGACGACTTCGCGTGCCAAACTTAACAACATGGTGTTAGAAATGTAGACCTCTCGTCTAGTCGTCGAGCATCCGAGTGGAGCAGCGCGCGTCTAGCCGCCAGCTACCAGAGCAGCGGGAACAATGAGCATGCCTTGACCTTGCGGCGCGGGGGACGGGGCGATGATGACGCCAACGCGGACGGTACGCGTTTCGGCTTTCGGGTGCGATCCTTCGTGGACGGCATCCGCGTAATTTGCGGTCAGCGCGATTCCGAAGTTTGTCGAAAATATCGGTGCGGGTGGGCGGCACCGCGACGTTGACGGGAACTCTTGCGCCGCACTCATTTCGCGAGTCGGCGCCAACGCCGACGCGCATCGAACGACCGACCGATCGACCCGACTCCCGCCGACCGAGTGAATCGCGACATGCGATCCTACAGACATGGGTAACGTGCAGTGTTGCGCCAGCGGATGCTTTCCTGAAGGCAAACCGCGGAAGAAACCTAAGGAAAAGAAGAAGAAAAGTAAAGGACTAAAAGGTGTCACGAAGAAAACATTCACTGTAGGTAGTGGCAAAGGAAACGGAGTTGTTCCGAAAGTGGCAGCCGCAGCTGAGGAGGTGCCGGAAAAAAAGGTGCCAGGTAAAGAAGAAGAGATATTAACTCAAGCGGCACCACCCAGTGAGGATGCTTCTGATGTCAAGCAGGAAAGTCGAGACCAACAAGAGTCTGCTGTTTCTGAAACTGATGCTGGCGCTGGACACCACGAGAGTATCGCTGTAGCAAGGGAACGCTTCTTTAATCAGGTAAGCTCATGATATATTTTTGCCCGATTTGGATAAAAGCCGTACGTAACTATAGTAACAAGAGACCACTACAAGTGGTGTGCCGCGTGACTGTCTAAATCCCTTTATCGTAGCGGAACGAATCTGCCGGTGCGCCGGAGGCCGTTCTGTTTTACATCAACTACATGCTGTGTTCAGTGCTCTTGATAACTCATACTCACGTATCTGTTTACTTGTTGCGCTATCTGAAATACGTCTCATATTGTATGTAAATTAAGACGTTTGTTTATTAATTGTCGTGGAATATTTATACACTTTTACACCTTTTTTATCTAGGAATTTGTAGGTAGGTGTAGATAAAGTAACTTAAACTTTCGTTCTATATCCACCTCAACCAGCAATAAATCTAATTTGAAATACAATCAGGTACCTGCGTTGTTACTTTGTTATGGTTCTACGAAATGGGTATGCAAAAGAGAAAATAAAGAAGCCGATTTGGCATAATGTAGAGATCAATATTCAAGGAACGAATAAAGGAAAGATTAATAGTCTGGTTGATTGATATTGTTAACGATTCGGTGGATTCAAAGGTATCTAACATAGAAATACTTTAGTTTTGAATAAACTTAAGTTAACAAATTCACGTAAAGACTACATGCAAAGGTCCGCTTATCTCATTAACACACGTGTGTATGTACGGGTATGTAGCTACATATTCAAAGGTTATTGGACAGGTTCTGTACGACGATGATCTAATGTGCATAGATTAACTACCAAGGACTCTACGTACGAACATCTTCAAGTTTTCATAAGAACTTGAGGTCAACAACGTATGTTAAAGCATTCATAACATTTTATAGATTCGATTTAATGCTTTCGTAACTTAAAAAAATCTTTCCATATTTTCCAACGTAATACTTTGATACAAAAGTAGGACTCGGTAAATGTTTCATTCTTTTTTATGAATGCAATAAGATTAAGTTTAAATAAAGAAAGGCATGAATAGGTATTTTGTTTGGCAATTTTTTTACATGCATTGGCTTTTGAATTTAATACCTCAGTAAGGTAATCATCGTATATTTTCCATTTCAGTTTTTGGTTTAAGAACGGTGTTGGCTTAGTGAGAGGCACCTTGACTTTGAATCAGAAGGTCGTGGTTTCAAATTCCGGTTCCGGCCGTGAACCAATATGTTTTTCTTAGTGTTAAACATAATATCTGCAGTGAAACATCGACTGCAATATACCTAAATATTTAGCCATTATTGCTTGAATTAAATGACATTATAATATATCTTACTAATATCAATCGTAAGCGTGTTATTTAATTAAATTTTACTACAAAAATCAGTACGGTTCTTACATTTACGATTTCATAAAATTCCTTGAAATACCGTTTTTCAACACCAACGCATTTCTTTCATGATATTTGCGTGTTTAGTTTCTTGAAATCGTGTTTCGAAAGATTATCAGATTTTCCTATCGCTGCGTTACCAATATTCTAAAAATACTATATTACTATGAATTTGGCGGGAATCATAGGGTGTTCGAAGTAATTATGATTCTCTTACATGTCATTGACTCACCGGGGAAAGTGACCGAGTGTTTCAGATGTTAAGTACGTTTTTGGAATGAGTCCAGGGAGAATTACAGAAATAACATCAACTGTTCCGAGTTGCATGGTTTTATTGAAGATTGCGATACATTGTTCCGTTTATGATTCCGTGTTATTGTCATCATTTGGCATAATATAGAGCACAATGACTCTCTATTCAACTATTTTAAATTAACTATTATATATTTAATCTCTGTGCTCTCGCACGAACTCGAATTCAGTAGGTGTACTTCTTTCAAATTCAGTAATATCTATTCAGTATTTTTCAGTTAGTAAAAATATGTTTGTAGTTTTTAGCAATTTTAAATCCTACGCAAACAAAATTTTGCAAAACGTTTAAAGTTTAAACTATGATACTTTTCTGAAACTGATATCACCTTAATTTACTTAATTCAAAAGATCAGTATTAAACTACATAAGTACCTACATATTCAATTTAATAAACAAGCCAAATGCACACTAAACTTTTACCTTCCTATACCTAGGTAGAGTAGTTTTTCGTAGATTTTCCATTCACCAACAAAGATAATATTAAAATAACACATATTGTTGATACGAAACATTTTATAAATGATATTAGAAATAGTCTTGATATCTTGCCAGCTATGTCATCATAAAAATAATACTATACCTGTTGAACGTTTATTCTATTGATCAATTATTTAATTCATCGATTCTTGAGCCATCTCTTTTTCTCTTACCTAATAAAGATTTGATATCTCATTTTATTATTGCATCTTATTGCATTACGCGAATGTCATTTGCATTATAAGAAAATTTCGCGGTTACAAATAGAGTTAATACCGACTTTAATAGAATTCAATATCAATCAATCAATCAATCAATATAAAATTTATTTCTCTCACAAAAACTTAAGTCAATTAAATGAGACTTCTTAGATATGACTCCTTACTTTTTTTTTATCTCTCGTCTCTCTCGAATATTAACTAAAATAGGAATTAAACATGCCACAAAAAACACTATCTGATGTAGCGTCTATTTTTTTTTAAATGTCGTATCGGTATTGTTTATTTTCTCTGTTTTTTCTCTGTTCTCTGTTTTTTGGTTATTGCAGAAATTCTCAGTAAACGACACAAAAACGAAGAAAATTTTGCTAACAATGAATAAAAGTCATCCGGGCCTATAGTCCAGTAACTTTATACATACACAGTGTGCGTTAAATCCGGTAGTTCTGATTTTTGGCAAACTTGTTTATAATATTGGCCTTATGAATATACCAAATTTGTGACCTCGAACGCCGAACGCAACTTTGTCAAAAATCGAAAAAACGGCGAAAACATCGGTATTTTTTCAAATTTTTGCGATTATAACCCTAAAGAACTAGTTTTTGAAAAAACTTTCTTATAACATTTTTAAAGTAGACTAAATTTGCTACAACATGATACTAAAACTGTCTCTATAAACCCAATAGTTTCCGAGATTAAGCTTTTCAAAGAATTTAATGAAGGACATATTGGTCATGAAGAGTTTTGTTGTAGCTTTAACCGTTTTTATAATATACTCAAAAAACTGTAAGGGTTGGTACAAAACATGGTCGAGAGGCGAAAGTTTGAAAGGCTTCATCTCAGAAATTATTGGGTTTACGGAAACAAGTCTAGTATCATGTTGTAGCAAATTTAGTCTACTTTATAAATGATCAAAGAAAGTTCTTTCAAAAACTCATCCTTTAAGGTTATTATAGCCAAAATTTGAAAAAATACCTATTTTTTCGCGGTTTTTTCGATTTTTGACAAAGTTGCGTTCTGCGCTCGAGGTCACAAACTTGAAATATTCATTAGGCCAACATTATAAACAAGTCTGCAAAAAATCAGAACTACCGGATTTAACGCACACGAGCCCATACATTCAGACGACAAAGTTACTGGATTACTAAGTGAAACAAGGATGTCGCCGTGAGCATTAGCAAACTGAGGCGTAGACTTGATCTGATTGCGTTGAAATTATCTAGAAGACAGGCACGGCAGGTCAATGACGCATGACGTCATTATATCAATAAAAAAATACATCTTATTCATTCTTGGTACATAGTTAGATGAGAAGATCAGTATTTCGGTATGCAGCAGTCGTCTGCCGCACCCAAAATCGTGATTCGGTATTTAAATTTTGAACCGTGATGTCGTCAGGAACGATTTTCGCCACTGTTTTGATCGTATGAATCACGTTGAAATCGGTTAACGTAAATATTTGAGAGAGTAATGCCCACGGTTAATATTTTTTTAGAGTTTACACCCACCAATATGATAGTTACTCACAATGTTATTCTACAGTAGAGGTAGTAACTGTGTCACTAGTCTTAATATATCGCGGTAAGAATTTAAAATGTCTGTTGCGGGATGATTGTCCACGTCAAGACAAGCTACTTTTAAGTTATACTTCTTGCGCGTTACGAAAAAATAATAAGAGTGAAATTTTAAGATGCGCGCGCATTTGTAACTCGAAAGTCACATGTTGCAGCTGCGCAACCCAAAAAGGTCGAAGCTGCGAGAGTGAAATTTTAAGATGCGCGCGCATCACTTGTTTTATACAAAAATATTGACAATAAGAATATTATGTTTGTAATAATCTCATATTCCGATAATTCGATAGGTAGTTTTCACAATTTGCAACATTTCAAAATGATCAGGCATTTACCTATTGTTTTCTATTTTTAAGTAGGTATTACGTAAGATTCAAAGGATTTAAATATTTTAATATTATATCACACAATAAACCCGTCACATCTTATTTATTATTCGTGAATCAGGAGCAGTTACTCCAGTTATACTAATTTTTATGATAGGATTTCCAGCAATGACTCATTTCTGTTTATAGTTAAAAAGCAAACTAGATAACTGTGCTCAGCTCATAATACCACTACTTATTTTCATTCAACTAATTAACAGTCTTTAAATGAGAATGTATTTATGTGTGTTTACAATATGGAATTGTAGCGTACGATCATTTGGCAAAGATTTTGGCTTGGAACAGTACTTTGAATGTTAAATTGCACTGTTACTGTGGCATATTTGTCTTGCAGTGTCATTCATTCATTGTTTCGCTTCATTAAAACTAATTACCAAATAGCAGAGGTCCGCGGGTTCACCCGCTTAACTCCCGATCCCATGGGAATATTGGAATAAAATTAGCCTATATTACTCCCAATAGATCAATGTATCCTCATACAAAGTTTAATCAAAATCGGTACAGTAGTTTTGAAGGTTTTCCCTTTTATAATATTAGTATAGATATCTATTTGAGAGATACCGATTACGGCAAAGTCAAAAGGAGGGTCAATAATTAAGTATTATGTTATATTTAAAATGGAAGCTCTTGGTACTGGTTTTTCAAGGTAGGTAAGTGCTTATCAATAGTTGAGTTTTTAATAAAGGATGATTCGATATATCATATTTCAAAACAATGCAATGAATAGTTTAGCATATTATCTTAGTGTCGTCTAACAATGCCAACTAATATCAAATATGCAAAAATATTTATTTTCTCTTTACTCTTCTGATGATTTCGACAAACATCTATGCACCGTTTTAATTAATAACTTTTGACCAACTCATATTAAAAAGAAGGTATTTTATAAAACAGGTTTTGGAGGTCCAAACTTTGCAAAAGAGGAAGGGCAAATGCTTAAAAACATAGTTCGACAGAATTTTGCTTTTATTTTAACGGAAACATAAAATATGGGTAGGTACGAAGTTACGAAGTTACGAAGGTCTCAGGAGACGCGACATTGTTCGACATTGTAAGACGATTTATGTAGGGTTTTAGAAGGTCGATTGATAAATGAAATAATTATAAGTATTTAAAATCATGATATGGTCTAATTAGACAAATAGCCTAAGTATATCAAGCGATGACGAAGCTTCCAAGCGTCAAGATTTGGTTCTCATCTGATATTCAAACTCCGATATCGCATTGTTCAATACAATTCTTGCATCAAAAACGACGGGGTGTTATAAGTTTGATGTGTCTCCGTGAGTGTGTGTACCTAGGTATGTCGCATCGTAGCTCCCGAACGGCTGAACAGATTTTGATTTTGTTTTTTTCACGTGAGGTTCTATTACTCAGGGGGAGAACCATCCAGTTCTAGCTCTTCCATAAATTTTGGCCACCAGATGTGGTTTTATGAAACATTTTGGAAGGCTGTTACTGGACCTATAGTTTTGAGTCTAATTTCCGCTAGTACGACTACGCAATTCAAGATTAAACCCCGTGCGCGGCCATCTCTTCAGCCTCCGTGAATTATCTGCATAGGGGGCTGTCCGTTATACTCGATTTGTAGAAGTGTTTGTTGAAGGCGCCATGACAGGTCAGAGCGTTTTACAGTTAATTTCAATCGTTGCAATAATTTGCTTTTCTTTGTCATAGATCAAATTTTATCATTTTCAACTTTTTCTCTACGTTTTTGACCATAACTTAATGACAATGTCGTCTGTTTGCAGTCATTTAACGCGTGTGGTCTCAATGATCAAGTGTCAAACATTAATTAGGGATATCTTGCTCATCCCGAGGTCATTTTGTTAAGTGGCGCCATATTAAACTGTGTCAATCTTATTTAAAGTGTGTATATAAATTAGTTAGATGGTTATTAGGACTATGACTGATTGTTGCGGTTCAATTATTGCTGGCTTTTAATTCCCGTGGCTTTTTAATTGAGTTTGTTTCAGTGTGGTCAGCCATTAACATTTCAGATTTAACAGTAAAGTTTTATGAGTCGTTAAGTTTTAGAAACGTAGCCAAATCGATTTGTAGATGTTAGAACTATTTAGGCAAATACACACATCATGTCCATAAATAGTTATGCTGTAACCTGCGGCACCATTTAACTGAAATACATACTTTACAATCATGTGTTATGTATTTAAATCAACGTAATCATCGTTGAAAATTGTTGGTGAATTTACTAATATATTTTTTATGTGCATAATAATGGGCGGTTTACATAAACCAATACCTACGTAATATTGACTTTTAGATAAGTATGTCTCAAATGTTTAAAAATACTTAAACTAGATTTGGGGATATACCTAGAATACCTACTTACTTAATTTTTTAATGCTTTGTTGAAGTCTGTCTGCAACATATTTAAACTGCATTTTACGAAAAATCTAAAGGGACATAAATTAAAAATACTTAAACAAGATTTGGGGATATACCTACTTACTCAATTTTTAATGCTTTGTTGAAGTCTGTCTGCAACATATTTAAACTGTTTACGAAAAATCTAAAGGGACATGAAGTTAACTGAAAGGTAGACATTTCTGAAGTATGCAATGTTGTCTTTGCAATTCTATGAAGTTACTAGCTGCGCCCCGCGGTTTCACCCGCGTAATAATTTTCTGCGCAACTTTCTAATTTTTTTCTTTTATAAGAACCTTCTCCTGAGAAAAACAAACACAACAAAAAAAGAATTGGCCAAATTGGTCCAGGCGTTGTTGAGTTATGCGCTTACCAACACATTTTGCGATTCATTTTTATATTATAGAAGATTAAAAAAAATAGCTCAGCGATGGAAGCCATCCCGCTACGAAGCCGTAGAACATAAAAAAATATTTTCTTTTGATTTCTTGAAATTCAGCTTTTCAAATCATTGAGTTTATAATAAGTATGTAAGTACCTACCTACCTAGTTCACTTAAATACACAGAACTGTAAAATATTTAAATCAGCACAATACCTACCTACTTTACTGCATCAAAAGCTTCCGTTGCCTGGAAGAAACGCTTTCGCAGCGATAAAGCCGCCCATATGTGCAACTTATAGTTTCTAGCTATTGCTTGAATTTGTGTATATCGTGTTCTGTTTCTTCCTGTGTATCTATCTAACTATAAGCTATAGGTAGGTACTAAGTTACTAAAATGTCAAGGCATAATCTCAAAAAGAAACAGTAACATCCAGGGGCATTAACTCCTAGTGACGGCCATCAACATCTAGTTTGTACAAGATAAACAGTGGTGTCGCAAGTCGCCGGTGTCATGTTTCCTCTTCATACAGTTCTAAGATTGACATGTCCGTAATACTGCCGTAATGTGCGAGTGGGTGATAGAGAAGATCAGATAGAGAAGACGCAGACAGACTTCTGACTATCTTATAGGCCGATTATAAGTTCCCAATCGAAAAAAGATAAGCTCAAACAAATTGATATGTTTTGATTTGCGAGTCTTCGCCGCACTCATCATCCGTGTATTCAATCTAGCTAAGGTTTTCGCCATTGGCGAATACCTACACTAAGGATTCCTTTTTTAATTCAGTAAACTATTTTATTTTATAAGAAACAATTTCTTTAATTTATTCATTAATCATATTAGTAACTTCATCATCATATCATACATCGCCATCTAGCCCCAAACTAATTCATCAACTGCTCCGCTAGATGGCGCCATATTAAAATGTATGAAGAAACCGCCGGGCGGTCAGCTCTGCCAGCTGACAGGTACCCATAATACAAGTCTAAGTAACTAGACTTGTATTATTGGTGCTAGACAACGGATATACTACTTAAATACTTTTCTTTTTAATACTTACTTTGCTTAGACTTACTTTTAATACATAGAAACAACCCGACCCCAGACAAATATCCGCCGTGTTTGGTAGTCCGGCATGGTGGCCTAATGTGCCAACTGAGTCGTCATATTTGCCAATAGTTTAGAAGAGGCCAATAAACTTAAACGGGTTTGATCATTTTTGTCTGTCTTTAATCTTTAATATGAATAGTCGGTGAACTAGGTATCGGCCAACCCGAAAGTTTCAGTCTATCGGTCTGCGAGAGTCATTAACCGAGTTTAGTGGCAGAGGCACGTGCTGCGTAGTTTGGACCGTTAACGTTAGTAATTGATAATGGGTTATTTCGTAGGCCGAGGTTAGATCCCGATGAATTGTGATTTAATTTGAACTAAATATAGATCTAACAAAGATTCCTAGACAAACAGCTGTAGCTTAGGGAAAACACATCATGTTACAATCGCGACATGCATAAAATATGATTGACAGTTTTAGAACAAACAACATTGAATGGGTGGTCTGGTCGGGAAGACATAGGTACAATTCACATTAAATATTTACTTTGTATAGCTCGTCACATAACATTATATAAAGAGGTATTTACAAATAAAGTTATGCAGTAATTACGTACCTACATTTATGCTAACAAAATTAATAAAATGCATTTAGAGTGAATGGTAAATTCTTGTCCTTTTGGTCTGAGAGACGCAAACTTGCGAATTTGCTCTGAAAATTTTGCTAGGCGTTAACACCTCAAACACTGTTTTTCTTTGAATGTACAATCAGGCTACAAAAGTGGAGTGTTTGTTAACTTTTTAAATTGCAATTTGAGGTTATTTTATTATATTTAAGCCATATTTAAGATCCCTAACCTGAAGCAGGACTTCAAAGCAATAAAGCCCTGCTCGCGTCGACAAAATTATAATTATAGTAATTAAACAACTTTATGGTGAGTTTCAACTTTTGTTGCCTAATTGTAAAATGTTGTTAACAAAGTTTGGCATTTAATTTCACTTTGAAATCATCAGGTTAAAGTCGTCAACTGGATAACATATTATTATGCTTGAGTACCTACTACGTATTCTGAGCTAAACATGATCCTTTAAATCAATTTGAATCATTTTAATAAAGTTAATTAGGATAAGTAAAAGTACGTATTTGAAGTAGAATAAACAATTTCCGGACACGTTGATAAGTTATACGTGGATAGTAATTGATAATACAAATATTTGATACGATAACGGATAGATAACAAATGAATAACAAATTAAGTTAATTAAGTATATCAAGGGGATTTGCAATTAAACGATTCCAGATATCGATATATTTAATCACAGTTGGTAAACTTCATTTAGTGGGTTTACTGAACTCAATAAATTCTGAGGATAAAAACTTCATAAAAAAGTTGAACAGACAGAGAGACTGATGTCCCCTCTACATGATGGCACAGCACTGGACCAGCGAGTGCCTTTGATATGCGACCGGAAAACCGGCACCGTGGCCATCCACTCGCCGCCCGTCCCACAAACCATAAGCCATCGGACACCACTAAGCCCACTACATGCTGGCCCATTAACATGGGCTAGCATGATCTAGCTCAATGATGATGGCCCATCATGTAGAGGGGGCCATAAGAAAGTGATCTCATAAGGGTTCCTTTTGAGGTACGGAACCCTAAAAACAACATCGAGGCAGACCGAGTCGCAGATGCAGAGACTAACTAGACTCATTCACGAATAACTGACCCATTAAAGGTCCATCTTAGTCCTAGACAGAAGGGAATGGAAGAGGAGCTCTTTGATTTGCAGTGGGACAAAACATGCTAATAAATAAATACTTCATTTAGTTAGTTAAATCTTATAAAATCAACAAACAGCAAACAAATTAGTACTTATTAAGTTACTAGCTGCCCTCCGCGGTTTCACCCGCGTAACTCCCGATCCCGTGGGAATATCGGGATGTAAGCTATCCTATCTCTCAAGTTGGATCGAACTGCACATGGTGTGCGAATTTTATTATAATCGGTTAAGTGGTTTAGGAGTCCATTGAGGACAAACATTGTGACACGAGATTTATATATATTAAGAATTACTAAATAATAACACGATAAATTGATAGGTACTCTTTATTAAGTGTATGTAGGTAGTAGTAACAATCTTTTAAGACAAATATGGAATTAAAATACAAATTATGCCACTTATTGGACTGATATTTCTCAGAAACATAAAATAACAATGTTTCACAAAATCTAAGACAAAGAGCAACAAAGTTCGTTGTATGGATCGGCGCCGGCGCATTGCGTTGGCGACTATCGCCGCATTAACAGTACTCCCTCACATAAAAGGCAAGACTTATTGGATATTACAACAATATTACCGTTTGTTCTTGTTAATTTAATTTCTACCGAGTAAAGGACAGAGTACAAAATGTTGCACGTATAAGTTTAATAGCACAAACGCGTTGACCTTATTTGCGACGATGGAACGAATACCTATGCGTCAATCAGCCATTTTCAATAAGCAGGCATCTATCCTCAAAACACCCACAGAATGTCAACTTACAATGGTTTTGGTAGAGTTACTCGTCAGAATTAGTAGCAAAAACTTTTTAAGGACAGCTAGTACAAACGTTTTTAAGCGAAATAGGCCTCAACTCGCTTGATGGGAAGCGAGGATAAGGTCGAAGATAGCGTGATCGCCTAGAAGGTGAATGGCATGCTTGGACAACATAATGAAACACGACGAATTCCTTATCACCATGACTTTGTCCAGGGGGTTTTAAAAGCCTGCACCGGCACAAGGCCTATTACCGCTTAATTGTCTGTATCTCCCTTTCAAACAAAAAATAATTTTCCAAATCGGTCCAGGCGTTTTCGAGTTATCCGCGAACATACATAAAAAAAAAAATACATATATCCGACGAATTGAGAACTTCCTCCTTTTTTGAAGTCGGTTAAAAACCTACGAAGATACGAGCAAATCTGATCTCCCTATATCGGCTATAACACAAGTAATGACACTTTTAGTTCGTAATAACGACCCGCCCCGGCTTCGCACGGCTATATTATGCATGTATTATACATATAAACATTCCTCTTGAATCACTCTATCTATTAAAAAAAACCGCATCAAAATCCGTTGCGTAGTTTTAAAGATCTAAGCATACAAAGGGACATAGGGATATAGCGACGGCGAAAAGTGACTTTATTTTATACTATGTTAGTGATTATCAATTACATAATTAAAACTAGATTAGGTTACTGTTCCTACGTTAAAGTTGTAATCATAAATTGACATGATTACGAGTAATCGAATTGTTCGATTCTTCGACTTGAGATAAAACTAATGATCGGAAATAGCATTAGTTGTTTACAAACAAAATGAATCATAAATTATATTCTGTTCGCTTTGATGTTGCGACGCGATTATCTATTGCAATGTAATTAATTATGCAGTAAATATAAATAGAACTTAATGGAAGTAACCTAACTATTAATCCTTCAGGAGATATAAGATAATGTGAGCTGTAGACTTTCCACATGCTTCCAAACTTTGTTTTCTTCACATAAGTTATTTACTTATGGGTGTTTCTATATTTATATTAAGTAATAAACATTTATTTATTTAATAATAAATAAATATGACAGGACATTCCACACATCGCCATCTAGCCCCAAGCTAAGTAATGGGGGTGCTAGACAACGGATAAGTAATACTACTTTTATACTTTTCTTTTGTAAAAAATATATACTTATAATACATTGAAACAACCAGACTACAGACAAATATCTAAGCATACTTGTCTGAGGCGGGAATCGAACCCGCAACACAGTGTTTGGCAGTCCAACATGGTGACCATTATGCCAACTGGGTTATCAAATATATACTTATTTATAATGGAAAAGTATAAAGTTTATAATATAAGTATCCGTCGTCTAACTACCATAACACCAAAGCTAGTAGCATTGCGCTATACTGATAATTTGGGGGATCCCAAATCATTTTGCAGAATAGTTCATCAAACTGGTTGATATCATGGCTTCAAATTTGATCATATTTGTATCATACATTGTATCTCCTGCCTCCAAAAGTTATAATTCATGTCTGTCTGTCCATCTGTTTGTTTGTTTCTCTTTTACTTTTACAAATACAATTTTATTTATAAAAACAAAACATTTTAGTTATCTAATACCGTCGGAATTCAAAAGGAATTTCCTTTACTGAAACCAACATCAAAAGTTGTCTGTTTATGCGTCCTAAATACCATCATTAAAATAGATTATTGTAGTTATAAAAATGTTTACACAAATAAACTTCAAAAAAAGCTAGAGAGTAACATAAATACACATATTCATTCTCTACATAAATAGGTACATTTATATTGTAAACGTATACGTAAAGGTACATATTTTTTCACGTTGTTCTATAGAAACTTTTCCCCTTTTTTCCCTCTACATACAAAGAACATACCCTCCAAGTTTCAGGTCTCTACGATCAGCGGTTTAGGCTGTGCGTTATGATCCGTCAGTCAGTAAGTCAGGAGGACCAAGCATTTTATATGTACGTATAGATAAGAAGATAGATTGATATATAGATAGATAGATGATTTCACCCCCTAAGGAGTAGAATTTTTGAAAATTATTTTTATCGGATCCCTACGTTATACAAAGAACACACCCTCCAAGTGTCAGATCTCTACGATCAGCGGTTTAGGCTGTGCGTTGATCCGTCAGTCATTTAGTCGTTCAGGACAAAGCTTTTTATATGTTTAGATGATTAGAATTATTTAGATCTTTAGTATCAGGTACTTTCCCAGTAAAAATGATAAAATATGATTTAGATAAAACATAACCTACTTATCTCATCTGACTGAAGGATGATTCACCACGTAGTTAAGTACCTACTTATTATAGAAAACATACCGGTTATTTTTGACAAAACAAGTCAATGTATTACGAGATATTATTAAATGGATTAGTCATCCACTTGGTTCATTGTTACATAGCATCACTATCACTACATAGTATAAAACAAAGTCGCTTTCTCTGTCCCTATATCCCTGTGTACGCTTAAATCTTTAAAACTACGCAACGGATTTTGATACGGTTTTTTTAATAGATAGAGTGATTCAAGAGGAAGGTTTATATGTATAATACATGCATAATATAGCCGTGCGAAGCCAGGGCGGGTCGCTAGTTTACTGATAGAAGAGAAAATAAATAAGACACATAATATACTAGTCTTCTTACTAATATACTACGAGTTCACGTCAATATTTTTAGTGCAATTGTTCCTTACATATTTAATCCCCTACGTTCTAATAGGAACTCCATGTATACACATCAACAAAGTCTTCATACTAAATTTACCTTTTTTACTATGGCAACCCTTTAATTAAATCACAGCATTAAAAATATGATAAAATTCCGCTTCTATCGACAACACTCAAAACAAACTCCTAAAAAAATACTTACAATTTTTCCCCAAAAAAAATTATTTTACCCGTGTTCCCTAGACTTTGTTGATGAGTGTAGTTTCAGATTCGTAGCTCTTGTAGTTTAAGAGATCATGTGATGATTTTAATACTTTAGTTAGATAACTACATAATATTGAAGGAATTTCTTTAAACAAACATTGAACTGTCCTGAATGTATTTTTTAGGACGCTTCAAAGTGTTATAACGTTTTACAAAAACATTTACAATAATTAACGAATTAATATAAAGGACACTCAGTCACACAGATCTCTCACAGAATCTTAATGTACCTAATGCACTGCATGATACCTATTGAATCAAACATTTTGAGTTTGAGTTTGTATTATTCAAACAATTATTCATCAGAAAATAAACTAAAATTTTAAAAACCAACTTCAAAAAAACCTGAAAACAAAGACTAAAAAAAAGTGAAAAATAATCTATTTCGGGTCACTAAGGCAGCAGATAACTTAAACATAAGTACTAACTTGGAAGTCGGACTGGGTGACACCATGTTTTATGTACCTATACCTCTCAACATTCAATCTAACCCAGTCCGACTTCCAAGTACATAAGTACTTATGTTTAAGTTATCTGCTGCCTTACTGACCCGAAATAGATTATTTTTCACTTTTCAGTTTTTTTTAGTTTTTGTTTTCAGGTTTTTTTGAAGTTGGTTTTTAAAATTTTAATTAATTTTTTTTTAAATCATTTTTAGTACCGCTGGCTGTCACTGAAAATTCTACTCCATGATGCGAAAGCGACTATTTCTTCAAATTGCTATCTGTACCTAATCGTAACCCATTGAGGAGTTTGATGACCTTCTCATCACCATCTGAAACCATTCAGATGCTCCATTCATAGGTACCTATTAGTGTATGGGCCACTTCTATTAGTGGAAATGGAAAACTGAGCAATTTGTTGAATCTCGCTGTGCAGATCTGTTCATCACTCCGAATATTCTCATCAGATCCTCACCAAATTTTATGGGACCACCCCTGAGGTATCCTTTCGAACACAAAAAGAATAATCTCAATCGGTTGAGCCGCTTGAATGATCGCGTAACATACACACAAAAAAAAAACATACAGACGAATTGAGAACCTCCTCCTTTTTTGAAGTCGGTTAAATTTTTCATACTTCACGTGTAATTTACGTAACAAATGTCGTCTATTTCGCTTCCTATAGATAGACAGTTGAATAGATTAATCCAATTACTAATCTACAAGCTAACACGGACCCGCATTACTAACAATGCAAACAAAATTCCGGGCTCGTCTAAAACCTTGACTAAGCCATGAATCAGTACGATAACTAATACAGCGATAGAACAATTTGTGACATTAGATTTATTAGTTGTTTCCGTTCTTTGTTAACTTTACAGTGTGAAAAGTCAAGTCTACTAAACAATCGTTGAGAAAGAAAATCATCATCATCATCATCATCAGCCGGTATCAGTCCACTGCTGGACGTAGGCCTCTCCCAAGATACGCCACTGAGCCCGATCTTCGGCTCTTCTTCTCCATTCACTGCCCACCGCTTTGCGTATATCGTCACTCCACCAGAAGGCCAATTCCCATAAATAAAATTGTTTAAATTACATCTCAATATCATTTCGATTGCATTTCGATTGCAAAAAATATACTAAACATCATCTTTTGGTATTCTCATAAACTAAGATTTCAACATGATATCCGAATGAAATGTTAATTTAATTGAAATGCAATCGAAACTAAAATGTACGTAAAACCGTATTCTCCAAATACAAATGATATCGAAATGTAATCAAACTTATCTAGACCGTATTCTCGTCGCATAAGAAACGTCAAATTTGAGATCGAGAGTTGATTGAAATGTAATCGACATGAAATAACGAATTTAGTGAATTTTTAAGGTTAACTTAGTTGGGTTGGTGTGTAAATCTAATAAAAAGAATAATGCGTGTCATCTCCAAAGCGCGACTGGAGTTTACTTTACTTGTATTTCGATATAGAAGGTTACAGGTTCGATTCTCGCCCCAAACAAGTATTTAAGTAGGTATACAAGCCTAGTTGTTTAGCTTAGGGCTAGATGGCGTTATGTGAAATGGCCCACATTATTTACTTTATTTGTAAAAAATCGCTATCTATTGCTATTGATTGCTATCGACACCAATTGCTCGCTTCCTTCCTTCCCACCGATCGCTTTCATAATTTCTATCTAGAGCGTTAGCGCGATTTATCTCATTGACCTTCATATCACAAAGTTTCTTCAAACACACTCCAAAATAAAACAGGCGCCAAATGAAATTCTTATAAATTTTGTGACATAGCCAACCTAACAAAGCAAAATGAATGAATGACTGAATGATTTTATATCGCAATGTAAGTGAAATGCAATTGAAATGTAATTGAAATGTAACTGAAATGTTATTATGATTATGGTTAGCAGAATACCAATTGACAGTTAAATTTCAATATCATTTCACTTCGATCAATTTAAGGTTGTATTTTGCTATAATTACGAGAATTGACCTTCTGGTCACAGGGCGTCCTACACTACGTTTGCCAATTCGCGGTCTCCACTCCAAGACAAGTTTTAAGTTAGAGAAAGAAAATACTTATTATTTATTTTAAAATGTCGTAAAATTTGCTTCCTAATGGGTATTAGGAAGCAAAGTATGAAAGATTCGTGGACCTTTGAGAATAAGCCAAATCTTCTAAGCTTTCTGACGAAAAATATCTATCAGAAAATAGTATTCCATGTAGTTATAGTAATTATTTACACTCTACTGTTCCTAGTTTCATTTAATTTACACTAATTAGTATTATTAAGTGGGAAGATTGTTTGTTTGTAACGAATATGCTCCGAATGCGCTATCGAGAATACATTGAATTACTATTTAACCGACTTCAAAAACAGGGGATTCAATTCGTCGCGTATATTCTAATCACGAATACTTATTATAAATCCGAAAGAGTTTGTTTATTCATTTCTTTGTTTGTCTTGGCATAGTGGTAGTTTTAGGGATTTAGAAGGACATAGAACACTTTTGATCTCTTCTTACGGGCCTTATGTGGATTCGCGGGGCGCAGCTAGTATTATATTTTTTTTTTGTTTGATGTCCACCTATCATACGACACAGGTGAACCGATCGAGATTTTTTTTTAAATTCCCACGGGATCGGGATTTACGTGTATGAAACCGCGAGGCCATAATATACTGATAGAGAAATATTTTTGAGACGAACAAATAGGAATAAAATATAATCGAATAGCACAGACGCAGTGCTTGCTGCAGTGTGACTGCATAACAATTCACAATATACATACCTATATGACTCAATTACTAGGAATACCTGTATTACAGTCACGAACTAACAGGTGAATTAAGCAAAGCAGTTTTGTAAAAAATATCTAGTAAATACCTTGATATACCTTCTGGGAAAATACGCTATGAAAGTTGTGCAATATTAGGTTAAGGTTGTAAGAGTTAAGTTTGTTTTATAATAAATTCGTTTATTTTTTAATACCACCCCTATATCGCCTATACATGAGAGAAGATTGCATGCAGCGGAGATGAGAATGTTGAGATGGATGTGTGGAGTAACGAGGATGGATAAAATAAGGAATGAGTATATTAGAGGAAGCCTGAAAGTAGCACCGATTACTGAAAAAGTAAAAGGGAACCGTTTAAGTTGGTATGGACATGTGATGAGAAGAGAGGAGACGCATGTAACTAGAAGAGTGATGAGTATGAATGTAGAGGGATGGAGAGGAAGAGGACGACCGAAGAAAAGATGGATGGACTGCGTGAGACAGGACATGAGAGAGATGAATGTGAACGATGAGATGACGACTAATAGGAGTAAATGGAAGAAAAAGACATACTGCGCCGACCCCAAATAAATTGGGATAAGGGCAGGAAGATGATGATCGCCTATACATCGTATATATCGCTATATTGTAGGGTGATTAATTAATAAATAGTGCATTATTTAATGTTCTATATAAACACTGGAAACTCGAATCTAGCAATCTCTATTTTATTTGAATACTAGAACCTCAATGATAATCACGTACTAAAAAAAGAGTGCAAGCCGTATCTTCTATGGATCTGGACATTGTCCTTTAAGGTGAAAGGGTACCTGCGCTCTCTCCATACAAACGTAGTCGACTGTTTCCTCCCTGGATAATGACACTAGCATAAATATTTTTGTGCCATAAAACCTATAACTGCCATGACTATGCCCCTATGTTTTGGGTTATTTTCATTTTCTAATTATCATAGCAATTTAATATTAAAAAATAAACAAAAAATATGGTCATGGCCATGGCAGTTATAAGTTTTATGCACCATAAATATTTGCTCTAGTGTCATTATCCAGGGAGAAAACAATCGACTACGTTTGTAATAGTTTGTATGGAAAAGCCCCCGGTACCCTTTCCTCTTAAGTATAGGGATATTATCTAACTTAGATTATTATTATGTAACCTACCCACATATTATTTAATGTATTACAGCTTGTCAAACAACATTTTCAATCGGTACACGTGTAGGCGAACGATTCAAAAACATTATGATGTTTTATTTCATCTTAATAGTTTTTTCTCACGACAATGGGTGCCAATTTATAAACAGGCCGCCTTCGTCTAGAAATAGAGTTAGTTTATGTAGTAAAATCGTTGCATGAATGAATTGGTTTTAGGCATGTGATTCGAACGAAACTATTTTCGTACCGTCGTATAAATAAAATAAATAAATATTGCAGGACATTCCACACATCGCCATCTAGCCCCAAGCTAAGTAGGTACTTAGACATGGGTGCTAGACAACGGATATACTATATATAAGTACATTCCTTTTGTAAATATTATATACTTATAATACATAGAAACAACCAGACCACAGACAAATATCTAAGCATAAATACATGTCTGAGGCGGGAATCGAACCCGCAATCCTGTGTTTGGCGGTCCGGCATGGTGACCATTGTGCCAACTGGGTCGTCGTATGGATCAATAGCGGGGGCGGGACGAAATATTTAAAACGATATTGGAAACGCTAGGTTTATTTGTTGACAAGTGAACATATATTGTAGACAGAGCACTTAACCTACCTTTATTTCTAAGAAAAGATTTTGGTATGTATGTCATAGATAAGGCGATCATGTTAGCAAACTGGGCTAGAACGGGCAGCTTAGCTAAACAATAGATAGGTACTTATGAATCCATTTAATTTTTCAATATAAGCACAATACCTATTTTTGTATCCTTGGTAGAGCTAGTAACTAGCTTTTGTCCGCGACGCCTACGTCATACAAAGAACACACCCTCCAAGTTTCAGGTCTCTACGATCAGCGGTTTAGGCTGTGCGTTGATCCGTCACTCAGTCAGGACAAAGCATTTTATATGTATAGAAGATAGGTATGTATGTATATAATTTTTTATGACTGGTGAACATCTTGCAGCGAAACAGAAGGTAGGGGTTTCTATTCCTACCTCAAAAAAATATTTTGACGACATATTTAGTTTTGGTCTAGGTGTTTCTGGCGAAAAACACCCAGTGCTTCGATACACTAAGGTTTAAGTTGTCGGGCGTGTATGATTAGGGTGCGATTGCCATACAAATACTGGAGTAATCGCGCCCTAATCAATCACACACGTCCGACGACTTAGAGAATCCTTAGAGAATCGAGGCACAGACCAGAAAAAAAGTATTTAGAAAGAAAGAAAGAAAAGCATTTATTGAGTACAAACACACGACAAACACAGGAAGGAAGAAATGAACATGGCAATGACAATTAATTACATCAAAAACATAATTTCTTGATTCGGTCGCCGCGCTCAAAGCCCGCGATAAAAGCTATCCAATAGCTTCAAAAAGTGACAAAAAAAACAACATAAATGAGGAGTCGTGTGCTAACCCAAATAGGTCGACCTCAGCTAAAAACTGCAGTCAAGCATGCTTAGCTGCAGCGCTGGTCTTCCGGCCAGACCCATCTAGCTAGAGATTATACAGCGCCCCCTCCACCCGTGACACTCTACAAAAACAATGATGAATCACGATTTAATAAATATTATTTTATAACTATTTAATTTAATATTTTGATGTTTAAATGTATAAGTCAATAACAAGATTAACATTTTAATTCGAAGGGGTGACATCATAGACAAACTTGTCTACAATTTCACTGACAAAATATTTATAAACACATAAGTATAATATTTTCATTAAAATTCTAATGAGATTTAAAAATATGTTTAAAAAATTAATCACAACCGTAATACAATATTATTCCGGTGTCCATGTCATTAAACTTTTGAGTTTACGGAACTTAGATTATTACTTATCGTAATTTATTTTCCGACAACCCTTATCAATATGTTTGTAAAACATTCCAACAAGGTGCCTACCTGTTTACCTATATTATTTTATCGTTGAATTCTATAGTAGACTAGCTGCGCCCTGCGGTTAGTCCCGAACCCGTGGTAATATCAAAATAAAAAGTAGCCTATAGCCTTCCTCGATGAATGGACTATCTAACACAAAAAAAAATCAATTCGAACCAGTTGTTTCTAAGATTAGCGCGTTCGAACAAACAAATAAACTCTTCAGCTTTATATGTAATATAAAGTATAGATATAACTCGTAGCGCCTCATGGTTTTACTCCTATCCGGGTACTCCTTGTCGGAATATCGGGATAACAAGTAGCCTATGTTAAAAATACACAAGATTCAAATGTATCGTCATACCAAGTGCCCTTCAATAATTGCAATGCATGAGTTTTGAAGATTATCTATTATCAAGATGCCTCTTTTTAAAATTAGGTATATTCCGATCATCATCACTATATCCAAGTTCTTGAGCTACCTTGCGGCAGTGAATCGGTGTTGACTTCCGTCCTTCCACCGGGAAAACAGCTAAGTTGGCATTCGTTTACCACATGGAAAAGGTTACCAGATATGGTCAGGTGCCTGCATTTTGGTATCTCCCCTAATCCCCATTTATGGAGGCGGTGGTTAGTTTTCCCGTGGTCGGAACGGAAACGGTTCAGTTGAGTCTAAGAACCCAAGTTTCCACTGGTAGTAATTAGAATTGTGCATATTACTGCACTCTAGCAGATCGTCACCGAATTTTAATAAGGACAAACTCAGAACTTTAGTCCTTCAAATAATAATAGAGTTACAACGACGTATATTCCAATTTAACACTTTTTAAGGCTGTTCAAAATATGAGTTTGTGTGTACGTTTGTTAATTCTTTATGCGATGATACCTGATACGTAAACCCAGGAACTATATTTCTTATCGATATTTATCGATGAATACTAAGAAATCATTCCATTTGAAATAAATAGACGGCGACTACTTTGTTCCTTTATCGTACTAACTATGATAGCGACCACTGATAAAAAAAATGGATATTTTCAGTTGCATGTAGTAGAGTTTATTCACTTTCTTGTTTATTGAGTCAATGCCAGAATACTTCGAATATATGTGAGGAAATAAACTCATGATTCATAATTTACTATATTTCGATTTTCTCACTTCATTCACAATTGGTGATATCAGTTACTTAGTATTTCAGGCGATTTCATTCATTGTACCTTCTTGGAAGATAATTTAAGTAACGGAAGTTTCCGTATTGTATTAACGATTTTCAGAAGTTGTAACATCATATCTAACGATTGATATCCAATCATCAAATCAAGCTTCACGTTTTACTTTTCAATATTTTTGTAGATAATATCAGATTTTGATAATATTTAATTACTTACGTTACCTATTAATTACCTAACTGTTAATTAATGACCTGAGAATATACCTACGTAAATAAAGTTCAGATATTTTACTTAGTGTAAGTAATAAGCCAAAAAATTTAGGTAGGTATATACCAACTTATGGAATTAGTACCCATATATCCCATAAAAAGGGTTATTGATATTAAGATCTCCCAAGCTTAAAGGATATTTTGAAAACCTATTTTCCACAGCCACAGCTAATAAAATACAAGGTAATCCTCAAATAATATTAAGTTACCTACATCGCAAAAAAAATCACAACACGACCAAAAAACATGAGTGGAAATGGTCAATGAAAGAGCTACAATAAAACCATAATATTGTAATTTAGCTTGCATGTGGGTTGGCACTAAACTTAAACAAATAACCTTATGTCGGCTCTATTGGGATGTCCTGTCTTTACGGCTTCCAGCCTTGATTGTAATCCTCTGTTTTTGCTTTCTGTCTCGGCGGCTAATTTCGGCAATGATAGTTGTCACTAATAAGTAAATTTTAGAAAATACGGATTCTATTTAGTCTGATGAACACCGGTACAGGTGTTTAAAGTTTACTAAAAACATATTTAATGCACCTGGGAATACGAAATACGGAAATTCGTAGAAGAACCAAAGTCAAACCATAGCTCTCAGGATTAGTAAGCTGAAGTGGCAATGGGCAGGTCATATTGCTTGCAGAACTGACAACCGCTGAGGAGTAAAGGTTCTCGAGTGGCGGCCGCGATGCAACGCGAAACGGAGTGTTGGGAGACCAGCTGCCCGGTGGACCGACGACATTGTGGCGGTCGCGGGTAGTCGGTGGATGGAGGCGGCTCAGGACCGCTGTTTGTGGCGTCGTATGGGGGAGGCCTATATCCAGCAGTGGACGTGTATGGGCTGATATGATGAATGCACCTAGGTGAATTAGTTTAGGTGAATAAAGTTAACGGCATCGTAAAAAAAGTTAATGAACGTTTATCTTTTGTAAAAAATTACAAATCTTATGATTCATTTCATTATGAAAACAATGTGACTCAATCTCAATTCAGTAGGCTTTCAGATTTTACGACAGTGATAATGAATGCTAAAACTTAACTAAAAGACGTTTATAAAGGAAATACTCAAGTTAGATTTATATGTTTTGGATGTGTTAGTGTCTTGATAATGCAATCGTTTGTAGCTATAGTACTGTGTGTATTTGTAGCTATAGTACTGTGTGTATTTGTAGCTATAGTACTGTGTGTATTTGTAGCTATAGTACTGTGTGTATTTGTAGCTATAGTACTGTGTGTATTTGTAGCTATAGTACTGTGTGTATTTGTAGCTATAGTACTGTGTGTATTTGTAGCTATAGTACTGTGTGTATTTGTAGCTATAGTACTGTGTGTATTTGTAGCTATAGTACTGTGTGTATTTGTAGCTATAGTACTGTGTGTATTTGTAGCTATAGTACTGTGTGTATTTGTAGCTATAGTACTGTGTGTATTTGCATATTTAAAGTAACTAGCTGTTGCCCGCGACTTCGTACGTGTAGTAGTTTTGTTTTATCACTATATAGTATGAAACAAAGTCGCTTTTTCTGTCCCCATGCCCCTATTTCCCTATGTATGCTTAAACCTTTTAAACTACGCAACGGATTTTGATGCGGTTTTTTTAAATAGATAGAGTGATTCAAGAGGAAGGTTTATATGTATAATGCATGCATAATATAGCCGTGCGAAGCCGGGGTGGGTCGCTAGTTTTGAATAAAAATAGTTTAATTCTCACACCTGCCTAATACACACAAGAAAAATTCATAAGAATCGGAGGAGGAGTTTGGCGACAAACACTGACACGAGAATTTTATTTATTAGATTAAGTATTTTTTGAAGTTTTTGTTAGTACGTGCAACCTTAAAAATCCATTAAATTAAACTATATTTCGGAACATAAGTCTTGGTTTATCTAACGACAACCATTCGCAATTTATATAAGCTTCAAACGAAACGCCTACAAACGTTTTAAGGTCGAAAATACAATGTCAAAATGAATCATACTGCCCATCTTTTAGCTTATTGTTAGCGATCAGGTCACCTTGGAGATCAAATATTTCAAATATGTATGTAAATGTTCTGGTAACACCAAAAATGATTCAATGAATAAATAAAGAAAAGCCCAAAGACAGTACTTCCTTGAAGGAAACTAACAATGCCTGCATTTTTATTAACTTTTTTGGTAAGGCCCGGGTCGGGAATACCCCGATTTAGACACATTTTTCGCATTTACCTATCTCTAGTTTTTTTGCGACTGTTTCGCTTCTTCTACTTTCAAGGTAATACTGTCTTGGTAATAAATACGCAGCTGTTGTCTGTCACAAAGCAAAAGAAGGAAATATTACAATTTATTGTACTTAATAAATAAATATAAATAAATAAATAAATATTGCAGGACATTCCACACATCGCCATCTAGCCCCAAGCTAAGTAACTAGACTTGTGTTATGGGTGCTCGACAACGGATATACTACTTATTATATACTTTTCTTTTGTGTATGTGTGTATGTGGGATCATTGTGGCAACTTAAATAAAATAAGATTCGATATTTATCGAGTAATGTATTTTATTGTAACTTATTTTCAATACAGTTGAACATAATTTCATTGAAAATATTATACTACATAGCACAGATAGATTGAACACATGTACAAACACAGGTGTTCAGTTCAATAGGACTGTACCGTGGAAACGAACATTTTGTTTTGGTTTAATCTCTTGCATATTTACTAATAGAACTAGTCTATTATATTAAATAGGTACTAATGTTTTATTTTGATTAAGAACGTTCTATAGATAAAAATATTTACTTATCAGTTTTCGATTGGAAACTTTTGAACAGGTGCCATCCAATATTTTGAAACAATAAATAAATTCTTGAACATAAATAGTTGGATATTATGTTAGTATTATTTATTTGAGGTGAGATTTGCTTTAGCGATAATCTAAGTATGCCTTACACTTAATGAATGACGCACAACTGATAGTAGTTTTAAGCAACAGATATCGACGATAACTAGTCATGCAATACTATGAATCGAACTGAGGTAACAGTTATGCGAGCAGTTAGGGAAAACCGTAAGCTTTAAACTAAGAAACCACATCCGGTTGACGAATCGTTTACTTTTACGAAAAAAATGCAAGATAAAAAAGTG
The DNA here is from genome assembly GCA_907269075.1 of Idaea aversata. Lineage (NCBI taxonomy): Eukaryota > Metazoa > Arthropoda > Insecta > Lepidoptera > Geometridae > Idaea > Idaea aversata. The sequence continues at coordinate 12,834,910 of OU026087.1, forward strand.
CATCATGTTCCTTAGTTTTCAAAATCAATTTTTGTGTCATTTTAGGCTGAAGTTCGTATTTCAAGATAATTATTATGACAATAGTTTTCATAAATTTGGTTATGCTTACCTTATATTACATATTTTATGCATATTAGAAGATATACTACTACCGGCTAGTTACGTGGGGAACAAACGTCTTGGCATGGCGCCTCCGCCAGGTCGTGGCAGACTGGGTAGACCGAAGAAGTGCTGGTTAGGGGTGATATGCGTGCCTTACTAACCAGGATGCCGAAGATCGTGCGAAGTGGAGACGTAAAAGTAGGAAAGCAGACCCCGAGCTCCCGAGAGGGTGCAACCGGGAACATCGATCGGATGATGATGAGTAGATACACTATATGTAGATAGATAACGAAATTTTATATAATTAATTATGTAGATAGCTACCAGGTTCATTCAACTTTCATTTATTAAATCCATCTGATTTCGCTTACATTGCACTTGTTGTTTATGTCAAAAAGTTTACACTTAGTAAGTAATTCGATAATTCTACACCTGCAATTAATTAAACAGGGCAAAGAACTGATGGTGCTTAAAATATATTATTGCCAGACTGTGTGTCTTTTATAGTAGGTATATTTGGGTAGGTAATCTAGGTAGTTTAGGAAGGTTCTTATATTATTAGTGAGATATAACTTTACGATGACGAAAACTGAAGTTAGAGTTAGTCAAAGTCAAGCAAATATTAAATCAAAATCAATCTCAGCTGATCACAGAGATACATAGACTGCTGCTGATAAACAAAGCTGACCTGTGAAAGGAAACTTAACAAGATGATGATGTATGTATTTCTTACTAATTTTGCAAAGAAGTTGATTTGATAATATTACAATTAATCCATTTTGAAGTGTCTGCACTTCCCGTAAGGACATCCGACACCACTAAGTGTTTTTACATAGGGCACGTGCTTAAGAGATAATTTGTATTTAATTGAAAAAGTACCTACATTACAACTTTTGCTTGCTTGCTCGAAAGCTTTACATTATGATTATGCTTAATCTTTTTTTTAACCCCTGACGGAAAAAACGACGAGGTGTTATAAGTTTGACGTGTCGGGATAAACCTATTTTGATTTTCTTTCTTTTATTTAAACGGTGAATTAGTCGCGAGTGTTCTTAGCTATGTATGTTGATAATCTTGATCTTTACAAATTAATGATACGTTATTTATCATTTTATGATACTAAATCTCGTAACATGTAATATAAAACCGAAATTTCAACAGTTCGAGGCTAAAATGTGTATTTGTGCAACTTATATATGTATTTTTCGACCTTTGATCACTTCAGGCTGCTTTGATTCCCACGCGTCTTAAGAATCAAATAAATATCCAATTACATAAATGTAATTTAATATTACGTATAGGCTTAGTAAATAAAATATTTTGTGAAATAATCATTTTGCAAAGTAATAGAGTTCTTACGGTAACTATAGTTGCATTTAGTTTTTATTTCAAGTTGGGGATCTTCAAGTACTTCAGGTATCTTCTAGGTAAGCGTGCTACATCTTAGGCCGCATCGTCACCTGCCATCAGGCAGGTGTGATAGTGGTCAAAGGCTGACCTATCATAATAATATGTAATATATAAAAGAAATTTGGGGATTTCTTACACTAAAATAGTTTAACAATTATGATACTTCAGTGTGATCTACTTACATGATCTTATATTTCTTCGTTCGGAATTTTACTTGATTATATGAAATGTTTTTTCATAGCACTTTTTGTATTCTCAACATTATTGCAATTATCAGCAACATCGACTCTTTTTATACTCGCGTAATTCATCAAATTCAGCATTATTTTCAATTCTTAACTTAAAACAGCGTCTAAAGTTCTGCATCTCAACAGCAACGTGACTCCCTGTGTAAACACAGCAGTCCATGTACTTGCACCTACTGGCGCGCGTGCAAAGTACGACCGTACCTAATTGCTATGAAATAAATAATTATATTCTAAAAGTTCCAGCTTGGGACAACGGTCCCACCCCCTTTGACAGGTCAGTTTTGAAATTGCATTCATTATAGGTATCTTTTACTATCTAGGTTCCTGTTTATTTTAGTGCTTATAAGCTTTTACTAACATAATTACAAAACAGAAGCGAATACCCACGTTTAGGTACTTGCCTGTTACTTTGGAGAACATCCATCTGCGTTTGCATAGCATTCACAGCAATTTTATTTCCGAGAAAGTGTTTACAAAACTTTCGCTGATTCGTCTTAATTTCGTTGATCATTTCTAACGATGATGAACCTACATCAAACCGAGAATACGTGTAACCTCGACGTTGCAAAATGCTAACGGAGCGTTTTTTTATTTATTAGTGTTAAGCGTAAGTACCTCGGCAAAGGAAAATCAGTGGTTACTTGGTAAGTTAAAAGGCAAAATGCCCGAGGTGCAACGACCGGGTGGATGTGGAGGCGTTTTGTGCCTACGTATAATTTCTACAAGATATTATTATATTGTACGGGACATGATTAAAATCTAAACAATATTCGTTTTTGGCAATGAATCAAATGACAGACGTGACCATAAAAATAATTAAGATTTTATGGATAGGTTATTGAACTAGGCATCATTGTTATGAATATATTCAACTACTTAATATAAATAAATAATTTTAAGAAACTTAAATTAAAAAGCAAACACAAAAAAAAACAGGTAGCTTAGGCAGTACGCGCACTCTACCTACCGCTACAATGACCACAGTCCAAAGTCTAATTTAACCTAGAAAAATGAATTAGATGAGAAGATAATATTTATTGAAAAATATTCAGTGCACTACTTTTTATTGCATAACACTGGCTAAATACAAATACCAGCAAAAAAAAAGTCGGTCGACCAAACGAATCTCGCTGATTTCGAATAAAATGATTTCTTGACACTTTAGCGACAGAATATCGGGAGCGTTTGTTTTAATTAGACGCGTACAAAGTGTAAACAGTGAATTAATATTGTTGTTTGAATAAACATGAAGTTTAAGAAAACAGTGACATGTTGCATAAAAAGAAACTCGTTCTACATCAGATACAGCACTAAGTTACAGCCAAAGGTAATTCAGAAATATTTATTAAATATGTAGGTACCTAACAGGACTTAGTGTGAAAAATGTTATTATATTCAAAAGTTTCGAAAAAATCTAAATCTTTGGAACGGTTTCTTTGTCAGGCTGGTCAAGCTTGACATTTCGATTTTAAAATTTTGAATTTATTAAGTTGATTCATTCAGAGGTTTATTTATTATCTGTTATGTGGCTTTTATTTACCAAAGCAGTTGAATCCTGTTATATTAATCTCATTCTAGATGAAAAAATATTGGTAATGTATTAAGATCAAACAGCAGCTAATTAAATATCTATATTTGTCTATTTTTAAGTAGGTGCAATTTGCGTCACACATTTAGCTGCCACCTTAGTGAATGGCAGGTAGGTAAATCTTCGATTTTGAATAATACCACCATCACTGAGACCCATTATAGTCAACAATAATGACGTTTAATTGCGTCGACGCCTTTTATATAGAATTAATCAATGATATTTCACCAAAATAGAGGTATTCTGAAACCCACTCGTTTTTATTTATTCATAATTAACTTCTGTTTAGGAAGATTCTGCGTCGATACTTGATTGATGTTCTCCAAAATAAAATTATTTATTGGAGTCTACAGTTTATAATAATTTTCTTTGCTTTTAACTCAAAGTTATTGTTTTTCATATCCATTGTCTTACTCCATTGTTGTGCAAGTGTGTCATGAACCTTGAAACTGGTGGTTAAAGTGAACCCACTTCACCAGATCGTTTAAACATATATCTCAAAAACTACATAGACATAGGTTATATTTGCAGATAGTAAAATACTAAAATAAAGAGAAATCTCTAAATTATAAGCATTTGTAAGTCAAAACTTATTACTCGACGAGTGTTTCCCAAACGCTTGTTGAACAACGCGGAGTGTTCAGTGTTCAACACGTTCAGACAAGTGTGTTATTTTAAAATATAAACGAAGTTCTGATTCGTGTCGAGACGTTCGACTGGCGACAGCATCCAGGTTCCGAGGCGCCTGGCGACACTTGTCTTCTCGATGTGTCACTACTTTCTATTTCTAAACAGGCGCCAATGAGCACCTAGGGCTAATCATCACACCCTGCATATTCACGCATGAGCAAAAAATACCTGTTCTTATTCGAACCACCAGCAACATGAGTCATTTCTTTGTTCCTTTAGTTGTCTGTAGCAATATTTGGGGGAATCGATCGATATAGCACATTTTATGGTCCATAACGTTCATTATTATCTGAATCCATCGAAGGGTTTTCCTCTCCATCCATTATTGCCACTGTAGAAACAGCGATGTCACATTACACAAGATTTATTGGAGGTCGTCGAATGTATTTTGGGGGACGGAGAAATGTGGCTATGTCGTTTCGTGAGTTTTACGCGTCTATTTATTTGATAGAGCAATAATATATTCGTAAATATTTATCCTTGGATATTGTTATAGTGCTTGTTGCAACTGTTATTAACAAGTTAACTAAGAAAGTATAGCCACAATCTTCACAGTTTCAAAAACCGACCCAAAAGTAAATGAAGATTAACGCAAATTGCTATATCTATGTTTATACTTTGTAATGTCTGCCGTATAATACATACCTACAGTCTATACACGCTCTCTATCTATAAGTATTAATTATAGTTATATAATGTCGGTGTGTAAGGTAAGTACAGCGATTATGTTCTATCACTTTTTTACAAATTCGCCAAATGTGTAGTGCGAGCGAGATGGAACAAAACGCGGGGGGAGGATATCTGAATTGATAAAAACAACAGTTGAACGCGTCGAAAATTCAGTATGAAAAGAAACAGCGCGTGGCACCGTACATAGCGCTCCCATTAATAATGCGCGGCAAAGTTAAGATGTGACAACGATTTGTATGAGTGTTTTGAATAATAATATTGATGTTGATTTAGTGTGTACGTAACAATTTGACAAGTAGCGGCGTGATAGACGCAGTGCCGCTACGGCCACGTTGATGTGGACGCGCCTTCAAGGATTAAAACTTTATTGCGACGAAATTCAAACCGAACAAAAACTTTAATATCCCTCATTTCGGAACGTGTACAAAGATTATAATCATAAAGTGTTACTGTCAATTCACTCTTACGAAATCTCATGTGGTTATAGAAAAATCTGGAAAAACCGAAATTTACACTTCATTCACATATTGCTCGTTTCGGTTGGTGTTTGCTCGTACCAATTTAACTTTTCTGAAACGAATTATGGTCGTGTCGAAAGTTGATAACATGGCTTCGTATTCCACGTACACCGGAAAACCGAAGATATTCTTCCCGAAGAAGGTAAGGTGAACTAATCACTTAGTAAAAGAAATGTTTCACAACTTAACTTAAAATATCATCACATCATAATATACATTTTCGAGATGAAACAATATTACTTGTAGGTAGAGCCAGTAGAGTTGCCAACGAAGGTTAATAAATGATTATTTTTAATGATTCTGATGATGATAATAAGATAATCTGACATTCAATTTAATGATTTGTAATAAAATTCCAATACGCACGCATTCAATATTTTTACGATTGAATCGTTCTGATAACTAGATAATTTACACCACTCTGTAATTACTTAAATAATAATTGCATTTGACAATGGATACTTCTATTCAATAATATTATTACATACAAAATATAATTCAAATTTAATATTAATTAAATTCACAGTAAGTAATTTATTTAAAATCTATTTAAAACAAAGGTCGCAAAATTTACATAAATCTAAGAGTAATATGGAGATTTGATTGATAAAAACTATGCAAAATGTATTGTTATAGATAATATGAATGAAAATCAAGCGCCCCTTGTTTATAAATCAATTTCATGAGTAGTTATTCCATTTTAACGATCTACTTCAAAAATATGTGCTATGGCCTTCGGAAGATTCTCAGAAACGCTTAGATATTGGCGTTTATATTCAATTACCAGTAAGTAGTATTGTAAAAACCCAAAACTACAATAACCACGCAAAATTTGTAGCTCTTCAAGTTAAATTACAGTAGAGTTAAAACAAAATTGCATTTTTAATTTTCACTGTTTACTGGCTCAGCATCCGCGTTCGTACGATATACTGGTTATATTACACAAGGTCTTATGTGCAATATCGGTGACCTACAAATGCGTAGTCGATGAAGAGATTGGACTCAAAGCCTGCGTTGTTTAAGATCAAATTCTTCTATCATTCATTCGGGTCAAAGTATACTGATTCCCACATCTGGGTACACTGTAAAACAAATGAATATAGGCTTTGTTGTACTAATGACAAGAGTTTAAATCGGACATTTGTTGTTTTGTTTGATAGAGCCGCGTTCTCTGATAATAACAATTACGAGCTTAAAGTAGGTACGAGAATTATTACAGCTTATGATGGACCTGTCGTAATACTTTACGGCTGCACATCACAGCCTTTGCAGTTTCTCCGTTTATGGCATAAATTATAATTGATTGCGCTTTATATAGGTCATGGTAACGAGAAGCATTACCGACTGAAGATATGGATCGCAAAACGAGCTGCTAACGTAGTAATGTTTTTATTAAAAGATCACGATTTTCATTACTGCTTCAACCTCGTAGTTGCTTGTGACATTATTAACCAAGCCATAAAACTAAACAACATTTGCTTTTTTTAAATCTTTTCATAATTTCTCATTAAAGTGACGTGTCTATTACAATATTATTTAAATTAATAGCAAAATACTGTTTTTAAATTAACCGTAACTTACCGTATTATAATAGTGATAATAAATTGATTTAATTTATTATTGTAAATATTATCATACTTCTCGGAGATAATATCAGATTTTATTTATATCTACGGTAATTTAAATTCATTCATAATTCTAAAGATTAAATAATTTAAACCCACGAGAAGAAGTATACTATAGCAGGCGAACGTTGTCAACATTAAATTCAAATGTCGTATATTACGAAACAAAAAGTAAAACTTTGGCAATACTGATGATGTATCATGAGACAAAAATGTCATTATGTCCAGAGTTTAACCGCTTTACGTCCCATAACTGAGTGTTCCGGTGAATGGTGCATCCCGGTGCATTCTCGACCCGCCTTTATCACAGAGGGGCACAATGGCCGGAATGTTGACAGGTTACTTCGTAAACGAACGGGAATGCTGTCAGGAATGCAAAACCAGCTTCCTGATTATTATTAAACTTTTGCAAAGATTTTTTATGGGTGGCATTTGATTCCTAGAAAAATGTATATAAAATACGGTTCAATTTTTGGGCATTTATATTCCTTTTTTGTTAGAAAATATTTTATTGTCATGTATACTAGATACCTACTATACATCAGCGACAGACAATTTAATTGGAGCAGTCCATTCAACAAGTCTGTAAGATTTAATAAATGTTAATGATCATCAGCATCCGACAGACAACCAAAGGAAAATGGTTATAATTTTATTTGCTTTATATGAACTTCCTTTTCCACTTCTGTTTAAGTAAGGTCGCATGATGATTTATGTTGAATTATCCCGTTTGCAATGTTTACTTGCAGTATCAGTTTAAATCGCCATTTATCTATCATTGATGTACTAGTTCCTAGTCTAGTGCGGATATAATTGGAAAATATTAGTATCCAAAAGAGGGTTAATGATTTGATAACATTAAGTGATGGATTCAAGTGTCCACTTGACTTTCCTCGGAGGAAGCCACGGTGGGCGCCAAAAATAGCGTTTCCGCCGAACACCGACCGCTCTAAGTAGGAAGTCGCTTAGCAGTCCAGTTTTCCGGCCGCCTACAGACGTCTCGACGCTTATTGAGTTTACAACGCATTTATGAGCTGCATCAGGCCTACGCATTGTCTCTTAAGCTGAATTAAATTGCTCATACATTGATATCATTAGCCGTTAAGATTTCATTCACAAAATCCAACTGTTATGTTCTTCATAAAATTCTATTTGAGTTGCTTAGGTCCAATTTTAAGATCATTAGATTTCGATTTTTTTATATTTGTCTTTTTCTTCTCTTGGTTTGTTCACATCTAGGCAATGATGAAAGACATAGGTTAGCTTTAATTCACAAACCAACATGACATGTAATAATAACAAATAATCTTTTCAACGGTTGCATGCAATGAAATATGCATTATTTGCTACACACTCTATGGTCATGTAGGTGTTGTGTTTATCTGTGGTTTAATCGTAAAATGCATTTGTGTAGGCTGAAAACAAGTAAATAACCAAAAATGGTTAAGGAAAATAGTTGTAACCATAAAGTTTGTATGCAATGGTAAATTGTACATATTATGCTCGAAAATGTATTATTTAAATTTGCACTAGTGTAATTATCGCATGCATACGTAAAGCATTAAGATCGTCGACATCTTTTACGTAAAGCATAATTATAATACACTAATTATAATTTATAATATTCTTGAGTTGATTCGTTGTGTATTAGGTATGTTGTTTAAGTAAGTGCAATTATTCGGTGGTTGACATCGCGGTAAACCAATTACAAATAAGGTTATCATAGGTTAAAAATAACACGTGTTTTATAAAATTAGCAGAGTTTCAACAGAAGCGAAGTAATAAAATAATGCAACAATTAATAAAACCACAAATTCAATTTAAATGGCCATGAAATAACTATTTTAGGAAACAGGCTTGTTATCAAATTCATTGGTTAATTTTATCAACAACAAAGGTGACTTCAAATTAGCGACAATTGTCATCGTTTAAATACATAAAACTGACCATTATTAATTAAGATAAATTACTTTGTTCAGCCTTGTTACAATTAATACTACAAATCAGAGCAAAATAAATCGAATTGATAATTGTATAAACCAACTTAGTACCTATCTACAAAAAAGTTTAGTGAGTTTTGCTACCTTTCTAATTGCGAGAAAATGTAACTTTAATATACAAAATATAACCATTTTGAGAAGTTTTTATAATTATTTTACTTTTTTAATCTTGGATTAAGAATCTTCGTAACAACTGCAAAAATATACTAAGGAATTTCTTTCTAGTTATATTAATATTTCCAAATTAGGTAACGAGAATAATATTAACAAAATAAGTATACAAATTTTAGAGGTAAACATACATTCAGGTAAAACAAAAATCACAAAAGCAAAGCTCTGATTCACTTAAGCAGATTTATTCAAATGATTCATAATGGTAACGGACGAATAAACTTACATATAATCTCTATAACCAATCATTAATTTACAAAACAAAATAAGAGTGAATCATTCGTTGAATTATGTTTTGTGAGTTACATAAACGCTATGTTATCTTAAAAATATTGAGACATTTTAGATAATATTAGATACTTGTAGCGAGTTATTTAACTGGCAAATGACATTAAGGTTTCGTATGTAAAGATTAGGTACATTTATAGAACTAACAATATTTTAGTATTTTTTAGGTTTTTGCGACTTGAACTCATTATAATAGAAACGATTACGCGAAACGCAATTAAATTAATTATGCTTTTATTATAATAATCTTAAAAGAATATATAATTATACGTGTTTGTAATTGGTTTTATTTGAAATTACCGATTTTATTGCAATTTTAGACTAAGTACTTTTTAACCCAAATTAACCCAACGTTTCAACGGGATCATGAAATATTTCTAATATACTTATTTACTGTTCGTTTTTGTTACAGGTACGTTCGGAAGAATCCTTACTTTCTCCCGAAAAACCTTCGAAGTTCTCACGATGGGTACGTTCAAACTTTACAAATTCGGTGGTGGGATCGTGTTCGTGAACGTTCATAGGATACACAAATTTAAGTCGTTGTTGAGGACAATGATGTGGTTGACCATCATCATCATCATCTTTAGCATAAATTAAGCTTTTAAGATACCTAAATATAGCCTAATTTATGAAATTACCTAGAGAGCCTTCATATCTTCTATAATATAAAAATGAATCGCAAAATGTGTTGGTAAGCGCATAACTCAACAACGCCTGGACCAATTTGGCCAATTCTTTTTTTGTTGTGTTTGTTATTGTCAGGAGAAGGTTCTTATGAAAGAAAATATTAAGAAAACTGCGTAGAAAATTATTACGCGGGTGAAACCGCGGGGCGCAGCTAGTACTCTCTAAATATCACTTCTGTAAAATAATCAAAATAAAAAATTAATCAACAATTTATGTTTGATACGTGTGATCACTGAGCAGACAAGCGTTTGATTGATCATACAAACGGGTTCAACTATTAATAGATTTTCTTAAAAGGACTTGTAATTTCTCGTTACCATCCATGGTCAATAGGTATGCGTTTATAAGAAGTAAAAATACTGGAAATATGCGATAATAAGCACTTTGAAGATATAAAGAGTGTCAAATAAGGTTTACATTTCCGACGATGTTGATTATAGAGCAGGTATTTCCTTAGAATTTATTTAAAAATCCTATGGAGATTTACTTACATATATTTATATACTTATACAGATATAAAATAAGTAAAATAATCGCGTAGTAATTTAGAGATTCGCTGAAAATGCGACGTCATTTGAAATACTTACCAAAATATTATCATTATATTATCAATAAATATGTTAAAGAGTAGGTTTATCAAAGAATGCGGGCTCAGAAGCGCCGAAATATTATTTTTTATCAACAAAATATTTACCAATAGATAACGTATAACGAACGTCAATTAATATAATTTCATTACTTCTATTAAACGACGAACTCAAGCAAGCTATAGGAACAGTCATAATATTACCAACACTAACTAGTAGTAAACAGTTTGTGTTAGTCTACATTCGATGTTGATTTTGAATTTGTATAAAACGAATTTGAATATAAATAATAATATCAGGCAATATATTTTAAAATACAACTTGCAATACTAAATGGTAACCTCCGGAGTACCCTAAACCGTAAAATGTGTGTTGTTTTAATTAAAACGATGACAGAAAAACAATCCTAGACGAAGTGCAAAAGTGTAAAATAGCTACAGTAAGTTACATAACGGTAGAGTCACAGGTTGACTAATAGGTCAGTCATTATGCAAATTCTTTTGGGTTTTCCTTGAATCACAGTAGAGCAAAAGAATAAACAAGATCACTCATTATTACCTCTGATCCATATATGTGTAGATTTAATTAACATCCCGTGGAATAAAATTTAAACTAAAATTGCAGTGCCTTTAATGATAGTTTCGAGAAATAACAATTCAATTATTAATTGTATTCTTAACAAAAAATTGAAATATTACGGTACGAAGTACCTTTATTAAACTTTTCAACAATATAAGTAATCCTTGATAAACTCGGTCGATCAATGAAATATCTCTTATTACAATTTTATTATGTTTTTATCGTCCTATTGCATCTTGCTTGTCGGCTTCTTCCTGTATGTTTTTTGACTCTAGCTTTACATCACTGCAAACAACTGTCAGTTCTAAATCCGGTCCATCAGACCTAACACTGATCCAATTAACATAATCTTAACAAGTTTGTTATTACGTAATACTTCCAAACATCCGTTTGTAGTGTTTAATGCCGGCCTTCCTTTACAGCTTAGATACGGAGGCGCGTAATCATCTTGACAATCATTTACAACTGATAGTAATAGATTAGTCACCTCGTATTATTATGACAGTGATCATTAAAATAGTATTTACATAACCTGAATAATTTGTTGAAGTGCAATTATTTAATAGGCATAAAGCAGAGTGACAACAAAAACAAACACAATCTACTTTCTCACAGATATTATTAGTAGATAAGAATAAGGTTGATAGATCAATCCATACACATTATCTACAGGGTTGTCATATCTAGCTGATGTCGTTTACGTTTCATATACCTTTGAAGGAACAAATACAAAGGAAATCTTTATAGTATTCTTTATTGTTGCGAAAGGCGAATTGAAAGAAAAAATATTTGGTAAATAATAATCAATATATCTTTGAAATATTTACGAAAAATTGTGTAAAACGATGAACAAAAATCCGATAATATGATAATAAGACCATGCTGTCACTATCAAAGATTATATTACATGACTTCACCTAACTTTTTTGTGAAATACCTTTGTGATATTGTAACATCATCGAACTGGTGTTGTGACTCATAAAATTCCGGTTTGATAATAATATACACTATTATTATCACATATTTGCTCTCAATGGAATTTGTTAGATAGGTTCCTACTTATATTTAATATTTCATTGTATTTACCTGTAATTTTACTATTTATACCGTTATTGAAGTTAAAAGAGGTATTACTAATTATTTTACCTGCAACATCGTTTGCGTAGGTGTTGAATTTTCTTAAATCCTTTCGTAGTCGGATGCCTAATGCCTACGTCATAATCATAATAGCTAGTATGCTAAATTTTAGCCTGATCCGTCCATTCAAAGTGAGTCAAAACTTTGAATTTTGTTTTTATTAGATAATATTCCTTAATTGTATTCTGATATGATAAAATTTATCTTCATTTGTAGTAGGAATATATTCTTCATATTTACGATAATAATTTAATTATTAAGTTTATGATTGTGATTAAAGATTTGACGACCGTTTATGATCAAAAAACTATTTCCGAAATGTATTCGTGAAAGTAAGACCGAGTGGAACAGGATGTTGTGTCTGAGTCATAGTCGGTTGTAATCGGCGCACGCGCAGGTAATGTCTACCTTGCCTATGTGCCGTAATATGTATGTATAGCTAAATGTTTTGTGTGATTGATAAGCCGCCACGTGAGTAAGCAATGAGTCAGCACCTGAATCTCACCGAACTAAACTATTAAATTATTTTTTTATCGCATTTCTTTACCTTGTTTTTTATAATAGTCATTTCACTAGCGCCATCTAGCCCTGATTAGCAGAACTGGAAATATTTAACTAGATAACGATAGATATTTCAATTTCATACAAATTAGCCGTTATTCCATAATGAGGTTTTAGTTTTCCTCCAGTTAATTTGGTATGGGAATAAGTATCACTATCATTAACCTGACCTAATTAGTATTACCAAGAATAAAGCTTTACAAACTAAAGAAAAAGAAAGAAGTAAATAAGGTCACTCGATGGCAAATGACGAATAGTGACGATGCTGTCTAAGATATAGATGTTGTGATTAAATTTGATTCCTCATAATATGAATATATAACAGCCGTAATACTCCTAATCATAGATGACATAATTCACTTTAACAAAAAGTAAACAAGCAAAACGTTTGATATGGAAACGTATGAATGAACTCCAGTCATACTGTTAGTCACTGTACCTCGGTGAAACGGTTAGATGATACTCAGAATTGCAATACACTATGAGTCAATGACGTGAGTAAAGAAAACAATTTACCTATAATATTTTGCGGTAATTTAGTAATTGTAAATAGCAAACGAATGTTTCTTATCAAAACCTTTATTTTCTATGACTTATATAAATTAAATCTAATATGAAAGATAAAGAAATACATATGAAGGATATTGTAAAGAAAATAGAGGCTTTTTAACAATAACTCGAACAATGGCAATTTTAATATTATAAGAAAACAAAGCTAAAAGAACAGAGATATTTAGTTAAGAATGATAAACTTAAATATTTACTTAATGATAAACTGCGCTTTCATTGGAAATTTGTAGAGGAATTTTCAAATACAACAATCTAAAATGTGGAATAAAGGAAATGCAGTATACATAACATTTTTAGTTTTTAGACTTTTTATATACAAAAATGAGTAATCAAAGATTGGCCATGCTACGCTATACTTACTTTATTTAATGCACCATACAATTATTTTTTTTCGCTTTCATGATTCATGCTGTTAGCATTGCTTAAGGGATGTTTGAAATTGATGCATTCTTTGTTTTGTTTAATGAAAAGGAATTAAAAAAGTATTTTATGAATGAATTATTAAATTATTATACACGTACAGTCTTAATGTAATAACATGAACCAAAATCACGTTTAAACCATCAACGTGGGAGTGAAGCAATAAATACCACAACGGTCAAAATTAATGAAATTCCAATATACAAACTAAGCAATCAATTTCAACTCTTAATGAAACACAATATAGCCTTCTAAGGCTCTATAGCTTCTCTTTATTGTTCAAAAACGACTATAAATTTATGATCTGTCGTCAAACTATTTTAAACTCAGATTTATTCATCCATAGTTATATTTTGCCGATGATCGGTCTAACACGGGTTTAAACAAGCATCAAGTATCATACTGACATTGAGAGTTCATTGACATATTACAGCGACAGAAGCCGCTTGGTCTCCCTTCCTTTAAGCGGTTTTTTTTACATTATTTATTGCCAGCTAGCAGCTCGTAGAAGCAACCTCTTTGATTGCCATTTGCCAGTAACTATCTGATTATCCATCTTGAAATTACTTTTATTCTTCTATGAAACTATTCGTAAATCTAATAACTAAATAGCAACAACGGTTCTTACATTCAAATAAACCACGTTTTCAGAATTTGACGAGGGAACAGTCAAATAATTTAAAGATCTTAATTAATTTTATAAATTTTGTATCCACCCAGTAACAAAGCTCATCAAAGGTCAAATAAATGATAATATATGATTAGGAAAATAAATAATAATATGTAAAGACAATTTGAAAAAAAACGACCGCAATTTTTTAAAAGACTACTCCGCCGAAATAAACTTTAACAACATTAACGCTTTTAAACTAATGACGTTTCATCCGTTCTAAGCTAACTATTGTAAATATTGATAGTAGTAATGATAAGGTTTCAATCCATGTATCTCATCAGAGTTGGAGTTGTCCATGAGGCGGATGCAAAGGTCCGTGGGTGTAGGCAAGGGTACCCCGCGCCGCGCCCGCACTCGGTTCGCCATTCTAATTAGCCCATTGTGGTGCCCAGTTAAAGTTTGCGGCTTGCCGGCCGGCAGTCACGCTTCTGCGCCCGTCATAGCGACACGTTCGCTAAACTCGATTCCGTACGGACAACACGCGACTGTGATGACGATAAAGTGATCGACAGCTTCTCTATATGTGTTGATAACAATAAACTGTATCGCTGTTACGTTGAATCATAATATTTAAATCAGAAAAAGACAATCGTTCTATTAAATTTTCTAACGTTGTCGCAGCACAAGGTAAATCCATTATGATCTACTTGCATTCTACTAAAACTGGGACCATTGTGCCACTATCAGCGGATACAAATCCAAGCGTTGGGTATGTATTCTACTTATGCATTACAGTTAATTTGTTTTACTTATTTGTAAGGCAGAGGGTCTATTGATTAACGATCGTAGATGCATTCTTTATCAAAAACATTGTTAGACTAAATTTTGCATTGAGTACCACTATTATCAAGGAATTTACAGACATTCCTACGAACTGATAATTTGACTGTTTTGTGTGGGTTATAAAAGATTAAATTATAATCAGACTATAATAATAGCAGACAATATTTAAATTTTATGGAAGTAGTGCCAAATAAGATTCAATATATTTCTAAGAAATCATTCGGAGCGGTACGAGTTGCGACGCTCTACCAAATCTTGGTTTAATTATTCTTAAAATGGCCTTGAATATAAATTAGATCCTTACTTCACTTAAATATTACTCAGTTATTAACAGTCGTTTATCCCGTTTGCAATTACAATAATTTTGCATATCGGCTTTCCTGTCAAAAAATTGTACCGCATCTGTGACTAAAACAAATTACGTTTTAAAACTTTGTTTTATTCGACTTCGGTCTAGAGGTTAAACGTTAAACCATAACAAGCTATGAATGGCAATTACATTTCACACTTTTCAATTGATAAGCATTAGCACGTTATATATTTTCCTCCTCCCGCAATCATTATCGCGAATGTGAAACTGACCTTCGTTACTGCAATCTTTAAACGAGCGAAGATGGCTGCAACGCGTTGCATCTGGCATAAGTGAGCAGATTTCAGACGCATTAAAAACTTACACAACGTCTCAGGACTTAAGGATCACATTAGACTGATGCGCCAATTGGTACTCAGGAGAAAATAAAATCAATTTCCAAATGCAGAATAGTCAACCGTGAAAGCTCTTCTCAGAAATGTTCGCTGCAGTTAAACGTGGACGGCATAGACAGTGCGGTATTATTTTCTTCTTCATTAATTTCGATTTATGGTAGGTAGTACTAAGTACAAACAAGACATTGTTTGCATAACAATTGTACCTGTCGTTTTTATCTAAATATTTTATGTTTGCGACAAGAGAAATGGTATACATACAGCTCTACGAAGTTAGTATTGATGCCTTCGGCAAACTTTCTACGAAGAAAATAATTCAGTACTTATTTGTTATTTTAGTAATTATGTTATGGGTTAGTTATAATGGTGTGTTCTAGTATCATCTTCGTATTGGGAAATCATTTTTATTCTTCATTAGCAGCATGTATTAACCCACTGCATGTGCCTCTCCACAAATTTTGGACCACGTCGCCCCAGCATGAGCTTTTAAGTCGTCAGAACATCTCTTGTGGTCTGCACACACTTCTTTTCCCGATTCTCCATTCGTTGCTCCACCTTCCGTGTAAAATAATTCCATATTACGAAAGTATCTTCAAGATTACCGTATTTAATGAATAAACAACAATAATATCTATTCATTATAAACAAACAAACAATGCCGCCGAAGGCAATTTAGGTTCCACCTATCATTGGAATTTCTAAAGCTATCACTCGCACCCAATTGTAGCAGGGCAATAATCTACAGTTTTTGCGTAAATACATTGAAATTTTATCTTTAACTAATCAGCGAAATACTCTATCCAGAGTTTTACTGACTGAATGGAATTATATAGAAAACACTTCAAAATGTTTTCGGATGAGCCTTTATCAATTTATGCTCGCCCTATACTGTCGTGTTATCAGCTATCGTATCAGCATCAGCGTGTCCAGTGACGTAACCATGACGCTGATTTCCAATGATGTAATTGCGTGGATACCTACTCATTAGATTGGTCTGTGGAACTGTGACGATATTACGCGGAATTATGACTCATGGACAACAGTTGACCCTGTTACGAGACTCGAATAGCATCTTTTTTATACCTATCTATATTACTCATCACTTGATCGTCGGGATAGCTGCCATCATTATCAATGGAATACGTAACGACGAAATGGTTGGCCATTGGTTTTCATTCAACAACATAACCCAAAATAAATACTGCCTTTTCAATTTTTAAAATTGTTTTTAGGGGGCAGGACGAATCCCTCAACTATGGCGAACTGCAAATTAAGACTAGAATTTGTAATTCGAGTATAATAATACAAACTTTAGTGATCATTAGTTAAATTTTTTGATGTCCTTTTTAATGTTCTTGATCTGATTTGATGATGTGGTTATTCATGGTGATTAGTTCTCTTTTTATAGCCATTTTGAAAATTAATTACCATTTATAGAAATTAATAAAATAGACAGATATAAAACTATTTTAATCGTGTTTTGATGACGATACGCCGGCCGGCGCAACGTGGTCATGACATCAGCATCACCTGCGTCATGCGCGTCATCAGACGCGATCTTTCAACCGTTTAGCTGTATAATAGGTTAATCATCGCGATGTCACGCACCCAATCAACAGCCACATTATCATTATTAAATCTCAAGATTGTGCAATCAAATCACCGCCTATCATAACTAAATATGGTGATGACACTCAGCCATTTATGTTTCAATCAATAACATTAAGACTAATTTTATTTACAGGGAAGGTTATATTAGTTACATGCCTAATGTTTTGTAGAATTCTTGAAGAGCTCCTAATTCATGATTAATCGAGAGGCTCTCGATCAAGAATTGTTAACAATGTTTGATTGGCACATTTCGAATATGTTGGCGTATCCAAACATGTTGGCCACGGATGTTTCGTAGGCGGCCCTATCAATATGCACAAAACGTCTCATTGCGTTCTACACTTATGTATGAGTATCTGATTGACAGTAGTACACTGTTACCGGACTCTCCGGTGACTCACTCAACGATAATATATTAAATCGTCGATAGTTCCTTTGACCCCATTAAACCAGGTTCAATTATTGCACCCAATGTCCTTGCGCTTAATTTGAGGCAGATTCCTGGTAGAGCAACAAGAGATGGATGATAAATGATACAGACGAGTTGTAATCTGAATTTACATCAGTCTGCCTTTGATGAACGCTATTATATTTTAAGAATATTTATCCCCTTCAATAAAATAAGTTATTCGGCTGACTAGTCACTCTTGTTTAATTAACATCATATTATAATCAAAGGTTTATCGAAAGCTTCGAGTTTTCGAAAGCTTTCGAAAACTTTCTGCAGGATAGGTACAATCGTGTTGTGTTGTTGCTTATACTAAAACCTGCGTTTAAAGTTTGTCAATAACAAAAATATATTTGTTACAGATACCAGAGTTTTCCCTCGATGGGAGCAGCAATTTAAAGCACAACGGCAGTGCCAACAACCTGGCCTCCGTGATGGAGAATTTGAAGAAAGGTAGTCTTGTTTCTCGTCAAAACCAGACTCTCAACACTTCGGTTACCAGCTCATCATCTCAACAGGTGAATAACAAAATCAATTCTCATTTTATGATAATATCCACCCAGTTGGCACAATGGTCACCAAGCCGAACTGCCAAACACAGGGTTGCGGGTTCGATTCCCGGCTCAGACAAGTGTTTATGCTTAGATATATTATGTCTGTGGTCTGGTTGTTTCTATGTTTTGTTAGTAAATATTTACAAAAAAAAAGTACAAGTAGCGTATATCCGTTGTCTAGCACCCATTACACAAGTCTAGTCACTTAGCTTGGGGCTAGGTGGCGATATGTGGAATGTCCTGCAATTAATTAATTTATATTATGTCTCATCATTTCCTTCTGAATTTGAATTTTTCTCATTCATATACTCTTCTCACGTTTATTTCTTAGTCTTCAGGTTTTAGTTAGGTTCTCAATTTTATGTTTAGTGATTTGATTACATAGTACCACTGCTATGATTAAACTTAGCTGCGTTGAAACATTTTGCCTCCGAATAGCAATACAAAGTTTAATAAGTTTATAGAGTAGAAATCTAGTAGAAATACATATTTATTTCCTTAGATCGTCACGAATGAAGTGGCTAAAGCTTGTAAAACCAGTTTCTTCCTAATAGGTATTCATGGTACCAATTTATATGGTTGAAATTACATATTTTATAATCTCGATCTCATTTAAGTTTTATTGAAGTATTAAATTTTATTTGTCGTGTATGGTAAAATAATGAATTTAACGTTTTAATATTTATAAAGTCTAGGTTATTATTTTTCTATGAATGGCACTGTGGAAAGCTTTAAAAAACAAAACAATAGTAAAATACTAACTAGGTATAAGTACCTAAAAAAAAGTAGGTAAAAGTACGGTAAGCCGTACTTTTCGACGGATATTTAATTAATCTACAAAATGTAGGTTTGTTGATATTGCGTCTCTTCGTTATAATTTAGAACTTGGCACAAAATATTGACATTTTTTCTATTAAATTGGAATATGAGACGAGAACAGACAGAAATGGATCATTTTGGCAATAAGGCTAAAAACATTCTACGTTTTCTGAGATTGTTAAAAAATATTAAACATGACATACGACACGATGTTTAACGTACGCAGACTGCAATAAATAAAAAACAAGCCACATGTGAGCAAAAATAAATAAACATACTCATAAAAGAAGATTCGCTTCGAATGTCTAGTTGTTCGGAACATGATGATTACACATTAAAACAGGTCGGAACGAGGCGTGATGCCAAAAATAAAATGATAGGACATATTACCTATATGCCCTCAGCAATGAATACCTCAATCTGGTTCGGATTCAGACGGTCATAAAATGATGACACAATAGTATATTCATTCAGTATAATTTTCATCGTTTATGGAAATTTGGCGAGTAAAAGAGTCGATTTCCACGAATATAGATATGCCATGGCGTCGAGATATTGTCGTGCGTGTGTAGTGAATATTAAGTAGATCTCCCACGCTAAAGACACAGACAAATATCAGTAACGGGTGTATGAGAGACTCCATCGAGCGAGTAGCCGCGGCTCGCGAGGTTCAAGGCCATAATTTGCTGCATCTCGCCCGCCTACGCACGCTGATTCATTTCGCTTCACTTCTCAATCAAAACATCAACTGCCACAAAATTAGGTACGCATAATATAGTGGCTATATAATCGAACAAATTTAATAATCTAGTAATATTAGAATTTAATTCGGAGGGATAACGCCGCGCCTCTTGTATTTATACAATTGGGTTTAAAAATACTTTAGGTAGGTTAGGTATGTACGAAATTATGTATAATAAATGTAGGTAAATGATTGGCTATCAATATGTTGCTACCCACCTAGCTACAAATCTACGACTGTTGTGCTAATTTTAAATAAGCTATGTTTTATTTTTGAATTTCTATTTTGTGTAACCCTGGCTTTATTTACTTCATGTGTGAGGTGCGCCAAGACGCGTGACGCCCGCTCTTTACAAACTTCTGTAGCATTGGCACTGAACTCTCCCACACCTAGACTAGTGAGTCTAGATAACGAATGTGTACGATAAATACGTTTATTCAACAAAACATTTAGTGAATTTGAATAACATCTGTTATTGAAGGTATTTTTGATAAAGGTTTTAGTGCGTGCCGCAATGTTATCGTACATACGTAATTAATTTATATTTCCTTTGCAGATGGTTTCCAGTACAACATCGAGCAGTGCCGCTTCAAGCCAGAGAATGCAGAGCTCTTCGCAGCGCTTACAACACATGGCCACCTCAGAAATGAAGGCCAGCTCTATGAAGTCTGATCTTTCTGAACTAAAGAGTTCTATCTCAGAAATGAAGAATCTTAGTAGTACTGCCGCTAAAAACTTTGGACGGTGAGTTTTATTTTCGGATAATTTGCATGCTAATTTGCTTTAGAGACAACAAACATGCTTTACTCACAAGATTACATAACGAGACAACATGTGCCAAATGCCAACATGTTTTGAATGTGTTCAATGAGTATTATGATAACATGAACAATTTTTTGAAAACATTTTTACCATTAGCCAAGAGCCGATAGGAGCCAGCTCACCTGAGCGACCTTGGCTTGTAGCCAATTTCCACCCGCCCGTTTCTGCGATCTGTTTGCAGTACCACGCCGTCAAACAATAGCAGCAGTACAGTTTTCCGCTCTATTACTACAAATACCTATACCAGTTTTACAATACTACCTAAATAACTTAACTTAAATCCATCAGGTCATTCATCGGTTCAGTTCTTTCGCATCAAAAGTTCTACTATTTAAGTACCAATACGAAGTTAAGTTTTTGCTTTTTGCAATTACAGACTTAGAAGTTCAATGGAAAACATCGTAGACCAAGATGACATGGGTGACAGACATTTGCCAGATATTCGTGATCTCAGTGATATGGGTGATATCGGGGACATGAGTGATATGAGTGAACTACAGGGAGACGGGCCTCTGGTAACATTTCCAGAGTCTGACACACCGCCACCTATGGGCGAAAAACCTTTATTAAGTGCTAATGCTGGTGTAGTCGGTTCTAGTGCTGCTAATGAGTTAAAATACAGTGCGGCAAGAGTGACTTCAGCAAGTTCTACTCGAGTTGTTGCTGATGGATACAGTGCTTCAAGATCGGCAGCAAATAGCGCGAGAATGCGCAGACTACAGCATGGAGATTTGCAGTACGCCGAACGCAGCGCCGCTGGCGCATCCCATCGACTCTTACAAGCTGAGGGTCTCACTGCAGAACAAAACGCCGCATATCTACAAGTAAGTCCTAATCATAAATATTGTGATAATTCGGTGTCAATAAATATATAGTTAACTCGTCATATTTAGTACATAACGCAGTACTTAGTACTTACACTAGAACATACATAATATGAGTTGGAAATTCATGACTTCAGAGTAAGTTGTCAAAAATAATAAGTCCGTCGACTCGCACCACGGAGTCAGAAAGGCGCGCCGAAGGACGTGACCTCGCGTGTGTCTACCGATCAATATCCTAGTCTGCCGCGAATTCAACGACGACTCGCGTCAGTGTAGTTGGATTTCTTGACGCGATAACAACCAAGAATGTGATATTAGTCTCAAGCACTGCATAGACGACGGGATAGGATGGTTGCTCGGTTTGTTGCTTGGACTGGCAGGATTCTGCGACGCGGAGGTTCACCGGGAGCGGTGAGCTCATTTATCTAAATCGCTTATCGGCAAGTAACCGTAACACGCGCTTCTCAGTCAGCGCCTGACCGTCGTGCGCGCGAGCACACGCGGAAGTCAATTATTGAGCGTACGCGCACTAGCACACGAATAGTTCGCTTAAATATAGATTCGGAATGTATGCAGGGGGGGGATCGGCCCCGTGGCCTGTGCACCGCAGCGTCCTGTCGCGCTTTTCTCCGCTCTGTCAGAATTCTCCGGTGAGAGTCTCTTTCTTTGAAGAAATTTCACCGCGGCCTTCGATACACATTGTGACGTTCATACACAAACTTAAAATAACTAATACGAACCCACGAGTTTCCCGCGATTGGCCTATATCCAATAGGAACGTAGAACATGTATAATCCGAGCAGTGACGTAGCCGGTTGTCCAATATTAAAGTGCTTTTTATTCTTGGAGAAACCAGTCGCGAAATTTTAACGAACGAGCACTATGTCTTCAAAACGGCGTCCTAGACCAAAATTGCGTTTGATTATTGCTGTAACTATCAAATATTTACTTTGTGAATCATCCTTGGAACGTTGTTGCGCTAGATATGCTAATTATAAGAGTGATTTAGTGATAACAAGGGGCACTAAGGTCGCGAGGCAAAGATCATTCAGTTTTAAAATTCCAACACAGAAGTATAGGACGTATCGAAGTGATAACACGATTAGTTTTCGTGGGAAACCGAAGTGATAATTAAGTGCCAGTTTATTTTTTCCAGTAAAGTGTTTCATAAATAACCGTGGAATATTTGTGTATTTTAGGAGCAGCGGTCGCTCAAGGCGGGAGAAGTTTCAGCCCAGGAAGCGAATAACATGTCAGCGTCCAGTTCGCGGCTGCAAACTGAAGCATTCAGTGCTGAAAAGAAAGCTATGGCCTCAGCACAGGCACGACAAACTGTCACATCTAGCGGGATGTTTAGTCACAAAGAGCATTCCAGTGTTGCTCACTCGAATATGACTATCTCTAGCAAAAATCTCTCAACAAAATCTACACTTCTGTCTTCACAGGTAAATTATTAATTAACTTATTTAGCATTAAGTACCTACTAATTTTTATATAAGGTCAAGGTTTATACATTTTTGAATTCATTAATTTCAGATGAGTCAATTATTAAATGGTACCATAAAACCAGGTGATGAAGATCTTACGAATTTAACATTTGAGGACTTAGATAAATTGAATGCAAACTCAAACCAGAAAGACGTTGAAATGGCGATTCAGAAATATTCATCACGCATGAATGCTTTTATTACTTCCATTAAAAACAACCAAATTGACATGAAAAGCGCATCCTCGCACTTTAATAAATTAAACGAAATGGTAAGAAGAGCATGGGCGGTGCCTACTTATGGACATGAACTCGGTTATTCATTGTGTAACACACTCCGAATATCTGGTGGCCTTGATATTTTGATGGCAAATTGTTTGGAAACCAGCAACCCTGAGCTACAATTCTCATCTGCTAAACTTCTGGAACAATGTTTGACCACAGAAAACAGGGCACACGTTGTTGAAAACGGTCTCGAAAAAGTCGTAAATGTAGCGTGTGTTTGTACAAAACATGCAAATTCAGTAGACCACTCAAGAATCGGCACAGGCATTTTAGAGCACCTATTCAAACACAGCGAAAGCACTTGTGGTGACGTCATCAAACTTGGCGGTTTAGACGCGGTATTGTTCGAATGCAGAAAAAATGACGTCGAAACCTTAAGACACTGTGCTACTGCACTAGCAAACCTATCGCTTTACGGAGGAGCTGAAAATCAGGAAGCTATGATAAAAAGAAAAGTTCCTATGTGGTTGTTCCCATTAGCCTTCCATAACGATGACAATATCAAATACTACGCCTGTTTAGCAATTGCTGTTTTAGTAGCAAATAAAGAAATTGAAGCAGCTGTCCTGAAGTCAGGTACCCTAGATTTAGTCGAACCATTTGTCACTACTCACAATCCATCTGAATTTGCGCGATCAAATCTCGCACACGCGCATGGCCAGAGTAAAAATTGGTTGAAACGACTCGTACCGGTATTGAGTTCTAAAAGAGAAGAAGCGAGAAATCTGGCTGCATTCCATTTTTGTATGGAGGCTGGAATCAAGAAACAACAAGGCAACACAGAAATATTCCGAGAAATTGGAGCTATAGAAACTTTGAAGAAAGTCGCAAGTTGCCCAAACGCTGTAGCATCAAAGTACGCCGCCCAGGCACTGCGGCTCATTGGCGAAGAAGTTCCACACAAACTGTCGCAGCAGGTGCCTCTGTGGTCTATTGAAGATGTACGAGAATGGGTGAAACAAATAGGTTTTTCTGAGTATGCTACTAACTTCTATGAAAGTAGGGTTGACGGAGATCTATTATTACAAATAACGGAAGAAAATCTCAAAGAAGATATTGGTCTACAAAACGGAATCAAACGAAAAAGGTAATTTATTTATACCTATACTGAAGTAAATCAAATTCAAGATTATTAGAAGATTATATCAATCAGGTAATAGGTATCAGCGTTATTAATTATTATTATCTTTTCCCAGATTCACAAGAGAACTTCAGCAACTGAAGAAAATGGCTGATTACACATCAAGAGACACAGGAAGTTTGAACGACTTCTTATCAAGTATTGGACCAGAATACACAATATACACATATTCAATGTTAAACGCTGGAGTGGACAAGGAATCTATTAGAGGCCTTAGCGACGAACAATTAGAAAATGAATGCCGTATTGTAAACAGTATCCATAGGCTACGAATCCTTAATGCTATTAAAGGTGAGAGAATTACTAGTATTTTTTTTAAATTAACATTTGTATTCATAGAGGTTATTTTCCCGGGTCTAAACCGCATATTTGTATCCTTCCTCATATTATTAAATAAATTATTAATGTATGAATGTAGGCAGATAACGTAAACATATTAACTAATGTGTTCAAGTACATAGATCAAAGACTAACACTACAAAGATATGACGTCCAGTTATTTATGTATCTCGTTGGTAATTTCACAGCATATGAAAGCACATTGCCCACCAAAGGTGAGGAAAACATGGAGAAGAATTTGGATGTATTCGTCAGTTACCGAAGATCGAACGGTTCTCAGTTGGCGAGTTTATTGAAGGTCCATCTACAGTTGAGGGGATTTACTGTGTTTATCGACGTAGAAAGATTGGAGGCCGGCAAGTTCGACAACAATCTGCTACAGAGCATAAGACAAGCCAAGCATTTCTTACTAGTTTTGACGCCAAACTCATTGGACAGGTGTAAAAACGATACCGACAGAAAAGACTGGGTCCATCGAGTAAGTACTCATCCTCCTAATCGTATAATATATAGCTTTATGCAATTAATAAGAATTTTTCTAATTAGTTCGATGTTTTACAGGAAATTGTGGCAGCATTGCAATCACAGTGCAATATTGTACCAATAATTGACAACTTCGAATGGCCGAAAGCAGAAGAACTGCCAGAAGACATGAGAGCAGTTTGTCATTTCAATGGAGTTCGGTGGATACACGATTACCAGGATGCGTGTGTGGAGAAATTAGAAAGGTATAAACCACTGAAAATTTGCAGGATATCTATACTACTTAATATTAAAAAGAGAAAGATTGGATTATTTGTTTGATATGAATAGGCTCCGAAACTACTAGACCGATTATGATTAAACATGGTACGAGGATACATTGATTCATTGGGAGTAATATAGGCTGCTTTTTATCCCGATATCGATATTACCACAGGATCGGGAGTTACACAGATGAAACTGCGAAGCGCTGCTAGGTATCAAATAAAAAGTAAAACAGATATTAGGTATTAACTAGATTTCTTCCTTGTTACAGTTTTCTTCGAGGCAAATCAAACCTAGCGACCCGTTTGGATGGTCCACTTAGAGGAAGAGATGTTCAAACTCCAGGCACGGCGGCTATAGGGCGAGGACCGCCTAGTTACCAGAGAATGGCTTCGTGTGAGAGCAGAGGAAGCGACAAGGCGGATTGACTAGAGCCCCTACACACCCTGCCACCTGTTAGGTAAATATTTGACCCATTATATCTGTAAAATATCAGTAGATACTTATACCTTAAAGTACCTA
Organism: Idaea aversata; assembly: GCA_907269075.1. NCBI lineage: Eukaryota > Metazoa > Arthropoda > Insecta > Lepidoptera > Geometridae > Idaea > Idaea aversata. Next base: position 12,861,285 of record OU026087.1, read on the forward strand.
AATACTCCAGCAATGGCAATACCTAATCTTTAATTATAGAAAAATACGATTTTGTTACCCGACCACGAAGAGTTACTCATAAAAGCAATAAATAAATTAATATGAATATTAGGTACTTCTATTCATGAACTTAAGAATGGGTTAATTTTTCAAAGGCCGAGAGAACAATTCCAAAGGAAAGGCCGAAAAACGATATTCACAATAAAACTGCGGTTTTCATATTGATATTTTTTAGAAGTAACTATAGAAGATGCTAAAACTGCGGTAATAAATACCTACTGTGTAAGTGTGGGTGTAATTCAATTTGGTTATAAAAAATAATACTTTTACTTACAGACCACGAAGACACCGCCAATCATCCCTTATCAAAGCTCCGCCACCCACGTCACAAAGCTGCGAACAATTAAACAGTAGTAGTAGCAGAAGCAACACCGCATCTCCTGAGAAATCACTGTACAGTCTGCCTGAAAGACTGTCCGAAAGTAGTGATCACCTAAACTCTACCGAAGTAGAGACCACCTCACGTAGATGCCATAGTTGCGAAGACATTTTAGATGTGGAAGCAAACACGCAACTCTCCCTGCCTACGCCTTTAGAAGCTGCCACACAAACAAAGAGAAAGAAGAATTTCATGGACAGATGTGTGAACAAAGTGAGACTGTGTTGATGATCGGTTGTTTTCAAACATGTGCTTGCAGAGTGTGTAGGCCTTTTGGCCGTTGACTGCCCCATTGGACTTTAATCGCATAATCATGTGAATCTTATTTTAAAGTACAAAAGTGCGCACAATGTGTATATAATTTGTGTATGATCCAATTTCAAATGTGTTAACTACGCACATATTTGGTAATCTTACAATTACCTACTGTAATCTCAATGAGTGTATGAGTGAGTATTTTATGTTGATGATAAGTGTTAGCTACCCTGCCATGTTTGAAGAGCATCGCACGAGGTTGTAACCAAGTAATGGCCAGTCTGCTACTATTGTAGTTTGGCAAAAAATAGCTTAAAAATCCCTTTGGCAATATGTTATCTCTCTATCTCTTCACTCTCTATAGACTTTACAATGAATTTATGGATGTACCTTTTATTTTTTCATTTTAGTATCTTGCCAATGAAAGTATTTGTAAAAATTAAATATTACAAAATTATTATTTGAATATTATGTGATAAGCTTAGATCTTCTAGATGATATGAAATATTTAATGCATTCACTCGAAAGTTAAAATATCGAAATTTTAGTGTCTATCTAATTTATTCCTGTATCATTTTTATATTTTCAAATTAGGGTGTTATAATAATTTGAACTGTACAAAATTTTACCATAGATAGAATAGTTATTGTACATGTAATCATATATTTCTATGAGTTAACCATATTATTAATTTTATCCTGTCAGAAATATGTATTTATATGCTAGATCTAACCACAAAATAAATTGTATTATTAAAAACCCTATTTGTTTCAAATTCCTGAAAGATTTATCATACTGACCTACATGGTCCATAATATAAACCAATGAATATTTTTTTTACATTTAACATGTATTTTTCTTAAATTCAAGTAGGTAGGTACCTAATTTAAGTAAATGAGTCAGTAAATAAGTCAGTGAAAAAATTAAATATGACTATTTGACTACAAAAAGTTAAGTATAGGAAAAGATGGTAATTTAATACAGCATGGATGTAATAAATATATATCAAAATTTATTTAATAATAACAATACATACTTAAAGTACTTACATTCATAAATAATATAAAATAATTTCTACAAAACAATAATTACATTACTTAATTAAACTACATCATAGTTACCACTGAATAGGTACCTATTAGTTAAGGTCCTGAGAGTCTGACAACTTTTCCATTGGTCATTTCATTATACCTAATTCCAAAAAACATGAGACATTTAAAATCCTTTTTATAGATTACTAGCAGTGCTCCGCGGTCTCACCCGCGTAACTCCGATTCCGTGGGAATATTGAAATATAATAAAATAGCCTTCCTTGAAAAATTGACTATCCAACAAAAAAAGAATGTCTCAATTAGCGCGCTCAAACAAACAAACAAACTCTTCAGCTTTATATTAGTATAGATAAATTCGAAAGTGACCTCTTCAGCAACAGACTGACAGCAAAGAAGTACATGAATTTTGTCTACAAAACTATTAAATCCTGCATAAAATAGGTTAGATGATACCAAAAGTAATAGCCCACCAAGTCTATTTATCAGTTTTTAGTAAAAATTACCCAGGTAAAAATCTAAATGTAACAATATTTTGTAATCGTTGGTTAAGATATAATTTTCCAACTACTAAAAACTTTCTTAAGCTTTCAAACTATCCCAAACATTAATGTTGTTCTAGAGTCAAGGATTACAAAATAAATGTTAGATTTCAAACTGGGTCATTTACAAATGTTATAAAATATATTTTGGCAGGCAACCAGGGGCCCCCGGGGATGTCCCCGACAATCCTGCATACTCAAAAGACACGAAAAAACCACTAAGTTTTTCAAAATTCCTATGAAAATTCCGCCCATTGTGGGGCACGGGTTGGGATATTGAAGCCGATGCACTTAGCTAGCGCGGTAGGGGCCCCTGGTAACATTCGCTTTAAGCTACTTTTAATAGGTAAGTACTAAAAATTCCATTCACCATAAAAACAGAGTATAATCTACATTATCTATCTACTTGAATAGAGAAAGAACATTCATCGCACGCAATCAACATTCTACTCTGTACGAAATCACTATCTTCAAGAATATAAGTACCTCCACATCTGCAGCTATAAGTGTAGACCCCTTCTTCTTCATTAAAGTTCAAGTCTGATAATTTAACTGTATCATAAAGTAATATTTCACTATGTTCCTGACACTTGAGTGTTGCATCGTACTGTTTTCTTTTTTCTGGATCTCTGAGAACGGACCATGCTTGTTGGACGAGATGAAAAGTTCTTTCAGAGCCGTTGTCGTTTTTATCAGGATGCGAAGACAGAATTAAACGCTGGTAACTTCGTTTTATCTCGTCTAGGGTAGCTTCTTTATCGCATTGAAGGATTTCGTAATAATTTTCGTTTTGACTTTCATTCATTGTGGATAAAAATCAATGTTTTGCTGACAAAAATAGTATTTTTCAACACAAAATACAGAAACTAACTATGTACCGCAATGCTACCGCATGAAAATAACAATAACAAATGACGTAACAATTGACATTGACAACTTATTTACAATGACGTTGACAACAAAATAAAGAGGGCCATACATGGCGCGACTATCGGTTTTTTAAGTGTGGCTGTTGTTTCATTGGGTTGGCCACCGCCACTGGCTCAGTGAATTTTTTTCTGTCAAAGTCATTTTTTGACATTTTGTGGAAACCAAATCATTCTTTGTTTTTCTGTCTCTGCAACATAACCTCACCTCAACAAGTTTCCGAATAATAATTCCTGAATATTTACGTAAACTAACCCAAATGATCTGCCCGATTCCCAAAAACTAAAATAATTAGTCTAAGTTTAAGTGATTTGTCAGCTACTTCTTGCACCTAAGTGAAAAATGCCTACATGGAATCAAATTCAATCCCAGTTGAGACACCCAAACAACCCAGTTGTTTTCTTCGATGTTAATGTGGGAACTACGGTAAATAAGCTAGTGTTAAATTATAATTACCTATACACCTTTATTGTAAAATACTTCAGAGCTGGTTCAAGTTTTGTTTTGCGCGGCAAACGTCTAGTTTAGCTTGCCAGTACATAAAATTTTACTTCATGAAATAATAAAAGACAAAAATTGAAGTTGAATTTAAAGATCCACTAACTTTGTTTATTAAAATTCCTAATACATGTAATACATGCGTATGTTTTATCAGACTGCCTGAAACTACTGAGCATTGAACAGTTTTTGATGCAACTTAATCTGGGACAAACTTGAATTTTTACTTACTAACAATTTCATTTGTTTGCAAATCACTGTTTAGCTAGGAAATTGCTTCAATGTATCTTTTTAACCTCTTGCTTGGGCCTCTAACCTCTATGTTAAGCTTTGATTACTCACATTTCAGGAAATTGGGCGAATGATATTTGAACTGTTTGCTGATGTAGTGCCAAAAACAAGTGAAAACTTTAGAGAATTTTGCACGGGCGAGTATAGGAGAGATGGAGTTCCACTCGGATACAAGGGTGCTACATTTCACAGAGTTATTAAAGACTTTATGATACAAGGAGGCGATTTTGTTAATGTAAGTACTAAGAGTAGGCAGATACCCGAGTTAACAACATAGATGGCAACAAAATAAAAAAATTAAATAAAGAGCCCTCAAAAGATAGCCTTACTGTTGAAAGTGGTTTTTTCGGAGATGAAAAGGATTTATTTATTAATTAAAATTACTCATTATAATCAGAATAAATAGCTAAACAGAACATAGTCAATCTACTATCATTCAAATACAAAAGTGCAGGTCAGGTTTCATTTATTAACACGGGGAGTCTCACACTCCCATGGGACAGTGCATTCTCTTCCTAAAAAAGTTTGATTTAAATCTGATTATTTTAAGTAGGGCAAAATCGAGCCCAAAAGAGTCAGTTACAAACAAGCAAACATACAGGTGAAACGAATAAAAGCGTGTTAAAAAAGGTTCTATGTCTTAGCATAATGTACTTACTTAGCATTTATACATACAGGAACATACAAATATTATCACAACTATTAAGAAAGTAGATATTATTTATTCTTATTGGAATTGTTTTAAGTACATACAGTAGATAAGTACTTAATTAATTATATTTTACAGGGAGATGGCACTGGTGTTATGAGTATCTATGGTGGCAGTACATTTGCAGATGAAAACTTTTCATTAAAACATGATTCTCCAGGCCTATTATCAATGGCAAACAGCGGTAAAGACACAAACGGTTGCCAGTTCTTTATAACATGTGCTAAATGTAACTTCTTAGACAATAAACATGTTGTGTTCGGGAGAGTAATAGATGGATTACTTGTTATGAGAAAAATAGAGAATGTTCCTACAGGACCAAACAATAAACCGAAAATACCTGTCACAATATCACAGTGTGGTCAAATGTAATAAAAATATGCAATAATTTTCTTTTTTTGTAATTATTTGTGATAACAACTTAACATAAATTTAAGCCAATTACAGCTGTCCACAAAGTAGATAAGGGATAGCAAATAATACTATAAGTACCTACTACACATGATACGCCTATCCAAAGAACAGAATAATGGAAAATCATATCAGCCTACTTGACTGCTCCGACACGTCTTCCAATTTTTCCCTACGCTTTTATATATAAACGAACTTAAAAAACGGTAAATAGGTATACTTAATAAAAATTAATAATTTATAATAATTTATTTTCATTAGATAGGTAGTATAGACACATAGAGGTCTAGTATACATAGAAATAATACAGCCAATTAATAAGTCCTAGAGGATAGTAGATTTATTTAAATCTATTAACATAGAAGCCTTGCTTCTGGTAAAACACTATTGAATATTATTTACAGATAAATAAATTTACACAAGTAATCACAATAAATAAAATTTCACTATTGTCAACCTGAATTATTGTTGTATTTTCGTCAACTTTTCAGTGCATGGTTACTTAGCAGCAGGTTTCTCGGCTCCATTGATGCAGGACCATAACGTTTGCCTACTTCTTTGATAAACGCACCTTCCATTTGTCTTGCTACTTGGTCAAAGAATAAATTCGATAAATGTGAATGGAAAGCTGAACGAAATTCAAATGTCACCTGGAAGTCAACAACGCATGATTGTTGTTCTCTCTTTAAACCAGGACTGAATCTCCATAAAGTGAGTAAATGATGAAATAACTTGCCATCTCTACACTCTGCTTTAACTAAATGTGGTTTGACTAGTGAAACATAGGAGGTGTAACTTTCATTTATTGGAGGAAAACCAATAATGAGATCTGCTTTCAAGTTATCTGGTGTTTTTCTCAATACAATGGATTTCTTGCACCAGGGAAGAAACTTGTAATAACTACCTACATCTGAGACTACTTCAAACATTTGATCCATATTGTATCTGTAAAGTAAGAACAAAACATTTTAAATGGTTTGAATACTAATAAGACTGAAGAAAACAGAAATTAACCACTAAGTTATCTACTGATTATTATTCTGTAATTATTACTAGCAAACCCGCCCCGGCTTTGCACGGTTTTATTATGGATGTATAATACAATACATAAAAACCTTCCTCTTGAATCACTCTATCTATTAAAAACACCGCATCAAAATCTGTTGTGTAGTTTTAAAGATCTAAGCATACATAGGGACAGGCAGCAGAAAGTGACTTTGTTTTATACTATGTAATGATGTTAATGAAAGCAGTGACCTGAGTAAGTGATTATGGTAATGTTATTTAGAGATAGGGTAAACATTGATTACTCTAACATTAAGGTGAATTCTTATTAACCCATTGTGAACTAGGTGCACCCTGTGGTTTTACCATAAGTCCCAATCCTGATGGAATATCGCTATAAAAAACTGGTTGCCTGTAAAGTCGGTATACGGGCGAAAGTTTTACGTGACAACAACTGTGCTCGAGTGGAAGGGACGCGTGCCTTTCACTTTTTATGTCTGTCTCTCTCGCTCTTAGGCGGGCTAACCATGCCCGCGTGCCTCTCACTCGCTCTCATTGTGAGCGCATAACGTCAGCGGAGCGTAACGCAGTTTCTTGAAGTGTCACCCGGCAAACCAATTTATAAGACGTTGTCACGTCAAAATGGCCTATTTGTTAATCCGAGTCTCCAGATATTATCTACATACCGAGTTCATTACAATCAGTCCGGTAGTTGTTATGTGAAGGGGTAACAAACAAACACAAGCACACATTTTCAAGATTCTAAGGATAGGAATTTTGCAGGACATTGCACACAATGCATTTCAGCCCCAATCTAAGAAAACTAGGCTTCTATTATGGTGACCAGATAACAAATAGAATTGGTACATTTTTGTTAATACATACAGAAACAACCGGACCACAAAAATATTTTATAAAACAATCTTATGTGTCCACAAATACTTATTCGATGGCGGGAATCGATCCCGCCAACTTTTACGTTGCAGAGGTATATTTATTTCTATGCTAATATTATGGTATACTTTGGTAAGTAATCTAAAAGTGTACACTTACCCGACCAACTGTCTGCCACAATATTCTCTCGTCCGACTAGATACAGGAAAGTTGAAAAAAGTGCGTCGTTGTCTTTCATATCCATGGCATTGACATCGAACTTGGCCGCAACTATTTACGTAATGACCCTGAAATCTTCAGGAAATGAATATTCAGTTATTATATTCATTAGAAATTTAAAACAAAAAAGAGTGTTTAATATAATAAGGGACTTATTCCAGAAAATGGTAAAATTGCCTTCGGAAATCGTCCCTTACCTACCTGCTCAAATTCTTTGCAAGGGAGACCGCTCGGCCAATAATGCAATATTTCGATAAAATCATTTCGTTTGCCAAAGTTGAACTTTGAATATTGTAAGCATTACTTGAGAAATTCCATTTTTTTATTTTATTTCACTACTTTTCACTAAAATTATTACGAGAACCTAATCTCGGTATAGTAGATTTTTTGACAGGAGTTACATGGATGACCAGAAATGTCATCGTCGTTTTGACAGTTTGACACTGACTGCTCACTGACATAATCATAAAAATGTAGACAGCATTCGTATTTCTTGAAAACTTTACCCTGAAAAATTTAGATCGTACCATTTTAGAACTGTCAGTGCCAAGACACACGTTCTCAATTTCTCATGAGGTTATCTGTCACTGTCAAAACAAGCGGTGCCGCAGCGCAGCGTGTCGTGTTATTTTCGGCGAAAATAACCTAAATCCATGTAATTTACTGTGACAAACGAGTAAATAGTAAAATGGGTCGTAAAGCTAAGTTCGATGAAACTAAAAAAGTAAAGAAAGGTCCTGGTAGAAAAGCTCGGAAACAGCCTGATCCTGTTTTTCGGAAGGAACTTCGTAAGTGTGATTCTTTCTTCAGTTTTACTGCAGCATGTTTCCTCGGCCAGATACTCCTATCTTCGTTTTATATTCTAGAAGCTCCACCATGATAATGATCACCATCACCATGACGATTACGCATCCAAACCACGGTGCGCAGCTAGTACTGTTTGCACCAGCTTTCGATTTTTCTTTTTTTTCCTATGAATATTCTCCTGAAAATAACATACTCCACAAAAAAGAATCAGCGAAATTGGTCCAGCCGTTCACGCATAATGCGATGACAAAGTAAAAAAAAGTGATTCATTTTAATACTGATAAATTAAGGTTATGTTTTGCTTATTGTATGGTCGGCTGCACAATTTGCACCGTAAATCTCCAAATCAGCTGTTATAAGAATGTTTTCAACACAAGCGAGATTCTAGGCACCTGCTTTAGTTGAAGTTTAAAGTCTTTTATCTCATGAATTTATCAAACAAAAACTATTAGAATGAAAACATTCCAATAATAGTAAGTTAAGAACTCTACGGTCGGTCTGTAATTATGCAGCCAACCGTACCTGAAGCTAGGCAGTCTAGCTAATGGCACCACATTTCTTATCTTCCAGTGGAAGATGACAGTGCTCCAAAGAAGTTGTCACACAAACAGAAACAGAGAGCGGCTAAAAGACTAAAGAAAAGGACAGAACTGGCTGAAAAGAGAAAAGCTTTGAAACAAGCAAAAAAGAATGTTTCAAAACAGAAAGAAGAAGTGGTTGAGGATGCAGAGGATAGTTCTGATGCAGAGGAAGAAGTTAAAGGTAATTGACAATTGACCAGTATTGCACAGAGGTAATTAATCATTGACCAGTAGTGCACTGGTAAAGTAACTTACTTGATGTTAAGTGACTGCAATTTAAATTAGAAGATATTTATCTTAAATACCTTCAAATTGTATTAGTCAATTTAAAAGAGATTCCAAAGCTTGAAACTGCAGACGCCTATGGCAGGTCCATAATTGCCCAAAAGGCACCCACCTAATGCAGTTTCACACTTAAGAAGGTTTGCTTCAGTAGCAATGACAATTATGATACAAAAATTGAGTAAGTTTGATTCAGTAATTAAATGAATAGACAGACAGATTTTCACAAGATTCAATCACTGACTTCTGATTTATTGCATGATTTTACATTATTTTTTAATCATTAAATGGAATAGTTAATCATTTTTACTGATCTTGTTAAGATGAGTAAAAATGATTAACTATTTCATAGTTGACATATCAGTTTTCATCTTCACATAAAAAATCTCTATTTGTATTAGGTTTTACCGATGACAATAAAGAATGGCTAAAGCCTAAAAATGCAAAGAAGAAGCAAACTAAGCAGGTTGAAGATTCTGACAATGATAGTGAGCATGATGAGAGTTCTGATGAAGAGGCAGCATCTTCCGATGGTAACGATGAGGTAGAAGAAAAGAAGGCTGGTGAAAACTATAAGGTTAGCTATATCTAGTCACTACCATTACTACCAAATTGGGCCTGTGATAAATATAAAAAATGTGCAACAAGGTACAAACTTCACTACAAAACCAAACCACTATTAATAAAAAGCATCCTTTATATCTACCACCCTACCTGTAAATAATAAAAAATCCAAATTAACTAAATTTGTAACACCAATGGTCTTTGAGATTTATTTGAACTACCCTTATACTGTGCAAAGTAAGGCTAGTTTCTTAACTAAAACTATCTATGTATGGCAAACATGCCTGAAGCAGTTAAAACTCCCATTGAGTTGTAACAGTTTTGAGTATAGGTCCACAAGCACATATAAAAACTATCTAATAAAAAATCTAAGCATACAAAGGGACAGACAGCGAGAAGCGACTTTGTTTTATACTATTTAGTGAAGTGTCAAGCCACTAATTAAAACCTTCCTATGTTTCCACAGGTAGGAACACTAGATGACCTTTTCCAAGACTCTGATCAAGAAAATGGTGATAAATCTTCAGAAGACGAAGACACTAGTGGTGCTGGTAATAAGTTAGATTACAATTCATCAGACTCAAGCGATGAAGAAGCCAGTGATGACGAAGGTGATGATGATATGCTGCCTATTGAGAAAGCCAGTATCAAACTAAAGAAAAAACAAAAGTTGGATAAGAAACTTGCAGATGAAGAAATGCAGCTAAATATAGCTAAGCAAGACGTATTCGCATTCCCAAGTGAAGAGGAACAACAGAACCCATCTAGTCTTCAAGATGTCCTTCAAAGGATTAAAGACATTGTTACTGTCTTGAGTGATTTCAACAGGTTGAAAGAAGAGAGTCGTTCAAGATGCGAGTACACAGAATTACTTCTCAAAGACCTCTGCATGTATTACAGTTACAATGAGTTCCTCATGGAAGTGCTTATGCAAATATTCCCTGTACAAGAATTAATTGAATTTCTCGAAGCTAGTGAAATCGCTCGGCCTGTTACGCTTAGAACAAACAGTCTTAAAACTAGACGGAGGGATTTGGCCCAAGCACTTATTAATAGAGGCGTTAATTTAGATCCTGTAGGTAAATGGAGTAAAGTTGGTCTTGTTGTATATAGTTCGACAGTGCCAATAGGTGCTACCCCTGAATATTTAGCTGGGCACTACATATTGCAAGGAGCATCGAGTTTTCTACCTGTAATGGCTTTGGCGCCACAAGAAAACGAAAGGATATTGGACATGTGTGCTGCCCCAGGTGGTAAAGCATCACATATAGCTGCAGTTATGAAGAATACAGGGGCTTTGTTCGCTAATGATGCAAATAAGGAACGAACAAAAGCAATTGTTGGGAACTTCCATCGATTGGGAGTAGTCAATGCTGTTATTTGTAATTATGATGGGAAAGAGTTCCCAAATGTTATTAAAGGTTTTGATAGAGTTTTGTTAGATGGCCCTTGCACAGGTACAGGTGTTATATCAAAAGATCCAAGTGTGAAGACAACTAAAGATCAGAAAGACATACAGAGATGTTTCAATATCCAACGACAGTTATTGCTTGCCGCTATAGATTGTTGCAATGCTAAGTCCAGTACAGGGGGTTACATTGTATATTCTACATGCTCTATATTGCCTGAAGAAAATGAATGGGTAATTAATTATGCTCTGAGGCGAAGAAACGTTAAATTAGTACCGACAGGACTTGATTTTGGCACTGAAGGCTTTACAAAGTACAGGCATCATAGATTCCATCCATCTTTGAAACTGACTAGGAGGTTTTATCCACATACTCACAATATGGATGGATTTTTCGTTGCTAAATTGAAGAAATTCTCTAATGTTATAGTAAGTTTCATAATCTACACTAATATTATAAAGAGGAAAGATTTTTTTGTTTTAATGTTTGTAACGAATAGGCTCCGAAACTACTGGACCGATTTTGATGAAACTTGGTATAAGGATACATTGATTCATTGCAAATAACATAGGCTACTTTTTATCCCGATATTACCACTGGATCGGGAGTTACGCGGGTGAAACCGCGGAGCGCTGCTAGTTATTAATATTTTTAAATAAAAAAGCGTGTTAAAAAAAAGCAATGACTTGTCTCTAAATTTACTAATACAATAATATATATTCTAGCCTGAACCATTTAAAGATCAAGATGACGAAGAAGAAGGGGAAAAACAAGAAAACGAAGCGCCAAAACAAAATGGCGACGTACATTCTGATGAACAACCTTCCGGTGATGAAACTAAGATAAACCCCGTAAAACGATCAGCTCCTAGTGACGTGTCGGAACCGAAGTCTAAGAAAAACAAAGCGAGCAATCAACAACAGAAACCGACACAAAAGTAAGGATTATTGTCGTAGAATTTTTAAAACAAAAATTACGCCTGCAGCCTAGTCCGTGCATCCTCTGAAACTCGCTACCAATAGCCCTGAATTTAGTATTCCCAGCTAACTAGTCACCAATAAGCTCCAATACCTGTCGCCTTTAACATTTTTTGTTTTATCCATATTTCTGTACAATTTGTAAGTGAGAGCTCCAACAGACGTTTTAGTATCATTTCAAGATGAAAATTTGAGAGCTCCAACAGACGTTTTAGTATAATTTCACGACGAAAATTCCTTGTCGTTATGTTAACCTAAATGGTCAAAAATTTTGATTTTTCAGTTATTTTTTACTGTAGTAACAACAATTTTTCATTCTATTCTTCTGTTCCCTTATATGCAAAAATCTTTAGGCGTTGCACTAACGAGTATTTGAGTGAAAAAATCGGACAAAAATATTTAATTTATTTATATCATTTTATGTGCAATTAAATTAAATAAAACACAAAGTTTGACCAATATAATAATTATATATTTAAAATTTTACATCTTTTTACATTTTTAGGATTCTTCAACTTCTTCTTCGTCGGAACTTTCGTCTTCGCTTTGTCTATTTTTAAATACCGTGCTGGCAGACATCATTTCTATTGCCTCCTTTGAGAAAGGCTGTCTTTTTTATTTTGCGTCTTTCTGCTGCAGCTGATAAATGGATCTGAACTTAAAAGAAGTCTGTTTATTATATGTATGTTGCAGTCTCTGCGCGAAAATTTGCGGGAAAAATGTAATCTGTATTGCCTAAAATGTTTGTTTCGGGCTTCAGCTGCCTCTTCCGATAACTGGCCAATAGGTAGGAGTGCATGAGCTATTACTTCACCTCCATGTATCAAAATTTTGTGTATGGTTGGTGACATGGAATGCCAACCATACAGATCGACATATATTATTGCAGTTTCATTTGCGTATGCTTCAAATTTTTCTACATCAATGTTATTGCCACTTGATATTACTTCTAATATAACTTTAAACCTTTTTATTAAATCGACATTGATGCCAGTTATTCTTGAGGAGCATTCCGGATCTGCAAAAAATCTCCTTGACGTGTTCCCGTCATTAGTGTTCCCAAACCCTGCTTTGGGAACATCTACGAGTAATCCCATTTCCTCTTTAAAGGCTTTTTGTAGTTTTTCTTTAGTCTCTTTTACAATTCTTTTTTCTTCTGTAGACCGTGCTTGCCATTTTTGTAAAGGCAATTTATAGGCTAAATGTAAAATAGATTCGAAAAATCGAATTCTTGCGTGAAGAATTGATAATCCAAACTTCAACGTTTCTACTTTACTTTCTTTTTTAATTAATTTATTAAAATCCTTCGAAGTCTGTCCGCAAATGTAGCATCTCATTGTAGATGAGGTGTCTGTAGCAGCATTACATACCTTGCCATCAATCATGGTAAGTAACAGTTTATGTTTTATTTTGCTGCCATCAATTTCTGTCTCCTGGAGCTGTTCGGCTTAGTTTTCAATGTATTGTATTTCTTGTTTTGTGATATCTTTTGTTTCATTTATAAATCTTATACGTATGGGTCTGCAGAATCTGACTGAAGACGGAACCGGATTTTGCCAAATGATTTTTTTCTCCTCTTCTTCAATGATAACAGATAGTCTTAGAGGCACTAGTGAGCTTTGAAAAATATTTGCATCACTATCTCCGTGATTTTCGAATTTTGCTTGTATTGTGTCTGCTGAGATCCGTCACATCCCCTTTTCGAAATTAACACCATATTTTGTTTTTCTTCTTCAGTGCATGACGTATTGACAACCTCCGCTATATATTTGTACAAGCGCAATGCAGTGTGATTTAGTAATGCTTGAAGTTTAACTTCTGCGCTTGTCTCGGTGACATGTATTGATTCTTCCTCGGGATAACATTCAATCTTAGCCATTTGTATGACAGAATAGCATGGGTAAATAGCTTTACCAGATCTGTGGATTATTTCCCATTGTCTTCTAGTGAAATCACCTTCAACAAAGATAGCCAGTGCTTCTGCTGGCGTATATTTTTTTACAGTTGTTTGCTTCTTGGTACTAGAAATAACTTTTCTAAGTTTAGTAGCTCTGGTGGGTGAAGCCATTAATTCTTTAATTATTTTTGATGCATCTTTATTTCCTGAAGTGCTCTGACTCACGCCAGCAGCATAAGTCAACTCCTCGACAGATACTTGTTCACGCAGATCTTTTGTTTTTCTCCGTTTGCTACGGTCACACACATCTTCAAATGATTTTTTTGGACGTCCAGGTTTTGGTAAGGTCATTTCAGGCCAGTTAGGTAATTCTATCGAAGATGTAAGCCACACTTCATTACTTTTAAAAACCGTTCTTCTTTGTATGAAGCTCCTCTCCACTTCTTTTTGAATTCACTTTTAAACCAACCATTTACCATTTTATGTTTCTCATGTTCCGGACAATTTGTCAATTGGACAAGTCTATCTTCAAACAATGAAAACTTTTCTTCTATTTTGTGGCCCTTGAATTCATTCAAGATCTCCCACTATGCTCTTCTAGTAAATATCTTGATAGTTCTCGAATTATCTGTACGACAAATAAATAAATATATTAACTTAAAATAATTGTGTAATTTTTACGTACAATTTAAAAGTCATATAAAACAAAATGGCGGACGTAGGCGGATGGTTTTATTATGATTTACAATAGCCAACAAATCAATTATTATATTGTTATAAAAGTTGTAGCCCGACAAGACACGACATATACAGAAAAACACGATTGTTTGAAAAAGTAAAGCAAAAAAATGTACCTAAATTGTAACTGTTTTAATATCACATTAAAATATAAATTTTATACGACAAAGTAATCATGTAATATTTTAAAATGTAGTACATACCTTCTTCTGCCATATCCAATAAAAGTTTTTTCTAAATTGAACCACACAAACACACAACTGTGAAGCGAAGTTATAGTGCGAACAAAAGTGCCGAAAACAAAGACATGCGACTCCACGAACGGCTGAGTTTCGACTGATTTGTTAAAACAGGTCTAGAGTGGGGGGATTTTTAATGGCCGCCGTCTAAAAGGTCGGTTACCTGGCTATAGGAACAATAGCTTACATGACACTTTTGAATAAGTTGCACATTTTTACTTATGTCCGATTTTATTGATCTAATAATCGTTAGTGCGTTGTTGGGTTTTAGTTTAAACAAACAAAGTAAAAAAACTCTTAACGTATCATTGTTACAGTACGCAGCAGACCCAACAGGTAGACAATCAGGCAGGTAAGAAAAAGAAAAATAAAAGAGGGAAAAATAAGAAAAATAAACAAAAGGACTCGCAAGGACAAAACACTAGTCCAGTAAAAGCCGCGGAATCAGGACAGAAAAACTCACCAGTTCAAAATAAAAAGGAAAAAGTTCAAAATAAACCGCAACCAGTGACTAAAAATGAAGGTAACTTAAAGCAATCTAAAGATAGTACTTCACCGAACAAAAAGAACAATAAGAAAAATAAAAATAATAAAAAAGGTCCTTCAAATCCAGCCACAGTGAACAAAAATGAAGACAAAGTCACAGAAAACATTGAAAAACAAGCGTCACAGATAATGAAGAAAAACAAAAATAAACAGAAAAAGCAAATAGGACAGCTTACTAAACAGAATAACACAAAAAAACAAGTACAGGGTAAGGATAAAAAGTTTAACAAGAAGAAGAATAAATAAAGTACATAGTAAGACTTTGAAATAGCGATATGTTATGATGAATATTATTGTATTAAAGACGACTTTATTCTTTAAAAAATCTAAAAGTATTTTTCTTTATCAAAGTGCTTTCCTAAAGTAGAAAAATAAAACTGCAATCCATTAAACAAAGTTTAAAATATCATATCTAAAAAAATTCATTATAAAAAAAACATTAAATACAAAATAAAATAGAATAAATAACACAATAAAGACTTAATAGCTTTTAGAACTCTGTTGTGTATTTAATAAAATGTAAATCTACTTCGGATTCCTCTGTTTCATGTGGTATAGCAATAGTGGAAAGATCCTCTTCCAAACTATGTACTTCCGGAGTTAAATTTTCTCTAGCAATATTTAGATAAATCTCATCTTGCAATTTTTTTTGCCTGTTTTCTTCATCATGTCGATATTGTTCTAAACAGTCTGCTAGAAAATTGATTGGATTATCAGGTTGAGCTATTACGACTTTAGCGATACATTTCTTCAATGCCTCACCCACCACTTCCTTTAAGTACAAGCTGTCCTCTAATACTATAGTTTCTTTAGGACGTTGCTGGTGGTATATGTAGCTAGGCCACTCGGTCCGTAACCTCACCAAGTTCCCCAAACCGTCATTTATGTACTCTTCTGTGGAGTTCTTGTCACGGTAAATGCAATTGTGGTTTCCATCAAGATAAAATCGTCCTAGTTGGTCGTAGTAGTATACCATGCCGTCTTCTTCTTCGCTGAATTTCATCAACATGGTGCCTGCTTTGTGTAGCATATATTCACTGGCGCGGTTGTGAGCTTTGTATATGCGTAGCTCTTTATTATTGACGTAATAGCGACCGCATTCGTCGTAGAAATAAACGTGATCGTCATCGTCCATAAGAGGCACGAGCTCGTTCCTCTCATTCAGCTGATACATGGTGTCATCATCTTTCATCGAGTATATTTTTCTTCCGTGCTTGTCAACGCTGAAATGTCCTATCTCATCAGAAAATACTTCTTTAATGTCTGTTATACTTAGTATAGATATGATAGATTTGACATCTGAATAATAATCTCCAACGATGGCGGTTTTCCAGAGCTTCACTAGTTCACATACTAGTTTACATCGTTCATTAGCAGGTAACAAATGGTTAAATATGCTATACGACTCTTCGTCTATCTTTCCTCCTTCGCGAAGATTCGGTTGATTTCTGAGAGCATTCAAAGATAATTTTAAGTTTTCTAACGAACGAAGGCGGTCTTCGAGATACAATGCCTTATGCTCAAGGGCGACAACAGCAGAAGATCTTTCTACTTTGAGCCTCCCGATGCGGTCTTCTAGATGTTTAATTTTTTCGACGATTTTTGTTATTTCTATATCGTTAAGGGAGCTTATTCGTATAGCAGAACTTAATTTCTTGCCTTTTGTAGCTATCTCGTGCGCTATAGTTTTTGCTTGAGGGATCGGGCAGTTCGAGACTTCGTCTATTATTTGCTGTAGTGTTTTTGTTAGGTTTTTTGGGCTCAAATGGATTTTGAAATCGAGGATTTTACTTAACTGGATCGCTAGACAGTCGTTGAGTTTGTCCAACCAATTCATCAGTTCTTCAATTTCGTTCATAATTGAAACGAAAGCGTCTGCTTGGTCAGCTTGGAAATGAAGGTTTTTTTGTTTTTCAACTAGGGCGTAGTTGACTATATCTCGCAAGTCAGTGATGATGTCGATATCACACTGCATAAGGGTATTCTCATCCGATGTCATTGAACTGCGTAGTGTTTCTATGAAATTTTCGAAATTCTCTTGCCTTCTTTTCACACATTCCATAGTGAAATCAATGGCTTTGATGATGGAGTCCCGCGGGGTGTCACACAGTCTTTTCTTGAAGTGCTCTATATCTTCTATAGCTTGAAGCCACTCCCTGTGAAACGAGCTGACTATTTCGGCGACTTTCTCAGGAGCTGAATTCTCTATCAGGGCCGTTCTCATTTCCACCAAAACATTTAATATTTGCTCGGCATAATCTTTACGCGTGAAAAGTATTACCGGACTTTCGAACGACCGCTTCACTTCTTTGGCTATATTAAATAGGAAAAGCGTAGCATCGTCTTTATTCATTGTCGATAAATGAGTAAAAAATAAATTATTATAAAGACCGAAGTAAACAAGAAGTAAATAATTAAGAAATTGTAATTGACATTCTTCTGAAGTTTGTCTTTTTGACAATCTTTAAACATGAAGTTGAGCTGATGAGTTTGTATCTTTACCCACAATGGAGGACGGTATATGCATTTATGGTGAGTTGTTTGTTTGTGGTTTTCATTAAGTTTTCAGTTAAAATTATTTCTGGAGTTAGATAAAATGTAGTAGCACCAACCTACATTAATTAAATATTTTAAACTCATTGATTTAAAATAAAAAACGGAATAATTACGAAAATAACAAAATGAATTGCTTTAGTAGGTAACTACTTTACTCTCCGAATAGGTTTTACCTACTTATTACTCTTTGAACCTCTCGTGCGCTCTTATTCTTATTATTTTACCTCAAAACGAATAATCGGTGAACATACATAACAATATATACATAGGTAAGTAATAGTAGGTGTAGGTACGCGACCTCCTCCTTTTAAAATCTGTTAAAAAATAACTCGTTGGCTATGCGAGATTAAATCAACCCTCGTAGCACATTGTATTCGTAGCATAAGTACCACGAAATATAAATTCCCTAAGACTCTACGTAACGCTTAGTAACTACGAAAAAATGACATAGTAAACGCTGAAATACATGAAATAATGCGGTGTAAATGTTTTCTCACGGGTCGGGAGCCGGATAAATCAGAGGCTGGAGCTTTCCCGGGGCGGCGACCGAGCTACGGCGTAGCTCAGTTAATGGAACGTAGTCCGCGCAGCCCCGCACCCCTGAAGCTGCCGTCAGTATCTCGCGGACCGCGCTCTCGGCCTGACTGCTGTACTCCGTCGCACGCCGCTTGCCGACACCTTTACTACAGTAAATCACAATTTAATCACACAAAAGTGTCAATAAAAATAACGTTTGTATATTTAAAGTGCTCGTTTCATAGATGATTTTTGGAGATTCCTCAGGAAACAGCCGTATATAGGGTGGGTCGCTTTGTCTAAGGTACAACGCCCGTGAGGCTGTAACGCGCAGCATCCGCTCGCCATGTTGATCTGAAATAGCCGAGTACCCTCCGCTGAAACTCGCTTCTTTTGTCCTATTTACGGTGTCACCGGCTCATTTAATTATCTTTTAATATTTGATGTAGATAGGGAAAGTAACTGCATCTGTCTAATGATAATTAACAATGTTATCTGAAAGTAGGTATAGAAGGAGATAAGACTAGAGATCATTGACCTGTAAGGGGTAGCTGAAATATCTGAAACATAGAAGCTAGATTGAAAACGTTTTATAATTCAAGTTAAAAAAAAACAAACAACTTCGGTTCGATTAATCAATTAAGTCGGTTTAGGTAATGTTACATCGTAATAACTTTCATATATACCTATAGGTAGGTATAATATAAAACAGGTTCAACTTGAAGTGAAACAATTGGTGCAAATAAATAGCGAACCGTTCATGATAAATAACTTAGGTAAATTCGATGCCTTAGCTCTAATACCGCGCAAGTCAAAAAATGTTAGATTTCAGGATAGCCAAAAAACTGTTTCATTTTGCATCAAAGTCAGTCTAAATAAAATATTAATAAAATAAAACTATGGATTTACTCCTTAATGTACATTTTGACGACCCAGTTTGCACAATGGTCACCATGCCGGACTGCCAAACACAGGGTTGCGGGTTCGATTCCCGCCTCATACAAGTATTTATGCTTAGATATTTGTTTGTGGTCTGGTTGTTTCTATATATTATAAGTATATATTTACAAAAGAAAAGTATATAAGTAGTATATCCGTTGTCGAGCACCCATAACACAAGTCTAGTTACTTAGCTTGGGGCTAGATGGTGATGTGTGGAATGTCCTGCAATATTTATTTATTATTTATTTTATTTATATTTACGATAATGTTATAAGTTAAGTAATAAGTTTTTTTAAGACTCCAAAGTCTCCATTTCCGCCATCTAACTTTTCGTTTGTTGTTTATTTTTTAATGTTTCTTTGTTGCTGCACAAATAAAGAGTTTATCTATCTCATAAATTTGACTTACCCTCGCTGTGTTTCCACCCAAAGAGCTACGTGGTTGTGTCTGGCGTCCTCTGTAACATACTAAGCGATGTTTTATCTTTTTAGAGTTAAGTACCTCAAAACGTAAAAAAGGAAACCTTAT
Source organism: Idaea aversata (assembly GCA_907269075.1). Taxonomy (NCBI): domain Eukaryota; kingdom Metazoa; phylum Arthropoda; class Insecta; order Lepidoptera; family Geometridae; genus Idaea; species Idaea aversata. The sequence continues at coordinate 12,881,106 of OU026087.1, forward strand.
AAGATCACTTTTTTTCTTCAAAATAACTGGTTACAATTGGTTCAAATTCTCGTGTTTCGTCAAATGATGCGTCTTTCATTTCCCTATCGATTGTTATGCATAATTCATTTTAGCAAATTTCTGACTTCCGCAGTGTTAGAAGCTAAGTGATATAATATTTTCGCCTCTTACATATATAATATAAAATATGCATTCAAAATGCAATATTAATAATTTATTCATGATATTCGTCTGCAGTTTAACATTACTATCACTTTATTAACCTACTTTATTTTTATTAACAACTGTTGCGAATTTGTTACATTTCGAAGCCAATAAATCATTATGAAATCGTTAAAATAGGTATATTCTTAAATAACACCTTAATCAAGATGTACCTTTTACTTTTAATTAGACCATCATTTAAAACGATGGCCTTAGATTAGTAAGTATACTTACTAATCTAAGTTCCAAAAAAATAAAAAAGTCATTAATCAAATAGTAACCTACCACTGTTCTATTTAATAAAATACAATGCAGGACTTAGTTTTTTCACCCCGAAAAATGAATCAACAATATAAAAGGTTGTGGGTTCCATTCCCAGTTTGGAACAAATATTTGATCCTTTCAAATTAAAATAAATGTTTATTATTAATAATTTTATGTTAAAAAACTGCGCAACGGCAAGACTCGACCCGCTTACCGTGCGGGTGCCATTACCACTACGCCACGCCTAAAGAGGACAGGAAACAGTCAACTGAGAAAGAGCCCAGCTCTTTCTCAGTTGACCAGTTGACATTATCGAGGAAGGAAACAGTCGACTACGTTTGTACGGAGAAAGAGTCTACCTTTCCTCATAATGTTAATTAATTAAGTTTATCCCGCACAGGCCACAGGACGTCCACTGCTGAACATAGACCTCCCCCAAAGACTTCCAGAGCGATCGGTCGCATGCCTATATTCAGCAGTGGACGTCCTGTGGCTGATATGATGATGATGATAATCCCGCACAGGGCTGATTTTAACCTATTGGGGACCCTGGACAGTGGACATATTGGGATAATGAGGCCCATGAATGGGGCCTCTAAGACTTTGAGATAATAAAAGTTATTTTTTTAGCATCCACAAGTACTTAAGAACAATCTATGTTGATTGAAGAGGACCCTTTCTAGTTTTGAGATGGGCAAAATCATTATTAAGTCTTTCAAAATCGATGGTTCTAAAGAGGAACCTTTCTAGATTTGAGATGCCAGGAACTAGGGGGGGCCCTGTTGATCACGGGGCTCTAGCATGTGCCCTACGTGGCTAGTGGGAAAGAGGGGCCTGGGCCCGCAGCTTCACAAAAAGAACATAGAGATATTTACGAATATTTTTCTCAGTAGGTAGGTAGGTACAATCGGCTGCATAACTGCAGCCTCCGGTAGAGTTCTAAAATTACTATTAGGTATTGGAATGTTTTCAATCTAATAATTTTTGTGTGATAAATTCATGAGTTAGAAGACTTTAAACTTCTACTAAAGCAGGTGTCTAGAATCTTGCTTTTGTTGAAAACATTCTAAACAGCTGTTTTGGAGCTCAACGGTCTGCAATTATGCAGCCGACCGTACCTACCTACATACATTGCATGTAGGTATAAAGTCAGTAATATGGAAGGAAACTCCAGCCTCCTTAGACAAGATTGCTTTCTATTAGCGATATCGCCAATCGATAGATCTAATTGTATGAAATTGACATAAATCGTTGTATAAAATTGGCATAAGATGCTACTTATTTATTTTATTTTTTCTCTAACACAAGGCTAAGTGACTTTTCGTTAACTTAGATGTCAATTTAATACAAAAATAATAATAAAAAAGTCTGTCGATTGGCGATATCGCTAATAATCGATAGATCTAATTGTATGAAATTGACATAAATCGTTGTATAAAATTGGCATAAGATGCTACTTATTTATTTTATTTTTTCTCTAACACAAGGCTAAGTGACTTTTCGTTAACTTAGATGTCAATTTAATACAAAAATAATAATAAAAAAGTCTGTCGATTGGCGATATCGCTAATAATCGATAGATCTAATTGTATGAAATTGACATAAATCGTTGTATAAAATTGGCATAAGATGCTACTTATTTATTTTATTTTTTCTCTAACACAAGGCTAAGTGACTTTTCGTTAACTTAGATGTCAATTTAATACAAAAATAATAATAAAAAAGTCTGTCGATTGGCGATATCGCTAATAGAAAGCAATCTTGTCTAAGGGGGCAGTTCTCAAATACACAGTTTAACAAACAATATGCGTAGTATAACACTGTATGTAGGTAACCAACGACCGTGGTTTCAATGTATGAAAACCGGAACAATGCGCTGCGTCCCCTCCCTAGCCGGAAGCGGGACAAAGATCGTTAGACATTCTATTACACACAACACTTTAGTCTTCCTTTTGATTTCGTAAATTAAATAATGATGGCAAGGTAATACTTTAACATATACCTACACAAATAGAATAAAACAAGAAAGTGATCTTATAAGGGTTCCTTTTTTACTTTTTGAGGTACGGAACCCTAAAAATATTGGTCCAGGCGTTTTCATATAATCGGCAAACATAAAAAAAAAACTGGTTGCCTGTAAAGTCGGTATACGGGCGAAAGTTTTACGTGACAACAACTGTGCTCGAGTGGAAGGGACGCGTGCCTTTCACTTTTTATGTCTGTCTCTCTCGCTCTTAGGCGGGCTAACCATGCCCGCGTGCCTCTCACTCGCTCTCATTGTGAGCGCATAACGTCAGCGGAGCGTAACGCAGTTTCTTGAAGTGTCACCCGGCAAACCAATTTATAAAACGTCACGTCAAAATAATACGCGACGAATTGAGAATCTCCTCTTTTTTGAAGTCGGTTAAAAATATGATTAAATTCTTCGTTTTTCTAGATTACAATAAAATTGATAGTATGTCGTGAACTAGATTGTGGAAAAAAGATAAAAGCACTTAAAGCGGCGTGTTTTTTGTTTTCGTTTTCTTCATCAACATCTGACGACAGTTAACTTAAAGGAACAAAATGTTCCTAATCTTTTTAATATATTCATAGAAATATTTATCCCACGGCGAGAATCGAACCCTCAACCTACATACCTCAATACTCTACTTACAAATAAGTGACGTCATTTGTGGTGATTCCTTGAAACATCTCAAACATAACCAACAACAAAGGTTTTCAAACAAACTCGTATTGTTACGATGGATTATGTAGTTACCTATTCATTCTATGTTTTCAAGATAAGTTGATTAATTCGTTAGCCATCCTTATCCGATCACAATTAATTTGAACTAGATTTCTTCAATTTATTTTCGCTGGTAAACTGCGGGAAATTAATTTTGGTGGGACTTGGAGAATTTTAGCTTTACCTACATTTTAGGTAGAACATGAAAAAACATATTTGCGGGTTGAAAATGAGGGTTCAAAATGGATGCCACCCCTTATACATATGAGAGTTTTTTTACATTTCTTATAATAATATTAACAACTTACTAAGGCAGCTAATTTACTACCTTGAGACACATAACACCAACTACGCAAAACACCGTCTTTACGCAAAACACATGACTCGCAAAATACCACTTACGTAGAAAACCTATAGCAGTCTTCCCAGCATAAATCCTCGGTGCAGGGAGGCTCCTTATAGTTCTAAAAACTAAAAACAGCCACAGTCACAGGACGTCTACTGCTGATATTAAGCCCTTTCCAAAGACCAAGCCAGCCCTCTGCGTCCATCGACTTCCTGCGACCTTAAAGTAAAAGCATTCACTAAAAAGGATGTTTACTATTCAAAATTCAGTGGTATTATTCGTATTAGTCCTTACGGCTATAAAGTGTATAAGTAGGTATACCTATAACTTTCACTAACTTGTTCCTAAGGAACTCGTAAGTTTTGCGTAACACATAAATCGTCGAAACATAGGTCTGGCAGCCCACAGACTTTGATCGGCCAATAATTGACAGTTAAGGCTGCTTATGCTACAAACGCAACGCGCCAGAAATACCCGTCGCTTACAACTAGTATTGTTGATTGTAACGAATGTGATTTGTTTTTCTCAAAAGTGCTGAGATAGAATTGTAGGTGAAATTTTTACCGATATTTTGGGGTAATTTTGAGGCGAAAATTCTTTGTCGTTTCAAAGCTAGACAGGTTTTAATTCTTAATTTTAGGATAGCTTCAAAACTATAGGACATGTTTGGCTCAAAATCACACCAAAATGTCGGTAAAAATCTCACCTACAATTCCATTTGATCACTTTTGAGAAAAACAAAACACACTCGTAACAATCAACAATTTTCACCAACAAAGGCGACCTGTGCCAATAGTAACTATTTAGTAGGCTGTGTACCAAGGTCGTTGGCGTATGGACCCCCCTTAAGTAATGAAATATGCCAACTAAACTATAGGATAGATCTGTGGAACAGAACGACTGTTCACTTGTTTTTTACAAGACCCTGGACACCCAGCTTATTCAGACTGGATTGAATCGCTGGCTTTCTGTAAAGTCTACGGTCTGCTTAGTTAGGAAATTATGATACGGCATATCGATCAAATGGTGAATAAATTGCATTATTTGTCAAAACATGTTGTAACATCCAATCCGTTTGGATGGATTTATTCATAGGTTCATAGTCCTTAATGCCAATTTTAGTACTAATAATTTTGCAAACAAGAATATGGGTGTCTGGGCACATGAGTAGGTAAATAAGAAGTTTGGGGTCAAACTTATAACATGCCTTTACCGCGACTACGTTTACCTATCATAGGTACTTACAATTATTCGCGTTATCATCAAAATAGATTCTTTTTTTATATGTAGTTTACTTTTTAGGGTTCCGTACCCAAAGGGTAAAAACGGGGCCCTATTACTAAGACTCCACTGTCTGTCCGTCTGTCTGTCAGGCTGTATCCCATGAACCGTGATAGCTAGACAGTTGAAATTTTCACAGATGATGTATTTCTGTTGCCGCTATAACAACAAATATTAAAAACAGAATATAATGGTACGGAACCCTTCGTTCGCGAGTCCGACTCGCACCTGGCCGGTTTTTGTTGACTAATAAGATAAAGATATGGAATTTACCAAGCTCTTAAGGCTAGTGAAGTTGCATTAACAACTGTTCAGTTTATTAGGATAAATACACTATTAAAGAGGTTGTTATGTTCATGGAGCTACTTATGTTACGTCTTGGCTCGTTTCCAACCAGACGTTTAGCGGCGCGAAAGTAAAGTTATATATTTCAGAAAGTTTCGCCAATAAACCACCGTTAATTCAATTTATGTTTTACTAGGTGCACCCCGCGAAATATATTAAGGTTGGCATGCATAAAGTAATAGCTTTAAGGTGAAAGGGTACCTGCGAGCTCCCCATACAAACGTAGTCGACTGTTTCCTCCCTGGATAATGACATTAGAGCAAATATTTTTGTGCCATAAAACCTATAACTGCCATGACTATGCCCCTATGTTTTGGTTTTTTTCATTTTCTAATTATCATAGAAATTAAAATTTAAAAAATTATAAAATTTAAAAAATCAAAAAATAGAGGCATGGTCATGGCAGTTATAAGTTTTATGCACCAAAAATATTTGCTCTAGTGTCATTATCCAGGGAGAAAACAGTCGACTACGTTTGTAATAGTTTGTATGGAGAAAGCCTCCGGTACCCTTTCCACTTAACAAAGTATAGGAAAAATACGGTAGAGTTGAATTATGGTATTCGTCAAATAAATAAAAAATGCACCACAATGCACAATGCACATAGCCCCAAGCTAAGCTACTAGGCTTGTGTTATAGTAGCTAGACGAATACTTAAATACTTTTCTTTTGTAAATATATAATAAGAATAAGAATAATTTAATGAATAAAAGTTTTACAAAATATTATACTATAAAGCTAAATCACATTTTAAAACGATAAATAATACATTTGCCTAAACTAGGAAAATCCTGTGTTTCAGGCGAAAAGGGACTTAAATAATTAGCTATATATTAATTCATATATTAAATTAACTACTTGCAAAAAAACTGGTTGCCTGTAAAGTCGGTATACGGGCGAAAGTTTTACGTGACAACAACTGTGCTCGAGTGGAAGGGACGCGTGCCTTTCACTTTTTATGTCTGTCTCTCTCGCTCTTAGGCGGGCTAACCATGCCCGAGTGGAAGGGACGCGTGCCTCTCACTCGCTCTCATTGTGAGCGCATAACGTCAGCGGAGCGTAACGCAGTTTCTTGAAGTGTCACCCGGCAAACCAATTTATAAAACGTTGTCACGTCAAAACAAAAAATATATATCTAGAATATATTTTTAGTATTACAACAAAAGTACTAGGTATATTAAAATTTAACAGTGTAGGTAAATATGAAACAGTTATATAGCTACAATCATTTAGTCACAGATAGATAGATAATTTAGTATAGATAAGTACTATATATATAATTTAATTATATTTTATATAATAATTATAAATAATAATTTTATATTATAATTTATATAATATAAATATCCAAACCCGAAACAAATACTGTACATAAATATTTGTTTTAGGCGGGAATCGAACCCGCAACCACGCGCCACAGAGGTTGTCAAATAATTATGAGATATCAATTAAAAGTTGTTTGGACAGTAAAATTGGACATTTTACTGTCCATTTATAGTTGATTATCGTAACGAGATGAAAATCCATGCGAACAGCGTAATAACTTTCTCTACACACGCGCTTCCCAAACTGCACTACGCAATAACAAAATGCACTTTACAATCAAAGCGAATGTTTATTTATAGGTATTTACTTACTTCTAAGTTATTCTGTAACAATTTATATTCATTTCGTGTAGTATAGGAGAAAAGATTCCTTTGAAATTGAACATTTTATGGTAATAGAATAATCAACCTACTTTAAAAGTTTTCTCTTAATTAGTTTGAACTATCTATTCTAATAAAAATAAAAAAAATTTAATTTTATTTCAGAATTAAATTCCATAAGTAGGTACATCTATACTATCTATACTAATATTATAAAGAAGTGAACATGGGCAGTTTTCCATACATGGTTTTCTTTTATATAAAACTTTGGCGTCTTGATGTAAAAAAATACTAAAACAATCTACACAAGTCCTAGAATACATATAACAACCAAAATTCTCCATAGGAACCGCCGTTAAAAAGATAATAAAAAAACAAAATCGCAATGAAACACAAACAACCGGCGGCGCCGGAGTCGCATGTCATTCGTCCGTCACTTGAGTTTAGTGTTGCCATAATTTCAATTTATTTCTACTGCTAAAATATCTTAGTTCATTATTTTGTTGTTTATTTTGTATGTTCATTATCTTTGATTCATTATAATTAGTTATTATAAGTACCTACATAATGCACAATAATTAAAAATATAAATACATATCCATAGAGAAAAAAATGTGTCATTTAATATTTATAACTTCTAAAATAGAAGTAATGCTCTAGTACTGGTATTACCGAAATGCAAATTGAGTAGAACGGAAGTACCAAGTAATCGTGTTTATACTAATCAATATGATTTTATAAACGGTGGTTATATAGAATAAATAATTAGCGCCAAAAAACATTATATAATTAATTAAACACCATGGTTGTACTCAAATTTTAAGACGCCAAATTTTTGAGACAATAATTCGCCCTTGTTCTTTTGTGTTTGTATATTTGTTAAATTGTAAGGGGTAATCTCGGGATCTACTGAACCGATTTTAAAAATTCTTTCACCAATAGAAAGCCACATTATTGCTGAGTGTCATAGGTTATATAAAAAACCGAAAAATAAAAAGGCTTTTACGTGGTAGTCCGTTTTGCAAAGTGAATCGAAGAAAAAACGGTCGAATGAAAGCGTTTCTTACAAACGCTGCCTTAACTATGAAAGATATATTTTTGTGTTCTAGAGAAAAGATGTGGAGCTTGAAAATGCCTACAAAAAAGCCAACGACAGCATATCTCTCAATTTTATATTTAAGTTACAAAAAGTATTTTTTTTAATATTAGTATAGATAATTTAATTTATTAACATTATGCCCAACGAAGTGGGCACGGGTCAGCTAGTATTAAATAAAATAATACAAATTAAATTAAATCACATACATATATCAAATTACATAAAACACTTAAAAATAATAAATTAATAAAATAAAATAAGGACAAATTGACCTGACTTTCTGTCTGATTGAAACTTTTAACCTTTGTTTAGGTTAGTAGGTACCTACTTAAAGTCTTTTAAGTAAGCAACTAAAGAAAAATTCTCTGATCTGGACCGTGATCTGACTCGTTTATTTTATTCTACTTAAAAATAGATGTGAAGCGAAGAGGTCAATTACGATTTTAGGTAAAAAACTGAAGAAGTCCTTTGTGTTCAGTTTCTGAGTCACATATACTTTGATTGCTAGAATCTTAGCAGCCCTATTGTTAAGTACAGCAGATTCTTATTTCACTAGACTATATTCTGTAAGAACCGTAGGTGTAGGTATTAATTTTACCGTATTTTTTTAAATTCTGGCTCAATATTGTCACTAAATCCTAAATAAAGAACTAACAGAATTCGTTAACCATGAATCCCCAAAAGCCATTTTTGTGCGCGTAATATTACATGACTAGTCACCCTAATATCAAAGGAAAAGGGGTCCTACGCTTGCGGTTTTATGGCGCTATACGAAGCGATAAGTTTTAATTGATATAGTCTTTTCAATGAACTTATCTTTGGGTAGGTACGAGTAATCGACATTATTTTTCAGCAGAACTAGAAAATCTTGAACTTAGTCATAATCTATTTTACAAAATTCTGAAGTTAGATCATAGTTAAGACGGAGTCAGAATTACTAACTCACCCTAGAGCTCCAAAATTGCTATTATGAGAACGTTTTCAACTCAAGCAAGATTCGATGGTCTTGCTCGAGTTCAAGGTTAAAGTCATATCACTCATAGATAATTGTTATGAGAATAAAAACATTCCAATAATAGTTATTTTAGAACTCTACGGTTAGTCTGAAATTCTGACTTCGACCGTACCTAGTTATGCGTTAATGTAGGTACAATCAACGGTCAAAAGTCTCAGCCCACCGTAACGTTTACAATACTGTGCAGCACTTTTGAACATTATAACAACGTAACTTGTGGATCTGTCGGTTGGAGTAGCGGGTGGCGCCATATACCACTCGGCTAACTAAAGACATAGCTAACATGTTGAAAATAATAATCAAATAATCTTTTAATTCAAGTATTTATGTTTGTGTGTAACGTCTAATGGAAGAAGGTCGTAAGTCCAATACTTGTTTATAGTATTATTGTAGCAAACTGGTAATGGACTTATGATTCATACTGTACATTGGCCTAAGTATGTCGATATTAGTAATTGGAAAATCAGTTTCGTGCTACCGATCCATTAGCAACTTTTCTACCCTTTCAATAAATAGATAAACAAATAATTAATAGATTGATAGGTATTTTTATCTACTTAAGAACGTTCAATTCAATAGCAATAAGTAAATAGAATAGGTAAGTAGGCAATAAGAGTATCTCTTATATTCTCTTTCATACCAAGGTCGTGTAAAACGATGTTTCTATGCTTTTATTCATCCCTTAATAAGTACAAGCTTTTGTTGCTCGAAGGTATTGTGCGAAAGTGGGCCGCCTGAAATTAACTTTACCTTGTTTTTGTCATGTTTAATATTTTACGAACTTACTCCAGTTTAGTCAAGAGTAGTAAGAATAAATGGATTTGTAGTAAAAGGTTCATTCAATCGGTTTCATTTTCTTTATCAATAAGCTGAAGGAAAATGAGTCAAAATCGTGGCATGGACGTAATTTTTTTGTGTCGAATCGGGACCGTTTAGATTTTTAAATGGGTTTTATTAATAACTAGCTGCGCTCCGTGGTTTCACCCGCGTAAGTCCCGATCCCGTGAAAATGAAAAGTAGCCTATAGCCTTCCTCGATAAATGGACTATCCAACACAAAAAAAAATTGAATTCGAACCAGTAGTTCCTGAGATTAGTGCGTTCAAACAAACAAACTCTTCAGCTTTATAATACAGGGTGGCTCTAAAATACGTTGACAAACAGTTTTAGGAATAATTTTATTGTATATATTGATACAGTGCTGTGAGTTCTAAATAATAAAAATATAGTATTATTTTATCTTGAATATTTATTAGTTTTAAAAATAACCGCCTTTTGCTTGGATACACAGGGTTAAACGTTTGCTGAAATTTTCAACGATTTTCCGCACCTCCTCTTCAGATACTTTATCCCACTCATGAATAAGTGTTGCCTTCAGCGCGTTTATACTTGTGTGTGGAGTCGCACAGACACTCGCCTCTAAGATAGACCACACACTGTAATCCATCGGGTTTAAGTCCAGTGAATACGGAGGCCATTCCCTAGAACTTATGAACCCAGGAAAGTTAACCATACACCACTGCTGCACGCTTAAGGTCCTGTGAGATGGAGCAGAGTTCTGTTGAAAACTTCACGGTTGGTTGCCGAAATGCTGCTGGCTCCAAGGTAGAACTACACCCTCTAAAATATCCCGTCGGTATATTTCTTGGTTCATTTTCACACCTTTTTCGACGAAAACTAGGGGAGTTTTGTCTGTTGAGCAAATACCGCCCCAAACCATAACTGAATCCGGTTTTTGGCGATAAGAGACAACTGCTGCGGCTCCAGGGCGGCTAGAGGAGTAAATTCTATCATTTTTGCGATTAGAAATATAGACCCGCTGAAGGCAACACTTATTCATGCGTGGGATAAAATATCTGAAGAGAAGGTACGGAAAATCGTTGTAAATTTCAGAAAACGTTTAACCCTGTGTATCCAAGCAAAAGGCGGTTATTTGTAAAACTAATAAATATTGAAGATAAAATAATACTATATTTTTATTATTTGGAACTCACAGCACTGTATCAATATAAACAATAAAGTTATTCATAAAACAGTTTGTCAACGTATTTTAGAGCCACCCTGTATATAGTATAGATAATATTTAGTAACTATATTTTAACAAAACCCTTATCAGTCTTGTTTTTGGATTTGTAGCATGAAATCAGGTAATTCACCGTAAAATTAAACATACCGAGTGCAAACATTTTGCTGAAACACGTCGAATCAGCAAGGTCCAACGATAATCGAAAACAGGCTTTTTCACTTTGTGTTAGGTTCTATTTTGCAATAACATATAGTAGGGGGTTGAGTGTTGAATATAATCAAGCGGGTACTTGAGAGAGACCTTTCAGTATGATGGCCACTTTTCCTCCTTTGAGACGCATTATACTTAACGTTGCAAGAGGGAAAGTCTTGGTAATCGGCTCTGATTTTCACGTGCGAGGGAAGTTATAACTAAGTGTAGGTTATACCTTTTTATTTTAAAACGTAGGCGAAAACCTAGGCATGGTAGTTTTGTTTTATGTACTAAAACCTATCTTTTGAAAGCGGTTTTTTTTAAGATAGAGTGCTATCTTAAAAAAAACCGCATCAAAATCCGTTGCGTAGTTTTAAAGATCTAAGCACAGGGACAGACAGACAGCGAGAAGCGATTTGTTTTATATATAGTACTAGCTTTTGCCCGTGACTTCGTCCGCATGTAAGTCTGAAATGGACCAAGGAATCGCGTTGTCCCATACAAACTTTGCCCCCATTTTTCATCCCCTTAGGGGTATAATTTCGGAAAATCCTTTCTTATCAGATGCCTACGTCATACAAAGAACACACCCTCAAAGTTTCAGGTCTCTACGATTAACGGTTTAGGCTGTGGACATGCTGTGGACAAAGCATTTTATATGTATAGATGTAGTGATAGTGAAACCTGATTTTGTGACAAATTGAAATCAAAATTTCCATAGATTCATTTGGAAATCCAAAATAAAGATATTTCTATTTTAGCTATTCAAAATGAATATAACTCTAGTATAGGGAAATAACAACTCTCATAATTAATATAAATTAACGTGAAATTAAAAAAAAACTAAATTTTTGCTACAACATAAAACCGTACAATCAATTGACTACACTAATGAGCGTTAAGTTAAAAGAAACTGATTTAATTTTCTAATATTTAAAAGCCTATAAAAATGCAAGCGTTACATCGTCATCCCAATCGTTATTTTATAATGATTGAAATATTCGATAACTACAATTTTTTCAATTTTTCATGTTAACTGTAATTACTTTTTATCACAGTTGCTCATAAAGTGGATCTTATTAAACCGATTTTAGGCTCATAATACAACGTATTAGGTATACACGCGTGCGATGAAAAAAATCCACCGAGTGCTAAAATAATACGTTATCCCGATAAGTTATAGTACATTGCGATACAAGTGTGGAAAGTTGATCATTCCATAGAGGCGGTTTATGACGCGCGAGCGGAACGCGAGCGTGGCAAAAGCCGAGATGGAATGATCAATTCACACGTGTATCGTACGACGTTTTTTATCACAATTGCGAATAAAAAAAAACTTGTTAAAATTTTAATAATAAAAAGTTTTTAAGAATTTTAGGTTATGTTTACTATTTTTTGTTAATTACACTACCGAAAGGCTAGGCAAAAGACTTTTAACCTATACAGCGTCTGACATACAATATTTTTTTAGGGTTTTTTTCATTTGTTTTTGTGTCGGCGGTTAAAAACAGAATATAATGGTAAGGAAAAAATATATTTATGTAACTAGGTACCTAAAGAAAAAACTCAATTTTTAATTATTTTCAAAGACGTCATCACGTAATATTATCGTTCATTATCAGACTTTAGAGACAACGTTTTGAAAAGAAGAAAAAAGGTACCAACAAAGAGTTTTAAGCCAGCAAGGCTTAAAACCTCTTTGGATGGTACCTTTTTCTATACATCAAAACAGTATAACCCAGATAAAGGAGATCATTCATGTTTCTAACAAAAAATACCCACAAAAAAAAAAATGCCGGCCAGTAATAAAAATTGTTTCTATCTTGTAGAGAATAACATTTTAAACAATGTTTACTAAGGCAACAAAGACCTACGATCAAAAATCGTTGAGTTATTTTACATTGAAAACCCAAAAAATGCATTTTATAGAGATTCGTTTGACCACTTTTAAGATCCCACTAAAACTTCTGAAAGGGTTATTGGATATACCTATTTATATAAATATAATAAAACAGACAAAGCTTATCCATTTACTACTTATTTTTATATTTTTTCTGTAGTAATATCTTAAAAGTGGTCAAACGGATCTCTACAAAATGCATTTTTTTGGGTTTTCAATGTAAAATAACTCAACGATGGTTGATCGTAGCTCTTTGTTGCTTTAGTAAACATTGTTTAAAATGTTATTCTCTACAAGATAGAAACATTTTTTTTTCTGGCCGGCACCTTAAGTTTTGGGTACGATTTGAACGATGTCCTTAAGAATGTTTCATCTACTATATGTCATTAGCAGTAAGATACGTATTTGACATATCGGGATGACGTATTATTTTAGCACTAGTTGGATTTTTTTTTATCGCACGCGTGTATAATACGTTGCATTATGAGCCTAAAAGCGGTTTAATAAGATCCACTTTATGAGCAACTGTGATAAAAAATACGTATCTTACTGCTAATTACATGTTAAGTAGATGAAACATTCTTAACTTATCTAGGTTATACTGTTTTGTTGTATAGAAAAAAGGTACCATTAAAGAGTTTTTAAGCCTTGTGGCCGGAAAACTCTTTGTTGGTACCTTTTTTCTTCTTTTCAAAAGGTTGTCTCTAAAGTCTGATAACGAACGATAATTTGCGTGATAACGTCTTTGAAAACAATGAAAAATGGAGTTTTGTTTTTATTTTGTTTTTTCTTTAGGTACATATATACTTATATTTTTTCCTTTCCATTATATTCTGTTTTTAACCGCCGACGCAAAACAAATGAAAAAAACCCTAAAAAATATTGTATGTCCGACGAGGCTGTATAGGTTAAAAGTCTTTTGCCTAGCCTTTCGGGAGTGTAATTAACAAAAAATAGTAAACATAACCTAAAATTCTTAAAATCTTTTTATTATTTTAACAAGTCTTTTTTTTATTCGCAACTGTAATAAAAACGTCGTACGATACACGTGTGGATTGATCATTCCATCTCGGCTTTTGCCACGCTCGCGTTCCGCTCGCGCGTCATAAACCGCCTCTATGGAATGATCAACTTTCCACACTTGTATCTCAATGTACTATTTTCTTTAGGCAAGAATGAAATCGGGTAAGTAGAGTTGTAATTTTTAGTTAGGTGATTTTAAATCGGTAGAATGGAGACGAAGCCTTAGATTACATGAAAATGAGTCAACAATAAACATAATTATTATAAGGCCGTGTATCTTCTAGTTATCAACGCTCCAGTTAGGTGAAAATTAAATTAATTTTCAGATAATTAATGCCATGAGTTTCCATATTTTTGTGAGCTTTTCCCTCGCGACCCTCGGTATGTCAAGTTGTCACTGTCAACCCAGAGGAGTGCCGCCTGTGTGCCATACTATGTTAATAACTCCGTAATGCCACTTTTGTAGACACAGTTTTATGACGAAAATTACTTAGTGGTGTGATAGTCTAAGTTTACAATGTTGACTTTACACCGCTTAGATTTAGATCTCAGGGTTCAACACATTAGCGAGTTGACAAGTATAACTTCTGCTCTATCAATTAAGTATACTATAGCTACCTATCGATAGATTTTTATTACTTCAGTTTCCTTAGACAAGATTACTTTCTATAAGCGATTTCGCCAATAGATAGTTTTTTATGTATGAAACTGGCATTAAGAGGAAAGGTTACCGAAGGCTCTTTCCGTACATACGTAGTCGACTGTTTTCTCCCTGGATAATGACACTAGAGCATATATTTTTGGTGCATAAAACTTATAACTGTCATGACTATGCCCCTATTTTTAACCGACTTCAAAAAAGGAGGAGGTTCTCAATTCGTCTGTATGTTGTTGTTGTTGTTTTTTTTGTGTGTATGTTACGCGATCATTCGAAGACGGCTCAACCGATTGAGATGATTCTTTTTGTGTTCGAAATGTGATACCTCAGGGGTGGTCCCATAAAAATTTGGTGAGGATCTGATGAGAATCTTCGGAGTGATGAACAGAATTGCACCCGAGAGTGCAGCAAATTGCTCAGTTTTCGATTTCCACCAGTACAATTGGCCCCTAAACGAATAGTTACCGATAAATGGAATATCTGAAACCACCTTCTCATCAGAAAACTCTTCAATTAGTTAGGATTACAGGTTACAATTTGAAGAATTTAGTCGAATTTAGTCACCGGACTGGGTTTGAATGAATGTTGATAGAGAACCCTATCTTAAATGAAGTTCTGATGAGGATCTTCGAAGTGATGAACAGAATTGCACCTCGAGAGTGCAGCAAATTGCTAATTTTTCGATTTCCACCAGGAGAATTGGCCCATAAACTAATATTTACCGATAAATGGAATATCTGAAACCACCTTCTTATCAGAAAACTCTTCAATCGGATACGATTACAGGTTACAATTTGAATAAAATATTCGCTTTTGCCTCGCCGGCCTGGGTTTGAATGAATTTTGATAGAGAACCCTATCCTAAATGAAGATCTGATGAGTATCTTCGGAGTGATGAACAGATCTGCACAGCGAGATTCAACAAATTCCTCAGTTTTCCATTTCCACTCATAGAAGTGGCCAATACACAAATAGGTACCGATGAATGGAGCATCTGAAAACACCTTCTTATCAAAAAACTCTTCAATGGGTTACGATTAGGTACAGGTTGCAATTTGAAGAAACAGTCGCTTACGCCTCATGGAGTAGAATTTTCAGTGACAGTGGCACTAAAAAAGGTTAAATAAAAAAATAAATTAAAATTTTAAAAACCGACTTCAAAAAAACCTGAAAGCAAAAATTTAAAAAACCTGAAAAGAAAAACCAAAAAGTGAAAAATAATCCATTTCGGGTCAATAAGACAGCAGATCACTTAAACATAAGTACTTACTTGGAAGTCGGACTGGGTGACACCATGTTTTCTTTATACCTCTCAACATTCAATCTAACCCAGTCCGACTTCCAAGTAAGTACTTATGTTTAAGTGATCTGCTGTCTTATTGACCCGAAATGGATTATTTTTCACTTTTTGGTTTTTCTTTTCGGGTTTTTAAATTTTTGCTTTCAGGTTTTTTTTATCTTAATCTCTATGATAATTGAAAATTAAAAAAACCAAAACGTAGGGGCATAGTCATGGCAGTTATAGGTTTATTCTTTGGTTTGGCAGTTATGGCACAATATTTGTGCTAGTGTCCAGGGAGGAAACAGTCGACTACGTTTGTATGGAGAGAAAGCAGGTACCCTTTCACCTTAAAAGCATTGTATGAAATTGGCATAATATGAAACTTGTCTACTTACCATTTTTTTTCTCTAACGTGAGACCATATGACTTTTCGTTGGCTTATGTCGATTTCTTCCAAAAAAAAACTGTCGATTAGCGATATCGATTATGGAAAATAATCTCGTCTATAAGGGAGCCGTAACGAAAATAATGTTTACGCCTCAATTACTACTGAAAGTCTACCGTGATGAAAGTTAATATAGGTTGGGTTAGCTTATTATTCGTTGCACAAGCAAATTGCCAAGTTACGTGCGAGCTAGGACAAATTTACTAGCGTAGGTGAGCCTTCCCCAATACTGATTTGAGGCCACAACAAATTGTTCTCTTCCTCGCACTTCGGGTATTTAATAATCCATTCTAATTCCTCGGTGATAAGAATCATTTTTCATCGTCGCGTTGGCTAGGGAACGGGAGCATTTGCACAGTTCAACGGGATGACGAGTTGCAATGTGCTATAAATATTGTGTACGAATTAGATGTCGGGTCTTTGATTTATGTTGCGGAGGTACTAATCGTCTAGCCCGAGAGAGATTTGACAGATTCATTAAGTAAAGTACCTATCTAACCGAAAATTTAATATCAATTGATTTGTAACCATCGCCTCTTTTAAAATTATTTTCTGTTTTTGTTATTTGAGTATCCCTAACGTTTTATATCGTTGACAATTTTACATTTTGGACGTTTTACTAGTAAGTCATTTTGCCACTCAAGACATTGCCACCACGTTTTAATTAATATACCGACATTCTACAAATTACGTCATTTTCCTTGATAGACCTTCTGATACGGCGCGTCTTATTCGATCACTACATAGTAGGTCCTTCTGAGACTTTTTTGATTTCAGGTGTTTTACAATTTTCACCTATCAAGTCACCACTCAAGATGCCCTTTCAGTTCAGTGCGAAAGCTCGAAATTAAGTGTTATAAAAGTGATTATTGTGTAATTTTCTATTTTAAATGTATTAAATGATATTGCTCTTTTCGTTTTCGATTTTAAATATACTACGACTGAAACCATAACAAATTGTGACGTAACGAACTAGTTTTCTGTTTCTAAGATTGACATTTGGAAGTATTTCATATGAAATCATAATTGAAACCTTGGTCTAGTGGCACCATATAGTGGCACGGTTAATAACTGATACTCCCACCTAGAAACATTGACATTTGTTTACTTACTTTATTATTTAAGACGGTATTAAGTTAGGTACCTAAAAAAAAGATGGGTGCGTGTACATATAATTCGCGCATGAGAAGTTATACTTCTAGAAGTTAAACGTCCGTCTGTCTGTCCGTCCGGCCGTCTGACATTTATTTTGCAGGCAGCTTCAACCTGTTATTTTAGAGTTACAGTGATGCGCGCGCATCTTAAAATTTCACTCTCGCAGCTTCGAACTGATTTACTTTTGTGTTACGCAGCTGCAACATGTGACATTTGTTTGTGTCACAGATGCGCGCGCGTCTTAAAATGTCACACTCATCATTTATTCAAAACGCGCCTAAAAAGTGACTTCAAAACCTATGACTTCAAAAATGAGGATATTAGTTAATATTTACCTAGATATTACCTACTAGATTTTACTACCTATTTATTCTGTTGTATTAAAGTTAAAAAATCTAAATGGAATTGAAATGGCTGGGAAACAATTTCATTTGAATTTTATGTCATCTGCAATTCAGTAGTTTCCGCAGCGAATCTGATTGGGTGTTTGACCAATGAAGACCTAATAACTGCTACTTAGATGTGTAGGTGTAGCAAAGCGCCTACGTTCGTAGGTATCCATAAAATTTAACAGTACCTACCTATCTAGTGTTATCATTCTGGCAATTTGAATTTCGTAGCCGGAACCCGGCTTCGCTGATTGGCTCGTGTTTCATTAAATCAAACTTCAGTTAACCCACTTTTCTGTTAATTTTATTTCACCTATCTTTTATTTAGCTGACTAAAATGCTAGGTCGATAACAGAACATTTTACCTATTTTCAAATCATTTTTCATCAAGGCCAATTCTCGTAAATAACGTTGTTCAAATTACATTTCAATATCATTTCGATTGCATTTCGATCACAAATAACACCCTCAAAGTAGCTCAAAATACCCTGTAGTTAGCTTTTTGTCAAAAAAAAATTACTTTGAAGGTATCTTTTGCAATCGAAATGCAATCGGGATGATATTGAAATGTAATTTAAACAATATTATTTACGAGAATTGGCCTTCAGATCAGATTTGTTGTTTACAAATCATTATAAAAAGAAATAAGTACTTAGATTTGTTTTATAATGATTACCTGTGATGATTTGGCACCTTATTTTTTTATTTTCAAATATTAATATTAATGATAAAACATAAAATTAAATGTCAAAATTACAAAATACAAGAATATATCTAATTACAAAAAACGAAATTATAAAAAAAACCAAACAATAATTAAAACTATCAAAATATAATAATGGTTAATTTATCCTTAATTTGAGCCTACTACCTGGCACGGTTAGATAATCCTGAACTAATATCGCTATTATTTCGAAAAATATCAGGATTTTTGTGAACGTAGGTTTTCGTTAATATATTGTGAATAGAGCGGTACTATATTGATCTCTACTTGTTCTTTAGAATTTCGTTTATCTTAATTCAATCATACCAAAATGATTTCGAAAATTTCGAAATACGGCAACATAACTCGAAACTCCAACCACATTTGTTAGTAGACGCGTTCGTGAGTTTCTAACAAGCGTCTAAAGCTCGTCCCTAGCTCGTCTGAAGGGTCCTGTTCTCATTTACGTGACTTCTCAAGATCCTCGACAGTGGAGCACTTCCACAACTACAGTCTACGTCGGTACGTGCTATGTGAAATCACGCTATTATGTATTCTGTCGCGTAGGCATCGCGTAGGTATGCGATTTTCTCGGCAATGGGAATACTAGATTCCAATTTTGAAACTAGTTCCTAATCGTTCGCTGTAGTCGTCGCGGTCGCGGGCGCTGAGATCATTTTTAGGGTTCAGTACCTACATCAAATGGTAAAAAAAAGAAACCCTTATAAGATCATACTCTCTTGCCCGTCTGTCCGTGTGTCACCACCGATTTTCTCAGGAACGGGTGAACTTAGTCAGTTCAAATTTATACCAGCTACTGAGGTCAATAGCCTCCATTAGATGTATTAAAATCAAGGTCCTGAGTTAACACGATAAAAAAAAATGGGGCAAATTTAGATTTGCGCGAAAACTTATAAGTACCAAAATGTTTTCTTTTTTTTGCCTTTTCAGGAAAGGCAAAGGGCTTATCATTAGCCCATAAAGCCTCGTTACATACTTTGTCGATTTTTAGTAGCCATAGTACAGATCTTCAAATGTTTTCAATCCTGTAGCAACTGGGTATGCCATCTGCTAAGGACTATTGCATCTGGCAGTAGTCCTTTTTTGAGTAAGTAAACCATTTTTTAAGCAGCCAGACTGTTGAATTTTCTTGTTAGGGCTTTTAGGAAAGCATTTTAAAACTTAGGTGGCTATTGTTTAAGTTTATCTATACTTCTATACTAATATTATAAAGAAGTAAAGTTTGTGTGTTTGTATATTTGTTAAATTGTAAGGGGTAATCTCGGGATCTACTGAACCGATTTAAAAAAATCTTTCACCAATAGAAAGCCACATTATTGCTGAATGTCATAGGTTATATATAAAACCGAAAAATAAAAAGGCTTTTACGTGGTAGTCCGTTTTGCAAAGTGAATCGGAGAAAAAACGGTCGAATGAAAGCGTTTCTTACGAACGCTGCCTTAACTATGAAAGATATATTTTTGAGTTCTAGAGAAAAGATGTGGAGCTTGAAAATCATAAAAGTCACCGACAGCATATGTCTAACTTTTATATTTAAGTTACAAAAAGTATTATTTTAAATATTAGTATAGATAATTAAATTTATTAACATTATGCCCAACGAAGTGGGCACGGGTCAGCTAGTTTCTTATATTTTATCAGTCTTTTATCTTCCCCGAGCGAAGCCGATAGGTTTTTTGTTTTTATATTTTGAAAAGGTTAAATAGCATAACGAGCAAATCTACTAATATTAAATTCCAACAAGAAAAACAAGGAAAAACATATTACCTTTACTTTCATCTCAATTTTGCGTTTGCTTTTGAACAATAAAGGAAAATTACGGACGCTTTCAAATTGTGAGCACTTGCAAGAAAATTGGTGCCGGTTTGCTGTTTATATATATGTTATTAGCTAGTGTAGGTATCTAGTATTTTACTAAGACCAGATGTAGACTTAAAATAAAATACTTATATGAGTTCTACTAGATCAATGTAGAGTGTAGCTACTGGTAGAATAAACTTTATGTCTTCTTTGTCAAATTAATGTAAATTCTTGAGATAAAATAAAAAAATACGCAATTAAGACCCAGCAGATTATTATGTCTATGAATACTCAGTCGAGTGAGTTTAAAAAGTTTGTTAATAAAGATTATTTAACCATTAAATAAAATATGAGACAACTTCTAGCAAGTGAAATACTAAAGAAGTATTCAGAAATTATAATTGATGGTCAGTATGGTCACTTAATCTACACTTAAACATACTTACCTATAAATTGCTTTTCTTTTTAATGATAAATAGATTTTTATTACGAGGTGTATCGCCGCTAAGCTACGTTTACCTATAACTTCAAGATAGTTAGCCAAATGAATTTAATAGGTGGCCCGTGGCTTCCATTTTCAAAAACAATTAAAGCGAACGTCCACCGATTCCATATGTTCCCACGTGGAAATGGAAAGTAGAATACGGTAGAATCTAGATTTCATCGTATAATGTCCCTATCTTTTTACTTGAAACAATTGCACAATGAAGATCTTATTAGACGATGAGCTACGTTATAGAACCTGCAATTTGTTTCCAATTATAAATGCATGGTGGAAATTGGATGTGAACGATATTTTTTATCTCACAGAAGCTTTAATTTCTCCGTTTAAGAGAAAAGAGTACCGGCGCTCTCTCCATACTAACGTAGTCGACTGTTTCCTCCCTCGATAATGTCACTAGAGCAAATGCTGTTGTTGCATAAAACGTATAACTGCCATGATCATGCCCCTATATTTTGTTTTGTTTTTGTTATTTAAATCTTAATTTCTATGATAATTAGAAAATGAAAAAAAACCCAGTTAGTTATGGCAGTTATAGGTTTTATGCAATAAAAATATTTGTGCTAGTGTCCATTATCCAGGGAGGAAACAGTCGACTACGTTTGTATGGAGAGATGGCGACTTTGTTGGCTTAAAGTACAATTTGCTAAGAGCCATAGTGTACTTTTAAGAACATTGTCGCTAGTGTGGTCTAGTGACTAGTGCACTACACAGAAAATCTTTTAACTCTCAGAGTAGCTAATTTCCACTGAGACGCGATTCGTGATCCCTAAAACCGCTGGAGGTGTATCATCAAAGCTATTATGTGTCTATTCTGAAAGACCATAACTTTAACGACTCTCAGGAGAGACCATAAAGTCCAAGATGTTAAACCCAATGTTATGTTTAATACACCTGTTTTAGCTTCTTATGGAGTACGAAGAAATAGATCTTAGAAATACTACCGGTTTACGTAAACTGAAGGTATAACTTTCGCCTAGTTTCGTTGAATAATCGTAGTTTATGGTATGTCGATTCTTCACTATCACTATCACTACATAGTATAAAACAAAGTCGCTTTCTCTGTCCCCATGTCCCTATATCCCTATGTATGCTTAAATCTTTAAAACTACACAACGGATTTTGATGCGGTTTTTTTTAATAGATAGAGGGATTCAAGAGGAAGGTTTTTAGATATAATACATGCATAATACAGTCGTGCGAAGCCGGGGCGGGTCGCTAGTTGGATATATAATGAGATTATAATAAAATCTTTATCAATATTCCTTCCGTAAAATCAATGTGATACTGCTCTTACGCGGGTGAAGGAAAACATCGTGATGAAAACCGCGGCTTAGTTGGCTCCAGACGTAGTAACGAGTTCTTCCTCTGGACCCTGAACCTGGTTGACTAAGTTGTAGTTTAAGTGCTGAGCAAGGCTACTTCATCTAAAACATGTCCTAGACACTACCTTCTTCAGATCTTTGCTTCCGTTGTGTAAACGATAAAGGTCAATATTCGGCGGCTTCTAACAACACCTTCCTGGACAAAGTCATGGTGATAAGGAACTCGTCGCGTTCCATCATGTTGTCCAGGCATATGCCATTCTCTTTCTAGCCGAGCGTGCTACATCCTAGACCTCAGTGTCACTTCCCATCAGGTGAAATAAAGTGCAAATGCAAGCCTATTTTGTGTAAAAAGAAAAAATATATCAGATCTAATCTCTTTTTTTTTATAAAGCTAATGGTATCAAACATTTTTATTCTATCTATACCTACCTACCTAGTAAGGTATTAATAAAACTTTAACAACTTTAAGCTTACCGCGGACGGCTCGCATATCTCATATTTACATTTCTGTCTATTTTCGGCCCCTTTTCAAGTTGTGGTCAGTCATGTTTATGTTATAAACAGATATGGTATGGCGGCCCTTGCTCGTCCCTCCGTTTCAAATAATAGGTAGGGAACAGGGGCTTTATCTTTGAATCGTTCGCCCCGCGTCGAGCGCTCGATTTCTACTGATATTCGTTCGACATTGGAACATAGCTGTTTTTGAATCGCTCGATCGTAACGAGTGGTGTTGTAATTTGTTAGACTTTACATTGCAAAAATTAATATATTTTGTTTTCCTAGTGCTGGTAACACTGTTACTACAAAATCAATGTACGCTCTTACTTTTTCTCTTACTTCAACTTCGGATTCCAACTGGAACACTATATTACACTACATACACCTTCCTTGGCCATTATTAGGTATATTCAAATATACGTTTTAACGTACTTATACCTACAACTCTGCATTATATTACTTCGCCCATAATCCTATTTCCCATAAGTGGTCTCCACCACTCGTCGCCGACAGGCGAGTGGTAGAATAAACGTCAACCAACCATAGTCAAACATTCGGAAACGATCTTTGAAAAATATTTATAGGTATCTGTTGGGATTATTTCGGATGTTCGTCGGTAATTACCGGTTCTCCATTTTCTGCGTAAAACGAATAAAAAATTGACATTTCAAATTTTAACGACAAACGATTCAAAAATACAGAAAATTGGTGTCATGCGATCTTGAAGTCGAGCATGACATGAAGGCGTATACGACGAAGCTATGTCACACGAGCGATTCAGAAATAGAGCCCCAGGACATTGTCCTTCCCGTGCATTATGTGCATGTCGACACATCGCCTGTCCTGGGTTTAATTGTGTGTTCTGTCAACCTGTGCTTTTATTCGTGTCATTTTATTTTGGCACGAAGGGTCGTCGTTCATTTCCATAATTGAGTTCTTTAATTTATTTAATTGTCTAGTCTAGTGTGACTAAAAAAGGTAGATTTTAGTAAACATTTTTGTAGTATTAATTACCAGAGTTAATCAATGAACATCCATTGGTAATTTAGTACACGGGTGGGATTCGAACCCATGACTTTTGGAGTGAAAGTCGAAGTATTTTTCACTAGGCCATCACCGCTCTTTTTCTATACCTACATCTCAGAACAAAATAATAACCGGGCGATCTTCGCAGTCATAGTAATTTTGGATCCAAGAGGATTGCAATCGGAAGTGCGCCTTTTTTTAACTTTCGTAAAAAGGCCCTATAAAAAATCGAATGTAACGTTATTTTACAGTCGCCATGACTTTAGAATAAAATTTTCATAATTTAGCTTTGAAAAATTGAATTTAGCGAACATTCTATACTTAATTTCCGTAATGAAACGAGCACGAGCGAAGTAGAAAGATAAATAACCATTTAAACGCTTCCAGATCTCAGCTAGTCAAATCCAAAGTTGAAACTCAAATAAATTCTGTGATCTTTTTGAGTGCAAGTTTCGTAGGAAGCTTACGGAAATTTCCTCCGGACGATCCGGGGGTTGTAAGAGGTTTAAGAAACAGCCAAAGTGTCTCCAATAAAGTTGTCGGCGATGGACAGTAACTCGGTGTCACCGATGCCGGAGTTGGCGCCGATAGCGGAGTTCGACAAGTCACCGCCTTCGCCTCCGAATGAGGAGGTGCCGATGGATGACCTGCCTCCGCCTCCTGCAACCATATCGCAGCCGGAAGGGAAGAAGATGAAAATGTAAGTTTATTTTATTTATTACTAGCAGGGAAGGGATTCTTCTTATTCTCGTATAGATAGATAGATAGATAGATATATATTCATTTATAGTGGTGTGGCTCACCTATTATTAGAGTTTTCAGACCGCCCTAAGGCCTCTAACTTGACCTAACGACTGCTACTAGAGGTAGCAACCGGGACTAACGGCTTAACATGCTTTCCGAAGCACGGAGGGGCTCACGAAAACACATGTAGCAGCTCCCTGTAACTCCCGATCCCGTGTTAATATCGCGATAACAAGCCTATGTTATTCCCAATGAATCAATGCATCCTCATACTAAGTTTCATTAAAATCGGTCCAGTAGTTTCGGAGCCTATTCGTTACAAACAAAAAAAAACCTCTTTATGATATTAGTAAGCGGTGTTGGCTTAGTGGTAGATACCTCGACTTTCATTCTGAAGGTCGTGGGTTCGAATCCAGGCCGGCCGTGCACCAATGTATTTTTCTTAAGAAAAAATTGCTCTTACGGTGAAGGAAAACATCGTGATGAAACCCGCGGCTTAGTTGACTCCAGAAGTATTGACAAGTTCTAATCTCTCCTCTGGACATGGTCGACTAAGCTGAGAGGGTAGTAGGTGCTGGGCAAGCCTACTAAATCTTCACGCAAAAAGGACCCAATTAAAAAAGGGTCTAATCGCGGAAAACAGCCCGCATACAAGTACAAGTACAAGATGATATTAGTAACATGTAATATTCATTATTGTAATATCTACTGCTACATAATTGTAGTACATTAACACCCGTATTCATAAGCAACCCTATGAGATTGCATAGTGCGCGCAAACGCGAATACGGGCATAAGATTTTAATACAAAACTTTCTCCAATGTGTAGGTACTTACCTATTTTGATCCTTATAGACTATTTCGTCCAAAAATAGAAGTAAAATAGGTATTTCAATTGAAAATTGTTAAAAATATAACTGTATATAGTAAGATAGGTTTAAGTACAGTCACATTACCAATAATTAGCTGAACCCCACGTGACCCAGAGCTCATTCGCATATCTGTAAAAAATATAGTAATTACCAGCTACCTATTTTGTTATTTTTTATGTTGTATATTGTATTGTACAGTTTATTGTTGAAAAAAAAATCTGGTAACATAACTTTTCACACCTGCAGCACTTTAATCACGGATTAAAGCCCTATAACCTCAACTTAAAGTAGAAAAAAAAATCATTAAAATAAGTCATTTGATTGGTCTACAAAAATCTAGCAGGCCACGATTTATGTTTTTATTTCGATTGTTACGTTAGGTCTAAGCAAATAGGATTGCCCATAATACCTAGCAAATATTTACCATCATGCTACCATCTTATTGTAATTGCCCCATTTTTTTTAAAGTGGATTTTTTCAAATAGGGGACGGTCACTACAAGAATTAAAAAAAATTGGAATGACGGTATGAAAAGTAGAGTATGCACCTCGGGATAAAGCATGTCTTCGTCTTGGGCGGCTTGAACCCCTCGCTTCACTCAGGACTCTACTTAACTTTAAACTCCCTCGCTCCGCTCGGGAGTTAACCCGAAAGTCCCCCGTTACACTCGGGGTTCAATATGCCACCCACAACATAAGACATTGCTTTATGCCCTTGATGCATAATCTACTATTACAACCTTACTGATTTGCGAGTGCGCTCTAGGTCACATGTGGTTCAGCTAATTAGTAATGTGACTGTACTTAGCATGAGTAGTAGACTGGAAGAATTAATTCAGTTAACATGCTTCCTTATGATAAAATTGCATATTACGAAAGCCTGAGCGCGGTCTAACTAGCACTTGACCTGATTTTTACTTGCCTAGAACTCCAACGGGAATAGTGTGTCTACGTAGTAACGTTACCTTTTACAAGCCCTCTTTACTCATTTAATCAAAGTAGATATTCGTGTGTAAGTTACTTGCCAAAACTTTTAACGATCCAGTTGGCACAATGGTCACCATGCTGGACTGCCAAACACAGGGTCACGGGTTCAATTCCCGTCTCAGACAGGTATTTATGCTTAGATATTTGTCTGTGGTCTGGTTGTTTCTATGTATTATAAGTATATATTTACAAAATAAAAGTATTTAAGTACTTAGTATATCCGTTGTCTAGCACATAACACAAGTGTAGTTACTTAGCTTGGGACTAGATGGCAATGTATGGAATGTCCTGCAATATTTATTTATTTGGACAGATTATTTCGGAAGAAAAAGTTAGAAGTGGAGTAACAGTAGATATGGGTAGAGTTCTCAAGCTATTATCTATTTATGGGGTAGTAGTATAGGATCTAAAAAATTAGAGCGAGGAACCGCAATTATACATCCATTTTTTTTCTAGGAAGTAGATACTTACAATATAATAATAAGTAAGTAAGTACTTATTTCTACTACAATGCTTTTTGCAATAGGTAAGTAATGAATGAATGAAAAGCAGTTTCCAAAGAAATTTAACAAAAAATAATTGATAATCACAAGTAGTATGAATGCGCCAAAAAGTACTTTATGGCATCGGGTCGATTCTAAAAAAAAAATGAGTGAATGTGGACGCATTTAATGAATGGGTTAACTTACAGTTTTGTATGGGCTTGAGGCCCTATCCCTCTTTTAGGTATCCGCCAAAATACCTACCAAATAAGAATGTAGATAGGAACTACTTACTAGTTGCAAACAGGAAGTTAGTTATTATTTACAACCAACGCTCAATGGACAGCTCATTTTGCTAATTCATTCAAGTCTGGATCTAATGTCTTACACATGTTTTCCTGCAAAATACATTACAGGATCTAAAATGGGATTATTATTTTTGCTAACCTACGCAGAAATTCCTCAAGTTTTGTAGCAGCGACATCTATGTGTTTGTAGTAGAACTATTTAGAGCTGTAATAATCACGATAGAGACAGTTAGTTGTTGTTCAGTGTTGTTATTACGAAGTACACGCGTATTACGACAGATGTCTCTAGTGTAACTATAGATCATTTATTCAAAATCGTTAAATCTTTAAAAAATGTAATCAAATATAATTATTTTTATTTTTCAATCCATAATTTCGATTTTGGCTACCAAAATAAAATAATTCCCTTTAGGTTATCAACATTCCTTATTTACAGTTATACTTTTGCCTTCTCTTTCAGTTACTAACAATTATATAGTGTTGTCTCTTTCTTTACAAACTGGTTGGTTGAAGTAGGGCGTTTGTAGTGGCGGGATCGAGTCGAGATCTCAGAGAGTGGCTACACGGACCTCGCGGGAAACATGTTCATATTGTGACAAATTGCCGCCAAATTTTAATTCGAAATTCGAACTTTTAATTTTCGACCAATTTGTGTTTTTGTGAGTGTTTTGTTTTTAATTCGTACCAGTGTTTTGTGACCTTTGGAAGATGGCGCGAGGAAAGAGCCAAACGTATGTTTGTTTTATTTTATTTGTTCAATTGTTTAATTAAAATCCGACATTAGTTTATCAAATGTGTAAAGAAACTGGAATTATTCAAGTACTTACATACTGTTATAGAAATTGGGCACAACTCATTTATCAATTAAGAACTTTGTTCGACTATTGGATCAATTATAGCGTTTTGCAGTACAAAAGCACGAGTCGGCACAATGTGCGTTTAATATTACCATACCTACGGTTATTAACAGCCTATCACAAATGTTATTACCTACCTTTAATACACACTTGATATTTTTATTGCAATACCTTCTCGCTCCGATGAATTTTTATATACTTACAAATCTTCGTTATTACCTACCTCATTACTGTCTCATTGTTTCGCCACTTATCAACATAATAATAACAGTGGTAAACATAAAGGCTTTAATACTCTCGAATCAAGAGCCTTCTAGGGTTTTGATTATAAGTGTCTTCACATTTTTTAATATTATCCACACTCTAGGGTATATTATTGTAATTTGGCAAAACTGGAAAAATTCTTTTATTTCCAATTTTATTTAAATTTAATTTAAAATTTTATTTAAATTAAAATTGAAATTTCCATGGACATTACTTTAATTGCTCCATTTCAGATATAATTTAAAAACTATTTGTAATCCTGACCTTTGTGAGTACGATCACAGAAAAAAAACAACTCGGCCGAGCTACATGGTAGGCGGAGTGGGGGGTGTTAGGTTTTATTTTTGTTACGGAATTTTTTGATTCTGTCCCGATAAAAGCTATGCAATAGCTTAAAAACTCCATGAGATGCTTATGAGTTTCTTATGTCTTCTTTTTTCATTGGACGACGCGTTCCGAAGACACACATCCTGACTTACTTTTAAAGCCGGTTCAAAGTGATCAATACTTATTCCAACTGAACAAAAAAACTTTTGACTCTGGTACCTACATAATCCGAAGAAAGATTACAGGGCTTTCTTTAGAATACTCCAAAGCGAAGTACCCAATAACTTTAGACGTAGAAATATCATGAGTTCCACTAATGGAACAAATATTTCTCTATCTGTTGCATGTCAAACGATGTAATTATGAGGGTTGAGCCTCGAGGTCGATAATGACACAGGAAATATATAATTACGGCTCAGAGCTATTTACTTCTATCCACGATCATATCAATGTGGATAACCCACAACATATTCTAGGTATATCAGCATTGTTTCCAAACATTTTAGTGTTAGGATTCGTCATAATGTATGCCTTATTATTATAGAGAATAAAAAAATAAAATAAAAAATATATAAATAATCGTTACCTAATTGCCTTATAATTAATTTTTTATGCAGTAAATAAACTAATAATAAGTATGGCAAAAGGAGCAAGCTCAGCATATGCTGTGAGACGCAGCTGCACGCACAGCGCTGGTTTTCAGCCTGACCCTTTCTCTCTGTTTCTTGTATTATTTTATTATTTTAAACCCTTATGCCGGCGCCTCACATGGGCTATGTTGGCTCCAACGTTCAATAACGTTCCAAGATCGATCCTCACATTGGTGCGTTGGATCCAACAGTATACCTTGGAGCCAACATAGCCAATGTGAGGCGCCGGCATTAGAAGCAGATTTGGTTACAGAAATAAGCTTTCACTCGCGAATTCGTTCGCGTAGGGGTTGAATTTTCCAAAATTCTGTCTTAGTAGGTATTAGCCTACATCATAAAAGCGTTTCAAATTTTATCCGTGCATTGTCCTAAACTGTTAATATAATATCCAGTCAGTCAGGATTTTTATTTTTATATTTATAGATTTTGAAGTACCTACTTTAGTTGAGAATAGAATAAGAGACATTAAAAATTATAACAGACATTCCAAAACAGGAAAAATAAACAGATATTGTACTTATGCAACCGAAAAAAAAGCTGAATTGATGGATTAAAACCCAGTAACATTAGTTACGGACGTGACATTGGATCTCAATACGGGTGATTACAGTTTGGTATACGGGTACCTTTCAATTATTTTAACCATACAGCTGTCCATATTTCTCAATACCCATTGGTTCTAAACAAAAAACATATTCGCGACGAATTTATAACATCCTCCCTTTTTAAAGGTTAAAAAGTTAACAAGAGCGGATAATCTACTTCTAGATTTGATCTATTAAAAAAAATGTTTTTATATTTTAATGCTATTACAAGCATTGCATTAAATATATGTCTAAGGTCAATTTTTGAATAGAGTTTTTGCAGGAATATAGTTGATGGCTACGTCAATTAGATCTACAAACAAACGTCAAACAAACAATCAAACATGATAAACTTTAACTAAAGTAGTGAAAATAACCACGTTACTTTAAAATGTAAAACCTTGTCTTATAAATTGATGAACACCTTACTGCAGCTGCACCCACAATAAAGTGTGACGTCACGCTCACGTTACGGGAACTTGAGCGTTATTGACAACCATATTTGATAACTTTTAACGTGATAACGTCTAGTAAATTGACGGAACATCTACATTCACACAAAAGTGTCATGTTCCGTTATGACGTCATGGTAACATGAGAGTATTTAATAATAATATCGCTCAAGACAAAAAGGAAAAAATGGAAAAAAATATATCTAAAGGAATAACAAAAGAATCTCAATTTTATTATCGTTTTCTAATGACGTTATCACGTAAAATTATACTTCATTCGCTGCATCCTCGAGATTTTACTAAGAATCTCTTCGGATGCAGCGATTCGTATAATTATACGATCAAACTTCACTTAAGGTAAGTTTGTTTAACTTTCAATTATCGTCCGTAAACAGACTTTACAGACAACCATTTTTTTAACTTCATTTCCAGTTAGCTTTGTGCTCTGACTGTTTGGTTATAAAAATGTTTAGATTGGTTTGGTAGAGTAGGTATGTGATATTCGACGCGTCTTGTTAACCACTCCGACGCGACGGTCGCAAGGGACCCGCACTCAGGATATGGGATGAAATTGATGCTTATTGCCATCAACCGGCATACGTGTGGGTGTTTAAATGTTTTATTCTAAGTACATACTGAATATACTGTCTCTAGGCATTGGAGATTTGCGGTTGTTTACGATTGACTTAACTTACGGTGAAGTTAAATATGAGCCTTAGGAAGGATTTTTTTTGTGGGAAATCAAAACTATAAAAACTACTCAAAGTCGGACTTACGGGCCAGGGGTTCCGTTCATTATATTCTGTTTTTAGTATTTGCAACAGAAATACATCATCTGTGAAAATTTCAACTGTCTAGCTATCACGGTTCATGAGATATAGCCTGATGACAGACACATAGACGAACAATGGAATCTTAGCAAAAGTGTCCCGTTTTCACCCTTTCCCTTAAAACGGCAGAATTATAAGTCTATAAAAGTCATCGCTTTTATAACAATGAAGAATCCTAATTTTCTAACTTACTATGTTGGTTTAGTATATACTTCCTTATTTACAAAGTAATGAAAAACAAATATTTGTTGTGTAAGTGTGAAACAATAATGAACGACTTCCTATTCCAAAACCCCATTACACTGGGGTAAAAACATCGCGTGATCATCATTGACAAATGGACACTATAACATGTAGGTACTTATCTGATCAATAAAACGTGTTTTATTTCAATCGGTAACAAATTATCACGTAATCAAACCAAAACTTTTATACCTTGTTACCGTCACAGTTCAGATTTACTTGTTGAATAATCGTATTGCTTAACTGGTAAACGTTTAATTACAACGTCGCGAAGACGGTACAAAATTCTGAAAAATATTGCGAAAGTAACAATTGGTTGGTGTGACGTCATCACAGTTTGTAAGATTGTGTGTAATAGTTTTTTTATTACTATCGTGTTGTGACGTTTGTGTGTGAATAACCTGGAACAAAATTTGTTGCAAAAAGTACCTATACATATTAACAAATAGTTTTTTACACGTTTAATGTGTAAAAGACTCCTTGTACTTAACTTCACTGGGTATAGGAATACAGATAGATGATAATTTTCGAAAAGAAAATTTGTTATAAAAAGTATTTTACACAGTTCATGCGTGAAACACTTCTTTTTACTTAATTCACTACGTAGGACAGATAGGTGATGATTTTATAATACCAAAGGTGACGATAACTTTTGTAACAAAAAGTATTCATTTTAATTACAAGAAGTCTTTAACGCGTTTAATACTATGTTAAAGACTCCTTGTACTTAACTTTACTACGAAGCGCACGCAGGTGAGATAGGTGATGATTTTCTAAAACCAAAGGCAGAAGACAAAATTTATTACAAAAAGTTAAGTACAAGGAGTCTTTTTCACATTTAATATCTAACAGACTCCTTATAATTAGGTAAAGTTACATAAAAATTTAACAATGTTACCTATGGATTTAATGTATACTCATAAGTATATCATCAAAATAGGTCTGGTAGTTTCATTCGTTACAAATAAATAAAAAAACGAAAAACCTTTCTACTTATATTAATGTAGATTGATCAAGGTAAAACATGATATCCATGCCTTTGTATTTTCGACAAAGATCAGATGTTAAATAGAAGTCAGATCAGTGAATCATAAAATAGGTACCTTAGTAAGTTTTCTTTATACCTCGTCCATGATTTATATCTTGAATAATGTACCTTTTTCCTTTGATTTCCTTTCATCACTTCGCGCTACGCGTGTAACGGTGTCAAAGTTATGATCTACCGTCAATGATATGAAGAGTGACATCTGCCGTTGTTGTAGACCTTGATTTAGATCTATTGTATCCTCACTGTTTATCTAAAATGACACCCACTTCAAAGACTACGGTAGATAGAATTACCTACTCCACAATTGTCTCTAGTAATTTTTCACACATATTATTTACATCACCATAGATCCAAGGAATGCCCACCATGGTTACCTATGTGACGTGAGATTTACATTACCTAAAATGGAATTGGTAATAAGATAGATAAATTCTTTATTGCAAACATTCTGAATAACATTTGAGTAACATCTTAGAAGGATCTGAATAATGGTACAATTAGCTTTATAACTTTTGAATAACAGCTATATATTACGCTCTTACAACTCAGTTATTCAAATAGATTGAATTGGTTAATTCTAAAGGTATAGGTATTGAGGTGGATAAAACCCGAATTAAAAAAAAAATAAATAAAAATTTAAAAAACCGACTTCAAAAAAACCTGAAAAGAAAAACTAACAAAACCTGAAAAAAAAAACCAAAAAGTGAAAAATAATCCATTTCGGGTCACTAAGACAGCAGATAACTTAAACATAAGTACTTACTTGGAAGTCTGACTGGGTTAGATTGAATGTTGAGAGGTATAAAGAAAACATGGTGTCACCCAGTCCGACTTCCAAGTAAGTACTTATGTTTAAGTTATCTGCTGTCTTAGTGACCCGAAATGGATTATTTTTCACTTTTTTGTTTTTTTTTTCAGGTTTTGTTAGTTTTTCTTTTCAGGTTTTTTTGAAGTCGGTTTTTTAAATTTTTATTTATTTTTTATTTAACCTTTTTTAGTGCCACTGTCACTGAAAATTCTACTCCATGAGGCGAAAGCGACTGTTTCTTCAAATTGCAACCTGTACCTAATCGTAACCCATTGAAGAGTTTGGTAATAAGGTGTTTTCGGATGCCCCATTCATCCTTTTTGTGCATGGGCCACTTCTATTAGTGGAAATGGAAACCTGAGCAATTTGTTGAATCTCGCTGTGCAGATCTGTTCATCACTCCGAAGATCCTCATCAGATCTTCATTTAGGATAGGGTTTTCTATCAAAATTCATTCAAACCCAGTCCGGCGAGGCAAAAGCGAATATTTTATTCAAATTGTAACCTGTAATCGTAACCGATTGAAGAGTTTTCTGATGAGAAGGTGGTTTCAGATATTCCATTTATCGGTAACTATTAGTTTATGGGCCAATTCTACTGGTGGAAATCGAAAAATGAGCAATTTGCTGCACTCTCGAGGTGCAATTCTGTTCATCACTTCGAAGATCCTCATCAGAACTTCATTTAAGATAGGGTTCTCTATCAACATTAATTCAAACCCAGTCCGGCGACTAAATTCGACTAAAATCTTCAAATTGTAACCTGTAATCGTAACTGATTGAAGAGTTTTCTGATGAGAAGGTGGTTTCAGATATTCCATTTATCGGTAACTATTCGTTTATGGGCCAAATCTACTGGTGGAAATCGAAAACTGAGCAATTTGCTGCACTCTCGAGGTGCAATTCTGTTCATCACTCCGAAGATTCTCATCAGATCCTCACCAAATTTTTATGGGACCACCCCTGAGGTATCACTTTTCGAACACAAAAAGAATCATCTCAATCGGTTGAGCCGTCTTCGAATGATCGCGTAACATACACACAAAAAAAAAAAAACATACAGACGAATTGAGAACCTCCTCCTTTTTTGAAGTCGGTTAATGAGAGGTGTTTTATGTTTAAACCACAGCCTCCTGATATGAACAGAATAAAAACATTTCTTTGAGTCTAATTGAGAATTATACACGACACAGTTGGCACAGTGGTCACCATGCCGAACTGCCAAACATAGGGTTGCGAGTTCAATTCCCGCCTCAGACAAGTATTTATGCTTAGATATTTGTCTGTTGTCTGGTTGTTTACCTATATGTATTATAAGTATATATTTACAAAAGAAAAGTATTTATCTAGTATATCTGTTTTCTAGCACCCTTAACACAAGTCTAGTTACTTAGTATGGGGCTGGATGGCGATGTGTGGAATGTCCGGCAATATTTATTTATTTACTAGCGACCCGCCCCGGCTTCGCACGGCTGTATTATGCATGTATTATATCTAAAAACCTTCCTCTTTAATCACTCTATCTATTAAAAAAAACCGCATCAAAATCCGTTGCGTATTTAAAAAGATCTAAGCATACATAGGGAATAGCGACGGCGAAAAGTGACTTTATTTTATACTATGTAGTGATGAAGTGATACAACATCCGCTCTAAAAAATATTGGTTTTGTGACACAAAATAAGTGATAAAGAAAATAGTCGTCTTGAATAATAAAGACTATACAAGACCATTTCTTTTGATACCGCAGATGTCCTTAAAAATCGGTTTCGCTTTATCAAAAACATTTCTAACAATACGAAAACTAAATAAAAGTGAAAAAAAATGTACTCCGAAAGTCAGACAGCCGCCTAGCCGACTCG
Source organism: Idaea aversata (assembly GCA_907269075.1). Classification (NCBI taxonomy): domain Eukaryota; kingdom Metazoa; phylum Arthropoda; class Insecta; order Lepidoptera; family Geometridae; genus Idaea; species Idaea aversata. The sequence goes on from OU026087.1 coordinate 12,916,295, forward strand.
TTATGGCGCAAAGAATTGAAAATACGCCGGAATTGAATCAGACAGTCGGAAAAATCTCGTTGCATTCCTAACTTTTATGACAATATGATTTCAGTCGTTGCTATAAGACTTCAAAGGAAATTAATGTTTGTTTTAGAAATTGATGACAGTTTTTGTTTTTTACTTCGCATTTATTAAAATACTACGTAGAGTGATATGTAATCATAAGTAGTCCTAATTAAATTTAGAGATATCCAAGGTAGTTTATGAATCCCGCGGCTTAATAACTCCTGCCCCCTTAGACAAGATTGCTTTCTATTAGCGATATCGCCAATCGATAGATTTAATTGTATGGAGTTGACATAAAACATTGTATAAAATTAGCATAAAACTGAACTTTAACGCAAGATTATGTGACCTTTCATTGACTTGTATCAATTTCACACAAATAAATAAAACTAAAAAGTCTGTTGATTGGCGATATCGCTAATAGAAAGCAATCTTGTCTAAGGGGCGTAGTTCTTTTATCTGGACACGTTCGACTAAGATGGTGATAGCACGGGGGAAGCCTACTCCATTAAGGTTCCGCTAGTCGATCGTGTTTCCATACAAATGAATTTAGAGTGTTATCCATTTATTCTTTATGGAATTTGAAAAAACAAAAGTTAAATCTACATTATATATCTAGCCCATGTAGGCGACGAAATAGACAAATTATATTTAATTTAATATAAATAAATATAATTTGTCTAGCCCATGTAGGCGACGAAATAGACAAATTATATTTAATTTAATATAATTTAATATAAATAAATATAATTTGTCTATTTCGTCGCCTACATGGGCTAGACTTACTATGTAGATTTAACTTTTGTTTTTTCAAATTCCATAAAGAATAAATGGATAACACTCTAAATTCATTTGTATGGAAACACGATCGACCAGCGGAACCTTAACCACATGTCCTAGGCACTACAGAACCCCAAATAGTATTGGTTACAGTGACTGGCCCTATATATATCATGTAGTTTAGATGTAAATACCAATATTTTATGAATGTATCATATTGCCAAGCGTGTCCTTTCAACTAATTGAAATGACGCGTGCAAATGCTTTCGTTAGTTGATTCATGTCTCCGGATCTAGTTATAAAATATATCTACCAAAGTAGTAAATATACTACTGTGAATTCAGGGAGGAGCGACCTTTAAAGTGGTAGAATTTGTTTGCATGTTGAGCAAATCAGATTTAATAAGAACAGAAGTATTTGGGTCTGCGAACGTAATTGCCGAAGTGGTCATAGTGCAAAAAGATTGAAGTCCAACTGGTCTAATTAACGATTGCACAGTTTACTAATACAAATTGACATTAATTAATGAAATTCTTGGGTTCTGACTGATAGACGATAATAATTGAAAGTCTGAAGCTGCTTTAGAAAAGTGAAATTTAAATCTTTCACTTCAGTTCGATAGGACTATTATTTATTCTGTGTTTTAGTGTGCTACATACAGATGATTTCAGCTGAAGTTAAAAGTTATTTGCTTGGATAACAGTAAATTATCAATTCAAACTTGTGAATTGAAGTGGATATTGTGACACGTCTGGTATTGCGGGTTTCCATTTCCAACGTACCTGCTTAAATTGTAACATTGATTTTTTTTAGAATACGGTAAACTCTTGCGTGTCGTGATCACTTAGATATGTTTCGTCAGGTATCTTATCTTTTATCATTTCGCTCGTAGTTTGCATAATATTCAGGTTAGTTTTTATTTAAATTAGATTTTTATTCGACTTCATGGTAAGTTAAGAAAATATTTACCTACCAATACGCAATTACACCCATAAGCAAGCTTTTTTGTATGGTCATGCTTGTCCTTTATGTAAATTCTAACGGAGGCATGTCATGTCAGGTCACTGAGTATAAAATAGTCCTAGTACCTATGTATATGTCTTGTGTAAAGTCCCCGGTATATTTTAATGGTCAATTGCGAGTGCGAGTGGACCATCCCGTCGTCAATTTGCATAAATTGATTGCACGGCTGGCGGACACGGGTGTCGAGGTGCGTCGTGCGCCCGCGCACCCGCAGTCGCGCGCCCAACCGACAAACTGATACACGCTTAATTACATCCTCGGGTGTAATTGTCGCTCTATTTAACACTTTTACGCACAATTGGTATTTTTTCTAAAAGCGTCGCGTTGGAACCGTATGGAAACTGCCGGAATAGCAACGTAACTCGTTCGGTCAAGTGACTAGCTGATGTTGTGGTGATTGCGCGCTGTGCCTTATAAAAATGCGTCAGCGGTACCAAGTGAAACAGAAACCGTACGTATTTTATTGTAAACAAATTTTAAAGGTTTTGTTTGACCTGTTGGAAAACGTGAGTTGCCTATTAACTTCGGCATTGATTCCGATGCGTGCACAAAATGCCTTTTGAATACAATAGTCGTAGAAAGCAGAAGAATAATGAACAAATGAGTGTACTCATTTAAGTACATGTGATTTGAGACAATAGAATTCCTTGACAGTAGATAGTATCTGGTTACAATTTTATAGTTTTAATTTGAAGTAGGTAAGTTTCTACCTTCCTATCGTCCCTAATAAAACATTCTATAAAATACATTACATTACGTAAAAAAAAATGTACCTTAGCTATAAGCTGAAAGCTTTACGATGAAATATATAAAAAATCGGCCAAGTGCGAGTCGGACCCGCGCACGAAGGGTTCCGTACCATTAAAATCTATTTTTAGTATTCGTTGTTATAGCGGCAACAAAAATACATCATTTGTGACATTTTCTCCAGCTATCACGGTTCATGAGTTATAGTCTGGTGACAGACAGTGGAGTCTTAGTAAAAGGGTACCGTTTTTGCCCTTTGGGTACGGAACCCTAAAACCTACCTACGCTACCGTTTGGTGACATCATAATAATATTATAATGTATGATACTAAGATGCCCTATTTGATATATCTCCATTACCTTGAATCCCCATAATAGTTACAGAAACAACAAAGATGCATGTTATGAATTTTAAGATCATCCACACCACCAGTATCTTACGTCATACGTAATCTGACACACGTGCATTATCTTACAAATGAAGTTAGGTTAATTAACTTTAATCTTTGCATAGGTAAGTTACGGAATAAGTTAACTTACTTACTCAGTTTATGTTTGTGTTGTATGAACAGCTGAGCTAATTTATGTAGATTGATGCATGAATCACACCGGAAAAATGTAATAATGCTGATTTTATGTTGATTAGGTTTTTTGCAGATGTCCTGGCTAGTTTAATTACATAATTCTTTGTAGATACTTGAACAGCTGCGGGTTTTATCGTGGCTTAGTTGGCTCCAGACGTATTAGCAAATTCTAACATGGTCGACTAAACTGAGAGGGTGGTATAGGTTCTGGGCAAGTCTACTACCATCTAATACATATCTTAGGAATGACAGCACCCTGAAAAGCTTGGATTAAGACCAGTGTGAGGCTGTAAATTTCCATACATGCGGTAACGTTTTTCCCCCCATAAACGAAGTCCGATTTTGATATTTTTTGAAGATGTTCTAGATCTAATGGAAAACTAGGTTTAACCGTTTTTATTATAAGGTAATATGGCCTAAGATAAAAGTTATTAGTATCTGAAAATCTATATTTTTAACCGACATCAAAAAAAGGAGGAGGTTCTCAATTCGTATACAAAGTATAAACCTAGAATAAGATGCAGTGAATGAAATGAGACCAAATTTATTTCATTTTGTAAAGGATACAGGGGGTAAAATCGTTACGGCCCGCAACATTATTTGAAAGCAAAATGAAGGCAATTACGTCCGAACTTAAACTCTCTCTATCGCACGATACGGGTCATTTTTGAAAATACCTACTCGCGCCGCCTATCGAAAACTTATGATTCTTTTAAAGCTGCTGCACACATGATCTAGGTTAAATAAATAGGGTATACGGTAACTTAATTTAGACCCTAACTATAGTTAGTATGTAGGTTGATAGGTACTTTATTTTTCATTGGCATCCATCGCATAAAGCTGCGGGAAAAAAGAATTTTAATACCAACCAAATTGCGAAGTATAGGTTTCCGTTTGAAATTCAGAAAGTTACTTGTTAACGTTATTAAAAATTGTCGGTCCGTAAATCCTGGCTTCGTCGTCGTATGCAAATTTGGACATGCTGTTATAAAGTAAGCAACTGAGGGAAAAACAATTATTTATGATGAATAGTTTCATAATTTAGCGCCTGCGGTTCTAATTTAAAACCTTGCGTATAATTTTGATTAGAGATGGTTTCACTTCTATGACCGTACGAATCTAATATGGAAAAATTCACAAGATTTGAGTAACATTTGCCTGGATTTTTCCCTGTAGGCAGACCGGAAGTCCGATTGCTAGAATAAGCGAGTCAGTCAGTCATTCAGGACAAAGCATTTTAGATGTATAGATTTTAAGACTTACAACAACAATTTAAATTCATTAAAGTTCTAAAGCAGCTTTAGAAAACTGCAATTATATTTTTACTAGCGACCCGCCTTGGCTTCGCACGGCTATATTATGCATGTATTATACATTTAACCTTCCTCTTGAATCACTCTATCTATTAAAAAAACCGCATCAAAATCCGTTGAGTAGTTTTAAAGATTTAAGCGGTCAAAGGGAAATAGGGACAGAGAAAGCGACTTTGTTTTATACTATGTAGTGAAGTTTCAGTTTCTTAGGACTATCATGAATTCAGTGCTTCAGTTTCGAAATGTACGAAATAAAATAAAAACAACAAAACATACAAAGATAGGCGTGAGAAACACAACCCTTTCCTTGCAGTCGGGTGAAAATAGGTATCTAACACCCACTTGATGGTGGTTTTGATCTTATTAGCAAGGTAATTGATACATTACCGCAATATGCAGGCCCTAGGTAGTGCATAATAGGTAGGTAAGTGCAAGTAAGCCGGTTGTATGCTTTGTTTTGTAACACGACATCATGTTTATGGGAAATCTAACAACAGCCGTTGTTCAGTCCACTGTGTACGTTGTTATACTGATTTAACTGGCTTTTATCTTGATGAAATTGAAAAACTGAGCTATCGTAATAGCAATTATCGTTTTCGAATATAGGTGTAGTAATATAGGTGTATATTGCTATTCTATTTTGTTTGTTTACTTGTATTGAACATTATCAATCGATAATTTAGTCACATTTTTTAAATCAGCTGCATTAATAAGAGTAATGAGATGTCAAAATTATAATATATTACTTGGCTATTTAACCTCATTTATGGATATATCTAAATAATTATGCAACCAAGAGCACCATTTTATTTCTCGGTAATATTTAGCAAGGATTGATAAGATAGAACGTCTAGACTAGAACGACGGTTTTTTTTCCATGGTTAACAACAAAAAAAAAGTTTTTTCATGGTTTCATCAAATTTGGCTTAATTACAGTATTTCAGTTGTTAAAGAACACTCCAAAACTTATATTCAATCAATTAGCAAATAGCTTAGCTCTTATTATTTTGATTTATTGTTTTTTTTTTGTGTAAAATTAATAGTATTTTTTTAATTCCAGGTAAGTAGCACTGGGATTCGTCAGTGCAACGTCCATGTGTACTACGGAGTCTGAGTAAGCGTGATCCTAAATCTATTATGGCATTACCTACTTCTCTTATCAGCTGACGTTATCATAATGCATTGCTCAGTCATTTGAGTATAACTTTCCATATTTGTAGTACTAAGGTAGGTATATCATATACTATAGGTATCTATTGTATGTGTGTGTACTAGTAGCGAGGGGACCATACAATTCCTGTTGACTTAATACCGTTAGATACGGATTTAGGCATAGGACTTTGTCCGCGTTGAATTAGTATGATTGGACCAAGGAATCACGTTGCCACATACCAACTTTGCCTCCCTTTTCACCCCCTAAGGGGGAGAATTTCGGAAAATCCTTTCTTATCGGATGCCTACGTGGGGTAAAAGATTAAGGAATGCACCCTCCAAGTTTCAGGTATCTACGATCAGCGGTTTAGGCTGTGCGTTGATCCGTCAGTCAGTCAGTCGTTCAGGACAAAGCATTTTATATATATGTAGAATGTAAGATTGATATATAGAAAGGAACGAATCCTTAATTTTAACGATTTACCCCTAATTTATTGTCCACAAAAGCCTCTCCCCGCGCTTCGTAGCATGATTTAAAATCGTTGTTCGTCACCGATATGCTCATATTGCTCATTGCTCATGCCTTTAAAACGTGAACGAACATTCGTCGAATGCTATCACAACTCGTGGTCGGTGTACCTACTGTAATCATGTTATAAAACAGTAGGAAATAGTTGGCCAATTGACAAGAATCCAGAACTACAGGTAGTTAGAGTAAAAGGTCCCTATAAAGTTTGCTTATAGCTCGTAAATAAGGCTAGATTGTGATCAATTATATTGTTAGGAAATTTATTCTTACTCTTTGGAATTATAGTGTTGCTGCAAAAGCTGTCTTCAGCGGTAGGCACTTTACTTAACAGTCAGCTTCACTACATAGTATAAAACAAAGTCGCTTTTTCTGTCCCTATTTCCCTTTGACTGCTAAAACTACGCAACGGATTTTGATAGGGTTTTTTTTAATAGATAGAGTGATTCAAGAGGAAGGTTTGTATGTATAATACATGCATAATATAGCCGTGCGAAGCCGGGGCGGGTCGCTAGTATTATTATATTTCTGTAAGTAGGTAAGTTCCTACTAAAACTTGATTTTCCAAAATTGTAAATGAGTGAAATTTTGAATCAAATATGTCCAGCCGGAGTCATGCGTGAGCAGAAAGTGATTTTATAAGGGTTCCTTTTTTACCTTTTGAGGTAAGGAACTCCAAAAAACACCTATACCAAGGAATTTTCGTCTTTAAATTAGGCCAAAATGTAGGAAAAGAACTGAACTACAAATGGTGGGTTCACATAAAACACTTAATAATAATTTTAAATGCAATAATTACCTAACATTTTAGTTACAAATTGACGAAAGGTTTTTTATTTTTAGCTTTTATACGCACTTTAAATACCCAAGTTAAGGTCCTTACAATTTACAAGTTAAAAAGTTACATGTAAGTAAGTACGTAATTAACTATGAAAGTGTAAAAATTTAGTAACTAGGTGTTCGAAACAGATACGCTAAATTGGGCGTGAAATTTGACAGTTCTCAATATGTGTTGTTGAATTTCGGCCACATTTCGGCACAGTTTGTAACTGGATTGGCTGGCACTAGTATTACTGCCCTAGATATCGGAATTGTCTTATCTGATAGGTTTACTTGTGTTTGTAGTTTGGATGTTACATGTGCCAATTTCAGTATGCTATTTGCAACGCAGTTTATGGAACTCCAATGTACTTTAACACATTGGACGACCTATAAGAGACCAATGATGTCGTCGCTGTTGTAAGCTATTGGTCAGACAACATTTAATTTAGCTGAACCTCTGACAGGAATAGGAGAAATTGCTTTTTTAAACCTATTTGAGCAGGAAGTACAACTCTCTTTCAGAGAATCTGTAGAGTTATGAATCTGTAGGGTTGGGAATCTGTAGAATTGAGAGTCTGTAGACTTAAAAATCTGTAGAATTGGGAATCTGTTAATGAAATCTGTAGAAATGGGAACAAACCTCCCTATCCTTACCTACTACCTAGGTTAGAATCTTAGAACAGCCATATGTAGGTAGATCTTATACGAAGAATGACATGACGTAATACTTTTTGTTTATCTTTTATCATTTATCATCTTATAAACAATAAATATCCGAGTTCTAAGTACTCCTACCGATATTCTTTGAAATATTTCGATAGCACCGAACTTAACTTCTAGTTACTACCTACTAAATTATTACCTACATTACTTAAACTCGTTTAAAAACTAGTTTCAAAGTTAATTTTTAAATTTATCGGCTATAGGATTAACGGTTATGTTTTAATTTTTAATACGGTTGTTACGCAGGTTAATCGGTTCTCACATTTTTTTACCTTAATGTCTATGAAAGTAGGTAACTGTTATTATGCGTTAACGATTTAATTACTATTACCTAATAGGGATTAGACTGAAAATTCATGAACTTTGCCTTAAAATATTCTTTTTTGTGGAATAAAACTGCACAAGTGTAGAGTGTGCTTTTAACAGTTTCATATTTTTTTACTTTAATGTCTAAGCATCAAAGTAGGTAACTGTTATTATGCGTTAACCATATAATTACTATTACCTAAGACTAAAAATTCATGAAAATTGCCGTAAAATATAAAACGAGTTTTTGTGGAATAAAACTGCACAAATGTATGAGCAATATCTGTGCTTATTAATGTTGAATTAGGCTGTTGATATAATGGAGCCTATTGTTTTATTATGAAAATATCGTTTCTATAAAGATAATTGTTTCAATTGCCGATCAGTATCAACAAATTTTACTTAATGCTAATGGATACAAGAATGCGAGTTAAGTACTATTCAAGGCAGTCGAGTGAAGGCAGGAAGAATGCATTCGGTTACCTTGTGGAACCTTGCCGAGCTTAACAATCAATCGCTAAATTTACATTAGTGAGAAATGCATGTTTTCTACGAAAAGACTGTGCTGTTAATGCTTGCACAAGTACCTACGTAGAAATACCGATGAATGATTTGCATGTTATTAAAATATCAATAAAAACATCGTAAAGTTTTTAAAATAAAATATCTCACACTCTTGTGCAACTATACTTACGCTATTTGTTTTTTAATTGAACGCGTTGATGTCTTTCATTTGACATCTGTAAAACTAAAAAAAAAATGGTAATTGTGAGTTATCTTTTAACCTATATACCTAGTTTCTGTTGTAAATGATAAGTTTTTAACAAACTTAAATAGGAGTTCTCAATTCGTGTGAATATATTAAGATCAAAAGAACTTCTAAGTGAAGTTTGATTATTATAATTTTATCTCAGATCGTGTTCATCGTTAAAATAAAATTTATATAAACACCTATATGATATTCGTTAACGCATGAAGTTGAATTTATTTTTGATTTCGCGGATTTTTTATCTTCGGAGTGATGAGCGGAATCGCTTTTTAGAGTGCAATAAAGTAATACTCAGGTTGACTGTCCGACTTAAGATTATGCCACTTTTGAAGGCGATTTTATCAGATATCCTAATAAATTCGAGAGTCTGTTTATTTATTTGTCCCCTTTTCACGGACAAACAACTGGACTGATTTTGATGAAAATATCCACATAGAGGTAGTTTAGGGGATTGAGAAGGTCATCTGACTTTTGATCCCAAAATTCCCTCGGGATCGAGACTTACGCGGGTTAAACCGCGGGACACAGCTAGTAAGTAATAACCTAATAACAACGAAGTTCCGCGTTCATGCATAATTTTAATTTCGTAGTTTCCCAACGCTCGCATCCTCAGGCAATAGCCACGTTGGCCAATATCTGGTCAATCGAAAAGGTCAAGACGTGTACAATTCCACCATTATGTTCACTGAATAAGGTTCAAAATTTGACTGACAAAGCATAGATTTGCGACTGTTGGAATGTTGATTGTAAAAGCCCTTACAGACTGCATAGACAAAGCATAGATTTGCGACAGTTGGAATGTTGATTGTAAAAGCCCATACAGACTGCATAGACAAAGCATAGATTTGCGACAGTTGGAATGTTGATTGTAAAAGCCCTTACAGACTGCATAGACAAAGCATACATTTGCGACAGTTGGAATGTTGATTGTAAAAGCCCTTACAGACTGCATAGACAAAGCATAGATTTGCGACAGTTGGAATGTTGATTGTAAAAGCCCTTACAGACTGCATAGACAAAGCATAGATTTGCGACAGTTGGAATGTTGATTGTAAAAGCCCTTACAGACTGCATAGACAAAGCATAGATTTGCGACAGTTGGAATGTTGATTGTAAAAGCCCTTACAGACTGCATAGACAAAGCATAGATTATCGATAGATAGATAACTTTATTTGTACAACACAGGAACAAACAGAACACGATATTTTAGCCAGAAAGTAGCCTAGGTATAGGAATGTGATAGGATTATACACTTTTCTCATGACCAAAAAAACAACACACAAAAAAGAAGATGGCGTTTCTTCTATTTATACAGTTTATTCTGCTTAAATCTATTTAGCGCCACCGCTATTGTTTTTTTTTGTGAGGAGAAAAAAAATAGTGACCCCGCGGCAGGCCCTAAAGGATATTAGGAGGGACGAGTTGGCCTCGCCTATTGGGCACTGAACCCAGCCGGTACAAGACAATTGCGAAAAATGGTATTTTTAGTTTCTAATTATCTAGTTATAAAAATCTTAAATTCTGTAATCCTTCAATACAACGCCATCTGTGGGACTCATTGTCAAACTTTTTGTATGTTTTATACACGGGTTTCAGTATTTGTCTATGGTACAGATTGTCTATCGGCAGAGAGTTTGATATCAGTGTATGAGGCGGCTGATACCTACTCAGGTGACGAGCGACGATTCAACGATTGCATTCAAATGTGAATTATCTACGGCCGACTAAAATCCGTAGTCTGCAAAAACTTTACACAGTTACATTGCGAGATTAATAGTGAATTGGATTGTTTTATCTAGCAGGTGTTTTGTTTATAGCTTTGTTTGAAAACACACTGTTTTTCGATGCCTTTCTCTTAGGAATAATTGGCTTCCTTCCTGTTCACATCAGTAGTTCTACATATTCATCGGAACTCCCGCTTAAGAAGTTCTGGTTGTTCTTTGCTGCTTTGAAAAAAAGGAATTTTATGTCAAACTAGCTTTCGCCTGCAACTTCATCCGCGAAGGGGTTCAAATTTTCAAAATCCTTTCATAGCAGATGCCTACGTCATAATAGGTTTCTGTGTGCCAAGTTTTAGCCCTATTTGTCCATTAGCTTGAGCTTTATCAGTCAGTCAGTCAGTCAGGATTTTGAATTTCATATTTATAGATTGCAATTACAAAGCCACTTTTCGCCAAATAAAGGTTGTCCCTGCAGGCGTATATTGGGCCATGTAGGAATAAGTTTAGAAACGTCCTTACAACTTTGAGGATAATTCATGTCCATTCAGCAATAACTCTGTCAAACCTTTGTGTGAACATTTATAGCTTTAGCAAATGTTAATTGTACAAGAAACTGAGGAAAACACCTACTAAAATAAAGTGGTAATTGGTTTGTTCGTATTTACCCACCTGAATGGCTGCCATGGAGAATTTGAATGACAATAGATGATGGGCGTTTAAATGATTTGCTATTATCACACGAATTAGTGCGGTAGCACGTTCGAACATGGAAGCAGAAGTTACAAACAAAATTTATAGTAGCTATTTGATGAGTTTGAAAATCAACGTACCTAGTTAAAATATTTTTATTTAAAGGCATGCTGTGTAAGTCATTATCTTCAGAACAATACTAGCTTTTGCCCGCGACTTCGTCCGCGTAGAATTAGTAGATTGGATCAAGGAATCACGTTGTCCCGTAGAAACTTTGCCCCCCCTTTTCAGCCCCTAACGGGCAGAAATTCGGATTTTTTTTTTATCGGATGCCTACGCCATACAAAGAACACACCCTCCAAGTTTCAGGTTTAGGCTGTGCGTTGATCCGTCAGTCAGTCAGTATATAGGACGTTTTATCTGTATAGATTTAAAAATATATATTTGTGGGTAATTTTGCTCGAGAATCTCTGTAGCACTTTATTTCACTTTGGTACCCATAAAATAAATTTAAATCAACCCTTACCTCAAAGAAAAACACCACGGGAATAGTTTAATAACATTCAATTTAGGGCATTCCATTTAACTTTCACTCTGGCTGTACGTACAGTAGGTACCTACATGCGTAAGTTCCGGGGGAGACAACAAACTCAATTATCCCCCTGACCCGGATCCCTCGAGCACCAGGCATACTCGTATAGAGTACCACTGATTACATTGTTTCTACGTTTACACATTTACTTTTAATGTTGTTTTGGCAGCCCTTTTTGCATTTTTAACTTTTTTATTGGTGAGGTTTATAGAGGAATACTCGACTTACTAAGCAGGTTTTTTGTGTAAAAGTTTGGTAATACATTCACCAAAATTATAAACCATACTTCAGCTACAAAGAGAAATTTCAATCTAGAGTACAAAACTTCATCACGGTATTGCTCTGCATTTAAAGTGTCTTGTGCCAAAACGAGATGTTGTTGATGTGTGTATTAGGTAGGTGACATAATACACACATGTTCTTCTATAATACACCTCACCAATAAAAAAGGATTGCAGGGTCAATTTTTATTGGTGAGGTGTAAAGAAGAATACTCGTCTTACTAAGCAGGTTTTTTGTGTAAAAGTTTGGTAATACATCTACCAAAATTATAAACCATACTTCAGCTACAAAGAGAAATTTCAATCAAGAGTACAAAACCTCATCACGGTATTGCTATGCATTTTAAGTGTCTTGTGCCAAAACTTAGATTTTGTGGATATGTGTTTAATTTGATAAGAATACTCGTCTTACTAAGCAGATTTTTTGTGTAAAAGTTTGGTAATACATCCACTAAAATTATAAACCATACTTCAGTTACAAAGAGAAATTTCAATCCGAGGTTGCGGCTTTGTACTGGCGATCTTAAAAGTGCAAATTAAATTTCTCCAGGGCTTCAAAGGCCGCAGGGCAAAGCTTATCTAAATTGCATGAGTTCAGCTTTTCATGAATAATACGTTCTCGAGTAGGTACGATGTAATATTGACTTGTTTCTAAAGGGACGTTGAGTGGGATTTGGAGCTTTTCCCTTCTCAATGTTTTCTGCAAGTTTGAGCCATCAATACTGATAACTTTTACTTAGTTGCTCGGCAGTGAGCTTTAGTTTTAGGGTAAGCTTCTGGAAAGCGAACTTATCGTTCGTTTTGGAAAACTTTTAGTGTAAAAGAAGTGAGCTATATAACATATTGAAATACATTCTGCTTCGCTAATATTGAAAAGTTTACAAATAACTTTAGAAACTGCAAAGCTTCACAAATCGACTCTACATCAATTATACTTGGAAAGCGAAACAGAGAATATCACGATATATCCATTCAGTAGAAATCCAACACATTTGCGTTGCGATGCGACTGCATTTTCCGTGAGTGTGGTATAATTTGATGCAGGTTGAGGCTCACCCACGTTCTCATACAGATAGGTACTAAGTTGGTGGGTAATTTTGTCATGGTCACCGATCTCCCACATGACAGCGGATGGAACATTGTTTCGTAATAGTTTATTGTGCGTTTCGTGCTACTTTCCCTTTCGTGATTCGAGGCTTGTTATTTTAGTAGAGATGTCAAATAGTCTGCTGGTCAACGAGCCTCCGGACTGTATATTTAATTCGAAGTGCTATAGCAACTTTAAAAGCTTGATTCTAGAAAATGTAATATTATAATAAAATACAGTGTTTTTGTAGGAATATTTCAGATGAACCTAAATTAAAACAAACGTTGTCTCATAAATATGAAGACTCTGACTTTGAGACTGCTTTTTATACCTCTCTAAAGTTGTTACTCGTTACCACATTCTTTTCATATTTTTTAAACATTTTCCTTAACACCTCTAAAATCTAAATATTAGGAACGAATTTGAAGACAAATAAAAAAAACGATCGTTTAACCGTTTCATACTATTTGCGTTGGTTAATGTTTTGATAAATGTCACAAACAAAGGTTGTCTACCCCAGTTCTACTTTCATAAGGCACAGAGCGTGGTTGTGACGCAGCCTTCGTCACTCCACGGTGGATGATCTTCGTAATGGCGTAATAAGCAGGTTTCCCTTTTATAGGAAAATACGTAGCTACTTTCGGTTATCGAAAGGTAGTCATTTGTTAAAGAAAGTACCTATTAGGAATTCTACTATTTTCTGTTATTCGTGTGGTAGAGTCTTAAATATATAAGGGTCGATCTTTAATCTTTGTACTGGAAGTTTCCTCAAACATGTTTTCGTACCTATTCGATTTCCGATTTTCTCAGCTTTCTAAGGTTCCGTGCCCGAAGGCTAAAAACGGGACACTATTACTAAGACTTCACAGTTTGTCGATCACCAGGCTATATTTCATTAACCGAGACAGCTAGAGATTTGAAATTTTCACAAATTATGTATTTCTGTTGCCGCTATAACAACAAATACTAAAAACCTCCCTCACCCTACAACTCTTAACTCTTAGCCATGAAAGCTAGCATTATTATTCTAATACAACGCTTTGTTGCAAAGTAAACAGCATAATTTAAGCTCAAAGTTTCAAAATACAAGCGCGAATATTAAACTTAAGCAAATATGAAATTCTAAATTACGATTCATGTCGCTGACAGTGTATAAACTTCATTCATAAGATATTCTCTATACAACTGGCGTTGAATAAAACTAGTTTTGTTTGAAATTGAGTCTGAGAACGATGACCTCTTTGTTTTACTATTCTTTACGAGAAATACTAGTTTAGGTACGTCGACTTCTTCTTCTTCTTATATAATGGGGGCTGACAAAATTGCCAGCAACACTTCGACCCAATGGGATCTTTTGTGCTTACCCCTACCTTGATGTTTCTTACTCTTTGAAGAAGTGGTCGATTAACGCGGTGATCCCACTCAGAGGAAGAAACCTATATTCCTCCGGTTTGGGATACGCAATCCCAAGGAGGCTCATACGCTTCGCTGCTAAGACGTCGCATTCACACAGTACGTGCTCCATAATTTCCCTGACATCACCGCAGGCTCTGCAGTACGTCGACTTAGGCCCGTATTAATAAATCGCTCTCAATATCGATCTTGAGTGCGTATCAATCGAGTGAGTCTTGAGATGTGGTCACTATCTCAAGTTAGGCGTTAATTAATAGATAAAACTCAAGTTTTAACCAGGCTGAAATCGCTCTTGAGATTTGAGACTGATCTTGAATGACAGTAACGCTTTGTTCTTACCTTGAATGATATGTTCTTACCCTATGGTAGGTAGTGTCGTCATATTTTGCTGTCAACTTGTTTTTAATGTGAAAATATTTAAAAAAATGTAAGATTTGTATGACCCGCAATCAGACTCGAGTTCACGAAACTACATCTTGAGACATATCTTGAGAGCTGAGTTTGATTTATTAATACGGTATGACTCAAGTGATACGTCGCTCTTTAATCGCGTCTTAAGATAGGTTTATTAATCAGCGCAACAACTCAAGAGCAAACTCAAGATTGAAATCGATATTGAGTTCGGTTTATTAATACGGACCTTAGACTACAATTTCATGTGATTTGACAAGAGATAAACTAGCTTAAACGTATGTATGAGAATTACTTATTTAATAAATATTAAATTTAAATTATTTATCAATGCACGCCAAACCAATGGACGAATCGGCGCAAAATTTGGTAGACGCTGTTTTGAGCCTTTTTGGAAGCACACGGCTCCTTCCTTAGATATTATTTTTATCGATAAATTTTCTCTGTTGTTTCTGTTATTTTTGACGTGATTACGTCTAATAAATTGGTGAAACACCTGCATTCACAAAAAAGTGTCACGGTAATATTGTGTGACGTCATGCGTCATGGTAATATGACCAGACGCGTCATGGTAACTTAAGAAACAGAGTATTTAATAATAATATCGCTCATCTGGGCTTGTGTTATGGTGTGTGTGACGAATAGAAGACTTAAAAAAGACAAAATTAAAAAAAAAAGGAATCAAGTAAAAAATATTCTTTTTTATTGTCATCGTTTCTCTATGACGTTATCACCTAAAATTATCGTCCGTAAACAGACTATAAAGACAACCAATTTTTTTCTAATTTTCTTTCGAGTGTTAAGAGTACATGTCAGTGCTCTTATGTTTGTTTCTCTACTTTTCTAAAATGTCTCGTTTCGTGTGCTTGTTCAAATAAATGTGTTTCTATTTTGTTATAACGAAGACATCCGTTAAGAAAAGATTTGGAAAATTTAAACTCTACGTGACCGAAGTCGCGGACAACAGCTAGTTAATACCTACATAGCGGAGCTTCACAAGTCGTGTTCAGTTTTACCAGACACGTAGTCTTAGTACTTGAATAATTTTATGTTTTACGTGATTAAAATGTTAAGGTGATGCAGGTGCATAAAATAAACAAAGAAATCTTAGTATTGCGCTTTAACTAGGTCCATAACTACTTAAAACGTTAGTGTGGGACCTCCTCAATTTCTTGTCCATTCAAACTTTGCCTGGAAGATAACACTTTAAGCGATAAGGCCGTTTTTATAAATGATGTTACAAATAAGGAGTTTATCTATCAATGGACCTGCCTACTAAAGTTAGGTATTTAGAAGTTATTGCATTAAAAAAGGTAACTTTACGCCAATGCATAAAAAGGTTATTATATTTTATTTTTGTGTAGATAGGTATTTATTTAACTCTTTACTTCAATAAGATTGTTAAGCAATTAAATTCAACAATAGACAATAATCAAGTACAGTGATGAACAACACAGCCATGTGAATCTGGAGATTGACATGGATGTCCGTCAATTAAAAAAAATATTAATCTGAGAAATACCGTTTTTTATACCGGAAACCGGTATTTTGTCTTACAACATCATCTGAATAGTGAGATTGAGAGAAAGCTATTAATGATCATAAATACGGAGTTTTTTTTGTTATAATACAACTTTATTTTCTTAATATATTGTATCATACCTATTCCTTATAAATATTTGCTTTCTTTCTTTTTAGCATTACCTGGATATTTCAATGAAATAAACTTAGAGCGCAGCGTGCAATAAATGTGTGGAATAAATACTAATATATTTAATCTAAACACTAATGTTATAAAGGAGAAAAGTTTTTTGTTTGTTTGTTTGGTTGTTTGTAACGAATAGGCTCCGAAACTACTGGACCTATTAAAAAAAATTCTTTCACCAACAGAAAGCTACATTATCAGGGAAAACATAGGCTGTAATATATTTTCAAAATACTAAATTCGAAAATACCAGTTAAATTGAAACGTTCATTTTGAAAAAGTGGTTAATGCTGTTTCCTTTTATATGTTAATTATGATCACTACATAGTATAAAACAAAGTCGCTTTCTCTGTCCCTACGTCCCTATATCCCTTTGTATAAGTACTTAAATCTTTGAAACTACGCAACGGATTTTGATGCGGTTTTTTTAATAGATAAAGTGATTCAAGAGGAAGGTTTATATGTATAATACATGCATAATATAGCCGTGCGAAGCCGGGGCGGGTCGCTGGTTATGTATATAAAATCACTAGCTGCGCCCCGCGGTTTTACCCGCGTAAGTTCCGATCCCGTGGGAATATCGGGATAAAAAGTAGCCTATGTGTTAATCCAGGTCTCCAGCTATCTACATACAGAGTTTCATCGCAATTGGTTTTAGCGTGAAGGAGTAACAAACATACATACACACACACGCACACACACCAACTTTTACATTTATAATATTAGTAGGATTATATAGGTATTAGCGAGAAAACAAAATTAGCAAATTCATAGATCCATCACCAACCGGTCTTCAAACTAAATCGCAAAGAACGGCGAACGTCTAACGACAAATTTCACCAAATAGAAAGTAAAGTTGCACCTGCGCTGTCCAGTCTCAAGTAAATAACGTGCAACAAGTAATACGACATTCCCGCTGACCTTCCATCATACTTTAGTACTTACCTTGTGGTTTATGGTACAAGTTTTACTGTTTGGGGTAGGTACCTAACTATCTACGATCTCACTGCTATCCTACTAATATGTGTGAGAATGTTAATATGTTTGTTGTCGCTTCAGGCAAAAGATACCTACTGCACTGATTATTTTGAAGCTGAAAATTGTACCTACAATTTGCTTATTAGAGTTATGAACATTTCATAAAATAAAGTATATTGGAATGAAGTTCCATAAAGCGGGTTGGCGAGGAGCAACCGAGAAAATTTTTAACGTTATGGAAACGAGACGAGAAGGAGAGAATGAAGGAGAACGATAACTTATCTATATATTACTTAAATAAAAAAAACCTAAGTACTTAAGGGTAATTAAAAAAAACTTAAAACTAAAAAAAAAACTTATTGACTGAACAACTACAACATATATGTTCATGCATATATGCATACTCTGTAGCTGCGTCTCGTAACGGTGTCGCGAGTTCAGAGATTATATCTCATCTAAAAATATGCGTACCACGCTGAAAAGAACTTCGAAAATCCGAAATAAAAAAAAATAAGCTAAAGGGACTTGTTTCAATCCGTGTGTCCCGCGACACGTTTATTTTTAAATAGTGTGATGCTTTAAGTTTATCTTGTACTATTATAATATTCTGTGGTTTATCCTTAAAGTTCTGGCAGCACGAGACAGAAGAGTGGATAGAAACTTCGAACACTACAAGAATTCTCGCTCTCGGTACCGCCTCAGTTTGCTCAGCGATTAAAATCAAGTCTGCGACATCTCGATGACATTTCAATTAGTAACATAAATATTGCTTCATACTCATACTTCAAATCATATCTCAAATTCGAGTTAGTAACAATAACAGGATTCCCTTGTACCACCTACGGAGTGTTTCGTAATTCGGACAAGTGTCGCGAATCGTTGATTTATGCGCGTGCGCAATACTACGGTTATACAGCTAACAATGATGTTGATCTTATCCGAACATTGCAGGTGCAAGCAAAATAAACTGTAAGTACAAGATAAATATGTTATTTAAAATGTGTTTTTAAAACTTATTAAGTACTTACCTATTTATACATACTTGGTATAAATGATGCAATTGATGAATATTTGCGTCGTTTATAATTTATCACTAAGATTTTTTAATCAATTAAACGATGCTTTGATGTTTGCTTTCTATTTCCGGAGTCGTCATAACTTTAGTTTATAACTTTTAACTACTTTAGTTATATTAAGTAATTTCCTTTTTATTATTAACTAGCGACCCGCTCCGCCTTCGCACGGCTATAATACATGCATAATAATGCATGTATTATACATATAAACCAACCTCTTTAATCACTCTATCTATAAAAAAAAGACGCATCAAAATCCGTTGCGTAGTTTTAAAGATCTAAGCAAACAAAGGGAAATAGGGATATAGGGACGCCGAAAAGTGACTTTATTTTATACTATGTAGTGATGATACTATGTAGTGATAATGATATAATAATACTTAAGATTGTTTTCGTTAAATTACCAAAATTAACCAAACTCTGAAAAACTAGGTAACTAGCGACATTATCATTCGAAGGCAAGGTCGTCATATATTATCACTGTCATCTCAAACAAATATTATCAGCTTTTCCTGAAAATCACATAGCAACAACTTGTTTTTAATAACACACTCTTGTTTGTCAATTTTAAAGTTCAAAATCGTTTGTATTTTTTATTATATGACCTTCCTTTAACATTAACCATGGAAACTCCGTTGTTTGTTTGGAGCTACTGAATTTTGATGGATTGCGTGAAATTACACGAATAAAGTGCTTACTGAAAACTGAACATGTGACTTTGTTTTTGTACGTACATTTAAGTAAATAGTGTTGTCTGTATTTGAAAATAGTTTAGATTTATCAACGTCTACAATACTATGTCATGATAGGCTAAAATCTTGTCCTAAATAGATATGTTAATTGGTATACCTACTTTACTTTTGAAATATGATAGCACATCATTTAAGCTTATTGCTGCAAAACAATCAAAACGGCTACCACACTTATAAAAAAGAGGACTTTTTAATCTATTGCATAGCTTTTATCGCGGGCTTTGAGCGCGGCGACCGAATCAAGAAATTCCGTAACGAAAATAAAACCTAACACCTCTCACTCCGCCTACCTGTAGCTCGGCCGAGCTTAACGTGTATGTATATGGTAGGTACGACTGTACGTCAGTTTATAAAAATGCTATGCAATAGCTTTACCGCAGCAGTCCCCGAGTTCCACACGTTTTTTGTTTGTAAATTTGTTTGATTTTGATAAAACTTCGTAAGAGGATACATTGATTCATTGGGAGTAACAACTTTTTATCCAGATATCTCCACGGAATCGTAATTACGCAATTAAACCGCGGAGCGCCGCAAGATACAGATGCACGATTGTAAGTTAGGTCACAGAATAGATAATATTTAATCTAATTAGTTTAGGTTAGGAGGAATATCTACTCTACATCATAAATTCATAAGTAGGTACACAACAACCAACTCAATAGAAGAAATAAAAGGAATTCTTATCAAAATATTTTCTATGGTAGAGCACGTTTCGTTCTGTAAACGGAGACATATTGAAAATTCCTTTGTGGAGAGGAACGTCTTCTTGAAAAATACTTTGCATATTGAAAGTACCTACCCAAATGTAGCTATTTTGTAGAACAATGTTTATTACTTGTTTCAACCAACTACTAACATTGATCGAATCGGGTTACGTGTCTTTGGGTGTGCTGCTGCAGTCGTAATTTGGAAACGGATAAACGCAGACCAGAAAGTGCCTGTGCTTTGTTTATAGGTACATTTTTTTTATAAAAACTACGAGTTAATATCGAATTGTCGCAAACTCAGGTCGTCTAAGCAGCGGATGGTCTAAAGCTGGTGTCGTCCTAAATGCAGATGGTATAAACTTCAATTTCGTCTAACTAGGGGTAGTGTAAACAAAGTTTTCGTTATTAATCTCAGGACCGTTTGCCTAGCTTGGCGTTTTAGAAGGGCTATTTGCCACAATCAATCCTACATATTTACCGATAGCGAAATCAGCATCATCAACTAGCCAGTCCCGTTAGGCGGTCAGTGGGCCAGTTTTTACCTTTGCTACGAGTAGCTGTAGGTAGGCACGAGTAGCTCTCATACTTAGGCGTATTGGTTCCGATGTGAAGGGGCCGTCTAAGTTACATGGAAAATATAAACAGAACGTCTTTATGGTGTAAGTAGGTAGTAGGTGATGGAAGAGAAAGGTTGAACTGTGCTATCGATACTATGGCATATAGATCACTTGAGCGCTTATGGTGCTCATGATTTTTAACGTTGTAAGCTGCCTTAAGATCAAATACAGCTTTCATGATAAAAGACTAGATAACATATTTAACATTTAATATAGGTATACCTACTCAATATTACATAGTATAAAATTAAGTCACTTTTCGCCGTCCCTATGTATGCTTAGATCTTTAAAACTACGCAACGGATTTTGATGTGGTTTTTTTTAATAGATAGAGTGATTAAAGAAGAAGGTTCTTAGATATAATACAGCCGTGCAAAGCGGGGGTGGGTCGCTAGTATACCTAATTGGTGATCTTATAGGTAAGGGTTCCTTTTTTTTTTCTTTTGAGGTAGGTAGGTGCGGAACCCTAAAAACGATAAAATTTTACGAATGTTTGTAGGCTATCTTTAAAATTGTTTTTAACTGTACACATTCTGTATATTCTCTGTATTGTCAATATAAAAGTTATTTTAACAATTTAATTGGTAAATGACTGCTATTAAGAAACAGTTAAGTGTAACTATTGTTTGTGATTGCAACTAAAAATGGCCTTGACATTAAAATCTTTGATGCTATAGTAGAATTAAACCCGATTGTAACTACTCTAGGAATGTATTCATTATTATGTTTCCCACGCAAAATGTACCTAGGTTCTGAGAAACTACTGGTGTACCTACACATGTGTTTTTTATTAATGTAGGTCGAGGAAATGCAATACGCATCAGAGAAAATACGAATGATAACTTTCAATATAAAGGCAGAAAACCACGAAAACATCAAAGTAATTGTTTTCTTTTTTATTTATATTTTGTACTGCTCGAAACATTTACGAAAATATTGTATTGTGACTTAAGTGAATGTGTAGGGCAAAGTATAAAACTAAATAAAATAGGCTTAACATTCTAGTTATGTATATTGTGTATTAGCAACACCCTGCGGTTTCATCCGTGTAAGTCCCGATCCCGTGGGAATATATAAATAAATAGTCGATGTTACTACCAAGAATTCAATGCATCCTCAAACTTCATCAAAATAGGTCTAGTAGTTTCAGAGTTTTTTCGTTACAAACAACAAATCCCCATACAACCGAAGTGTAAACTTAAGCCTTCACTTTGCTTTCTCCATACAAACTATTACAAACGTAGTCTACTGTTTCTCCCTGGATAATAACACGGCATAAAACTTATAACTGCCATGACCTAGGGGCATGGTCATGGCAGTTATAAGTTTTTTTTTAATTTTTTAAGTTTTATTTCTATGATAGGTAATTCGAAAATTAAAAAAAAAAACAAAAAATAGGGGCATAGTCATGGCAGTCAAAGGTTTTATGGCACAAAAATATTTGTGCTAGTGTTATTATCCAGGGAGGAAACAGTCGACTACGTTTGTATGGAGAGAGCGCAGGTACCCTTTCATCTCAATAAATATGTACAATAATTTCTAATTAAAGAAATCATAAACCAGTAGATACTCAAAACCTACTTAACAATTTCTACTAAAGCCCATCATATCCCACGATCTTAAATACATAAAATCACATTGCAATCAGCAAGCTGTGAGTCTGCGTCTCACCCAGCGCAGTGCCCAACGGCGGTGCAGTCCTCAATTGACTCGTTATGAGTCAATAAACAATATTAATTGTTGGCAGGGGGACGGACCCTACATCAGTCGTATCCCACGCTGGAAATGTGGCTAGAATACACTGCGACAGACAGGTCGTGTGTCATTTAGTGTCGGGATAAAAGAGATTGGTCACAAGAGTTTTAGTGGGTTTTCTCCACAAATCTTTATATACCTAATATATAAAGCTAAAGAGTTTGTTTGTTTGAACGCGCTAATCTCAGTAACTACTGATTCGAATTGGATTTTTTTTTGTGTTGGATAGTCCATTTATTGGGGAAGGCTATAGGCTACTTTTTATTTTGATATTCCCATGGGATCGGGACTTACGCGGGTGAAACCACGGAGCGCTTCTAGTTCCTAATAAATGTGGAATTTGCACTGTCTACTTCGTCCATAATCATCGAGACCCAAAATTTGTAAGGCTCACATTTTTGCGAGTCCTCCCGGGTTTTTTTGAATAAAAATACGCAATTAAGGCTTGGGAAAATAATTACTATGAATAAAAATAAGCCTCACATGGCTATGCCACAAAAAAACATGTTTGCGCATTTAGATTTCCTTTTTCAAAGTCACATTCAAGTCATTCTTAGAGTACCTATCTATTCATTTTATTGTTATTTTTTGGTTTGATAAAACTTTTAACACACTCTTTATTATTTTATCACCAACTAGCGACCCGCTCCGGCTTCGCACGGCTGTATTATGCATGTAATATCTAAAAACCTTCCTCTTCAATCACTCTATCTATTAAAAAAACCGCATCAAAATCCGTTGCGTAGTTTTAAAGATCTAAGCATACATAGGGACATAGGGACGGCGAAAAGTGACTTTATTTTATACTACGTAGTGATACAAGGGAATTATAAAGGAATGTATATGTTTACCTACTAAAGTAATGGTTTATTTATTTATGTTGTATCTATACTTTTCAATCTGAGCTTCTATTTATACCATTAGCACACGACAATCTAGGCTTATTTTGATTGGTTAAGGTGCAAAAATCTCTCTTTGCTGGTTAACGGTTTGTGTTCACTCAGCTATCACAGGGTCTAGAAACGTGAAAATTTGCAGGAATTTCCCATTATACCCTAGTTAGAAGGGATTCCTGTACGGTATAACGCGGGTAATCTTGACCTTCTATAAGTACATAAAAAAATGGCCGAAAAGTATTTACTTAAAAAAACATACAAAAATACAGAGATAAGCGCGAAAAACATAACCATTTCCTTGCAGTTAGGTAAAAATCTTGAAATAAGCATTAGAACAGGAATTCACTGTTTTTTTAATTGATGTATCTGTCTGTTTTCTACCCATCCAATTAAAAATTACTTACTAAAATCTGGTTTTCACTATTGGCTCTATTATCTGAGAAGATCATGGACCATTTTGATGTTTGTAAAGCTGGTATACCATAACTCATGGTATACCAGCTTCACAAACATCAAAATTCACTAAGTAGAAATTGAGCTATAAACGAAAAACGAACTAACGCGTGCACAACTAGTTTTTTTATATAATATTAAGAAGTAACGCCGTGAAAGACCTTCTTTATTTGAGTAAGTTAGTGAGTTGGTTCTCCGTTGATTATTATTCCTATCAGGTCTTCGATCCTACTGGGATATGCCGGCCAGTAGAGCCATAAACAACGCACTCCATGATCAAAACTCGGTTTACCTACTGTTCACAACTGTTTCGAATTATTGATGGCCAGTGTTATTATTAGTAGTCTACGAATTATACTCGTAGTTGCGCAGTTAGACCGTAAGTTTTTTTTTTCGTATTAGGCTTACAATTGGCTTCATCTCACCTGAGGTCGAGGATGTAGCATGCTAGCCTAGAAGGTGCCTATTCTCTCTAGACTTGAAAACTCCAAAGTTGTAGTTTTGGAGGAATAGCGACACGAGCTTCTACTTCTTAGTATTGCGCACGAGAAAGGTGAGAAGGTGATGGTGAAGTTCTCATATTCTGAGAACGTTTAGTCTAACGTAGTGTGCTTAAATTGCATTATGCTTTAACCAAACTAGAGCCAGACGGATCATTGCGACTTAGTTCTATTGCGTTTTAGGTCAAAAGCGAAAACCTAGTGAAGCTTAGGTTTATTGAGTTCGCTTGAGATATTCGGAAAAATAAACCAATTTGTGTGACCCGGCGTTTAAGCAATCTTTTATGTAGTTTTTGCGGGAAATAAGTAACAAACAACTCACTTGACACTCATCACTCGTTGCAATGGTCCACACAGGTGGACAAAAGCAAAAAAAGCAGCCCATGGTCCACGCAGGTAAACTAAAGAGGTGGACCACGACCTCGATGCAAAACTTTCGCATAATTATCTAAAATAAGCTTTATTTTGATTTTTATTACAAACTGATTTTGTAAATAAAACCAATTTACAGAACAGTTATTCAATATAACGTAACTGAAATAATTGCATACATGAAATTTAAAACAAAAAAACCTAATCGACTTTTTGCAAAACAAGTTATCAAACGAGTGTAAATAAAACTAATGTTCACATAACATGGTACGGGGCAAATTATGTTGTACACAGAACAAAACTGGCATTTCGTAACGATGATTGTATGTAGGTAGGTGAAGTTTTTTCTAGAGCACTTCCTCATTAAACGGGAACGCTGCTTTGTGGTCGGAGACAAAGCTCCTAAAGGACCGTTATCAAATGAGACAGTAGTTAACAATGCAATAAAAACGCTGACTATCACGCTATTGATGTGGTTTTTCACGCTAACTACATGCCTGGGACATCTGTTTAAGTTATTACGCACGGAGATTTTATATGGTGTTGAAACGTTGAATAAATTTTTTAAGGATACAAATTCGAGACGCTTTTAAAAATAGTGATACTTAAGGTAAACTAGGTCTACAAATTTTCCTATCACGTTATGGAATTTTTCCTATTTGTATTGGTCCAAAAAGCTCATTAAAACTTGTGAAAACGTTTCAACACCAATAAATTCAAATATTGTTAAAATTAATTGATTGTAGCCGTAAATACAAGACGTAGCTTTTATACGAATTGGATAAGTTAAGTGCCTATTTCCCTCCGTAATTCCGGTCCCTTTTGGTATTCCATGAACATTTTATTAGTAAACTTGATATCAATTTTCAATGGGCAACAAGTTATACATTCTATTGAATAAGTACCTATAGGTAAATTATCTTAACATTAACTAAAGTCAATTAAACTACAATTTTGCTTACAACTACGATTAGGTAAATAGACTTTCTGATGCGCAAATGGTAAATGATTTACAAAATAGGACAAGTCGCTTTCTAACGTCTAAGAAATCGTCTTGCTTGTCTGTTTTCTGAGAGAACAGCTTTCATAGGTACTTACATAGTTCTTTTTCTGCTTATCCGTTATGGAGATTTTACATTTTTACTCGGCACGAATATTTAGTTATACCTACCTATCTACTGAAACTAATTTTTATGAACTACTAGCTGTGCTAGCTGCTAAAATAGACGTTGGCCGATGATTCTCAATCGCCCAACGTCTATTTTTTTGTATATGGCAAAAACTGACCTTGCGGCTAGTACAGGTTTTACAAAACGTAAACGATGATCGTGACCGTTTTAACGCACACATACGTACCATTTTTAGTTTTTCTAGCAGTATAATAGACTCGATAGAGTTGATCGAGTAACTCGATGAATGAACGAACATTGTTTTTCTCTTTTGCGTACCTCTCAAAAAATAGAGATGGATGTTTGACGTTTCGAAATTCGTGAGCTAGTTGACAACATTGACAAAGTCAATTGTGAATAAAACCGTGTGTTATTTAAATAAGAAAATAATTATCTAGTGAAAATAATGATGACTTCAGCCTCCTAATTTGAGGTTTTGGTGGAGATCATGGAGCGGTAAGTTATTGTTCATCTTTGCAAATAAAGACATTGAACTTATTGTGTTTCAAACTAAACTACCAAGACATTTTCACTATTTGTAGTCACGGAGACCTTATGAAGCCTGCCGAGAGCCCCCACGGCATGCGGTAGGTTACTGGCGATGCGGAGGTGGGAAGAACTCACCTCCGCCTTCAATGAATATGTTCATGCACTAATATTTGTTTTGCCCTGCACTGCTTTGTCTTGTAAAGCTGTGGAGTGATTTTAAGTCGAATACAAGGAGGAAGGCGGCTAAGATTGGATCTTCCGTGTCAGGCACAGGGGGAGGGACGGCCTCGACTTTAGCACTGACAGACCTGGAGCAGCGGACCCTTACCATAATGGGTCCGCTGTCTGTTCTCTTCATACATTTTCAGTCATGTTATCTTCGGGGCAAACTATTTAATAATCATCAAAATGTTCTTATTTTCAGAAAACCTTGAGAACCTGCAAAGAGTTCCTGCTGCGTCTGATCCGCAGTGGAGGTCGCTGGCGGCAGAATTTATAGCAGAGAACGCGCGACGGTGGGAGCGATGTATAGCCCCAACAGCAGGCACTATGGCAAATGCCACTAAATCATCGAAACGAAACGTTGTACCAAATTTCATTTAAGCAACTCAAATTAAAATAAAGAACTTTCTTAAAAATGATTACCTTAGGTTAAGTTTTTATTTGTAGTTTTTAGTTATCTCTATATATAAAAATCAATTGCTGTTCGTTAGTCTCGCTAAAACTCGAGAATGGCTGAACCGATTTATATGATTTTGGTTTTGACATGTTTGTCGTAGTCCAGGGAAGGTTTAAACGGTGAGAATTTACGCGGGTGAAACCGCGGGGCGCAGCTAGTCTATAATATAAAAATCAATTGCTGTTCGTTAGTCTGGCTAAAACTCGAGAACGGCTGGACCGATTTGGCCAATTCTTTTTTTGTTGTGTTTGTTGTAGTCCAGGGAAGGTTTAAACGGTGAGAATTTAAAGATCGGACTTACGCGGGTGAAACCGCGGGGCGCAGCTAGTCTATAATATAAAAATCAATTGCTATTCGTTAGTCTCGCTAAAACTCGAGAATGGCTGAACCGATTTGGCTAATTTTGGTCTTGAATTATTTGTAGAAGTCCAGGGAAGGTTTAAACGGTGAGAATTTAAAGATCGGACTTACGCGGGTGAAACCGCGGGGCGCAGCTAGTCTCTATATATAAAAATCAATTGCTGTTCGTTAGTCTCGCTAAAACTCGAGAACGGCTGAACCGATTTAGATGATTTCGGTTTTGAAATGTTTATTGTAGTCCAGGGAAGGTTTAAACGGTGAGAATTCAAAGATCGGACTTACGCGGGTGAACGGTTTCACCCGCGTAAGTCCGATCTTTGAATTGAATCGGGGCGCAGCTAATTTATAATAATAATTACCATAAAGCACTAGCTGCGACCCGCAGTTTCACCCGTGTAATAATTTTCTACGCAATTTTCTTAATGTTTTCTTTCATAAGAACCACCTCCTGACAATAACAAAGACAACAAAAAAAAAAGAATTAGCAAAATCGGTTCAGCTGTTCACGAGATTTACGCTTAGCAACACATTCAGCGATTCATTTTTTAAATATGGATTAAACTATTTTTTTACAATACCTACCTTATCCATCATCATTGATCATCCAACTAATATATATTTATATAGAAGTTAGAAGTTTGTATGTAGGTTAATTAAATCTTTATGTAAAAAGTACTATTGAACCGATTGCGATGAATAATGGTGTGCACATAGCTGAAGCCCTGGAGTAATCACACGGGTTTGAGGCCAAATGGCACTGTGTAATGTATGAAATTGGCCAAAGCCAACACGTAGAGGTTTTTTAACGTTTTAATATCATTAAGAACATTTCATGTGGAACTTTTCAGTTTCTATGATCACAGGCAGACTAAATAGTCTTACAAAATACCTATATATTTGAAAATTGTTACGTTCCCTAATTGAAACGTTCCTTATGTACCTATGCTACGGCTATAGCTAACGGTGTTCCGAGGTTTTGCAGCTGTTGTTTGCCGGGCTTAAGACTTCACCGAATGTAGTACTGGGTCCCAAACAGGTGGTACATCCCAACCATCTTCTCTTTTGAAATTATTTAGATGTTTTCGAATTTAAATCGCTTTACGAAGAATTCTAAGTTCCTAACGGTTCTCAGTAGCCAGTACCTGTGCTTGATCGAAGCGTAGATATTGATTAGGTTTATCCAGCAAGCCAGAGGTGATTTATGTATTTTGTACGACCCAGGCTCAGTAGCGCCAGGGTTCCTTAGTCAGGAATCATCAAATGTCATCAGTTTCATATTGAAACGTTGGTTCTGTAAAAGATCGCACACGTACTTGAACCCCTGGAAAAGAGGAGTCCGATATACAATCCGGTGCCAATAAAGCTCGAAGAGACAAAGTATTTTGCCGCCGTTCTTCACGGCGAGCCGCCTCTTCTTCTTCTAACATCATCCATGCTAACACACATCTTGGAAACATTTTTAGTTAGTTTTTTTTATGTAAATAAATTCCTTTTACATGCTTCTCACTAATAATATTTGATCGAGTAAGAAAACGTTCACGTTTACCGTTTACGTACACGTTAACGAATTTCAAGTTGACAACGAATGTCAATTTACACCAAAATGAATGAACTCTTCTGTATAGAACGTAATGTTTTTACTTATGTGTGGTATCAATTTTAGTTCCTTTACGTTTCCGATAGGGGCGCCTATTCTGAAATGTATGGAACGATATACGGATACGGTCATCGTTTTCGTATGGTTAAACCCATACTAAGGGCTGACCTAACGAATATACACATAAAATTTCATACAAATTGGTTCAGCCGTTTCAGAGGAGTTTGGTACCTAACACCGCGACACGAGAATTTTAATATATAGATTTATCTATATATTAAAATTCTCGTGTCGCGGATCATTTCAGTTTACTGAAATGATTTTTTACGCGGCCTGCTCTATGTGTAAAATCCTTTAATCTTGATAAAAATAATGATAGGTAGCAGAAAATAATTAAATCAAATTAAGTTGCCCATTCATGTACCTACTTATTATCTAACTGTAGGTAGAGCAAGGGGTTCTTCCCATTAGCCTGGTGTAGTACATTACTGGACCATAGGAACAACAGAAAACTAAGAAAATATTAAATTATAATAAAAAATATAAAAAAACTACTAGAGTCTAGATATCTCAGTTCCAGAGACCGTTACAGATAAACTTATTCAATTTCCTTTATCGGTTTCGTGTGAGCGATCTCTTGGAGGATATTAAACCAGTCTCGAGATGGAGTTGTTTTAACTAGATCGCCTGTATACTTTGTAAATAAATATATAATATTATGTACTACACACTTAAATAAGTTAAATAATTCTGTGGTACCTACACTGAAAAAAAATATCTTGAAGTTATTTGCAAATTATAAAAGTAGGTACTAGCGACCCGCCCCGGCTTCGCACGGCTATATTATGCATGTATTATACATATAAACCTTCCTCTTGAATCACTCTATCTATAAAAAAAAACCGCATCAAAATCCGTTGCGTAGTTTTAAAGATTTAAGCATACAAAGGGATATAGGGACATAGGGACAGAGAAAGCGACTTTGTTTTATACTATGTAGTAAAATAACATAGGTTATTTAGCAGATTCTAAACAGACAAAAGATTCCTTGAAGTAAGTAAATTATTGGTTTTAGTGAGAAATCTTAAAATTATAAGCAATAGTTTTAATTTAATGTTCATAGATACTGCTAATAATTTTCAAAACCATTCACAAAAAGAAAAAATTTAGCAAGAAATTATTTTCTCCCGCGGTAGACAATAATTGTTCATAGATACTGCTAATAATTTTCAAAACCATTCACAAAAAGAAAAAATTTAGCAAGAAATTATTTTCTCCGGCGGTAGACAATAATTATTCGCTTCAAGAAATCTTTTTTCTGCGTAGAACCTGCTAAATAACCTATTTTATTTTAATCATTTGCACATAACTGTCGACCTGAACAACTGAACTACATTAACTTTGAGGCCAGAAAGCGATATTTAGTTGTAAAAAACAGTTTGTTTTCATCGTAATACTTTGCGTAATTCGTGATAACGATCAATGCTGACCGATTTTACGAAACGTTTTCCGACAAAAGGTTCTTTGTGGTTGTGAATTACATAAACATAGAGAAGGGCTTTTAAGAAGTGTGGTTTGAAGCAAAATCAAAAAAATATTTAATAAAATTTGTGTTGATTTTTGTTGTATAAAAACGAAAGTCAGGAAGTTTTTGGGGGAGGCCTATGAGCAGCAGTGGACGTCCTATGGCTGATATGAAAACGAACCATCTTGTCGCATCTGTATAACAGTACATTTCACATTGCATCTGTCTCTTTGAGACTTGAATATATTTTATACTAGCGACCCGCCCCGGCTTCGCACGGCTATATTATGCATTTATTGTACATA
This sequence comes from Idaea aversata, assembly GCA_907269075.1. NCBI lineage: Eukaryota > Metazoa > Arthropoda > Insecta > Lepidoptera > Geometridae > Idaea > Idaea aversata. Next base: position 12,947,219 of record OU026087.1, read on the forward strand.
TAAACCTTCCTCTTGAATCACACTATCTATTAAAAAAAACCGCATCAAAATCCGTTGCGTAGTTTTAAAGATTTAAGCATACAAAGAGATATAGGGACAGAGAAAGCGACTTTGTTAACTATGTAGTGATACCCGCAAGTCTACCGGCACTTTAGCCTTAAAATTGAAACCTAAATTAAGTAAGTTACATGTTTGTTCGGCTATATCAGTTTGGCGTATGAATATAATATTAGCACTTACGACTTATCAGTCTACACATGCAGTTTTGATTTCAATTGCATAATATCAAGCAAGAGATACAATTTAGTGACAACAACTTCGCTTAAAACTGATACTCGTAATTAATAATTCATAGTATTCGAAACTAGCTGCATGTAATTCGTATTAAAGCTTCAATTCGCTTGGCAAGTTAATTACTAAGGACTATGAGAAGCAAAGTTCTAAGAACTTTCCGAATGAATGTGGTTAATTTAACGGTTCCTTTTGAACAGTTGTGCAATCTTTGAAACATTTGTTGGCAGTTTTACCACAGTGTTACTGGGAAGTTTGGAAAACTCCATTTTACAATATTTGAATTTGTAAGATACCTTGCAATTAGATTTGAATAAATGGATGAATTAAACTCGCTTTGAAAAGTTATAAAAACTACATACCAGCAGCGAAGGGTCCATACAAGTCGATTCTTTCGGTTTACCTTTACAGATTCATCAGGCATAGGTGCAAAAGGCAAACGGTCAACGTGATTGGTCGGGTTTTCGCAATCCAACAGTATTAACTAATCGTATCTAAAAATGTTACTGCTACAATTACATAAGTGTATTTTTTTGGGAGTTCCGCAGCTAAAAAGGTAGAAAAGCAACCCTTATAAGATCACTTTCTTGTTCGTCTGTTTTTCAGTAGAACTCAATTTCGCGTGATTTTATCTATTGATGTTATATCGGCTTACCTTCAAAGAAATTTCACCCTTTGCTACCTAGTTCAGTCAAGCCTTTTGTTTGTTTGATCTACATCTTGAAGTTCTGAAAATTGAGCTTACTCATTATAAAATAGAATTTCTTTGGGTTATATTACTTTAACGGGTACCACCAGTCTTATACCTTCGCTACCTAGTTCAGTTGTGTTTCAGACAAGCATTTTTTTAGTCAAGCATTTTTTTTTGTCAAGCATTTTATTTTGTTTGATCTGCATCGTCAAGTTCTGAAAATTGAGCTTACTCACTAAAAAATAGAATTTCTTCGGTTTAAATTACTTTAACGGTTACCTCTTATAAAAACAGCTAATCATCGCCTTCAAATGTACAAACCAGTTGCGTGTTGGATATGTTTTCCCATGTAGGCTAGGAGTACCATGGTCGGCCGGGGTCAACGCCCTATCCCCTCTCAAGGGCCCTGCTCTGCAACATCTCTCCTATTGATTGCTTGATTCATCCGTGTTCATTCTTGGTGTTTCAGAAAGCTTTCGCTATTTGCAATATTTTACCTTTTTATCTTTTCAAAGAGTTCAGATGAATTCTCATGGATGTATCCTTTTGGTTTGGTTCAATGGATTTTCTTGTTTGCTTCAAATCAAACCTTTTTGTGTTTGTTTTCTTTTAATATTTTCAGCGCTTAACTACATCTTTTTATCAGTGGTTTTGACGTAGATTTTATTAGTAGGTTTTATTACCCAGTCTATCCTGCGTTACTGACCCAATCATATTTTATAGCTTATTCTGACATTTAAAAAAAGAGTTACATAAGCAGGCTAGGGTCGACTCGTTTTTCTTGTAAGCACTGAAAAATTACATCAGAAATAAAGGCATTACGTATGGTAGGTATATTGGTAGGTATACCTAAACAGTCATCAATTGCTGCGTAACATCACTCTTCTTTATTTAGGTACAACACAAAAACGTAAAGTGAGAGTCTATCATTTGTATTCTTCAAAACTTCATTCTTCAGACTCTTTGTATTTCAATTGTGACTTGCGATATTACATAAAGGAGTCTTAACGATCACTTCCTCATTCATTAACATCTTTTTAACTTCTTTTATTGATAAGTTTTTTGTATTATTTGATTGTTATTCAATATACCTATACCTACTCATATCATACAAACGCGGGCAATGGATAAATTCACTAGCACCAATAACTTTTTAAAAACTTTACTTTTAAAATGGCTTTTCTCATATTCGCGGCGCTGTGATCTAATTCCAGGGTCCAACAACCATTTTTTTCTTCTTCTATATTGCCTTTTTAGAGAAGGCAAAAGGTTAATAATTAGCTCATACAGCTTCGTTACATAAATATATAGCTCATACACTTCATTTATTTTTACTGGCCATAAATATCTTTCTTTTTTAAAATCCTGTATCGAACTGAGTCTATCGGGGTATATTGGAACTGGCCTTTTTTTAAAGCCATAAAAGCTTACTAATAATAATACTTAAGTACTTACTTACTTAATAATACGTTCCTACTAATTATCAAATACTTAATAGTTACTGACTTGAAGACAAAATCATTCATATTTAACTTCACATTAAACCAGTCAATCTTTTCACAAACCATCATTTTTAAAACAGAACGTTGAGTGTATGCAAAATACTGTTATTTTACAATTTGCCATGGCCGTGGTAGTTGACCATTCTCGTGATGGGTCACGTGAAAGTAAAATAACATTCTATGAACAGTCATTACACCTTGTTATTAAGATTTACATATTCGGAGGTCCGATCGGGCACGAATTTTAAAATTGCCAAATACATATCTCAGATTATGGGGCATAGACATGCCTGTTGGTGGTAGATAATTATAATATTATCTATATGTATGTTAGTCTGTAAGGTATATATTTTATATGGGTCTGTACTTATTTATAAGGCTGTTACCTGAAATAAATGATTAATTATTATTATTATAACTAAAATTGTCAATTAATGCATTGAAAATGTTTAATTAGTGCTGTTGAGTTTACAATTTGTGCTCGTAAGTAAGTTTTTTCTAATTTTTCCTTATAAAACAAAGTCACTTTCTCTGTCCCTATATCCCTATGTATGCTTAAATCTTTAAAACTACGCAACGGATATTGATGCGGTTTTTTTAATAGATAAAGTGATTCAAGAGGAAGGTTTATATGGATATAATACATGCATAATATAGCCGTGCGAAGCTACGACTGGTCGCTAGTTTTGGTATAATTTGATGACAACAATCCTTGTTGTTTCTAAGCCTCCTACATTTTAAGCGGAAATCACCTCTATCGTCTTTTTAAATGTATTTTTTTATCGAACGCAAATTTAGAAACCACAAAGAATTCTTCAAGCTACCTATTATAGAAAGTTTTGAGTGTGATGCTTTGAGAGATTTATAATTATCATAAAATGAAGATGTATTGCACAACAGCATAATCCTTATACATCAATACATGGATGGAAGGTATTGTATGTATATCTATGATGCACAATGCAAGGGCTACATCCGCTGATTTAATTGACTCAACGTTTCACTGACCTCTTTGACCCACCAATCATTGCAATACGACCTCTTTTATTTAACTACTCTCTTGTATTAAGTATATCTTACGACCATGGACCTAGACCGAAATATTGACAATATTTCTAATTTTCTGATTCTAACCAATCTATTCTCAAGCCTTGAACATAAAACTTCTTCAATGAGTAACTTTCTAAAACTTGTTAAATAAATGTGTAGATAATATATAAGATAAGTGAGGTAGGTTTTAGCTTTCTTTCCTTTTACAGTCGGATTTCCTTCTATATTATCCAAAAAAGAACAAAGTAACGTATGAAAAGGATACATTAATTACCTGTTTTTGATTTATAATGCGTAAAATCGGATACTTAAGGATAATTAATTAGCAAGTTTTTACCAATTATGTTTACTAATTATGTTTAGCAATATACCTGCTAAATAGTAGAGTAAGTACCTAATTAATTAGGTACTAATTTAAGTATTTATACAAGCACAAACAAGCACTGTCCCGCATTTTCAATTGCATATCTATTATTATAGACAACTCAGAAAATAACATTGGAAAATAACTCTCTTTCTCTCTTTCATGTAAATCTCTGAAGCCGTTTGACCGTAAAGTGGGAAGAAATAAACAATTTTATATACGTATTTAAAATACATATTAACTAGAGTTTCGTATCATTACATAGTGTAAAACAAAGTCACTTTCCGCTGTCTGTCTCTATGTATGTTTAGATCTTTAAAACTACGCAACGGATTTTGATGCGATTTTTTAATGGATAGAGTGAACCAAGAGGAAGGTTAACATGTATAATAACATGCATAGTATGGAGCGGGTCGCTAGTATATCTATAAAAAGTATCCTTGCCCCTTATCTGAAAAAAAAACTGTAGAAAAATAGGAACTTATCTAATGTAGGTATACAGATAAAACTTACTACCCTTTCGCTTTTACAGAATAGAACAACAAAAGCTCTTCCAATACCTCTTTCTGACATATAAACTTATCTCGTACGCTACAAAAATAAATGTACCTATCCACAACCTTCTAAGTGACATCGAGTACATGTAGGTAGTTTGGTAGAACGTTCTACGTATCTACGCATCCGGTGCAAACGATCCCCTCCTGCCACTCGACTCTCGAGCTCGACACACGAGTCTTCCTCCGTAATTTGTGTGGCTGTCTAGCTAGTAAAGTGACGTTTGGTAAAATGGATCTGAAATAAGTATTTTTTTGTGGGAGATGAATTTACGCGATCTGTATGAGAGGAATAAATATACCTACGTAATGAATGATGATATTTTTATAGTAGGTAGATCAGTTTGTATATTTGATATTACCAGCAGCGCTCCGCGGTTTCATCCGCGTAAACTCCCGATCCCGTGGAAATATCGGCAAAAAAGGCTATTTTACTCTTAATTAATAAATGTATCCTAATTACAAGTTTTATCAAAATCGGTCCAGTAGTTTCGGAAACTATTCGTTACAAACAAAAAAAAAATTTTTTTAATCTTTTTTCTAAATCTTTCTTTTTTTTTTTCTTCTTTTTTTTATAATATTCGTATAGATAGAGTATATATATATATATATATATATATATATTTTTGTTTGTTACGAATAGGCTCTGAAATCACTGGAACGATGTTCATAAACCTCGGTAAGAGGATACATCGGAATTTACACAAGTAGGTAAAACCGAGCGCTGCTAGTAGTAGATGAACTCATGATATCCAATTCAGTGTCAATGAATGATGTTGCGGTTTCCTGCCCACAACAACCTGCTTTGAAACGAGTCCAAAGCCACCGACAAAATAAAGAAAAAACAGATTAAAGTTCCTATCAACCTACTTTGAAAGTGACTTTTACACTGAGGCCCTACATACAGTAATTATACGAAACATATCTCTACCTAAGCGTTTTGTGTTCAATAGCGTAACAAATTCCAAGAAGCCAACGTCCTAATGTCTCATTTGTTAATGCATCAGGTCAACAAACATCTAACGTCATTCACTGACAGACTGAACTATAGCATGAAATCGTAATTTGATTTGACCTTTATATTAACAGTTTAAAATATTTGTTACAGACAACGCACTCGTTCATACGAGTCAGATGATAACGAGCGGGGTGCGTGTGAGTGGTGCGAATACGCCCTGGTCATCACTCTAGCCACGATCCTCTTGATCGGCGTGTCAGCGCTGACTATCTTCTGGGTGTTCTACTATCGTGAGGGATATGCATGGGCTGATGATACCCCCGATAAGCAGTTCAACCTCCATCCAACGCTTATGGTGGCTGGTTTCATCACTTTTAGTGGATTCTGTAAGTATTTTGAATTTTTCATAACTTTTGACTACTCTATCAAATGCATTTATGTCGTAGGAGTAAGGTATTTGTACCTGTAGATCTTTGAAAACCATTGGACAGATAAAGATTTCCAGTTTCAAACAGAAATCTAGGGGTCTTCAAGTCGCGAGTGAATAGGTATCTTCTAGGAAGGTGTGTTTCATCTTAGGCCGTATCGTCACCTACCATCAGGCAGATGTGATAGTGGTCAAACGCTGACCTATCATGTAAAAAAAATTACTTATATTTTTGCCATTTGTTAAACCTCAATTATTTATCTTCCTTCTAGCGGTCATCCTGTACCGCATCTGCCGATGCTTCCGCCGCATCTACGTCAAGCTGCTTCACGCCATCTTCCATGCGCTGGCGTTCCCCTGCATCGTGATTGGATTCCTGGCCGTGTTGGACTACCACAACAAGAAAGGCATCAACAACTTCTACTCATTGCATAGCTGGATCGGTTTCGTTGCTATGGGACTGTTTGGAATACAGGTAAAATTAACTTAAGTGTTCTAAACATTAAAAACTTAAGCGTTGAATTAAAAACGTTAAAGAACTTTAATTCCCTTTAATTTCAATAATTTTAATTTTGTGACGACCCAGTTGGCACCATGGTCACCATGCCGGACTGCCAAACACAGGGTTGCGGGTTCGATTCCCGCCTCAGACATGTATTTATGCTTAGATATTTGTCTGTGGTCTTGTTGTTTCTATGTATTAAAAGTATATATTTACAAAAGAAAAGTATATAAGTAGGATATTCGTTGTCTAGCACCCATAACACAAGTCTAGTTACTTAGCTTGAGGCTAGATGGCGATGTGTGGAATGTCCTGCAATATTTTATTTTTTATTTTTGTTAGGAATAAAACCCTCATATGCCTAAATGATCCTGTCTAAAACTCAAGAAGGTATAAAAGAATGAGGATGTTCCAAAGGTCCAAGTTTTATGTATATAAAAGACTAGCTTTTGCCCGCGACTTCGTTCGCGTAAAAGTCGATATGGACCAAGAAATCACGTTCTCCCATACAAACTTTGCCCCCCTTTTTCACCCCCCTTAGGAGTAGAATTTTGAAAAATTCTTTCTTATCGGATGCCTACGTCATACAAAGAACACATCCAAGTTTCAGGTCTCTACGATCAGCGGTTTAGGCTGTGCGTTGATCGGTCAGTCAGTCATTCAGGACAAAGCATTTTATATGTATAGAGATAAATAGAACTTGGACCTTTAAAATATCGAAGCACTAGGTAATTGTTGGCCAGATAACAATAACTGTAGGCAGTTTGTTGCCGGCAAAGCTAATATTAGAGCAAAGGACGCACGGTTAATTAAACAATTTGATGAATAATACGACCGATATTAAACCGCGTCACTGGGTTTTGGAGAGGCGGTGAACAGTTAAATTCAATGAATTCACGTCACAGTGCACTGAGTCAAGGTCGTTTCGGGTACCCAAATTGAATTTGGTCCTAAAGTAGACGTCGTTTGATAAATTATAGCGACAATAGAAAGTTTAAATATATGGTTTTACTAAGTCAGTGGTTATTGGTGAAGGTTTAGGAATATTTTTCCAAGTTTTGGTAGATGTTGAGTAGTGATAACAATCTATCTGATCCCTTGATTAAGGAAAAGCACTTGTTTCCTAATCCAATTAGGATAGGAACCTTGATTAACATGCGAATCCTTATTAGAAAACGGCCATGGATTTAGGTTCCTTCAAACAAACAGGTAGACATGTAGGTATTGTTTGCACAGTGACGAAGAAAAATATTAAGGGAAAATTTGTGAATGCGAAATATATTCATCAATACTTGATACCTACCTAAATGATGGATGATTCTACTTTTATACCGCAGCGTTGTGACTTGAGTAATTGATCACGAAAAAAATCTATCATAAGTGTTTCTTACCTTGGTTCGAAATATACTCGCAGAAAGAAAGAAAGAAAGAAAGAAAGCATTTATTGAGTACAAACACACGACAAACACAAGAATGAAGAAATGAACATGACAATGAAAATTAATTACAAAACAAAAAAAAGTGGTAAAGAAAAAAAACAAACAAAATATATGAGGAGTCGTGTGCTGACCCAAATGGGTCGACCTCAGCTAAAAACTGCAGCCAAGCATGCTTAGCTGCAGCGCTGGTCTTCCGGCCAAACCCATCCAGCAAGAGCTAGCCATCTAGCTAGCCAGCTAGATTAAAATAGCGCCCCCTCCGCTCTTGACACTACAAAAATAAGTAGGTAGGTATATATATATATATATATATATATATATATATATATATATATACATCCAGGTATAGTTATTACGTCCATGCTAAGACACTGACTTACGGCGTCCACCACTTCCACTGGCATTATCGGCAAAGTTTATGTGAATGTTGTCTTCTTTATCACATGCCATATTCCTGTGCATCTTATATTTACAAAAAGTAAGAAATTGTGGATATTCACATTCCTTTTATTCTGGTATACTTGGTACGTCATGTACATTTTCACGTCCTAGCGTATATTTTTTATATATGCTAATTAATAATGATGCTCTTATTGAGTCCTGGAGTACTTAATATTGATTGCGCGTCCTCAAATATACCTACTGACTTACGGCGTCCACTATTGCCACTGGCATTATCACCAAAGTTTATATTATAATTGAGGTAACAATACAATAGGGTATTACCGACCATGCAAAAGAAGAACCATGCTAGAATAAAAGTATAATTTCATCATGAAAGACGGATTTGTAAAAGCAGAAAGTACAAACCAATCTTCCACGGATAAATACATTGATGGTGGCGAAATTTTCTCATGCAATCCCGATATCTGTTCTGCCGAATTGAGGAAAATGTTAAAATATCTATGTAAGTACTTATCGTATCAACTTATGTTTAAAAATAACAACACATTATGATTATTTTTTATGTTGCGATCGCTATCTAACCTAACCTATTACAATTAGTTTTCAGATCCGGATCCAGAAGGGAATCTTACAGAGATGACGCTCTATTGGCTATGTGCAGCTCAAGCGGCATCAAAGCACATGCATCGTCAAGTGCACAATATGCCCCTGACACAAAGTGCGTTTTAAACTCTAACAGCCGTACTCGGGAACGTCAAAACTATACTTTACTTTTATTTGTGCCAAGTAGAAATGAAACTTCACTATGCTTAAGTACATGGGCTAGATATAGACTTGTTATGTAGATTTAACTTTTGTTTTTTCAAATTCCATAAAGAATAAATGGATAACACTCTAAATTCATTTGTATGGAAAACAGGATCGACCAGCGGAACCTTAAGTATAGTTTTGACGTCTCTGAGTACGGCTGTTAGTGCTATTGTCAACGAAAGCAGAAGAGACTGTTACCAGTGTTAGTTAAGTGCCACAACTGCCCCGCATCTAGTTTCTCTAGTGTAGTTATATAAGTGTCATATAGTTATATAATAACTTACATAATTAAACTTATAATAAAGGTTTTATTATATTTTTTATTTTAATTTTCTAACCCTAAAGTGTCATACCCCATTCTACACCCCTATGTCCGCAACCCCCCACCGATCAGACCGATGTTCTATTTGTGGCTTATTTTTTTCATATTTTTTATGCTTGTTTTAGGCTTTTTACGTTCATTCATACTACTTTTATTATTTTGTGTAGAGGGTTTTTTAAATTTTTAATTTAATTTTTTATTTCATCCTTTTTGTTGGGTTGGACTTTTTAATTTTCTTATTTCATTTATTTTTTTCTTGCGATTTAGGATTCAGGCTCTGGATTCAGGTAGATACTTAATTTGGTGTAAAAAAATAACAATGATTAATTTACAGTTAAATAATATTTTAATCTCAAAATTTAGGTGAAAAATTTAAAATTAATTTTTTAAAATAATTACTTTAATATCAAAAAAGCACCCTAGTTTTCAATCGAAAATTCTCGCGTCAAAATATCACCTTTTTTAATTGAAAATTAGGGTGCTTTTTTGATATTAAGTTAAAATAAGGCGAAAAAAATAAATATTTTAAATCAAATAAATTACGGTGTATTTGGGACATAATAAGGTAAGTTTTCACCAAATTTCGTAGAAAAAAAAACATTTTTGAAAAAGATAAAAATAAAAAACAAAAAACTTGGTTATTTGAATTTTTCACCTAAATTTTGAGGTTATGTGAAAAAATTGTTAAAACAAAAGTTGTAGATCTTTTTATTACCTACAACTTTGCCATTCATTTTTTTTCCATAGGACTTGTAGTTTTGCCGGAAATCAAGATAAACCATTTTTTACCCTCCCACTTCCCGAACTCGGATCGACCGTAATTTATTTTTCCTTTCATTTTTATCATATTCCGCTCCTTTTCTAATGGGTTTCATCCTACTGTGATTTTTTTTGGTTTCAAAAATTATCGACCCTGGTCTAAAGGAGGAGTGTTCTCGACGGCTAGGTGAGCAACTTTTGTTCTACGACTTTTGGAAATTTAACCTTTTTTTTTTCGATAATTCCAAGGGAATTTTTAATTAAAAATCAGCTGTTTCATACAAAAACTTCTAAAATTTTTTTCGAATTTCCAAAAGTCGTAGAACAGGGGTTGATCACTTAGACGTCTAGAACACCCCATTTCGTATTAAAACCCCTTTGCTGGAACACGTATTTGGCAAAACAATTCTTGAATGAAACTTTAATTTTCGGGCTAAATTAAACAATAAAATTATAAAATGGTCAACGCCTAGTTCTAAAATAACGTCAAGGTAACTAATGCTTTTATTTGGTAAAACAATAAAACTCTAGATTAAAACTTTAAGTTTAAGACAAAATTAAACAATAAAAATTATATCATAAGCAACGTCTTGTTCTAAAATAACGTCAAAGTAATTAACACTCATATTTGGTAAAACAATTCTGAATAAAAACTTTTCGCTAAAATTATCACACAGAAAAAAATCAGCTGTAGGTAGTATACATTTTGTCGAAGGTACACCACTCTAATCTATTCATTCTAGATTTTTTAGCGGCAAAATTTATAGTTGAGTTCTACTACTGCTATTTATACTTTAATGTGAGTACATTAAAACATACGACTCTCACGCCCCTCCCCCCGTTGAAAAGTGTCCCGTTTTACAGTTTTTCTCAATTTTCAGGAAAACGATACAAGCTGGGTCGGAGTGGTCGGGGACGAAATTATTTATTAATAAATTACCTATAAATAAGTACTAATATTTATTTTGATACGAGTTATGGTTTCCAAGCTATGATACGTCAAAGTTGACGAAAAAATTTTTTTTTTGCTAATAATGATATTCATTCAACGTAACCAGCCCAGTATTTCCCGAGTTATTTTGCTAAATGCTGATTTTTCGTCACCTTTGACGTATAATAGTTTGGAAATTATAACTCGTATCAAAATGAATGTTTGTACCTATTTATAGGTAATTTAATAATAAATAATTTTGTATTTGACCACTTTGACCTGGCTTGTATCGTTTTCCTAAAAATTAAAAAAAAAATAGAACTGTGTTGAAAAAATCTTTACGTAACTCCATAATTCATCAGACGTCCGCTCAGTAGGTACTCCAGTAGGATGGTATATTCACGATATTCATCACAATTTAGTCTACGCAAAATTAGTCACATCCGTTCGTACAGGATACTACAGCGTCCGCAAAGTTCACGAGCAGAATGAAACGATGGCCGCGCGCGGCAAGCCTCATAGTCTCAACGGTCAAAGCGCCTGAGCGGCAACGTCGCATTTCTTTTGTTTCTAACCACACGCACTGCACGAAGTGGCAACAGCATATTTGTGAGTAGACGCAACATTATCGGCCAAATGTACGGAAAAATACACCCAGAAAATATACAGCGACGCAGCGCCGCTATCGGATAATTGGCGAACTATATTATACTCGTCCAGAGACTCTGGAAGTGAAAATGCGTCTCACTGATTTTTTTACTATAGATACCCAATACCTATAGCTATGTAATAGAGGTGAAATCAATCTTGCGTCCGTATACCGGACGCCGTAAGTCGGTGGACGCAATATTACTATGGGATTTTTTGAGGCTGGATGCAATAAGTATTGCAAGTTATAAATAGATATATATATATATATAATGACTTAAATCTACATATTAACTAATATAACATAATATCTACATAATACATATAACTACATAAATATACAAAACTAAATAATACAATGATAAATCAATTACAAGACCTAAATAATAATAAGCATAGAATATTAAAAATATATACTTAATAAAGTGCTCTGTGGTAAAAAATAAATACGAAAAAATTGAGCTCCTGACCCTAAAAAAAAAAAAAAAAAAAACTATATAAACAAAAACGTCAATGTCAAAAACGACGTGACAGTGACGCAACAGCACGGAATGAAAGAAAGAAAGAGGTTACTGCTGCCTTAATTTCAAGTTTTCAGGATCAATTATTATTGTTATGCACCTATAGTGTCCCATACTCCCACTGCAGGGGAAAAGCGTCTCTACTCCCCTTCCACTGATCGCGATCTTGTGCGAGGAATTGCCAATCTGCCAGTTTGTCTAAGTCATCTCGCCACCTTCGACAGGGTCTACCAGGAAGTCATCTTCCGTATGTTTTCCATTGTGTTTTTAATTCCAAAATGTATTGTGTTTTCAGTACGCAGTCGGTTTCTTCAGCTTCTTGTTGTTGTTAATCTGCAATAAGGGTACCGCCGGTTTCCGTGCCTCGTTAGTACCAGTCCACGCCGCCTTCGGAATCCTCACCTTCGTTCTGGGAGTTGCTGCTTGCCTCACTGGTCTCACTGAGAAGGCCATCTTTGCACTTGGGTACGTAGACAGTTGCTTTAAACGAGCGCGTTTGAACTTTGCATGTGGTTGATAAGGGATGTGTTACTCGAATGGCATATGCATTGAGATCAACGCTTACACATACAATGGTCAAGTGTGTTTTATATAAATTATCAATAATTTCTAGCAATCAGTGCACAGAACACCATTTTCGTCCATAACAACGCTTCACTAGCATGTTACACGTTTTTCGTTTGCAAATTGTTTAATCCTAGTTACCTTGGTCAATACTTCAAAAACTTTGGCGGAATAAATTCACTAGACTAACTGCCAAAAGACTTTCAAGCAAAACTTTGGTATTGAAATCGTTTCGAAGGAAAACTCCTTAAACTCCTTCGAACTGGCCTTTCATAAAAACTTATAGCATTTTAATGGTAGTTTGGGTAAACGCCAACTATTCTTATCTCTAGTAATTGACCAAGCATTTTATCTTTGAATTCATAAAAATTCTTTGCAATGGGTGTATCCCACTATTTCTTTTATGAATTTACATTGATTGAAATACCTACTGGGACAAGTTCTCACACTATTTCTATTGCTGACGGTGAAAATATTATACATAAAATATTCATATAATTTTCCATTGCTCAATATCTCTTTAGAATTTTATTTAGCATTAATTTAATTCGGTCGCCTTAAATATTAAGGTGAAAGGGTACTGGCGCTCTCTCCATACAAACGTAGTCGATTGTTTCCTTCCTGGATAATGATACTAGAGCAAATATTTTTGTTGCATTAAACCTATAATTGCCATGACTATGCCCATATGTCTTGATTTTTTTCATTTTCCAATTATCATAGAAAATAAGATTTCAAAATTAAAAAACAAAACATAGGGGCATGGTCTTGTCTGTTATAAGTTTTATGCAACAAAAATATTTGCTCTAGTGTCATTATCCAGGGAGGAAACAGTCGATTACGTTTGTATGGAGAGAGCGTCCGATACCCTTTACTCTTAAACATATTCTCAAATAGCACAACTGCGTTTTGTTCCGCAATGGAAATAATGGGATTATAATTTGGAAAAAAATGCTTGTCCCACTTTTTCCATCTTGTATTTCCATGGAAATAATGGGATACACCCTTTACAATAAGAACTTTCGTAAGTTTTGAGGTTACTTATTTGGCTATGATTGTTACTTGTCTGCTTATGTGAATGTATGCTTGTACGTTTGTCCATGTCCGTATTTCGCAGCAGTGACCGGTACAGCAACATGGTCGACGAAGGGATCATCATCAACGCAATAGGGGTCGGAATGATCGCCATCCTCGCTGTCATTATGTATATACTATCCAGGGATAAGTTCAGAGCTGTTGAGACCAGAGACGGTAGATTGAGGGCATCTGTTGATCTCTAGATAGATACTTTATGAACGTAATTATGGAAGGTTTCCTGATCAAACTTAAGGGGTACCTGCGTTCTCTCCATACAAACGTAGTCGACTGTTTCCGCCCTGGATAATGACACTAGCACAAATATTTTTGTGCCATAAAACCTATAACTGCCATGACTTTGCCCCTATTTTTTGTTTTTTTTTTTCATTTTCTAATTATCATAGAAAAAAAAATGTTTGTCAGTTATAAGTTTTAAGCACCAAAAATATTTGCTCTAGTGTCATTTATCCAGCGAGAAAACAGTCGACTACGTTTGTAATAGTTTGTATGGAGAAAGCCCCCGGTACCATTTCCTCTTAACTAATTATTTATGACGGTTAATTCTCAAGCAAAAAACAATATGCCATACAAACATAATGAAAACAAAATTTTAAACCTTCACACGAATTGTCTGACAAAACATTCTACAATTGAATTCATAACATACTACCTATTGCATATAGGTACATCGATAATCAAAATATTTTAAACTAGCAGCGCGGTTTCACCTATATAACTCCCGATCCCGTGGGAATATCGGGATAAAAAGTAGCGTATGTTACTTGCAATGAATCAACGTATCCTCATACCGAGTTTTATTAAAATTGGTCCAGTAGTTTTGGAGCCTATTCAATTCAAACAAACAAACCATAAAATCTTTTCTCTATAAAATATTAGCATAGACAAGTCAATAATAATATAAACAAATATATTATGACATGACGACGACAGCTTACAGCGCCATCTAGCCCCCAAACTAAGTAACTAGGCTTGTTACGAGTGCCAAACATACAGAATACCTTTTTAACCGATTTCAAAAAAAGAAGGTTCTATTTTTGACGACCCAGTTGGCACAATGGTCACCATGCCAGACTGCCAAACACAGGGTTGCGGGTTCGATTCCCGACTCAGACAATTATTTATGCTTAGATATTTGTCTGTGGTCTGGGTGTCTGTATGTATATTAAGTATATATTTACAAAAGAAAAGTATATAAGTAGTAGGTATATCCGTTGTCTAGCACCCATAACACAAGTCTAGTTACTTAGCTTGGGGCTAGATGGCGATGTGTGGAATGTCCTGCAATATTTATTTATTTATATTTTGTACATTATGTTCATACCTATTAAACGTATAAAAACACCCAGAAATAAATATTTGTTGATACATACAAGTATTTGATCCACGGCAGGGATCGAATCCGCAACTTTCTGCTGCTAGTATTAGCTCAGGTCGTCAAATGATCACAATATATCAAATTCTAAGACTAAGTTAGGTATTTAAGTTTATTTTAAGTAAATAAACGTTTAATTTAAGTAAGTATGTTACAATGAAATAAACGGAAACCATCGAGGCTTAAAAATAGCATATTTGGTCTGTATCAGACCAATAAATGTACAAAACAAGTTAGAAATGAAATATTTTATTAAATTAGGTACCGTATTAGACAAGAATAATTGTATTTGTTGAATAAAATAAATGTATTAATCGATAAATATTTGTTTTAATTCACTGCTTTGGTAATGTTGATGCATGTAGTTATTATAAATTAACATTCATATCATCCAATATCATACTTAAACTAAGCTGCATGATTTTAATAAAGCTTCTAACAATATTTAGTTAGTAATTCAGCTTTTCATTATTAATTTAGCTATGCTATAAACTAGATCTTATAACAAATATTTAAAGGACATTAACTATTTATAAAGAGCGTTTGGCTCTCATCCCATCGTAATAAAAACCTTTATTTTTCAATATTTAATTTTTACAAGAAGTTCTAAATCTGATAAATTATATAAATAAATAGTTTATTATACGTATTAAACGTATAATTTTATTTTTATTGAGGTCTCTGGTATACCTTAATTATGTCCCAAACTAATAATAACTGCTTTAAAAATCTAACTGTATTTACTATGAATACTAACATGGGTGCATGCGGTGTGCAGGAGCGAGACCTATGCTACTCTGGGGAACGAAGCCATCGTGATCAACGCCATCGGCATGTCAATCGTCGCAGTTGCTATTGTGGTGCTCTACACGGTCCGCGGTACTGGAGGATACCGCCTTAAGAAGGTTGCCGCTCAGCATCCCAGCTAAACGACTAGCGTACAAGAATTTGGTGACAGATTTTAATTTAAAACTTTGTTCTGAGCGTTACAACGAAGATTTCGTACTGATATGGCTGGGTTTCTTTTGGACCAAATTTGGTCAGTGTTCTTTATTAATTGGTCATGAATTAAATCAAATTAAACTGTTGATTTGTTTGGCAGCTACGATTTTTCGGGGTGAGTCCATTACTTGATTTGAGGGTATATCTGGTATCTTTAAGTTGGAATTTGTCACCAAATATCTAAAATATTACTTTAGATTCGTTTTATGCGAGAAAAAAAAACACCATGACTATCTAAGGAATAGGTAGGTATTAAGCATAAAATCGAACGTCTCTTCCAATATGTCATTCATTAATTATTTAAGTTCATACATTTTATTAATGAACTTCATGTGAAATTGTTTCAATTATTGTAACAGAGTTTACAATTACTATTTAGCTCAATTTGTTAACTTTAGGTTAAACAAATATTGTGGTGAAATTAGGTTGTGCGTTATTCATTGGTACCTACATTAGATAAAAAAATTATTGTGAGTTGATTCCGTCTTGGTCAAAATTCGACTGATGTTGAAAACGTATCATTTTGTTGTTTCAAGTTAATTGAACCTCTTATCGTTGTGTCAGTTTATGTATAACTAAAATAAATATAAATAACCACATTGTAATGTAAACGATAGGTACTTGATTGTACTCGCTATTCTGTGGTAAAGTTACGATTAGAGTACCTTAAGTAGATACTCTTAGATGGTAATGTGCGAGCTGATTTTGGATAAGAAAGGTTTGATCAACATAATCACTCAGATTCCTTCACATTCATTCAACCAGAGGCCATATATCCGATACTGTATTACGTATCGCGAGTAGATATTAAGCTTTAGCATTAGACGTAATCTGTATATATTTTTTAATCTAATTTAATGTAATGTGCGAGTGTTCGATAGATGTAGAATGTGACCGAGTAGCAACCATTTAACTATTTAATTATAGTATATTTGTAATGTAGAGATACGTTTCATATGTTTTTATTAGACGCATAACATCTACTTTCACGTGAAAGTGACTAATAAAAACTGTGGAAAAAGTAATAAAAAATATTTGAATATGTTTACATTTGCATATGGTAAGGTAATATAAGACGAGTGTTCATCCATGTTGCCAAATTTGATGTAAAATCTTGTGGTCGGTGTCAGTTATTAAATTAAAAAGGTACCATTTACACGACATTTAAAAGCATGTTTATCAATAATTTAAGGGTAAAAGCTCAAAGTGTTTTAATTTCACGAGGTACCTACGCATTTTCATTCTTATGTATAAATATCTACTATTTAATTATACAAAACACGTATGTCTAAGAAATCAATTTTATAAAATAGCATTCCAAAAAAAACATTCTATGAATTTTTAAATTAATTTTTCGAGACTATACATACAACCCGTTAAGACTGGTTTCATGTAGGTACTTTTTGTAACTGGTTCTGCGGTCGTTTCCACTATCCAGATATATTTATTCGTATTTACAATTATTAAATATTCCAGATTTTTGTGGATCCCTTTTCGAACGATGGGGCCAAGTTTTTATAATTATAGATTTTTCCATTTGTACGCAGCGCGTTGTTTTCTTATATAGACCTTTTCAGATAACACTATAGGACCTAACAAGAATTATAGCCAAGAGTAGTTAAGGTACCTACTTATAAATTTGATATTGTTGTATATTTATCGATAGCAATAATTAAGGTGCATTATTCGAGCAATTTCAAGCTATTCAAAGTGTAGCAACTTAGCACGATTGTGGAGTGATTTTTCTCCAATTTTAAACCGTCATTTATTTGATGTTTGTGGCTTAAGTTGTTTGGAATTAAGCGATTTAGTTGTTCGTATAAATGCACCTTTGATTTATAATTCAGCTGTAAGAAATATTTTAAAAGGCAGAAGGCCATTTTACTATTAGCCCCTTTTCCCTATGTTAATGATTAATGTAATTAATTAGTTAGGTATCTGATTTTGTAGTTGTGTTGAATATTGAAATATAATTTCGCATACAATTTATGTTAACTGCAGTTGTATTGGTTAGTAATGAATTTTATCACTGTTTTACATTTTGAAATATTTATACGGCATACATAATGGTACATTAAAATACTTGTATTAAATTTATGAGTGGTTTTATTTACAGCTTTCCCTATTTTCCGGATATAAAGTGCCCATTCTCTGTATTCCTAAAACGCAATAAAGGCCAAACGAGAGGTACGCGTATTTATTGAGACTTAGGTCTAAAGTTAATATAGAACTAGTAAGGTGCTCTAATTGACATTGCTCAGGGTGAAGGAATATATCGATAAAATCCGCGGCTTAGTTAGCTACATACCTACGTATAGACGAGTTTATTCCTTTAGACACGGTCGAATAAGCTGAGAAATAGTAACTAGACAGACCAACTAAAAAGGTCTGTCTAGTTGTGAAAAACAGGCCCGTATACAAGTACAGTCACGAACAATTCTACTTCCTACTAATATCTTATATATAAAAATGAATCGCAAAATGTGTTGGTAAGCGCATAACTCAACAACGCCTGGACCAATTTGGCCAATTCTTTTTTTGTTGTGTTTGTTATTGTCAGGAGAAGGTTCTTATGAAAAAAAAAATTAAGTAAGTTGCGTAGAAAATTATCACGCGGGTGAAACCGCGGGGCGCAGCTAGTTATAAATGTGAAAGTTTGTGTGTGTGTATGTTTGTTACTGTTTCACGCAACTACTGGACCGATTGCGATGAAACTCGGTATGTAGATAGCTAGAGACCTGGATTTATACATAGGCTACATTTTATCCGGATATTCCCACGGGAACTTACGCGGGTGAAACCGCGGGGCGCAGCTAGTACATATTACATTAACGAAAACAGGCAAAAGCAGAAATGTTTATAAAATATTGCTCGTGACTGTACAATTAGATCTACTGAGACTTAGGTCTATTAAGATTTAGGTAAAATGTGAGATTTTGTGTATTGAGTATTATTTAGCCATACAGATTGACTAAATAATAAGGAAAAGTTTACATAATAAAAATAAATGACGAGAGAATAATTATTTATTCATGATAGACTTACATACCAAAGTATAATTCTTAATAGTAAATAGTAACAACAAATAATATCAGCTAAACTTTTAAAAAGTAAAATTGCTAATTTAGAATTCAAGCAAAAAGGTACAGACGGCATAAAAAATAGTCAATATTTTTTAAATATATATAATTTACAACATCTGTAACTTGCCGTCTGCACTAAAACAAATACACACAAAGAAATACTACAAAATTTGGCTGCAATTTTGAGCATCTTAAATAATATTTCACAAATGATTAGGCCAACGATTAATAAATACATTTTAATTTATTTAATTTCATTTAAAAGTGACATTAATTTGTAAATACAGAGTAAATAGATTATCGTTTTTATATTTTTGACTTAGAGCTATAAAGAGTTGTTATATATTTTTTACGATAACAGACAAAAATATCAATTGTAATTTATTATTGCGACATTTTTTAAAGTTTCACATTTTTAAGCTCAAAATAGTTTGGAAGATCAACGGAATTAATAGAGTGGTTAAAACTGCGTAATGTTCATTATCTCATTCACAACGTTCATTCGATCAAATTAATCCTTTACACCCATTTTATTTAAAGATTTATTATTTTAAACGAACTATTGGCTAAGTTTATTCTGTGAATGTTTATTATTTTTTATTTTTTAGAAGTTCTACAGTACCCTGAAATGTTGGTCGAAGATGAAACTATACTAATAAAAAAGAGGTAAAGTTTGTATGTTCATTTATAAATATTTGGATATGTTTGTAATGGATAATTTCCGGAACTACTGAATTGATCTCAATGAAACTTGACATACACACTTACACAGGCTTGACTATTCCGTGGATATAAATACTTACGCGTGTGAAAGCGCGGGCGCTGCAAGTCATCAATAAATTAATAAACTATTAAATAAATTATGTATACATAATAAATACATAAAATACTGTGTTAGATAAAAATATAGCCAAGTTCTATTTTTGTGCATGTTGTGTTGTGAAAGTTAATTTGAATATCATAATATCTTAGAATTAATAAATATTCATTTTGTTGCGAACCATACACCAGTACTATATTAATTATAAGTATAGATTAAATTTAATACAATAACATGCAAATACCCTACACAAAATACGTATGAATTGCATTCATTTTAAAATATTTTCCATTTCTATTGTACGATTAATTATTTTGGACTAGCAAAAATATTTCATAAGTACATTTACGAGAAAAGTTAGACCGTAATTATGATTAGGCCGAAAAATCTAAAACCTCAGCCGGAAGAAATTTCTTCTTAACATTTGCTTAGCAACCACATGTTTGACTGACAGGCGCTTCGAGCTTGGCCGTGAAAAAAATTTACTATTCCAATCTGACATAAATATTTTTTTTAAATCAATTTACGATTAGCAAGTCATTTCCTAAGCAAATGTTTACCTAATTACTCCATGGAATGTGAGGTATAATATAGTAGTGCTGTAACTTTAAAGCATTTTAATTGACTGTCCTATAAATACTAGAGAACGAAATCTTTGGTAAAAGATAAATGGCACAATTTACCTTATTCCTTACTAACTAAATCAACAAAAAATAGCTGCAATAGAAAATAATTTCAACTTAATAATATTTTAAACAAATCTAGTGCAGTAAGCAGTATATCTAACGATAGATAAGAAAGTAATCTTGTGCCAATTAATCCAAGACATTATCTCTAATGTATCGGGAATTGAATGCCCCCGTGTTCAAGAGCTAAAAAATAATTAGTAAATTCATTAGCTGAAGTAACCATGCCTTATATCTAAAAACATTCCTTAATTAGGCTTTACGAGATCTCTTTTTCCTCACTATTTTACATGCTTTGTACAATTTGTGCTTGTATCAAGTAATGATACTGGTTGCCAAAGAAATCGCCTCAAACACGGTTCTGGTGAAAATAAGCCTCCGAACTAACCACCCTTTTCCAAATGATTTAAAAGTCTTCGGCGATACTCTCCCATCGGTCTATTCCACGTTAAGAACCTGGGTGATATCATCCAAGTGCTAACGGGAAACACTTTAATGTCATTTGTGTAAATAAGCAACCAGGTCTCCCGTCCCCAAGACAGCGTCAAGGGCCTCTTCAAATTGTTCTTTATAAACAAGCATAAAATACAAATTATGATTTACTGAACAAGCGAATTGAAAATCGTCGTGGTTGCCACGACAATATTTGGCGACCAGTATCTTTTGTTTTCTGTCTTCTTCCTTTCGTACGTCTTCTATCGTCTATCTGGTTTTTTGGCTAAAGCCAATGAACCTCGTTAACGATACCTTAGCATGGAGTTTTTTTTTCAATCTACGAAAAAATGCCAGATATTTCTTGTGTTTTTTTTTACAAGTATTACACATGCCACCGTAATCATTCAATTTAGCTCAAAATATAAAACACGAAGAAGACAGCCATTTTTAACTTTACAGCAAAAACTCACGAGATCTCAAACTAATTATCGATAAGAGAATTCTAACACAGCCATAGAATGTGTCTAAGTTATTTCTATGAGAACATGATATATTTATTAAGGTTAAAGCCCCGAAGTACGGTAACACCTATGAATAACAGGTAACACCTGGCAAAGACGCTACATTCACACAGGCAAACAGAGAGAGAGAGAGATATGTTTTTCCCGAATTCAAACAAAATACTAAACAAGATTGGAATATTAGCCATAAGAATCTGTGTGTCGGAGTGTACATCCACTTTATTGATCGCTCATTCTGTATTTGCTATAACTTTCGATGGTGTGCGAGTGCGGAATGGTCAGTAATGACAATCGCTGGTCAATATTCTTGACTTTCGCTGAAATAGTACTAGAATATCCACGAGGGCCTAGGAACTATTCCTTGGTGACGACGGACAGACGAATAAGATAGATAACTTAATTTGTACAACACAGAAAGAAACAGAACACGATAAACACAAAGTAAAGTAAAAGCTAGAAAGAACAAGTTGCACAAATGGTAAGGTAGGGTCATCTATAATACTCCTTGATACCTAGATCAGCGACTTTCGTGATATATACCTATCTAAAAATACTACCAAACGAGTTTTGATCCAGAGACCCAATGGTAGTTAGGCTAAAGAGCACCATCGTTGTTGACAGCACATCTACTGTGACCGTCGACACTATACCAACGACGAGCTGGCCAAACTCATACGGTTCTGGCGCAGACGAGAACCATTGGGGTATCTTCTGCACGCCATAACATCTCAGAGGCTCATGCACATAGCAGTCCGTTTTAAAGGTTCATATTATTCGGTAATGGTTTAGCTAGCAGTTTAGTAATAAATATAGTATGCCCAGTGTGGTGAACTGCTGTGTCTACTACCTATAAGCATTATTATCGGCTCATGTACACAGTTAAAAAATAAATGATTTCTATTACTATTTAAGCGTGTTTACACACGCTACAGTATTCTGGATACGGTAAAAACACGAGGCGATATTAAGGGACGGATCCGTTATAAACGACCCTGCAAATATAATGTGAACATCACCTTCGATTAAATACCGTTCTTGTGTGTGGGTGAACCCTGAGAAGTGATGGCCTGCTTTGGAGTCAGAGCTTGCAACGCTAGATCTATGTAAAACCGAACAGCCTGCTCTGCAGAGAGTGTCTATCATTTAGGTTTAACCACAATGTTTCGGGCTTTAACCGTGATATATTTATAACAATGACAAATAGTGCGATGAAATGATACGTGGATACCTATTAAATCATAACTTACTTCTAGGACTTCTTTTTCGCTTATGCCTCTAACTAATTATTGTAAGTAGAAGTAAACTCTTCACAAATCACCCCTAAACTGGAACAAGCGAGACATCGCTACGCGGAAGTGAGCGAAAATACTATTAATCCGGTAAAAATAGATTTATTATTAAAATCACGAAAACCTAAGGATTTCCATAAGTTGTTCTTGGGGCTTGTGTGTAATTCGATGTAAATATTACCATTTAAGCAAGAATAGTTGCAATAAGTAGGCATATGTAGATAGAACGCTTATAATGCGCGCAGCATATTTATAGTAAAGTCCCAAAATGCCTTACATTTGACTGATCTTTTGATTGTCAGCTTTGGCAACCGCCTTTGGACATAACCTCGAAAAAAAACTTTCATCCTTTTCTATTCTGTCCGTATAGAGCAAAATTTAACTGTCAAGCAAAACCGTGTCTACCCTATTAGCTTCATACACGTTAAAAACCGCGAGAGTACGTTTGAAGACGCGCGGCGCGGATATCAAGTCAAGCTAAAATGTACCTTAGCGGCTTCTTATGCCTTGATTAACTCCGAGATCTTTACGCTTCTTTAGAAGAAAATTTGCGCGAATATCAAGTCAAGCGAAATTGTACCTTATTAGCTTCTTACGCCTTAAAAAACTGAGGGAATTCGTTTGAAATAGCTCTTACTAAAGCCTGGTCGTCTCGACTCGGTTCGCCTTCTTCGCAGAAAATCCTTGCGAAGCATCGGAGAAGATCGTCGCGCCGATGAAGATGGGAGCCGTAATCTGTGTTACGGATTATGCCTTGTAGGATCTTTAGATATTGTTGGCGACGCTGGAATGCAATGAAAATGGAGTGTTATTCCATCATGGCTCTTAAAAGTTAAGTATTTGATAAAAATAAACTAAGAGATCATTATTTATACTCAAAGCAATAAATTAAATCTTGTTAAGTATAAGGGATGATTTACATTAGATCATCCCTTATCCCTTACCGGGCCGTGGACGTGGCCCGGGCACTAAATCTCTAAAATATCTAATGTAAATCATATCTAAGGCAAAAATAGTGGTGGCGCCACCTAGATATAAAAGGGCTATTTGTAATGTGGGTTTTTTGTTTATGAGTAACAAATAAACTAATTGTTCGTATATGGTTTTACTAGTTGCACCCCGCGGCTTCACCCGCATAATTCCAGATTCCGGGGGAGAAAATCCGGGGGAGAAAATCCGGGGGGATTTTCAGGATCAAAAGTATCCTAAATCCATCCTCTAAACTACCCCTATGCCGATTCTTATACAAATCAGTTCAGTCGTTTAACCGTGAAGAGGGGGCAAACAAAAACTTTCAGATTTATAATATTAGTAGGAATGTTTTTTTTTTAATAGTCTGGATTGTCCCACTGCTGGGCAAAACCCTCCCTCCATCATTGTCTTTTTTTCTTTTTTTAGTGAGGAGAGACTGTAAAACAGCTTAGCTGAGTTCTCTTCCTTTTTACCTTTGCTTTTCTTGGGCATGTACACCTACCTAATGTATAATGTTATATAATATATACTTACAACTCTCAAATTAAAATTGTCTTATAACCATCTTATAACAGAAATATTATAAGTATAATAAGTTTCATAAATGATGTTTAGGTTAAGTTTTGTGTAAATAAACGCCTTGTTTATTTATTTTTATTTTATCTCTTTCCACCCAATGCGGTCCTCTGCGAGTTCCAGCCAGATTGGCTCAAAACGAAGCAAAGAACTTAAAAAAACATAACTTACCATATCACCCGGTGACAAATCAGCAAGTTGTCTCACAATAATATCAATTGCAACCTTCACGTCGTTCGTATAGAAATGTTCAGCTGTTTTCTTTCGACTGAACAGATCTATGACCAGCTTCAGGACGGAGTGTACGGGCGCAGGCTCGTGGTCGAATATGTGGACTGGATCCTCTACAATATAGGTAAAGGTTATCTTTAATAACTAAGGAGTAGGTACTTTTTAGGTTTCCGTACCACAAACGGCAAATAATTCATGACTCTATGTAATCTAGAGGGCGCCACATTTAATTTATTGTGACGTCACACAGCCTGTAACCAGCGGACCATTGAGACGCTTCTAACGATACCTCATTTGTTGAATAATTATAGTAAGTAGTTTTGAAGTTACGTGGGAACATACATACATGTCAAACATATAACCCTCCCTTTTGGCTTCGCCGTAGTCGGTTAAAAAAGGAACCCTTATAAGATTACTTCCTTGTCCGTCTGTCTGTCCGTGTGTCACCACCGATTTTCTAAGGAACGGGAGGACGAAGCAAGTTGAAATCACGAGATTTTAGAAAAAGTAATTACGCTGTTAATTTTGCAAAAAAAAACGAAAAAAATAAAAATAATAAAATAATTAATAAATAAGTAATAAAAATATTATTATAATAAAAATAATAATATTTTTATACCAATCGATAGTGTTGCTGATAGAGATTAATTCCTGGAAACAAACATAGTATGGCAATCAAATCGGCTTTTTTCTACAATTTTCATCTTTCCGTCTAGGGTAAAAAAAATCCTGTACTGTAAATCCTTTTGCTCAGTGCCCCTGCTAACTTTAGCCCCGATATTAAGTTTGACTCGGATTATAACCTTTGCTATATGCGAAGCTGTGGCGCCTATGCCATATCATTAGGTAGGTGATCCAAAAACGACCTAGTTTGACGACCCAGTTGGCACAATGGTCACCATGCCGGACTGCCAAACACAGGGTTGCGGGTTCGATTCCCGCATCAGACAAGTATATTTGTCTGTGGTCTGGTTGTTTCTATGTATTATTAGTATATATTTTTACAAAAAGAACATGTATATAAGTAGTATATCCGTTGTCTAGCACCCATAACACAAGTCTAGTTACTTAGCTTGGGGCTAGATGGCGATGTGTGGAATGTCCTGCAATATTTATTATTAAAAAGTTCGTACTCACCTTCCCTATTAAGCAAAAGCAGTATCTTCTCACAGAATGTCTTAGCATTATCTTTGGTCTCCAATGCGTTTAGCAGTAGATTATCATACGGACCATCAAATTGCAAGTTGTAGGCCAACAAGAGTGTTAGGAACAGATCCGGTATTTGCTCGTCAACGTCCGTCTCTGGCGGGTTCTCTATCAAGTCGAGGAGAAATTGCGCGAATTCTACGCCTAATTGCTCTGTAAAATTGACATAAAATAACATTAAAAATTACTAAGCAGTTGAGTGGCTGCGACTTAAGTGAGACAGGGTCGCTGAAAAAACAATTGCTTTAACAAATATCTTAAATTGTGCTTGCAAGAGAGTTAATGCTATCTCAAGCTGTTGCTTGTCACAGCTCAGTGTTTAGCTTCATAAAACTTTTAGTGTTCCTGATAAATGCGAAGAAGTAGGTATAAAGATCTTTATTTCTCCAAGATTATACATTAATCACTTATGAGAAACAACAAACATTTTGCATAAGTAATATTTCGTACGAGCATACAAAAGTAAAAATATAAAAAAGTAGAAAAAATATAGGGTAGTTAGATAAATAAGTAAGTATAAAGTAACTGTCTTTATTTGTAAGGTTTTCACGCCTAAACCGTAGAATTAATTTTGATGAATTTTGATACAGAATAGAATAGATGGAACTCTGGAAAAGGACGAAGGCTACTTTTTACTAAATTTACGCGTGTGAAACCGCGGCGCGCAACTAGAAGTCAGTCATATCTATACTAATATTATAAATCTGAAGAGTTTGTTTGTTTGAACGCGCTAATCCCAGGAACTACTGGTTAGAATTGAAAGATTATTTTTGTGTTGGATAGTCTATTTATCGAGGAAGGCTATAGGCCTTTTATCCCGATATTTCCACGGGATCGGGAGTTACGTGGGTGAAACCACGGAGCACTGCTAGTACTTTATATGATAGTGTTCAGTTAAATCTGAACATTAATATGAAAATGTATTTTTCTACTAAAATGCTATATTTAATAAGTAGGGCAACATTGAATGTTGGTATTAATTTTAAGTAAACATGGCAACTTTGCCTCTTCCGTTTCGATCTTCAATGAAGCTGTTGTACTCAATTTTCTTAATTCATAATAAACGCGAGTTATCGTTAAATTAAGCTTGCATTTTATTTATACATGCCAGCGCTTGGTCCTTCGAAAGAAATCCAGTGTAAATTCGGTGTTTTCGTTAGTTTTCCGCGGTTTTGTGTGCGTGAGTTCGGTTACCGGTTCATGCTCGGGCCGCCGAGTGTTGCGAAATTTATGCGAAATATTGCATATTTTCGACGGCAAAGGAGCTACGGAACATCACTGGAGTACAATTTACGAGATTATCGAAGAAAATCTACGAGATTATCGAAGAAAAACCTACTTCAATCTGTATTTTTATGCAGACGAACAATTTTTGAAGTGAGGGTGATTCGAGAAAACTTTTCTATCTTGCCGCAACGGGAACGAACAGAATTCGCCGAGGCGGCCATATCCGGAAGTGCGCGAACGCAGTGTTCGTCAGGTTGGCTACACTGCGCGAGAGACGGCCCGTCTTCGAGTCGAGTTGACAGCAGCTGTCAGCTGTCATCCATCATCCGACCGGCTTTGTTTGTTTACAAACAACAATAGTCGAAATTTACGTATTTACATCTATTTACGTCGAGTTTCGTTGCGGATTGCGGTAATAAATAATAATAAATACAGTGAATATCATTGCGGAGTGCGAAAATAAATATAAATCAAGTGCGTTACGAAAAAATTTGTGTGTTTTAGTGCGGTATTTGCAAACAGCGATACTGTTTGTGTGCGGTTTGCGTCTAAAGGATTACAGTGAACGAATTATTTACCAAACCTTGGTAAGCAATGGAAACGAGCTTGAAAAAGTTGCGTTTACAACGTGGACAGCATAAAGGTACTGTGACTAGAATAGAAAACTTTGTGAACGATCCCATCAACCTAACCTCTTCTTCAGTGGAAATGTTAGAAGCGCGTAAAGATAAATTACTAAGTACAATGCGTAGCTATGAAACTGTGCAATTAGATATTTTGTCTCTTGATCCGGAGGATCCTGAAAATGTTGAGCAATTGGAAGAAAAATATTATCACATCATATCAAAGCTTGATTCAAGTTTGAAAAAGTTAACAGAATCTGAAGTATCTAAATGTCCAAATGTAGCATCTTCCAAATTGCCCAATATTGAAATTCCAGTATTCTCTGGCAAGGATTTTACCAAATATACTCCATTTATGGATTTGTTTAATGCGGTTTTTCATAACAACAAGTCACTATCTGATGTTCAAAAATTATTTTACTTAAGAAAGTATTTATCTGAAGAAGCATTAGCTGTAATAGTGAATTTACCACTTGTAAATGAGTCGTACAAGGAAGCCATTGATTTATTAAAGAAAAGATATGATAATAAGGCGCGCTTGATAAGTAATCATATAAACATAATTTTAGAAATGCCATCTATGCAGCGGGGTACTGCGGCCTCTTTAAGATCGTTTATATCGGAAGTGCAGCAACAAATTTATGCTCTTAAAAACTTAAAACAGCCCATCGAACAATGGGACATGTTGCTTATTTGTATTTTGACAAAAAAGTTGGATCAATATACCAACCGGGCATTCCAGTTAGAAAGGGATCCCGAACCATTACCCACATTAGTTGAGTTTATTAACTTTTTGGAAAAACGCGCCAATGCGTTTGAAGAAAGTGGAGACAAAACTGCTCATGAGAGCATCTCCAAAAGGCCTTTTAAGGTAACCAATGTTGCCGCCAAACCTAGTCTTGGTAAAGTTTGCAAATATTGTAATAAAGTGGACCATTCATTGTTTAATTGCCCAAAGTTTAAAACAGCAGCTGATGTTGTTAGAATTAAGTTTGTTGACGATCACAAACTATGTACAGTTTGTCTCAATGAACACAACGGGCGCTGCAGGTTCCATTTTAAATGTAAAATTTGTAAGTCAGGCCACAATACACTGTTGCATAAAGATGGCAATGCAGATCAAGAGCAAACGGTTGCTCTTCACACAAGTACTTCCTCTACACAGGTATTATTACCTACGATTAAAGTTAAATTGTTTGACATTAGAGGACGCGAACTACTTGTTAGGGCATTGCTTGACAGCGGCAGTCAAGCCTCATTTATCACTCATTCTTTAATGAAAAGGCTATCCTTGAACCCTATTACCCAATCTACTAATATTATTAGTATTGGCAACAAAAATAATATAATAAATAAATATGTGAATATTGCAATTCACTCTCCAGTGCAGGACATGCAATTTCATGTTAAATGTAATGTGGTAGATGCCATAACTACACGGTTGCCTCAACAATATTTTGATCTTAATTATTATAACTTGCCAAAAGGTATTCATTTATCAGATGATAAGTTTAATGTGCCAACGGATATTTCACTTCTTTTAGGGGCTGACATATATTTTAATATTTTGTTAGATGGCCACATTAAACTAGCAGATGGTCCTGTGTTGCAGAATACCTTGTTTGGTTATGTTGTTGGAGGAATTGTGTCTAACTCACCTAATGACAATAAAACTCTTGTGTCAAATTTTGCTATCTGTGATCATGAAAAATTAGAGAATGTAATGGAACAGTTTTGGCTGAGTGAAAGAATCCCTGAGCCTCTTGAAAAACAAAACAAGGTTACAGCTGAGTTACAAAAGGCAGAAAATATTTTCCAAAAGTCGGTACAGATTAAAAATAACAAGTTTTTTGTAGATATGCCTCTTGTAGCTGATTTAAACAATTTAGAACTTGGCGATTCTTTTTCAGTAGCACTACTAAGATTCCTCGCACTGGAGAGAAAATTAAAAAGTGATGCAAATTATTTTAAATTATATAAAAAATTCATAGATGAGTATTTAGCTTTGGGACATGCCAAGATAGTAGATATTGGTACTTATGATATACAAAATGGGCCTGTATATTTTCTTCCCCACCATGCTGTTGTTAACGAGAATAGTAAAACAACAAAACTTAGAGTTGTATTTAACGGCAGCATGAAGTCAAAAAATAAAATTTCCCTTAACGACGTTATGTTGAATGGGCCAATTGTTCAAAGCGAACTTTTCGATATTCTTGTCCTATTTAGGACTTATATTTACACATTGATATGCGATGTATCAAAGATGTTCCGAGCAGTAAATATTAATGAACATCAACTTTCTCTTCAAAATATATTATGGAGAGACGATCAAAGCAGCCCTATTAGTTGTTTGCAGCTTCAGACGGTCACGTATGGCCTAAAGGCTTCCACCTATCTAGCAACAAGGTGCCTTATTGAACTGGCACAGAGATATGGGGAAACCTATCCACTTGCGGCTCAAGCCATGCGTTCCAATACCTACACTGACGATGTGTTGTCCGGAACAGATGATCGTAGCCAACTTTGTGAATTAAAAAGGCAGCTAATAGAGCTATTAGGCAAAGGTAGTTTTACTTTGCACAAGTGGTGCTCAAATGTGCCAGAAATTTTAAATGACATCCCAAGTGAACACAAGTATTTTGAGGAAATTGATATCAATAAAAACAATATTATTAAAACTCTTGGTTTAAAATATGATATCATACCCGATCAGTTCACCTTCACAAGTCCTGATAGTTTAAAAAAGGATTTGCAGACCAAAAGGAGTATCCTTAGCTACATTGGTAAAATGTTTGACCCTTTGGGATTAATTGGACCAATTATAGTAGTTGCAAAGCTATTTATGCAAGAGCTGTGGTCAATCAAAATTGGATGGGACACCGTACTGCCACCTGCTCAACTTGAGTACTGGAGGAAGTTTATGTACAACTTAAGCATGATGGGAACCATCTCTGTGCCAAGATGCTTATCACACAAAAGCTTCACAAACATACAATTGGTGGGCTATGCAGATGCATCAATCAAGGCGTTTGGGTGCTGTCTGTATCTAAGGGTTGTGGATGAGCAAAATTCAAAGGTGTATGTAAACTTGCTTTGTTCAAAGTCAAGGGTTGCCCCTATGGCCAAAACATTGACTATTCCTAAACTTAAGCTCAACAGTGCTGTTCTCTTGTCTCAGCTGGCAAGTCGGGTCTTTGACATTTTGAAGACAAGATTCTCATTGTCAGTTCACTTATACAGCGACTCACAAATTGTGTTGGCATGGCTGACATCAACCAAACCCATTCGCGACCTGTATGTTTCAAGGCGAATTAAACAAATACATGAGCTTACAAGGGTCTTTGAGTGGTCATATGTTAGGTCTGCAGATAATCCAGCCGATTTGTTATCTCGTGGCTCTGATCCACAAAAACTAAAATCAAGCAACTTATGGTGGTGTGGGCCTGCTAATTTGGCAGATATAGAGTTTACTCACTCACACACAGAATTTCAATTTCCTATTCCCTGTAACGATGAGACTACAGCCAATGTCTGTACTACTGAAATTACTGATTTCAATCTTTTTGAAAAATATTCAAGTCTCTACAAATTACAAAAGGTAGTGGCTCTGCTATTGAGATTTAAAAATAACTGTATTACTATAAATAAAAATGGAAAAGTCTTTGGCCCATTGAGCCCAAAAGATTTAGATAATTCACTCAATGTAATAATTCGTGCGGCTCAAATTAAACATTTATCCTTTGAGATACAATCCTTGTCTAAAGGCAAGACTATCAAGTCTGGTTTAGCTAACTTACATCCTTTTTTAGATGAAAGTAACATTTTAAGAGTAGGTGGTCGCCTTCAAAATGCCACAAATATGTCATATGACAAAAAACACCCAGCAATAATACCAAAATCATCTCGTATTGCTTCAATGCTTGTTGAGAGAGAGCACCTGCGCCTTCTCCATGCAGGGCCCAAGTTAGTACTTAGCTCCCTCTTGCAAAAATATTATTTGATCAGTGGTATTAGAGAGGTCAAGAAGGTGGTCCATAAGTGTGTCACATGTCATCGTGTAAAGGCTACTGCTGCGAAGCAACTGATGGGGTCTCTCCCTAAAGAAAGGTTGATGAAAACTAAGCGACCATTTCAGACTATAGGTTTGGACTTTTGTGGCCCATTCAGCATAAAAGTTGCTAGAATTCGTAATCCAATAGTGTCAAAGGCTTATGTGGCACTATTTATTTGTTTTGTTACAAAAGCAATTCATGTCGAACTAGTTACTGATCTCTCTACCGAAGCGTTCTTGGCATGTCTCAAACGCTTCATTGCAAGACGTGGATTGCCTAACTGTATTTTTTGTGACAATGCCACTACATTTAAAGGTGCTTCAAACACCTTAAAAGGATTGTATGATCTATTTAATTCCAAAATGCACAAAGATGCAGTTATTAATTACTGTTTGGAAAAATGTATCCAATTTAAATTTATTCCCAGTTACTCTCCAGAGTTCGGAGGATTATGGGAAGCCGGGGTTAAGAGCTTGAAGTTTCATTTAAAAAGAATAGTTGGCAATCACTGTCTTACCTATGAAGGTCTCAACACAGTCATTACAGAAATAGAAGCAGTTCTCAATTCACGGCCACTGCTTCCTATGTCCTCTGACATTTCTGACACCAACTACCTGACCCCAGGCCACTTTCTCATTGGCCAAGCAATGACAAGCTATCCTGAAGTAGATCTTACCAATGAAAATGTAAACCGTTTAAAATTTTGGAATGTCTTGACCAAATTAAAACAGGATTTTTGGAAGGCTTGGTCAAGAGACTATCTTACTCAGCTTCAGAGTAGGCCCAAGTGGATTGAGGCTCATCCTAATTTAAAAGTAGGAGATCTAGTGATTGTAAGATCAGATAATACTGCTCCACTTAAATGGCCAATGGGTCGTATTGTAAAAGTTTTTCCTGGCTCTGACGGTAAGGTAAGAGTGGCTGAGATCAGGATTGGTAATAAAACTTATACAAGGTCTTATAGAAAATTAAGCCCTCTACCTATGAATTAAGTTTTAATTTTAAAGAAATAGACTTATTATAGTCTCAAATATTACTTAGGTTTAAGAAATTTAAGTATTAGCCTCTAGTAGGTACCCTTCTACTTTCTTTTTTGTATTTAAAGTTGTTTAAGGGCAAAAGTAATACCAAGCTTTAGATTCTCACATAAAAATTATTTCAGTTTTATTTGAAACATTATACCTATTAATCCTTAACGAATTTAACGCCAGTATCAAGATAGAGTCACATTTAAATTCACATTTTGTTAATTATTTGTATTTTTACTGTTTCCTTTTCCCTTTGGGCCCAACTATGTTCAGTTAAATCTGAACATTAATATGAAAATGTATTTTTCTACTAAAATGCTATATTTAATAAGTAGGGCAACATTGAATGTTGGTATTAATTTTAAGTAAACATGGCAACTTTGCCTCTTCCGTTTCGATCTTCAATGAAGCTGTTGTACTCAATTTTCTTAATTCATAATAAACGCGAGTTATCGTTAAATTAAGCTTGCATTTTATTTATACAGATAGCTCGCGCAAAAATGCAAGATTTTAGGTGAAACTAAAGTGAATGATGTATTTTCTGTTCACCTTTTAGCGGCGACGACTTAGTTGGTCTAAATCTTCTACATTCAAAGTTAGAAGCCCACGTTGCAACAGCTATCTGTTTTTGAAATTTTAGACAGATCCGTCCATTGATTTGGGTTTGATATTATATCAGTCAATCTGTCAGGACTTTGTTTTATATTTCTAAATAAATACTTACCAAAGTGAGTGATAGGTAGTTTGTCGGCCATAGACAGCACCATAGACAACAGTAAGGCGGAGTGAGAGAGACGACTGACGGCGCGCGGGTTGTCGCGCATATCTCGCGCAATCTCCGCGGGCAGAGCCGACAGGGCGAGGGTGGCGAGCGCTGTGCGTTCTAACCCACACATTACACCGAATGCCTGTTAACAAACAAATAAATATTGCAGGACAATGTACGGTCGGCTGCATAATTGCAGACCCACCGTAGAGCTCCAAAACGGCTGATATAAGAATGTTTTCAAGACAAGCAAGATTCTAGACACCTGCTTTAGTTGAAGTTTAAAGTCTTCTAACTCATCAATTTATCAAACAAAAATATTAGAATGAAAACATGCCAATAATATCTAGTAATTTTTTAACTCTACCGGGGGCTGCAATTATGCAGCCGACTGTACACAACGCTGTATTCAATGTATCCTCATACCAAGTTTCATCAAAATCGGTCTAATAGTTTCAGAGCCAATTCGTTACAAACAAAAAAAACCAATAAGAGATAGATAGTTAAATTAACACTTTATTTGTACAACACACAAAACATTGAAAATAACAAGAAAGCTTATTAACTACGAAATTGTACAAACAGGCGACCTTATCGCTAAAAGCGATTTCTTCCAGGCAACCTTAGGTCAGGTCTGTTTAGCTTAACTAGCTGGTAGGTCGTGTGGTGTAAGAAACCCAATTAATTAATCTTTCCTCTTTATAATATTAGTATAGATTGATTTTTGTAAGAATTATTTTGTAAGTAATATCTAATAATTTAGTCATATTATGTATTGTATACGTTTTGCTTAACAAATAATATTAATAACTATAGAAGAGCGGAGCCTTCTGACACAGGCATTTCATGCTTAAAAGGAGGTTTCAACCTAATGTAGATAGATTTAAGCATTTGTAAAAGAAATAAACGCATTTATTTATTATTATTATTATTATAGTGGCCTCAGTTGAACTATGTACCTGTAAAAGCAGCTGTCTCAACGGCCACCTCGTTTCCATCTGGTAATACTGGACAAGTGTGGTGACGTAATTGTATTTGTGACTGCTCAACACGTGCTGGGATATGTTCACGTCGGCATTAGACTGGAAAACAAAAGTGGTTGACTGTAAAGTTGGTTTACGGAATATAATTTTACGTGATAACGTCATAAGAAAACATTGATGAAACAATTGAGAGTGGAGATTCGGGACTCGACAAATGTTTGTCTGTAAATTACCTTGTTAGACGACCTCTGTGGCGCGTCGGGCGAACATCCGACTGCGACGCAGAAGGTTGCGGGTTCGATTCCCGCCGGGAACAAGTATTTATGCTGACCATAAATTCTTGTTTCTGGTTCTGGGTGTTTCCTATATGTATAATATGTATATATTTACAAAAAAAAAAAGTATATAAGTAGTTTATCCGTTATCTGGCACCCATAACACAAGCATTAAGTTGCTTAGCTTGGGGCTGGATGGCGATGTGTAATATGTCCTGAAATATTTATTTATTTATTTGTTATAACGCAACGAGAGCGTAACGTGAGCGATGACGTCACCTTTTTAGGGTTCCGTAGCCAAATGGCAAAAAACGGAACCCTTATAGATTCGTCATGTCTGTCTGTCTGCCGTATGTCACAGCCACTTTTTTCCGAAACTATAAGAACTATACTGTTGAAACTTGGTAAGTAGATGTAATCTATGAACCGCATTAAGATTTTTACACAAAAATAGAAAACAAAAAAAATACATTTTAGGGCTAGAAATGAAACTAAAAAAAAATTCTCATCAAACCCATACGTGTGGGTACGTGTACCTATCTATGGATAGGTCTTCAAAAATGATACTGTTTCTAATATCAAAAATACTGTTTCTAATATCAGATAAATGTTTCTAATATCCTTTTGACGTGACAACGTTTTATAAATTGGTTTGCCGGGTGACACTTCAAGAAACTGCGTTACGCTCCGCTGACGTTATGCGCTCACAATGAGAGCGAGTGAGAGGCACGCGGGCATGGTTAGCCCGCCTAAGAGCGAGAGAGACAGACATAAAAAGTGAAAGGCACGCGTCCCTTCCACTCGAGCACAGTTGTTGTCACGTAAAACTTTCGCCCGTATACCGACTTTACAGGCAACCAGTTTTTTTTCTAAACTGAATAGTTTACGCGAGAGACTTCCAAAGTGGTAAAAAGTGTGTCTCCACTTTTTTAATACGTCATAAACCGTAAACCGCCATTTACCCTTCATTCATGTATTTTATGTGATGACTAGTTTCTGCCCGCGACTTTGTCCGCGTAAAAGTCGAAAATCTGAAGTAGGACCAAGGAATCACGTTGTCCCATACAAACTTTGCCCCCCTTTTTCACCCCCTAAGGAGTAGAATTTCAGAAAATCCTTTCTTATCACGTGCCTACGTCATACAAAGAACACATCCTCCAAGTTTCAGGTCTCTACGATCAGCGGTTTAGGCTGTGCGTTGATCCGTCAGTCAGTCAGTCATTCAGGACAAAGCATTTTATATGTATGTATAGTTATTTAATGGTACGGAACCTTTCGTGCGCGAGTCCGACTCGCACTTGACCGGTTTTTTTTGTGAGTGCTCCCGGTGTCTATCGATTTAATAGACGTTATCACGTCAAAAAAAAGACTTTCAAACACTACAAATTGTACAAATATTACCACATTCAAAGAGTAAGTCATTAAATATTTATGTCCATGGGGATAAATATGTAAGTTTATTGCAGTTTAAATATAGTAAACGGCTGAGGCGGCTTGGCTTTGGCTTAGATGATGAGCTTGATTCTTTTGAAAATAGCACAAAATTAACGTAGACCGAAATAGACAAGCGTTACAATAGTGTTAAATTATTATACTTCGATAGCCCATGTACTATGTGATAAATTATTATACTTCGATAGCCCATGTACTATGTGATAAATTATTATACTTCGATAGCCCATGTACTATGTGATAAATTATTATACTTCGATAGCCCATGTACTATGTGATAAATTATTATACTTCGATAGCCCATGTACTATGTGATAAATTATTATACTTCGATAGCCCATGTACTATGTGATAAATTATTATACTTCGATAGCCCATGTACTATGTGATAAATTATTATACTTCGATAGCCCATGTACTATGTGATAAATTATTATACTTCGATAGCCCATGTACTATGTGATAAATTATTATACTTCGATAGCCCATGTACTATGTGATAAATTATTATACTTCGATAGCCCATGTACTATGTGATATTTCAAATTTCAAATTTCTTTATTTCTTTCAATGCTTATGTATTTACATACACATGATCACTTGAAATAGTCTTAAAAACTAAGTTAGGATGTGTGCCTTCGGAACGCGCCCACCAATGAGAAGAAGGCACAAGAAACTCATGGGGTTTTTTTTTTATGTGATCACGCTCACAAAGGTCAATATTACAAATATTTGAAGGTATTATTTGAAATGGAGCAATTAAAGTCACATCCATGGATTCTTATCATTAAGGTACGAAGAGGTATCATAGTATGCCTTACCGCACAATTTATGCTTTATAAAAGTTTTGAATTTGTTAATGGACATGTCATATACATCTTTAGGTAATTTATTATAATAGAGCACACATGTACTATTAAACGACCTGCTTATTTTCCGGAGCCTACTACCGGGCAAGGTCAGCTCATCCCTGTTTCTTAAGTTGAAATTATGAATATCGCTATTTTTGCGAAAAATATCAGGATTTTTGTGAACGTAGAGCAAGTTTTCGTAAATATATTGTGAATAGAGCGTTAATATATTTATCTCTTTAAATTTTTCTCTAAGTGATTCCCTGGGGCCCATCTTATAGATAGCTCGGACAGCTCTTTTTTGTAATATAAAAATAGCATCAATATCTGCAGCACACCCCCACAGCAGGATGCCATACGACATGACACTGTGGAAGTAGCTGAAATAGACTAGACGAGCAGTCTCAATGTCCGTGTATTCGCGAATTTTCTTAACGGCGTAAGCGGCAGAACTAAGTCTATTGGACAATGCTTCCACATGCGGGCCCCACTGAAGCTTAGCATCTAAAGTTATACCTAGAAAGACAGCCTTACTGACTAATTCAACTTCCTCATCATTAATCTTTACAACAGTTTTTACTTGTTTTACATTTGGAAGTGTGAATCGAATTAATTTAGTTTTGGATCCATTCAGTAATAAATTATTGGAGTTGAACCAATCAACTATTCTAGAGAGAGCATTGTTCACATCGTCAACGTTGGACTGACGCCTTTTAACCTTAAACACCAAGGAGGTGTCATCTGCAAACAACACTATCCCATGGTTGTCCCTTACAAGGTAAGGTAAGTCATTTATATAAACTAAGAACAAGAAAGGTCCTAATATGGATCCTTGAGGAACCCCCATTACTATCGCAGATCCGGGAGATCGTTTTCCGTTAACATCGACACACTGGACCCTACCACTCAGATAAGAAGAGATAAGATCCAGGGCGCCGTTCCTAATACCGTAGTGGTGTAGTTTCATGATCAATGTTTTATGTTGAACGCAATCAAATGCCTTGGATAAGTCACAGAATATGCCATACGCATCATGCGACTCCTCCCAAGCATCAAATATATTTTTAATTAACGCTATCCCCGCATCAGTGGTCGAGCGCCCCTTACTAAAACCGAACTGTTTACTATGTAAAATATTATTATCATGAAAATGTTTAAGTAGTTGATTTAAAATAAGTTTTTCAAAAATTTTACTTAACGTGGGTAGCACTGATATTGGTCTAAAATTGGAGGGGTCTGAGGTACTACCAGATTTAAACAGTGGAACTACTTTACTCAATTTCATTAAATCAGGAAACACACCACAATCTATACATCTATTAAATACAATGACAAGTTCCGGTATAATGAGTTCAATAATTGATTTAACAATCGGAACGGAGATCCCCCATAGATCTTTAGTTTTCTTAAGATTTATTTGCTTAAGCACTACAATAATGTCATGATTTGTAACATATTGAAATTGAAATATTTTATTACAATTTGGTACATTGGTTTTTATTAAACTTTCTGCAAGGGGGGTAGAAGATTTTAAAGCCTTCGTCAAAGTAATAGCCACATTACTGAAAAAGTTTTCAAACTCATTTGCGATATCTTGATTATTATTAGTTATGTTTCCATTAATACTTAATTTAAACTCGGTGTCTTTGGCTGCGACTCTCCCTGTTTCAGCATTAATTACTTTCCACGTAGCTTTAATTTTATCAACACTAGTGTTTATCACAGATTTTATTGAGAGAGATTTAGCCAATATACATACCTTTTTAAATATCTTTGAATAGTTTTTAACGAAAGCTCCAAACTCCTCTGATGTATTAATCTGTCTTTCCGCGTATAACTCATACAGTCTTTGTCTACTTCGATGAATACCAACCGTTGCCCAGTCACTAAATTCGCGTTTGTCGGAGACCACTATGGTTCTGGGCGTAAAGATAGACTGAAATTGGGCATTAAGAATCGAAAAGAAGTTACTGTACAATACATTTGGATTTGTATCACAAGGCAAAAAAGGTAAAACGTTGGCCAAACCCAATTTAAGTCCCTCCAGACGAGCAGCAGTCACTGGTACATACGTAATTTTCCTTTTTGATATTGGTTTTATAACAATTGCAAATTTGACAAACTGACCACTATGGTCCGATTCCAATTTCTCAATAATAGATTTGCTAATCGTGGTTATATTATCAGTAACATAAATATTATCAATACATGTCGCAGTAGTGTCAGTGGTTCTAGTAGGCTCCAGAAAGACGTTAGATAAATTATGTGATTTATACAAATTTAGAAGTTTCGTGGAAAAAGTACTTACTTTTAGTAAATCTACATTAAAGTCACCGCAAACAAGCAATTGTTTTTTTGATTTAGTCAATTTTGTTAACATTTCATCTAATATATCAATAAATTCTTTAAAATTATCAAAAACAGGTCGTCTATATACACATACTACTATTAATTGCTCCAGTTCTACACAGGCTATTTCCGTTACGCATTCTACAGACATAGACACGACATCTTTTCTTTCTTTATATTTTAAGTGTTTATTCAATATTATAAGAGAGCCCTTTGTCGTATTTACTCTACAGAATGCGCTGCCAACCCGGTGGTTGCTGAAATTGAACATGAGCTGGTGAGCCCGGAGATGGTGTTCTGTTATGCATACAATGTCGATATCCTCAGCGTTCAAGTACAATTCCAGTGTTAGTATTTTGCCCTCTGTTAAAGTATAAATATTTTGATGCACAAGGTTAATATTTTTTACATCATTTTTATGTACTTTATTTATTTTAGGGCATTTATTCCAGCAATCATTATTATTTGACTCGTTTGACAATGAAATCAATAACTGGCTCATATTGTTATCTAAACTTAATATCTCATTATTATTATTTTGCAAAGTGCTAGAGGATATCTCCATTGTCTTAAAACTACTGCAAGAGCGTACCTCCTTTGTCTGATTATTTAATTTAAATTAATCGGATAAAGACAACTATCCGCAGTCTGAATAATATTTATGTCATTTAACTGCGCAAAAGGCGCAGTATATGTAGCCAAATTCTTGGCTGTAAAATTAAAAAAATAACATAGCGAAGATGCTATCTGTCTTTTGATAGAATCCGGAAGCTTGTGCTTTCCCTTCGTCAAATAATAAGTATTACTAACAATAGGATTAGTGTCAATAACATTGAACTTTTTACTATAACATGATATAGTGTTCAATGCTAAATTTAAATTATGTCTAAGTGTATTTTCCGCAGCTGGCAAGTTTTTACAGTAGGGGAGTGTAAACATTACAATATTGTCTATGTTCAAGGAGCACAAAGTATCACAATATTTCAACATTTCCTGTTTGCTGACACTTCCCCTATTTCCAATAAAAATAATTAAATTATCATTTTTTTCAAATTTATAGCTAGTTATTCTTTTCATAATTTGGTGATAGGATGCAGAAGGCATACAGTAATTTATAAAAGACTGTCCCTTTGAATAAAAGTTTAATTTTGAGCCCATGTCCATTCCAATTTCATCGCTAAACATGATTGTTTGATTTTTATTATTAATTATTTGAGAACTT
Organism: Idaea aversata; assembly: GCA_907269075.1. Taxonomy (NCBI): domain Eukaryota; kingdom Metazoa; phylum Arthropoda; class Insecta; order Lepidoptera; family Geometridae; genus Idaea; species Idaea aversata. The sequence continues at coordinate 12,988,079 of OU026087.1, forward strand.
AAATTAGAAGATTTACATAATAGCTGTGAACGGTCACACAGCTGCTCACTCGATAAGGAAGGTGTATTCAAAGGCTCGGGCTGGCTGCAGCGGTCACAGCCATAACTTGTTTTGTCTGCCAAAGAGTCAAAACGGTCCACATAGTCAGATGTTGAATTAATAAGTTTACCCATTGCCATTGAATATTCCCTGATAATTTGCTTTGATTTATCATACATGATAGTCACTGATTCGAGTGAGTCCTGCAAGTGTCTAAGCTTAATTTGAAATTTATTCGTATCGGCTGCATGTTGCCTTTGATAATTTTCTAATTCTAACGTGCATAAACTCAATTTATCTAATAGTTCCAATCTATTTTTACAATTTTTAACGTTTTTAGATAGTTTTTTATGATTTTTGATTAAATTTTTATTTTTTCTAATAAATTTATTAATTTTTACAAATTTTTTAAGTTTTTTGCTGCTGCAAAAATCCAAATGCACCTTGGCTGACACTGAATGGCGTAGGGGAGTGTCGTTAGTGAGATCAATAATGTCTGTGTGCATAGGCCTTGGAGCAGCAACCAACTGCGGGGACCTCCCTACGAGCTCGTCAAATAATGATTGATTTTGTTGTGTGGTAATTTCCTGGGTGGCTGCTTCAAGGTGTGAGATATGTCGATGGGCCTCACAGAGCTCCTGTTCCAGGTCAGATATGCGTCGTAAAGCCTGCTCGTATTCTGCACTACAACTATCAAACCTATCTAACAATAGTTGGAGGTTATCCCGCTCTGTAGTCACATCTTCTAACTTAACATTTATTTGTGACAATTGGTTTTTTAATTTCCCGTTTTGTTCTATTGTACTAATAAGTTCTCTTTCGTTATCGTCCCGTTCGCTGTTTAATTGAACAACCTGCTCATTTGCGGTCTTTAATTGTTGCAAAGTCATTTGCAGTTTGTTCGCTTCCTGGCGAGAAGCGACAGCGAAACCCTTCCTAGTCTGCATTTTGAAGAAATAACAGGTAAAATACGTCTGGGAAAACGAGCAGGAAGTTCCCCAAGCAAGTGGGTAGATAGGTTACCGGTATGTCAAACTATTGTACTTACATGGAATTTGTATAAATTACCTGGCTGTTATCAGCGTAGGATATACTATAACATATATCCAGGAGAACAAACGGTAAACAAATCCACCAACCACTAAATCACTTTGAATATCTCCACAAAATATTCAAAAGAACACAATGTAAACAATGTTGACAATCCGTTAACTGATCGACATAAGTTTCACGTATTATTTACGTATTTTCACACTATTTAACAAATAAATATTGATTTAACTATAATTATAGTTGCGATGAAATTGTAATTGGGCTTTAAATACACAAAATAACCAATAAAATAATAAAATAGTTTGGGACAAATTCAATTCAGCTGTTCGCTCTAGTGTTGCCAGCGCAAAAATAATAGCGATAAATTATTATACTTCGATAGCCCATGTACTATGTGATAAATTATTATACTTCGATAGCCCATGTACTATGTGATAAATTATTATACTTCGATAGCCCATGTACTATGTGATAAATTATTATACTTCGATAGCCCATGTACTATGTGATAAATTATTATACTTCGATAGCCCATGTACTATGTGATAAATTATTATACTTCGATAGCCCATGTACTATGTGATAAATTATTATACTTCGATAGCCCATGTACTATGTGATAAATTATTATACTTCGATAGCCCATGTACTATGTGATAAATTATTATACTTCGATAGCCCATGTACTATGTGATAAATTATTATACTTCGATAGCCCATGTACTATGTGATAAATTATTATACTTCGATAGCCCATGTACTATGTGATAAATTATTATACTTCGATAGCCCATGTACTATGTGATAAATTATTATACTTCGATAGCCCATGTACTATGTGATAAATTATTATACTTCGATAGCCCATGTACTATGTGATAAATTATTATACTTCGATAGCCCATGTACTATGTGATAAATTATTATACTTCGATAGCCCATGTACTATGTGATAAATTCATTCGTCTATAAAACCACTTTAGTGACATTTTAGGTACTTTATTGTGAAAGTAACTTGTAAACATTTTTGTAAACCTTTTTTGTGAAATAAATTATTATTATTTTCTTTTTATATTTTTTCTATCTCGGCTACAAACCGGTTATTTAATCTATTTCACGGGCCTAAGCCAAGTGAAAAAGATTGTTGTGCTGTAGTTAATTGATTAGGGTGCGATTCCCTTCCTAACTCTACTTGTAAAAACTTACGAACAATTCTACAAGTATTTAATATGACAGCTTTTTGTAAGTTACTTATTGTGAAACTAGGTAAATTAAGTGTGTTTAATGATTGGTTTAACTGTTTAGGAATAACACCGGTAGTTGAAAGAACAATTGGGACTATTGTAACATTTCTAAGGTTCCACATGCGGGTAATTTCATCTTTCAGTTCCAAATATTTTTTATTATTAACTTTAACTTAAAACCTTCCCATCCTGAGATGATAGGCTTGACAGACAGACAGAAAAGTTCTTACAATAAACGCTTTTAACGGTTTTTATTTTAAGGAAAAAACTATAAAAGTTGTTATCAGTGAATAAAAATATAGAAAAAATTCGTCTTTTTTTAATGACTGTCACTAACCAAGGAATTCCCTGAAAACTTCCTTATTATTGTTTACATTTACTAAAGAGTTCAAGTTAATTATCTACTTTACAATCAGTAAACATAGTTTGTTGTGAGTCAAGTCGTAGTCGTAAATATGATTCATTGCATGATCTGTATAGATAGAGCAAGTGATTCCCCTTACGAGGTCAAAAGATTAAGTCATACACTTATAAATAAATAAATAAATAAATATTTCAGGACATATTACACATCGCCATCCAGCCCCAAGCTAAGCAACTTAATGCTTGTGTTATGGGTGCCAGATAACGGATAAACTACTTATATACTTTTTTTTTTTGTAAATATATACATATTATACATATAGGAAACACCCAGAACCAGAAACAAGAATTTATGGTCAACATAAATACTTGTTCCCGGCGGGAATCGAACCCGCAACCTTCTGCGTCGCAGTCGGGTGTTCGCCCGACGCGCCACAGAGGTCGTCAAAAAAAAAAACTTTGAATGTAAGAGATAAGTGGAATGTCTAAGAAGTTTGGGTAAGGGAAAATCCTACGAGATAGCTTACACTACTTAAGGTAAAAGGGTACCTGCACTCTCTCCATACAAACGTAGTCGACTGTTTCCTCCCTGGATAATGCTGGATAGCATAATTTATTTTGTATGTATTTGTCTGTGGTCTGGTTGTTTCTATGTGTTATAAGTATACATTCACAAAAGAAAAGTATTTATGTAGTATATCCGTTGTCTAGCACCCATAACACAAGTCTAGTTATTTAGTATGGGACTGGATGGCGATGTGTGGAATGTCCTGCAATTTTCATTTATTTATTTGAACAACTCGTGATCAACATTACTCATGGTCACACTCACCATAACAGAAATGAGTTCAAGCAACTGCGTCTGTATATCATGAGCATCATCATGTAACGCCCAACCCCGCTGTTGAGCATCGTTCGCCGCTTTAGAGAGCGCATTGAGAGCTGTCATCATTCGTAAAGCATCAGGTGCTGCGTCGATCGCGTTCTTAGGACATGTGATGTTGCTGTTTGCTTCTCGGAGTAAGGCATCGATTATTGACCGAGCAGCGCCTCCGGGGAGAAATTCCTGGAAAATAAGATAATTTTTATTCAGAAATACAGTACAATATTAAACATAGGTACAAAATTTTGCTTAAATCTATGTCCACGTGTGCCTGAACTAGGTGATCCTGTGTTTTAAGCGACATGTGCTAATAATTTAAATTAAAACTAAAAATGACCACTTATTATTAGACACGAAAATTGAATGTATAAAAATGCATGTTTATGTATAGGTAAAGAGTTAATAATATTAATCATTGAAACTAAGTACAAATATGTTTATATTATACTGGCGGAAAAACCGCTCGCTCGCTTCTTCATACATTTTTAATATGGCGCCATCTATCCGCCAGTTGATGAAATAAATTACAAGTTTTACTTACACCTATTTGCTTACTTTAAAACTATTAGTAATTCCTCTGTATCTTCGTACGACATATTTTGAAGTGAATAAAGAATTTGTCTATCTCTGTGCAGCGTTCGAGGATATATATCAATGGATATATATCATGATATATATCCGATATATATCCAGTGGTTTTTTGTGATATATATTATCAATACAAAAATTGTTTAAAAATTTTGATAAAAACAAGTCAACTTTCGCAGTTTTCTGCTGTATTTCTCCATCCTAAATGTAGATGGCGTTGGAGTAAAGTTAAAACATACTCCCTAATAGTAAGTCTAGGTATTAACGTTTAAAGTTTAGGTATTATAAGTATTAGTGTAGCTATTCAGAAAATTAATGAATTTGAATAATTGGAATTTACCTACTTATAAGATTTTATCTTTTTGAGTTAATTTCACCTGCTGTAGTTTATGATTTTAATTGATTTTTCTGATTTATAAGAAGATTTTATGTTTTTGAGTTAAATTATCTTTTATTTATTGTTTTTTTTTTAAATAATTTATTATGTTTATAAAACATAGGTACCTATGCAAACAGTATCCATAAATAATACAATAAAATACCAATATGGCTGTCATACAAAATGGATAAATATCATGTAAATATCACATTTTATATATATCGGATATATTATATAAAAAAAATCCGATATTTTGATATTTATTATAAATATCGGATATTTTCGAACCCTGTCTCTGTGGTGCATGAACACATATCTGTGGCGGAATATGTAGGTGGATTCACTTTGTACGATTGTAAATTATAATTACACTAGCCAACCCGTGGTTTCACCTGTGTCAGTCCCGATTCCTAGGAATATCGGGATAAAAAGTAGCCTATGTGTTAATCCAGGTCTCCAATTATCTATTACCATTTCATCCCAATCGGTCCAGTAACTTTTGCGTGAAAAAGTAACAAACATACACACAAACTTTCAGCTTTATAATATTAGTAGTAGGATGGGATGTTCAAAAACATACCCTTAGAGAAATAAGCACCGTCTCAACAGCAACTTTGGACATCTCATGGCTGAGCTGTGTTTCTTTTCTCACAGTTTGCACAATCTCATAAATGGCGTTTGGCTTGACGCTCTCACTGCTGTCTTGGCTATCATCCTGGTTGTCAGTATCGAACGAGAGCTGGTTCAATGCTGTTTTGGTGCTTTTCTTACATTCATCTCCGCTATCTGAGGAATTTGACAATAAAGTTTCAATTTAACAAAAAACAAGTAGTCTTATTTGCAATGTAAAATTCAAAGTACCTACAGATATTTTCTGTACCTCTTACATCTTTGTTTTTCAAACCCAATAAAATTTTTGGAGTTAGACAACGGCCAAATATTAGGAATAGTCTGAAAGTAAAGCTCACAGCCTTCCAAAGTTTGATTTGATCTATGAAACATTTTCCATAGGTATGTATTTTACTAACCTCTAGTAATACTGTTATCTGCCGACTTGCAAGGTGACTGTGTAGACTCCCTTTCCTCAGAAATATGCTGTTGAGACACCACCGGTCTCAAATCAAACGACGGAGAAACCCCATTTGGAGGTGTACCATCATCTAAGCGTGGGGGTGGTTTAGGTGCTTGAGCCTTCCTATGAGGTTTGAACAACAATTGAACTTGCTTCTTTTTCTCATTTAGTCTAGCTAAGAGCTCCTGCTTCTGTGATATGGAGTTGTTCTCACTCATGTTTTTGATGCAGTCTACCAGGAAGCTCAGAAAAAATTCTGGCTCAACCTAAAATTATAGCGGAGATGTTAGTTTTTAAACCAGTGTTGCTCAATCTTTTTTACAATAGACCCAGCAAATGGCCTATTAAATGTTTAAGCAAACTAACTAGGTACCAACCTATTGCAATAGTAATATGACTTGTGGTTCAGATCATGCTGAAATATAAGTAAGTGTATGCCATTCTTGGATATTTCAATTCAATAATGTTACTTTAAAGTTTCAAAAGGCGTTAAAAAGGTTGGAAATAATGTTCTTTATGTCTTTGAGAAATTAAGATTAAATATTCTTCACATCCATAAGAAATATTATATTTAAGTTGGGTACTTATTTATTTTATTAGATCTCGCTTTTACTATGTTCTCGACAAATTATGTCTAATATTTGCAATGTCTATTTATGGTAGGTAGGTACATAAATTGTTTTTAATCAATGAAGGCTAATTAAAAGTGTATTTTTCAATAGATCAGGGGCGCCTGTACCCAAGTTGAGAAACCCTGCAGCAAATCAACTTGTTAATTGCGCCAATCAGTTTTAACGTATTTTAGAGCACTCACCTTGACCGAAGCCACATAATTAGAAGGAACGAACCCGACTTGACCTTTCCTATTAACGACATGCCACCAGTTTCTCTGCTTGGTGTTTGTTTGTTGGAGGTAGAAGAATTCACCTTCAGTGAAACTGAGTGTCTTAGCTAACGTTGCCTCGAAGTCAAACAATGCTTTCAGCATTTCCAGATCGTCTAAATAATAACAAGAAAGGAGTTGTATGAGTGTTTTTTCAGGGCTTCGTGAAATCCACACCCAAAATATCAATTCCATAGAAATTTTGTAATTATTTCACATGTACTTACCGCCTTGCCAGTCACCCATGGTTAGTTCTTGATAATTACCAGATTTACCAGCTCTTGTTGTATTTATTTAATTTGAAATTCAGCCGAAACTATCTGATTTTTACTAAATAACTAACTATCGACCAAATTCATTTTCACAACAAATTCCCAGAAATTCGATTTTTGACTTTTCTTTGACAGTGACGGCCGAGTTAATTTTTTTGTTTTTTCCTTCGAACAGGAAGGCAAATAGCTATAAGTCCGTACAGCCGAGGTACAGCCTCGTCTGTCGTCCTTTCACATCTATGTTTCACATTTCTTTCATTCATCTTCTTTCATCTTAAATCTTTCATGTAAGTATATCAAGTCAATGACACTCTTGGAGGAAACCTCGTCTTCGAGTTTTAAAAGCAACGTCTACGGACAACGACCGAAAGTAATAGATGTGTTAATAGCACATTCGTGCGTCTTGCGCATCTCGCCAGGGCGCGCGGGACGGGAAAACGGAAAACTATTTCGTGTCCTGACAAATAATCCTTTTTCCTCCTGTCCGGTCCTGACTCACATTTTTTGGATAATCAAACCTAAAAATGTGAGTAGCATATGTAGGTACCTACTTACATTTTTTTGCGAAAGTTAACAGGATTCTACTATTACTGAACTATAGTTTAGGGATTAGGTAGGTCGGTAGGTAGGCAAGTCTTTTGTGTAGCTTTCTACGTTGTACCTACCTAATGCCTATCTTTCGGTAATGTGACCACTGGACAAAACGTACCTTTTATCATCTTAGAAACTATAATTGATAAGTGGAGGTATGCTGTAGTAGTCCCACTGCTATTACTGTCACGTCACTGGTTGTTAGCCATTGCCGAGGCCGATGTACCAGTACCTACATAAAATAAGTAAGTACTATCTACTTAAGTACCTACTTACTTAGTACTTACATTATAATTATTTACAATACGATTTCCTTATCTCTTTACGCAACATAACAAAATAAAACAAATATGTATCGTTATGAATAGGTACATAGACCACACTTTGAACAAGTGTGCAATGCACAGACATGCGCGTTATCCAGGTTATTTCCCGAGCACTTAACGACGGTTATGAACCATCTTCACTTTCCTTGTCTTCATGTATAAATACCGCCCAATCGACCGTGTTAATTATCAGTTAACCCACGCTTATTCAAGTGTAACCACGGAACAAGTGAATATTTAGTACATTACCATCATGGGTAAAGCAAGCTTGATATTCTTGGCTCTGGCCATTGTCGTTGGTGAGGTTTTCAGTCAAAAATTTATTCTCCCTACTTATCGCCCCCCTACTCGACCTCGAAGACCGATTATAAGGATTGTAAGAGACGTGAACAATGAACCTCTGTGGCTTAACCAAGGTGATATTCCACGAGCTCCTTCAACAGCTGAACATCCCATATTACCTACATACATTGACGATGTGAGGTTGGACCCTAACAGACGTTACGCAAGAAGCGTCGAGAATATTCAAGAAGAAGATAGCGAACATGTTGAAGTACCACATAGAGTCGCGAGAGACGTGAACGATGAACCTCTGTGGCTCAACCAAGGTGATATTCCACGAGCTCCTTCAACAGCTGAACATCCCATATTACCTACATACATTGACGATGTGAAGTTGGACCCTAACAGACGTTACACAAGAAGCGTCGAGAATATTCAAGAAGAAGATAGCGAACATGTTGAAGTACCACATAGAGTCGCAAGAGATGTGAACGATGAACCTCTGTGGCTTAACCAAGGTGATATTCCACGTGCTCCGTCAACAGCCGACCATCCGATATTACCTCCATACGTCGACGATGTAAAGATAGACCCACTACGTGAGCACCTACGTTACGCCAGAAGTTACAGCACTCCGAGTCGAGGAGGTCACAGGGCTTCGGGAACCAGCCACGGTGGTAGCAGGGGACATGATACGGGGGCCACTCATCCTGGATATAACCGAAGGAATGCTAGGTCTATCAGAAAAGAGTCGTGGTACTTACCTGGTCTACCTACTCTCCCGCCTTTTAGGCCCAAGCCTAGACCTTTCATACCGTATATAAGCAACCGAAGAACGTTTGCTTGAAACAATTTTCTTTTCATATTTTGCTTTTATAGTCTAACATATTATAGTTTAGCATAGCAGCCATTTTGAAATTAAATTAATAGGTACCTATCTATAATATAAAAATCAATTGCTGTTCGTTAGTCTGGCTAAAACTCGAGAACGGCTGGACCGATTTGGCCAATTCTTTTTTTGTTGTGTTTGTTGTAGTCCAGGGAAGGTTTAAACGGTGAGAACTTACGCGGGTGAAACCGCGGGGCGCAGCTAGTCTTATATATAAAAATCAATTGCTGTTCGTTAGTCTGGCTAAAACTCGAGAACGGCTGAACCGATTTGGCCAATTCTTTTTTTGTTGTGTTTGTTGTAGTCCAGGGAAGGTTTAAACGGTGAGTACTTACGCGGGTGAAACCGCGGGGCGCAGCTATACTTAAATAAAAAAATATTATGCCATAGGTATTATTTTGTTTCATATATTAGCTTATATTACCTATAGGTACTATAGGTAGGTACTCTAAATAATATACAAAGTCAATTTAATCAAATTCTAAATACTTATACCTAAACCTATCTGTATGTAATAGAGCTACAAAGAACAATCGTCTGCAATGTTTGTTTAAATTTAAAAATTTAATAGATTCAAATACAAATAGTTTAAAAGCTCACATAAAAGAACGATCGAATTTTATAGGTAGATACCTATCTATTGTATGGGGTATATTTAGGTATCTACTTAAGTGTCTGGAATAGTCTAGGTACACTCCAATTTATGTGGTCCATTCTGTAGGCACTACCAAAATAATAGTCTAGACTCCTGACAGCTAATTACAGGCCCTGGTGTAGGTTCTATTCGAACTAATTTCCCAACAAAGGCTACCTAAAGATTTGTTCCCTTGCACGTTTAGTAAATCCTTCAAAACTGGATTGAATTACAAGAGTTCTTAAAGATTAGGTTATAACAATGCTGTGCTGTCGAATTTTGAACTCTAAAACTGTTTCCAAAAAAAGAGAATATTAATTCGACCTGTAGATATATAAAAGTATGAAAGCTAGGATGAAACGCGAAATATTTTTGAAAACCTTATCTGATTTCTTAAATTTAAACTCTTTGCTGATTAGCCAGGTAGGTATATCCCTATATAAAATTAAGACAGTTTCGAAGCTGCAAGATAAAATAATTCCGAGTCATTATGCTTTCAGTATGGGTCCTTAAACACGAGAAATTGAGATAAATATCACGTTTTTTTTGTGTAGCTAATTTTCCTTATATTTCGTAACATAAGGGGAAGTAGGTATTTTTTATCTAAATAAATAAATAGAACTGTTTTAAATGTTTGTATAGCGACTCTCAATAAAATTGACTTTGAATGCACGAACTAGCGGAGCTTTGACAAAAGCTCGTTGTCTTCCAAAGTTTGTTATGAAAAATGCATTCAACGTTAATGTTTGTTGTGTTATACCTACGTGTGCTATTTTTGTGATAACGGTCATTTTCCTCCGAGGATATCGAAGCGAGTCTTGGTCTGCATTCCTTTTGAATTATTCATAAGGGTTAAACGGAGAAGAATCCTCCAGGGAGCAAAATAAACTTGCACAATAACGTTGATAACAATGAATTTAAATAAAAACATTGGTCTTTTTTAATGTTTTAAAATAATAGCTAGATATTTGCGAGCCACCTCCGCTCCCATCACCCTTAAAAATTAAGTCTAGCTCAGCTTTTCGCCGTTGGCGGATACGCCATGGAGGACTTCATGTCATTTTGCTGTACCTACCTATTTGTTATGTAATTTATATTTTAACGAACAAACAGTTTTTGTTTACAGTTTCTTCAGGCAATCTTTTTAAGAAAATTTTATTTAATTTTAGGAGACTTTTATAACTTTATTTTATTTCAGGGCTACGAATTATCTTACCTATTTTATAGGAATTTGCCACAGTATGAATATAGGTGCTGTTGTCATAGGTAACAAAATCAAAATTCGTATTTCGTGACAATATCCCTATTCCACATTAATGACTCAGCTAATTCGCCGTAGGTAATTACACGACATTTTGAATACAGTCATTAAGGTTTTTTTTGTGAAGTGTCGAGGTAGCTTCCGGAAGCAGGTCGAAAACGGTAGATGCCACAAATGGCGGTCCCAACGTGGTCCCAACGTTGAAAGGGTGAAATTTCTCGCAGTTAGTGGTTTTCGTCGCAACGAGTTACTTATGGAGAAATAGACTACGGACTATCTTATCGGCCGACAACATGTTTAATTTCAAACTAAAAAAAATACTTGCTTTTTTTGTTCGCTTACAAATTGAACGGCTGTCAACAACGGCGACGATGTAAGTCTAGGTATAGTCTATTCTAAAACAAGGAAGAATTTTTGAATTGTGTTCTACAAAGAAAATGAATTGTTCCCAGTAATAGTTCGGTTGCTATTTCGGTTACCGAACTTTATAGTTCTTCATATCGCATTGTAACGCGCCAAACCTTCTTTATTTTTTTAATTGTATACATTTTCGTTAGATACTCTAAAGGCCGGTGCATGATTGGTCCTTGATCAGTATAAGCACCGAGCTGTGGCCTATCCGTACTGCTTTGGCACATGCTTGTTTTGTTCATGTATTTGATATACCTATTTATTTCATCTTTTTTCTCATTCTGTTTAAATGTGTGTGGTTTTGGCTCGAATGAACTTATTATCTGCCTATCTACGTTTTTTATTTCGGAGTACCTACCATAGCCTTCTTTAGATCTAATTTTTCTCTGGTTTTAGCATAGACTTCAGTCAGCTTTCACCCTTACCTACTTACCAACAACCAAATCTAAAGCTCACTTGTGGTAAATTTTCATTTCGGATCGTGTTAGTCGAGCGTTGTAAAATCTAATCAGAGTTCAGTTTAACGGAATTTTTCGTGGTTTTCGATTAAGTTACAGTACCTACTTTTGAAGTTCTTGTGAAGGTCTGGTAAACAAGTTAAAGTGAAATAGATTTTTTAGGAAAAACAAGAATGTTTTTACCTTATAGGTAGGCAAATGTTTAGTCACGTACTTACGTAGAAACCCACTCAGTCATCATCAGTTACTAATTACTAAAGACATGTCACTAGATTTCCTTGGATAGTTGCAGGGTTTGAAAAGGGGGTTTAGGGGTTTAAGAGAGGGTAGACCCCATCGTTCGAGGCGCGAAGGTATACAGGGTTATTGGAAATTAATTAGCACGGCGTTAAGGACTTCTTCTGTGCACCTAAACAAATAACTTTTGTTCTACGACTTTTAGAAATTCGAAAAAAAAATGAAAATTTTGAGGTTATATAAATTCTAAAAACAGCTGATTTTTTAAAACAAAGGTCATTCACACCAAGAACAGTAGATGAAACTTAAAAAATAAGTAAAATTTTAAGATTACTGACCTCTCCGTGTAAGGAACAGCTGATTTTCAGGTAAACCTAACCTCAAAATTTTCAAAAAAATGTTCGAATTTCCAAAAGTCGTAGAACAAAAGTTGTTTGTTAAGGTGCACAGAAGAAGCCCTTAACGCCGTGCTAATTAATTTCCAATAACCCTGTATATCGACTTGTATGTATAAAAAACCAGAAAGTGATGACGTGTTATGCCAAAAATCCGTCAAATGTCACCATAAATTACGTCATCTGTGAGCGGCGCGCGCTGGGTCATTAAAACGATATTTACGACCACTTCAAAAGAGCTTTTAAGTAAACAAATGACTGATATCTATAGCTTAAAGACCACGGATTATGTTTCAAGTGTTATTTTAATTGTGCTATGTTTATTTTTTTTCTATAAACAAATTGAATTCGAGATACGAAAAAATTCAGACGAAATTATAGAGTAGTTAGAAAGATTGGCGTTTTGTGTAAAATCTAAAACGTTTTTTTTTATTCACATGATAAGTACTTGAATATACCTTTATATTTAAATTATTATTTAGGCATGTTTAATACTAAAAAAGTGGAGTAAAAAATTAAAGAAATTTGCGGCGCGAATAGCCGCGCCGTCGGCGCCGCGCTGCGCCCGCGCCGCGCCGGCTCTAGCTCAATTTACGGATATTTTAAAAGACATTATGAACAAACTAAATTCTGTTTGGAATTATACGAATTCTAATAAGAAAACTAGAAAAAAAAAATTATCACTTACTTTCTTCAAAATTTTTCTAAGCCCTTCCAAAAAATCCTCATAATAAAATCCGCCATTTTTTGTCATTTTTCACTAAGCGTTTTTTATCGATCAAAAAACTTATCATATTATCAAAATTCATTAAAACTTCACTTTTAATTAGATTACGCATACGTTAACGATAATTTTGATGTATAATAACACTATACTTCAATAAAATAAAGAACTTATGACGTTTTTACAAGAACACAAATATTTTCTTTCACAATAATTTCTATACTGATTGAAATTGACAGATTTATTATTAAAAATCAACGTTTGACAATGACAGATGGTCTTAAGATGACACTAATATATTAATTGAGTACCCTACAGGAAAAAACACGAAGTATTTACCCTAAAATTCAAATAGTTGAGAATATTGTGAAGGAACTTCTATAGTTTGGTTTGGTAGATATATTGCCACTAGGCAGTTTACCGATGCGTGATTTGGCTTATTTCGAGACATCAGACAGAAGACCGGATATTTGAATATACATTTTTAAAGAATCGGAAGCGATAATCATTAAAAATAGAAGCTAAACCTACCAAATCAAGTATGAAGGTAATGTTTGGAGCACAAATAACGGTTAATATGATAAAACGGTTCTAACATAAACCACTGACGTGAGCGGTGAAGTGAACCACATTTTATAAAGATAACAATATTATAAATAATTTATTGTAGGACATTTCACCATTTACCATGCCTGCACCGAAAATTTATCAAAGAACATAGCTATAAAATTAACCAACTTAATTATAAAACTTTACAATATAGCAACGTTAGTTTGTAAACTGAGTTATCCACTTACAATCCTCGACAAAATTTTCAGTCATAATAACACAACTGAACACCACCGCCACTCCAAATATTGCCAACACACGACAGGAAAGTTGGTGTTTTAATTAACTGCATACCGAGTTGCCAAGTTCAATTATGTAAACACGGGGAGAGGTAACAATTTCCTTCAGAATAAGTGAATTTTCCTCCGTTCATTCCTCTTCCTTTGCTTGCTTGCACGTAAAAAACGGTCAAAATAAGTTTGAATAAAATAAAACGTGAACAAATAATTTCAACTCAGTTAGAAACTTTTAGAAGCTGTATTTGGTCATATTAAAAAAGGAAGTTTTATTCCTTCAAAATATTTTTAATAGTTTGGTAAGATATTTTATTTGAATAGTATCAGAAAACTTTGATGACTTTTCTTCACCAATAATCATCCTATATTTTTGTATCAATCGATAGTGTTGCTGATAGAGATGGATTACTGGAAACATACATAGTATACCTACCTACAAATAGCTGTTTTACAAAGAGATACATTGTTTGATCAAAAAGTTAAATTTGTTATTTCATCCAAGTTCTGTAGAGTGGGCTGGGGCCAGCGACACCTGGGTGTCACTTTAATGCATGCAGTATTAACACAACTGCAGACGTACGTGACCAATGCTTTGCCGGCTATAAACTGCTACTAAACATCACTTATAGAATCTTTTGTTGCGGCAAACAGCGCCACGGAAAAGAAAAACAAGAAAAATCGTTTTTCGATTTTCATAGTAATAGGTTTGGGATAAGGAAAAACGAATGCATTTCCTTTATTGGGTATGTATTCATTGTATCAATCAGTTTGGCTTATCGTAACGATCACTGCTGTACATAAAGTTGGGTCACTGTTGAATATAAAATAAGACGGAAATAAGTTGGGAGATCATTTTTAGATATCTATGAATTATTGTTGGATTACGATTTGGCCCATGAAATCAATTACCTATATTTCTGTAATACAGCGGGCGCATTAATAAATTAACTTGCTCATGTTAACTAAGTTCTTAATCCTATTAAATTTTAAAAGAAAATTGAAAAAGTTTGTTGTATTAAAATTATTCACTACTTGAAGATTTATTGATTATATCCCCATATATATCACTATCACTACATAGTATAAAATAAAGTCACTTTTCGCCCTCCCTATTTCCCTTTGTACGCTTAGATCTTTAAAACTACGGAACGGATTTTGATGCGTTTTTTTTAAATAGATAGAGTGATTCAAGAGGAAGGTTTATATGTATAATACATGCATAATATAGCCGTGCGATGTCGGAGCGGGTCGCTAGTTTAAATATAAGTACGTATTACCTACATGTGAATGTCACTGAACTCCTCCTAAACGACTGAACCGATTTGTATGAAATTTTTGTGAAGGTATATTACTTAGGTCTGAGAATCGTACTTACACTAAGTATTCTATTTTTGTTTTCCTTTTTTTTTAAATGGCAAGTGTATAGTTTATCTATATAATAAACCATACGGTGATATTACTTATTATTTAAAACAATCAAGTTAAAATTCACAATGAACTACGTCTCAAGCAGTCACAATCCAATTTAAAAACAAAAAAGTCACATTTTAATGCGCATTGGGAATCGTGATTTATTTTCTTCGAGTTCAAAAACTGAACAATATAAATCTATCATGGAATAAGTTCGCTTCGTGTTATTTCAAAAGAATTCAGCGCAGAATAGAATTGCATTTTAAAATTAAATCACGCACAATCAAAGTTTCTCCGTCTGTCTGTTCTATCTAGAGATTTTATATCATTTCTGCGATGTATTTAATAGAAATAACTTTTCTTCAATCTACGAAATTGAATTTCAATTTCAATTGAAGAAAAGTTATTTTTTCTAATTTAATATATCAGATTTGGGTATCAAGACGTAGGTAGGTACTTGGTTCGTCGAGTTGTATTCACAAGAGACGAAATTAAAGTAATATTTCAGCTTCGAGATGGCAGTCACTAGAAACCTTACCTATAGCTCGTATTGCCGAGAGACGTTTCACACCAGCCCCCTTAACAAGATTGCTTTCTATTAGCGATATCGCCAATCGACAGACTTTTTATTATTATTTTTGTATTAAATTGACCTCTAAGTTAACTTAGTCTTGTGTTAGAGAAAAAAAAAGATAAATAAGTAGCATCTTATGCCAATTTTATACAATGATTCATGTCAATTTCATACAATTAAATCTATCGATTGGCGATATCGCTAATAGAAAGCAATCTTGTCTAAGGGGGCAGTTTGGTTAATGCTCTATGCTGAATAATCCAGCAGGTACTTACAAATATTAGGGAAAATACTTGTTTCAGGAGAAGAAAATGAGGTGGCGAAGATATGCTTTATTGCCTATTTAATTTCAAAATAGCTGGAAGGTAATTATTTCGTACCATACGCAGTGATAAAAAGGCTTACGGGAGTTTGATCATGCCAAGAAAAATGGCATGAAGTCCTCATCATATGAAATAAAATAACATGATTTTTAGTAATTTTCATAAGTACAAAAGCAGCGGTCCGTTACCAAAAATGGAATTGGTGACTCTAGTAGCTTCTAATCATTGCATCGAATGGTGTTTTTTTTTAATCAATAATATAGAGGTATAAATTTATTATACGATTTTGTACACAGCTCCATCTAACCCCAAGCTAAGCTACTAGACTTACCTAAGTACTTAAACCTGTAAAAGGTAGCATTTTGTTGGCTCTAACTTACTTATTCGTAGGCTCCAAAACTCATTCTGAATCGAAGCTCGAAGTTTAATGTATTTGTAAGCTTTCCTTACTTTTGTTACACCCGGCCCGTGTCTACCAATATGCAAGGCGCAATGCGAACTTATTAAAGTTAAATTCTCGTTCCGACACTAACATTGGCTTTTATGTTCGCTGCAAATTGGCCGTAGGCGCTTTTACGTGGCGAAATAAAATAACCTCAGATATTTACAACCTGTAATATTAAGTAAGAGTCAAAACACAAGCACACAATTCACTACAATATGGGCACAAAGATCCTTTTTATCAAAACATAAAATAAATAAATATTGCAGGACATTCCACACATCGCCATCTAGCCCCAAGCTAAGTAACTACACTTGTGTTATGGGTGCTAGACAACGGATATTATACTGCTTATATACTTTTCTTTTGTAAATATATACTTATAATACATAGAAACAACCAGACCACAGACAAATATCGAAGCATAAATACTTGTCTGAGACGGGAATCGAACCCGTAACCCTGTGTTTGGCAGTCCGGCATGGTGACCGTTGTGCCAACTGGGTCGTCAAAAAAAAATAGAGCATGCTGAAAAGAGAGGCAATAATAAAATAATAATAATAATAAAACCTAAACTTAGTAAATACGTATTGATTATACGTAAATGGTATATAATCAATAGGTATCTAAATACAAACTACCCTTGTAAGGACTTAAACTTGTACTTTGTTTAGGGGCGGTTTTCCGCAACTAAGCGTCTCTAGTTGGGTCCTTTTTGCATGAAGATGGAGAAGGTTTGCCATCTCCTTGGTCCTTGTCCATGGTTTGGTATGTCCTGTCGACTATGTCCAGATGAAAGAACTTACCACTACGTCTGGAGCCAACTACGCCGCGATTCGTATCACGATGTTTTCCTTTACCGTAGGAACAATGTCAATTAAGGCACAATTTTTTCTTAAGATACATCTATTGGTGGAATATAAGTTGATATATCCAACACTAGGCCAACAGCGCTCTTTGTGGGGAGGACTATATATCTTAAAAATTTACGACAAAATTAAGTATGTAAGTAGGTACAGTCGGCTGCATAATTGCAGCCTTCAGTAGAGTTCAAAAATTATTATTATTGGAATGTTTGCATTCTAATATTTTTTGTTTGATTATCGATGAGAAGACTTTAAACTTCACCTAAAGCAGGTGTCTAGAATCTTGCTTGTGTTGAAAACATTCTTATAACAGCCGTTTTGGAGTTCTACGGTGGATTTGCAATTATGCAGCCGACCGTACCTAACTATATCAAGTCATAGTTTTTATAGATCGTCGTAAAATATAATCCACTCTAATGTTTTAAACACCTAAAACCCGCGTGCATTTTAGACTTAAGAGGAAAGGGTACCGGAGGCTCTTTCCATACAACTATTACAAACGTAGTCGACTGTTTCCTCCCTGGATAATGACACTAGAGCAAATATTTTTGGTGCATAAAACTTATAATTGCCATGACCATGCCCCTATTTTTTAATTATTTATGATAATTAGAAAATGAAAAAAAAAAACCAAAACATAGGGGCATAGGCAATTATAGATTTTGTGGCACAAAAATATTTGTGCTAGTCTCATTATCCAGGGAGGAAACAGTCGACTACGTTTGTATGGAGAGCGCGCAGGTACCCTTTCACCTTAACGTTTTATTTTAATAGGTTTTAAAATTCTAAATTTTTTATAAACGTTATTCCCTTCTAATTGCTTCTCGCGCCACGTAAACGGAAGTAACGAGGTTTTTATGAAAAATAATATGCAAAGTAACTACATATATGTATATAAGTGGGTTTATGTATAAGCAAAAGCTTTTAACAAAGTGCCTACTGCTTTGCATGAGCCTTCAGTCTGTAGGTATACCAACGTTCATGTTTTTGTTCAGTGTCGAACAAAATCCTTTGTAACGAGCGAGCCTTTTTTTGCATAACAGCCGACTTGCCTTAATAAACATCACGTAGGTATAACCTATACAAATACATATTTTACGTAGACTCAAGTAGTATCTAACCTATAAAAAAAAATTACGTATATAGAATATAGCTCAGCGTTTGACCATCACTATCTCACCCGCCTGATGGCAGGTGACGATGCGGCTTAAGATGTAGCACCCTTTCCTAGAAGATACCTATTTACTCGCGACTTGAAGACCCCCAAATTGACATGTCACGCAAAACAGACTGAGACAACTGATTCCATTCCCTTGCGAATAATTAAAAATCTAAAACCCGACTGTAGATGAAGGTGTAAAGTTAGGTGATAAAAATAGGACCCACTAACATAATTTTGAACTCACCTAAATTTTACTGGCATTCTCTTTTTTATTGAAAGAAATATAGAATACTATTACGGATATAAGATCTATCAATCGACTTCAAAATCAGTTTGTTTTTGGTTTGATTTATTCATGGAAATTAAAGGAAAACGTATTTAACTTGTCCTATTTACCTACAAAAGGTATTTAAATTTTTAAAGCTCAGATTTCAACCGTGTATCGATTTGACTCTACTTGAAGGAAATTGTACCCATAATTGAACTTTCCTAGTATTTTACGTCGCAGTCGTCGTACTCATAAAGAAGAAAAAAGATTACTTGGAGTACCGTTCCCGCGAGATATCGCACTTGTTAAGCACGTGCAAAAAGCATAGTTCGTATAGTATAGTCACACAGAATCTCTTTTCCATACAACATCGACAACATACGCTATTCAGGGTCAGTTAGGAATGAAAATAATTAGGTACTTTTTTACAGATTAGAACCTAACCGGGCGCTCTCGAATCCCATACAAACGTAGTCGAGTTTATTGATAAAAGATTGAAACACACTGTACGTTAATATTAGTGTCTTATTCTGCCTAAGAATGTGGATCATTCCTAACTTTAGGTGAAATAGGGTACTGGCGGTCTTTCCATACAAACGTAGTCGACTGTTTCCTCCCTGGATAATGACACTCAAATATTTTTGTTACATAAAACTTATAACTGCCATGACCAATTGACCATGCCCTTATGATATGATTTTTTTCTTTTTTGTTTTTTAAATCTTAATTTCTATGTTAATTAGAAAATGAAAAAAACCAAGACATAGGGGCATAGTCATGGCAGTTATAGGTTTGATGCAACAAAAATATTTGCTCTAGTGTCATAATCCAGGGAGGAAACAGTCGACTACGTTTGTATGGAAAGACCGCCAGTACCCTATTTCACCTTAAGTTAGGAATGATCCACATTCTTAGGCAGAATAAGACACTAATATTAACGTACAGTGTGTTTCAATCTTTTAACAATAAGGCGAACTTTATCTATGTACAATTTAATGACCTGCTTACAACGAGGCCAATATAAGAGCACCACCCGCATCCCACCATCACCGGCAAATTATTCAGAAGATAGATGTAGCAGCATCATTTACTTTGACAATTTATAGGTTAACGAGTAGTAAATAGAGCTTGGCAAAGTGAAATTTTAGTGAAGCTAGGAAGTTCCCGATGGAAGTTAAGTTAGACTTTAGGGTGAACGTAGACGGAATACTTTTTAATCGGTCTATAGCTCGTAGATCTTTCAATTTGATGACTGACAAATAAACAAATGGACGTGTGCCTTCAAATGGAACGGTCGGCGGTGGTATCGGTCCTCGGAATAGGTGTTTCCTTATTCAGAGTATCGGTCCATCAAAAAGTTTACAGTCTGCGTTTACTCTTAGTTAACGGAGACTTGCTATTTCTGTTTAAATAACAGCGAATTAATGAATAATGTAGGATGCGCGTTAAAGTTTAGTTTCAGTATGTTAGGTGCTTTTCTATCTACGAGTAGGTAAGTATCTTATAAAATAAAGAGCTCGGTCTTTTACTTGCTGGATTAGGCAATGTCAGGCGTGCATTTTTCCTAACTCTAATGCTGCAACCTGGAGAAACTGATCATCTGTGCAAATGTAGAAGGCAAACGTCAGTGGTCCCCGATGATGGCCAGATCAGCTGAAACAGGAGAGCTCGTCCAAGTTTGAGGAAGTGGTTCGAATGGCCGCAGACCGGAACAACCTTTACAAACCGCTGGGTGAAGAAGAGTGATGGTAGCGATCTTCAGTCATGAAGGATCGACCAGAGAGGAGGTAATGCGGCAAGCAGGTCATTTTTCGATTTCCTCCAATATGTTCTTACTGTAGCATTTCACTATTGAATAGGTAATACTTTTTAAATTAAGAGGAAAGGGTACCGGGGGCTCTTTCCATACAAACTATTACAAACGTAGTCGACTGTTTTCTCCCTGGATAATGACACCAGATCAAATATTTTTGGTGCATAAAACTTATAACTGCCATGACCATGCCCCTATTTTTTGTTTTATATTTTAAATCTTAATTTCTATGATAATTAGAAAATGAAAGAAACCAAAACATAGGGGCATAGTCATGGCAGTTATAGGTTTTATGGCACAAAAATATTTGTGCTAGTGTCATTATCCAGGGAGGAAACAGTCGCCTACGTTTGTATGGAGAGAACGCAGCGACTTAATTAAAGTCGTGGGAAGTCGCTGGACGCAGACAGTATGCGACCGATCGCTCTGGAAGTCTTTACAGGCCTCCCCCTATATGTTCAGCAGTGGACGCGTTGTGACTGATATGATGATGATGATGAATTAAATATCAAAAACCTAATTTAAATAGAAATCTGATTTAATCCTAATTTAAATAGAAATCATAATACTGAAAAAAATGTCTGACGGCTATATAGGCCTACCCTTCTTTCATGTTATCCTATATACTGAAACTGTCATACAGCAAAGAGGTCATCCTGATAGTCATCCAATTATACAGAGCAAAAAAAAATATCAAAAATTTAAATAAATTTCCCTAGGTAGGGTGACCCAAATAATAAATAAATAAATATTGCAAGACATTTCACACATCGCCATCTAGCCCCAAGCTAAGTAACTAGACTTGTGTTATGGGTGCTAAACAACGGATATACTACTTATATAAATAAATAAATAAATAAATATTTCAGGACACATTACACATCGCCATCCAGCCCCAAGCTAAGCAACTTAATGCTTGTGTTATGGGTGCCAGATAACGGATAAACTACTTATATACTTTTTTTTTTGTAAATATATACATATTATACATATAGGAAACACCCAGAACCAGAAACAAGAATTTATGGTCAGCATAAATACTTGTTCCCGGCGGGAATCGAACCCGCAACCTTCTGCGTCGCAGTCGGGTGTTCGCCCGACGCGCCACAGAGGTCGTCACTTTTCTTTTATACTTTTCTTTTGTAAATATATACTTATAATACATAGAAACAACCAGACCACAGACAAATATCTAAACATAAATGCTTGTCTGAGGCGGGAATCGAACCCGCGACCCTGTGTTTAGCAGTCCGGCATGGTGACCATTGTGCCAACTGGGTCGTCAATGACTGACTGCTGCTCCGTAGATGGCAATGCGATCCGTTGATCAAACTAGCAGCCAGCCCTTAGATCATAATACTATCATTAATACATAACTATAATAATTCTCATTTAGATATTTTATAGGTATAATATTAACTATTCATTAATAAGAAATTGAATACTTGTTCTATTTCCACCTAATAACCAATTGATAGGTCTATTATTAACTTTGCAACTTGTATATCCAATTAACGAACGCAGTTATTTTCTTTATCGCTACAAATTAACTGACTTATGTGGAGTTATCAATAAATCTGGGCTACGGTTAAGGTGTGTTTACATGGGCAATAAGAATTTACGATCTTTACCGCCATTTTTTTACCCCCGACGCAAAAACGGGGTGTTATAAGCTTGACGTGTCTGTGTGTGTCTCCCGAACGGATAAACTGAATTTGATTTTGTTTCTTTTGTTTGTAAGGTGTATGATTCATGTTTGAATGAAATCGGTTTAGACGTCTCACAGTTATGGGGGATAATAGTCAGGGGTTTTTTTTAGATTTTAAATTTAATCTTGTAAGGGTTTCGCGAATAAGATTTTTCTTTCATTAATGCTGTATGGCAGCTGGTGATCGGAAACGGCTAAAAAGTAAAGATTAAATGCCTATTACTCCGATCGTATAGGGCTGTCCAAAAAGTGTGAGTTAACTATTAACGCCACATTACGGTCTTAGAAACGTGCAAGAAAATGCTTAGTAAAATAATTAACAGACCTTAACTCTTCGATTGAGAAAGTTCTAGTAGCTCTGAAACTTTCATGCTCGTAGATGCATCAAAGTTCCGCATGAGACCGTGGAATTGAAACTTTATTTCTAACCATAGATCAATATTACATAGACCACAGACATAGAACAGTTGTTTTAAACTTTGTGAGCATGATCACAAAAACCCCATGAGTTTCTTGTGACTTCTCATTGGTGGGCGTGTTCCGATGGTACGCATCCTAACATAGTTTTAGACCTTCCAATGTGATTTCACGCAAATTATGATTCCAAATAAATAAGAAATTTTAACTTTCAACTTTTGTTGTTTTAATTGCTTATGGTACGTTTACCAACTGGATGAATCTTTTGTGTACACTGATCAGGGAACTTCTTCATTTTATCTTCTTTATCCTAAACTCAGTATTTTCTAACTAAACGTCCGATTACCAAATACACGCCTTTACAAATTTACCAGACTTTGCCGTCAATTAAATAATTCTCAGAGATAAAAGTTTTATTTCGAAACTTTTGCACGCGACTTCATCCACGTAGGAATTAAATTTTCTAAAATACTTTCGTAGTGGATTCCTACGATGCCAAATTTTAGCCTGATTCGTCAATTGATTTGAACTGATGGTAATATCAGTTAGTCAGGAGTCAGAACCATAGAAATCTATGTTCGTGCCCTTGGTAGATCTTTGAATTTTATATTAATAGGTATAGTATGGGTCATAAGTAAATGATCAGTTTGCTACAATAATACTATCAACACGTATTGGAGTTACGACCTTCTTCTAATAGACTTTTTTTTTTAAACAATATAGGCTTGCATTTGACCTCATCTCACCATCATCATCCATCATCTCACGTTACACACAAACTTAAATACTTGAATTAAAAGTCTTAGTGTGATTATTATTTTCAACATTTAGCTATGTCTTTAGTTTTGTGAGTGGTATAAGCCGCCACCCGCTACACCAACCGACGACGTGGGTTCGATCCACAGGTTACGTTGTTATAATGTTCAAATAGTGCTGCACAGGGTTGTAAACGTTACGGTGGGCAGAGACTTTTGACCGTGGATTGTACAAATCTGTAAGGTTGTAAAGTAAAGTTACCTGATTCTGTTTTTTTTAAACAATATACAATATAAATTTTTTTACAAAATAGATAAATATTAAATTATATTTTACAGATATGCGAATGAGCTCTGCGTCACGTGGGGTTCAGCTAATTGGTAATGTGACTGTACCTAATCGTTGTAAATCCTAAAACTTAAGTTTAAACCTGAATTATTCTTGAATTTGATGCGACAAATTTGAACTAAACACCTAACAATAATGATTACTCTCGGTAACGTAGGTCGATTCCAAAACTCTATCTCTATGAGTAGGTACCGTTGGCAAACGAACTATTCTAATTAAGATAAACTATATCTCTACAATCTATTGTTTTTTTAATTATTCAAACTTAGAGGTCTTTGCCCACGATACTTTAGCAACAGAACCGGATCGGTATTTGTCGATCGTCTTTTGTCGCTATGGAGTCGCATCGAAACGTCAATTTTGAGGCGTTTGTGGTGCGAGCTTCATTTAACATCTCTATGGGTGCAAGTTCCGAACCGCTTCTGCCTCGCGTTGTGGATGAAAGCTTCTGGCCGAAGGCCTTCTGTTTCCACAGACGAATTCCACAAGAACACACTAAGACTAAAGTGTAGTGTCGTGGAAGTGCTACTAACATAGTTCTAAGCTATCTATTAACACATTCAATTATTGTTATAAAATAGTGACTCAGTCTACGGTATGTATCTATGGGCCTTTGTTGCCTGAAATAAATGTTTTATTATTATTATTAAGTTTCCATTACAAACTAATTATTATACCGGTCGGTTTACGTGTTTAGTATGCTCTGGTATAGTAGGCGAATAACTTAATGTATGTCAAAAGAAACACATAAATTAATTTAGTATTGTTCACTATACCAAAGCTTGAAAGTAATTTTATTTATTAGAAGGTTTAAAATTCAGTACGGAATTACCTACCTACCATTTCCTAAATATTTTATCAGCTTCTGTTTGTGTACCTTTACCTACTAACAGTAATTTAAGTAAGTATAGGTATGTATTTAAAACTCGATGTTTGTGTTTATAATAATGATTTTCTCACGTTTTGCATGTTATACACATTTTAGCCCAGATATCTTTGTTCAAATTCAATACGTTTTAAATTTTTCTTTTATAACTAAAAAAAAAAAGAGATTTTGTATTTTTTCCCCTGAAAATGGTATGTGTCGTAACACTAATGAAATACTTCGGTGTAGACAAAGCATTTTGAGACGTTTCTTTGTGTTCCGCCTGAATTATACCTCTCATAAATCCCTGAGCCTTTGGTCTCACAAATATTCAGTGAGCTTGCAAAAATAAGTAGGCGAAACATTGTTGAATCTTTTAACTAACTCATGCGTGAAAGTATTACATGGAATTTTCAAAATCAACGTTGGTATTAGGAAAGTTCTTGTTACAAAATCAAAATGAACGTCGCAATTGAGAAAGCCTTGTAGCATCCACAAATAGATAGACCGATTTATTGCTCAACACAAATTGTAAAAATAATCAAAAATAAAACTTCATCACTACATAGTATAAAACAAAGTCGCTTTTTCTGTCCCTATTTCCCTTTGACTGCTTAAATCTTTAAAACTACGCAACGGATTTTGATGCGGTTTTTTAATAGATAGAATGATTCAAGAGGAAGGTTTATATGTATAATACATGCATAATATAGCCGTGCGAAACCGGGGCGGGTCGTTAATTATAAAAAACAATTACAGCAGTGGAGTAATAGGCGGTCTTACCGCTGAAAGCCTTCAACCTGAACATAGCAATGTCAGCGGATTTATTAATTCTGTCTGTAAAAATTACAACAATCGTACATCAGAATAAAACTAACTGCCTCCATTCAGTTTTAAGAAAAAATCCCTTAGAAATCACCGCAATTTCAACGTGATTCGTGCCAAGGGTATTCTAAAAGCCGGGCTCCAAAGTAACTGTAAATATATGAGTGTACGTATTTTTCTGTTAAATTAACGTGTTGTTTTCGTAAATTGTGTATATGGTATAAAATCAGTCTCGGAGTGGTTGTTGCGGTTAACGAGGCACTCGTGGCCCGTTGGTGTAGATCGCGGCCGCTCTTCACACCGTACTTAACAACTGGGAACCACTAGGTGGGCTAGGCATACATATGAGCTCGTCAGGGAGAAAAGGGATTGAATAGAATATCTGAATGGAAAACTTCTATTACTTATATTTTTTTTTAGATTTTTGAGTACAGTATGGGTCATAAGTAAATTATCAGTTTGGTACAATAATACTATCAACAAGTATTGGACTTACGACCTTCTTCTAATAGACGTTGCATACAAACATAAATACTTGAATTAAAGTACTCAGTGTGATTATTATTTTGAACATGTTAACTATGTCTTTAGTTGTGTGAGTGGTATAAGCTGCCATCCGCTACACCAACCAACGCGGGTTCGATCCATAGGTTACGTTGTTATAATGTTCTAATAATGCTGCACAGGATTGTAAACGTTACGGTGGGCAGAGACATTTGACCGTGAATTGTACCTAGTAGTTTGTTTATGCGTTAATTTAGCCACTGCGATGTTAAGCCAAATCTACAACCAGATGACAAGACATATAGCCTGAATCGCGCGACATAGTTGCGCATATTTACAGATAATATTATCGTGATATCGAGACATAAAAAAATCGAATCTATCAAAGGTAGCGATTCATAATCTAAGGTAACCTAGGTTAAAGTTATATCCAGCATTCGTTTTGATCTCATATCAACCGACGAACGTTATCATTTTGTTTAGGTAACCATATTTAAATGCCATTTCAATTCCATAATGTGATAGTAAAATTATTCCACAATTTTCAGTCTTATTTCCGACAATTAATGTGCAAAGTTCCTTAGTTTCCGTTAATCCGGATACGGAATTGTGATTTATGCTTTAAGTGTTCTTAGCGCCAAGTAAACAGAGTATTTAGCAAATGTACCTTCACACTTCGCTATTCTACGAGTAAGTTTTCATTATGAGAAAAACTTTATAGTAATGCTTTTAAACAAAGAAGAAAACTTAGTTTTTATTTTATTCAAAATCTTGCTGGAAACTATTAAAATATAAAGGTAAGTAGTATGAAACAAGAAATTATGAGGCGCCGACGAACGGGGCGTTTGGATTGAATGTACAAACTGACGAATCTACGGTCGAAGTCAGAATTGCAGACTTACCTAAGAGTTCTAAAATTACTGTTATTGGAATGTTTTACTCTTATAATATTTATCTAATAAATTCATGAGTTGAAAGACTTTAAACTTCAACTCGAGAAAGACCTTAGAATCTTGCTTGATTTGAAAACATTCTATAAAAGCACAACACCAATGTACAGTCACATTACCAATTAGCTGAACCCCACGTGACCTACAGCTCACTCGCAAATCTGTAAGGTTGTAAAGTAATGTTACCTGATTCTGTTTTTTTGAAGTGAAAACTTCTTATGGCGCGTTGGGCACTTTTGTGGGTGAGCATTTTCAACCGTTCTCGCGACAGATTTTGACGCGACAGATTTTGACGCGACAGATGAGATTTTATTTGTGTTAGTCTTTTTGTTTAACTTATACTGCCATCTATTACACAAATTGAGAAACTTAGTTTCTAGAAAGACCGCTATTCGAATGTAGATGGCGCTGATTTAAATTTTTTACTGCCATCTAGCGAATAAAAAATAAACTATATTTGTTTAAGTGAGTGCTAATAGATGGCAGTAGCAGATCGTTTCAAGAAATATTCTATGAGAAATAACAAGTTTATTGTTTTCACTTCTGCCTGCACTCCCGGAGTGTTTTTTTTTATCAATAAGTATATTATACAATACAATAAAAAAAATAACAAAATAGGTATAAATACTATATTTTTTCAGATATGCGAATGAGCTCTGGGTCACGTGGGACTCAGCTAATTGGTAATGTGACTGTACCTAAGTATTGAGCAACATTTTCCTACATATTATTTATGTTAATGTAAAGTGTGTTAGACAACAAAATATAGTAAAGTATACAAAGTTCTCTATGACAGTAACATAGCTGAATCTAATTAAAAAGTTGTTACAGTATCATCTGTTCAGTAGGTTCACAATTTTAGCAAACAATTTTGATGAGAATTCACAATTAATTTATAACAACAATTATGTAAACACTTGTAGGTCCTTCATTTTAACTGGGAAGATACGTTCTAAAATAAACCTTGTTGTTTTCATTTCATATTATGTAGGGGTTTATACAGGGTTATTGGTAATTATACAAGCAAGCCGTTGAGGGCAACTTCTGTGCATCTTAACAAACAACTTTTGTTCTACGACTTTAGAAAATTCGAAAAAAAAATTAAAAATTAGAGGTTATGTAAATTCGAAAAACAGGTAATTTTTAAAACAAAGGTCAACTAAGCTAAGAACAGTAGATAAAACTTATAAATTAGGTATAGTTTTAAGGTTAATGACCTCTCCGTGTATCGAATAGCTGATTTACAGGTAAACCTAACTTCAAATATTTAAAAAAAAATGTTCTTATTTCCAAAAGTCGTAAACCAAAAGTTGATTGTTTGGGTGCACAGAAGTAGCCCTCCACGGCTAGCTAGTATATTACAAACTAGCGACCCTGTTTTGTTTGCGACTTTGTTTTATACTATGTAGTAATAACCCTGTATAGTCGAATACTGAGTTCAATTTGAAAACATTGCTTTTCAGTTCTTTGAATTGGTTCGAGAACAAGTTTTCTTCAAACTTATCACGAGGTGTATGTCAATTTCTATAAAATTCAGGTGAGACTAAAATTGAGTTATTCCATTCCCTTGTTCTAGTATTCTACTTTGAGAATTTCTGTAAAGTTTGCCTCCTCCACGGACTGTTGACTCAGGAAAGATTCTGGTTCGAGTGTATACTCTCCTTTGAAGATAGAATCTCTTTCATCCGACTTTATTCTGAACATGCAAGGAAAATGAATTTTAATTTATGTAAATTGCGGTTCTAATGGACTGTGATAGCATTGCATTGCTTGCATGATCTGTGGATAGCATTTTAAAATAGATACAACCTAAATAAAGTAGGTACTCTAGGTACCTACCTAATACAATTTATTTTTGTTACAGTTCGAGCGCCCCTATAAATTCTGAAATAAATAATTGAACCAATTTATTTGCCTGTCTGGCTGTAGATAGTGGCATCTAATTAAATTGAGTGAGCATAGCCGTGACAGACAAGTACTTTATCGATATTAATTAAAAAATAGGAAGTTGGTCGTTACCATGTTAGGTACAATCAACGGTCAAAAGTCTCTGCCCACCGTAACGTTTACAATCCTATGCAGCACTATTTGAATATTATAGCAACTTAACCTGTGGATCGAACCCACGTAGGTTGGTGTAGCGACTGGGCCAACTAAAGACATGGCTAACATGTTGAAAATAATAATCACACTGAGTACTTTTTAATTCAAGTATTTATGTTTGTCTGTAAAGTCTATTGGAAGAAGGTCATTTATAGTATTATTGAAGCAAACTGATCATTTACCTATGACCCATACTGTACATATTATCTAGCTGAGTACTTGTGTTTAAATTAATTGGATGCCCAAGTAGAAATAGCAAATATATTATTCTCAGAATTATAACACGTTCGATTTAATTTGGTTACTTTTCTTAACAAAACTTTCACGTAGTTGCAAAACTTATTTATTCAAGTTGAATAGCTTTTATTTTATCTCGGGATTTAATCTCAGATTTCAATCGGTTTCGCTGAATTAAGGGACACTTGGGACATACGATGTTGGAATAAATTGATAGACATTTAATAAGTGTAGTGTAATATCCAATAAATATTATACGGCTGCCAAAATTGATGTGAATTTAACTGCAAAATGGTTACGGTCAAATAAGGCTTACCAACCTTAAATCATACTAACCTTAAAAAAATAAAGTAAGTAAAAAAATAGACAGATTTATATTTAAGTTTAATATATTTAAACATAATTGATAGTACTTTAGTAAGCATGTAAGTAATGTTGTAAAATAATTTAAACATAATTGATAGTACTTTAGTAAGCATGTAAGTAATGTTGTAAAATAATTTAAACATAATTGATAGTACTTTAGTAAGCATGTAAGTAATGTTGTAAAATAATTTAAACATAATTGATAGTACTTTAGTAAGCATGTAAGTAATGTTGTAAAATAATTTAAACATAATTGATAGTACTTTAGTAAGCATGTAAGTAATGTTGTAAAATAATTTAAACATAATTGATAGTACTTTAGTAAGCATGTAAGTAATGTTGTAAAATAAGTAATGTTATCCTCTGTTAGTAAAGAAACATATTTCCATTTTCTCTACCGTACACGGTTACTTTAAAATTGTTTCATGTATTTTTTATTGATTATGATTGATAGGTTTTGGCGAAGATGAGGAATGGGATCGGAACACGCCATATTTTATTTTTCAATACTTTTTTATAGGTCTCCAAATATTCTGTAAGTCCCCATTAGATATATCTAGAAGAAATTAGAATTCGTAGGTACAAGGTTTTCAAAGTTCTTAGTACTTCCTTCCTTCGTATTTGAGTTGAAAATCTATCAAATTCGCGTCAACGCCTCAGGCTTTCTCGAGCGGGAAGTCCTTGACGAGTCGATTTTATAATAAAACTAGCTGCCCTACGCGTTTCACCCGCGTAACTCCCGATCCCGTGGGAATATCGGGATGTAAGCTATCCTATCTCTCAAGTTGGATCGAACTGCACATGGTGTGCGAATTTTATTATAATCGGTTAAGTGGTTTAGGAGTCCATTGAGGACAAACATTGTGACACGAGATTTATATATATTAAGAATAATCTTACTAAATCGGCGCAGACCGATGTCCATATTTTCCAATTTGTTTTAGGTATTTTTTTTTGAGTTTGATCATTGATTTTCAGCTTTCCATATTTTTATTCAACTTAGTAGCTCCAACCCTAACTTACCCTATTTCATTCTTCTAGTCATGGTTTTGTTTTCGTTTTCAGTAAACTTTTCATATAACGTTTATAAAATCGATAGATTGGTAAGTAGCTAATCTTTGTATTTTTAACTTTTCAATTTTAGATTCCGTAAGTACCCAAGTAAAATACGGTTCAGTTACCTAGACAATAATGTTATTCTAGACATGAAAATAAATTAAAACTAATATTAATAGAAACAGAAAAGTATAAAGACGACACAAGATACAAGATTCCATATTTTAGGTACCTATACATTTTACATACATATTCAGTTAGATACGTAACCATTTATTATAGAAAAAACAATTAATTACAATAAATTAAAAATAATTAGAACAACTAAAATAAAATGTCAAAATTCCAAAATACAAAAGCAATGTCAAGCCAGTCAAGTCGGTCAAAATGTCAAGTAACTAAAACTAAACATTAAACAAGAAAAAAAATTAAACACGTAAACATCAAACACAAAAAAGTGGCTGTGACATACGGCAGACAGACAGACATGACGAATCTATAAGGGTTCCGTTTTTTGGCATTTGGCTACGGAACCCTAAAAAGCCCGTCCTCCAAGGCGTCCCCCCGACCTAAAAGCCCAAGCTACGTTTTCTACGTCTAAATTTTCGCCAAAACTTAGAAGTACTTACCACAATTTAAATAAATTCATTTTTAACATTTTTTTTTCCAAATTTCATTTCATTTAGTTGCATTCATATGGTAGATACAATAGATGTTACAATAGGTATACCAGTTCACCCCTGCCGGGTAATTTTCCCTTTACTTGTGCTGTAAGACCTTGATTTAAACTGAAAGATTTCTACCTAATAATGTAGAGGAGGTACAAAATATTTTAACATACTCACATAATGTAACAAGGATAACAAAGAGCCAGATCGGGGTCACATGTCAAGCACCCTTTCCTCTGAGGCTTACTACAAAAGGATCAACCTTATAAGACTAAACTCGACAAACTAAACAAGTACATATTAAAGTCAATTTTACTTAGGAGATGGTACAGATTTATAAAGTGATGTTTTGAATAATCTATCTTCACTAATATAATATCTATTTGTAATCTAATAATAAAGATTTTTGAAGTGAAAACTTCTTATGGCGCGTTAGGCACTTTTGTGGGTGAGCATTTTCAGCCGTTCTCGCGACAGATGAGATTTTCTCGCGACAGATGAGATTTTACACAGATATACAGTTTTTTAATTTGGCTGTGAGTGTATTAAGACGTACATATGGTATTTTTTAACGGACGACTATTGACGGACGACAAATGTTGGACGACTATTGACGGACGACAAATGTCGGACGACTATTTGTCGGACGACTATTGACGGACGACAAATGTCGGACGACTATTTGTCGGACGACAAATAGTCGTCCGACTATTTTTTTTTTTTCATCTAAAACTCTTTTTACGTACTTAAGGAGTAAACTCCAGTCGTGCGTCGGAGCTGACACACACACTTTTTTTTGAAGTGAAAACTTCTTATGGCGCGTTGGGCACTTTTGTGGGTGAGCATTTTCAGCCGTTCTCGCGACAGATGAGATTTTATTTATTTTTGTTTCTAACGAATAGACTCTGAAACTACTGGATTCATTGGAAATAACATAAGGTAATTTTTATCCCGAAATCTTTATGTGATCGGGAGTTACGCGGGTGAAGCTGCGGAACGCTGCTAGTAATATTATAAAGCTGAAGAGTTTGTTTGTTTGGTGGAACGCGCTAATCTCTGGAACTACTGGTTCAAATTGAAATAATATGTTTGTGTTGGATAGTCCATTGATTGAGGAAAGCTATTTTTTATTTTGATATTACTCGTACCACTGGATCGGGACTCACGCGGATGAAACCGAGTGGCGCAGCTAGTGTTACATAATATGACTTAATTTTATTTAAGTTTACGTGCAGTCTTTAAGAAAAAAATATTCATTTACTACCCACCCATCCCCTTCTTTAATTCTTGTCCATCCGAAGGTTGCCTGGAAGAGATTGCTTTTAGCGATAAGGCCGCCCATTGTGCCATATTGTTGGGTTAAATATTGTTTTTGTAGCAGGAATTTATGTTAGAAAAGGTTTAATGTGGTACAATAAAGAGTTTATTATCTATATTTTCTTACTATTCTAAAAAAACATAAGTTTTGCGTGTCACGTCTGTATTTGTAATAGCAATAGAAAACTTGATGCCCTACGTATTATTTATGTATAAGTCGACTCAAGGATATGTAGAAATAGACTGAATCGATGGACTACAATGCATTCACGGAACTTATGCATCCCTGATGAGTTGAACTTCAAGGTTATCGATCGAGACGCCCGCCTGGCCTTAGTGTTGAAGTTGTATCTTCGATTTGTTGATAGATATTTTTAGGGGCGAATCGAAAAGTGCCATTAGTTTAGAGTTTAGTTCGACCGGCGAGGCAGGTGACCAAATTAAATAAATAAAAATTGCAGGAATGCACACTATACAGGGTGCCATCTAGCGCCAGGCTAAAGTAGGCTTGTGTACATTCAATACACCATATATTTATGTACTTTTCTTTTGTAGTCACCCCAGACGAGACCTTTTTGATGAGGGCAACTGCAACCTACTGAATCGCAGGCAGGTGTTCGCTTGCCACGCCACAGAGGCCTTCAAAACTAGTTCAGTTTCAATAAGTACCTATTAATTTTTATATTTATACACCGTACTTACTACCTAAAGCGACAAACAAAATTATCAACTACTCAACTATGCTATAGCACGCACAATTTCAAATCCTACTAATATTATAAATGTGAAAGTTTGTGTGTGTGTATGTGTGTGTGTATGTTTGTAGAATATAAAGTTATAGGACGTACGACTTAAGATCCTATTTTTGACCAGAAATACCAGAAGTTAGGCCTTTATTATGATTCGAATGAAGCTCTGTGTTGACCGTGACCTAGTGAAAGTATTTGGTAGGTACTTAAGGCACCTAGTAGAGATTAAGGTTTCAAAACCCATCAAAGCAAAACATAGATTTACCACAATGCCTTGTTGATTCTACGTCTATAAAACGTTTTTCTATAGGCGTAACATTTTTTATAATGTCATGTTATTCGGAAAATGTATTTGCCCGTGTAAGAACATCTTTATCAACATCCCTACAAAACTGTATTTGACAACATACTTATCATTTCGCCTTTGAATTCCGAAATGACGGCATGGTAGTAAACTTCGACCAAATTATCTTTGCCATCGAAAAACAAAGAACTAAGAATGTTACTATGGTAAATGTTAAAGTAGAATGATGGTGGCGATTCTGGCAACGGCACATGATAACTTGGTGAAAACAGAAAGCACAATCGTTGAGCGTTGTGACGAGAGCGTGTCGGACAGCAATAGTCACGGCGAGTGACTGACGACCTTGGCTGTTCAGTGTTCACTCGCGGTATCTCTTTGTCATAGCTGAATTATGGTGGATGTCATTGTGTCACGCACTTCTACGTTTAGCCTTTGATTTTCCAATTTTCAACGAGAATGTTTGGGGAAAAGCACGTGACTCCGAAGGGGTTGGGAAACATTATATTTTTGGAAGTTAGAGATAGGTTACGATTTCCGAAATAATAGAGTAGTTTTATTATGACGACTCAGTTGGCACAATGGTCACCATGCCAGACTGCCAAACGCAGGGTTACGGGTTCGATTCCCGCCTCAGACAAATATTTATGCTTAGATATTTGTCTGTGGTCTGGTTGTTACTATGTATTATAGGTATATATTTACAAAAGAAAAGTATATAAGTAGTATATTCGTTGTCTAGCACCCATAACACAAGTCTAGTTACTTAGCTCGGGCCTAGATGGCGATGTGTGGAATGTCTTGCAATATTTATTATTTATTATAAACTGGGGAGGCTTCCGAATAAAAAGAAAACTAGTGTCGATGTTCGCTGTGTGGGAGTAAATTTAATTCAAGTACCTACCTAAGCGAAATATGTTTCCATAGATTGCTTCCGCAGTTTCCTAGTATTTTAAATTGGCCCAAGAGCCCACGACGGCCAGACCTTCGTTATTTTATAAAAGCTGAAAGTTTTTCTATGCATGTCCCCTATACAGGTAAGAACGACCAGGGAGTATAGAGTTTGGGTTGTGGTTACTTCGGCAGATAACAGGTAGTAAAGGTGTATAAAATAGTAGCTTAAATTCGTTAAAGTATAACGCTCAATTTTTTTATATGTTCTTCGGCATAACTTTAGAAATCTCGCTATCCATTGCCGGACACTTATGACAGTTGCTACCCCCTGCCAGACACCCCTAAACTTTAATAAATTATAATTATACTTTCGTTATAGTATAAAAGCTGAATTTTATATATGTTACTTGGGGACCTATATAAAAATGTTACCCCAATAGCCGGACAGTTTTAATGGTTTTTACATCTTGCCAGACACACTGAAAGTCCGCTATAGGTGCGAGCGCGAGGTAACAACTGTTCAAGCGGGTGTGAGTGAGATAGGGTGCTTAGTCGACTGCGATCTTTTACTGCGCATCCTCAGAATACAAAGTTTTGTATTCTGAGTGCGCATCATGTATTGTTTACTGATGTATTGAGCAGTTCAGCAGTAAAATAATTAAAAATTAGAAAAAAAAATATTAAAATTTCACGTACCGTGTAGACAAATTAATCAAGCGACCACCGCCCGAGTGGTTTTCTACGGCGGCCATCGCTCGATCAAAATGCCTAAACACACGTCCGTGCGGATCATCTGCCACCATTTTTAGGATGCTGTTGCTACTCTCCCTTAACCTCTTGACCAATGATGCTACTTTTTTACGAAGGACAGCGTTACAGCCATCTGTTCGTGTCCGAGCAAACATTTCGGACGCACTACAATATGGGGGGAGTCTCAACAGCATCCCAAAAATGTTATTATATTGAATACGTAGGGTCTCTAGCGATCTCTTAGCACAGCTGAACCACAGACCGCCCGTGTACAGACCCTGGCAATATGCCTTAAAGAGTGACGAGTTTTACGATTGATAAATGAGCAGTTTTTTCGTGAAATAAAAGTGTAATTTTAGTAAAAAGTGTTATCATGGCAGATACATTAATTTGTTTCGTTTGTAATAAAAGTGTTGGTAAAATAATATTGTTTTCGGAGGAAACGTTAAAAAAATGTCAACCATTTTTGAAAATCAGAAAAAAACATAACCTCGAATATAAAGACATTATTTTACCTGATGAGTATACAAAACAATGGTTATCACCGGGAATGTTATACTGGACTTATGAAAAAATACTTAACTTCTGAACCTGAAAATTCGACAAAAACCGTAAAAAACAAAAATCTGCCAGTGGACCTACAGACAATAGCTCAACAACCTCGTCGTTGAGGGTTAGTATCAGACGGTCTAAAACGCAAGTCGTCTTATGTGGCAACTTGTCTTAAAATCATGTGGACTAATTTGCAACTAGTCTTCAATGTAAGTCGTCTATGAAGCAACTCGACATAATTGTTTTTTGTCAACAGCTCTGTTATCATTACAACAAAAATACAAGTCGCCTAAAAAGATAGGTCGCCTATGAAGCAGCTCGTCTATGTTATAATTTGCCTACATATCAAAGTGACAAAATCGTCATTATTCCATATCTTCCTATCAGCGGTAGCTTGAAACCCTACATTTATGTTACTTAGATTGTCGAAAATATTATGCTTGTTGAAAAAAATAAGTATATGTTTAAATTCCTATATTTTAACTAAGAAATAAAACTAAATTAATATAATTATTCATCTTTATTCCAGAGATACAGCTACCTACTTAAACTTATATTATTGAACAAATTTTAAATGAGTATAGAAATAATCTCTTCCACAAACGTCCGTGCACCCCCAAAACTCGAAAACCATTTTTTTGTATTTTATAGTATTAAAATAACTTTTTTACTTTATATAAATGGTATGAACTTAATAAAATTATTTTTTTATTGGATATTTTAAAAGATCGCAATCGACTAAGCACTCGCGCTCGCACCTACAGCGGACTTTCAATGTGTCTGGCAAGATGTAAAAACCATTAAAACTGTCCGGCTATTGGGGTAACATTTTTATATAGGTCCGCAAGTAACATATATAAAATTCAGCTTTTATACTATAACGAAAGTATAATTATAATTTATTAAAGTTTAGGGGTGTCTGGCAGGGGGTAGCAACTGTCATAAGTGTCCGGCAATGGATAGCGAGATTTCTAAAGTTATCCCGAAGAACATATAAAAAAATTGAGCGTTATACTTTAACGAATTTAAGCTACTATTTTATACACCTTTACTACCTGTTATCTGCCGAAGTAACCACAACCCAAACTCTATACTCCCTGGTCGTTCTTACCTGTATAGGGGACATGCATAGAAAAACTTTCAGCTTTTATAAAATAACGAAGGTCTGGCCGTCGTGGGCTCTTGCTCTAATATCTTTGTGTTCTTGGTGAATTGAAGATCTCTCTTGAGAATTATATAAAATTTAATTAGCGCTGCCACTTACAACGACGAATATAGACAGAATACTTAATTGGATAATTTTAGTTGAGCTATTTACACATTATTTTATAAACCTCAAAGGTTAATAAACAGTCTGAATACAGACAGTCTTACGTAACTAGATCAAGTTTGTAGTTTGGCTGCCTGACTTCAGATTAGGTAAGTGCAGTTATTTTTTGCTTTAGAAGGTCGGTATTCATTATTTTTTATTCAGTTTATGCAAATTTATTAGTTTGGCCTCATGTGATCAAAGGGTAGGGAGGTTACTTTGGTCATCGGATTGGCATCATTACCATCCAAAGAGGCATTGGAGCCATCCTTTTCTAGGGAAATTTATTAGAATTTTAAAAAAATATACGCACAAAATTCTACTTATTCGGACATGAGTGACTACACAATTCTGTTGAGGAGGAACCATCCAAAGACTTCATCAATCTTTATTAAAGGGGCAATTCAACTGGCAGAAATAAAAAAGTGAGTGTAATTTACTGCATTCCATGGAGCAATTTTACTCATCGCTCCTAAGATCCGGTACGCCGGAGTATGTCGTGAGTTCAAAGCAAATTCAGAACCTCCTGTTGTTTAAAAGTCGATTAGAAGTAGGTTACTTAAATAAAAATCCGTACTATTATTTCATAAAATGGAATATTCAATAAAGTAATGCGTTGGTAGGCTGAAAAATTAATAACTTGCTTAAAATTAATAGGAAATATTGAGGAAAATATCAAAGACGAATCCAATTAACGCTTAAACTTTTTAAAGTTCTAAAATTATACCCACGAAAAGCAGGTAAATATGTTTTCAAAAGGAACCTGGGGGTTCACTCCCTGTTTATGTTACAAAAAGCCGCGCGTACCGTCAGCTAGAGTGGGTATTATATAACTAACACCCACCCAACCATGTTTGACGATCTCGTCTAGATTTTACATGACAAAAGGCCACCCTCTTTTTAAATTCCAACGTGAAAAAATATACGGTGACTTGCGATATTCTCGTACGTGGGTGAGGCTACTTGTACGGAATCCCTTTAAAAACGAACTTCATCGAGCGGTTTAATGAATGAAAAGTGTTTTATATCAAACGACCCGCCCCGGCTTCTCACGGCTATATTATGCATGTATTATACATTTAAACCATCCTCTTGAATCACTCTATCTATTAAAAAAAACCGCATCCAAATTCGTTGCGTAGTTTTAAAGATTTAAGCACACATAGGGATATAGGGACAGAGAAAGCTACTTTGTTTTATACTATGTAGTGAAGTGATTAAAAAGGTCAATAAATAAAATTGCAAATGCGTTGCCTAAAAAATTCATTCCAGAATGTTTTTTTTTTATACTTTTCATTGGTTTTATTTATAGACAAATTCCAAACCAATAAAACACGTAACTAATATTTATTTTAATTTAACTTTAATTCATTAATAATAAATAATAAATAAATTAACCAGACCTGTGCAAATGACTAGTATCAATTTACCTGCCTACCCAAGAGTTGTGCCGGAAAAAAAAGTCAACCTAACGTTTGCATATTCTATAGGCTTCCTACTTTCGATTGGAATGGAATTTGTTTCTTAAACAAACCAGTGAAAGCGTAATAAAAACCCAAATAAAAATAGTTAATTAATCATATTCTGGACTGAATTTTTTTGACAAGCCATTTGCCTTATATTTATTTACCTATTTAATTTGATACAACTCGATGAATGTCGTTTTTAAAGAGATCTCCGACTATACCGCTACGAGCTACATAATTAAATGAAAACATGTTGTTGCCTTTAAAACTTCTGTACATGTAATAAAACTTATATAATTTTGAATAATATACCCATAGCTACCGACACTAAAGTTTGCCACACAACCGAAACTCATATCTATAACGTATAATTTCTTTATGGTCACCAAAGTTCCGACGATTTACTAGCACACAGTTCCTGACTTCCTAGTTGTTTACCAACAGTTTTAACAATGTATTCGCATGGAACCTCAGGCCCATTTATCACAAACACATTAATGTCTCCAGCGACACGGTAACTATTCAAAGTATATGCTCATAATTTTATATGAAAACTTTCGGCTTGTCACCCACATAACTGTTTATGCACACTAATGACTTACTCTAACATTAGTTCATAAATCATTTATGATAAATCACGCGAAATTTAAGGATTCATTTAGCTTCGGGACAATGAAACGGAAAAAATAAGAAGTAAATTGATACCTATGAACCTTACAATTTTTTGTAGATTATTGATATGCATAGATTATTATTTCATTAAGTAATCTCATCTAACGTTTTGACCCTTTTATTTTAAATGCCTTTTTAGGGTTCCGTATCTAAAGGTTGAAAACAGGACCCTATTACTAAGACTTCACTGTCTATCTGTGTGTCACCAGGCTGTATCTCATGAAGTTGAAATTTCGCTGATCATGTATTTCTGTTGCCGCTATAACAACAAATAACAAAAATAGAAAAAAATATTAAGTGGTGCTCCCATACAACATGATACGGAACCTTTTATGCGCGTGTTCGACACGCACTTGGCCGGTTTTTAAATTAAATATCGTATAGGGTTTCAATTCAAGTTTGAGTTTACTATTTCAAAGTTACTTTATAATTTCGTCTATGCGAAAGAGAAGAGTTATTTTATGAGGCGGTAATAAAATATTCTTTTGTACAAGATAACTTGCTTAGCAAAAGTTCGACGAGACTGCATAAGCTAATGAATGGGACACTGTTTTGCACCAAACTTCTAATTTGGCTACAATCCAAATTAAACCATTTGTTACTATTTATAACCACAAGATATAATGTTTATTAAGGACTCGACACTTTGATATATTATTCAATAAAATGTCACAGAGCTGCACAAATGACATCTATGAAGACAAATTAATCAATTTATCCAATTCTAACCACTGCACCGCCGATGTCCACTTTTATGAAATACTAGTTGCGCCCCACGGTTTCACCCACATAAGTCAAAATAAAAAGTAGCCTATAGCCTTCCTCGATAAATGGACTATCCCATGAACACAAAAATATTTTTCAATTCGAACCAGTAGTTCCTGAAAGTTCAATCAAACAGACAAACTCTTCAGCTTTATAATATTAGAACATATAGATGTTTTTAGAAAAAGTTGCGACTGAGTGTTGTATCTCCGTTGAGGGTTTTACAACCTACTTGATTGCCAAATAAAAAAAAGAGTTTTTGAAAAAAAAAAAAGCCTAATTAAAATCGAAATGTTACAATATTTTGTAAACTACGCCTTTAAAAAACATTGTCTTCCAACTACTGACATTTGTATTAGTCTATTAATAAAAATATCTGAATGATAACAGTGTGATTACAAATAATTTACGGTTTTATTTCATAAATGACAATAGTTTCAAAACTTAATAAAGGTTGATGCTTGGAAAATCGTGTTCTTAAAAAGGCGCATTTCATAGACTACCTAACGTTAAATTTTTATATCTAACTGTGTCCTAAAAGAAAAAAAAATGCTGGCCTTTACTTCGACATTACTTTAACAAATAAAGTTATCCGTAAAAACCCAATTAAACACCATTACCACGCTTGTAAAACAAATGACACGTATCGGATGTAACACAAAATAGAGACATATCCTCCAAATGGCTTCGTTTACTCACTTTGATCTGTAAGTAACGAACATATTTATTTACAAACGTAACTATTATTCTACCGTCATTCCGGGCATCAGTCGCCCATTATAATAAAAGTTTACACAGGATTGTCTGTTTGTTTTGTGTCTTAGACAATAAACAATCCTAAAACGTAATCTACATTAACGGTCACACTCAGAAACATTCCTAAATGAAACTTTAGAGGTGCCTTGTCTCACTCTATAAGTTACTGAACGTTAGCATTTTTAAAGTGATAACGTCTACTAAATTGATGACGTCATGCGTCATGTTCCGCATGACACAGCACGCGTCTCGTGTTTGTTTTATATTATTTAATAATAATATCGCTCATCTGAACTTGTTTATGGTGACGAGTGACGAAGGCTTATATAAAGGAAAAAAAATGTAAAGGAAAAAAAACTATATTTTTCATCGTTTTCTTAAAAATATTTTCCGTAAACCATTACAGACATTACAGACAACCATTTTTTTTAATTCTATTTATTAATCTTAATATAAATTCATATTTTTATAAGTTGTAATTATTGCAGGTATTTTAAGCTTTCATAGGCGCCTCTAACAAAGCAAAATAATATTACGTCATATCAATACTTTTTTATTGCTTTTGTTTTTAATTAAGAGAATCATGAGTTTTCGATACGGGGCGCAAGTAGGTATTTTCAAAAATGACCCGTATCGTGCGATAGAGAGAGTTTAAGTTCGGACGTTATTGCCTTCATTTTGCTTTCAAATAATGTTGCGGGCCGTAACTTTTTTACCCCCTTATCCTTCACAAAATGAAATAAAACTGGTCTCATTTAATTCACTGCATCTTATTCTAGGTTTATACGTTTTCCTTTTTTTGTTAATTCAGTTTAGTCTATTAAAAAAACAATTGAAACGCTCGATGAAGTTTTTAAGTCAAAAATATAGATATTCAGATACTAATAACTTTTATCTTATGCAATATTTCTTTAATATAAAAACGGTTAAACCTAGTTTTCCATTAGATCTAGAACATTTTCAAAAATTACCAAAATCGGACTTCGTTTATGAGGGGGAAAAATGTTACCGCTTTTTGTATGGAAATTTACAGCCTCACACTGGCCTTAATATTTATGATAATAAAGAACTTTTGAAAATGAAAATGACTGAACGCAGCGTCACTAAAGGCCTTAAATTCCTGCAAGGTCAACTCGAAATTGGTCCTGAATGCGGTGAAAACCGTAAACAAGTTGGGCCGCAGGAACAAGCTGCGACTACTATGGGTCCCAGGCCATGTAGGAATAACAGGAAATGAGAAAGCTGATGAGCTAG
The DNA here is from genome assembly GCA_907269075.1 of Idaea aversata. Lineage (NCBI taxonomy): Eukaryota > Metazoa > Arthropoda > Insecta > Lepidoptera > Geometridae > Idaea > Idaea aversata. The sequence continues at coordinate 13,030,354 of OU026087.1, forward strand.
CAAGGACAGGATCGGCAAGTGCTATGCTTGGACCAGAACCATGTATGGGCCTGCCAGCATGCACAATCATAAAGGCCGTAAAGGATTACGCTGATAAGAAACACACGCAAGAGTGGGAAATCAGTCAAGGGCTGCTACATTCGAGGAAATTCATAGGTAGCAGCACCAGAGGGGCTTCTAAATTTATATTGAACAACAGTAGAAGCAAAGCACGAGCTGTGGTTGGTGCCTTGACAGGACATTACGGAACCAATGACATGCTTTTAAAAATGAAGTTAACTTCAAATAATGACTGCAGAGCCTGCGGTGATGTCAGGGAAACTATGGAGCACGTACTGTGTGAATGCGACGTCTTAGCAGCGAAGCGTATGAGCCTCCTTGGGAATGCGTATCCCAAACTGGAGGAATATAGGTTTCTTCCTCTCAGTGGGATCACCGCGTTAATCGACCACTTCTTCAAAGAGTAAGAAACATCAAGGTAGGGGTAAACACAAAAGATCCCATTGGGTCGAAGTGTTGCTGGCAACTTGTCAGCCCCCATTATATAAGATAAGATAAGAACGCCAGCAAAATTCATACTAGCCGTTTAATTAACCGTTTAACTCTGTTTTGTCATCAGTCCGTCACGACAAAGATTCTATTAAAGAATTCCTGAGAGCAGAAAAGGTTTCCTTGGTATATTATGAAGTGATTTTTCAGAGAATACTATTCACTAAATCAATAGGTTGATAAATTTTCAGCGTTTCGGTAACATCTAAAGGGAGTTTAATTTTAGCCTTAATTACTTGTTCCTACACCTTAACAAGGTCGGGCGATTCAGAGCCGTTGAGGCAAGAAATTCATTCAATTGAGATATTCAACACTAAGCAAATTAATTTAGACAAATTGAAAGGACCATCGTCTCGTCTAGTATAATTCCATCCAATAAATGTTCAAAATTATAAATTAAACTCTATTGAACCATGAAAGTTAGTTTGGAGGGAAAAAGGAAGAAAATATTATTTTAACATTTAAGGGATCAGCTACCTGTCTATATAATTGGATAAGAAATTTCAAGGAAGTCTCTAATTATAATGGAACGATTTTAACTTGAATCGCGTTTATTTTGTTTTTTTAGAACCTGAAGTTTAGAGAGCTTTCATGGTGAGTAAAGCTCTCGAAGGCAGAACGTTCAGGTTCTAAACAAAAAAAAAGTGTGTGTGTCAGCTCCGACGCACGATTGGAGTTTACTTCAGACCGATTGTCTGAACAAACACAAAAAATTTCAAAAAAATTACTTTTAAGTTATTAAACGCATGACGTCATACAATATGACCGTGACACTTTTGTGTGAATGCAGGTGTTCCACCAATTTATCAGACGTTATCACGTCAAAAACAGGTGGTATGTTGCAAGCAAAGGTTCTTCTGATATATAATATTTTATTAAGCGGTATTTTGACACACGTCACTCCGTTACTTTTGGCACGCAGATGTATTTGCCATTATTATTTCATGTGTGTGTGCATTACCATAGACAAATGATGTGTACGGATAGGCGCATAGTGAGATAACGTTCGTGTTTAACGTGTAACCCTTTACGAGTTAAACAAATATCGTTCGTGTTTTTCGCCATTTATTAACTTTTTCACAATCTTTTTATTGTTACAAAGCTAAGAAAAATCAGGCGAAATAACCATGATAACAATCTTATAAAAAGTTTCTGGCAATATAAAATAAAAATAAAGCCTAGACATAAAAATTTTATGTTTGTCGGCTGCGAAATACTATAGTGGGTACATTTTTATGACCTTAATTTTTTAATTCTTTAATTTTTTATAACTGCTTTATTACGCAGCAGGCATTTTCTTTAGTAAATTGGCTTGAGTAATGGTCATATTATTAGCTATTATATGGCTCTTCTATGTATATTATGTTACTATGTGCGGCTACACCAAGTTTTAGCCGGCCAGACCCAGCAGTCGGACACATGTGGTTAAACTTAGGTGTATTCTATTTAGCTCGGCTAAAACTGGGTTTTAGTTCACTTAAGCATTATAGGTTTTGCAGATTCTTTCTTCAGAAGTAAAACAACTATAGAAATCTAATGCGTTATGCGTTGTATTTAGTATAAATGTAGTTTATTTATGTAACTCATTATTGTATGTCCGGGATGGACAAACTGTTGATACCTACCTACTATAATTTGACATCTTATGTACACACTTTTTCAATAAATATCCTTTATTCTTGAAAAAAAATTTATCAAACTGAAAAAAAAATGTAAGTACCTAATTAAAAATGTGAAATGGAGAAAATACGGCAATTAAAGAATTGCCAATTTTTAAATAAAATAATAAATAAAATGCATTTATTTCAAATAACTAAAGTAAAGTAAAATAATATGAGGGCGGTAAAAATTAAGTAAAAGACATTAAGGACGGGATTACAAATGACGTATGGCGCAAAAGTAATTAGAGCAATGGTCAATTTATAGGGAACGTTCCCTGATTGACCACCACTCCCCTGAAATGCACCATAAATGTAGAGTTGACCATCTCCGCAACCGTCTTTAGGATACTGCGGTGACTCCCCGCACTCCCCCTTTTTAGGTACATTTTTAAATTGATGAAGAATCTTAAGAACTGTTTCCTTATTTATTAAACTTGAAGCAGGTATAATTAATTATCTAGTTAGTTTGTTAGAACACAACAACGTGTCAGGTTATTCCGGCGTCCTCTGTTAACATATCTAACTCAGTGTGAATTCATGAATATGTACTCTAGACACATGAGTATGTACTCTAGACCCACAATTGTCATTTGTGAATCTTGAAGGTGTGTGTACTTAAATAACGAAGATAGCATTTTTTTTTTTTTTTTTTTTTTTTTTTTTTTTTTTTTTTTTTTTTTTTTTTTTTTTTTTTTGAAAATAAATATTACAGGACATTCCACACATCGCCATCTAGCCCCAAGTTAAGTAACTAGACTTGTGTTATGGGTACTAGACAACGGATATACTACTTATATTACTTTTCTTTTGTAAATATATACTTATAATACATAGAAACAACCAGACCACAGACAAATATTTAAGCATAAATACTTGCCTGAGGCGGGAATCGAACCCGCGACCCTGTGCTTGACAGTCCGGCATGGTGACCATTGTGCCAACTGGGTCGTCAATGACTGACTCACAATTGTCATTTGTGAATCTTGAAGGTGTGTGTACTTAAATAACGAAGATAGCATTATTCATTATGAGCTTAGGAGCGTAAATTATATTCTAAGTTGGTAAGTTTGTGTTTGTTTTTATAACTCATTTATGGGCAAACAAAATATGGTTAAATTCAATTAGATTGTAATAAAGTTTGACTTTGTTTTATTTGGTCGACCCATTTAGAATTTATTATTGTATTTCATCACACTAATTATTTTCCCGGGTCTTATATCGCGTATTTTTGAAATGAAAACTTCTTATGGCGCGTTGGGCACTTTTGTGGGTGAGCATTTTCAGCCGTTCTCGCGACAGACGACAGATTTTCTCGCGACAGATGAAATTTTACACAGATATACAGTTTTTTAATTTGGCTGTGAGTGTATTAAGACGTAAGTACATATGGTATTTTTTAACGGACGACTATTGACGGACGACAAATGTCGGACGACAAATGTCGGACGACAAATGTCGGACGACAAATGTCGGACGACTATTTGTTGGACGACAAATGTCACAATATACTTGTTGGACGACAAATGTCACAATATAGACAAATAGTCGTCCGACTATTTTTTTTTTTCATCTAAAACTCTTTTTGCGTATGTTCCCGTATGACCCGGAAATATTTTTTCGGGTCTCCGGGAGTTGAAAAGTTTGTATTTCATCACCTTCTTGTGTATTTTAAATTTTTTTATTTTGTAAAAATGATTTTCATAGTGCGTGGCCTAGCACTAGGCTATCAGGGAGTTGCGAGATACTGTCTCGTCTCGGTTTGGGCTAGATAATTACTTAATTAGAATTAGAATAGAAAAAACAATAATATTAAAAAGATTTTTAATAATATTGTTTTTTCTATTTAACCTTAGCTTTGAAACTTATATTCACTACATTAAAAATAAAGTCACTTCCCGCTGCCTGTCTGTTCCAATGAATGCTTAAATCATTATTTAAGGCTGCTTATGCTGCTAAACGCAACGCGCCAGAAAATCCCGTTCGCTTACAACTAGTATTGTTGATTGTAACGAATGTGTTTTGTTTTTCTCAAAAGTGCTGAGATAGAATTGTAGATGAAATTTTTACCGATATTTTGGGGTAATTTTGAGGCGAAAATTCTTTGTCGTTTCAAAGCTAGACTAGTTTTAATTCTTAATTTTAGGATAGCTTCAAAACTATAGGAAATGTTTGGCTCAAAATCACACTAAAATATCGGCAAAAATCTCACCTACAATTCCATCTCAGCACTTTTGAGAAAAACAAAACACATTCGTAACAATCAACAATTTTCACCAATGATGGCGACCGGTGCCCATAGTAACTATTTAGTAGGCTGTGTACCAAGGTCGTTGGCGTATGGACCCCCCTTAAACAACGGATTCAGATAGGGTTTTTTTTAAAGATAGAGTGATTCTAGAGGTAGGTTTTAGTATACAGGGTTATTGGTAATTATACTAGCAAGCCGTTGAGGGCTACTTCTGTGCACCTTAACAAACAACTTTAGTTCTACGACTTTTGGAAATACGAACATTTTTTTGAAAATGTTGAGGTTAGGTTTACCTGAAAATCAGCTGTTCCATACATGGAGAGGTCATTAACCTTAAAATTTTACTTATTTTTAAGTTTTATCTACTTACTGTTCTTAGTCTGAATGACCTTTGTTTTAAAAAATCTGCTGTTTTTCGAATTTACATAACCTCAAATTTTTTTTATTTTTTTTTTATTTCCAAAAGTCGTAGAACAAAAGTTGTTTATTAAGGTGCACAGAAGTAGCCCTCAACGGCTTGCTAGTATAATTATCAATAACCCTGTATAAAACAAAACTACCACGCATACGAAGTCGGCGGGCAACAGCTAGTTAATCCCTATATATATAAAATTCTCGTGTCACGGGGTTCGAAGTTGAACTCCTCCGAAACGGCTTGACCGATTCTCATGAAATTTTGTGAGCATATTCAGTAGCAAAACAACGCCGGGACAGCTAGTATTAAATAATAACCAGTAATAAAAGTACCGTATTAATGGAATTTCAAACCAAACGCGGCGATCATCAAACGTTATCTTAACCGTAAACTTATCCCGAAAGTAAAATTACAATCTCGAATAAAGATAACAAGACAACCGTATGACAAAACTGCAGGACGTCTCCGACTACGTATTGCTTTATTATGTAAATTAAACTTAGGTATATACGTAAGAAGATTGCAAGTACAGGGTTATTGGTTATTATATTAGCAAGCGGTTTAGGGCCACTTCTGTGCACCTAAACAAACAACTTTTGTGTTTTAACTTTTTGAAATTCGATTTTTAAGCTATTGCATAGCTTTTATCGCGGGCTTTGAGCGCGGCGACCAAAACACGAAATTTCGTAACGTAAAAAAAAACTGGTTGCCTGTAAAGTCGGTATACGGGCGAAAGTTTTACGTGACAACAACTGTGCTCGAGTGGAAGGGACGCGTGCCTTTCACTTTTTATGTCTGTCTCTCTCGCTCTTAGGCGGGCTAACCATGCCCGCGTGCCTCTCACTCGCTCTCATTGTGAGCGCATAACGTCAGCGGAGCGTAACGCAGTTTCTTGAAGTGTCACCCGGCAAACCAATTTATAAAACGTTGTCACGTCAAAAAACTTAACACCCCCGCTACCATGTACTCCGCCTACCAAGTAGCTTGACCGAGCGTTCGCTTAACGTGTATGTATATGGTACGACTGTACGAAGCTCGCACGATGCAATAGCTTTTTTTTTTAATTTTAAGGATATGTTTACCTAAAAATCAGCTGTTAGTTACACGGAGAGGTCACTAACTTAAAGATAATTCTTATTTCTTAAGTTTTATCCACTGTTTTTAAAGTCTGAATTAATGATGATTATAGGTTTCCTGAAAGAGATCGCTTTGAGCTATAACGCCACCATTTGTAATACTTAGACTTAAGTTATGTTTATATTATATTTTATGTAATTTAAAAATAGTGTTTGCAATAAAGAATGTATCTATCTATCTATCTAATAACCTTTGTTTTAAAAAATAAGCTGATTTGCTATATTGTATTTAAGCAAAATTTAAAAAAAACTGGTTGCCTGTAAAGTCGGTATACGGGCGAAAGTTTTATGTGACAACAACTGTGCTCGAGTGGAAGGGACGCGTGCCTTTCACTTTTTATGTCTGTCTCTCTCGCTCTTAGGCGGGCTAACCATGCCCGAGTTGAAGGGACGCGTGCCTCTCACTCGCTCTCATTGTGAGCGCATAACGTCAGCGGAGCGTAACGCAGTTTCTTGAAGTGTCACCCGGCAAACCAATTTATAAAACGTTGTCACGTCAAAAAACGAATTTACAAACGTACTTAGAACAAAAGTTGTTTATTTAAGTGCATAGAAATGGCCTTCAAACACTTCAATCACTTCACGCTAATTTTATTGCCAATAACCCTGTACAGCATAGGTATATAAGTAACTATTATATATCGATATATCTAAGGTAAACACGGATATGGCAACTGGCAACACCGGTAGAGTTGGACAGCGCGGGTGTCGCACAAAACCTGGTAACACTAGTGTTTATTCTGCCACAGTCGAGTATCGACCGGGCCGGGAACGCGAGCGCGCGCCGCCTCAGTCACCGCCGCGCCGCGAACCGCGACACACGCTCCTACACCGGCTATAAAAAACACAGTGCACTTACGATCCAAACATAAAGACAATTGCACTTACTAGTGACATGTGAATCTGTGATCGACGTAAAACGATCCCGTTTGCACGGTAAGTCATAACACAGACATTTTAACTACATGTTTACAAGACGTTTTCTTTAATTCTTCACACTGACAGTTTGTAATAAATATGTAATCTTATTTCTCTGGTTTTATCTTATGTTTGTTAAACAAACACGTTGTTTATCAAGTATTAGGTAGAATACGTAAGAGTTCGTGTCTTTTATTTTTATTAAGATAAAATTATTTCTTAAGTGTGAAAGGTTAGCCGTAGCCGTGTTACCGTAGTAGGCGAGCGGTACAATGACCGTCTACGAAGGTCTACGGTGCTACGTCGTGCCGTAGCACTACGGAGGCGTCGTAGCTATTAGTGTCACTTGTACGCTTTATTTACGTTTTCGGAAGGAATTCCCATAGAGGTTATAGTGTAAAATAATTGTATGTTTTCATTTCATAGGTACGTTAGGGTGTAGTTTGAAATTATAATGTTTATACGGAATTCAAACAATGATTATAGTCGGTTAATTCAGATTTAGGTATGGAAATTTTTTTTTTTTTTTGAAAACTTATAATACTTTGAATTATGGTCCTTTGTGTGTCTAGCACTGTTATGCGTCGAAATGGATAAAAATCAAAACTAACAGAAGTCCATGTTAATTTAATAGTCAGAAGTTCTTTTAGTAAAATATTTTCTTAAAGTGCTCCGCGGTTTCACCCACGTAACTTCCGATCCCGTGAGAATATCGGGATAAAAAGTAGCCTATAGCCTTCCTCGATAAATGGACTATCCAACACAAAAAGATTTTTTCAAATCGAACCAGTAGTTCTCGAGATTAGCGCGTTCAAACAAACAAACAAACAAACTCTTCAGCTTTATAATATTAAGTATATATTAATTGGTTAATAGGGCCTCCTTTAGTACATATTAATTTAGTAGTTAGGAGTCTTTCATATTTTTTCTTCTTCTTTAATAATTTGTTTAATAAGGCCTCCTTTAATTAAAAACAGTTTACTTCGACTTCGCCTGGCATTTAATTAAAATACCGATTATTTATAGCTTAAATAGTTTATTTCAGGCTTTATTTGTTGTATACGTGTCAAGCGATTCGACCGTGACCTAGCAACAAGGTCTATATGTGGCTTATTGAGTCTGCGAGCTTTTTATAAGAAGATTAGCAGTGGTTAACGGTTTCACCCGCGTTACTCCTGATCCCGTGGGAATATCGGGATAAAAAGTAGCCTATGTTACTTCCAATGAATCAATGTATCCTCATACCGAGTTTCATCAAAATCGGTCAAGTAGTTTTGGAGGCTATTCGTTGCAAACAAACAAAAAAATCAATTATCTTTATTATATTAGTGTAGATTTTACAAAACAAAATAGTTTTTTTTTAAGAAATTTATTTTTAAAATTCATACGATGATTACTGAGGAGCGGTAGGTGAACACCCGCTTGCGACAAATAAGGTTGCTGGTTTGATACCCGCCACAAACAAACATTTGCTCTGGTCTGGATATTTCTGTATGTATAATATGTAGTAATGTACAAAAAATAAAAAGTGTTAATAATATCCGCTGGCTGGCCACCATAACACAAGCTTAGTTGCTTAGTTTGGGGTTAGACGGCAATGTGTGTAATTTTGTTCAATATTAATTATTTTATCCAAAATATGGTTGTCTGTAAAGTCGGTTTACGGGTGATAATTTTACGTGATATCGTAATAAGAAACCAATGAAAAATTAAGTTTTTTTATTAATTTTTTTTTCCTATGTTTTCTATTCGTCACTCGTCACCATAACACAAGCCCAGATGAGCGATATTGCTGCGTGCTGTGTGACGTCATTGTTGACATGACGTCACCGGAACGTGACAATAAGACACACATCGGGAACGTGACTATCACGGCACACATTGGGAACGTGACAATGACGTCAACTTTTTTGTGAATGCAGGTGTTCCATCAATTTATTAGACGTAATAAATTGCGAGTACCTGCGTAAACACTTAAAAAAATTATATCAAATTAATCATTCAATGAACCCTTCAATGGAACCTTATTCTGTGACCGTTTCTTTCAATGGCCTCGACGCCAACATGTTTCTAAAAGTAGTTTGAATAATGGTTCCGTATGACGGAAGTGTAAACGGAATAATTGGAAAATTCCATAGCATAGAATACAAATATAGTTAAGTAGGTATAGGCTACTTATAATAAATACAAAAGGTTTTCACATTCGACTTATAAAATGTTTAATTGTTTAAAAATAAAAAGAAAAAAAGGAGCCTTTGCCTTGCAGTGGACGGAATAGGCTAAAAATAAATATTTAAAAACGGATTTATGTCATGTTCTTCGTGATAATGATGCTTAGATAGCATCGAAATATCGTGTTCCACAAAATAAAAACAATATAAATTAATTATTAAACGAATTATAAAACCTCCTAAAAAGGAAAATTGCATATAACTTATGAACGGCTACACCGATTTTTATTAAACATAGCTAAGAACACTTCCGGCTAATTCACTTTTCAAACAAAAAAAACCTATCAAAATCGGTTTATCCGTTCGGGAGCTACGATGCCAACACCCCTCTTTTTGCGTCGTTTACAAATGGGCAATATCCTGTATTAAATAATTTATTGTAAAAACTTTATTAGTAAAAGTTGAAAAATACTAAAATGTCTAATACCTTGCAATAGTAAATATTCGCTAATAGTACAAAAGATCGTTTAAGTAAGTAAATAAAATTTTCATCAATCCTTTACCATAGACGACCTCTGTGGCGCGTCGGGCGAACACCCGACTGCGACGCAGAAGGTTGCGGGTTCGATTCCCGCCGGGAACAAGTATTTATGCTGGCCATAAATTCTTGTTTCTGGTTCTGGGTGTTTCCTATATGTATAATATGTATATATTTACAAAAAAAAAGTATATAAGTAGTTTATCCGTTATCTGGCACCCATAACACAAGCATTAAGTTGCTTAGCTTGGGGCTGGATGGCGATGTGTAATATGTCCTGAAATATTTATTTATTTATTTATAGATACCTTATAAATTCTATTTGAAAACAAACTGCAACATAAACAAGACTTGAAGATAAAATAAATTATTATGCCTTCTTCCAATCAATTTGCGCTTTCGTGTCAGCACCACATCACGATATCGCCAGCCAAGACTGGTTAGATTTCATTCGATCCTTGGCATGTCTAGACGACGATACTACGTACATACTTGGGTGATTCTACAAATTGAGATTCAGTTGATTTCTTTGGCACTTTTTATTTCATGAACATGAAATTTAACTTAATTTTAAACAGATTAATAATAATAATATCAGTTTTGGTCCTTCCGTTTCGAAAATACAGCAAATTCAAATTTGGTAAGCATATCAATGAATGATGACAGGGGCGTCAAAATTCATTTTTAACTGATCCTTATTACTATAAACCAAAATTGAGCATATTTACTATATTAAAGTCATTGTTTAAACCATATTCATAGGATGAAAAAAAAAAGGTTTACGGACGATAATTTGACGTGATAACATTGAACCGTAGCAACGATAATACCTTGTCAATGACGCTCATGTTCTTGTAACGTGAGCGTGACGTCACCCTTGGTTGTGAGTGCAATACGGTGTTTATCGATTTATATGATTTTATCACGTCAAAAGTGCCAAGGGAATCAGCTAAATCTTATTTTGTAGAATCACCCACTTACATAAAAGTTTACGTCATGTATTTTATAAGTAGGTACTTATTTAAAATTCAAGTTAAAGCATCGCATGATTTGTACTTACACTGCATGTCATGCTGCAAGAGAATTTTTACATTAACTTTCGTATTTATCTACACTAATATTAATAATAAATAAATAAACAAATATTTCAGGACATATTACACATCGCCATCCAGCCCAAAGCTAAGCAACTTAATGCTTGTGTTATGGGTGCCAGATAACGGATAAACTACTTATATACTTTTTTTTTTTTTGTAAATATATACATATTATACATATAGGAAACACCCAGAACCAGAAACAAGAATTTATGGTCAGCATAAATACTTGTTCCCGGCGGGAATCGAAACCGCAACCTTCTGCGTCGCAGTCGGGTGTTCGCCCGACGCGCCACAGAGGTCGTCATATTATAAGAGGAAAGATTTTTTGTTTTTTGTTTGTAACGAATAGGCTCTGAAACTACTTGATCGATTTTGATGAGACTTGGTATGAGGATACATTGATTTATTGGGAGTAACATAGGATTTTTTACTTTTTTATTCTGATATTCTCACGGGTTTGGGTGTTACGCGGGAGAAAATGTACTTTTAGTGTCTTAGATTTTTCTTTTATCTTCAAGTTACAATTAAGACGTAAGGGAGTTACATATCGCGTACTATTCCATACAATAAGAAATAGTTTTTTTCTCTTTAATATTGTTTCTTTTCGGTTTATTTTTTGGTGTTAATAATCTATTATAAAATAGCCTGTATTTTTTTCTTTTGAGAAGTCATGTTAAAAGTTGACATAATTAAACAAGATATTACAGGACATTCTTACGCATCGCCGTTTACCCCCAAGCTAAGTAACTAGACTTGTGTTATGGGTGCTAGACAACGGATATACTACTTATATACTTTTCTTTTGTAATTATATACTTATAATACATAGAAACAACCAGACCACAGAAATGAGATTGACATCACTATGACATTTTGTTGTAATTTAAAGAATGAGAACAGGTACCTACACCCCGAAACGAAGTTTTCAGTGAAGATTTTTGTAAGTATAACGAGAAAGATAATAAAAACCAAGATATATGAACAATCCGGCATTCTTCATTGGCAGCAAAAAACTGAGCACACTTTAATAAAATATTTGATTGCCGCAAAATATATTCAACATAGGCTTGTCATACGTTTCTGAATTTGAAGGTAGATAACAAAAAAACCAGAAAACCAAAGGATTCAAAGTTACCAAAGACAATAAAAGTATAAAGCTTTTATAAGGTTTCTTATCCATTATAGAGCGAAGTAGATCATAAAGCCGAACCATCACGACATAGCATTGAGCGCGGTAAACTTCTGAATAATATTGTTTGTTTTTTTTCTGGGTCAAGAAAATTCTGTTCGTGAATTTTCGGCTTTCGACCTTGTGTTTAAACTCAGGCGTAATGCTTTGTACCTAGAGTATAACTTAAGCATTATCACTTATTTTCTTCGGTTCATCTATCTTATGTAATTTTACAAGTGTCTCAACTGTTTGCTCGTTAACATTCCTGTTTTTACGAGCATATTTCTTGCTTTACTTGGCTTGTGACAATCCCTGATGAAGTGTTTATATTTGAAACAGCTTGACGATCTGTTTGATCTTTCAAGATCATTAAAAAGTCATTGAGACAGCTATCGATAGACAAAAATGAAGATCTACCAAGTCGACGACGTATGCTCTGGTAAAGCAGGCAAAATATTTTAAACTAAGTTGCAGCATCAGTATCATAATGTAACAAAAATAAATTATACTTTCTAACTACGATGAATTTTATACATACAAAATGTAGTAACTAGTTCTATAAATTGTGTAATAAAAATAATGTTCCAATTCAAACAAAGGATTAAGTTTTGAAAGAGAATGTGTTATCTCAGCCGTTCGAGCTAATGTTTTTCGAATCGGCGCGTCGCCGTTCGTTCAGGACACCCGACTTCGTTATCTTGATCCGAACTTCTCCCACTGAACAGAAACTACAATTTCTTAACCAAAGTTAGACGTTTTCTACTTATTTTTTAATTTGAAAGAATATTATAGTTTTTATGAAGCACTTCATTGGCTTAGGTAACCAAGCCCTAATAATACCTATAGTCTATACTTGGAACCGAAGGAGATTAGGAATCTATAAAGACAAAAACCTCGATGACAAAGGAAGATCAAAGAAAAGTTAAAGTATACTTTATTATATTGATATCTATGTTTAAGTATTTCATTTATAATATCTATTTTACGTTAGTATTTATTAATATATGTGTTTCTTACACTGCACGACCTACCATTTAAGCTAAACAGACCTTCTCCATCCTAAGGTTGCCTGGAAGAAATCGCTTTAAGCGATAAGGTCGCCTGTTTATACAATTTCGTAGTTAATAAGCTTTCTCGTCATTTTTGTCTTCAATGTTTTGTGTGTTGTACAAATAAAGTGTTTATCTATCTATCTATTAGATTCTAGGATATAGATTTTTTTTAAACATAACAATTGCATTTACATTTTGGAATGAAGTTTCTTATCGCGAGTTTTGGCGACCTGGCCGAGAAAAAGTGTAAAGCGTTACGAAACTGGGGAACGAAAAACCGTTAGAGAAAGAGATAATAAAGGAGACCGATAATTAATCTACCACATTATATGAAAGTGTGGCCTACTTTCATACTCTCATCACATCATCTTGTCGATATCGATATCGATACTCCCAGTCGATACTTTGGCTCGCACTAGATGCGCGATTTATTGTTACCTAGGCTACAGAAAATCAACAGAGTTGTCAAGTAGTCGTAAACTGAAAATCGAAATGTGTCATCCATCAGTGCCTTCTGAAAAAAAAATATTGAGGGAATTTATCATCTTTTAAGTGTTCGTATTATTTTACAAGAACCCTCAAGGTGGGTAACATCATAATATCCACAAAAGTATGCAAAATAATTATTTATTATGGCAGTCCTGCATTCGTATGCAGGGTTGACATCACTACTTCATCACTACATAGTATAAAACAAAGTCGCTTTCTCTGTCTCTATATCCTTATGTATGCTTAAATCTTTAAAACTGCGCAACGGATTTTGATGCGGTTTTTTTTATTAGATAGAGTGATTCAAGAGGAAGGTTTATATCTATAATACATGCATAATATAGCCGTGCGAAGCCGGGACGGGTCGCTAGTAATTAATAATTTAACAATTTACTTTTTCAATTTTTTTTAAATTTTTTTAAGAGATTTTGTTCCAAACGAGTGTTCTGCGACCGTTTTTTTTTTCAGCACATAAAACAGTGTATGACATGAAACAAGAAAAAGGAAAGTAGGAAGAAGAAATCACTAAGAACTTCAATAAAGAGTTAACACTATACTGTAGTATATTATTATCTTGTTCTTTGTAGTCTTTGTTAAAGCAATAGAAATCTTTATTTATTGGTTTCTCTGCGTGGCATTGTAAATCCAAAAGGATACGGTGATTTGATTATGTATTTTTATTTCAAACCTTTCTCAGGTATTGGATATCTTTTGCGCTTGGTAACAGTAGGTACATTTGATTCCTTTACCCTTTAGAAAATAAAGATATATGGATATCTATACGACCCAGTTGGCACAATGGTCACCATGCCGGACTGTCAAACACAGGGTCGCGGGTTCGATTCCCGCCTCAGGCAAGTATTTATGCTTAAATATTTGTCTGTGGTCTGGTTGTTTCTATGTATTATAAGTATATATTTATAAAAGAAAAGTTATATAAGTAGTATATCCGTTGTCTAGCACCCATAACACAAGTCTAGTTACTTAACTTGGGGCTAGATGGCGATGTGTGGAGTGTCCTGCAATATTTATTTATTTATATAGGTAGATATCTTTTAGTCGGAAAATGCACGGCCCAGCAATGTATACCATTAGATAGATAGATTACTTTATTTGTACAACACAGAAAGAAACAAAACACGACATAAACAAAGTAAAGTAACAGCTAGAAAGTATAAGTTGCACAAATGGGCGGTCTTATCGCTGAAAGCGATTTCTTCCAGGCAACCTTTGGATGGAAAAGAACTGATTCAGCTTTAATGGTAGGTTGTAAATTTACTCAAGCAGGATACCAAACATAACCTGTAATAGGTGATAATATAAAGTATTTACATAAATATAGCTTAAAAATAACAAATTATACACACAATACATACCAATATATAATTATATTACATAGATACATACAAATAAATACATACATACATAAATAATACAGGAATACATACGGATATAAGACAGTACTAAGGTAGTGATCAGTTACCATAGATTTAAAAAGGGGTAAGGATTTAGCAGAACGGATAGGTTGAGGCAGGGAATTCCATTGTTAGTGTTTTAGTAGTGGGGCGTGCATTTTTACTGAAAAATCTCTAACACGATACTGAATACTGAATAGACGCGTCAATACATGAATAGGTATCTTCTAGGAAGGCGTGTTACATCTTAGGCCGCATCGTCACCTACCATCAGGCAGGTGTGGTAGTGGTCAAACGCTGACCTATCATATATAAAAAAAAAAATACAATGGCATAACAATTAAGTGGCTAAATGCACATACCGAGAGAAACCAAATTTAAAAAAACCATCAAGTGTAAGTCGTACTCGCGAACGAAGGGTTCCGAGTTCCGTACCATGTTGTATGCGTTTTTTTTTTCTTTTTTCAGTATTTGTTGATATAGCGGCATTAGAAATACATACTCTGTGAAAATTTCAACTATCTAGTTATCATGGTTTTTGAGATACAGTCTGGTGACAGAAAGACAGACGGACGGATAGCGAAGTCTTAGTAATACCCTTTGGGTCCCTTTGGGTACGGATCCCTAAAACCTACAAAACTTATTCTCAAAGAGAAAGGAAAGACATTACTCAGTTTAATGCAAACGTTACTTTTATAACTAAATCACAGATTAAAAAGTAAAAAACTCTAGCTTTATTCTTCACTTGCTATTTATTCAAACCATAAATTCTTCTTTTGTGACAACTTTTTAAAACAAACAGCTTATTATAAAACTAAATTTTTCATTCATATCAAAATGAAATAAAATGTAGTAAGACGAGATTTATAACCTTTTGTTTGTCTGTCCTTTGACATTAAATGCGGGTAACTTGGATTAAGGATTTTATGGAGTCAGATACGTACTTAAAGTTCATGCTCACCCATTCACCTTACTGATTTCAGTGAATTACAAATCGATAATCCATTAAATTAATCTAAATTAATGAATGTTTGTATAGGACTTTGTGTAACTACACAGTAAATTGTCTTTGCAGACATTGGGTAGGTAAGCTTTGCTAAGTAACCTTGCTAAGTATAGGTAAACTAAGTACATTTTACTTAAGCCAGTTAGGTAACTAAGCCAAATAAAATAGTTATAACTCAGTTAGATGTCAGGTACAATCAACGGTCAAAAGTCTCTGCCCACCGTAACGTTTACAAATCGAACCCACGTCGGTTGGTGTAGTGGGTGGCGGCTTTATTTGTACAACACACAAAACATTGAAAAAATCAAAGAGCACAAGAAAGCTTATTCAATAGTACAAACAGGCGACCTTATCGCTTAAAGCGATTTCTTCCAGGCAACCTTAGGATGGAGAAGGTCTGTTTAGCTTAACTGGTGGGTCGTGTGGTGCTTATACTACTCGGCCAACTAAATACATAGCTAACATGTTGAAAATTATAATCACACTGAGTACTTTTCATTGAAGTATTGATGTTTGTGTGTAACGTCTATTAGAAGAAGGTCGTAAGTCCAATACTTGTTGATAGTATTATTGTAGCAAACTGATCATTTACTTATGACCCATACTGTACATATATAACAATCCTTTATGATTTATATCCTAATTCCAAAGTAAAACCTACTTAACATTTACAAATAGAATGTTAAGAAACTATTACCAACTTGCTTCAATTTTATTATTCTGATTGAACGACTCTTTATTAAAAATTTCGCATCGACGCTGCTTAACTAAAGTAGGGTACTATTCAATTCGGGAAAAAGAAGGGAAAAGAGATGGGTACCTGCTTAAAACTTGTACGTATTCTTGTCCCTTGGTTTTTATTGAAATTTATTTGTTCTAAGTTTTAAGTACTAGGTAGAGTAAATACTTTTAGTGGAACTGATCGGTCAGAATCAGAATCAGAATATTTTATTTGTCTAGAATGTAGTTTACATATGTATGATGTTAGTATGGTTAGTACGTGCTTACATTCTACCAGTCATCTGGTGTACAAATATTATGTGGGTAGGATATGACTTTTAAAAATATAAAGTGACTTTAAAAATACATTTAATCATAAATTTTAAATAAGATTTACAATAATTGAGCACTGCACCAGGTCCGATTCAATATATAGTGTCAAATTAAAAATAATGGAATCACTATTAATATAAATGTCAAATAAAATTAAAAATTATTATGTCAGTTTTAGATTCATTTTTCATTTAAAAATTCATTTACACTGTAAAAACATTTGTCCAAAAGCCATTTAGTTAGCTTTTTTTTGAAAAGCAGGCAAGGAAGGCTCTTTATCGTGTCTGGTAATTTATTGTATACTTTTATTGCTTGTATATGTACATTTTTTGTGTAAATTTGAAGACGACCGCTGGGTCGGTACAGATTGTTAGGTCGTCTAGAAATGTGATTCCTTTTCACGGTATTTGTGTCGGTTCTTAAGTAAACAATTTGGATTAATTCCGAGTTACCTAAAGATCTCATTCGTTTCGTCTTATTTTCGAGTTACATAAAGATGCATAAATTGTGCAGTAAGGCGTTCTATGATACTTTGTCGTACCTTCATGATAAGAACCCATGGATGTGTCTTCATTTATTACCTTCTTTATAATCTTGAACTTTATAAGCATGATCGCAATAAAAATCCATTGAGTTTCTTGTATTGGTGGGTGCGTTCCGAAGGCAAACATCCTAACTAACTTTTTAAGACGTGTCAATGTTATTTCATGCTTGTGTGATACTGAGTGAATAAATAAGTATTTTTTAATTTTGATATTATGAATAGGTACTATAATTCTAGTAATATCTATTGTGGAGATATCGTAGTTGTTCATAATAGTAACGAAAACGGTCTGTTTCTTTGTCACCATACATTGTCGATACTATTTTGTCCTTCACTAGACGTTTTTATACAAATTTATGTGCCGGTCCATTACATTTCAAGTATTTATAAAAGTGGACTTATTTATAAATAAGCTGGTCCCAAAAGGTATCAGGTATTTGAGCACGTAGTCATTTATCAGGTAGGTTGCCAGACTAGTCGGCTAGGTCAAGGCTGAAGTTAGGTTACACTGAACATATTTTAATTCTGACAAAGTAAAAAAATAACAATAAGCGGAATTAAATATGCATGGTTGGCCAATTAATTGTAGGTAGTGTAGGTAACAAGCGCAATGCCAGTTTTCGAAACGAATAAGTTATTTCTCAAATAAAAATAAAAAGCTATTGCATAGCATTTTTTATCAACTTATGCAATTATCGACACGCGTGCCCGGAATGTCAAAAAAATGACGTTTGAAGTGCCAAGACAATGACGTCATTTGGCCGCCGCACGCGCAGGAGCAATAAATCAATCTTTACGACCACTTGAGAAGGTCTTTATGTCAACAAACGACTGTTTTGTTTAGACTAAAGATTACGTTACAAGTGGTTCGAGAGTTCTAAGATGTTTGTTTAATTTGTATAAACAGATTGAATTCGAGATATGAAAAAAATCACACGAAATTATAAACACGTTAAGCGAACGCTCGGCCGAGTTACATGGTAGGCGGAGTGGGGGGTGTTAGGTTTTATTTTCGTTACGGAATTTCTTGATTCGGTCGCCGCGCTCAAAGCCCGCGATAAAACCTATGCAATAGCTTAAAAACCTCCAATTGACAATGAAAAAAGCACTAAAATAACTCTCAGTGCAAATAGTTACCTTTATATCTGTCTGTCCAATTTCATTCAACGATAAGTAAACATTAAATATTCACCAAAACTAAATTGGTTTCACAACGTTTTTGTACTGTACCTATTTCAATTAAAATTTTGCGGTTACTGAGCAATATATACACCAATTTAATTTGTATATCGTGAACTTTTTCAATTACCGCGACATCATCGTGGAGCGAGTCTCGTCAGGCATTATATTCAAACAAAACATTGGATTCAATTTGTCCAATTTCCCCAGCTCTAAACGTGAAAACATCCCTAGGGTGAAGAATTTCTTCCAGAAAAAACATTATAGGCACGAAGACGGGGTATAGAAAAAGCACATTTCCCTTACATGTCCGGAAAGCCGATTATCTGTATGTGTCTAACATCTAATTTCCATAAGCTTGCTCGGTTAACTATTTATATGATTTGGTGCGGTTCCGAATGGAATAGCTGGTAAGATTTTATTCTGCGGCTTTACTTTGTTAGGCATTTTATTGGTGATGAAATAAGACGCAATACGGATTTTCTTCGCTAGGTAATATAAAGTTGGTAAGCAAATGTTTTGAAGCTTTCTTTATAGGTATAAAGGCTTTTCTTAAAAAAGTCTCTAAAGGTTTTCTTCAAGATGTTATTTCAAGAAACTATATAAATATAAACTACAGGTGTATCATATTTTTTAACTAGCCGAATGAGTCAGACTGCACAATGTCAAAATGCACTTTAACCGCGATATTGGTCAATTGCCCAGGAATCGATCATATAACCGAACCAAACGCTGGACTAAGATCGATTCCTAATACGTATATCCCAATATCCAGTCTGCTATATTATAACACATCTCAGTTATCGATCGTTTCTTAGGTCTACCACTACATAACTAAAGTCGTGAAAACTTAACCATTTGACCTTAACTTTCAAAACTAATACGAAACTAGTTTTTATAGTCGCCATTTTACGTGAATAAAATTATACAAAAAAGCTTTTATGAAAATATCTTTTGTAATTTATTAATTTATTCAAATTTTCCGCCGCCATAACCGAGATATTTTGTTTGTATCGACGTGGTGGCTTGAACCAAATTTCGCTGGTGGGTTTATATAGCCTTTTATAGCTTCCGCACTTTATGGTAATAAGGCCAAGCCTCTCCGTTCGACGTGAACGTTCGCGTTGCTCTACTTGTTGGGTTTGCTTTAAAATGATGTAAATGATGTTGTTACAGGATAATATGATAATTGTACGCTGATAATTGTTGAACAGAATCAGTTGATTACTGTTTCGCACAGGCTGCCAGGCACAGCTGTGATTATTGACCGTAAAAAGGATAAGTAGAGCACTGTTATTATTTTAATAACATTTATCTACCCTTTAAAAAAATATCATAAGTACCTACATACGTAAAACCTCAGGCTTATTTTAATGGCACATATCTACTCGGCACCCAGAATCATTTAAATAAATATTGCAGGACATTCCACACATCGCCATCTAGCCCTAAGTAAGTAACTAGACTTGTGTTAAAGGTGCTAGACAACGGATATACTACTTATATACTTTTCTTTTGTAAATAAATACTTATAATACGTAGAAACAACCAGACCACAGACAAATATCTAAGCATAAATACTTGCCTGAGGCAAGAATCGAACCCGTAATCCTGTGTATGGCAGTCTGGCATGGTGACCATTGAGTCAACTGGGTCGCCAAAATAAGCTTAATTCTTAATATCGTCAAGATTAATAATGAGTTTAAGGGCCCTATGCCTATTATGGACGAAAGGTATGGAAGTGAACTCACCTGACGGGACGTCGACTTCTATACGAATTAGTTGGGTAGGTACGGTCGGCTGCATAATTGCAGACCCACCGTAGAGCTCCAAAACGGCTGCTATAAGAATGTTTTCAACACAAGCAACACTCTATGCACCTGCTTTAGTTGAAGTTTAAAGTCTTTTAATTCATGAATTTATCAAACAAAAATTATTAGAATGAAAACATGCCAATAATAGTAATTTGAACTCTACCGGGGCCTGCAAATATGCAGCTGACTGTACGCAGCTGGCGACTTCGCCATGGCGTCCCGGTGAGGTAGGGTTCTAACACCCGTATTCACAAGCAACTCTATGAGATTGCATAGTGCGCGCAAACGCAAATAATCTAGAGTGAAGAGATCTGCACAAATTGACCAATCATAATCTCGTGAGGCTCGAAAGGGGGGGGGGGAAGGTCCATAAAATATCACGAGATATCACAAGGGGGGTGTAGTAGTATATCACGTGTGTTTATTTTTAGGCAAACGCGCTATACTCAACCGAAAAGCTTCGAAAAATGTTCTTTAATAAAATAATTAGACGATCGTTATACCGGTATTTTAAAAATATTGAAAAAAGATTCATAATACACGTGATATAGGGGGGAGAGGAGGGGGGGGGTAGTCTTAAACCTCACCATGTATCACCAAGGAAAAAAAATAAAAAAATAAATCCCAAAAAAAAATCACGTGATTAAAGGACGGCCCCATTCATAAGGCAGTGCGTCCACTTATCTAAGAGCAACTTAAGTACTAATTGTAAACACAGGCGTAATAGTCTGTTCCCACAGTTCTCATCTGGTGTGCAATGCAAGAGACGCTATCTAGAAAAGCTCTGCGAAACAAGTTTTTTTTGTCTTCAATTGAACCCCAATTTCACTTTGTATTTGGTCAAAAGGCAGTACGCTTCAATTTATTGTACAAAAGTGCTCAATGGAGATACAACGGTGACCTTTCCGACCCTTCCTCTATTCAGTGAGCACTTGGCCTTTCCACAAAGCTCGATCTCAAGTCTGGTGCTGTCACATTGTTGCCTTGTTGTCGCTTTATAGTTTCAAATTCTACGAGGGTTTGTCCTACCTGAAATAATATTGGTAATATGGCGTATAGTGTTTTCCTCTGTCTGAATTCTTCGAATAAGCAAGTTCGTTCATTTAAGACAAGGCTTATTTTATAAACATCAGACGTATAAGGAAAGTTGCATATTGCTATTGAACGGCTGAACTGATTTTAATCAACAATAGCTAAGAACATTCTCGACAATTATTCACCTTTCAAATAAAAACAAAAAAAAATTAAATCGGTGCATCCGTTCGGCTTGGTCCCGACTCTACCAAATCCCAACCCTACCCGATTTCATTTTTGCATATAGAAAAAAATAAGAGTACAGTTGACATGAAAAGTTGTAAAAATTTTAGTTATACAAAATTATTTAATTATTATTTTAGTTATTTATTTTAACTTTGTATTTACCTATAAATGATTAAATATATTAGATAGATAGATAGATAGATAGATAGATAAATTCTTTATTGTAAACACCAATTTCAAATAACATTAATAGTAAAAATTAATAGCTTAAGTCTAAGTGTTACAAAGTGATCTCATCCAGGCAACCTTTGGATGGACAAGAAGTTGAGGAAGGTGAAGGGTAGGGTGCTCAAACTTAGGAAATTAAATAAGATGCAAATAACAACAAAAATATGACAATAAATACACACTAATAATAATTACATAATTAACATTATATATACTTATGAATATATACATACATACATATACTTTTACATAAATATATAAATATAACAACATAAGAATGAATAACATAAGTAAATTAAAAATCTAAAAATTATATACCATACCATATTATTAATACATATTTTACAACATATTAAACAAGAAATTAACGAGAATTAGCCTTCTGATCTTTTTCGGCAATAGCCAAAAAGTGATTATAGACGTTATTTTTAATTACTGCCAAGGATTTTGATTGTCTGATGGTAGCAGGCAAATCATTCCATAGTTCCACAGACCTGGCAGTGAAAGAGCTATTATATTGTTTTACAAAAAAAGTTTAATCATTATAATAGTATTATGATTGGAATGACGATGTAACACTTGCGGTTTAAATAAAATGATCATTGTTGTAAGGAGGCAAGCACTGGCGACCAGTAAAATTTATTTTTTTGGATGACAGACAGACACGTCAAACTTATAGCAGCCCTCTTTTTGTGTCGGGGATTAAACACACGTATACCTACATATGAAAACATGTATCGTGCTTAGTTTTGTATAGGTCATTATCAAGATAGTAACTTTTGTAGAGAACAATGTGGTACAAAACTGAATAGAAAATATGATTACTAGATGCGCCCCGCGGTTTCATCCGCGTAAGTCTCGATTCCGTGGAAATTCTGGGATTAATAAAAATAGTTATGATACTCAGCTATCCACAAACGATGTCTATGCAAAATGTCATCCAAATAGGTCTACTGGTTTCGAAGATTACCCCCTATACAACCTTACAAACTTTACCTCTTTATCTTCTACTTCTCGTATAGTGGTGTGGCTCACCTATTGTTAGAGTTTTCGGATCGCCTTGAGGCCTCTAACATGACCTAACGACTGCTACTAGAGGTAGCAATCGGGACCAACGGCTTAACGTGCCTTCCGAAGCACGGAGGGGCTCACGAAAACACACTTTTGCCACACTACTAATTGGCCACCTAACGAAGTAATGACCGCGCCAGGCGTCGCTTAACCCGCACGACCGTAAACGATCAGCGAATGTCGCTTAGCTGTGAGCCTCCTCGAACCTACCAGTACTGATATCGATAACATTACGTCACTCGTGTAAAAATGTGACATAATCGTATTTTACCATCTCAACTAGACAAGTAAACATTTGGATTGACTGTTGACCTTTAATAATGTTAGGTAACACTGTAGCAAGTGTGGAATTGAGTTAATGTCCCATGATATATCGTGATGACGTTTTTTAGATCGGTGATGTCATGGAATCCAGCTCGGAGTGACAATAATTCGTAGGTATTGGAATACACACGCAGTTTGTATCAAAATATGACAGATTCAACAACAAACAAAATAAAACTAAGTACGTCCTGAAACAAAAAAAATGGTTGTCTGTAAAGTCGGTTTACCGACGATAATTTTACATGACGTCATAACATACTTCAATACGTTGCTATGCTTTACTTGTCAATAACGTTTCTATGTAACGCATGACGTCACACTTTTTTGTGAATGCCGGTGTATAATTCGATTTAAAAGACTAAGATCAAAAATTGGTAAAAAATTGCTAAATCTCTATAAAACTCATTATTTTAGTCGATATATTTTTGACATATCATAAGTCGTGGCCATAAGTCATTACGAAATCTGAGGCAAAATTTAATGCTTTTTCAAAAAACAGTAACAAACTTGATATACCTAAGCCCAACACTTAAGTTGATAAATATTTATAGTAGAAGGCAGTATAACTAACGTGACCATTATTTTCTATAGACAGAGCGGGACAACTATAGAATTTTGTTCGAAGACATGTTGAGCTAGATTTTGCAACAAAACGAAAGAATGTTGTAATATTTGTACCAAATTAATTGTCGGCAATGATGTTACCCAGCCCAGGAAAGTGGGTTAAGTTAGTTTGGGACTTCTAACCAAACATTCGTAGAACTACTCCAAGTAATTTTTCATGTTTCCAACTGTTAAAATTGGTAAAGATCTTCGGTTCTGCATTGATTTCCTCGAAAGTCATCACAATGTTTAGGGACACTTTATTTAAATATGAAAGCGGGACATTTCTTCCCTTGCCGGGGACAGCGGGACACACAGTTTGAAAGCGGGACTGTCCCGCCCAAAGCGGGACGTATGGTCACGTTAGGTAAAACCCTCACCGTAGACAACATTAAGTCCACAATGAACGACCGTAAAATAATGTGATTATTCTATTTACACTGGGACGATTCACTAGGATAATAACATTTTTTTTTAAATAATCTTAAAAGCTTCCGTTAAAAAGACGAAGCGGAAATCTTTTATAATACCGGAGTTTGTCGTTTAATGCTTAAAAGTTTTCTTTGAAATTATAGAAAATATGGAAATAAAAACTGGCCAAGTGTCTTCAGATCACGCAGTTCAGTGTAGGGTTCCGTAGCTACCAGTTACAATAATCAAATATAAATAAATAAATATTGCAGGACATTCCACACATCGCCATCTAGCCCCAAACTAAGTAACAAGAAGAAGGCTTTTGTTTTTTTACCATAAATCTTTATTTAAGGGATATAGGCTACTGACGTAAAATAGCTTTTTGCCGACAATTACTCATTAGGTAACTTGCACTTTAATGAGTTATAGTCATTATAAATTTCCTTCAATTTCGTAATAGTTTTAACTTATCACTACATAGTATAAAATAAAGTCACTTTTCGCCGTCCCTATGTCCCTTTGTATGCTTAGATCTTTAAAATTACGCAACGGATTTTGATGCGGTTTTTTTAAATAGATAGAGTGATTTAAGAGGAAGTTTTATATGTATAATACATGCATAATATAGCCGTGCGAAGCCGGGGCGGGTCGCTAGTTACAAATATATCCATAAACAATCATTTTACCTGCCAGCCCTTTACCATTTTGTTGGCTTGATAAATAGTATACCCATGTAAAAATAACAACTTTCTAGTATAAATAATCTCTGACTAAGCCGCGAACGGACAGACGGATAGTCGGTCATGGTCTTGGGTTCCGTAGTCAACGGAACCCTTAAAATGATATCTATTTAAATTCATGCTATCACCTATTTAAGTATCTACCTTCCTGAGGGAATTGATCAACCCCCTGGAAATGACTAATTACTAGACTTTACTAGGGATGTTTATTATATTATAATTATTGTGACGTCACATACCCAGCTTACAATAAAGATATCTCAATGATATCTCATCTTTCAAATTATGATAAGTAGCTTAGAAGATGAACATATGCGGGAACAAATAAAAATACATACCCAGACACACATAACATAACATCACTACATAGTATAAAATAAAGTCACTTTTCGCCGTCCCTATGTCCCTAATCCCTATGTATGCTTAAATCTTTAAAACTACGCAACGGATTTTGATGCGGTTTTTTTTAATAGATAGAGTGATTCAAGAGGTAGGTTTTTAGATACGAGTATAATACATGCATAATACAGCCGCGCGAAGCCGGGGCGGGTCGCTAGTAAGTATATATGGGTCAAAAACTTATCTCACCTTTTTAGCTTCGCCGAAATATAGTAAAAGAGTTAGGTATATATTCCACCTCTGATCTTTGATTATTTCCCTACACCATAACAATCGCACGTAGCAGTCGTAGGCTACGAATAACACGTAATATAGCCTAAACAAGTACAAAGCCAAAGAAATCCTACGTTTCTAGTGTACCTAGTATTTTCTAACAATACTATAGCTTTTGGCCTTAAAAGAAAATTACTACGTTATTGTTACAATCGTCGCTGCACGCCACTCTACATTATGAAAAATAATGCACGCCAGTAAAGTTAAAATACAGCTACGAAATTACATTTTGAACATTTTTTAAGGATGAAAATTCGTAGTTGCTTTCAATTTTATAGGGGTCATTAATTTTATTTATTACTTTCATTTAGATGTACTCTATCATTTTGACGTGATAAAATATCGTCTAATAATTGGTGAAACACCTGCATTCACAAAAAAGTGTCATGGTAATATTGTGACATCATGCGTCATGGTAACATGACCATGATGCGTCCGTTCCCGTTAAGAAACAGAGTATTTATTAATAATATAAATGAAAAAAATAAATAAAGGTATAACAAAAAAAATAAATCTAAATTTTTCATCGTTTTCTTATGGCGTTATCACGTAAAATTATCGTCCGTGAACAGACTTTACAGACAACAATGTTTTTTAAATAAAATGTCAAATGTTAAATTAAATGTTTACGGACATGAAATAAGCGCTGATTTCCATCTACGAGTGCGCCTAATATAGAATTCAAGATTCATGACAATAAGTTTTTCTTATGTATAAATAAGTGATTATGATACATAGATAGAACACACAAGTTATAAAATACGAACAATAAAATAAAACTTAATTTTAAAAACAAAATAACACTAGCACAATACGTGGCCTAAGGTATAAAGTATCGCGTTTATCTTGTTTTGTTATAAATAATAATCATATTTATTACGTTTTCATTTATATCTCAAACTTATAATAAAAATCATCGAGACAGGTAAAGCTAAATAAAAGCTTGTAAAATTTTGTAAGCCTCAAAAAATACTAGATATTAAATGTTAGTGGTAACGCGATATGACAGATAATTAAAGTGCTAAATTAGATTCAGTCAATTACTCAGACGGACAATAGATAATATTAGGTTTCCATTATAATTATAAGGTATCTGGAATATTAATTTGAAAGTATCTAGTACCTAAACAAATAATAAATTGTCACGCTCGACCTGCTTATTACCTAGGTGGATAACTACGTAATACGCATCGATCAATGATTATTCTATCAAACTTCGATTCAGGCAACGTTACAGAATCGAGGTGAAATAAAATGTAGTCTATAAATTACTAGCGACCCGTCCCGGCTTCGCACGGCTATATTATGCATGTATTATACTATAAACCTTCCTCTTGAATCACTCTATCTATTTAAAAAACTGCATCAAAATCCGTTGCGTAGTTTTAAATATCTAAACATACATAGGGACAGACAGCGGGAAGCGATTTTTTTTTATAATATGTAATGGCTAACGACTGGGGCCTTATTCTGCTATTTTGCATTAATGGATTTACCAGTGTCATTATATCGAGACTCTATTGGTATTATATCGAGATTGTGAACTAATAATAATTGTGTTGTCATTTTCTGTAACTTGTGTGTGCAATAAAGCGTTCTATCCTATCTATCTATTGTGACTTTTTTTGGTATTCTGCTAAAGTTTAAATAACATCGCAATAGAATCGCTATGAAGTCTCAATGGAATGCTAATAGATACGTTGCAGGTGTTGCCTAGCAACGTGGTATATGTTGCTAAGCGATGTACCGTTTTGACAACTATCGAGATTCCATCGAGCCACGATTCTAGAGCAGAATACCAAAGTGAGTCAGTGGTGATTCGATAGAATAGTTAACATTAGAAGAATACCAATTTGACATGTAATGTCATATTTTTGACATAAAATGTCTATAACGATTCCATCGACACTCTATTGAAACACGATTGTGTTAGCAGACTTAGGCCCCTCTCAATCATCTCACGGGTAGCAGATCATATTTCTAGGCCCGCATATTATACAAAATGAATGATTATATTCCTAAACCTTCCTTATGAATCACTGTGTTCATTCGGGAAAACCGTATGAAAATCCGTTCAGTGGTTTCTGAGTTGTGACGCGGCGGGGGACTTTGTTTTAAAATAAGACATATAGATTGTTTTATAATAAAAACTAGCGACCCGCTCCGGCTTCGCACGGCTATATTATGCATGTATTATACATATAAACCTTCCTTTTGAATCACTCTATCTATTAAAAAAAACCGCATCAAATTCCGTTGCGTAGTTTTAAAGATCTAATCATTCAAAGGGATATAGGGACAGAAAAAGCGACTTTGTTTTATACTATGTAGTGATAGTGAAGTACCTATGGATGTTTTAGTGCGTGTTGGGCAGGTGTGATATGTAACCGGTAAACGGTATAAATAACGACGATAAACCTAATCGGGTTGATGTTTACACACCTTATAAAACCAGTAAATAGAAGATTTATTATATTTCGAAACATCGAAACAAAATCAGGAAGCCGCGAACGAATTTAATTTGCAAATAAAATGGCTATCTTCAGTAAAAAAATTCTGAGTAGGTAGGTTACTTTATGTAGCGCTCTAAAAGCCTGTTTTATGATTGCTCGTAAAAAGGGGCCTCTGAAGCCAATTTCGTTCTTTAATTAGGGTAGCGTTTCTGTTTTACACGAATTGTTAGATATTTTGTGTATCACGTTTTGATAAGCGGTCCACGAATAAGGAGGTAGGTATTTGTAGGGGACGGCTTTTGAGAGTTTCGTAGCTTGTTAAGAGCTTTCGTTTTGCATTAATAAACATGGCAAATATCTTAAGAAAATTAATACGGTTCATTAGTATTTGACGAATAAAAAAAAAGAAAATTTTCAGTACATACTTAGGTATAATTATAATTACTCAATTTTGTATTTTTACAACGGTTTTTTTAAGTATGTTAATTTGAAATATTTAAAAAACTTTAAAGTCGGTACGTACCTATTTATTTAATCATAATAAATTAGACTATTTAGACTTTGTGATAAAAAAAATAGCGGTATAATTCCTCCTTTTAGGAAAATACGGAAAATGTATAAAATAATGGAAAATGTATGTAAAATTGTCATGTTTTATTTAAGCTCACGCCACTTAGGGTTAATGAAATAAATTATGAACAGGCTTGTGATATAAATTTTCATTTGTGGTTTGCCATACTGCATTATAACCACCAATATGCTTACCAATAAATGGTTAATTCAATTAATATTAATAATGAACGAATTAGTAACAGTAAAATTAGTAGTACTTAAATATATAATTCACGTTGAACTTTTAAAAACTCACACGATTTGTATTCATATAGTAATTATTTTCCCGGGTCTTAATAGTTATTTTTTTATTTTTATTTATCTTCTTTACGTTACAATAGTCATGGTCGCGAGCAGACGCTATAAGACCGTTTGTATATAATGTACTCAATCAGAGATCCTTAAATTAGAGTAAAAAATGTTAAATGAAATATTTTTTTTAGCAAAACTATATTGTTGTAAAAAATAATTTTCTATTCTCAGTATTAATGAGTTTTTTTTATCTTCTTCTTATTGGGTGGCGCACAAACTAACTTAGTTTTAAGACTATGATTTCATGAAATTGATTCCAAGTGAATAAAAGACTTTTGACTGTGACTTTAACTTATTTTGTGTTTAGATTTTCGTAAAAAAAAGTTTTTATAAAAAGAATAAAATAAATTGATTATCAGTACTTCTGCGTTGTTATTTTTATTTAGTAAAAAAAAATTAAAATTTAAAAACCGACTTCAAAAAACCTGAAAAAAAAATTAAAAAAACCTGAAAACAAAAACAAAAAAGTGAAAAATAATTCATTTCGGGTCACTTACAGCAGATAACTTAAACATAGACACTTACTTGGAAGTCGGACTCGGATCGGACAACTCCTTTTTTTTGAAGTCGGTTAAAAAGTAATATATTTAGGTAGGTATTAAAATACTTATATAATTTACTTCGTATAAAACTTTGTTAACGAATTTTCAGTGCCACCATATCACATTAAGGTTAGTTGGAACGGCATTTTAATAACCCTCAACTCATGCGATGGTTCAAGGCCAAAAAACTAACAATGTATTCGTATTGTTGCGCATTTATTAACTCTACCTTTTTATGAAACATGGCGCTCAGATTTTAGGGTAGAATATTTCTTTTTCCTGCTACATGCATAGTTGAATAAAGCAAGATTTATTAATGAACAAATTGAAATATACACAGTTTAAAACTAAATATCTAAATAAACAGACACTAGCTAGGGCATCCCCAGAAGGCTGGCAACATTCCCCCTCTCCCTCTGTTTTTTGTGATCTTGTCTGTATAGATCTATTTTTATCCATTGACCTACAACGATATAAATCCGTGATTCACCCCACAATTAGATTTTAGGGTAGAAATATTTATTTTTCCTGCTACATGCATAAGTTGAATAAAGCAAGATTTATTAATAAACAAGTGGAGACATACACAGTTTTAAACTAAATAGGAATATACCGAATTATAAACAGAGTAAAAATAGAAAACATTCGCTAGACTCTAGGGCATCCCCATGAGACATCGATACCAGAAGGCTGGCAACATTAATTAAATATTGCAGGACATTCACACACATCGCAAACTAGCCCCAAGTAACTAGACTTGTGTTATGGGTGCTAGACAACAGATATACTACTTATATACTTTTCTTTTGTAAATCTAATACATAGAAACAACCAAATCACAGACAAATATCTAAGCATAAATACTTGTCTGAGGCGGAGTTCAAACCCGCAACCCTGTGTTTGGCAGTTCGGCATGGTGACCACTGTGCCAACTAGGTCATCAAACAACATCAACATTCTCCCTTTAGAATAATTCTCTGTTTTTTGTGATCCTGTCTGTAGATCTATTTTTACCCTACAGCGAGATAAATCCGTGATTCACCCCACAATCACATATCACGTGATATATTTATAAATTCAACGGCTGACCAACCTTGTTCGACCGGTGGTGGACTTCGATAGGAAATAGCAATTAAGGTACAGTCTCACTGAACCGAATGAACAATGAAACTACACGGGGAAACTCGCATTATCTATCTGCAGGTTGCATTCATATAAAATACATAGTCTTTGTGTTGTGTTTACTTGTTGTTTTTGACACAGAGTGATGATTGTTTTGTGATTCTTTAACTTATTGTTATTCTAAAATTATTAAATTGCTCAATTAGCTGATCAAAGGGTTGGCTGCTATTTTGGCCAACAGGATAAGCATTGCCATCCAAAGAGGCAATTGACAACTTATTTCTTCTGGACATCGACTAAGCTGAGAGGGTAGCTCAGCTCAGAGCTATAAGCTCAGGTCCTGGGCAAGCAAGCCTACTCCATCGTAACAAAAAAAGGACCCAACTAAAGAGTACTTATTGCGGAAAACAGCCCGTATACAAGTACAAGAATAGTATTAAATAAATAAATAAATATTGAAGGTCATTCCACACATCGCCATCCAGCCCCATACTAAGTAACTAGACTTGTGTTATGGGTGCTAGACAACGGATATATTACTACATAAATACTCTTCTTTTATAAATATATATTTATAAAACATAGAAAAAACCAGACCACAGACAAATATCTAAGCATAAATACTTGTCTGAGGCGGGAATCGAACCCGCCACCCTGTGTTTGGCAGTTATAATAATAATAATAATAATGTCAGAAGATTCCTCTCTCTGCGGCTCTAACCATCGGTAGCCTGGGCCCTGCCTCGCTGCCGACGGTCTTCTAGGTTTAGGTTTTTATAATGATTTACTGTTTTATATGCAAAATTTATACATTATTTTTAAAACTTGTAAATTAAATTTTATTTAGGTTAGGTTTTAAAGCTTAGATAGAATTATTTTATAAGTTTTTATA
This sequence comes from Idaea aversata, assembly GCA_907269075.1. NCBI lineage: Eukaryota > Metazoa > Arthropoda > Insecta > Lepidoptera > Geometridae > Idaea > Idaea aversata. Next base: position 13,062,057 of record OU026087.1, read on the forward strand.
GTGATGTATATATTTTGTAATCAGTTTGTTTTTATAAAAATTTAAATTTAAGAAAAATAAATGAATTGGAGATATAATAATAATAATAATAAATCATTTATTTCAGGTAACAGCCTTATAAATAAGTACAGACCCATATGAAATAGATACCTTACAGACTAACATACATATAGATAATATTTTATTAAATTTAAGTTAAGTTTTAGGGTTTTCTGCCTTCGGTCTCGCCTCCCTATAGCGTCGGTATACAATGCCGGCGGGCCAGAAATCTGCCGAGAAGAACATGTCCTTTAGCGTCGCTGGAATCCGGAGCACGTAGGACTTAAAGTTAGTCTTCCTTTGGGATTCCAGTTCCACTAGTTCGAGGCTGATGCCTAGCTTCTCCTGTTCCAGCCGTTTCCGGCCGTTGGTCTTAATGTACTCTTGTACGTCGTTGGTAGTTGTACTTTTACTGAACCGGGATATGTACATAGGAATCACCGGTTCTACAGCCTTCAAGCTAGTTGTAGCTGCAGTACCACGGTGATTACGGTTCGGCAGATGACGGTTTTTCTTCTCCACAAGCGTGAAACCGTCCCCGTCAATCTTTCGCCCATTGGATGATGTTTTCTTCACATTATCTGGAACGTGAGCGGCCTGTGCGTAGGATTTCGGGATAAAAGAAGCCTCTTTTGTCACTTTCAATGTAGGTCGGTCATTAACCTGCGCGCATACTTTCGAGTCATTTGCGCCGGCAGGAGTGCTGAGTCGTGCAATGTTATGCATGGTGACCACTGTGCCAACTGGGTCGTCGTATTTAATTTTATTTCCCTGTAGCAAAGTTCAATTTTATCTATACCCCACTATCTGTTACTATAATATTCCCTCGTATAGTATTAATATCTAATGCACACGCCCGTGACCTAACCTTCACCTATCGCCCTGCAACGACCAAGGGCTCTATTTTTGAATCGCTCGCCCCGGGTCGAGCACTCGATTTCTACTGATTTTCGTTCGACATCGAAAATTCGCTAATCGCTCGATAGTAACGAGTGGTCTTCACCACTCATCGCCGACGGGCGAATGGTAGAATAAACGTCAAAAATTATAGCCAAACATTCGGAAACGATCTTTGAAAAATATTTATACCTTTTGGGATTATTTCAGATGTTCGTCGGTAATTACCGGTTTTCAATTTTCTGCGTAAAACGAAATAAATTTACATTTCAAATTTCGAGGACGAACGATTCAAAGATACAGAAAATCGGTTTCATGCGACTTGGAAGTCAAGCATGACTTGTAGGCGTATACGACGATGCTATGTCACACGAGCGATTCAAAAATAGAGCCCCAGATATTAATAGTAGGTAAGATAAGTGCCTTTCACACACGCTTGCGTACTTTCCCGATGACACTTCAACTCTCTTTAATTAAATTTCTAAACGTCAGAGGAGGTGAACATTTTTTTTAGAATAACTTTATTTCTCTTCGACTTTTTACACCTTATATACCTAGGCTTTTGGACTAACACAAATTGTAATAGGTGCATTGATCATTCCCAATTACCGTCATGTTAAAACCGTAGGCAATCACGCTGAGGGTTTTTGTGGAATGGTTAATCCCCTTAATACTGACACTGTTTAGGTATTGTGGAGATATTACATTACCTAAACATGGGTAAAATATGACACAACAAAATAATAGAGTAGAGTTTGATTTATTTGACATTATATCAGACAGATTAGACAGTCGTTAAACTTGACCAACTTGACACTTTAAGCCAAACTTTAAAAAAGAATACTAATTTAATGACTCCGGCTATATTTTCAAGTTCATGAGAAGACATCAATAAATATAAAATTTTAAATACTGAATATCCATGGATGGACCGAGCTAGAATTTGGCATACATATAAGTGTCATAGGTATCATATAACAATGTTGGAAAATTTAAACCCTACGAGGTCGAAGTCGCGGGCAAAAGCTAGTACTTACTTATATGTTACTAGCGACCCGTCCCGGCTTCGCACGGCTATATTATGCATGTATTATACATATAAATCTTCCTCTTGAATCACTCTATCTATTAAAAAAAACCACATCAAAATCCGTTGCGTAGTTTTAAAGATCTAAGAATACAAAGGGACATATGGACATAGGGACGGCGAAAAGTGACTTTATTTAATACTATGTAGTGATTTGTTGCTGCCTTTAAAAATGTTTAACTTTACCTCTTTTAAAATCTCAGTTAGGTAAATAAAGTTACCTAAAAATGTGAAAAGAACGTGTTAATCCTTAATCGCAACTCCGAAACAAAAACTATCTACGTTAAATTGTCGACAAAGGGGAACGTGTGAGAATCCACTAAAAATGCATTAAAAACGAGTTTTAACTCGACCACCCGAGGATAATTTCATTTTATTGACGCAGTTGCGAAGGTTGAACCGTAAGGTATTATTCGAATTTTGTTCTCTACCAGACTTTATGTTGCCAATTGCTATTTGCAAGGTTCGGTTTAACATTAATGTTTAAACTTTAGATTTATTTACTGAGTTTAAGGATATTTCTCACTTTATACGAGCCATAACAGTAAAAGCGATTAATTGATTGACTTAAGGATTAGTGTAATTATTATTGTAAAAAATACTATTTTTTTATTATTCCTAACCTGACCCGAAAACGTGGTTGGGAACAGACAATTTTTATTTTATACCCAACCTTTTAACTCTAAGTAGAAACAATTCTTTATTAATTTTACATCAAAATAGTATGTACAGTCGGCTGCATAATTGCAGGCCCCGGTAGAGTTCAAAAATTACTATTATTGGCATGTTTTCATTCTAATATTTTTGTTTGATAAATTCATGAGTTAGAAGACTTTAAACTTCAACTAAAGCAGGTGCCTAGAATCTTGCTCGTGTTGAAAACATTCTCAATACAGCAGTTTTGGAGCTCTACGGTGGGTCTGCAATTATACAGTCGACCTTACCTACTCAGTTTAGTTAGTATCTATCAATAGTCTACGTAAAGACTCTATTTGATTATTTTCTAGTAAATTATTGGTATTATTGTTTCCTTAATTAACGTAATGTGATTTGAATGAATAAGGTATGTAATTATGTTGTTGTAATGTTCTTAAGACAGCAATTAGTTTGCTCTCCACGTAAACTTACCTACACGTGTAGAGTTAACGCAAACGTGGGGACATAATCAATACCTAACCATTAAATACCTAACTTTGTCGAGGCATAATACCTACCTTGATAGCTAAGTATCTAGATATAGCTTGTTTCTGTTGATGACGTAAATCATATTTTGTATTTTTTTTTAAACTGTGTTTATATTTACATTAAATTACTTAGTATTTTAATTTTTTTTTTATCTACTTGTTTCTCTTTGAACTAGATTGGGTTTTCAAATAACTACAAATTGAAAATCCTTGTTCCTGGCGCTGTCTTGGCGTAGTGGTAGGCCTCGACTTTTATTTCGAAGGTTGTGGTTTGAATTTCAGGCGATTGTGCGCTACTGAATTTTTCTTAGGGAAAATTATAAACGTTAATTGACTTGCTTTTACGGTGAAGGAAAACATAGTGATGACACCCACGACTTAATTGGCTTTAGACACATTCTTTCCTCCACAAGTATAACTCCTGGTTGGAATAAATAATTTATTAGAAGAACCAACAGAGGTCGCAATAAAATTAACATTAGAAGCGGATTGCCAATTATAGGTTCCCCAGTAGAATAATTTGGTCAACTGAGAAAATACTTATTGTATTAGATGTAGGCAGGTAGGTAATAAATATTACCTCTGCCTACATCACTTTAAAGTGACTCTGGAGATTTTAAATAAATAAATGCAATTATTTCTTTTGCAAATAAGTACTTAAATCTATCTACATTATGTTGAAACCTCCTTTTAAGCATGAAATGCCTGTGTCAGAAGGCTCTGTAGTGTAATGACGACGCCATCATAGTTTAAGCAATAGTTACTATGTACCTACAATACCACCCACGATGTTAGAATACCTATATTTAAAGTAAACAGATGAATATTGTATTTCAGTAATATGATCCATTCCTAGATAACCTTATTAGTTAATTCTTATCAATTTTGTAAGTTAATAAATATACCAAATAAGGCACTGCAACGAGATAAGTAACATTTATTGTAAATTAAATATCAAACAATAAGGTAAAACATACGTCATTACCTACTAGCATTAAGTATTATATAAGGGCATATTAATCCCACATTAAAACAGTTATTACCTGGAAGTCAAGTCTTTCACTACAACCCTCGCTCCACACATTACAGCTCCACTCTTCTATAGTTATTAGGTACTTATAATTCGCTGAGCAAAAGGTATACAATACATATAATATGACTTCTTAAAATTATTAGATAAATCTTACAAATAATACTTACAAAAATCAATCGTGATTGTTTTTTTTAAGGTAACTGGAAGATAATGGTTAGGTATACTTAACAAAATAAGGGTTACCTAAGGGTCCTATAATGTTATGTAACAGAGGAAAGATGTTAGTTGATAATAAAACAGAGTTATAACAAGGTGAAAAGCTGTCTTATACAATGTAATTTACGACTTTCACAGTTTTCTCTTGTCGTAGCTATCGACCTAAATACAATTTTTTGATACTTTGCCCCTTAAATAAACTTGTTCGTTTTATTTATGTAAAAGACAAAGCATCGCAAATAGTTTCATGGTAATTAAATAATACTTGTAAAAGGTCAAAAAGTCGATAAGAAAAAAGAAAAAAAGGTACATGGTAGCAAATAAAATTTGTGTCTAGGGTAGGGGTTGGCAACCTGCGGCTTTTTGGATGTGAAGCTGTGGCTCTTTAGTTTCATATGCAAAATATATTTTAAAGAAATACCTTGACTTGAGGCATTTATATTCGACGCATGAAATAGTCTTCCCGATTGCCACTGTTACAGTGAGGTGAAAAAGTTGACATTTGGAGTGCTGACTATCTTCAAGAAACTTTATTTACACAAGTAGGTAACTATTTATTGTTGGCAAAAAAATTTATGGCTCTTTAAAAACTTTAAAAGATTGTAAGTAAGTTGTAACTTTGACTCTTCGGACTCAAAAGGTTGCCGACCCCTGGTCTAGGGGGCTTAATTAATAACTTTTATCTGTCTTAACTTTTACCCGCGTCTTCGTTTGTGCATGAGTTTAATTTTCTAAGCGGATGCCTACGTCATAATAGCTATCTGTTTGCTAAATTTTAGCCCGATCTGTCGATTGGTTTGGGCTGTGTGTCATAATATCATTCAGTCAAGATTTTGAATTTTATATTTTTAATAGCTGCGCCCCGCGGTTTCACACGCGTAATAATTTTTAACGCAATTTTCTTTATTTTTTCTTACATAAGAACCTACTCCTAAAAATAAAATACACAACAAAAAAAGAATTAGCGAAATCGGTCCAGCCGTTCACGCGTGATACCGTAACCAAGGAAAACAAGGATTCATTTTTATAAATACCTATAGATATATTTGACTCTTGGTTTGTCTGTGTAGTTGTCTTTTCCTTCGGTAGCTATGCGTATATCTCTACATATAATAAATTCGAAGTTTTGGAAGTAAGCGTTCTACGTCCATAATGATCTTAGCACTATAGAATTCGCTAACCTTATATAGCTCCGGTAGAAAAAAATCTTGCATGCGCGATTCAGGTTTTCTTAAATTTAGAAAATCACAAATTAGTTGATTATTCTTTTTGTTCTGCTTAAAAATTTTGTACACTTATGTATTTTAAGAATACATAGCAATATACACATTTTTTAACTAGAAAATAAAGTAATTAATTTAATAAGATATTTTTTTTAATTTCAAGTAACTAGCGCCATCTCTTCGTTTTCGCGAAACTACCATTCATCTCAGAAAATTTTGATTTTATTTGTTTACCTTTGTTTGTGCAGTCTAATTTCGGGAACTAGGAAACAGATTTTAACATAATCTTCACGAATGTGTTCAGAAAATATCAGAAGAGGTTTAGGTATTTCAAGTAGATTTATGTTACTAATTAAAATTTGATATTTCTTGGCGTAAAAAATAAACCATAATATTTTTGCATGAAAACGTACAGAACGTAGGGATGATGTCAAAATTGTCAGTTTGACATACGGAAAGAAGCATCTAGCGCCATCTCTTTTTTATTTATAATTTTATTATGGCTTCGCATTATTACTACCGTGCATAAAGCCAGTGTCGCGGTAAAAGAAAATTAAATCCAATGGGAGTTTTGGCGGGAACGAGCCAACAACATGTCGTGCTGCAGTTTTATTTACACGAAACTTAGTTGTAAACCGAGTTAAATTGTATAATTCTGGTGGAAAGTTATCTAATTTAGTTCTGTGAAAGTGCACAAGTGTAGTGAAAGTAAAAATCAGTGTCAAACATGGACTTTTCTCGTTGCCTCCAAAATCTCCTACAAGGTTATAGTAAAGTAGCCACCGCTTTACTATGACCCCGGACTTGACAAACTGTGACTTGACGACTTGACCATCTTGAAACACTTTGAGCCCGATTTCTGTAAATCGGGCCATAACTTGATGCAAAATATTACTTGATACTGGCTATATGCACAAACTGTGCGAAGCCATAACTGGAAAAAAAAAAAAAAAAAAAAATCCAATGCAGGAGCGTTTTTTGAATTTGGAACATTACAACGCTCCAGCAATTTTGTATGAACATGTGTATGAAGCGGCGTGCTGGGGTTATTAAAAACTTAAATACTCTTTGATTGGATCTCTTTTATCAAAGTACTAGCGACCCGCCCCGGCTTTGCACGGCTATATTATGCATGTATTATCTTCTTATCTATATCTTCTTCTATACATATAAAATCCTTTGTCCTGACTGACTGACGGATCATCGCACAGCCTAAACCGCTGATCGTAGAGACTTTAAACTTGGAGGGTGTGTTCTTTGTATGACGTAGGCATCCGATAAGAAAGAATTTTCCGAAATTCTACCCCTAAAGGGGTGAAAAGGGGGGGCAAAGTTTGTATTGGACAACGTGATTCCTTAGTCCAATCTATTTCAAATTTTGCAAAAACATTCTTTAACAGAATTAATGGAACACGTGTTTCGTATTTTATTGAAATTCATCCCCTAACGGGGTTAAAAAGGGGAAGAAAGTTATTTTGGGAGTGATTTGCTTCGAAGTTGATATCAATACTCTTTAGTGCTTTTGATTAGATTGGTAACATACTCATTAATCTATGATTGGTAAGACGTCACTTCAAGCTGACAGCGTTAACGTAAAACCTAAGAGGTTGAAAACTTCGAACATTGAACTGAAAAAAGGTGTCTTGCCATTTAGTACTGGGAAATTGACATAGTATTTTTTTTTTGCGCGATACGTTTGCTAATACCTGTCGATAGAGGACATTACGGCAAATGAAATATGCCTTTACACCAAATCTCATAGGTGTCTCGGAAATGGGGTATTTGACCAAACGTTATGACTAAGATTTTATCAAAAGTGCGCTGTGCACAAATAATGCTTTCTAACCAAACTTCTAAACCATCTCGGAGACGGGATATTTGTTAAAACATAGAACTGTTATAGGATAGCCACTGAATCACTTAAAACTCTATATTTTTATTAGGATTCGCCAAAATTACTCTCTGCGCAACTGTTCAGCCCTACCTAATAATAAAATTTTGAACAATTTGCCAAAAGTCACAGTTCCCAAAGTTAGTAGATACTAATTATTAAGTAATTTAAAAGAAATATCTTTTGTTATGAATACAAAAATACCTAAACAAATGAATAGGACTTTTACACCTTTTTCATTTTTAAAATGGACAGGAAAGTGATCTTATAAGGGTTCCTTTTTTAACTTTTAAGGTACGGAACCCTAAAAACACAAAAGATGACTATGATAGATAGGTAATTACTAATTAGCACGATATGATTAAAGATTTACTCATGTGGTAATCGTAGAGTTTTGTGCATTATTGGCTCTGTGTTAGAAAGACAGAAATAAAAGAATTCATTTTTTTGGTTTAAAACTTTAGGTACTTAGACGTATACCCATTTTGGATCCCATCCCAAGAGAATTGGGTGCACCCGAGGTTTTCGTGTTCCAAGTTAAAATACATCTCATTCAAAATCTATCTTCTCTATACATATAAAATTCTTTGTCCTGACTGACTGACGGATCAACGCACAGCCTAAATCGTAGAAACCTGAAACCTACGTGTTCTTCGTATGACGTAGGCATCCGATAAGAAAGGATTTTACGAAATTAATTACCTACCGGGTTTAAAAAAGAGTAGAAAGTTATTTTAGGCGATTTACTTCGACTCGAACTCCTTAGTGCTTTTGATTAAATTAAGTAAGTACATTTTATTTTGACACACATGTTTCAAACTCAATCTAATTTGAAATCAACAAAAAATAATCCTATTTTAACTATTTTCGACTCCTGCGCGGACGAAGTCGCGGGCAAAAGCTAGTATTAAATAATATTCGAAAATTTAAAAATTAAATTAAATGGTAAAGAATAAAAAATAAAATAAATATAAATATTGCAGGACATTCCACACATCGCCATCTAGCCCCAAGCTAAGTAACTACACTTGTGTTATGGGTGCTAGACATCGGATATACTACTTAAATACTTTTCTTTTGTAAATATATACTTATACTTATAATACACTAGCTGCCCTCCGCGGTTTCACCCGCGTAACTCCCGATCCCGTGGGAATATCGGGATGTAAGCTATCCTATCTCTCAAGTTGGATCGAACTGCACATGGTGTGCGAATTTTATTATAATCGGTTAAGTGGTTTAGGAGTCCATTGAGGACAAACATTGTGACACGAGATTTATATATATTAAGAAGATAGAAACAACCAGACCACAGACAAATATCTAAGTATAAATACTTGTCTGAGGCAGGAATCGAACCCGGAACCCTGTGTTTGGCAGCCCGGCATGGTAACCCAACTGGGTCGTCAAAATGAATGAATGAAGCGAGTAAAACTAAACTTTTTAAACTCACACGATTTGTATTCATAGTAATTATTTTCCCGGGTCTTAATCGCATATTTTTAAAACTGCGGGCAAAACTGTTGGACGCAGCTAGTCAAATTTTATAGGTACTGATATGTCTAAATAGGTACCTCCTACCCCCGTATCGATTTCTAACACTCATGGATAGAAACCCTACATAATTATAGAGCCCTACAAATAGGTCCTAAATTATAACTTAATTATTTACCTACTGGGTGATACTAGTGTGAAATTTAAGAGGAAATGGTACCGAGCGCTCTCTCCATACAAACGTTGTTGACTGTTTCCTTCCTGGATAATGACACTAGAGCAAATATTTTTGTTACATAAAACTTGTTACTGCCACGACTATGTCTTAGTTTTTTTTCATTTTAGAATTTCCATAGAAAGTAAGAGTTAAAAAAACAAAATATATTTAAAAAATAAGACATAGGGGCATGGTCATGGCAGTTATGAGTTTTATGCTACAAAAATATTTGCTATAGTGTCATTATCCAGGGAGGAAACAGTCGACTACGTTTGTATGGAGAGAGCGCCGGTACCCTTTCGTCTAAGGTTGACGCTTAACGGATCTTGCTTCCGAGCATTAATACGTCGCTGAAGGATTTAAAGCGTCTGTACCTTTTGTGTACAGTTGTAAAGACTAGTATACAATGTCGATACACAGTATCGTAAACACTAACAAATTACAGCCAGTGCTATACAACCGCCACGGAATCAGTTGCACTGATCCTAAAGTCAGATTACTGTTGCAATTTATTTTTATTACAAAATAGGTTTTTGAGTTTAATTTCGCAAAGCATTTTTAAAGTTAAAATTCAAATTTATGGTTGAGTCATTCATTGTAACTTTTTACTCTATTTAAAATTAGATCTGAAGATCACACGAATCCCCTATACTTCCCCAGGGGAGCCGAATAACTGTTAAGATTTAATCAATATCATTGGATCCCCTAAGCATTAAAAAAAACCAAAGACGATCGATCTTTCTAAACAAAACATTTAGATATACCGTGAAATTATGTTACGTAAATACATATGTGCCATAATAATCGATGTTTCTATCCTTTTGTGTAAATAAAGAGATAAACTGTTCAAACAGAGCCGACCGAATCCGATGGGGAAGTCGGAAGTCGTAACATACGTGCAAATAGTATTAGCTAAGCCTTCGATTGAACTTTCCCACAATTAAACAAACGGATCTTTAGAACATGTGCAATTTCAAACAAATAAAACAGAATTTACCAGAACATGGAATATATAGTCACTTTAAATTATTTTTTAAATCAAATTTTGTTGTGGTCTACTACGCATCAGATTAGTAAGGGTATATCGTAAACTCACCCACGTAAGTCCCGTACCGTCGGGAAATTTCGGAATCATAAGTCCTTATAGAAGAAAGAAAAAGCATTTATTGAGTACAAACACAGGAATGAATCAATGAACATGACAATGAAAATTAATTAGGTAAATAAAATACAAAAAAAGCGACTAAGAAAAAAACAACATGACAGGAGACGTGTGACCCAAATGGGTCGATCTCAGCTAAAAACTGCAGCCAAGCATGCTTAGCCATCTTCACCATAATACGCGGATTTTAATCCAAATCGGTTTAGATACTAGGATCGCATCAGACTTTTTGGAGTTAATCGTGTGGTTTTTGTGCTGTTGTTATTCGAAATATGTATTTCCTATAGGAAGCAATAATATGTATGTTACTTTTCATAGCAACTTTTCCTATAAATTATTCACTACTAGCGACCCACCCCGGCTTCGTACGGCTATATTAATGCATGTATTATACATATAAACCTTCCTCTTGAATCACTTTATCTAATAAAAAAAACCGCATCAAAATCCGTTGCGTAGTTTTAAAGATCTAAGCATACAAAGGGATATAGGGACAGAGAAAGCGACTTTGTTTTATACTATGTAGTGATTAAAGTTATGTCACAGTTATCTTTCATTGTTTCAGGTGTAGGAGACATATACAATGGCGTTTTAGATGAGTAAGTAAATACACATTACCTATTAATTCCAAACCACATCCCTCCCACAACTCCACTCGTGAACAACTTCTTTTAAAACGTTATATTTTTTCTCGTTAAAACTTTCACGTCCTTCGGGATATTAAATAGTCAAAGTTTAAACAAAGAGACTTTTGAAGCGAATAAATGTTTCTGTTACGTAGTGCTTTATAAAATTAAATTTCACAACGGTACCCGGTTTGCATTAAGATGATGCATCGTACCGTAAAAATGGTTCATTATGTACGTTTCATATTCATAAAGTTAAAAATTATTATTTCGTATTGAGTGGGTGGATGTAAGACCAGAAATAATAATAAACTATTTATAGTATTTGTAAGTTTTTTTATTTTATTAAGTTTTTATGTTTTTGTTGTTTTTTTGACGACCCAGTTGGCACAATGGTCACCATGCCGGACTGCCAAACACAGGGTCGCGGGTTCGATTCCCGCCTCAGACATGTATTTACGCTTAGATATTTGTCTATGGTCTGGTTGTTTCTATGTATTATAAGTATATATTTACAAAAGAAAAGTATATAAGTAGTATATCCGTTGTCTAGCACCCATAACACAAGTCTAGGTACTTAGCTTGGGGCTAGATGGCGATGTGTGGATTGTCCTGCAATATTTATTTATTTATTTATTTTATATGTGCATTATGTATTAATTATTAGTATGTATTTATGTAGTCATTGTTATGTTTTTGTTGTTATTTACATCTTGCTTAGTTTCCTAAGTTTGAACACCCTACACTTCACCTTTCTCAACTTCTTTTCCATCCAAAGGTTGCCTAGAAGAGATCGCTTTGAGCGATAAGGCCACCCTTTTTAAAACCTTTGACTTAAGCTTTGTTTTTTTATTATTATGTTATTTGAAATTGGTGTTTACAATAAATAATTTATCTATCTATCTATCTAAATAACATTCGTTGCTGGGCTATTCATTTGAATACAAAACATTTCCTGTGGCGAAAAAACCTTAAAATTATTCAATTTGTCAGATAAAGCTACTTACTTTAAATTTGTTTTAAAAGGAAGAGCGGAATGAGATTTAAAATTAATTAATTATGCTTGGGTAATTTTAAAGATTTTTGTTTCTTTTTTGTTAGTCACTTCTTTTTAAACACTGCCTCAGGTTTGCTATTGGATTATTTTATTATCTACTAGCAGCGCTCCGCGGTTTCACCTGCGTAGCTCCTTCTTCTTCTTTTTCGTGTCCACGGCCTCAATCTTAATATATATAAATCTTAATATATATAAATCTCGTGTCACAATGTTTGTCCTCAATGGACTCCTAAACCACTTAACCGATTATAATAAAATTCGCACACCATGTGCAGTTCGATCCAACTTGAGAGATAGGATAGCTTACATCCCGATATTCCCACGGGATCGGGAGTTACGCGGGTGAAACCGCGGAGGGCAGCTAGTATATTATAAAAACTTAGCCGCAGCAATCGCATTATCTGTTGTGTAACTCCTGATTCCGTGGGAGTATCGGGAAAAAACAGCCTAAATCACTCCCAATCACTTCACTACATAGTATAAAATAAAGTCACTTTTCGCCGTCCCCTATCCCTGTGTCCCTTTGTATGGTTAGATCTTTAAAACTACGCAACGGATTTTGATGCGGTTTTTTTTAATAGATAGAGTGATTCAAGAGGAAGGTTTATATGTATAATACATGCATATTATAGCCGTGCGAAGCCGGAGCGGGTCGCTAGTTAATCAATAAATCCTGATACCAAGTTTCATTAAAATCAGTCCAGTAGTTTCAAATTCGTTACAACCATAAAAACAAAACAAAATCTCTTTATAATATAAATGAATAACTATCGCAGGGCATTCAACACATCGTCATCTAGCCCCAAGCTAAGTAACGAGACTTGTGTTATGGGTGCTAGACAACGGATATACTACATAAATACTGTTCTTTTGTAAATATATACTTATATTACATAGAAACAACCAGATCACAGACAAATATCTACGCATTAATACTTGTCTGAGGCGGGAATCGAACCCGCAATCCTGTGTTCGGCAGTCCGACATGGTGACTATTGTGCCAACTGGGTTGTCATCATATTACGATAGACTTTCGAGTAATAATTTACGTTTAAAATTTTGTTTGATATTACTTTAATGAAATCTTTGTTACAGATGAGATAGTAACATAAAATGTTATATAAGATATTGACAAGTTTGTCCGTGATGTTATTACGTGGCCGTAGGATGTGAATCCACGTAGATATGTGCTAGCATATTCGATGGGAGCCGAATGGAGTCGCGTACGCAAATGAATCAATCGCACACAAAGCACCAGAGACCAGAAGCGACTTATAAAAGCTGTTCGCAGTCGCTGCCGCTTGATATTCTGTAAGTTCAATTAAGGTTCCGCTGGTCGATCGTGTTTTCCATACAAATGAATTTAGAGTGTTATCCATTTATTCTTCATGGAATTTGAAAAAACAAAAGTTAAATCTACTTATCAAGTCTATATCTAGCCCATGTAGGCGACGAAATAGACAAATTATATTTAATTTAATATAATTTAATATAAATAAATATAATTTGTCTATTTCGTCGCCTACATGGGCTAGATATAGACTTGTTATGTAGATTTAACTTTTGTTTTTTCAAATTCCATAAAGAATAAATGGATAACACTCTAAATTCATTTGTATGGAAAACACGATCGACCAGCGGAACCTTAAGTTAAAACTATAAATATTTATTACCTTAATAAGGAACCTGCTATTAATAAGGGCCAGCTGCCACATTAATTAAAAAATAAGTTTTTTTTTTATATGATAGGTCAGCGTTTGACCACTATCACACCTGCCTGATGGTAGGTGACGATGCGGCCTAAGATGTAACACGCCTTCTTAGAAGATACCTATAAGTACAAATAGAGGAAATAAAAATTTGAAAAACTTATTAAAAACAGATCCTTTTATAGTTAATTGAATTATTATTACTTAATTTTATTTATTTATTTTAAATTTATTAATAACAATTTAAGTATATGAATTAAAAAGAAAGAAATAAAACAAACATAATAATCTAAGTTCATTTAATAAGTAAATTAATTTATCTATCTATTTTTAATGTAAATACAATTCATTAGTTTATTTTCTTATAATTTTTGTCACTATTTTCAAGGTTTTTAAAAATATTTCGAAATTATTAGTATGAGCTTCAAGTGGCCAAAGGTCTGGTTGCTACTTTGGCCAACGGATCGGCATTGCCATCCAAAGAGTCAATGCAGCGAGCCTTTTGGACATCCTACCTAGGGAAACTTATTTAGATTTTTAATATTGTTATTTATATTTTAAACTTTTAGGAAAATAAATAAATAAATTAAAATAAAAACTTTAAGTGTATCTTATTAGCCGCAGGTTCCTTATAAATAAAATAGCTAAACTTAGAGTAAAGTTAACCGTTAGGAAGCCATATGGGTGATTACTACGGATTATCGAATTTCCCTTGTGTCTTAGAACTTAATGAGTTTCGTCTTAAGCCTCAGGGTTGATCTTTAAACGATGTTTTCCTTTACAATAAATTATGTTACCTATTATTTGTAGGTCCGTAATATTCAAGTTATCTGTTAATAAGTATATTTTGTTCCGTATTATAACTACGCAATTCTTTGTTTCCTTCATATAAAATTAGATGCTCTTACGGTGAAGGAAAACATCGCGATGAAACCCTCAGCTTGCTAATTGACTAAAGACGTAAATGACGAGTTCTTTCCTTTGTACAAAAAATAAAAATAAATAAAAAATAAACTAATTACTACTACTATTACTACTACTACCACTACTACTACTAACTACTATATACTATTTTTTTTTATTTAAAAAATAATAGAATTATATTTATTAAAACTCATTTCACGTAATAAACTAAGCACTTAATATTAAAGAGAACCAAAATAACACATTTATCTTAACTAGGTATTCCTGTATGTAAAATAAATTACAATAATACCCTGCCACCCTGTCAGCTTAGTCGACCATGTTGGTCGACTAAGCTGACAGGGTGGCTGATTTTGTGCACGCCTACGTCATCTTTCTATTACTGTATAAATAATAATAATAAATAATGCAGGACATTCCATACCTTGCCATCTAGCCCCAAGCTAAGTAACTAGACTAGTGTTATGGGTGCTTGCTAGACAACGGATTTACTACTTATATACTTTTTCTTTTGTAAATATATACTCATAATACATAGAAACAACCAGACCCCAGACAAATATCTAAGCATAAATACTTGTCTGAGGCGGGAATCGAACCCACAACCCTGGCAGTCTGGCATGATGACCATTGTACCAACTGGGTCGTTATCTAGATCAGATGTAAAGGCCTAAAATTAGGTGTGATTTTATGTGTGTTTAGTAAAATAGTTTTTACATAACTATACTATACTAAATAACAATTAAATGATGAAAACTTAAATTAATTAAACAACCTACCTACTTTACTTATACTAAATTAAAACCCTAGGAAGTGTGCCCAAAAGGCTGGCAGCGTTACCACGTTGGATGACGATGCTTATCCGTTGTCCGAGGTACGAGCCAGCCCTTTGGTCACCCAAAGCTAAAACTAGTAATTTTGAAACAAACATTTTGTGTGTTTAGTATCTTGTCCTATTTAGTGGGGGCTGACAAATAGCCAGCAACACTTTGACCCAATGATGGGATCTTTAGTGTTTACCCCTACCTTAATGTTTCTTACTCTTTGAAGAAGTGGTCTATTAACGCGGTGATCCCACTGAGAGGAAGAAAGCTATTCCTCCGGTTTGGGATACGCACTCAAAAGGAGGCTCATACGCTTCGCTGCTAAGACGTCGCATTCACATAGTATGTGCTCCATAGTTTCCCTGCAGGCCTCATCACCGCAGGCTCTGCAATCATTATTTGAGGTTCTAACGATTTAAGGTATTTGAGTAGGTTCTTGCTGCTGTGATCTGTGCGTGCGCCGTCGGCGTTCGCCGCTCCGTTGGCAAACATCTTGATTACCTACCCCTTATAATATATTTATCTCAACTTAGTCAATCCTAATTGTATAAAATCAAATGTTACACTGAGACTAAAGTTAACATAATTAAATTTAAATTACTGTATTAACTACTTAGCCATCAATATTTAATTTAATTATTATAATGACCCAATTACTTTTAATTTCCGCAAGTTTTATTTGTTTAAAACAGCTTAAAACGATTTATATATTTAATGTTGATGCGTTTTTTTGGGATATTTTTTACACTTAGAATTGTATTTTATAATTTTTATCTTATGCCTAATAAAGATCTTTTGAAATTGAAATTGAAATCATTATTTGAAGTTAACTTCATTTTTAAGTTTGTGTTTAGTAAATGTTAGGTGATAATTTGTAGATGGTTGCCGCGGTCGTCGTTCCGGCCGGCGGAGGGCGAGCTGGCGGACTGCGTGCTCGTGGTGGGGGTGTCGCGGCCGAAGCTCGCCGCGGCCCTCCTTTCCGTCACGCTTCTCTCGCTCTTCCTTACCTTTCATGTGCTCTACGACAGCGCGCTATACAGTATACAGGTACGTAGCGTACTAACTATAGCTACCGTAGCACCTCTACGATCGTAGCTTTCCTCTACGAAATTCATTGCCCATATTATTGTGGGTTTTCGGTATGCATTCCCACAATAACAATGGCATTGGATTTCGTAGCATTTCGTAGCACCTCTATATTATCGCCCTATAGTAGCTAGTTACTGTAGCACCCCTACATTATAAAAGTATAGATACACTCTACGAAAAGCTACGACCGTAGAGTGTATCTATACTTAGCGGGAACACCTGTTCTTTTGCAATAGGTCTTTCCGTGAAATGGATCTATATATTTAGTTCTATCAATGGTGACACAACTGGAATTTTTTCCGTATTATGTTCAGAATAGGCTGTTAAAGGGCGTTAATGTAGAGGTGCTACAGCAACTAGCTACTGTAGCACGTCTACATTATAGCACTCTACGGTCGTAGCTTTTCTCTACGAAATCCAATGGCCATGTTATTGTACAAAAGCATACCGAAAACCCACAATAACATGTGCATTGGATTTCGTAGCAGTTGTGTCACCATTGATAGAACTAAATATATAGATCCATTTCACGGAAAGACCTATTGCAAAAGAACAGGTGTTCCCGCTAAGTATAGATACACTGTACGGTCGTAGCTTTCCTCTACGAAATCCAATGGCCATGTTATTGTACAAAAGCATACCGAAAACCCACAATAACATGTGCATTGGATTTCGTAGCAGTTGTGTCACTATTGATAGAACTAAATATATAGATCCATTTCACGGAAAGACCTATTGCAAAAGAACAGGTGTTCCCGCTAAGTATAGATACACTCTACGGTCGTAGCTTTCCTCTACGAAATCCAATGCCCATGTTATTGTGGAAAAGCATACCGAAAACCCACAATAACATGGGCATCGAATTTCGTAGAGGAAAGCTACGATCGTAAATAGCGATAATGTAGACGTGCTACAGTAGCTAGTTACTGTAGCACCTCTACGATCGTAGCTTTCGTTCTACGAAACCTAATGCCCGTGTTATTGTGGGAAAGCATACCGAAAACCCACAATAATATGGGAATTTGGGTAGTATGGAGTACTGTTATTAGGTTAGCGTGTGATTTGGCTACTAATCCACGAACCATATCAAGAATCTATTCGAACTTTACCGTCATTTTCTTTTAATGGTGCATGGGTGCAGGTGACTAATTAAATATGCAATTTTTACAAACAAATCTTAAAGAGGTCGTTCAGGTAGAATTTTACAAACAAAGATTGTAACTAACGCATATTCAATTAGATTGTATATCGAGATTTACTCGAGTAAATATATCATTGACTTAATGAACTGAAAAAATAACCGAACTTCACGTTTAGAAGTTCGTTTGATCTCATATTATATCACTGTCAAAGCAAAACTATCCTTCTGATTACCTGCAGTAGGTACAGTCGGCTGCATAATTGCAGCCCTCGGTAGAGTTCGAAAATTACTATTATTGAAATGTTTGCATTCTAATAATTTTTGTTTGATTAATT
The DNA here is from genome assembly GCA_907269075.1 of Idaea aversata. NCBI lineage: Eukaryota > Metazoa > Arthropoda > Insecta > Lepidoptera > Geometridae > Idaea > Idaea aversata. The sequence goes on from OU026087.1 coordinate 13,080,205, forward strand.
GATGAGTTGGAAGACTTTAAACTTTACCTAAAGCAGGTGCCTAGAATCTTTCCTGTGTTGAAAACATTCTTATAACAGCCGTTTTGGAGCTCTACGGTGGATCTGCAATTATGCAGCCGACCGTACATAGTAATTTAATAGCACGTTCTATTTCATAAGGCTATTTTGAAAACAACAAGCATACCGTGCACGTAATAATTACCGTGCAATCTCTTCCGACGTTTTAACTCGCCTTCCCTTACGAATGCATCCGGCGGGCGAGTGCGTGTACTCGTTACCGGCACGAATCTCAAGGTGAAAGGGTACCGGTGCTCTCTCCATACAAACGTAGTCGACTATGTCCTCCCTGGATAATGACACTGGTACAAATATTTTTGTTGCATAAAACCTATAACTGCCATGACTATGCCCCTATGTCTTGGTTTTTTTCATTTTCTAATTATCATAGAAATTAAGATTTTAAAAACAAAAAATCAAAACATAGGGGCATGGGCATGGCAGTTATAAATTTTATGCAACAAAAATATTTGGTATAGTGTTATTATTCAGGGAGGGAACAGTCGACTACGTTTCTAAGGAGAGAGCGCCTGGTACCCTTTCCTCTTAAGAACGGAGTAACGTCCTATAAACGCAGGTACAGTCACATTACCAATTGGCTGAACCCCACGTGACCCAGAGCTCATTCGCATATCTGTAAAAATATAGTATTTACTTACCTATTTTGTTATTTTTTATGTTGTATATTGTATTGTAGGTATAGTATAATGTTTCAAAAAAACAGAATCAGGTAACATTACTTTACAACCTTACAGATTTGCGAGTGAGCTCTAGGTCACGTGGGGTTTAGCTAATTGGTAATGTGACTGTACAAGTGCTTAGAATTCATGCCGGTAACGATGGAAAGGCGTGTCGAACTTAGGGTCGTAATGTCAAAGTCAAATAGTCTAAGATCCCTTTTAAGGTGAAGTAAGATCTGAAAATCCCTATCCCTTACCAACGCGCGCCGCGAAATGACTGGGTGAACTGTTTTATGTAATTAAAATACTAATATTTATTTTAGTGAAAAATCATCTGTACTACCTTATAGGATTTAATGTAAAGTTTATGAAAATATAAATTTAGTACTTGTTTATTTTTACAATCGCCGTTAAATTGAAAAACATCAAAAAATAATGCGATTTTTTAAGATTCTTACGATTTTTTTCTATCGAGGCAAATCACTATAATCGTATTGCGAAGTGTAGGACAATACAAATCATATCTTCACCTTTAGCGGTTAATACCCAAAAACTTAACCTTACATATATTGTTTAAAATAATGCTGAATCCGGTAACATTACTTTACAACCTTACAGATCACGTGGGGTTTAGCTAATTGGTATTCCGACTGTACCTTATTATATGTTTTCTAGTTCCTTCGATATTCATTCATCACTTATTTAGCTCGTAAATTATTATTATAGAAACTTGAATATCTTACTTTGGTATTCCATATTTTATAGATACAACCACGTATTGTAAGTAGCAGTAGCTTGACCTTTCAAAGCATAGGTAATGTACCTACTTACCTATCAACATGCTTTGAAGAAATTATTGTTTTCCGTAATTTCTTTGTTTTACCTACAATTACATAGTTATGTACTTACCTATTTCGATTGCTTATATTGAAGCCAATTTCACATGAACTAGCTGCGCCTTGCGGTTTCACCCGCGTAAGTCCCGATCCCGTGGGAATATCAAAATAAAAAGTAGCCTATAGCCTTCCTTGATAAATGGACTATCCAACACAAAAATATTTTTTTAATTTGAACCAGTAGTTCCTGAGATTAGCGCGTCCAAACCAACAAACTCTTCAGCTTTATAATATTACTAGCGACCCGCTCCGGCTTCGCACGGCTATATTATGCATGTATTATATAATATAAACCTTCCTCTTGAATCACTCTATCTATTAAAAAAAAACCGCATCAAAATCCGTTGCGTAGTTTTAAAGATTTAAGCAGTCAAAGGGAAATAGGGACAGAAAAAGCGACTTTGTTTTATAATATGTAGTGATAGCGAAGTATAGATAAGTATAGATTTAAGTTACCCCACACATTAATTGTCCACAAAAGCAATTTAATATATACAAATTTTAAAATTCCTGTTGAAATTCATTAAACATTCCTTAAGAAGATATATATCTAATAAAACACCTTGTTTCTTAATCCCCACAACCATTTATCAAAGCAAAAACCTTAGCCGTCTTTATCTTAGCCACCGTAATCGTAATTAATGCTTCCAGATAAAATGACAACGCCCGGTTTTATGACACCTTTACACTTGTAATGCCGAATTACGGCTCTTTTACGATGCTAACTACAACAAACCGAGTAATTAATGAGTGCGTGTTACAATTTCATTGCGTTTTTATTAGAAAATGCTTTAATGAGAAATAGATGGTAAGTAGATAGATGATGGGACTTCGGGTTTGCTCGCGTTCGTAGGATCTAGTGCTTGATGTCCTACACGTAATTTCCGGGTGGCGCTAAAGGAGCATACAATCAAGTAGTTAGCCCTGGATAAAGTCATGGCGCCAAGTGATCTGTCGCGATCCATCATGTTGTCTAGGCTTGCCGTTCTCTTTCTAATCAAACATGCTACATCCTTAGCGTCGCTTCCTATCAGGCGAGATGAGGTTAAACGCAAGCCTATTTTGTGTAAAAAAAATGATGCATAACCCTGTCATTAACCCCCGACGCAAAAACAACAGGGTGTTATAACTTTGACGTGTCTGTGTATGTGTGTGTCTGGGGCATCGTAGCTCTCGAACAGCTGACCCGTTTTTGATTTCGTTTCTTTTGTTTTAAAGGTGAATTAGTCGGGAGCATTCTTAAGGTGGGTACTGACCTAAGTTACGAGATGTAATGTAACATTCGCATCAAGCGTGTTACGCATAGAGCATGTACGTTGTGTTCTAAAATTGGCGTAACATGCTCGTCAAACGACGTACTGACTGCACGAATGCTCGCTGTGTAACACGTTACATTACGCCCCGTAACGCCGGTCAGTACCCAGCTTTTGCGCTATGTTTGATTGAAATCGGTTCAGCCATCTGAAAGTTATGAGGGATAAAAGTCGGGGGTTTTCTAATTCTAAGTTAATATCAGAAGGACCTAAAAGCAAAGACTCCTACATATCATTTTGACGCCCTATGCGCAGTCACTCGTAAAGTGTCATCTACTATTAAGTATAGTTTATGACATCTATCCTTGATAAATATTCTCATACTTATTTTTAAAGTTTCAAATTATCAATTACGTTCAGAACACCACAATGATTCAATCAAGACGAATTGATGAAAAATACTATCAAAACAAAATTAAACTACACAAACAAGAGTAGATAGTAACAGACAGCTTCGCAAGATTTAACTTTTCCAATTCAAGAAAATTTTATTTTACAGTTCATTTATTGCATTGTATTTTATTTTGACTTATATAAACTTATTGAAGTTGTATTTTGGTTTCAGTGCTCTTTTTTATTACGCTCAATGAACGTTTTTGGTGTTTGAGCCAGTTAGATGTCTAAATTCGTTTTAAAATAATAATTGGAAATAATAGATTAACTACATTCTTATGATGCTGACTTCAGAATGAAAGTTGAGGTATCTACCACTAGGCCGTTTTAGTAGTTTTGAATCTTGGCCGCGCACTAATGGATTCTTACGATGTATATGTTATGGACCAAGTGATTATTTGGTCATTTTACATAATGGCCCGGGCAGAGTAATAAAAATACATGTTTTATTACTGTTATTTATATTTAAGACATTAATTCAAAATTTGAAACACATTTAACACAAAAAATTCTTCATTTTATAGATGCTCTGACCTCCATATCCGTCTATATTCACTTTAAATGCAAAACTAAACAAAAAAAAATGAGCGCTGTGTAGTGAACGGGTACACTATTTTTCCCATTCCCACTCAAATAAAAAAATATGAAATGGTTAAAATTTTAATTGGGTGCCAGAAAGTTAGCTTAGGTTAAATATTCTGACAAAAAACGCGCGAGCGACGCGAGCGTTTAGGTTCACACTGTTAAAAATAGCGTTTAAAGGAGCTCTAATAGAATCTATCTCTATAATCACATTGCCCAATGCTTAGATAGCAATATTCATAATGCCCAGACAGTGTGATTAATATTAAAGTTTAGATGATAATTAATCACTTTGCTCAAAGTAGCTTGTCATTATACATAATGCCCGGGCATTATGTATAATGCCCGAATTAATCACTTGTGCTATAACATTGTTCTTACAAAAACAGAAAAACATCGTGATAAAATCTGCGTCATAGTTAATTCCAGACGTGTTGAGGACTTTTTTTCCGCTAGACACGGTAGACTGAGCTGGGTGGTATAAGCCTACTCTATCTAACACATGTTCCAGGCACTACAACTCCCTAAATAGCATAAATTAAAGTTGCAGACGCTATATAAAATCCAATATTATTATTCTGATGCTAACTGTACTTATTTTTAAACTAAATCCGTCAATGAAAATACCAATTTGTATTTCGATAATAAACATCTATCGAACGACGCTTAATGAAAATTTGAATAAGTGAAATGTTCGTACGGACAGACTAACTATCCGGTAGAATATTAGTGTTTGTGACGTACCAAATAGATTCACAGTTTGATGTCTTTATGTAGCTAGATATGCCTTCTGATCATCAATCACAATTAGATGCTAAAGGCTATGGTTTCAGTATTGGGAGTTCGCTTGCAAATATTAAACTTGACGTAACTAAACTGACTAACTAAACTATAAACTCATGGGGTAATTCACGATGGCTATGCATGCAGACGCCTCGCGTTCTTATGTTTATTTTTGATCTCCTTTATTTTAATCGTCTAGTGGTTTTGTTTCCAATAAAACTGAAAAGTTGCAACACTTGTCGATCAAACTACTGGGAGAAAGCGTAGGGTTAATTTACGTATGGCATGATTGACCAAAATAAGCGTAACTATATTGATAATTCCGTACGATTACAAATCGAACTCTATGACCTAATCTATGATATCTCTAGATTTAAATCTGGGTAAGTTTGTAATGACGCAGTTCGACCTTACCCATGGAACTTTAACTATATCATTCTACATCTACCTATATACAGGGTTATTGGTAATTATACTGGCAAGCCGTTGAGGGCTACTTCTGTGCACCTAAACAAACAATTTTTGTTCTACGACTTTTGGCAATTCGAAAAATCAGCTGTTCCTTACACGAAGAGGTCATTAACCTTAAAATTTTACTTATTTTTGAATTTGTATCTACTATTCTTAGTCTGAATGACTTTTGTTTTAAGAAATCAACGGTTTTTCGAATTTACATAACCTAAAAATTTTCATTTTTTTTTTTTCGAATTTCCAAAAATCGTAGAACGAAAGTTGTTCGGAAGTAGCGCTCAACGGCTTGCTAGTATAATTTTACCAATAACCCTGTATACTATCCGAATACCTACACTCGGCTTCAGCACGTACTTCTCGTAGCTTTCGATAACTACAGTAGGTACTTAAATAAAGGTAGTCTAAAACCGAGGTATCCAGATATCGACTCTAGATTGTCTAGTTGATAACTGTCTGTAGGTATATAATACGAAAATTCCAACTCTATCTACCTTTCTGCTCATAATAAAATTTTCTTCTGTTTATAAAAGCTTTGTTCTTATTATTATGTCAATTTTTTGTTGTGAAAAAAGTACATTGTTACCCTAGGTGTGAAAGTCACTCATTAAAAGTCCCGAGACAAAGTTTGCTATAGTTCGAGGGACTTAATGAGTCTTTCACCCGAGGTAAACACTGTGCTTTTCATAAGTATAATACATAAAATTCTTCCTAACAACGAGTGTGAATGAGAGAATCCATACTACCTGATCCTCTTACAAGGTTATATACATGTAGTGTTATTCTTTGGTGTTACTTAAAGCAAGGAGGTTAGGTTTCTGAAGTTCCTAATATTATGATACTGACACTGGCTACATGCACATTGCACAAGCCGTGCGAAACCATAATTTGACATGACAGCTGTCAGTGAAAGTGATTTTCCCTAGGTCTGAAAGTTTTTCTTTCTACACGCCCTTCAGGCACCTTTACACCTACTTTTGGAGTTTGAGTAATGAAAAGTACATTTTTATTAAACATCTAAGTATAGAGAAAGTATTTAGTTAGAGATATTAATTATTATCTCCCCCAACCAAATTATTGGGACAAAGTCTGTAACATTACCTTGCATTACATTGGCAAATATAATATTTTTTCTACTTAACTTAGGTAACGAATAGTACCGACTAAAATGTTAAATACAGCTGTAGGTAGGTATAGTAGATTTATTTAATGCTATTAACGTTTCTTTTGTCTCTAAATTAAGGTCTTTAAGTTTCGAAAAAAGATAGGAAATAAGGGAAACTAAAACGAATGTTTCAAATACACATAACAATAAAAGTGACGCAGCAAGTTGGACGATTGATATATTTTATTAAAAGAGCAAACTTTTTTTTAAAACAAACTACACATAAGCAATCATCTGTAATCCTCGATCTACTTATGTATTACCCAGGCTGCGAGCATAGCATCAGCTGCAAGCGAAAGCCGCAAGCTTCTCGCAAGCCAAGAGACAAATAGTCGCACCATCAATCATCCCATGGCACTAAGGAAACGGTTGCGACCGCCAAGGCAGCCAAGGCCGGTACGCAGACTCCCACAGGTAAGATTAACATAAAATACATATACGATATAGGTAAGGTACCCACTGGTAATCTGTACATTATTTATATTAATACCCTATAAGTACAGATATATTACAGTGTTATTGGTAACCATATAAAAAATATAACTTTTCTTTGTAGTAAAAAAGCGGGTGAGGGTTACTTCTGTGCACTAACGATCCACTTATGTTCTAGATTTTTTAAATTTGTGTTTTTTTTTTTAATTTTTAAGATTATGTTAATTCGTAATGATTTGTTTAAAATAGGTTTTTTTAGACTCAGTACAACCGATTTTACTAAAAATAAGGATATTCAGATTATTATTGACCTCTCCGTGTGCGTAACATCTAATTTTCGGAACTGAACACAATATTTTCGAAAATATGTTTGAATTTCCAAAAGTCGTAGGACAAAATTTTATTGTAAAGGTGCACAGAAGAAGCCCTAGTTATTATTGTTGTTATAAGAAAATTAGACAAGATTTTAAAAATAAGTATCAGTGTTAGCGAATTAGTATTTTATTATTTTGCTTAGACTACGATCAATTTATTTACAGCAACTCTTACGCCAATCACAGTTAGTGCAAACTCGCAATGTTCAACTTTAACTTCGGATATCCAATTAACTGGACTTTGAATTGAATCAAGCTTTCTTATTGAACACTCTAAATCTACAAGAACCAATGCGAAAGTCCGATTAATTATCAGATAATAATTATTTCAACAGCACAGTGTTTACCACCATCAAAATTAAAGAAGGTTAATTCAACTACCTAATCAGTCCAAATTTAATTTCACTTGCACGCCCCACTTAAAATTTAAAGTAATGAATAAAGTTCGAGATTTACGGGTTCCCAAATTTTAACTCAATTAAGGGACCACAGACCCATTTAATAAATCAGTCAATTTGTGGTGATAAAGCAGGAACTCCCATTGTACCAGATTTAATGATACATTTATGCAAAATCGTAAATATAAATTAAGAGACAAAAGTTAAATGACCATGCATGGTTGCTAATCTTCTTGATTAAGTATATTTTATGTTACTAGGGTTTAGCGTAGAAATACGTCTTAACGCTCACGTTGCTGCTAAAACTATGCGCTCATTTTGATACATTACTGGCTGTGCCGGGCAACGTTGATGTCATATACAAAAAAAATATATATAGGAAAAATAATGAAAAAAAAAATTAATAGTGTTCGATTCTCAGACCCTAACAATATTACACAAAAAAAATCATACAAATCGGTTCAGCCGTTTGGGTGGAGTTAACTATCACCGCGACATGATAATTTTATATACAGGGTATCCCGTAATGAATGGATAACCTACGGATAGCTGTGTGCTGTTCAGAAAAATAAATGCTCTATGAAAGTCTCATAGAGCATAACTTTTATTTATGTAAGCAGGCAGTGTGTTGATATACTTTGAATTTGATAGTTATATAGATTGTGTTAGGCATGTACTGCAAAGTTCCATTTTTCCAACAGGCTCTAATAATCGGTGTCCGCAAATGCGGTACTAGGGCCCTCCTAGAAATGTTATATCTCCACCCGATGGTTCAGAAGGCATCGGGCGAAGTACACTTCTTCGATCGAGATGAGAACTACGCACTGGGACTCGAGTGGTACAGAAGCAAAATGCCACTCTCGTTTAAGGGGCAAATAACTATCGAGAAGAGCCCGAGCTACTTTGTTACTCCTGAGGTGAGCTTTATTACTTTACATTTATCGTTTATTGTTGATGATAGTTTTATGAGTCGTTGCTTTATACGATCAACAAAAGATAGCAGTTTTCTTTGGAACAGTTTTACAGTCTTTACATTTGATCTTACTATTAAAGGTTTTGTTTTAAAGATATGAATTGTCTATTTTCGATTTACTACTAAATATATCCTGGACTTTTAATAGAAATTAGGCTTTTTGTCAAGATTTTATAGGTCCACGCACGCGGAAAAGATATTGGCAGTGCTTGCATTTATATACTTAAATATATTTATAAAGTTATCTTAGATAACTAGATAAGTTAGGTACATGATATTGTGCATAAATAAACTTAGCTAAATTCTATAGTTAAATAAAACAAAATTAATAATCAAAATAAGTTTATCTAGGGTGCCCAAAATTCTCGATGCATTAACTCTTTGGATGGCAATTTCGATCCGTTGGCCAAAGTAGCAGCCAGCCCTTTGGTTACCTGAAGCTAATACTAATAATCCTTTACTTGTCTTGTCCAAAGGTACCAGAACGAGTCCGAGCAATGAACTCGTCAGTGCGCCTACTACTCATAGTCCGAGAGCCAGTAACCCGTGCAATATCGGACTACACTCAACTACGTAGTCGCGCAACACCGTCTGCACCGGCACATACGCAGCCCGCGGCACATCCAGCGTCTGAAGCTGCTAAACCATTCGAGCATCTCGCCATATCACCAGATGGATCAATCAACGTGGCTTACAGGTACATACCTAAGATAATCTCACTAAATGCGAATGTTTACGTGTAAGTGTTTGTAAAAACTTATAAGGAATTTTTACTAGGTTTTGTAACCTCTTCATGCAAAAACTACTAAACCGAATGCAATGAATCGTGGTATGTAGAATAGAAACAACAGTCCTCCCGGAAGTTATAAATAAGAACATTAATTTCATTATGTATGAACGATGTTAATTAGTAATTACACATAGAACAAAATAATAATATTAAAAATCTAAATAAGTTTCCCTCGGTAGAGTGCCCAAAAGGCTCCCTACATTGCCGATCAATGCCGATCGGTTGGCCAAAGTAGCAGCCAGGCCTTTGGTTACCTTTATTAACTAAATTTTTTATCATTTTATATTTATCGGAATCATCTGTTTTCTATCCGACCAGACCAATAGCAATATCCCTGTACCACGCGTACCTTCATCGGTGGTTAGAAGTGTTCCCGCGGGATCAGATCCTGGTGGTCAACGGGGACCTGTTGATAGAGGACCCCGTGCCGCAGCTGCGACGAATCGAGAACTTTCTCGGACTAGAACATAAAATTGGTAAGTTTTGGTGTTATCTATCTACTATTCGGCGCAATTTATCCTGTGTGCCTAGTTATTAGAGAAAACCTATTTTCATTGATCATTTGATCATGTGGTTCACCCAAGCACGGATCTATTGATCTATATGGGTGGCTACTGTCATAAACACCTCAGCAGTTACAATAGTACGTAGGTTTGGCTCTAATTAAGCGATGTGTATTATGTGCTATACCTATTGTGTGTGAAATAAATAAATAAAAATAAAATTTAGAAATTCATGTTTTAAACCCATCAGCTTTTGGACATAGCACAGCAGTGGCTAAAATGTTGTAAATAAGTTAGCAGAATGACAATTTCATTCAATAGTGGAACTTACTACACACAATTTCACTAAGTAAAACTAAATATTTTATCAAGACGTCTCAAGATTAAATTAGTTTGTTTCCATTAGTTCTGTAAATAGACTTCAAAGTTAGCCCCTAAATGATAGACTTAATTGTCATACTTGGTTATACTTCATTTGAATGACAAAATATGTACAGACTCATATCTGTTTGTTACTCAGTCAAACAAAATATTATAAAGTTAAGAAGAATGTGCCTATAATTCTTTACAAAGACCAAAAGTTAAAAACAATGTTAAGTGTGCTCTCAGCTTGAAGCAATTTAAAGATTCGCCGGTTGTATTTAATACCAGCACAAAGTTTATAAGAACCATTAGATTCGTGGCCAATTTACCCTCAGCCGGTTAAATTGTAACCTGATTATATCTCATAACAGAGATAAAATACTTAGCAGAACATCAGAATATTTTCCTATAAAAAATAATATTCCAATTCTAGGTCTCAGTTTTCAAACCTGTAATTTAAGTTAACGCCTTATTGTTCAGGGATTAATAACAAGGTCTTTTGTGCTCTGTATTTTAGTTTATGTATTTGAACTCTATGCCTCTGAATGAATGCTTTATCCCGACAGGAAGAAGAAACTTTTACTTCAACGAAACAAAAGGTTTTTACTGCCTTCGTAACGACACCACAGATAAGTGTCTTAGAGAGACGAAAGGTCGGAAACACCCTCGTGTAGACCCCGCGGTCGTCACCAAACTCAGGAAGTTCTTCATTCAGCACAATCAGAGGTTTTACGACCTCGTCGGTGAGGACCTCGGGTGGCCTGAGGACTAAATACATATCAGAGTCGTTCCCTTATCGGAACGATTCAGTAAACGTTGTGTGATCAGCATAACTTATACATATCAAAAACATATCCTAGTTCGTAAGTTTTTAAATCGTTTATGTATACATGTAGCGTAATATTAAGGACGTGAAATATTTTATTTATAAACAACATTTTTAGAATAATTTTCTGTGTAGGCGTTTGCGTTACAAATTAATTTAATTAGTTGAAACGCGTATGGAGGCGGTAATATAGAGAGGGAACAACACATTTTAAAGTTGGATGTATATGTAAGGTGAGTTTTACGCAATTCATAAAGATTTACACATTTGAAAACATCATAATTATAGTTCGATCGCGTTGCGTATTACCAGCACGCACTATTTCAATTTTTATTGAAAATCTACTTAATAGCTGTTCTAGATTAAAGGATAATCCTGAAAATGATGTGAACTAAATTTTTCTATACATATTCCCGGTAAAAATGCATCGCTGCGTTTTAGCATTTGACCTTTATGGCGTTTTCATACGTCTAAATCTTTATGGGCCACCCGATATTTAATTCGAGTTAAATTTGATTTAAGTATTTACGAATCATTGGCAATCACTAAGCACTGATTTGATAGACCGACCCACTGAAACCCTGAGCAATATATTTTTATATATAATTAAGTATTGTATTAAATTTTACAGCATTTATTATACAGATATGACTTTTTTAAAGATTTGTGATAATTTTGTTTTCTAGGAATAGAGATTTTTATAGATGTAAGTGATGTAAGTATGGATGTTGTACATTTTCGCTTTTAGGGTTCTATCGGAATACGGCGTCAGTTTCTGCTCCATTTTCAGTCTAGACGAAACAATTAAGTAACACTGAATAACAAAACAGTATTTGCTTCAATCATTAGTTAGAGAGATATCCGCAATTTATATGTAAATAGAAAGTTCCAGAGGCAAAGATTCTTATTTATCGTTTATAATGACTGATGCCGTAGTCTGAATCGGGCCTAATTTCGTCAGTTTTGCCGTGTGTTACGTGACTTACTTTTAATAAATGTGGTCTTTCCGATTCTAGATTTCACGTACGTATTTTATCTTATGGAAATATAATAAAAATATCAATTTGAAATACACGTTATATCCACAAATTGTCTTCTAGTACATTAGATTTATTTATTAAAGAAAAAGAAATCTATTTGAATGTGTAAGTACTAGATACTAGCTGTCTCTTTCCAAATTACTTGAAAGTGTGTGATTTACGTTTTATTAGAGAAAAAAAAACAGAAAAAAAATGCATATGGAGAGATGAATTCTACGCGGGTTTAGAGATATTCTATTTAAGTGTAACGCCCAAGACTGAAGAGTTAGTTAAGTCTAAGTAATACCTATTTAGCATTAAATGTCCATAGGTAATACGCAAGACGGCAATCCCTTGGCTTCTTATCAACATTTCATAATTTTAACAACAATATTCGATATGTAAGGTGGATTAATTTAGGTAGTTAGACAATTTGCTTCCAAATCCAAATTTCAAAGTCAACGAAAATTTATACGTTTTTAAGAATCCTAATTATAGTGAGTGCACATAAGTAATACAGATTTAATATAAAACATCTGAATATAAGAAGAGCGAGGTGATAGGACTATTAAATGTGGGTACAACCGAATGCACTAGTTGCGATTTGTGTTTGTCGCTATTTGTTGAAATAATCTAAAGCCTACTACAATAGAAATGCTTCAAACCTCATGAACGCTATTCTGAGAGAACTGTCAATAACTCAAACGTGTTATTATCGGAAAATAAGTCTATATTGATACAATTTTTAGGACCTATAGGATATCAAAATGATTCCTGAAATATTTCGCACTAGAAATCACAGTTCAATCTTACTAAGTGGGATATAGTTGAAAGAAAGGAGGTTTTCAGTTTTGACGTTTTCAGAACAAACACACATTAGAAAGTATAGGAAAAAAACTTGCTGTTATAATAAAGCAAGTAGTTAATGGCGTAGTTTAACTTTGCTTTAATATAATAGATAACTTATAAAGTTCAAAAGGTTATTTCGACAAATTGTGATAAAACAAGAATATCAAGCATATCAAAACTTAGTTAAGTATAAAATTAAGATTTCTCATTCATTAAGTTAAGATTAAGTGATTCTTTAGAATATATAGATAATTTTGATCACTGTTGAATGTTGTGCACGTTCATTAATATGTAGAATAACTTTAATTAGGGCAATAATTTTATACTAAGTTAAAATTATCTTTAAAGTTATAATTGTTGTTTTTCTCAAATTTTTATCTAAATTATTTCAAATTTCATATTTCTTGAGCATAATGAAAGTATTGTTTAAATAATTTTATATTTACTAGTTCTTAAATATACAAAATATTTAAAATTCTTAATGTTAACTTAAAATGATGTAAATATCTTCTTGGATCCTTTCAATAAGTTACCATTGTACTTAAATCTTCAATAAAATAATAAGCAACATTAAACCTACTCTTTTTTTGTTTACCTTATCCATTTAACAAGAAAATCAAGTTAATTAATAGCGCTAATCTATAAACATGAAAGAAATTTTCCAGCTGAGTAATACAAAACGAGAGAACCGTTTTTTCATTGATTTTCTGTAATAAATTTTGTAAATCTATGATGTTCCTACATCAAGCACAAAACTAAGTGCCATGTCTGCACCTAGCGATTAACTACATGCTATAAGAAAACTAAATTAACAGATATTTAGTTCTACATTTGTTCCATCTAAATATAGGTATATAATATAAATATTGCAGGACATTCCACACATCGCCATCTAGCCCCAAGCTAAGTAACTAGACTTGTGTTATGGGTGCGAGACAACGGATATACTACTTATATACTTTTCTTTTGTAAATATATACTTATAATACATAGAAACAACCATACCACAGACAAATATCTAAGCATTAATACTTGTCTGAGACGGAAAACGAACCCGCAACCCTGTGTTGGGCAGTCCGGCATGGTGACCATTGTACCAACTGGGTCGTCATATATAATATACTAGCGACCCGCCCCGGCTTCGCACGGCTATATTATGCATGTATTATACATATAAATCTTCCTATTGAATCACTCTATCTATTAAAAAAAACCGCATCAAAATCCGTTGCGTAGTTTTAAAGATTTAAGCGGTCAAAGGGAAATAGGGACAGAGAAAGCGACTTTGTTTTATACTATGTAGGTAGTGATCATATGTTCCGTCTTCGTAAACATACAGCCCAGCAATACCAATACGATAAATATTAATAAATTCACGGAAATCTGGCAACAAATAAATTTTCTAACGTAAAATACGTTTTCACTCGAAACATAAATTATTCAACCTTTCGACTTCTTCGTTATTTACATGTCAAACTTTGAAGTCAATCCATTTATTCTTCCTGACCTCATGCAAATCGTTTTTCACAGCTTCATGGTATCAATCACAAAATCTTTGACCCCGGGATGGAAATGGCTAAGTATTCCCCGCGATACCGGCGTAAAATTTTAAATGCTTAATTATGTATTTTACAGTGTACAAGTGACCTAGCATGAAATCAAAATGCAGTATTACTAGACAATAACTTTTGAACACTATTAATAGTACCTACGTGTTATTTTTCCACTTACTTAAATTTAAAAAAAAATATCTTTTACTGACGGATATCTCATAAAAGCTAAAATTTGCGATAGTTGCTAAATCTTATTAAGTTTTTAATACTTTTAATGAATAATGGTTTATTGGTTAAGTTTAAGCAATACATCAGAAAATGAACGTTAGAGACATTGTATAAATATTGTGTTCTACTGACGCAGATTATAAAATAAAGGTAATATTTATTTCTAACTGGGTCATTTTTACGAAAAAGCATGACATTTGTTTCTTTCAACGAAAATCTTCGAAGAACTAAGAACAAAAAATTCGCGCGCGATCTGTAGGTATTCAGATTTCCCTTAAAGTCTACATTCAAAGTTCCGTGTCTGGCATTAGTGTTTCGCGCTAGTAGGTGCATACTCTATCAATCTTCTTTGTGAAGTTCTCGCATGATGTGATCAGTTGCCAAAATGATGTTGTCGGCGTAAACACTTAGACCAAATAAAAAATACTCAGTAGACAAACACACCTGCCTCTTAATAAATATCATTCACGTAGTAGAAAAAATAACAAGCTTTTTCATCCATTTCCCTCTGGGAGCGGAGGTAGCTGCAATATTCGTGCGACATGACCTGACCAATTCTACCTAATTATTTGTACGAATTGTACGTTTGACGTGCCAAATATAGGTCACTTAGCTTTCAGGTAAAAAGAGAAATGAAATTAACACAATTAAATTAATAACGACTATTAACTAACTCAATGTCACATGGCACTCCAATGTCAGTAGGTACTTATTTTGCAACCTTCTATGAAATAGGTTGTATTTAATATATCTACATTTAAAAACTCTCAACTATATTTCTATCGAGTCTGGAAAATGCTCTGACAAACTATATACATAATTATGTATTTGGGCGACAAATTGAAATGCTTCTCTTTATTATAAAGTAGTAAAAAATTATGTATTGCCACCTGTGACGCGGTTGCGGGTTCGATTCCGCCTGTGTCAAACAAAATTTGTTTTATAATCTACTAGCGACCCGCCCCGGCTTCGCATGACTATATTATGCATGTATTATACATATAAATCTTCCTCTTGAATCAGTATATCTATTTAAAAAAACCGCATCAAAATCCGTTGCGTAGTTTTAAAGATTTAAGCATACGAAGGGATATAGGGACAGAGAAAGCGACTTTGTTTTATACTATGTAGTGATAGTGATACTAATATCATAAAGGTGAAGAGTTTGTTTGTTTGTATGTTTGTTTAAACGCGCTAAACTCAAGAACTACTGGTTCGAATTGAAAAATTCTTATTGTGTTGGATAGGCCATTTATCGAGGAAGGTTATAGGCTATATTTTATTCTCATATTCCCACGGGATCGGGACTTCCGCGGGTGAACCCGCTGGGCGCAGCTAGTATCACAATATATTAATTTCTACTGCTACTTTCACGCAAAAAAGGACCCAACTAAAGAGGTATATTGTGGAAAACAGCCAGAATACAAGTATAAGTATTCATATACAAGTTTTTCTGTATATTGACACATGTATAGATGTTAGATATATTTACAATAAAAAGAGTATATGAAATGTACATAAATTTATAATAGGTAGGTATCGCACCCGTTGCCTGGCAGCCATTATAAGCCAAATTTCTTAGTTTGGGGCTAAATGGCAATGTCTTACAATATTTATTGGTTTGTCAAGTAGATTAGAATCTGCAACCATCAATCATTTCGACCGACCTCTGTGGCGCGTCGGGCGAACACCCGACTGCGACGCAGAAGGTTGCGGGTTCGATTCCCGCCGGGAACAAGTATTTATGCTGACCATAAATTCTTGTTTCTGGTTCTGGGTGTTTCCTATATGTATAATATGTATATATTTACAAAAAAAAAAGTATATAAGTAGTTTATCCGTTATCTGGCACCCATAACACAAGCATTAAGTTGCTTAGCTTGGGGCTGGATGGCGATGTGTAATATGTCCTGAAATATTTATTTATTTATTTATTTCAAAGTCCTGACCTGACATGAGGAAAAATTATAGATTTCTACCTTGGAAGCTACCTCAACTTAGGTACCGAACTTTTGTGCATCTGCGCAAGTTTCCAAGTACCTAAATGTCAAAGGTCGCGCCTTGACCGTAAATAATTAAGTGTGTCATGGTCCTTTCAAAACGTAAACTCAATAGCACTATATCTTGGAACCTTAGAACAAGCAAAAGTTTCAATGCAACGCTTATCTAAACAAGGTCTTTAATAATAATTGATTTTGTATCGAGGTAACCCGATAGCTGAAAGTTTACAAGACTCCAATGAAATTGTTTCAGGAAAATGAAACTGAAGATCATTTATACCGTCTTGCAAGTAAGCTTCGGAAATGTCTAACGGAATTTTCATATTTTGCTGACAAATCGTAAATGACTAAAAGATAGTCATCGAGGCCAAATCGAGAAAAATATCTTCATGGAAGATTTAGGTGGATCCAATCATAACTTACCTACATCATGACTCCTATATTCTGGATCTTTCAACAGGAAATACTTCATACCACAATTCAAAATATCATTTATTTACAAACAAACAGACAAACAGTAAAAACTAACAGAACGACTTTGAAATGAAAATTTCCTCTAAAATTCTATTTCAATACGGCATACGTTACCAATAAATTTTTGATAAATTCTAAACTAAATAAAACGGACGGAATAGTTTCGATTCGACAAAACGGCCGATAACGGTTTGTCGAGTAAAATTCGAATATTCAAAGCTGAAGCGATGCGAGATTGTTCACAATCGAGTAAATTTATAAGAGTGCATCCCATCGACCCCGGTGGTCCCGCCCCGGTAACGGGACCGTTGGGAAAAATTGTTTCATCGACCCCGGTAGTGCCGACCCCGTCGTTTAACGGGGTGGATGGCACAAATCAAGTGTCATCTACCCCGGTGTGTATTTAAATGAAAAGCGCTTTTTAAAACGTAGTAATGTTTAAAGCGGGAAGAATAGAGTATTATTGTGTGACCAAAAAATACGTTTTATAATTAAAAAAGGTATTCAACGTGAAAATGTCTTATTACCAAACCGATAACAACGTGAGCAAAGCTAACGTAATAATAAAAAATCAAAATATTTTCATTAGTTCGTCCATCGCTCAATATTTATGGCTAACATATCAAACAACAATAGGCAATAGTCAAGTTTGAAACGGTACCTAACGAACAAAATAAAATAGTCTATCCATAACTATCTTTCAACCAATAGAAAGCTATTCACAAATGCATTGTCCAGTGACGTTAAGCAGTCAGTCGCTTTAAAGCGATCAAAGTCGTGTGGTGTCTTAATGTGACTATGTAAGTGAAGTGATTTAAATACTATTCTTATCAAATGTGAGACAATGTATTTGGAACACGATTTTATTAGTTTCACCTGTATATTTGCTTGCTTGTATGTAACCGACTCTTTTGCCCTACTTAAAACGATCAGTTTTTATTCAAACTTTGCACACCTGTCAAAGACCGATGACAATTTAATGCAATTATTCGATTAAACAATCCGATTATCCTGATTAGTTTCGCCAGGATTCATCAATTTCTTTCCGTATCCTTTGCATACGCATGCGCGGAGTTCCAGACTCAGGCGCGGAACAAACAGAAGAGGCGAGGTGCGCGCTCGTACAGACAATTGGAAACCGTAAATCCATTGGGATAGAGTCTATATTTGTATACGCCCGCGTTACATTTTGTATGAAACGGCGATGCGCGGGTCCCGCTTGCGCACCGCTACAAATATAGACTCTATCACAATGTTCTTACGGTTCGACGATTTTGTACTAAAAAGCGAAAAATAAATTATACTTTAAAAACTAAAACACGATTTTATAGAAAATTCAACTAAAAAATGAAAAATAAATAATAATTAAAAAAATAGAAAAAAAGAAATTGAGCATAGTGCGCTATATAAAAATGGAATGGCTGCATGGGAATGTATTTACAGAAGGAAACAGTATTATAGTTATTTATTATTGACCCTTCCTCAATGCGCATGTGAATTGAACGGACTATTACAATTTTGTACATACTAAAACAGGCGAGAGTTCTAAATGTATGTTTTCGTAAATATGTTGAGTGTTAAACTTAAGAATTTCATCATTCTTAAATACCTCTAGTATTATTATTATTTAAGTTTTAATCAATAAATAACATTATACAGTGATTTGTAAATTAAATTGAAATACTGAAATTACTAGTTACTTTTCCACCTCATTTCTGTTTTCTTCTGTTAATACCCTTCTGTTGTTCCCATGCTGCCATTCCATTTTCATATTTTTCCTTTAATGTATATTGGTGCCCAATACGTAACAAAACAGTGCCACCGTTTCTTTATATAAATAAATGTCAAAAATGGTAGGCCGGTAGAGCAACTTGGGATTTTATAATCTATATTTTATCCTGGAACGTGAAATCACTCACATCTACTAACAATAAAAATACATTGTCTCACATTTAAGCCGAAGTGGTAAGACCAGCAGCGCGATAGAGGTGTCTTAGAAACAGTTTTTGGGTATTAACCTCTAAAATCCATAAAATGATATTCTGTCGTAAAGATGAAGAAATGCTTTGTATTGTCATACACTTCGAAACACGATTAGAGTGATTTGCTTCGATAGAAAAAAATCGTGAAATTCCTAAAAAATCGTCATTTTTTTAGCTTTTTCAATTTTACGGAGATTTAAAAAAAAACAAGAACAAAATTTATATTTTCATAATCTTTACATCCAATCCCATAAGGTAGTACAGATGGTTTTTCACTAAAATAGATGTGAATCTTTTAATTACTTAAAACAGTTAAGACGGTCATTACGCGGCGCGCGGGGGAATGGGATAGAGTCATCAGGCGGCGCGCGCGTGGGAAAAGGATAGGGGTTTTCAGGTCCTACTTCACCTTAATAAGAATAATATTTAAATCACTTCACTTACCTAGTCACATTAAATTAAGACACCACACGACTTTGACTGCTTTAAAGCGACTGACTGCATGACGTCACTGGACAATGCATTTGTGAATCGCTTTCTATTGGTTGAAAGATAGTTATGGATAGACTATTTTATTTTGTTCGTTAGGTACCGTTTCAAACTTGACTCGTCTAAGTGCCTATTGTTGTTTGATATGTTAGCCATAAATATTGAACGATGGACGAACTAATAAAAATGTTTTGTTTTTTATTATTACGTTAGCTTTGCTTACGTTGTTATCGGTCTGGTAATAAGACATTTTCACGTCGAATACCTTTTTTAATTATAAAACGTATTTTTGGTCACACAATAATACTCTATTCTTCCCGCTTTGAACATTACTACGTTTTAAAAAGCGCTTTTCATTTAAAAACACACCGGGGTAGATGACACTTGATTTGTGCCATCCACCCCGTTAAACGACGGGGTCGGCACTACCGGGGTCGATGAAACAATTTTTCTCAACGGTCCCGTTACCGGGGCGGGACCACCGGGGTCGATGGGATGCACCCATTTATAAATAGGTATTATACGAATAGGAATAGGTTTCAAATAAGAAGATAAAGTTTCAATAACCCTAGGTGTAATACCTATTATAAAACTTACCTAGATGTAGGTGTAAAAATACCTATGTTTTTTTAAGAATAAATAGAAACTAAACTTTTATTTCTCGTCTTAGTCGGTGATAAGTTCGCTCACTTAGTAATGAAAACTTGAACTGAATTGAACTTGACTTTGAGAGTTGAGACATGGTAAAATATATGCCAAAACTTTACCGTCTACGTAATATTGAAAAAATAACTAAAAGAGTGTTAAGTAGAATTTTAGTAATCTGACTTTTAGATCAAGAATTAGATATTTTAGAGAAGTTTTGTAAGTAGAGACCGTTCTTACTTGGTTTTCATTAAAATCATTACATAGTATAAAACAAAGTCGCTTTTTCTGTCCCTATTTCCCTTTGTATGCTTAAATCTTTAAAACTACGCAACGGATTTGATACGGTTTTTTTAAATAGATAGAGTGATTCAAGAGGAAGGTTTATATGTATAATACATGCATAATATAGCCGTGCGAAGCCGGGGCGGGTCGCTAGTAAATATTAAATCCCGAAGTCGGTTTTTTTCTTCAGTTAATTTAGGTATACAACTGTTTCAAAGTACCTAATAACATTTTTAATAAAGGTACGTAATAGCTAAATATTGCCAGAAAAGTTAACGATTTGGTTTATTCATGAAAAATGTTATTAAAACGAAAACAAAAAAAAACATTATAAGAATATTTAAATGAATTTACTTATTTCAATTTCTTTGGGAAAGCGTTTATTTCTTTTAAAAATATTTATTGTTGATTACTGTACGTAAATTCGTTGTAAGATTTTCCTAACATTCGTGTTTTGAACCTACGTTTTACTGCTACCACCGACGAAATTAATAGGGTATTGGGCATAACATTGAAATTACACGTCCTCAAACTAGCTACATGCAACATAATTTACGACGGGTAATAAGTTATAACGACACAAATCTCTAAGGTATTATTCATTACCTATGTAGACGCCAATCTATTTTTCGATATGTTATTTGGTCGATAAAACTTACATCAATTCAAGTTGCAAACTTTAATTGTAGCATTTCCTCTTTTACTTCCAACACATTTTACATTGCTATTTTTTACTGCAAATACAAGCTGAAGTTAACGTACCATTCTAAATAGTTCAATTCCGATCACACTTACACTGTTTAGTGCAAACTGAGTAACAGTAAAACGTCGTTTATTACTATCACTCTTTTAAGTGAAAGTAGACTACCGGCTTTCGTTGGTCGATTCTTTTATTTGTAACCTGATATTCTCTTGTTTATTTTATTTGTATTGAAATGTGAATAGTCGGCAACGATCGAAAAGTCTTCAGTCTGTGCTTCCCCGTTTTCCCGGAGAATTAAGTTCACAAGTTACTCGAGGGTACCTACTTCAGCAGTTCTTTCAGTGACCTTTCAGTGAGGAGTGGGTGTAATAGTAGAACAATGAAAATGTTATTATATTACGGCGACTCTACTAATTATTTTTACGACAGAAATTGTGTGGCTTGGGAATGTTAGAGATAAAATATGCAAGAATTCTAAAGTGTTCATAAAATATTGACAGGATTTTTCAAGGGTCGGAAATTCTCGCACAGATTTTTTGGTTTATTAAATTACAATGTGGAAATTGTTTTTGACAATGAAATGGGCAAGACCGAATTGTGAGTGATCTATTTTTTATCACCACCGATATAAGTCTCGGTCAACTTAAACTCAAAAGAAGATCTAAGACAAAGTCAGAAAAAAATTGACAAATTTCTAAAGACAAAGGCAAAGGAAGATTGTAATGCAAATCCGTAGTACTTATTCCCCAAGCCACTACCAATAAGCCCTCTTTGTTACTATCAAGAGATTCATGTTTGCCGATATTAAATAATCATTGATAAAAACCAAATATGCCGAAATTAATCCCTGAAAGCGTGGGCTGATGCGGTATGAATGAACGCCTACGCACGCTCGCGCCTACACGACTAGCGTACGTCACGTAGTAACTACCGGTTAATCTGGGATTGAGTAGGCGGCTACCCACTTTTCAGGGGCGACTCATCGGATGATGGTACATCCTGAGGCTGTGATTTTAGCTACAAAATGATAATTGAATGAGTGAATTATACTTTGTGGTATTTACATCTTTAAGTTGAAAGGGTACCTGCGCGCTCTCCATACAAACGTAGTCGACTGTTTCCTCCCTGGATAATAACACTAGCACAAATATTTTTGTGCCATAATTCCTATAACTGCTATGACTATGCCCCTATGTTTTGGTTTTTTTCATTTTCTAATTATCAAGGAAATTAAAATAAAAATTAAAAAATTAAAAAAAAAAACAAAAAATAGGGGCATGGTCATGGCTGTTATAAGTTTTATACACCAAAAATATTTGCTCTAGTGTCATTATCCAGGGAGGAAACAGTCGACTACGTTTGTAATAGTTTGTATGGAGAAAGCCCCAGGTACCCTTTCCTCTTAAGTCTACATGGGCGTTATTTGTTTTTTTATTTTATAATATTAAATTCGGGATTTAGTTTGATCCAAAATCTCTTTTCATTTTGCCGTTCAAAAATTCTTGCAGTATCCAATTATCCGACCTTTGCCTTTGTTATTTTGATACATTTTTGGTACTGTGATTGGTTTCTAAAACTTCTAAAAGTACTTAATTTTATTTCTTGTAGCCACGGATAACGTGATCAACGGGTAAAAATATTTATTTATTTTTAGTTGGAAATGGATCACGATAGAAGTGGATTCAAACCCTCTAATAATTACCAGCGTACAGTGTATATTTAAACAAACAAAAACACCTAAAACAAGTTGAAAACTCCATAAGTTATTCATAATAGACGTCTTTCAACAAATCACCACTGAACAAGCCAATCAACACCAAGCAAACAACCACATGGGTTCCGTAAATATTCCAAAAATAACTTTACTAATAGAGGTACAATGTCTTGAGCAGGTGAAAAGGTCGGAGCCTTCATCAATCTTGTCAGATTTACGGCTCGACGCTCGGCCAGTTTATCTCGCGAGCTATGGATTACGGGGTGTCCCGGCTCACTCGCTTGTATTTATGTAAAACATGCTAAACGTCTGCCTATGATATATGGTTAGGTTATGTATGAAGTAGAGCTTATCTTTTTCAGGAAGCAAAACTTTAATAGAAATGGGTTTTTTGTGTATCCTTTTTGTTTTAGGTAGAGGCTATAACAAAAAAGTAGATAGATAGAAAGATAAACACTTTATTTTTACAACACACAAAACATTGCAAAAGAACAAAAAGAACGAGAAAGCTTATTCAGAATCAGAAAACAGGCGACCTTATAGCTTCAAGCGATTTCTTCCAGGCAGCCTTAGAATGGAGATATGTCTGTTTAGCTTCACTGGTAGGTCGCGTGGTGTAAGAAACACAAATATTAATAAATATTTAATTATAATAGATATTTTATAAACGAACTAAACATAACCTCTTGTTATTATTAACATTTAAGATATTCAAAGATGTATTGCTTCTTACGTACAAATGATAGATGTGCAAAGGTAACAATTAATTCTAAACAACTAACGATTATTCAATAAGGTTTAGTTTAGTTATGTTTACGGGGCTGTTTTCCGCACTTAGGTCCGTATTAATAAACCGAACTCAATATCGATTTCAATCTTGAGTTTGCTCTTGAGTTGTTGCGCTGATTAATAAACCTATCTTAAGACGCGATTAAAGAGCGACGTATCACTTGAGTCATACCGTATTCATAAATCAAACTCAGCTCTCAAGATATGTCTCAAGATGTAGTTTCATGAACTCAAGTCTGATTGCGGGCCATACAAATCTTACATTTTTTAAAATATTTTCACATTAAAAACAAGTTGACAGCAAAATATGACGACACTACCTACCATACGGTAAGAACATATCATTCAAGGTAAGAACAAAGCGGTATATTCAAAGTCGCTCTCAAGATCAGTCTCAAATCTCAAGAGCGATATCAGCCTGGTTAAAACTTGAGTTTTATCTATTAATTAACGCCTAACTTAAGATAGTGACCAAATCTCAAGACTCACTCGATTGATACGCACTCAAGATCGATATTGAGAGCGATTTATTAATACGGGCCTTAGCCTCCATCCAAGATTAGGTATTGATTAAGGTATATTATGAATTGCTACTAATAAAGACTAACAAAATTAATGAATACCTAAATTTTATATGACTAAAATTGTCAATAAATGAATTGAATTAAGTAATACGAAATACTTAAATAAATTGACGTTTAAGAAGTTTATGAAAAATATCTTTAAATAGTTATTTCTTTTATTATTTATAAAGTTCGCATGAAAAATTAAAATCCATTTTAGTTCCTGTGTTTAAAATGACCTGTCGCTGGTCACACGACGGTCTATTTGGTAACACTAAACTACTAGGTTTAGTGTTACTAAATGCGTAGTGTTTTGTGGTTTTAACCATACATTTTTACAGTGGCCGCAGCTGGCTGCCGGTCACGTTACTAATGGCCATCATTGGCCATTTGCCGGGCTTCCGTACTGGTTGCACGCTCTCCGGATCCGTCTCAATTGGGCACACTAACTTAATGGGCTCCTTGTTCAGGTTTTTTTTCACTGCTCACAGAAGAATGTGCAATTGTCCCTCAAACTTAAAAACCGGCCAAGTGCGAGTTGGACTACCATGTTGTATGAGAGCCCCAAATATATTTTTAAGCTATTGCATAGCTTAAATCGCGGGATTTGAGCGCGGCGACCGAATCGAGAAATTTCGTAATGAAAATAAAACCTAACACCCCCCACTCCGCCTACCATGTAGCTCGGCTGAGCATTCGCTTAACGTGTATACGTATTTGTTTTTAGTATTTTTTGTTATAGCGGCAACAGAAATAGGTAGGTACATACCTAATCTTAAAAAAATCAACTGTCTAGTTTTCACGGTTCATGAGATACAGCCTAGTGACAGACAGACGGACGGACGGACAGTAAAATCATAGGAACAGGGTCCCGTTTTTAGCCTCTGGGTACGGATCCCTAAAACCGGTCCAAGTTTGATAACATAAACTTACCCTGTATTTTCACTAAGTTATCAAGAGACCGTTTTTTTTAATTGCGATATCAGAACAAAGATCTTTTAAAAAACAGAATGACTTTCATTTACTTAATAGGAATATTTTAGCAATTTATAATAAAAAGAGCCGTAATTAAAAGAGACATGAATAATCATAAGAAGCGTTTTAAATAACCCAATTAAAGCCACCAGTCACTTAGAAAGCGAAATAGAACGAAGAGATAACAACACTTCATCAAAATGAACATAATAATAATAAACCTACGAAAGAGAATATAAAATACTACGTAACAATACCTACAAGCCAGGCGAAATTAGGGACCGATATTTTTAATAACTGCAGAGTTTCTACTCTGTCACTTTATTTATTTATTTAATTTATTGACGTGACAACGTTTTATAAATTGGTTTGCCGGGTGACACTTCAAGAAACTGCGTTACGCTCCGCTGACGTTATGCGCTCACAATGAGAGCGAGTGAGAGGCACGCGGGCATGGTTAGCCCGCCTAAGAGCGAGAGAGACAGACATAAAAAGTGAAAGGCACGCGTCCCTTCCACTCGAGCACAGTTGTTGTCACGTAAAACTTTCGCCCGTATACCGACTTTACAGGCAACCAGTTTTTTTATTATCTTAGGAACACCCACAGCTAATACTACAAACAAGAAACAAAAATATAAATCAGATAGCCAATAACGGGTATCCACAACTAGAACTAAATTGAGGTAAACAAGCAGCATTATTATCATTTATTTATCATTCTTTCTAGGCACTTCGTGAAATAGAAAACTCTTTAATTTTTGAATCCTTCACTGCACTAGACCAGCATAAATGTCAACATTGAATGTACAAAGCATTCATAAAAGTCAAACCAAACGACCGCGTAAAACTACATAGTGTTTGCGTTTTACACCCTCGTATTAAATTTCAAACACTACTCTTTCATTTCATGTTTATTTTAAATAGTTAAGATGTTATAAGTTCGTATTCTGGTCAGTTTAATAATACTTTTTTAAGGTGAAAACTGGCGCTATCTCCATACAAACGTAGTCGACAGTTTCCTCCCTGGATAATGACACTAGCACAAATATTTTTGTTACATAAAACCTATAACTGCCATAACTATGCCTCTATGTCTTGGTTTTTTCATTTACTAATTATCATAGACATTAAGATTTAAAAAAAAAGGGGCATGGTCATGGCAGTTATAAGTTTTTTGCAACAAAAAAAATTAGGCTATGCGTTGATCCGTCAGTCAGACAGTCATTCAGGACAAAGCATGTTATATGTATAGATAATCAGATTTCAGCAAAAGTCATCGTTAAAAGCTTCTTTCAAACTTGAAATTTAATATTTAAATACTTTTACATAGCAAATTAAATTAAAACTTTGGTTCCAAGATTGTTAGAAACCCTAGCGAAGCCCTTCAATTTTACGTTAAAACAACTAAATGCAACCCACATTAATTTCAATGTCTTACTAAATAACTTATGCTAATAGGTAAAAAGCAATTAGCAAACCCACTCTCATTCTCAAAGCACTTTGAAATTAGTCTCTGCACTCCGTTACTTAAACTCTGCGAAACAGTGGACAAAATTGTAAACTAATGCTTCTTGTAAGCATAGTGCTAGGTAACTTTTAATAGAAGCTACGAGTAGGTATATATATTGCACAATCGTCATCACTACATAGTATAAAACAAAGTCGCTTTCTCTGTACCTATGTCCCCATGTCCCTATATCCCTATGTATGCTTAAATCTATAAAACTACGCAACGGATTTTGATGCAATTTTTTTAATAGATAGAGTGATTCAAGAGGAAGGTTTATATGTATAATACATGCATAATATAGCCGTGCGAAGCCGAGGCGGGTCGCTAGTAGGGAATAGATTGGCGAAACAGTTACAGGATACCACAGGAATGTCGGATTGGGTATTAAATTAAAGGGTTCTGGTTAGATCCCATTCGTCACATTACGACGGCCGCGGCTCGGGTGTCTCGTAGCTTTGTTACCCTGGCGAGATTGAAGCCGAATATATTCACCTTCTCTGTCTAAATATACGGTTTCGTAATACCGACATATAGTATGAAGGTATCACAGGTAGGTGCCTATACTTTTCTGCTGTGTGTTTTATATACGTAGGTATACTATCATTAATCCGAACAAACTGCAATATGATTTAAGTACATCAATTCACGTTCAAGTTGTCGCTAATTTTGTTTTATTTGGTTTTTGAGATTTTGAGAAGATTTTGTTTACTACTTTCCTCCAAATAATCTTAGTGACGCTAATAATTAAGAAAATATTTTATCAGAAATGCAAGTTGGCGTCGCTTCATTAGGTCTGTTTGCTTTGGAACGACGCCAAGGCAATAACAAAGGTAAGAATTCCACGAGGAAATGAGAGTACTTGCATTTATTGCAGTAATTAATCATACCTCACAATTTAATGGATTTCTCCGCTGTGAAATCCCTTGAATTTATAATGTTCCTAATGTATTGTTGTAGTTTATTGTTGGAATTTTAAAAGAATTCTTTACATGCATTTATCTATTGTGGAGCGTTTGTGAAGTAAAGGTTTAATGGACCATTAAATGAAATTACCTTGCATACGAATAATACGGAGAGAAATTGATTTTCGTGATAGAATTGAGACTGATTTTTAGTAGGGTTTTTTGAAGAAACGAAGTTTATGGCACAGATGACTTTGCATTTTATATTAACCTTTGAACCCAATTATGCATTAGCATTTTAATCGTCCTGCGACAAATAATAAAATTATAGAGATGTCGCCACCATGATGTAGACTTTCTTGCTACTAACAATTAAATCTAATGCTTGAACCTAATTAAAAACATTTGCAAGAATTATAACACCAGTATAAAACTGCCGCAAGTATTATGACAATTCCAAGGCAAATGTTGGAAACCAAGGGCGGTGATTCGGATAGAACGCAACTTAAACACGCCAAGGTAAATTCATGAAGTAGTACACTGAAATAGCAGTGCTTTAAATATAAAATACACATATTTTATTAAAAATAGGCACAATAAACACCAATGGCCATTCAAAGGAATCTTTAGAAACAAAAATATCTTCTAAAATCGAATATTACAGTTCTGTAAAAGGAATAAGGTTAATTAAGGTATAATAATTGTCCAATAAAGATTATAACTATCTATCTAAACATAACTTGTAATCTAAGCTATTTATATTAATTTTGATTGATTTTACACTTATATTTATAGTTGGGTATATTGTGATTACAATTGAAAAGACGTTTATATGTCTATGACCCAAAAAGATTCACAGGAACCCGTAATAAAATCACCATAAGAGAAAGTATTACCTAAGGGAAATTGGTGACATAACATCAAAGTCACATCTGTGACGTTCGACCGTTGAAACAACGAAAGGAATTCCGCAATCAGAGTAAAAACTGTTGGGAAAAATAACAACAAACACAAAATAAATCGGTATAAGTACTTAGACATCCGCGTCTTTCTTTTATCAAAGTCAAAGTCAAAAATCTTTATTTCTTTGGATGCTTAATACTTAAAAGTATACAGGACCACATAAAATTGTGTTAAAAACTAAGTTAGGATATGTGCCTTCGAAACGCGCCCACCAATGAGAAGAAGGCACAAGAAACTCATGGGGTTTTTTTTTTCATGTGGTCACGCTCACAAAGGTCAATATTACAATATTTGAAAGTATTATTTGAAATGGAGCAACTAAAGTCATGTCCATGGGTTCTTATCATTAAGATAAGACGAAGTATCATAGTATGCCTTACTGCACAATCTATGTTTTATAAAAGTTTTGAACCTGTTAATGGACATGTCATATACATCTTTAGGTAATTTATTATAATAGAGCACACATGTACTATTAAACGACCTGTTTATTCATAAACATACGTTATCATCCATAAACATACCTAGGGCGATGTTAAACGAAACAGATGTTAAACGAAACAGTTATTTCGTTTAACATCGCCCTAGGTAAGCTCAGTTGAGCTTATAAACTTTGAGAGGTCACCTACTACTGGGTGTGTTCGTATGAACGTGCTAAAAGCACGTAAAACGAAGATGAATCAATCAATTTTAATTCTATAGTTCTAGTTTTAAACATACCTAATTTCTGAAACATTTGCGTGGGTAAAAAAAATAAATATAATATGATAATAAATTAATAAAACTATATGATATAAATAAATGAAACTCACGCAGCAAACAGTGAAAGGATAGGTAGTCCGCCACGACTCCCTCTAAGTATCAAAGTCCACCCGCAAACTCCAGTCGCGTTGAAAATTATTTTTTTTAAAACAACATCAAAATATAAAGCTCCACAAAATAAAAACAATAAACATGGTATAAAACCCCTTTTTTAAATAACTTTTAGAAAAAACAATGTTACATTTGTATGTTAAACTCGCTTCGGTCCTCGGGTTTGTCCGCGTGGCCTACAATAAACGGAATTTTGAAAAATCTTTACAAAGAACACACCCTCCAAATGTCACAAGAACCAAACTAGAACAAGAACGAACTAAACTGTGCATGGATATAACAGTCAGTGAGTTAGTCATAATTTCGAATTATATGTATTTGGATAACCATAATTATTATAAACTAATATCCCAATATGATACTATTGTATAGAAAGCGCCGACTCTTAAAATGCAATTACGTTCTATCGGCGTTCTTTCTCATTTAATCCCTTATTATTACGTGGAGATTCAGAAAGCTATCTATTTGTGTAACACAGGATATTTGCTCATTATGAAAACATATCGATACCTACCCATAAGCCCAAGGGTCCCGTAAATAACACCCTACTGCTCATTAAAATTCCCATCGTGCAATCTTTTACTGGAAATTATTACTATCCGTTGATTAGAATATTGAAAATTGCTTTCCATTACAGCTTATTTATGTATTCGAATTGCGTTTACGTTATGAATTTGATATGTGTGATACAAATGTTTTCGGGCTTATTTAGCTCGTTGACCTTATGATTTCGGCCGTTACGAAGGGCATCCAACAAAACAAAAACATTATTATAAATCAAAAGCTTTACTTTTCATGAAAATACAGTGCTAAAGTAACAAGGTTCATTGCGCATTCGGTCCACTTTTTGTTCGAGCTTTCTTCATATACTCAATACTTATTAAGTTAAATGAGAGAAGGCTAAGTCATGTATGTCTAACTTAGCTACTTATATTTTTGATAAATTATGAAGTAGTACAATATTCTATTATTTAATTAATTTTTCAAGAAAAGATCGTATTTTTTCTTTTTTTGCTAATAAATAATTAAAGAATGAAAGATCCTAATTACTGTATTTCTATTAATAAACAACATCATAACATTGAAAACCTATGGCGGTAAGTATCTTTTATTAGTGTTAGTAGGTATCTGTTTAAATTTAATTTTCAGTTGCCATAAATATTATTTAATTGAGACTGTTTAAATTAATCTTGACGTGAATCGTGAATCGACACGTACCTACGTGTACGTGTGAGTAAGCTTGTCCAATGTCCAGGCTTATTAAGTAATTAATCAATAACAACACTTAAAACAATTTTTCAAATCTTCCTTCTAATAGGTATTATAAATTTATTATTCTTTCACGCAAAAACTACTCAACCGATTACAATGAAACTCGGTATGTAGAAACCTGGTAACCTGAATTAACATATAGGTTAATCCGATATTCCCACAGGATCGATATTTACGCGGGTAAATCCGCGGGGGCAGCTAGTACCTCATAAAATTCAACGTTAATACATAGGAATGTAGCAACTTTCATCATAGAATAGTAAAGCTCCTATCGGAGGGCGATTCGTTAAAGCTCTACCAGACCAGACAGTTCAATTTAGTCACGAAGAGGTTGTCTGATGACACCACTAGGCGTACACTGCGACAAGGAGCTTAACAAATGTGAACGAGGGCACTAGCTTTCTCATTAATCCAACAATCCAAGTTAATATGAACCTTATACACTCACGTTAAACGACCTGGAGAAAGGGTCGGCGTAAAAAGAAACGCAAAAACTGCGTCGCCGCGCGCTGCACCATCAATCTGATTTTAAAGTTTTATTTTCATACTTCTGATGGACATGTATTTGTACGTACATTTACAACTTTATGTTAAATGCTAAATGTTTTTTTTTAGTTACTTCATCGTATTATGCTGTAATTTAGTTTTAATAATAAATAAATAAATAAATATTTCTTTGTTTTTAATCTGTAGCCATTTGTCAGATCATTGCAACTGTGAAATCTTTAATGAAAAAATACAACCTGGCCTCTGAATTGGCCAGGTTGTGTCAAATCAGTGGCCATTTCTGTTGGAGCAGACTGTTAAGAGCACCATTTATACTTCCTTTTTCGACCACGTTCAGTGATGCCTTTGTCGCGCTATACCTACGACAGGTGACTGATGGTGTAGAGTAATTTAATAGATACCCGTTCCCTACTTTGTTACACGGATCGAGTAATTCCAATGACAAAGCCGTATACACCCTTAGTTCCCAGAGCGTGTGGGCGTCTTCTTATATCGCTCACAGTCTCCGGCTATTAAAGGTTAAATTTTAAAGCCATGGTTTATCAATTCTGTGGTTTTACACGCTGAGTGTTGTTTAAAAGGTAATTGTGTATATGAGACTACATTAAAAATGTACACGCGGAAATGTGATATTGCTGGGAAATAGGACCGCAGGTGGGATGTTACGGAGTTATAATTGGGGCTGTTAGAACTTGGTGTCAAGTGTATGTAGACACCTATAATTTCCATCTTGCTTTATAATTATTTATGATGATGTCATACACATGAAGAATTATTAAAATTATGTAATAAAAACTGATAAAATATTATTAAAAAAATACAAACAGAAATTAAGCAAATTAGATGACTTGAAAGATTTTTTTAAATCTAGTTTTAAAAAAAGTTACAGAATCACAGTAGGTACAGTCACATTACCAATTAGCTGAACCCTACGTGACCCAGAGTCCACTCGCAAATCTGTAAAAAACATAGTATCTACCTATTTTGTTATTTTTTTATATTGTATTTTGTATTTTATAGTATACTAGCTGCGCCCCGCGGTTTCACCCGCGTAACTCCCGATCCCATGGGAATATCGGGATAAAAATTAGCCTATGTGTTAATCCAGGTCTCTAGCTATCTAGATTCCGAGTTTCATCGCAATCGGTTCAGTAGTTTTTGGAAAGTGAAGGAGTAACAAACATACATACACACACACAAACTTTCACATTTATAATATTAGTATGATTGTTTAAAAAAAAACAGAATCAGGTAACATTACTTTACAACCTTACAGATTTGCGAGTGAGCTCTATGTCACGTGGGGTTCAGCTAATTGGTAATGTGACTGTACACGGAGGAGCTCATTTTACTAGGATCCACCAACGAGTTTCCACCGGGGATCTATGGCTTGTTTTCAGCCTACTAAGTCGATAGTAATTTGTTTTTTTTGATGTGAAACATCTATAGCCGCACGTAAAACCGATTTCTGGCGTGGCGACGCACAGTGGGGAAAAAGTAATTCGAAATTCGTGAGTAAAATTATTTTATGCACCTAAATGCGTTAAAAACTAATAGGCTTGATTATAATTTAATTCAAATAGGCTTGTGTTATGGTGACTAGACACGATTAGGCTTGTGTTATGGTGACTAGACCCAACTAGGCTTGTGTTATGGTGACTAGACGCAATTAGGCTTGTGTTATGGTGACTAGACGCAACTAGGCTTGTGTTATGGTGACTAGACCCAACTAGGCTTGTGTTATGGTGACTAGTTCCAAAATAATGTCGATGTTTCACATCTGCCAGGCGTCCCGTGACGGCTCACATTTTTTTTTATATAAGACCACTAATACACCTGCGGCCCGATCGCCGTAATTCTATGACGCATTAATCGAGTGCACGTTCAGTTGACTTGACGCATTCGCAACGTGCACGCTAATCATCGGTATTGCTGTAAAATAGGCCCGCTGCCTGATGGTATATAGGTGACGATGCGGCCTAAGATGTAGCACGCGCCACTAGAAGGTACCTATTCATTTGTTTATATATATAAAAATCAATTGCTGTTCCTTAGTCTCGCTAAAACTCGAGAACGGCTTAACCGATTTAGATGATTTCGGTTTTGAAATGTTTGTTGTAGTCCAGGGAAGGTTTAAACGGTGAGAATTTAAAGATCGGACTTACGCGGGTGAAACCGCGGGGCGCAACTAGTTTGTTTATAAAAATCCACCGTAAATCAAGTGTGTCAGTTGGCCGGCATCCGAGTCACGTCGCACCTTACTCCTAGCCAAGGGTGCTCCAGTTAAACTAGTACCGTGCGATAACTCGGAACTAACAGCCGTCGAACCGTCGAGTACG
Source organism: Idaea aversata (assembly GCA_907269075.1). NCBI lineage: Eukaryota > Metazoa > Arthropoda > Insecta > Lepidoptera > Geometridae > Idaea > Idaea aversata. Next base: position 13,113,835 of record OU026087.1, read on the forward strand.
ACTCCTCTTTCCAGGATGGCCCTCTACATTTGGCTTTGTAATGGCTCACATTGTTGTCTATAACTTGGTGAACTTGTTGATTGAACATCGTGACTTTAACCCCAACTTATACAAGCCATATGTGGTTATATAAACTATTCTCTCAAGCGTTCTTCAACAAGAAGTTTGGATGTTGTTGAGCACGCGCGTAATTAATTGTGGCGTTAGGTTACCTACTCCAACGACTCATAAAACTCGATCTTTTACATAAATAAATAAAATAAATAAATAAACATTGCGGTACACTTTACACAGAACCACCTAGCCCCAAGCTAAGCAAATAGGCTTGTGTTATGGTGGCCAGACAGCGTATAGAATACTTTATAAAAAATACTTGATATAAATACAGACATAGCCAGACCAGGAACAAATATTCTGGACACAAATATTAGTTTGAGGCGGGAATCGAACCAGCAACCTTCTGTGTCGCATGCGGGTGATCGCCCGACGTGCTAGAGAGGTATAAATTCAAGATTTTGAGAGAAAATCTAAATAATATTCAATCGACCAACTTAATAATTTATCCATTGGCCAAAAATGTCTTTAAAACACCTTTAGACTTACTCTGTAGCTGGCTCATATACCTTTAAACTTACTCTGTAGCCAAAAAAAAATCATGACTATGTTATCCATGTGAATCACGCAGTTTATTTGCACTCTGTCCTATAAGCAAATACATGGGTGACCCAGACCACACACTGAAACAGAAAATATTTACCTAGTTACAAAAACTATAGACAAGTACCTAATAAGTTACCCACAATTAGAGCTTTCTAATAAATTAGATTCCCTTACAACGTATTGACATGTCGGAGAGAAAACATTAACGTCCCTCGGGTAGTGAAGGCAAACAGTATAGGAACGTTAATTTCAACGTTGCTCGCAACATAACTAGTTGGAACCGGAACGGGCTTTGATTAGACATCCCTCGGCCCTTAATACTCCGATACTCCAAGTAATTGTTTCGTATTTTTCTAATATCTATAGTAATCGAGATAAAACGACGTTTTTGGGTCATCGAAGCTTCGGCTACGATCTTAGGATATTGTTCGGTGCACGCAACGTTCTATGCTTGAAGATTTATCTATGTGATTATTTAGGTATGTAGGCGTTTAGGTAGGTGCTAAAATGGTTTTAGGTTATGTTAGGTCACACTCAGACGCACTCCATATGGTGCAACTACACAATACCGTAACGTGACTCACTGAGTCACTAGTAATACCTACGACAAGGGTTACCAGATCCAAAAATGAAATTTCCTGACGTTGCATTATATTTCCTAACATTTTCACATACACACATGTGCCAATATCAAACATGCAGTTCGCTGTGACGATTTTTACAAGACTGCTTTAACCGCTCAACGGTGTTGCCCGATTTTGTTCTACACTTCCAAGCAACGCCATCTATTGACGCAGTTGATGAATTAAAGGACCAGCAAAGCAATATGTAGCAATAATGAATACGAATCTACAGATTAATAATAGATACAAATTTATTCACAGTTTAACGATTCACTCCCTAAATTAAATTATTTACTTACTTTGATTTAATTGTGGACATTTGATTTATTTATTATCTTAGTTAATGACATTGTTTAAGTTTAATAAATATTTTAACAGTCTATCTCATTGATTTTCTCTTTTTACCTATAAATTCCTGGCAACTTCCATGTTTCCCTTACAAAGAGCTACAATTCCGGACTTGTACGAAAAATTTCAGTCGTCTGGTAACCCTACCTATGATCCAATAATACCCATTCAGCCGAATCATGTAACCAGTAATTTACAACTACATTTTAAAAGGCTCAGTAGCACAGTGTCGTAAGTTCAATACTGGTTAATAATTAATAGTAACGTTGTAGCGCACTAATAGTGTACTTGGTCGCATATAGCACATAATAATGCCTTCGTTAAATAGCAATGCATAGTTGCACACCTAAAGGTGGCGTACTTTAATCTGACATTTAGCTTTATGAGACATGTTCTAGCCAGGCAACGTCTGAAATAGCATTCATTAGTATGCAACTTAGTAAGGAGAAGTCGTAAATCAGAGACCTTTCTCACTACTCTCTGTGGAAGCTGGATTAGTTTGAATACGTACTTGCAAATCTATAGAAACTGTGTGCTACTTAGTTCGTTCTCAAGTTTTAAACACAACTTTGTAGGTATAAATAGGCAGGACGATCGTCACTGACTCGAAAAGAAGAAGTTTAAATAAAGAAACAAAAACTTTTTATTACATTGCCTAGAAAAGATTAGAATGAAGTTAGAACGTTTAAAATAAATCTACTTTGTTCATTAAAATATACAGGTATGCCTTATATTGTGCAGAAAGCAAGATAACTGTAATTACCTATATAAATGTTACTCTAAATTCTGTTTTCGACGGAAATAGACGACAACAAGTGAAGAGAGACAAATAAGTAATTCTCAAACTTGTCTTTACCACACATATTAGTAGATGCAAGATAATATATTCCATAGGGAATTATAAGTCACGCCACAGATTTTTTTGCCACGGAAACCAACTAAATATAGAAAGCTTTTAATAAACCAATTCGCCTTTTTTAATGCCACCTGAATATTCCAAGAAAGCGTCAAATAAAGAACAACAATTATTTTTACTGGTCCCACTGATTTATTCATCACCACCTAATTTACTTTTGACTGTGCCAGAACCAAATTCTACCTATCCATTACCACCATACGACGATCATCAAAATTGTTGGAAATTACGTTGTCTCACGAAGCATTGCATTCAGCTCTACAATTTGAATCGCAAATGGAGTCTGCTTCTAATGAAAGCGATTTGTACTAGCAACTTTTCAAATTATGTTCGAGCCATGCAAGGTGATTTGGACTTTAGTAAACAAGTTTCTACGTAAGTATTGTTTTTACTTTATAAATTACTATATTATGAATGTATTATACATATAAACCTTCCTCTTGAATCACTCTATCTATTTAAAAAACCGCATCAAAATGCGTTGCGTAGTTTTAAAGATTTAGACAAAGGGATATAGGGACATAGGGACAGAGAAAGCGACTTTGTTTTATACTATTATATGTAGTGATAGTGATTAAACTACGTTGCAGTTCGTGAATCGTGAGATTGGTAAATGTTGAAACGCATTTTCGTTTACTACTTGTGTTGATCCGCAACTCGTCCGCGTAGGATTTTAATTCACCTAAAATTCGTTATAATGGCATCCGTTTGTCAAATTTCAGCCCGATCTATGCAATTCGGTTGAACCATGAGCCGATAAATCAGTCTGTCAGTCAATCAAGATTTTGAATTTGATGTTTCTGCTACAATTAATTATTTTTTATCACAGTTGCTCATAAAGTGGATCTTATTAAACCGTTTTTAGGCTCATAATGCAACGTACTATACACGCGTGCGATAAAAAAAAATCCAACTAGTGGTATAATAATACGTTATCCCGATAAGTTCAATACGTATCTTACTGCTAATTACATATTAAGTAGATGAAACATTCTTAATTTATCTGGGTTATACTGTTTTAATGTACCTGTAGAAAAAAGGTACCATCAAAGAGTTTTTAAGGCTTGCTGGCTTAAAACTCTTTGTTGGTACCTTTTTTCTTCTTTTCAAAAGGTTGTCTCTAAAGTCTGATAACGAACGATAATTTTACGTGCATAACGTCTTTGAAAACAATTAAAATTGAGTTTTGTTTTTATTTTGTTTTTTCTTTAGGTACATAAATATATTTTTTCCTTACCATTATATTGTTTTTAACCGCCGCCGACGCAAAAACAAATGAAAAAAAAAACCCTAAAAAAATATTGTATGTCAGACGAGGCTGTATAGGTTAAAAGTCTTTTGCCTAGCCTTGCGGGAGTGTAATTAACAAAAAATAGTAAACATAGCCTAAAATTCTTAAAAACTTTCTATTATTCTAACAAGTCTTTTTTTATTCGCAACTGTGACAAAAAACGTCGTACGATACAGGTGTGGATTGATCATCCCATCCCAGCCTCTATGGAACGATCAACTTTCCACACTTGTATCGCAATGTACTATTTATTTTGAGATGTGTTTTCTGTTACCATGTTCATATAAGATATCACAATGATAAATACTCTAACAAAAGACACTGCAACAAAGCATTGTTACAGAAACAAGAAACATAAACCAGTCTAGTCTGAAAACTAGAATCGAATTGAAGCGCAAATTCATAGCTTTCCATTAGAGTGGAAATAGGGTCCGTATAACAGTAGAAATAAAGCAATAACAAAGAGGGATGGACAGTATGGACATCTGTGAGTGTGTTGCGCGCATCTATCACTGGATACAGAGAGCTGCAGTGCACCACTACGGTAATTGATAATGACCGACCAGTTGGGATTGCATGGTTCGCCACCGACCGCTGACCATCGGCTAACGTACCTATGATGTATTGCAATCGTTACGGATCCCTCCGTTTTTTACTAGCCGTTACAATTTCAAGGCTTATATCACATTTGACAAAAACGTTAATCTAAGTACAAGTTCAAAAATTACTATTATTGGCATGTTTTCATTCTAATATTTTTGTTTGATAAATTCATGAGTTAGAAGACTTTAAACTTCAACTAAAGCAGGTGTCTAGAATCTTGCTTGTGTTGAAAACATTCTTATAACAGCCGCTTTAGAGCTCTACGGTGGGGCTGCAAATATGCAGCCGACCGTACAGTATGCGTCATAAGTCCTAAGTAAGGTGGCCCTTAGTGTTTATGGTTAATTAAATATACTTGTATTAAAGTTTTTGTCAAATGTGATATATAAGCCTTGCAATTGTTACGGCTAGTAAAAAAACGTAGGTATCGTTAATGATCGCAATACATTATAGGTACAATCAACGTTCAAAAGTCCACCGGCACCGTAAAGTTTTCAATCCTGTGCAGCACTATTTGAAGATTATAACAACGTAACCTGTGGATCGAACCCACGTTCGGTTGGTGTGGCGGGCACATGAGTAATTACTCATGTGTGGCGGATAGCGGCTTATACCACTCACACAACTAAAGACATAGCTAACATGTTGAAAATAATAATCACACTGAGTACTTTTAATTCAAGTATTTAAGGTGAAAGGGTACCTGCGCTCTCTCCATACAAACGTAGTCGACTGTTTCCTCCCTGGATAATGACACTAGCACAAATATTTGTGTGCCATAAAACCTAAATCTGCCATGACTATGCCCCTATGTTTTGTTTTTTTTCATTTTCTAATTATCATAGAAATTAAAATTAAAGAAATTAAAAAATAAAAAAAAGCAAAAAATAGGGGCATGGTCATGGCAGTTATAAGTTTTATGCCCCAAAAATATTTGCTCTAGTGTCATTATCCAGGGAGAAAACAGTCGACTACGTTTGTAATAGTTTGTATGGAAAAAGCCACCCTTTCCTCTTAAGTTTGTGTGTATAATAACGTCTATTAGAAGAAGGTCGTAACTCCAATACTTGTTGATAGTATGTAGCAAACTGATCATTTACTTATGACCCATACTGTACCATATATTTAAAGAAAATAAATAATAAAACCAAAATAATTAAAGAATATAGGATACTGACCTCCAATATTACAAGAATATGTAGGTACATGTACTGTAATGCTATGTAACAAAAAACCAATTCATCCCACAATACTTTCTAGGAATGTGTGCGACCACAGTCTTGGGAAATTATAGGTACAGCTATACCTACCGAATCATGTATGAGGCACACATACCGTCAGTTTGATTTAGGCGAGGAGCGAGCTTCCGCGCTCAGAATCCAAATTGACACAGACTGTAGGGCGCCGAATTGCACAATATCCACCATATTTTTCTCCACGAGCACCTAGAGAATTAGAATTTTTAAATCAGTTTTTTTTCTGTACTTACACTTGTTAGGAATCGCTAGATGCTGTTATCTAAGCGGGGGATCGGACCGATCAAAGTACCCTACGGACAACGACTATTTTTTCAACACTTGACATTCCCAATTTTTTGCGTTCGTGAAAAATTAGGGGATTTCGGTACTTGTACTTGTAAACAGGCTGTTTTCCGCGATTAATTCCTTTCCATCCTTTTTTTAATTGAGTCCTTTTTGCGTGAAGATGGAGTAGGTTTGCCCAGCACCTACCCTCTCAGCTTAGTCGACCATGTCCAGAGGAGAGAACTTGTCAATACTTCTGGAGCCAACTAAGCCGCGGGTTCCTTCACCGTAAGAGCAATGTCAATTAGCGCACATAAATTTTTCGCCGCCTGGATTCGAACCCACGACCTTCAGAATGAAAGTCGAGGTATCTACCACTAAGCCAACACCGCTCTTGGTAAGATTTGTGAGTGTTAGAATTCCTTCGAATTTTTCCAAATAATTCAGAGATTTGTATGAAAATCGACAAATTCTCTGGACAAAGACATCATTCAGTTTATTTTTTTTACACGCTTATTTAAAGCAGCACCGTCTGTCGAGGCAAAAGAGCATATTTTAAGTCTCATTCTAAATATATTATTTATCCAAAACTTATTTTACATAATACACTATAACATTAAAATACAAGAAAACAATAAATAACACATCTATAAAATCAATATTATTCGAATTTTTCCAAATAATTCAGAGATTTGTATGAAAATCGACAAATTCTCTCGACAAAGACATCATTCAGTTTATTTTTTTACACGCTTATTTAAAGCAGCACCGTCTGTCGAGGCAAAAGAGCATTTTTTAAGTCTCATTCTAAATATATTATTTATCCAAAACTTATTTTACATAATAAACTACAGCATTAAAATACAAGAAAACAATAAATAACATTAAATACTTAAATAGTATAAAACAAAGTCACTACCCGCTGTCTGTCTTATAAATGCGTAGATCTTTAAAACTACACAAAGGATTTTGATGCGGTTTTTTTAATAAATAAAGTGATTCAAGAGGAAGATTTATATGTATAATACATGCATAATATAGATAGATAGATAATAAACACTTTATTTGTACAACACACAAAACATTGAAAAATATCAAAAAGGACAAAGGGGAAGAAAGCTTATTAAATTGTACAAACGGGCGACTTTATCGCTTAATGAGATTTCATCCAGGCAACCTTAGGATGGAAAAGGTCTGCTATATAGCCGTGCAGATCGCTAGTTACAAAAGAAAATTCAGTTCTCCATTAAAAACAATGCTAGAGAGAGCTAAGAGTCATTGTTCCAATACATGAAACCAACGTCAGATCCACACAATAAAAATTCAGTGTCCGCCAATCACGTATACTAGCATGAGAATAAAACGAATCCTTTGCCACAGGGGTAGGGGGTTGCAAAATACGATAGCATTCCCAGTGTCTGCCTGTTCAGTTTCATATGTAGAGAATACTGCTCGAATTTAAACTCCCGGGTTGTGGACCCGCCAGCCGTTGCAGTCATATAAAAGTATGTAGTTTTTTCTTTTCTCTTTGTTTCAGTCACCCATAGTTTTCATGTGTTTGTTATTTGTATTTGTCTATTCCGAGTGGTTTTTAGAAATTGTTCCTCTAATTGGATTGTGGGGTCGTATTTTTAAGATGCTCGATCGTTTCGACCAAATACTTAGACCTATGCGAATGACTTCAGCTTAAAACCTCAAATATTACTATTATTATTTCATTATCTGTTCTTTTCTGTTTTTTTGGGTAGAAACAGAACCCTAATACTAAGTTTTCATTGTCTGTCTGTCTGTCACCAGGTCTGTCTGTCTGTCATGAACCGTGACAGCTAGAGGGTTAAAATTATCACAGATTATGTATTTCTCTTGCTGGTTTAACAACAAATCTCTATATATATAAAATTCTCGTGTCACGGGGTTCGAACTTGAACTCCTCCGAAACGGCTCGACCGATTCTCATGAAATTTTGTGAGCATATTCAGTAGGTCTGAGAATCGGCCAACATCTATTTTTTTTTGTTTTTTTTTGTAAATAGCAAAACAACGTTTGCCGGGACAGCTAAAATAAAAAAATGAACATTTGTTGGGTTGCCATACAACATACGGAACCATCCGTGCGCGAGACCGACTCGCACTTGTTTAAAGTTTTCTCACACTTCAAAAGACATAGAGAACCATATTACATATTTATGCCTAAAGTGCCTAAAGGTCCGCAAACTTTTATTTTCCAGTCGCTAGGCAACAATATGATATTTTCCAGTTTGACTATGCTTTTGACGGGATTGTCCCGGCTCTACGAAAATCCACTGCCCCAAGCGAAAGCCGCAAATAAGAAATTTGAACATGAACTTGGCTAGCTTGAGCTAGGTGACGTTTGTAACACGATATCGTCGGATAATCTCGAAACGTTTATACAGAGAAACAAACAATTGTGTATAAATTGTCGTTTTTATAAGTATCTCTTTGTTTTTATTATGGCCTTAGGTGAAGTCACAACAAAATATTATTGTTATAACGTTTTTTGTGTTACGTTACTGGTAAATATAAAAATGTGGTTATTCTTTGCTTACATCTATACATGTAAAATGCTTTGTCCTGACTGACTGACTGACGGATCAACGCACAGCCTAAACCGCTGATCGTAGAGACCTGAAACTACTGGAGGGTGTGTTCTCTTTTTATGACGTATATAGGCATCGGACAAGAAAGGATTTTCCGAAATTCTACCCTATAGGGAGTAAAAAAGGAGGGCAACGTGATTCCTTGGTCCATTTTCGAATTTAACGCGGACGAATTCGTGGGCAAAAGCTAGTTTGGTGAATAAAAATACCTAGGGAGGTAGATAGGTGGGTAGATGTTATGAAGGTTTATAGTACCTAGCTAATATAGGTTTAAATGTACGGTCGGAGTGACAATTGCAAACCCACCGTAGAGTTCTATTATTGGAATGTTTTTATTCTAATAAAATATATAATAATTTCATGAGTTGAAAGACTTTAAACTTGAACTCGAGCAAGACCTTAGAATCTTGCTTGAGTTGAAAACGTTCTAATATAGCAGTTTTGAAGCTCTACGGTGCTCTACGGTCTGCAATTCTGTTTCCAACCGTACATTCTTTACCACAAAATAACTAACAATCGTAGACGTACCTAGTTGTTACTTGCAATAAAAGCAGAAAGCAAATTGATGAATGAACGAACCGTTTTATTTCAAAATAAGGAAAAACATGAAACAAAGTCCGTATGCGTGACATAAAACGACATACATAATACACAACTGTGGTCATAAAATCACTTCTTTCATTCCATTGTGGCATTTTGGTAACCCTTTGTGATAAACTATGTTGTTATTTTCATGAAAAAATCTATTTATCAAGAGAAAAGAAATCGGTATAGTTATTTTTAGGCTATAGATAAATATTTAAGTTGGGTATGTACGAATGAGTCTAGAGTCCTATCTTATCAACTTCGAAGTTTAAGAGCGTGTTTGGTTGAATTCAGTCTTCGATCAAATATATTCATCTAAATTTTAGCTAATTGCATTTAACGGGTAATCCTAAATTAAATTATATTTTAATAAACACATTTTGATACCTATTATTTATGTAGTTTGACACATAGATTATGCTTAAGGTCTTAAGCCAATTTATGTCTTGTATAGTGCAAGTCAATACTTTAATAACTTTAATTTTTCTATAGGATTTTTTCTTAAAATTGTGCAATCAACGTCATTCAATTTGAAACAAACACTATTCTCCTTAAAACTGGAACAGCGTCAACCGCAATATTTACCTCTAACTACAAATGGTGGTGAAATTGGTGCACACTCAAAAAATCTGTTTGCTATCCGTATTACTGCGACCGCAGTTGGCAACGCGCGCGAGCAAATTCTCTGCGCTCAGACGATCTCAAATACAAGCAATTTAACTTTTTACTTCAAGTATTCTTTATTTTTCAGCTTGTGTGCACTTCGCTTAGGTATTATTTTTTATGTGTGGTCTTACAATGGCCCAGTGAATGGTTGTAAATCCAATAGAAAGGAATATCCGGCTCAAAGAACCAATTGCTAGTCGTAAGTCTCGCTAAAACTCGAGAATGGCTAGACCGATTTGGGTAATTTTGGTTTTTAAATTTAAATGTCCATAAGTTACACCGCGAAATAAAAAAAATGAAGATTTTCAGATCGGGACCTACTCGGATGAAACAGCGGGACGCAGCTAGTATTATCATTTTACATACAGCTCAAAGCTGTGCTTGTGTTATGGTGACCAGACAATGGATACAATATACATTTATTTTTTTAAATTCATATTTTATGATATAATAAACGCAAACACAACTCAGACCTCTGAAAATTGTTGATATAAGAATTTTGTTTCTAAAATAAAGTAAGTATATCAAGCAAGAAGTTAATCTTGTTTGTTGGTTGTAAATAAATAAACTCCACAACACATTAGATTATCCATACCACCAGACACAACTGAACAGCTGAACGAACAGCTTTGCAAAAGCGATGACATTATCAAATTGAAGCCTTGTTAATTATTACTGCATGTAAATACAGCAGACCGGACGTGTTATTAAACGTATTGCGATTGACGATGTGATTGCAATTTACTGATGGAGTTTATGAATTGTTAACCTGATATTTTTACAAATGAAAAATTAACATGTCCACTAAATATAGAGGCTGCGGGCGATAGTCGCAAAAAAAACCAAAATTATTTGAATAAGGTTTAATGCTAAGACTAATACTAATTACATTAAGAGGTCGAGTATCAATCGAAGTTGGATTAATAATGAACATTATAACGTTTACATAAAAAAGGGAAAAACGGTGTCGCAAACCGGCGCCGCTGTGGCGGCATGCTGACACTGCGCCTCGTGTCGTCGTCGGTTGTTAGGTGGCCGGTGCAAGCTCTGCACTTTACGTAGTGGGTACTCGCGTAACACCTCCCCCCGAAGAACAGCGATTATTGAAGACGGATGTCGTAAATTGAGCTGGGGGTTGGTTAGGGTCAACCCCTCTCTTGACTGGAACGGTGTAGATCGCTTGTAGCTCAGGCTGCCCCTCTTCTTTAGACTTGGGTGTTGTTCTCCGATAGCGCTTGTAGTACAGGCTGATGGCGAGGGCGCATGCACTTAATAGTACCACGTACATAGGTATAGTGGTGTGGTACACGCTGTAGTTGACGTCATCATTGAGCTTTATCGATGGCTGCGACGAAATCTTTGTATTGATCGAGTGAAGATTGTTCAAGTTGATCGAGTTGAGCGTCAGTGTGGGTAGCGAGGACGGCGGAGCGACGGTGACGTCATCTGGCAAATCCATGAGTTTTAATGCTTGTCCTTGTAGACGATCATTGGTGTTAGAGATTGTGAATAGCGGTGTCTCGACGTAGCATTTCTGCGGGATCACGACGAGATAGCTGCCTTGTAGAGTCTTATAAAGGTCTTGACCACAGGAAAGTCGAACCTTCGTTGAAACAGGAAACGTAATGGTGTAGTGTTTCTCGTCCAACTCTTCGTATGCAGGTTTAGTCAGTGAAACGGGAACAGGACTGCAGGCGGCGCTGCGTTGCTGCGTGGCGATGAGATGCTGGATACAGTCATCGGTTGTTCGGCTCTGCAGACTCTGGCTATCTTCGCAGATGTACCACTTGCTGGTCTTCGGGCATTCAGCCTCAATGTACCTGAAGTCTTTCTCAAAAAGGACTAGGTATGGATAAGGTGGTAACAGGACTTCATGGTTTTTGTTAGGGACAAGGGATAATTTATACATATCATAAGTAGAGGCCAGGATTATAGGAAATTTATATACTATAACTATCTCGTTACGTACGTAATAAGATCCTAACTTAATTATATCGAAATATTCTCTATCATCTAAACTTAAAACTCTCTCTCTGCTATATAGTGTACTCAGTTTGCTAATCATAGCTCGTAGAGTATACAAATTCAGGACCGAATGATGCATAGTGGAAGTCCTAATAAAAGCTAATACATTCTGTAGGTTAATTAATTTCTGAGAAATTAAATCGACATTGTCGCTTAATATCATTAGAACTTGAGCCAAGTGCGCGTACTTTACTAAATCGTTATCTTTACTAGCTATGCTCTCGTTAATTTTATTTATAAGAATAACTAATTGATTTTGATTTTCGGTAATTTTATCTATGACTTTTGAATATTGGGATGTCCAATTTTTAGAAAGGCTAATGTGATTATTTATTTCGGTGACTAATGAGTTTTCATTGTCCTGAAGGGACTTTACAGCCTGATTAAAATGTAGTGCATCAGTGTAATCTAAATTACCAGTAATGCTTTTTACTATAGAGCCTAGACCATCTACGAGTCCCCTTTTAATACGGCTACTCTCGAAGGTTTGTAATTGTTCTAAGACGGTTTCAAGCTTATTTCTAAGGTAGTTTACGTGTGGCTCAAATAATGAATTCGTTCTATTGTGAAGGGTTGGTGTTAGGTGATCTAATTGAAGGTTGACTGAATCTACTTTATCTCTGATACTCTGCAAATCGACATATTGGAGGAAAGAGTGATAATGGGTTATAACTTTAGCGGATCCTAATTTGAAGGGTAGGACACCGGGTCCATTGTCAAGACTTTCAAGTCTTATCTCCTGCATCAGGACTGGTTGCAGGAGGAGATGAAGGGTCAGGATCATCCTGTAACAATTTATTGGATTTAGGGACCCTCTTCAGCCTAGTTTTAGCTATGGGACCTCGCTTTTTCCTAGTGTAAATATGAATAGGGAGGTCTGCCATTACAACATCGTGAGTATATCGCGGAGCTAATTTCTGACGAGAGGCAAATGGATTTTTAACGAAAATCTGTTGCTCAGGAGAGTACTCAGCTTCTGGTTCTCGATTTTTATTTCGACTATCAGTAAGATGTTTACGTGAAGCGTCAGAAAGTTCATGAATGGTGTTGTAAGCAATGGTCATTTTATCTTTATGATTAATCATGTACTGTTGTAATAGTTGAGATGAAATGTCTATGTCAAACGGATCACGTGGATCGAAGTGACCGGTAATTACTTCAATCGGTTTGCACTTGGTAAAACTGTGAATACTACTGTTGTAGGCTATTAGGGCATAGGGCATGAGGTTTATGACGGGCTCAGATTTTTGGCCTAATTTTAGGATACGAAGATGTTCTAGTATCGTGGAATGGAACCTTTCAACTATCCCGTTTTCGTTAGGGGCGTGAGGTGCTACCCTGTGATGGTGAATTCTATGAACTCGTACGAACTCTGCTATTAGTTGGTTAGTAAACTCGGTGCCGTTGTCTGTTACTATGGTGATGGGTATACCATGATGTGTACAGAAGTTAAGTATAGCTTGAACTACGCTCACGGCGGTTCCGTCTCTTAGGTAATACGCTTGACCGTATTTAGAGAATGCATCTACGATGGTTAGAAACTTTTCACCTTGAATTGTTAACAAATCGAGATGTACCAATTCAAAGGGCTTAGTAGCCGGTGTAACTACTTTGAATTGTTGTCTTATAGGGTTGCGATCGTATTTCGCCTGCCCACATGTAGTACACTCGTTAATAAATTTAGTTATAGCTTCTCTCATTTTTGGCCAATAATACCTATGAGACAGAGCAAGATAACATTCATTAATACCTCGGTGGTTGGTTTTACCATCGTGGTACTTATTAATGATCTCTTGTTGCCTGAGATATTCGCGAACGTTTTCTACTTCCCGTTTAGTGAGTGTTAGATTCATTGCTGAATTTTTGAAGGTCTTCTGAATGATTGGTATAATAGAATACATAGCTAAAGGAGGAATAATGAGTAAGCCGGTTTTGATTTTAGGATGAACATATTCTTTTACGGCGTTAATGACGTCTTCCTCTAAGTTAGTCTCTGATAATTGAACTGAAATACGCGTGTGGGTTTCAAAGGGCTTTGTAACTTTTGGTCTGCCTTTGATATCACCAACTATATTGAATACTAATTGTTTAGTAAATCTATTCAGGACTTCATCTGAGATCGGAATCTCTAATATTGGATTTTCATTGTCAGTATGCACAGTAGCGGTCCTAGAACCGGAACCATTTTCGACTTCAGTAGCTGTTAAAGTTCGGGATTCATCGTGGGGTGTTTCAGATGGGTTAGCAACAATTGAAATAAGCTCTTCGTTATTTAATTCGATTCTAGAAAGAGCATCGGCATTAGTATTATTTTTGCCCTGCTTATAGATGACCTCGAAATCATATTCACTAAGTTTTAAACGCCATCTTGTTAACCTTGACCCTGGCTCTTTGAGATTCATCATATACTGTAATGGTTTATGATCTGAAATTATTTTAAATTTACGGCCAAATAAATAGGGTCTGAAATATTTTGTGGCCCAAATAATTGCCAAAAGTTCTTTCTCTATGGTACTGTAATTACACTCACTAGAATTTAAAGTTCTCGACGCGTAGGCGATCGGTTTATCCGAGCCTACCGGCCCCTGAGATAGTATGGCACCAACAGCAACATTAGATGCGTCTGTGGTAAGGATAAACTCCTTCGTAAAGTCTGGATATTGCAATATGGGGTCGTTAGTTAACAAAGTTTTACAGTGCTCAAAACAATCGGTGTATTTCTGATCGATAGTTATTTTAGAACCCTTTTTTAGACATTGTGTTAGTGGTTTAGTCACACGAGCAAAATCTGGGATGAATTTTCTATAGTACCCAAATAAACCAAGAAAACGTTTGATTTCGGTGGTTGTTTTTGGAATGGGGTAATTTTGAATAGCTTGGATTTTATTAGGGTTAGGCTTTACACCGTCTTTGCAAATGACGTGTCCTAAGAACTCGGTCTCTAACTTTAAAAATTCAGATTTATCCATCTGGATTTTAAAGTTAGATTCTCGCAATTTTGTGAATACCTTTTCCAGGTTATTTATGTGCTCCTGAAGGGAGGTACTGAAGACTATAATGTCATCTAAATATACTAGGCAAACTTCGTTCTGTAGGTCTTTTAGAACATTATCCATCACACGCTGAAAAGTCGATGGAGAATTTTTAAGTCCCATTGGCATTCTTAAAAATTCATAGTGCCCATTCTCTACGTTAAAAGCGGTTTTGTGTATATCTTCAGGGTCCATTTCCACCTGATAAAATCCACTTGCAAGATCTAAAGTTGTAAAATATTGACACCTACCAAGTTTGTCAAGTACGTCAGTTATATTCGGGATGGGGTACTTATCATCAATCGTTTTCTCGTTAACTTTTCTGAAATCAACGACAAGACGCCACTTGACCTTGCCGGAAGCGTCCGCCTTTTTGGGTACGACCCAAATCGGTGAGCTCCATGCAGAATCCGAAGGTCTTATTATATTTTGGTCAAGCATTTTATTAATTTGGTCTCTGACCTCTTGTCGGTGAACGAAAGGATACCTATAGGTTTTTGTATGTACTGGAACTTCATCTGTAGTTCGAATCTTGTGTTTTATCTTGTTAGTGAAAGTTAATGGTTCACCATCAATATAAAACACGTCACAAAAATTAGCGCACAACTGTTCTAAATTGGCACGTTCTTCTGGATTTAAATGATCGGTGCGTAGTCGAGAGATGACTTCTCTAGCTCGATCAGATAAAATTTCAGTACATTGGGTTTCAATGTTAAATAACTCCGCTTCGACAGGTCGGTCCATGGAAAATATGACGTCATTAGATGAGGGGTTAGTGATTTCTACCCAACCGCGGTTATTAGTTACTTTAGTTAGACAATCTGAAATTAAACAGTTACAAATAGTTTGGGTTTCAACTAGTACATCTCCGTCTCGCGTATTAACTGGTAATCTAACTAACTTCGATGAGTTTGCTGGTATTATTTCCTCGTAGAGGTTAGCATTACGCGAGTCGTACATATGTATGGGAATGCGAGCGCTACGAGTTACGAGTATTTTATTTCTAAGGTCAATGTTTGACCCCCACACATCCATCAGGTCAAATCCTAAAAGCCCATCGAAATAATTATGAAACTTGTACACGAATAATGTAAAGGTTCCCTTCTCGCGAAATTCGGGAAAACAAGGTAAAGTAATAGAGTAGTTGTTCTTACTCGTGGCGTGTACATTCGTTACCTCAAAGGGATCGTAATTGAGAGGTATGTGTTTAAAATATTTTTCGACAGCTTCTGGGCTGATAAAAGATTGATTTGCGCCCGTATCAATAAGAAATTTTAATGGGGGATTAGAAATTTGAATATACCCCAGCTGTCTTTGAATATGAAAATTCAATTCTATTTTAGCTTTTCTGTACTCGACTCCTGTTGAAAATTTTCATCATTCGGGGAAGTCGATGCTTGAGGAATTTCCTCAACTACCACGGGTTCCGAATTAAAAGACTGTTCGTAATACGGTACGGTGCTTTGAGGATACTCGTAACAGTAGTACATGGGATCATAGTCATAGCAACTATCATCTGTGTAATAAAAATCAGTACAATCGTAATCAAGGTCATTGAAATTAACTTCCCGAGTTTTAAAGTAATTGGTCGGGGGCGGATTCCCGGATCGACGCCAGTCGTGGAACGTCGGGGGTAACTGTCTTGGTACAAAATTATTAACACCACTCATTGGACGGGGATTGTTACTATTATTATTACCGAAATTAAATTGCTGCTGCGGCTGTGGCCGGTTAGGTAATCTAAAAACGTTACTCTGAGGGTTATAGTTTTGAGGCGGGGCCCGCATCATTTGTTGAGTGCGAGTCGGCCCGCGGGGCGCTTGCATAGCGAAGTTGGATCTCCAACCTTGAGGAGCCTGAGCCTGCATGGGTTGCGGTCGCGATGGGCCAGGCATACCAAAAACTGGTTGCTTAGGCATGCTAAATGGTATATTATTGAAATTAGATGGCTTATTATTAGGCATAAAATTATTAAGGGGTAAATTAAATACCTGAGAGGATGACGGCTGCCCTTCCTTCTTAACAGAACCACCTTCATTGCGCTGTTGAACATATAAAGTATTGAGCTCATCCTGGACAAATTCCAGGGCCTCCTCCAAAGATTTCGGCTTCATACAGCGTACTCTACAACCTAGGGGATCTTTCAAACCTCGCAAATAAGCTTTCAAAGTTAACTTTTGATAAAATTCTCGTTTAGATAGAATAGTGGTAGGCACGTTCTCGTGAAGCGAGACATACGTCATTATGGTGCTAAATAAATTTTGGCACCTTTCATAAAATTCCTGTGGGGTTGAGGACCCCTGAGTCTGAGCATTCAAATCGGTATTAAGAGCGACCTCGTCGCGATGGTCTGCGAAATTGTTCACTAATGTACTCCTTATCCCTAGCCAATTATCTGATGCGCCACTTGTGTTAATAAGTCGCGACGCGGGGCCAGTGATTTTATTTAAAATACCACTAAGTAAAGCTAGATTTTCTAACTCGTGCCCGGGCCCAGTCTTAAAATATGCAAGCACTAGCTGATCGGCAAGATTTATAAATCTTGTTAAAACGTGCGGATTCCCATCGAACTCCGGCAAAAGTCTTAAGGACTTCTGTATATTATCGATTGCGGCCATGGAATTATTCAAGG
Organism: Idaea aversata; assembly: GCA_907269075.1. NCBI lineage: Eukaryota > Metazoa > Arthropoda > Insecta > Lepidoptera > Geometridae > Idaea > Idaea aversata. Next base: position 13,131,356 of record OU026087.1, read on the forward strand.
CGGCGGCGGCGGCGGCGTTGGCGGCGGCGGCGTTAGCGGCGGCGGCGTTGGCCTCTGCCTGTGGTTGTGCCATTTCTGGTTCTATATTCCTACGCTGGTCGATATTAAAATTTCTATCGCGGGTTCTACTACTAGTTCTAAGCCTAGGGGTTCTTAATTCTCGAAAATGAGAAATTTTGAACACTTTAAAATACCCTATAAAATAGTACGCGATAATTTATATATCAGAGTTATAAATTTTTCACTATACAATTACCCTGCAATACGACACTAAAAGATAACACACTTAATAAGACACAATTAATATTGGATGAATGAAATATGATCTAGGTAGGAAATAAGGACTGAGAAAGAAATCAGTACTTACAATATGGTTTATCTCGCCGAATCGATGATCGGATTCCTATCGTCCTGCAGCTCCCGTAAGTTCGGATCGCGAGTAGTTGTTTACGTCACTGACTCTACTTTACAGCGATCCTACCGACTGCGCCAAATATAGAGGCTGCGGGCGATAGTCGCAAAAAAAACCAAAATTATTTGAATAAGGTTTAATGCTAAGACTAATACTAATTACATTAAGAGGTCGAGTATCAATCGAAGTTGGATTAATAATGAACATTATAACGTTTACATAAAAAAGGGAAAAACGGTGTCGCAATCCGGCGCCGCTGTGGCGGCATGCTGACACTGCGCCTCGTGTCGTCGTCGCGTCGGTTGTTAGGTGGCCGGTGCAAGCTCTGCACTTTACGTAGTGGGTACTCGCGTAACACACTTAATAATATTATAGTGACATCGATAAAAGAAAAACGACGGATGCTGGTCAATAATTTAGTGCTTATTCATATACGTCAGAGCGCCATTTCTGACGCCATTTTGTTTACATTAATATTTAATTGTTTATTAATAGAATAAAACTAGCTCTTGCCCGCGACTTCGGACGCATTTTATATACTAAAACCTTTAACTAGAATCACTTTATCTATTTAAAAAACCGCATCAAAATCCGTTGCGTAGTCTTAAAGATCTGAGCATACACGAGGACAGATAGACAGCGGAAAGCGACTTTGATATAAACTATGTAGTGATGACGGAACGTGGTTCATTCTGTTGCCAGTGGCTTTATACTAACTTGAACCATTTAATGTGGTCCCGAATGGTTTGTGTTTATTAGTAGGAGGTGAAATGCCATGCCATGTCTTGCCATGGCGCCTCCGCCTCCGCCGGGTCTACCCAGTCTGCCACGACAGACTGGGTAGACCCAAGAAGTGCTGGCTTGACGTCGTAAAGGGTGATATGCGTGCAAATGGCCTTACAAACCAGGATGCCGAAGATCGTGCAAAGTGGAGGCGTAAAAGTAGGAAAGCGGACCCCGGGCTCCCGAGAGGGATGCAACCGGGAACATCGCTCGGATGATGATGAGGTAGTGAGGTGATGGTGAGGTATGAGGAGGTGAAATAATTCTGATCAGTATGTAATTGCTTTACCGGTTAGGACAGTTGCACTGCCATTCTTGCAACAGGAGCTTTAATAGTAGTTTACATCATACTGCTCGGTAAGTAGGATTTACTAGTATGGTAAGAGGCTGTGTAAGTTGGCATTTACAACACAGTGCATTGTTTAGATAGAACATTCCATTTTCAAATCACTTTACCATTCAAGCATAGGTTGAAGGCTTGAACTGTAAAGTTCACTTTACCATTCAAGCTATGTCAAACTCCTTGGTTAACCAATCTCTTTTGTTATAAAATGACAGAAACTTTTTACTGAAAAAAAAGGATAAAAATGGCGGCATTTCATTTCAGTTTAAGCTATGCAAAACTAAGTTGTTTAAGTTATGCAAAACTAAGTTGTTTAAGTGTGTAAGTTTGACCAAGGAGTCAAACTTTTTTTTTTCATAAAATTATTTTTACTCTAAAAAAAATGAAAATGAAAATTTCATTTGAACTAAATGTTTGTTCACTTGCGACGACTGTATTAAAATTTAAAAAAATCGTGTCAAGTACTTCGTCTGATGAGTAAGTGGTGGTCGGCACGCCTGATTTCTGTCATCTTGGAACCGATTTTTTTATTTACCTCGAAAGAATGATGTAAAGTAGTATACTTACCTCGGTTGTAAGTAGCTATTACACCCTCGAACTATATTCGCCCTCGCTCGCTCGTGCGTCTAAATATCTCGGGTGCACTCGATCCATAGCACCCTTTGCGAGCTGCGCTCGCGCGGGCGCCATATTGGATTTTGTTCTGTAATAGCTCACTTACATACCATGTGTGGTTAACTACTATTACCACACAAGGTATGTAAGCGAGCTATTACAGAACAAGATCCAATATGGCGCCCGTGCGAATATTGTTCGAGGGTGTAATTGCATAGCTTGAACTGAAATAAAATGCCGCCATTTTTATCGTTTTTTTTTTCAGTAAAAATTTTCGTCATTTTATAACAAAAGAGATTGGTTAACCAAGGAGTTTGACATACCTTGAATGGTAAAGTGAACTTTACAGTTCAAGCATTCACCCTATGCTTGAATGGTAAAGTGATTTGAAAATGGAACATTCCATCTAAACAATGCACTGTGTTGTAAATGACAACTTACACAGCCTCTTACCATACTAGTAAATCCTACTTACCGAGCAGTATGATGTAAAATAAATTTCGGATTCGAGAACCACCTCCGCTCCCATCACCCTTAAGGTAAAGGTTAAACAAAAATATTTGCTCTACTGTCATTATCCAGGGAGGAAACAGTCGACTACGTTTGTATGGAGAGAGCGCCCGGTACCCTTTCCTCTTAAAAAAAATAATCTAGCCAAGCTTTTCGCCGTTGGCGGACACGCCATGGAGGACTTCATGTTTAATTGCTTTACAAAGAAGTGCTTGGTACATAAATCTACGCTCATTTTTTATTAGCGTTTATGACAGTAGTTTGATTTATTATTTCTTCTAATATGTACAGGGTTAGAATTGATATACCTGTACGTACGTGATTGGGGTCTCAGCCAACACCCTTATACATTATCCCGATTTTTCTAGAGGACCGAGACTCGAATGGAATCGCAGAGTATAGAAAATATAAAATTTTGAATACATTTTACATTAGAAAAAAAACATTCTTTCAGTTTTCTCTAATTTTGCCCGGCGGTGTACAGCTCACGTAGTAGTTAATAGTCGTGAGTTCAAACCCCACCAAGTAATTTTTGCGATAGATTGCAATTTCCTTATTTCCCTAAAAATAACGCCATCTAGTTACATTTTACATATTAATTAGAAGATAGGCATCAATCTGTTCAATTTTCCACCCTTCGTTAAATGAAATGTAATTTGCATAGCCATGAACTTCAAAATCCTACTTATTCAATTTGAAACAAGACCAGTGCCGTATTATCCCTAAGGCACTTTAGGCCAGTGCCTAGGGGCCCACTATGACCAGGGGCCCAGCACTCCCGATTAAAAAATGAAAAAAAGGGGATTGTGTGGTTTTATGAAACCACGGTAAAAGCTTTTTTTCGCATTATAAGGTAAAGGCCCCCATTATTGACACTATAAGAGTGACGGTGAATGTCTGAATTTTTTAATTGTATTGAAATTAATCTAACTATTTTTTTTGTTAATTTATTAACTTGTATAATTTAATTTTTATACTTAAGGGCCATACGCCAACGACGAAAACAAAACACATTCGTTACAATCAACAATATTAGTTTTAAGCGACGGGTATTTCTGGCGCGTTGCGTTTGGCAGCATAAGCAGCCTTAAATAAATTTAAATGGCATTTTTAAATGACTCCGATACTTCGTCCTGTAGATTGTGGCGAAAGTCTTTTCACTTGAAGAAAGGCGTATGCAATGTGATGACTGAAGTCTGTTGTTGATGATGATGGTACCTTCATTCTATTTCGTAATGTAGACAGTATAAATTTCCAAATTGCGTTGTTGTGGTATATAAAAGGGGGGGGCCGAAACGAGCTGTGCCTAGGGGCCCCGAGACGGTTAATTCGGCCCTGAACAATACACATACTAACCAATCCTTTGAATATAAATAGAGTGTAATAAGAACAAAGGATACGACCACATCTACATTCAAACTATGTATTAACACCTGCCGATTTAGTATTGGATGCCTAGTTACCTAAATCTCTCAAGTAGGTTAGGTACTGTCCACAGAGATTTGGTACTCAACCCTTTTCTGACAAAAGGTTTCTTGGATTTTTTAAATCTATTTTCACAATTCTAAACTGCCTGCTTCCCTACATGGTAAACTAAACTTAGCGCCAGGCATCATTTGTATATTTTATTATGTGTATATTTTATTTTATTATGTGTATTTTTTCTTTTTAGGGATGAAGAGCGCTGTAGTCTGAGATACAAGCTTACCGCTTAGTTCAGACACAGATGTAACTGAATATTGTAACTATTTACTGAATAAATCATTATTTATTAAATTACTAGCGACCCGCCCCAGCTTCGCACAGCTATACTCGTATTATGCATGTATTATACATACCTATAAACCTTCCTCTTGAATCACTCTATTCTATACTAAAAAAACCGCATCGAAATCCGTTGCGTAGTTTTAAAGATCTAAGCATACATAGGGACAGACAGCGGAAAGTGACTTTGTTTTTACCCGACTACGGCGAAGCCAAAAGGGAGGGTTATGTTTTTAACCCTTAAGTATGTAAGTATGTACGTATGTTCATCTGTCCCCACCTAACTTCAAACTACTCATTATATACCTACTATGTAATGAAGTTAGATCGTGTTAAGTCGACAGGTATTTGGTTAAAATACCCAGATAAAAACAATTCTAAACCGCTTCGTAAAAACTTAAAGCCCGATTTTCAAATGCCGTCAAGGAAATAAGGCGACTTCAGTAATCCAATTTGCAGCTTATCAGATAAGAAAATCCGTGACACTTCGTGACGTTTTATTCTTTCTTCCTGGATGGCTTGGTACGCCGGAAAAGTTACAGCACTCAGAGCAAAAAGTGTGCAAAAAGTTTATGTACGAGACAATATCTACCTATTTCGAGTAGGTATAAAGCAACAAATACGAGTAGGTATAAAGTTAAGTAGTTTTAAATATTTAGAATTTATTTGCCTAAGTTATTTTAAATTCATAACAAAATTGATTCTGAACACAGCAACGCTATCTACAGTTACAAGCAATTTAGAATAAATTGCTCTTTCTCCAAGGCAAACGAACTGGTACGTATAACTATTTTCTAACACAACCAATTTATTTACCTACAACAAAAATTACCCCCGCTATCAAAGGTCATCTTGGAAAATTGCAGCGAAATGTGAAAGAGCAGTAAAGTTATTAAATTTAACATGTAGGTTTAAATTTAAGCAATTTTAAAACTTTGCAGACAACATAAAACTTGAATAATGCCATTACTTATCCACGAAAAGACGAAGACGTAACTTAGATTATGCCAATTAAAGAGCGATCGGTGATATCAAAAGTTTAGGTCAAACGACAAGAGAGCTATGTTACTGAGATGAGGATATATTTTACGTTTTACCCATCCCCAAAATAATATACACGGTGTAACAAGGGGGGTGGATCATCGGTTGTTAGGGGGTAGGGGACCTCAGTACCTATCGATTTAACCCCTATGTATGTTCTGCAATATTCACTGGTTCAAAAGTTATTTGGGTTTAGTGAAATTTTAGTCAAAATCAGATTTCACATTAAACTTCGCAATTATGGCCAAACTATCAAGTCTGCAACTCTGCCTTTTTTCGTGAAACAAGATCAATGATGTATGAAAATAATATCGATTATTTTCTCTTTTTGGACTATCAATTACATTTTTCAAATTGATGCCATAGCTCTATCCAAATGAAACTTTGAGGGTTTATTCTTTATGAAATCCAGTAGTTTTTAAGATAGGTTGCAGAAAAAAATATTCTGTGAAATATTTTTTTCAGAACCAAACAAAGATAATGTAAACATTAGATTTTGAAAAAAAATGTTACTTTAATGGTTTTATTTTGAGTTTCATAAATCTAAGACTCTGATTGGTGTAGGGGTACAAAAGATCGACTATTGAACTTGTTTCACAAAAAAAGGCAGAATCGCAGACCTGATAGTTTGGCTGTAATTGCGAAGTTTAGGGTGAAATCTGATTATTACTAAAATTTCAGTAAAACCCGAATAACTTTTGAACCACTAATTATTGCAGAACATACAGGGGGGTTAAATCGATAGGTACTGAGGTCCCCCACCCCCCAGCAACCGATGATCCACCCCCCTTGTTACACCGTGTACTTACAATAAAACCAGCTACGCTTCGCGGTTTCACCCGCGTAAGTCCCGATCCCGTGGGAATATCAAAATAAAAAGTAGCCTTCCTCGATAAATGAACTACCAACACAAAAATATTTTTTTAATTTGAACCAGTAGTTCCTGAGATTAGCGCGTTCAAACAAACAAACACGCTCTTCAGCTTTAAGTATACTCGTAGATTCTCATGTCGCGGTGTTAGTTGCCAAACTCCACCTAAACGGCTGAACCGATTTGTATGATTTTTTTGTGTATATTCGCTAGGTCTGAGCATCAAACGACAACAATTTTTATTTCTTTATTTTCTCCTTTATACAGGGTGGCTCTAAAATACGTTGACAAACAGTTTTATGAATAATTTTATTGTTTATATTGATACAGTGTTGTGAGTTATAAATAATAAAAATATAGTATTATTTTATCTTGAATACTCATTACTTTTTAAAATAACCGCCTTTGGTTTTGATACACACGGTTAAACGTTTTCTGAAATTTTCAACGATTATCCGTACCTCCTATTAAGATATTTTATCCCACTCATGAATCAGTGTTGCCTTCAGCGCGTCTCTACTTTTAATCGCCAAAATGATAGAATTTACTCTTCTAGCTACCCTGGAGCCGTAGCAGGTGTCCCTCATCGCCAAAAACCGGATTCAGTTATGATTTAGGACGGTATTTGGTCAACAGGCAAAATTCCCCTAATTTTCGTCGAAAAAGGTGTGAAAATGAACCAAGAAATATACCGACGGGATATTTTGGAGAGTGTAGTTCTTCCTTGGACCCAGCAGCATTACGGCGACCGACTGTGGATTTTTCAACAGGACTCTGCTCCATCTCACAGGACCTTAAACGTGCAGCAGTGGGGTATGGTAAACTTTCCTGGGTTCATAAGTTCTAAGGAATGGCCTCCGTGTTCACCGGACTTAAACCCGATGGATTACAGTGTGTGGTCTATCTTAGAGGTGAGGGTCTGTGTGACTCTACACAGAAGTATAGACCCGCTGAAGGCAACACTTATTCATGACTGGGATAAAGTATCTTAAGAGGAGGTATTGAAAATCGTTGTAATTTTCAGAAAACATTTAACCCTGTGTATCAAAACCAAATGCGGTTATTTTGAAAACTAATAAATATTCAAGATAAAATAATACTATATTTTTATTATTTAGAACTCACAGCACTGTATCAACATAAACAATAAAATTATTCATAAAACTGTTTGTCAACGTATTTTAGAGCCACCCTGTATGTATACTAGCGACCCGCTCCGGCTTCGCACGGCTATATTATGCATGTATTATACATATAAACCTTCCTCTTGAATCACTCTATCTATTAAAAAAACCGCATCAAACATCGTTGCGTAGTTTTAAAGATTTAAGCATACATAGTGATATAGGGACAGAGAAAGCGACTTTGTTTTATACTATGTAGTGATATATTTATTATATGGTAAAACAACGTCTGCCAACAGTTAGAATACTATATTATTTCAGATTTTTATTGCCATTTTAGCCCTTTGAATAAACATCGGGTATTTGATGTGGGTATTATGTACCTATCCAATACACTCACGAAGATTACATTATAATCTACATATAAATAAATTCACTTTATGTGTGCTATTAACATTGTTCGGTAAAGGAAAACACCGTGATGTCACAAGTCCGAAGTTCAAGAGTTAGTTGTCTTCAGACGCATTCACAAGAGATTTCCTCTGGACACATTCGACTAAGTTGAGAGGGTAGTTTAGGTTCTAGACAAGCCTACTCCATCTAATACATGTCCGTTGCTGGCGCTGCAGAAATCACCTATTAAATTAGATGTAGTACAGTCGGCTGCATAATTGCAGCCTTCGGCCCTTCATTCTAATAATTTTTGTTTGATTAATTGATGAGTTAGAAGACTTTAAGCTTCAACTAAAGCAGGTGTCTAGAATCTTGCTCGAGTTGAAAACATTCTTATAACAGCCGTTTTGGAGCTCTACGGTGGGTCTGCAATTATGCAGCCGACCGTACCTAAAGGCCAATCTATACTATATCTATACCTATATGTATTATAAAACTAAAGAGTTTGTTTGTTTGAACGCGCTAACCTCAGGAACTACCTACTGGTTAGAATTGAAAAAATATTTTTGTGTTGGATAGTCCATTTGTCGAGGAATGCTTTATGCTACTTTTATTTTGATATTTCCAGGGATCGGGACTTACGCGGACGAAACCGCGGAGCACGGCTAGTGTGTAAATAAATTTTATAAAACTTCACATTATGCGATTACTTACACAGCAAGATGACCTACTCTCGAATAACTGTCGTGGTTGCTATCACACTTGGTCCCTAACTACTGCAATATGCAGTCAAAAAGCAAATTATTATTCCTCTCTTCATATAAAAAGGCAGAGCACCATATTTTATTAATTTAAAATGGTTAAAACAGAACAAAATGGTGGAAACGTGTCATGTGGCCGATTGACATCAGTTGTTATCTCGGAAACGGACGCTGTGATGCGTGCATTTTTTACTGTTTTTTTATTGTAACAAAGTATATGGTGTTGGGGCCGTTGCAAAATGTTATTAAACCGAGTAAAAATGTAGGGTTGGAGAGATAAAACACAATATTAACAAGGATGTAAGAAGGGGTGTAAGTGGTGTAAGTAAAGTATCGAGTATGAACGTTTGAAATACGAGAAGCATCCCTTGTAGCACCTTGGTGGTGTAGATAATTCGGGATTCAACCCACGCCTCATGTGCCGGAAGCGTGGCTGAATATTTGCAATTAGATTACCTCTACATATACACCCTCTGTATGGCGAGATTTAAATTATTATCAGACATGTGACTTATATTTCTGTGTTGCATCTACATTAAGCGTCATAAGTACACTATCAGTGTGCTACAATCATATCCTCCTACATCACTATCACTACATAGTATAAAACAAAGTCGCTTTCTCTGTCCCTATATCCCTATGTATGCTTAAATCTTTAAAACTACGCAACGGATTTTGTTTAATAGATAGAGTATGGTTTTTTTAATAGATAGAGTGATACAAGAGAAAGGTTTATATGTATAATACATGCCGTGCGAAGCCGAGGCGGGTCGCTAGTAATATTTTAAATGTGAAAGTTTGTGTGTTGTTGTTAATCCTTCACGCAAAAACTACTGGACCAATTACAATGAAACTAAGTTTCTAGATAACTGGAGACCTGGATTAACACATCAGCTTCTTTTTATCCAGATATTCCCACGGGAACTTACTCACTCTTACTCAGCTAGTAATACTATAAACAAGTTTTGGACTTACGACCTTCTTCTAATAGACGTTACACACAAATATAAATACTTGAATTAAAAGTACTTAGTGTGATTATTATTTTCAATATGTTAGCTGTTTTTAGTTGGCCGATTGGTATAAACCGCCACCAGTTTTAAAATTACCAACCGAACGTGGGTTCGATCCACATGTTACGTTATTATAATTTTCAAATAGGACATAGGATTGTAAGCGTTACGATGGCGGTGGACTTTTGAGCGTCGATTGTCCCACTGAATATGGCAAAAGCTATGAGTGTGAAACTTGGCATGGGGGTTTCTTTTAAGACGTAGAAGAGCAAAAAAGAAAGGGTTTCTAAAGGGTAAAAGGGTTGTTAACGTTGGTGTTTTATAGCAACTATTTTTTATTCTGTGTTAGTAAAAAATCAACTTCACTTTTAAAGAGACACTAACTTGGATAACTACATAGTATAAAACAAAGTCACTTTTTCTGTCCCTATTTCCCTTTGTATGCTTAAATCTTTGAAACTACGCAACGGATTTTGATGCGGTTTTTTTTAATAGATAGAGTGATTCAAGAGGAAGGTTTATATGTATAATACATGCATAATATAGCCGTGCGAAGCCGGGGCGGGTCGCTAGTTATTTGATATAGGTACCTACTTAAATAAAACCGATCTGGTACAAAACACCAAAATAAACACAGTTTAAACTTCCATTTACTGCGTTGTTGTTACAAAAGCACAAATTGGAACACCGTTAGCCGTTATTATTCATAATCCCTCGCTTTTTTCGACTTCGAACAAAAGTGTCTACTAAAAAATAACAAAAGAACATGTTTATTTTATCCGATATTGGTTTTTAAAAATTCGACGAAATACGGAAAGGGAACTTTTTGGTAAACAAAACTGTAACACAGTTTAATAAAACTTTATAAAAGCCTTGTTTTTGGAAATTAAGTAGTACTTACATCCCTTGTAATGTACTTAGTTGAAACCACGAGTTAATTATGTGATTAACATAACCCCATAAGTAAAAGCCGTTAAGACACCATGTTAATATAATTCTTAGCTCGTAGCGTTACTTTCAAGCAGCTTTAAGCTCTAAAATAGTTATAAAATGCAAATAGTAAAGTTATAGCCAAGGTCTTTATATAATTTACTGTATAATTTCACGTCCGATTTGCATTTAACGTCGATGTTATGGTGGGCTTTCAAAAGCATTAGGTAAAAAAATCTTAATATTCCTACTACACATAATACTAAAGGTAGACATTAGATGACAAAGAGACACCATCCTTGCTATGCTAATCAATAGAAAAGTGTTTAACAAAAGGCAATTTATAAGACAGTCTGCCCACATCTTTAACTCCCTAAATAGAGTCTTAAAGTGAAAGGGTACCGGCGCTCTCTCCATACAAACGTAGTCGACTGTTTCCTGCCTGGATAATGACACTAGAGCAAATATTTTTGTTACATAAAACCTATAACTGCCATGACTACGCTATGTTTGTTGTTTGTTGCCCTATGTTTTTTTTTTTTTTTTCATTTTCTAATTAACATAGAAATTAAGATTTAAAAAACAAAAAAAATAACAAAACATATGGGCATGGTCATGGCAGTTATAAATATTATGCAACAAAAATATTTGTTCTTATGTCATTATCCAGGGAGGAAACAGTCGACTACGTTTGTATGACGAGCGCTCGGTACCCTTTCCTCTTAAACAATGAATTCCCTATGAATTACTACACCTGCAAAAAGTTTTTTATAGAATGGCTTCGTACGCAAACCTATGATGAAATTGAATCTACTGGTGTACGTCCATGTGTCAGTATCTATTAATGACAGATATTTAACTAAATACCTTTGAGCAAAGTAGACAATTACATTGGATTTATCTCTTCATCGAACAATCCCTCGGGTTAGGTATCTCGACAAACGTATGACCTATATGGTTAATCCGGTTAATTAAGTCTACTCTTGTTGGTTTGGTGAGTAAAGCTTCGTCGTCGTCGTACGTTGCTAGACAAGATTAGGCAACCACAAAATCATCAACAAATTCGGTTGTTTCCAGTTGTAACGATAAAATGTGAATTTGTTGGAAATTTTGCTCATAGCGTTTTGCTTTGTTATTCCTTATTCGTACGGCAAGGGAATGAAATCAGTTGCCTCTTCTGCATCTGTTGTATCAGTTTTTTTTTATGTCAACAAATTGGGGGTCTTAAAGTCGCGAGTGAACAGAAAATTTAAAAAAACTTCAAAAATAGAACCTCAAACAATTCCAAAACATGATCGGATTTCTAAAAATCGTAGAACAATAAGTTGATTGTTAAGGTGCACAGGAGTAGACCCAACCGCTTTCTATTACGAATAAACCTTTAGGCGCTGTCCTAATTGCGCATAATTTCGCGACTGATGCATCTGATGCGATTTCTATAGAACAATTTGGTCGCATCGCATGATCGTGCGACCGTCAATTTAGGACATTCAATAGATACCAGTGTGTTCGATTCCACAAACGTAAGACCATTTTCATCGCAATCAAACAATTAGGACGGCGGCGCCCAGTTTGAAGAAGAACATTTCAACATGGTTTAATTTTTACTAAAAATATTGAGCATAATCTGTAAGTTAGTAAAAATGCAAGTTTCCTTGTTAGTTTCTCAGAAGACCAATAATAATTCTTGTAAATAACATTGCAATATCATTTCGATTACATTTCGATTGCAAAAGATACCCTCAAAGTCAGTTGTTTTTTTTACAATAAGCTGATTTTTACTTGTACTTGTATACGGGCTGTTTTCCGCGATTAGACTCTGTTTAATTGGGTCCCTTTTGCGTGAAGATGGAGTAGGCTTGCCCAGCACCTACTACCCTCTCAGCTTAGTCGACCATGTCCAGAGGAGAGAACTTGTCAATACTTCTGGAGCCAACTAGGCAACGGGTTTCATCACGATGTTTTCCTTCACCGTAAGAGCAATGTCAATTAGCGCACATAAAGTTTTCTTAAGAAAAATACATTGGTGCACGGCCCGGATTCGAACCCACGACCTTCAGAATGAAAGTCGAAGTATCTACCACTAAGCCAACATCGCTCTTGACTTTGAGTGTATTTTGAGCTACTGTGTAGGTATTTTTTGTGATCGAAATGCAATCGAAATAATATTGAAATGTAATTTTAAAAGTTTGTAGGCACAGATATAGTGGTGTACTAGCTGCACTAACGGCTAGCATCGCGATTCAAACCCACAATCGGCTTAAAAGTCGAGGTATATCCCACAAAACCAACACACCTCACGTAGATTTCAAAATTGTATTATATTTTTGTTTACTTATACTTGACATTTCAAAGAGTCCTAAACTCTCGTAGCATACAAATGAAGGCGTTTTATTACCTTTTCAGTAACTTCAGTTCATTTACGTACAAAGAGATAAATAAACCTATATCAAAATAGAGGTAACATCTGAAGGCCAATTCTCGTAATTAAATTACATTTCAATATCATCCCGATTGCATTTCGATTGCAAAAGATACCTTCAAAGTCAGTTTTTTTTTACAAAATGCTAACTTTAAGGGTATTTTGAGCTACTTTGAGGGTGTTATTTGTGATCGAAATGCAATCGAAATGATATTGAAATGTCATTTGAACAATGTTATTTACGAGAATTGGCCTTCTGAGCATTTGATCCTTATTCGAGAGTCAGTTACGCTTCTGTGATATTATTGTTGACGTATTTTATGATAAATTTAAAAAATGCTACTAATTTTTATTAATGTGATATGTCAGCGTTTGATTACTATCACGCCAGCCTGATGGTAGGTGACGATGCGGCCTAAGACGTAGCACGCTTTCCTAGAAGATACCTGTTCACTCGCGACATGGAGACCTCCGAGTTATTCACGTCAGAACAGACAGACGCAGGCAATTTATTCCATTCCCATGCTGTACGAATAAGGAATGTCGAAGCAAAAGCTTAGTGCGGTTATCTGGGATGCTTTTCTATTTGACTGTACTGAATTGTTGCATTTCTTTGTTTACATACCGAATTCTTGGTTTAGTTCGTCGCAATTACGTAACACAGCAAGTTCGTTTACAGTTTAGTTAAGCTGTCTTGAACTTTTCAGCTTACTTGGGTAGTTATATGTGTTTGTTATTATGTTCTTGCGTGGAAAACAAAATACGCAGGCATAGCTCGCTTATTTCGTCTGATCTAGTAAAAAAAATCAATATTATGTCTTACAGTCAAAATCTATAACGCTGTTTACTTGCTCTGATCGGTTACGGATATCTTTTCTGTCATTTTTACGTCTGAAAAAGACTGCGCTTACAGTGCTAACGATCAAATTCTAGGCACCTGCTTTAGTTAAAGTTCAAAGTCTTTTAAGTCATGAATTTATTAAGCAAAAGTTATTAGAATTAAAACATTCCAAATATAGTAATTTTAGAACTCTACGGTGGGTCTGTAATTATACTGCCGACTGTACGTTATTGATTCAGCGCTTAGTAGTTTGTTTTTTTTTTTAAAGTGGGATACGTTAACTAGATGGTTAACATTCGAGTTATATGTAATGAAAATTCATACTAACAGATGTCGTTAACGAAACTTAATTCGAAAAGAGGTTAATGCGATTCTTAAATTCGAATATGACGGTACTTGACTAAGTGGCGTAATTGGCAGCGCACTTGAACGGTATTCAATTGATGCGAGTTCGAGTCTCGTCTTAGTCGCAATTTTTGAAGAAGCATTTTTCCTTAAAAATATTTTCGCTTAGTAGTTGTTAGGAATAGTTTTTCAAATTTTAATACATCAAATTTTGGGGCATGCCACCGCCATCGCTGTTGGGAACGAATCACTTTACGCGACGCACAGAATGTACAAGATGTGGTACAAGTAGGAGAAGTTCGAACCTTGGTTAGGTACCTACCTACCTAAGGTACGTGTATATTAATCTAACTAATTGAATCAACATACATACGTGAATAATTCAGAATGTTTGAATATGCAATATGTCACAAATATAACGAGATAGTGTGATTGTTTCAAGTTAATTAACTGTGCCAATAATCGAATATGCCGGACTCATGTTGGTCGTTCAAACGTGAAAACGGGATTTAGTGTGTGTGGGTTATCATATCACACACCACTACAAGGTATGCTACGCAGTAAGTACCTATAGGTATATTTTATGCACGGTTTATCCAACAGTTTAATCAAAGTATGAATCTAGAGATAGTTACTATCATTAACAGAAAATCGTTTACTAAAAACATATAACGTCTTGGAGAGGATTAATTGTCCCTTTAAGAAATATTTTTTTTTATGTACTTATAGTCTTTTTTTTTTTAGGAAACGTTTTTATCAGGCTATCTATAAATTAAGATTCAAAATCCTGAAAAACTGACTGATATATTTGTTGAGTAGATGGTTTATGTGAAGTTTGCGTTCTTCATTTTTTTTTTATACTAGCGACCCGCCCCGGCTTCGCACGGCTATATTATGCATGTATTATACATATAAACCTTCCTCTTGAATCACTCTATCTATTAAAAAAACGCATCAAAATCCGTTGCGTAGTTTTAAAGATTTAAGCATAGTGATATAGGGACATAGGGACAGAAAAAGCTACTTTGTTTGTTATATACTATGTAGTGATGGCAAAACAACGTTTCCCGGGACCGCTGGTTTTTTCTTTATAAAAATCCTAATATTTCACAGTTTCCATTATAAAGTGCAGAGTATTACGTTTTAAAGTAGAACCACTTTATCCGGGGTAATGTCCGAAGTGAGCGGATCCCCTGGGATCTAGCACAGAAAGCTATTTCTTTGCTGCAAGCTTGGAATATAAGCATCCATTCTGATTGTAAACTCGATATAAATACTTACTATGCTGATGCAACGTGTAGGTACCTACTATAACTTGAAAATTCATCTAACAAGAATAAAATAGCATTTTTTTACGACTTTATCTGCGTTAAGATTGATACTATCATTATCGTATAGGTTTCCAAGTTGTGAGTTTTGAACAACAAAACTGCATTAAAATCTTAAGCTGAAGTGGTATGACCAGAAGCGGGACAGAGGAGTCTTAGAAACAGCTTTTGGGTATCAACCACTAAAATCCATAGAATGATATTCCTATTGTCGTAAAGGTAAAGAAATGCTTTGTATTGTCATACACTTTGAAAAACGATTAGAGCGATTTGCCTAGATAGAAGAAAATCGTGAAAATCGGTAGAGCCTTTGACCGTAAAGAGAGAACTAAGATTTTATAATATAAACACCCAAGTAAATTTTGCATACCGTTTAAACGAACGGTTATCTCAAAAAAATTAGACATAATGATACCTATTCGAACGTACATCCCATAGGTTTAAAGGTTCACCAAACACCTATTTACCTACTTAAGTTCAAAAATATTCAAACATCGCGTAAATAAGACCGCACAAGTTGGGCACGAGTAGATGGCAATAACACCTCTCCATAATAAACCAGTACCATTATCAACTCAGAAAGGGTTACGAAAAAGATATCACTAAATATCACCTCAGGGATGTTGGAACATAAAACAATAATTTTGTGGTGCCGTAAACGTCAGTATGTAATGTGAATAAGCACTATGTTTTAGCTGCTGTAGGCTTTACGTTGCTATATTAATATTTTATGCTCACGATTCATGAACGCGTATGTAAATAACTATCTACATGTTCATTATATATTTACCAAGGTTATTTTACATAAGTAGCTACTTGACAAATGTAATACCTAAATATGTTATTTGGAATAGAATTAATAAATAAATGAGTACAAACACGCATCATAAATATGTTTGCGTTTACTTGATAAAATAAAGATATCATGTTAATGAAATTAAATATGTCTTGTTTAAATATGTATATACTGTTTGAACTCCATAATAAATTAGCTAATATAAAAATAAATCCTATAGGTCGAACCCATACGGAATTCTGGGCAATGGGCATGCTGAAGATAAAATTGTCCAATAATTATCACGGTAGAATGTCATATTCTTAAATGGCCCTACGGGCCGATAGCCGTATTTTTATGACTACGTTTGTGTCATAACTATAGATTTCGTATTGCCCTAATTTCTTAAGACGCACACGTCACGCAAACCTAAAAGTCACGCGTTCGCCGTATCGCGCTAAATTTTGACGTGACATAAATGTTAAATTAATTGTCACCTAGGAAGATTAGTCAAAAATTTCGTACGGCAACGTAATATCTATCTCAATGACGGCAACAGCTTGTTACACGCGTAGGATGCGCGTAGGTGAAGTAGACGTGCAGTTAAAATAACGGTTACGCATTACTTCATTTTACGGCAATACCGATTATTGTTTGCGTGCACGTGACATATGCGTCAACTGGACGTGCACTCGACTAATGCGTCATAAGTTACTTCGATCGGGGGGCAGATCTCTGATCTCTGACTTACCCATATAAGGGTGGCTGCATGGCGATTCCAAATAGCTTATTTATGAGCATTTATGGCTGAGCTTTTTTATATGTTATTAAATCCATAAAATATCCTAATTTTGATCTGTGGTGATGTCTACCTACCGCAATTCAAAGCATTTTAATTTCCGTGTCAAGGTTATATTTATCTTTATTCAATCTAATACAGAGCCAATCAAGTTCAGAGTATCCTGAAATCTAGACTACGTTTGGATACATTACAGGAACGTACTAGGAGAATATGCCCGCCGTAGTTAAGCTCCGGGCGAATTTGACAATTTTTATGCAGATTTAGCGATAGCTCTTCGCGCAGATTTGCATGTCAGATAACAGCTTCTACGAAATAGGCTTTCACGTGTAACGTATTTACAACGTAACTAACTTAATCGTTGAATACGCCAACAATCTTCTATATTGTAAGTTTTTGGGTTCGCCGTAAGACATTTTAAATTGATCTAACGAATTTAAAAAAAAATATTGAGTTAGTATCGAATCGCCGCAAACACAGATAGGTACTCTAAGTCAACTCGTCTAAGCAGCGGATGGTCTAAAACTGATGTCGTCATAAGTGCAGGTGGTCTAAACTTGAATTTCGTCTAAATATTTAAGGGGTAGTTTATTTATTTATTTTCTTTGAATCAACAGCTCTGAAGTTTAATTTAACAAAACCAGATAGATAACACCAACAGCCAATAACAGATTCGCACTATTTATGTTTAGCAAATAGGTAGGTACTTGTCGTATGGAGTAACTTGAGCAGTGTTTATCAGAAAGCGACCATCGACGATTTTTGCGAAATTGACTTAAATTGCCTACGGGCCAAGGTGCATGTTCCTTCACATTCTCCGCTTACATGGGACCTTCTAGCTTGTTTTAATCCCGAGATATTAAACGGTCAAATAAGACCATTGAAGTTTTTACTCATTTTTGGTGCAAAAGAAGACCAACCTAGCTGGCTGGCTGCCGAAAGTATTGATTTATTGATTAAATTGAATTACGCAAAAGCCGACCATTTGTTTGGCTGGCTTCTACAATAAAAATTTCATTGAACAAAATTTTATTATTACTTTGCAGAAGGCGACCACTCGATGGTCGCTTTCTGCAAAAATAGTTTTAATCAATGTATCATTTCCCATACAAAAATCTACTGTTTTAATACGAAATCATGTAATTTTTTTAACCAAACTTTATTTTGCAGAAGCCTACCAACATTATTATACAATTCAGTTTACCAATAGATTTTGAACTGTGATGTGTGTATAGTGTGTGAGTGTGTCCTAGTCTGTTTCGGGTTGATTGTAGGCGTAGCCTCCTTCTCCTGAAGGTTGACCGTAGGCATAGTCTTCTTCGCCTGCTTACAGTCCTCATGGTTTGTCCACATAGTACCATGCAGTGACCTGGTACTCTCCTTGATCTTGCTTTTCTTGCTTTGCTGAAGGGTAGTGGCACGTCCGGTCTACTAACTTCTGACCCTCTATGCGCAAGCTCATCACTGCATCGTTACCTCTTTAGCTACTGTGTCCCTTGATCCACTGCAGAGTCAGTTGTTTGTTCTCACTGACTGTTTATGACATTTTGTAGCCAAGCTCTTGAGTTTACAATGTGACAGTCCAGAGTTTGCAATACCGATTTCTTGTTTGAAAGGATGCGAATGGATAGGTCACTTACTTTCCTGATGGCAATGGCCTGCGCTACTGCCTTTATGATTCCCATGCACTCCGCTTGAAAGACGGTATTGTGAGTATCTATATCTAGCGAAGGTGAAAATTTGATGTATCTATTTTGGACCCATCTGTAAAGATCGTCAGCTTCTTGGGATTGAGACCTTGCCAGTTGTCGTCCTCATGCAGTAGTATTTTGTATTTTTACCAATTACATACCTCTTGGGGACCTTCGTTGAAGATAGGAAAATGCTCATAGGTACCCATGAGTATCTGGGAGTGAGGACCCCTGTCATTTCTCCATAGGTCTTATTCATATTCTTGACTTATATGGAGATGTAATGGTGGCAAATCAAGCCTGAGCTTTAGGGCAGCCGTTGGTGCCGTTCTAAGACAGCCTGTTTTCGCCCTACAAGCCATTTTTTGAAATTTAGTTAGTTGTTCCACTACCGTGGTCAGGATGGGTCTTGGCCATCATACCAACGCACCGTAGCGGAGTCAAATGATTTTTTGTTTGAGCCACAGGATGATTTAGATAGCATTCTTCGACAATGCCAGAGAGCTATACTGGCTTTGTCGATTTTGTTGCCTAAGTGGCTGCTTTAATTGAGTTTGCAATATAGTATGATACCAATATATTTTACCTCCAGCTGCAGCATAGCTGGAGTTCAGTATGGAAGAGCCTGTATTCATTCTGGACCCGCTTGTTTGTAAACATAATCACTACTTCTGTTTTCCTAGGATTGACTGAAAAGTCGTACTCCTCGCACCATCGCACGATCTATCTTCTTCCAGATTGGGAGAGATCGCAGACAGCGCTAGCTAATTTACCTCAGACGAGTATGACCAGATCGTCAGCAAACTGTAAAGTAGCGATTATTGTTTAGTTTGGTGATTCGATTATTGAAATGACCAAGTTCCACAGCAGTGGCAATAGCACTCGGGAGGGACACTTAGGGAGAGCTTTTTATCACTGGAGCCGCCACTGACTCACCTGCAAGCGCACTATTCACTATACACCGTATCTCTGCAGCGCAGCTATTATACTACAGAAGTGGGTCCTGCTGAAGGCCTCCACGTCAATGATCAGTCCCAGTACAAATCCCCTTCTGGTCAATGGCCTCCTCAATACCATTCACCACAGTGTGAAGTGCTGTTTTTGAGCTGTACGCATGTTGATTACAGTGCATGGGCAAATTGTAAAGCGGCCTATCTCTCAGCTTCCTGTTACACAGCTTCTTCATTGCTTTTAACAAGAAGGAGATGAGACTGATCGACCTGAAGGATTTAGTAGTGTAGTCACTCTTACCAGGTTTAGGTATGAATACCACGTTTATCTCTCTCCATTTAGGTGGGATGTACCCATGGTGGAGGCATGCTCTCATTGATTTGGGAAGTTGGTCTAATCCCCATTGCAAAAGGGCGGGGAATATCCCATCAGGCCCGGCAGATTTGAAAGATTGAAAACTGCTGATACAGCATTTCAGATTTTCATAGGTTATGATTTTACCTGCAAAAGTCAAAGTCAGGATGTATACGTACCATCGGGTTTACGGATAGATCCGAGCACCGCAGTGAATGCAAAACCAAGACCTTTCTAACTTGATTTGCTTCGCAAAAGTCCCTGCTTCCTGGATCTTAGTTGCTTATTGTATAGGGTCTTAAAATCAATGCTTTAACAAGATTTCTACATATACATTTTATTTATTTACCTGATTTTGACACTTTTTCGCAAGTAGACCATCGGAGATGGTTTTTCCTAAATTTATTCAATTAACTAAAATGGTTTTCGCAGAAAGCATCTACTTCGATGGTCTACTTCTGCAAAATACATATTTCAAAAAAGGGTTATAAAGTCAAACGAGACTATTACTAAAAACGTTTTTTTACATAGTAAATAAAGATTTTTGATTGAGTTAGATAGCTGAAGTGATAGCTAATTCTATATACTATATTATGCAAATAAATTTTTATCTATTTTATGGCTACAAAAAAAGCTTGACAAAGAAAACATAAAACACGCTCTATCTCAAAACACGATTTTCGTCGATGGTCGCCTTCTGCTAGACACTGCTCACTTTATATTTGTCTAGTATGTATGCCAGAAATAGGAAGCGTATAATAATTGTATGTATGCATAGTATCTAATAGGTATAATTAGGTATAATACATATAAGTACATAACAAAAGAAGTAAAATTAAAAAATAGTAACCCACAAAAATAACCCTCCTTTTGCCGTAGTCGGGTAACAAGCAAATTACTTACTTATATTATATAGTTAGGTATTTATTTATTTATTTCTTTTTTACATAAGAACGTATTATATGGTATGGTATCCTATGAATCGGCCGGCTAGTCTATTCAAAGTTTTCGTCATCAGTCTCAGGTCGTATACAATTTAGTTTTGTCTAAACAAAGGATTGGACCATATAAATGGCTTAACTTGCACGATTGCGCTAAGTTCGATAAATTATTTTTACTATACTTTGAATCGCTCACCCATCGGAAAAGGAATCATGCCAGGCGTCACTGTACCCACACGACCGTGAACGACGCTCGAGGTCCATCGAGCCACGCTAACAATGAAATAAAGCTATAAAATAGAAGCGATAAACGTTCGTTTTTCCATTAAATTAGCTGCTAACTCTGGTCTTTTAAAGTCGACCTTTCTCTCACCTCATGTATCGGAGGGCAGTGAGGCGTGTTAATCCGTTGGCATTGAACGTTAGATACTTGTAAACAATACAAGTATTATTAGGATAAGGCTTTACAATGGATTATAGGATTCGTAGGCGAGTACACGTCATTCCCGAGGGATGCCGAGCTCCAACTTTGCGGACGTTAATTTGTTACCAACCGTCCGAAGAACAATATTCGGAAGTTCCCTCTGTTCCCCCCTACCTTGAGAATATAATTATGCATAACATAGTTTTGAATGTATTAATATTTTTGAAATGTTTTCGAACCCGTGGGAAATGGGTTAATGGGAAATATCTAATTAAATAGCTCTTTAACATAGGGATGATGGGAGAGGTAGAGAGCTACCTCTCTAGGTAACCTTAATAAATAAATTAATTGTAAATCCATTCCAAAAAAATATGTAGGTATAAGCATCCTTTGTAGGTCAGAAGTTACTTTCAGTTAGGTAGACATGAAAACTCTAACATCAAATGAATTGCACGCCATCATCGCCATTTGAAATGCGTCATGTTCGGATTTTTAGTTCCGGTATGAAAATGGCAATATGATGAAATTTTAACTTGAAATCGAAAAAGAACAGCGCAAATAAATGCTATTTATCCCACACAGACATGCCATCTTTGTCATAAAACTCAAAAGCTTTTAGCTAGAATAGATTTTAAAATATAATTTAGAGATAAAAGCAGACCATAAACTTTTCATTAAACCTGGAACGGTTTGACATTGGAACAAAGTTTTTTTTTATTACAAATAATAGGTCAGCGTTTGACTACTATCACACCTGTCTGATACGTGATGGAGTTCGCTTTCCTAAAAGATACTGGAGATGTGCCTAAAGGCTTATTCTCGGAAATAACATTTTTCAAATTACATTGCCAATATCAATCCGATTGCATTGCGATTCCAAAAAAAAGTATTTGGAAAAAAGTTGACTTTGACGGTATTTTTTTTTTTATAATCAACACTAGCGACCCGCCCCGGCTTCGTACGGCACGGAATGATATTTAAATGTAATTTGGACATTGGTATATTTACTAGAATAATAATCGGCATTCTGTTAATTCGCAACTTGAACACCCCAAAAACACATAAAGAAAAATTGCCTCCAAATTAGCACTTTTGAAGGCAATCGGCCAATAAAAAATCTGT
This sequence comes from Idaea aversata, assembly GCA_907269075.1. Taxonomy (NCBI): domain Eukaryota; kingdom Metazoa; phylum Arthropoda; class Insecta; order Lepidoptera; family Geometridae; genus Idaea; species Idaea aversata. The sequence continues at coordinate 13,153,909 of OU026087.1, forward strand.
AGTTTACATAACTTCTGGTGCCATCCTCAATCGACAAATGCATTTTATTATAAACTCGGTTCTCAAGTGTCTCTTGAAAGCTTTTGTATAACAATAACGGATCTTTTACATGGCGATTTATTTCCTAGAAATGGACTGGTTCATTTTGTCTTCATTATCATTACATGGTATAAAACAAAGTCACTTTCCGCTGTATGGCCCTATGTATGCTTAGATCTTTAAAACTACGCAACGGATTTTGATTCAGTTTTTTTTAATAGATAGAGTGATTCAAGAGGAAGGTTAATATGTATAATACATGCATTATAATATAACCGTGGCCGCAGCGGGTCGCAAGTTGTATAATAAACCTATTAGTAGTGGGATTAAAGGTAAAATTCATATCATTTTGCCTAAACAAGACGTAGATTATTGATTCTTCATGTAATAGGATAATAGGACAGACAGAAATAGGTCCTTGGCAGACCTATTAATAGGACAAATTAACAGGAAAAGGAAAAAAAAATCTGGTATTCATTCAATGGTTACTTCCACATTATTTACTGTTAAAGTAGGTAAGTTTTTGTCTACAATGTATTAAGATAAATCTTCTTTAATTCTTAACCGACTTCAAAAAAGAGTGTATTTTGAATTCGATTGTATCTTTATTGAAGTGAAAACTTCTTATGGCGCGTCGGGCACTTTTGTGGGTGAGCATTTTCAGCCGTTCTCGCGAAGGATGAGATTTTGACAGATGAGATTTTAACAATTATTGTGCTTCTACTACTATGCAATATTGAAAACAGCGTCATCTCTGTGCAAACGGCCGAACTACGATACTCACTTCTGTACAACAGTGTTAACGGCGACATCTCTCGGTGGATGGTGCAGGTTCGCAGCGAGCTACCGAACGCAGTTCGCGTCGCACGCTAGCGCCATCACTGATACACGAGTGAGCATTTTCAGCCGTTCTCGCGACAGATGAGATTTCGACAGATGAGATTTTACACAGATATACAGTTTTCACTTCTGCCTGCACTCCCGGAGTGCGCTGTTTTTTTTTTGAAGTGAAAACTTCTTATGGCGCGTTGGGCACTTTTGGGGGTGAGCATTTTCAGCCGTTCTCGCGACAGATTTTGACGCGACAGATGAGATTTTATTTGTGTTAGTCTTTTTGTTTAACTTTTACTGCCATTTATTACACAAATTGAGAAACTTAGTTTCTAGAAAGACCGCCATTCGAATGTAGATGGCGCTGATTTAAATTTTTTACTGCCATCTAGCGAATAAAAAATAAACTATATTTGTTTAAGTGAGTGCTAATAGATGGCAGTAGCAGATCGTTTCAAGAAATATTCTATGAGAAATAACAAGTTTATTGTTTTCACTTCTGCCTGCACTCCCGGAGTGCGCTGTTTTTTTTTTATGACTATTCAGGCGTACCTAACGTCGTTGTTTATGAACCGATGTTAATGATTCTTTCTTTGTTAAACTCAATATTTTACACCTTAAAGAAACATTTATAACATACATAACTTAAACATTACATAAAATTATGTTAAAATCTATAGGTACTATTTATGAAAGAAAAAGACTCACAACTTCACAAGAAATCTCTAAAGTTACAATAAGTACGAATCTAGAAACTTCGCAAGTGGTATCTTTTTAGCTCATAGGCGAGCACTGGAAAGGGATTTTTGGCCATTCGATCGCTAAAGGGGTAAAATGGATCGTAAAATTATTAGAATTATTTCAAAATTATTAGTAGGTCTATTAGTTTCAGGTGAAGCCTGAGGCCAAAGGGCTGGCTGCTACTTTGGCCAACGGATCTGTATTGCCATTCAAAGAGGCAATGCAGCGAGCCTTTTGGGCACCCTACCTATTCAATTAAGTTGTTGTCGACTTAAGTGGGAGTGGGCTGGCCACGTGTGCCGAATGCAGACAGAAAGATGGGCGAACAAAGTCACCCAGTGGGTCCCTCAAGAAGGCAAGCGTCTTCGAGGTAGACCCAAAAAACGATGGCACGGCGACTTGGATGCATTCGACGCTGAGTGGCCAAAATTTGCTGGAGATCAGGACACATGGAGGGAAATGGAAGACCCTCCATGTGTCCTGAAATGGAAGACCCTCCATGTGTCCATGTGCAAAGGTGCAAAGCTGCAAAGCTTTGCACCTTTGCACATGGAAGGCCTTTGCCTGTAGTCTACGCTTTAAAAAAAATTGTCCGTTAGTAGTTTGTAGTAAGTAACTTTGAAATGGAAATTTTCGGAAGAAAGAAAATAAAATTTTGAAATAGAAAGAAAGAAAGAAAGAAAGAAAGAAAACATATATTTGGACAAGCACACGACATAAGACAATCAGAAAAGTAGTAACAAACATAAAACAAAAGTTTAAAAAATAATAAAAACAAAAAAATTAATAGGAAAAAAAATATACAAAGAAGAAATAAGATCTAAGGAGCCGTGTGCCTCCAAAAAGGTTCTGCCTCAGCAATGATAGCTGCACCAACATTTAGCTGACACAGCCGCTGGTCTTCCGGCAGGACCCTTTACGGGTGACGTTTCGCAAATGTTACAAAATAAAAGAAACCACTGTGTAACACAAGATTTACATAAAATGTAATTAATAAAAAATAAATAAGCTACACTGAAAAAATAAAAATTTAGCAAAGTACCTTTTTGGCTCGGTTAATTTTAACTAAGACTTATCTAAAAAACTCCAAGTGAACTTGGCATATAATAGCCACGTGAACATTGTTAAATAGTCTTAGCTAATAACAAATGGAAAATTAATTAATAACAAATAATTTAATTGCTAAATTCAAATAAGTTGGAACTTGATCCAAAACTATTAAGTGGGTTTGTCAATTCTGAATAAGAATTTTAGTTGTTTCGTATTCAAGTATTTTAATCGTCTTAATTTTAGCAAACATCTTTATCTAATAATAAATGAGTTACACTTATTTAATTTTAAACTGAGTGTTTATGGTTTATAACCGAGTAATTATTCGGTTAACATTACAAAGATTCTAATTTAAAAATAAATAAGTTGAACTATTTAATTTGTAATTCGGTTGATTTGAACAAATCACTGATTTATTTTTAATTAAGCTAAACATATTTCTTTTTAAATAAGTAAATTTAATCGGTTGATCATAGCAAAGTTGCTTAGCTATGATTACCTTCGCCGTTTCTAGGTAGAATTAACAGTGTTCGGTGGTAGAATTAATCGAGACACTTAATTGGTCACAGCCGATTTGCTTGATCAAATTTATATAATGTGTGGATTCGTTCATTCCATAAATCATAGCTTCATTTCACTCCATAGTTCATTTGCTCGCCAATCGCCGCCCCGGCCCCGGTGCAATCGCCAGTACAAACCTAGAAAATAGTGTGTGTGACGCGTTTTTGTTCGATGCAAGCAATTTTTTGCAATATTTTCAACAAGCAAACTGTGTTGTGTACGTTGTTTAGAGTGCCTGCTAGTTGCCTGAGGAAGCTCGAATCATATATAATAGAGGCCTATCAGCACAGCTCAGTAACGATACAGTGCCGTACCGTGACGTTCCATCAGTCTCAGTGAAAAATGATATTGTTTCATACTTTTTGTACTAGACTATCCGTACTGGTCAGTGACAGTGATATTCAGTGATATCAGTGCTGCTCCGACGCTCGCCGTGATCCGGCGTTTTGAGGTGACAATGTGTGAAAGTTACGATCTGCGACTAAACTGCAAAAGGTTTATGTACAAGCTTACCACTGTGTTGTATCTATTACCTACTAGCAACTTCTACTATGAAAGTATTGGGATCTCACTTTGTTTAAAAATCAAATCACGATATTCCTTCCGCTGGTGACGGGATCTCACTATGTTTAAAAATAAAACCATGTTAATAAACTTTGTATTTTAATTTCATAAGAACCCTTTTAGACCAGAAAAAAATAAATAAGCTCTCTTTACCTAAAGTTAATTAAGTCACTATAGGCTTAAGTTTTTCATAAAATATTAAGTAGGTAATCCTAACTTTATATTCTTTTTTATTCGTTATTCTTTACAGCAATGCAAACCAGGTCTACTCGATAAAATTGGAGCTAGTCTACTTCAACGTTACTAGTATTCAATTGAAATTGTATATTATTATAAACTGTTATCTACTTCCAAGGATTGGTTTCTATATGGTTTTAAATAAACATAACATAACAAACCCAGAAAGTGGATCTAATTGAAAGTAGAAATATAAACAGTTTTTAATAATAATACCAATAAATTGATTAGAATGTGCCCATTGAATTAATTGGGTTTGATTACTGAGTAACATTGTAGTAGATATAGGCAACCAAATCGGTAACTACAACCAGCCTGCTACCTAGCAGGCTGGTTGTAGTTACCGAATAATTGCAGCAGTGTTACTCAGTGTTCTTAACAAATGTATTCGGTTGTAGTTACCGAGTAAATTTGGTTAAGAATACTAAGTAACATTGCTGCAACTGCCGAGTAGACTGACTTTAGGTACCGAGTTTTGGTTAAGAATACTAAGTAGCACTGCTGCAACTACCAAGTAGATTGGCTTTAGGTACCGAGTATATTTGGTTAACATTACTGAGTAACACTGCTGCAAGTACCGAGTAAGGTGGCTGTAGATAGCGAGTAAACCAGTTGTAGTAACCGAACAAACTGGTTGTAAATACCGAGTAACACTGATGTTATGTACCGAGTAAGTCGGCTATAATTAACTAAGACGATGGATTGCCGTGATTGAATACATATCTCAGGCTACTGAGTAAAATTGGCTAAATGTAACCAATTTTCTCTGCTGTTACTAATGAAGCTATCTATGTTATTAGTAACGAAGTATTTTTAGCCGTTTATAACGGTTAATATTATACAAAAAATAACAACAAACTTGACTTATTTGTTTTTAGCAACTAACTTTGCAGGTGCTATAATAACAAACATAATGGGTTGTTTTCAACAGTATTTTATTTAAATTTAACCCTCACGTTTTTTCAGTGTAAGTTTAATTGAAAATAAATGGTTATAATACTTGGTATTGCCAGCATTTCATAGGTACTAAATTAATTTCTATTAAAATGAGCCAGAGCTGTGTTTTTTTCCTACCTATAAGCATAGTGGCTTATTTATATACCTATCTACATAATAGCTTAGTTTTGAGTTAGATAACATTGTGTGCAATGTCGTACTAATCCAAATAAAACTATATTGATTCAAGCCGTATTCAAAATATGAAATAGGTAATTGAAGAGCAAAATATATCCAATATTTGAGAACGTTATTACAATGACAGACCAATATTTGATCAAATATCGTGGAATTAACAAATTGAAGATAGATAAGTGCCTACTCATCCAGCTTGGAGACAGTTTTAAGTTCGATAGAATAATCCTTCAGAATTAATCTAGCTTTTCTGGATTATAGAATACTAGCGACCCGCCCCGGCTTCGCACGGCTATATTATGCATGTATTATACATATAAACCTTCCTCTTGAATCAATCTATTAAAAAAACCGCATCAAAATCCGTTGCGTAGTTTTAAAGATCTAAGCGGTCAAAGGGAAATAGGGACAGAAAAAGCGACTTTGTATTATACTATGTAGTGACTAGTTATAGAATACTAGTGCAGCGCTCCTTAGTTTAACACCCGATCCCGTGGGAATATGGGGATGATGAGCAGATGAAAGAACCAAGCAATTGTTTAGCACTCTCTTAAAGTGAAACTTTATGGGACCACCACTCGACGCTTAACGCTTTCCAGCAGAAAAGAAATCATCCAAATCAGTTTATAAACAACAAAGTTAAGCCCGAACTAAGCCATAAAAATATATAAAATCGAATAAAGAACCTCCAACTTTTTTTTAAGTCGGGTGAATTTGTTAATGATTGCATAGATCATTGTTTTTAGGTAAGTAAATTAAATTTATACGTAAATTCTTTATTCATTTATATACTTACTTCTATCTACACTAATATTAAAAAAACGAAACTACTGGATCTATTCTATACGTTTTCTATTCGTCACCCGTCACCATAACATAAGCCCATATGAGCGATATTATTATTAAACAATATAAAACAAACACGAGACGCGTGACGTTCAGGTACCATGACGCCGTCATGGTACCGGAACATGACGCAAGGCGTCACACTTTTATGTGAAAGCAGGTGTTCATCAATTTATTAGACGTAATCACATCAAAAAAGACGGCATGGCACAGGAGTTTTTTTTGCTTCAAGCTTTTAAACCCTCGCCAATAAAGTTTCTTAGATCGTAAGCTCTCGTAGCACGCGCCTAAGAAATATACAACAGAAGTTAAATACGTGTAAACGCGTCCCAGAAATTACTTCAAGTAGTTTCCTCGAATATTATTAAGGTTAAAATCCTTTAACCATCCAGTATTTTAGCAAGCGCTCTTAGTTGGAACATTTTTCCGCCATCACGCTTACTTAATAGCCCACAAGCGGTATGTACCAAAGTAAAGCCAGCCGTTAGCTAGCTACTGGGAGAGTTAATGAAGTCGAAAGTTTACGTACAATTAGGCAAAAAAAGTGCAGACTCACCGTAGAGCTTTAAAATAATAAAAAAAACAGCGCACTCCGGGAGTGCAGGCAGAAGTGAAAACTGTATATCTGTGTAAAATCTCATCTGTCCACCGAGAGATGTCGCTGTTAACACTGTTGTACAGAAGTGAGCAAACTCTCTCTGTGCAAACGGCCGAACTACGATAGTTCGGCCGTTTGCACAGAGATGGCGCTGTTTTCAATATTGCATAGTAGTAGAAGCACAATAACTGTTAAAATCTCTTCTGTCAAAATCTCATCTGTCGCGAGAACGGCTGAAAATGCTCACCCACAAAAGTGCCCAACGCGCCATAAGAAGTTTTCACTTCAAAAAATTAAATAAAATTAGCCTTTATTACTAAAGGTTGCCTGGAAGAGATCGCTTTGAGCGATAAGGCCGCCCTTTGTGGCACTTAGACTTAAGCTTTGTTTTTATTTAATGTTATTTGAAAATCGAAGTCATGACCGCGCCAGGCGTCGCTTAACCTGCACGACTGTAAACGATCAGCGAGCGTTGCTTAGCTGTGAGTCTCCTCACTAACTAACAGCAATTTATTTTTATACTAGCTGTTTCCTGCGACTTCACACGCGTGTTAATTTTGTGTTATATACTAAAACCTTCCTCTTGAATTACTCTATCTATTAAAAAAACGCTTTAAAATCCTTTGCGTCGTTTTAAAGATCTAAGCATACATGAAGGAAGCGACTTTGTTTTATATTATGTAGTGATTTATGGATAGAAGAATGGATTAAAAGAAAACATAATATGAAAATAGAATAATTGCAGTTTTAGAACTCTAAGGTGTATCTGCAATATTGTTGTCGACTGTACCTAATGGACAAAAATTGTATATCTAAGTTAGGAACTAGCAGGTGCTCCAGTTTTACCTCCATAAATCCTACGAACATAAATATGAAAGTTTGTGTGTTAAAAAACGGGAAGGCTGCATTAGGGACGCAGCCCCAATAATGACGTTAAACGTCTTGTCACCAAACTACGATATAATTAACTTAATATCCCAAAGAGGTTGGATTAGCAACATCCGTTACAAATTATGACGTAACTAGCGACCCGCCCCGGCTTCGCACGGCTATATTATGCATGTATTAACATATAAACCTTCCTCTTGAATCACTCTATCTATTAAAAAAAAACCCCATAAAAATCCGTTGCGTAGTTTTAAAGATTTAAGCAGTCAAAGGGAAATAGGGACAGAAAAAGCGACTTTGTTTTATACTATGTAGTGATTATGACGTCCGTCATTTCGCTTTTGCAAGTTACTCCCCTACTTTTTGAAATGTTTTAAAAAGAAAACGTAGTACCTACTTAATAAGTACCTAGTAGGTAGGTTAAGTATTACCACATGAGTAAGTTTTACTTAAGGTTCCGCTGGTCGATCGTGTTTCCATACAAATGAATTTAGAGTGTTATCCATTTATTCTTTATGGAATCAAAGTATTAGGTAGGTACCTACACCTAAATTCGAATATGGACCGACGTTTTCGAATAACAAAATTTTATTTTTTTACCATTGTAGGTACCTACCTACTACATAATATTAAACCGGTAAAACATACATTTGATTTTCTACATACCTACGTACGATCGGCTGCATAATTGCAGACCCACCGTAGAGCTCCAAAACGGCTGTTTTAAGAATGTTTTCGACATAAGCAAGATTCCGGAACTTGCTTTTGTTAAAGGTTAAACTCAAAAATTTTTCAAAAAAAAATTATTAGATTGAAAACATTCCAATAATAGTAATTTTAGAACTCTACCAGGGGCTGCAATTTTGCAGCTGACTGTACCTACATACATCTACAAATATTATAAATGTAGAAGTTTTGTTACTCCTTCACGCAAAAACTACAGAACCGATTGAACTCGATATTATGTATGTAGCTGGAGACCTACGGTACTTTTACCGATTCAATCAAACCGATAATCCCACGGGATCGAGACCTACGCGGGTGAAACCGCGGGGGGCCTGCTAGTACATAAATAAAACATACCCGTCGAATTGAAAACCTTCTCTGAATCTGAAACAGAGTATTTTTAATAATATCGCTCATCTGGGCTTGTGTTATGGTGACGAGTGACGAATAGAAGACTTATTTACTGGAACAAAATAAGGGTAAATAAAACAAAAAACGAAATCTAAAGGAATGAAAAAAAAACCTAAATTTTCTTAGGATGTTATCTCGTAAAATTATCGTCCGCATTAACTTAGACAACCATTTGTTTTTGACGTGATAACGTTTTATAAATTGGTGAACACCTGCAATCTCAAAAAAGTGTGACGTCACGCGTCGTTACTGGAACGCCTCATGTTATTGACAAGGTAACTATAGCAACGTTTTATCGTTGCCATGGTTACCATCAATGTTTTCTTATGACGTTATCACGTAAAATTATCGTCCGTAAACCGACTTTACAGACAACCATTTTTTGACGTGATAACGTTTTATAAATTGGTGAACACCTGCAATCTCAAAAAAGTGTGACGTCACGCGTCGTTACTGGAACGCCTCATGTTATTGACAAGGTAACTATAGCAACGTTTTATCGTTGCCATGGTTACCATCAATGTTTTCTTATGACGTTATCACGTAAAATTATCGTCCGGAAACAGACTTTACAGACAACCATTTTTTTAAATAGATCGAATTTAATACGAAAAATGTCGAATTACCTAATACTTGCTCTACTTACTCGAATATTTGCATGCCTTTAGTACCTACACTACCTAGTGGGACACTCAATAATTTATCCAGCTTTTACGAGATAGGCACCGGAGTTGTTATCGGACCTAGTATCTGAACAGTGGGGTTGTTAAATTAATAGCCGAACGATACGAAATAGGTAAGGGTAGGTTTGAAACGCAGGTGCTTGCTACGCTCTCAGTACCTACCTGGCTGAATTAAAATTACCTTTCTACTCCTCTCTAATTTGAATTTGCTAGAATTTTCAGAGGTAGGTAGGTACCTGACCTATTATCACGTAGTATACCAATACCTAGGCTTAGAAAAGGTAAAGGCTTTCTATAAGCCTACTACCTTACCAGCCCAAGGACGTTGCAAGCATAGGTATCTATGTTTTAGTCTCTTTCCCGCCAAAAAATTTAAAACCGCCATTTTTTTTAGCTTTGATACTGGCCAAAAAAACTAACTGGCTGGTAAACTGGCTGGCTGTGCTGCCATTTATCACTACGAACCGACGTGTCACTATAACATGATTGGCCACGGCATGGCCACGGCCAATATGCCTGTGAAATTTCGTTTGATCCGTTTGATTGATTGCCACAGACTAAAAATAGCAAAACTTGATTGGTGGTTGAATTTGTGGTCAACAGTGTTGCCAAATGTACAGTTTTCCACAATTATGGCACTTTGTTAAACACTCATTTTCATGCATTTATAATGATCGATTTTAATGTCACTAAGGGGTCCAGACATTTAGTAAGGGAGCTTGGCAAGCAAAAGTGTTCTTTTTTTAACAGCCGTTTTAGCGGTCTAGTACAAAGGCATTATTTGTTTGGCATAATGCCTTCTATCGATTGGTATGGGTCTCAATGCACCGCGCATTTTAAGTTACTATGCCAGTGTCCAAAGGCTTTTGTGTATAATATACACAAAAGCCTTTGGACAATGATATTATCATTTTCGAAATACAAAAAGATAAACTTTGAACCGAGTAAGGTTCATCACTTTGAAAATTATTGTGTAGACTACTTACTGACAAAAAATATTTTATGACACTTTTTACGTTTTCTGTTTTGATATCTGGCAACCTCATGTCAATTCGAAAATGGAAATATTTGTTTTTGTCGATGTAAAATATTGATTTTGCTTTATAGCTGCATTCTATATCGTTCCAAATAACTAGAAATGGTACGCAGACAGCGCGAGCCAAGTACGACTGAGGATGAAATAGTAATTGGTAAATATCACTGTGTGCAGACTGAAATAATGCTCATCCATCAAGTTTTATAATAATTTTCAATTTTTCAGATGTTCCTCCAGCAAAAAGGCATAAAAAGCACAAACATAAGAAGCATAAGAAGAAGAAAATCGAGAATGAGTTCGAAAGCGACACATCCATTGACGTCTCTTACGAAGAAGCGATAGACAAACCATACAAGATGAAAGTAAAAGGCAGAGACCTTCCCGCTGCTTCTGCAGCTGATTTACTCAAAGCTCAGACTATGAAATCGTCGTCTGATTCCCGAAAGTCCATCCCAGGATCCTCTTCGAGCACTCCGCCGAAACCATCTACTTCTAAAAAGAAAAAGAAGGGCAGAGAAAGTGGAACATCTAGTGAGGAGGAAAGATGGCTTGATGCTATCAAATCTGGGAAACTTGAAGAGGTAGGTTGTAAAATTCCAATAATCTATTTATTAAGTGCTTAATTTTTTTTATAAAAAAATAGAATACAAACACAATCTCACATCCATGTTTCAGGTTGACGAAGAATTGAAAAAAATAAAGCCTAAAGATCCAAAAATGATGACAGCCCGCCAACGAGCTATGTATGAACGAGGCACCGACAAGGAAACAAGCCCTGGCGGTGAAGTCTTACTCGCACTGCCCTCAGGATACAAAGAAAAAGTCATGACAGCTGAAGCTATACAGAAAGCTGCACTAAAATCACAAAAACGGAAACAAATGGCAGACGAAAAACGAGAAAAAGATAAGAAAAAAACAATGGATAGACTTTTGAAAAAACAGGAGTCGAAAAATCTTAAAAACACTTCAAAAACAAGGCCACAAAAGGCATTAGAACCAAGAATAATTTACAAAATGACTTCTAATGAAATAACGTTAACTTTACCACAAGGAATTGACTTTCCTGTCAAAAGCCAACAAGCTATTGAACCACCAAAACCAGTGATATGTGGTGTAAAAGGATGCAGTAATGTTAAGAAGTATAATTGTTCAAAAACTGGAACACCACTATGTAGTTTAGAATGTTATAAAGAAAATATTAGAAGTTTAGGATAAAACAGATTTATTTATTACATAACTAGCGACCCACCCCGGCTTCGCACGGCTATATTATACATGTATTATACATAAAAACCTTCCTCTTGAATCACTATCTTTTTAATAAAAACGTAGTACGTGCGTAGTTTTAAAGATACAGATAAGCATACATAGGGATATAGGGACAGAGAAAGCGACTTTGTTTTATACTATGTAGTGAGTAGTTGCACCACACTTGGCCCCCCATGCAAATGCTTTCAAAAGAGACTGGCTAAGTTTAACCCAGGACTGAGATACTTGGAAGGGTGCAAAAGCTTGCCCAGCAGTGGGGCAATATAGATTAAAGAAAGCTGTTTGATTGTGAACAAACAAACGAAATTTCGCATTTATGTTATCATTGGTAAAAAGTATATTAGTATATCCGTTGTCTAGCACCTATAACACAAGTCTAGTTACTTAGCTTGGGGCTGGATGGCGAGTTGTGGAATGTCCTGTAATATTTATTATTAGAAGAAATTAGTTGAACTAAGTTGTTTTATTATTTTAGAACTTTAGAGAGAACAACAGAACTCTACTTCTATTTGTATGATTTGACGGTTTGTTTGCATTGAATAGGCTCTGAAACTACTGGACCGATTTTGATGAAACTTGAAGTATTTTGATTTTATACTCAGTATAGACAGAAATAAGTTATGAGTAGGTATTTTATTCCTGTCTATCCCCAGAATTCAGGGACAAGCAAGAATGATTCATTATTATTTATCTTTTCTAAGGAATCAATAAAACAATATGAGACAGCTAAACAGTGAGCATATATTATTATTTTGTAAGGATAAACAATTCATAAATTACATGAAATTCAATACATCCCAGTCAAACAACAAAAACAGTCTTGACATCAAAAAAGTAAATGAACAAAAATTGAACCTCAAGAAAAACGAAAAAAATTAATAATTCATAAAGAAAAGTAGAAAACGAAATTAGCCTCATTTTTACCCGACAACGGCAGAGCCAAAAGGAGAATTATATTTTTAATAAATAAAGAACTGAACATTAAAAATATTTGGTCTGATATCAATTTATTGTAAGAAATAAATAACCCTCACCCTTTTGCAACATAAATGGTAGAACAGCAAACTGAGGAAAACTGTACCTGAGTACTTACATACTAAAATTCTCAAATTTAAATAACTGCTAACCAAACATCATCCCTATTATTTCAAAGCGAGGTTTAGGGAAAGTCCGAGAAGTGAATTTAAACCTTAGATTTAGACACAGATTTACTCGCGAACTATAGTCTAAGCATTATCCCTATAGATTATATAGGGAACTATAGGGATAGTGTTTAGACTATAGTTCCCTATATAATCTATAGGGATAGTGCTTAGACTATAGTTCATGAGTAAATCTGTGTCTAAATCTTAGGTTTATATCCACATCTCGGACTATCCTTTAAACCAAGTTTTGGAATATATAAACATCCTAATTTTCTATCATGTGCAAGTGTAACTTTGCACTCATGTCATACATATTGATGCTATAATTAATTGATGAGGCTAAACAGTCTACTATGACAAACATTTTACTCTCCATACAAGTGAATTCTAGAACATTGGACTAGAGTTGGCTTAGTAGTAGCCTATCTATTTACCTACCATTTAGATTTTAAAAGTTTCCTACACTAGATACAATTATTTTTATGGATAAATACCTATAGTCTCGGCACAGACGACGGACTTCCGACACCGAAATCGAATAAAATTGGTCACTGATTAAACTCTGGCTTAATTAACACAGACCAATAATAAAAGTGGAGCACTTTTTGGCCGACTAAAGAGTGAAATCTGACGTCTGTGTCAGATATAATATAATACTTATTTTCTAGAAGATATGATTTTCACATAAAGGACACTAATTTGTAGCATGTTACATGTGGCAGTAATTTTCTGCTATGATATTCTTCAGCTTTTCACGAAGATACAATATTCATATTCCATATAAATCTTAAAGAGAATATATTATTTACTAGACATTGTGCATTATGCATTTGCTTTTGTTAGCGTCGTCGTATTAATTATCTATGAAATTGGTGTTTGCTAGGTAAAATACATAGATTATAGAATAACTAGGAACATCAAATTATAAATACATTCCATTTGGCAAATCACTTGAGCTATGTTCATGCAAAATACATAAAATATAATATTATGCAATACACAGGAGATTTGTTATTTACATAGGTATTTGGAGATGAGAGCTAATTTCATATTTTACAGACAACATACTTTAACAACATTCATAATATAACTACATACTTAGAAGAGTGGTAATAGCCATGAAGAAAATACTGTTTATTTGTTCTTATACATAGTTTCTATTATTGTTCATATCAGTACTGGACGTTAAATGTACTTTTTTAAATTTAATTGTGGACTAAATATCTCTAAATTTGAACTAACAATATCTAAGTATAAACTATACACAGGACAGGTTAAAAATATGTATAATATACACAGAATATTAGATAGACACAAAGTATTTCATAAGAGAAAAGTTCGTTCAGCCATCGTAAATGCCTCATGCTTTATATTACTTCATTCCCACACATTCCAAGAGAGCTCAAAGGTGACAGAAACCCGAAACATAGTTCAGGTAAGTCTACAGACCAAAGCAGGGCAACCATTGTGCCAGAAATGGCATAAAGAAGCTAGCTCCGTATCAGACGTTAGTCCGTTTTGAGCTTCGAAGGCGCGCCAGGCCTGACTGTAACCGCTAAGATTGGTTATTCTGCTTGTTGGAGCGGAGTCGGGCGAGTCCCGAGCGCTCCTCTTCCTCATCACTAGTGCACGACAACCCTCCGACACCACCTCTTGAAGAAGTTGCTTGTATCAACTCCTGGTCCGGACCATTTCTACTCTCATACAGCAGAATTCCGAGAGTTTCTTCATATATCCTAGCTTCAGGGAACTCAACTTTTGTATGTTTCTTATCAGTGGCATACACAATCGATGTGCAACATACTTCTGCACATTTCTTGCCGTGTCCAAAGAAAGACCAGCAACATATTTCATTTGAACCGATTACATCCTTGATGAATAGCACTCGACCACTAAATCTTAGTGACAGTTTGTCAAACAGTTCAATATTTTTCAATAAGTTATCATCAGATGTGCTGGTATAAGAGTACTTATTGTTATGCCTGTTAATCAACAACTTCACAACGGGCTGAAAATAGAAGATTATACAGTGAAATCATAAGCCTTCCAATTGAGTCTATATTAATATTATAAAATGGAAAGATTTGATTGTTTGTTTGTTTGCATTAAATAGGCTAGAAAACTACTGAACCGATTTAGATGAAACTTGGTATGAGGATACATTGATTCATTGACAGCAACATAGGCTACTTTATCACAATATTCTCGAATCGAATCGAACCTGTTCATTTTCCTAAATAATAATCAATAATAATCAATTATTTTTGTACCAATCAATAGTGTTGCTAATAGAGATCAATTCCTGGAAACAAACATAGTCTGGCACATTAAAGGAAAAAGCTCATTTTAGTAATCTTCTATAATTTTCATACAACCATCCCTAAAAAAAAGCCGTGAGGAGGTATGACCAATGACATAACAAACTGCTGTACTAAAAATATGAACTGTTTTTACAAATTGTATGTAAAGAACTTCATTTAGAACTTATTTTATAATATTTGGAATAATATCACTTGTCCTCTATGTCTCACACTATTGTTTTGCCAGAGACATAAAGGTGAAAATTACAGAAAACTACAAAATTCAGCCATTTCCTTTGTTTTGCCATACTATGTTTGTTTCTAGGAATTGATCTCTATCAGCAACACTATTGATTGGTATAAAAATATAGGATGATTATTTTTTTGCAAAATCAACAGGTTCGATTCCCGGCTAGGGTCATGACTTTTTCAAAAAAATAATGATGCAGTTTTAGTTTTTCTTAAAATCGGGCACGCAACTCCTTTCAGCATTTTTCGCTATCTCTCATAGTTTAGGATCTAGCCCTAAACTATGAGAGCCCTAAAATATAAGGCCCACATAAAAAATTCACCCTGTATATACATATTTAAATTATTCATTCAAAAATACAACCCCACTTGCAATGACACTCTGTAAATGTAGTTGAACCTTGACAATAATGCTAGGCTACTTTTAATCCCGATATTCCCAAGGGATTGGGACTTTGTGGATAAACTGTGAGTTGCTGCTAATCTATACTTATAAATTATAAAGCTGAAGAGTTTGTTTGTTTGAACATGCTCATCTCAGGAACTGCTGGTTGGAATTGAAAAATTATTTTGGTGCTGGATAGTCCATTTATCGAGGAAGGCTACTTTTCATTTTGATATTCCCACGGGATCGGGACTTATGCGGGTGAAACCGCAAGGCGCAGCTAGTACCTTATATAAAAACATTGCAATGGTTTACTTCCTGACAAATAAATAACACACAACCCAAACAGATGAATCCAGAAAGTCAATATTTCAGCACCCTAAAGAACTTATGGAAATTTTTAAAGGATTATGGACCTATTTAGATAGTAATTATTGAAATAATTAGTACCTTAGAAGTGGACATAATCAATAACTGTTCTTCTTTGAGTGACGTAATGAGAGGGACCCTGCAGATGGGTTCAGCCTCTCTTTCTTTCTTCGCTAAAGCTTGTTGGCAAGATTCTGTCAACTCTTCAATGAGGAAGTACTTGGCTTCAGCGAGTAGTTCCATTATCTCACGGTAACTGTCCGGAAGAGCCACCGTTCCATCTCTGAGGTAATTGAGTATGGTACCAAAGTGTTTACCGCATCGGTCTATGAGTATCCATCCTGGAAATATGAGAGATTCTTACGATATAGATACCTAAATAAACGAATTTATGAATAAAATTGTGAAACGAAGATTACCTTCTGAATCAGTCAATACTTCCATCCTTCCGCTAAACATTGTGCGCAGCATGTTATCACTTTTAGTTAGTGTACCGATAGTTGTGTAAAATAGAGTCCCGCCCACGTTTAGCTTCACATATTGCGACGGACTTCCTTTTATCAATGTTTTGTGATCGCCCGACATTTTATCTAGGAAATGGCGCACGATAAAAAGAGTGATTAAATGTAATATTTTTTATAAAGGTAACTTATTCCATTTTCCGCTCCGGGACTACGATATCCAGTTATGTTGAATTTTGACTTAATTTTATCAATTTTAGAGAGAATGAACTCCGACAAACGAGAATGACTGGAAATGACAGATTATTGAAAAAAAACCGAGCACAGATTCAAAATAATGACGAAGCAAACGAATCAATCTTGTAGTTGGCCACCTTAGCCAAATTGGAAGATGGACGAGTGGAACCGGCGAACTGCACATGTTTTTATTCTGGCCACATCCACTTCCGCAACACTGTGCTGCCAGCATCGCGCATAGGGAGAGATCTTGGTATTTTTTGTGACTTCGCTTTGACTTCGTAACAAATTATCAATTTTTATGCTATTGCATAGCTGCTTTTATCGCGGGTTTTGAGCTCGGCGACCGAATCAAGAACAATAATTATAGTTGACCCGAGGTTGACCCCATGTATGTTGAGTTGACCCATCAAGTAAATAGAGAATTTTCTTTAAAAAGTTGAAATTTAGATGTTTTTTTTTTGCTTGAACCCTGCGTTTCTTGATTATTTTCCACGAGCAGACGCAGCCGCTGCGCCGTGCAACGAAATTATTTTTGTCCGCGCTGCTTTTGATTTCTAAATGTTGAGATTTTATTTATTTTGATGAATAGCAACATTGTTCTCTCAAATCGACGAAAGGAACGAGGCGCGGCGCGGGCGGGCGGCTGAGTGATTTCCGTAATTTTCTTGCCGCCTGCGCGATTTTTATCGTTTTTCGCGCTTCAATACATTTAGTTTTTAGTGTAAAGATTTTATGTACATAACATTCCACTATGGGGGCTTATTTGTCGGAACCTGTTACTGAAAAAGTGTCTAACGATGAAGCTAACGAGAGATTGGACTGCGCGGCGAGTTCCATGCAGGGATGGCGTGTCAATCAAGAAGTGAGTTCCTAACATAAATTATCGTTTCCTAGGTAAAAATCGAGTGTCTACGACATTACCTAGTCAATAATAAAGATTTTCCTATTGTAAAAATGTTTCGCCGCATGTTAGTGTTTGTTGTAATGAATCGTGATGTTCCGCCAAGCCGTAAAGCATCTATACATAGCGATGTTAGGTTTTCTATTGTGTTACTGTGGACTATGTACACCAAGCAATGCAAATAATTTTATTACCCGCTAGACTCTGCGGTCGAATCAGCATAGCAGTAGTATAAAAGATGATTCTAACCTTAATTCTCCATAATGATGTGAATCGGAGGAATTCTGATGAGGATCTACCTAAAAACTAATTAGGCACCTACCGGCGACAGTATGATAATACTATTGGTTATTGGTCCTGAACATTTTGAATTTATTGTAGTGGCTATCTAATTATTATACTTGCATTATTTTGATTAGAGATTAAAATTAATTAGAGAGATAGAGGTAATTACTGATAGTAGTTATGCCATTAGTTTATTTACAAAAAGGCTCAAGATACTTTTCTAATTATCAACAGTTCATTGACCTCCAGCATAACAGCAGAACAAAGTTGTGGCCGTCATTTCTAAGCTTTTTACTGTCATTTTATGTTCCATGACTGTTGTTGTTACCAAGCTATGCTCAAAACGTGATAGGGCAAAACTAATTTGAATATTCATTGTTCACCATGCGCCCAGACTATTCAAAGAATAAATAAAAATATAAGTCAATGGACAACTCTTACCAAGTTATAATCTTAATCATTTATTTATTAAGAACTAGCGACCCGCCCCGGCTTCGCACGGCTAACTTGTACTTGTATACGGGCTGTTTTCCGCGATTAGACCCTTTTTAATTGGGTCCCTTTTGCGTGAAGATGGAGTAGGCTTACCCAGCACCTACTACCCTCTCAGCTCAGTCGACCATGTCCAGAGGAGAGAACTTGTCAATACTTCTGGAGCCAACTAAGCCGCGGGTTTCATCACGATGTTTTCCTTCACCGTAAGAGCAATGTCAATTAGCGCACATACATTTTTCTTAAGAAAAATACATTGGTGCACGGCCGGCCTGGATTCGAACCCACGACCTTCAGAATGAAAGTCGAGGTATCTACCACTAGGCCAACACCGCTCTTCGCACGGCTAAGTTATGCATGTATTTTACATATAAACCTTCCTCTTGAATCACTCTATTTATTAAAAAAAACCGCATCAAAATCCTTTGCGTAGTTTTAAAGATCTAAGCATACAAAGGGAAATAGCGATGGCGAAAAGTGACTTAATTTTATACTAAGTAGTGATATGGGCATAGGTTGATTTTTAATGTTTTACTTATTTTATTATTTTTGTGTTGTTTAATTTTACATTGAATTTTTGGGTGGTGGGTTTTTTTTTTATTTTGTATTATTTTTCTTATTTTTAGTTTTTTTATTTTATGGAGTAGTGATATAGGTGAAAACATTGGACTTAAAGAAATAAACTTAGTTCAGCCTTTTCGCTGTTTAATAATAATAATGGCACTCCTTTCAATAACAGCTACAAATGAATGAGTGTAACTATCATATTTTGTATCATAGTTTTATAGATGGAATCAGGGAATGTATCTAATTCTAAGGTTAATTTCCTACTTGGTGACGATTCTGTCACTGCTATTAGAACATAACTTATGTTTTAGTACAGTTAAAATGCCAATTAGCTTAACCACACATGACCCAGAGCTCACTCGCACATCTGTAAAAATATAGTATTTACCTATTTTGTTATTTTTTATACTGTATATTGTATTGTATACTTAAAAAAAAACAGAATCAGGTAACCGTACTTCACATCCTTACAGATGTGCAAGTAAGCTCTGAGTCACGTTGGGTTCAGCTAATTGGTATTCTGACTGTACCAACATAAGTCTCTTAATTTAATCATACCAAAAACTATTGTGTAAAGTATTAAGTTTTGTAGTTAGCCAAATAAAGATTTATATCTATTTTAATCTCTTTTCTAGGATGCACACAACACAATCTTAAGTTTTGATGTAAACACATCTCTATTTGCCGTTTACGATGGGCATGGAGGGGCAGAAGTGGCCACTTACTGTTCTCAATATTTACCCGACTACATCAAGAATACCGAGGCTTATAAGAGTGGGGAACTTGTCAAAGCATTGGAGGATGCCTTCTTGGGATTCGATGCTACAATTGCAAGTAAAGAAGTGATGGATGTACTAAAAGAAATGGCTGGTAAGATATTTTTAATCCTTGATATATAAAATACGGCTTCACCAGCGTAAGTACCGATCCCGCGGAAATTTCGAGGTCAAAAGTATCCTATGTCCTTCTCCCTTCCTGAAATTGCCACTATGGCGATCTTCATCTACACATGTCCAGTTGTTTGACCGTGAAAAGAATGGAACAAATAAATAAATTCAGATTTTCTTTCGGATTTATATTATTAGTTAGAATATGGATGTTATTTATATTATTGATGTTGTATTTCGGTCTGTATTTTACAGAATTTATATACCTAGATGTTATTTTCAAGCATCTTCACTACATAGTATAAAACAAAGTCGCTTTCTCTATCCCTATATCCCTATGTATGCTTAAATCTTTAAAACTACGCAACGATTTTGATGCGGTTTTTTTTATAGATAGAGTGATTCAAGAGGAAGGTTTATATATATAATACATGCATAATATAGCCGTGCGAAGCCGGGGCGGGTCGCTAGTAAACCTATAAAATATACGTCTTCCATATACAAGATATATTATGTAAACTAAAAGAGGGTGATAAAATATGACTCCTAGTTTATTATGTTGGTTTATTTATACCTTTCAAGTGTATACATAAAAATATTTATCTATAATAAAGTTACAAAAGGACAAGAAGAAACTTGGAAGAAAATTAAAAAAAAATGAGTCTAGGAACACTTTCTATTTCAGTCTGTCTATTTCTCCATCTGTTACCTATGCAGTTAAAGATCACTGAACGAATTGAAATCTGGTTTTCAATTTCACTATTGGATTTCTTTTATAAACTAAATTATCATTGTGAGGCTGCTTTTATCCCGATTTTCCCACAGGATCGGGAGTATCGCTAGTAAAACCGTTTGTGTACTAATATTATAAAAGAGAAAGTAACCCTGTCTATTACGTTTTCACGCTTAGACCTCTTAACTAATTTTAATAAATTGGGACCTTTATTTGGAGAAGAGTATAGACTGTGCACATTGAGGCGGCACGGTGAGTGATCCGAATGCTGTAATTTTTGTAAAGTTCGAAATTCTATGCACCATGCCACACAGAGGCAGACTGGCTAGTATGTGGCACAGTGTTTCGCTTAACGCTGCTGAACAACGCTTTACGCGGGTGAAGCCGCTGGGCACAGCTAGTGTTCAAATAAACGTGGTTTTCACTAAGTTACTATACTATGCTATAAATTGCAGGTGAAATAAACCCACCTGGACCCAGTGACAATGATGATGAATCTGATGATGATAATGTCAATAATCTGTACCAGGAAGCGCATCTACCATTACAGGTACTCTTACCACTATTTTGACATAAAACTCATTAAAAATAGATAGGAGGTTACTAGCAAAAACTAAATGTAACAGAATTATCATAAACACAATATTTGTCTGAACAGTGTGGAACCGAAACTTAAGATGAGATGTTACAAACTTCACTGCATGTGCATCCCTAATAGAGCCTACGTTTTTTTATTATCTTTATTATTATTTGCCTGTTGCTGATTTGTATCATAAATCTAAAAACTGACAGTATGTATAAAAGTAACTATTTTCCATACTTTAACAAATATAAATTAGTCAAATATACAAGTCAAATACATATTTAGAAATCAATAACAGTGTAGAACTTGTTGTAACTTGATAATGTTGAAATGAGTCCATTATAGTATATATCTTTTTGTGTAGGAGGTCCTTGCCAAATATGAGAACAAGTTGAGCACCCTCCATCGCGCTCGTCTTGGAGACACCACGACACCACTCTCTCCATGCCTCAGAGCTAAGAAAAACACTGATGAACCAGGAGGCTCTGGTATGTACCAATCCATACATTAGCATAAAAGTTTGTTTGTATGTTTGTTACCTCAAAAACTACTCATATGTTTGCAATTAAAATTGCTATAGAGGTTACTGAAGTCCTAGAATAACCCATGGACTTTATATCCAGATGATCCCACAGGATCGGGATCTAAGTGGCTAAACCCATGGGCAAAATGTTTTAGTTGTTTCAGAATAACACAGACTAAAGATCCCGATATTCTTGTGGGATTGGAACTTAATTCTTGAGAAACTGAGAAGTGGAGATACATATTACATACAATATGTGGAATTGATAAGCTTCTTCTTTTTGAAGTTAGTTTAAAATTACGCCAACAGACTCTCAATGACTCTTTTAACAGGTGCTTCAAGTTCTGGTGCTGGATCATCAGGCTTGGGATCAAGCTCTCAATCTCAAGCTGAGTGTGTCAGTGAACCGTCTTCTAGTAAGAACGGAGTCCAAGGAACCTCTGCAGATGAGGACACTGGAGGAGTTTCTTCTACTAACGAAGAGGATAAGGATGTGAATGGAGAGGTAAAATAAACACTGATGTAGAGGAAAATTGATACCAGAGTGTTTATAGGTTTCGTTTGCCCTAAAGGCGTGTTATTTCACCTATGGTTTTCAAAGTCTTAGTTGATATTTACACAATGATTCCTTCAATCAACAACATAGATACAAACCTAAAGGTTCAGGTTGAGGACTCCGATTTCCCTACTTAAGCATCATTCTGCCCTCCATCGACTGCTACACCAGCCAACCCAGCTCCGACCAGAAACGCAGAATCCTCCTGGGGTCCTTGCACGCTTCTTGGAGTGTAGTTGGGTTGCTAAATATGTCAGCCTATAATTATGCAGCAAGGCTCTCGCACTCCAGAATTGCGTGAGCGATGGTCTCTTCGTCAGACAGACACGCTTTGCAGAGAGGGCTGTCTGTTAGATGTTGGTTGCATAATTATTTTTAACAAACCTTGTTATACTTATTTTATAGGTATCAACAAGTGAGCCGAATGAGAACGAAACCTCAGGCATGGAAGTGGACAAATCTTCAACTGTGCCAGACAGTTCCGAAGACAATTGTCACCAACCAGAGCAGAGTGGTGACGCTAAACCTGTCACTGACAACGCTGATCCTTGCAACGGCGAAGTGACTGATTCAAAGCAAGTTGACGGAGAAGAGAGTAATATCACCTCTTCTAATGGATCTGTTACGCCTCTCAAGGGTAAAGCTAAAGGTAAACACTATGGAACTTAACAAACATCTTACAACTGATATGACTGGGTATTAAAATATTGTTCCAAGGGGCTTAGTGAGCGTAATGAAAAATTGTTGGCAAATTTCCTTAGGAATATACTCCTATACTTTCAAATCTTATCTAAATATATAAAAATTAAGCCATATTTCCCTTGGTCACGGCATCACGCGTGAACGGCTGGACCGAATTCGCTAATTCTTTTTTTGTTGTGGCTGTTATTGGCAGGAAAAGGTTCTTAAGAAGAAAATATTTAGAAAGTTGCGCAGCTAGTCCTAAATAGATTGTAGATAACATTCATTTCTTTACAAGCCTCTCAAGTCTCTTATTCAAGTTATGTGTCATTCATTACATTTACTTTTTTGATAGATAAATCATCACCAGTATCAAGTTCTGATAAGCCAGCCCCTGAAAGGCCTAAGAAATCTAAACTCCGTCGTGCAGCGGCAGCAGTTTATGAGTCACTATTGAGACAGGCAGCTGAGGAAGATGATGAAAGTGACTCTAATGACGAGACCTTTGAGGGTGGAGAACTTCATTCCTCGGATGAAGAGAAAGTTAATGGGGTGGACGATTCTTCCAATGATGGTGAGAATGCTGGTTACATTTATCTTTGTATGTAATTTAATTAATTAATTAATACTAGCAGCCCTGGCTTCCATAAACAGAGCATGTACGCCTACGTTTTTAGGATTCTGTACCTGAAAAGGTAAAAAAGGAACCCTTATGGAAAGTGATCTCACTTTCTTGTCCGTCTGTCTGTCTGTTTTGTCATAATAATATTTTAGCCCATTTACACAACATTTAACAAACCTTCGTCATAATTTCACTCTATCCATTAGTGATAACCGTATGAAAATCTGTTTTAAATTAATCAAGTTCAGACAGACGTGGCAGGCAGGACTTCGTAAAAGAAATTGATTAACACTCAAAACTTCAGGGCCCTTAGTGCACATCAAATATATTCCATGAATGTTCCA
This sequence comes from Idaea aversata, assembly GCA_907269075.1. Lineage (NCBI taxonomy): Eukaryota > Metazoa > Arthropoda > Insecta > Lepidoptera > Geometridae > Idaea > Idaea aversata. The sequence goes on from OU026087.1 coordinate 13,177,843, forward strand.
CAATTGGCATCTTAAATCAGAATCTTTCTTGGAAAATAGTTACGTACTGTTTCTTCTCTATATTATATTGTATTTGTTAGGTGAAGCAGAAGAAGAGGATGAGGAAGAAGGTGAACAGGAGTCGAGCGATGAAGAGGAAGAGGACATCAGCATGACTGAAGAGCCTGGCAATGATAGCGGGTGTACTGCAGTTGTTGCACTGCTGAAAGGTAATTATATTAGAATTACTAGCGACCCGCCCGGCTTCGCACGGCTGTATTATGCATGTATTATATCTAAGAACCTTCCTCGTTAATCACTATCTATTAAAAAACCGCATCAAAATCCGTTGCGTAGTTTTAAAGTTCTAAGCATACAAAGGGACATAGGGACGGCGAAAAGTGACTTTATTTTATACTATGTAGTGATAGTGATGTTGCTATTATGCCTAGGTTGACTTGGATGAATATGTTGATTATAATCGAAAATCTTACTTTTGAATTATTCTGTCTATTCTTTGGAAACTGGGCCGAAATCTGTTTAGTGGTTCTCTGAGATTAGTCAAAAATGTATAGTAAATGTGGCGACGACACAGTAATATGGAGCAAGTTTTTTTTGTCATATTGGTTGTAACGGTTATGATTTGTTACTTTTCAGGGAACGAATTATACGTCGCAAACGCAGGCGACTCTCGTTGCATAATATGCAGGGAAGGCAAAGCGATCGACATGTCTATAGATCATAAACCAGAGGATTCGCCGGAACTGGAGCGCATCACAAAAGCTGGCGGTAAAGTGTCCACAGACGGCCGTATTAACGGCGGGCTAAACCTCTCCCGAGCTATTGGAGATCATTCATACAAACAAAACAAAGACCTCGGGCCCAAGGAACAGATGATCACAGCTCTGCCTGACGTAAAAACGTTCACGATAGATCCCACCAAGGACCAATTTATGGTGCTAGCTTGCGATGGAATATGGAACTTTATGTCTAGTCAGGATGTGTGCGATTTTATTTTGCCCAAACTGCAAGAGGGTAGGGAAAGGCTGTCACAGATTTGCGAAGAGGTTAGTATTATGTTTAGACTCCATATTATTATGTTGCTTGTTTGTGTTCAGTGTCTAAAACATGTATTATTTGTGTATAGATGTTCGATCACTGCTTAGCGCCGAGCACTATGGGCGACGGGACCGGTTGCGACAATATGACGGCCATCATCGTCCGCTTCAAAGACGGGCTCATCGGTGACGTCGCACAACACTCCGTATCCCAGGAGGGACCAAAAAAACGCGCAGCTGAAGAGGAACCTAGCGACGATCAACAGGAGACCAAGAGGCAAAAGGTCGATGACCCACTCTCAAGCTCAGTGGTAACATCAAGTGTCTAAACACAAAAGTGTTCAAACCACACTAGTATTGTTAATTATCGTAAAGACTTTGTAATTTGAATTATGATAGGCAGGTCAAAATTGATGTGCATACAACTCTTTGTTTCGATGGATCAGAAATCTCCCTCTCATTTAATTTTATATTTGGAAAAGCTGTTGCCTTATTTTTGGGTATATTGTAGACCCGTGATGTTGTCTCGTATTTGCCAGTGATGTGTTAGGTTAAGAATATGAACACTATACATTCAATAAACGGTAGTTGTTGGTTATATTAGTAGGTTACATAATTACGTAGCAATCGTCAACTCGTGACGTGAAACTAGAGGTTTCGATCAGTGACATTACATTACATAAGCCACGTGAAGCAAAACATTCATTTTATAGTAAAATCAAACGAAACATAAATAATAATTAACATAGATTTATGTGGTATTTTGCTTCTGATTGTGCATTATTATTAGTGTGGTTACAGTCTGATTGCGAAAAATTGTGATAGGCATAAGAAGGTGCAAAGTATACGTATATGTAGAGAAATGAATGCCAACAATAACGGAAATATTAAAGAAACAATACAGTTTATAGTAACTAGGTAATGAGGGAGAGGCGGTGGTTCATTGTGTAATTCAGAACTGATTTGTTGACGATATCTAGTTGTAAGTAAAAGTAAGTTTCAGGACTTTGACATAGTAATTCTTAAACCAATATAGTTAAATAAAATAAATAAATAAATATTGCAGGACATTCCACACATCGCCATCTAGCCCCAAGCTAAGTAACTAGACTTGTGTTATGGGTGCTAGACAACGGATATACTACTTATATACTTTTCTTTTGTAAATATATACTTATAATACATAGAAACAACCAGACCACAGACAAATATCAGTTACAGTTATTGTAGAACATTTTTTTTTTATATGCTGGAGAGGCATTATTATTTTTGAATAATTTTTTTCAAACGAATTGCAAATACTATATTGCTTTACTTATTTTCTTTTTGATTTCGAGAGAAAAACATCCGAATTTTTGTTTGATACTTTCATTTTTTTTGTGATTGGTGCCCTTGGTGTTTGGAATAAAATATAATGTAATTGGCATGTTCCTAAATTAAAATAAATTAGATAAAACAATCTGAATCGAGGGAAAAGTGTATGTATTTCAATTAATTTATCTGTGTTACTCCTTAGTGATAAGTAGTTATATTTTTATAATCAATCACTGGTATTAAAAAAATCATCGTGGAAATTGATTTACCGACTTGACATAAAATAGTAATACATTGACATTGTAAAATCTGAGAATCAATACTTAATCGGGCAGACAACCCCATTTACTTTAATAGGAACGATGTTCTTATTTCATGTGTGTTTCATTGAAAATTACATTTTTACAGACTGAACTCGAGTTTTTTTTGTTAACGTAATTGCGTTAGGTATTCAATGGTTTCCATTTGAGTAGCTTCCAGTATTTGTAAGGCGTCGTATTCACTGTCCAGTTGTTCTAGAATCATTGTTTTGTCATTTATCTCTGCCTGTAAAAGAAAACGGAAATTAAAAACTTATGGACAAGAGAGAGATCTTATAAGGGTTCCTTTTTTACCTTTTGAGGTACGGATCCCTAAAACGACTCAAAAGCCTTTTGCCTGTCATTCATATTGTCATTGCATGTAAAATTGTTTGTTGAAATGTTTTTCTTACATTTCGATTTTTAAGATTTTTTATATTTTATCAACCTTTACTGTTCCGAGAGTAGTCTTTAGCTGAGTTTACATCCTTGAAACCCCTGCCTGCCTAGCATGAAGACCAAAACACGATACGATAAAGCGATATCACGCGATATAACTACATCAACTCCAAGGGCGGATCCAGCATTGGCGCCAGGGGGGGGTCACATATAGTTGTGGTCAAGTCAAGAACTTATAATTTAGTTTTGATAGCAATAGATAACAGTAAAAAGTAGGTATTTATTAATGTACGTACGTACTGTACTTAAAAATATTTATTCTTTATTGTACATTTGAAGAACTTAACACATTATAATAACTTGTACATACAAGGTGTCCGGTAATGAATGGCCAAGCGGGAACCATCGGATAGAGGACACTGTGCTGGATCAGAAAAAACAAAAGTTATGTTCTATGAAAGTCTCTCGGTTTCCGAGATATCCGTCATTTAAAAAAAAAAATCACTCCGTTCTTTATGTTTTTTTATGCCAAAACTGCAAATGAATCAATTATCCCAATCTGTTTTTGGGATAGTATTTCAGGATAAATGTGCTATCAAAAATGCAAACAATATTTTTTATGACACATTGAAAGTTTTTTTTAAAACTAAGATTTAACTCAAACTTTATGGTTTTTTAATTTCTTAACCTAAACTTTAACCAATCCTGGTGTAAAAAAAATGTATGGTCACCCTACTGCCAAATGAAAAAAACTTGCCTATTTCATTGAGATTCTGAAAAGGTATAATATGTGGTACTACCAGTATTTAATACCAAATTAATTTCTAATAAAATGAGCAAGAGCATGCTTTTTGTGAAGTAAAAGTAGTAGGTACCAAATTTACTTTATTGTACTTAAAATATACAAGTAGTTCTGAAATTCCCCGAATTTACTATGAAAAAAAGGAAGAAAGACAGCTGTGGCCGACTTGAATAGGAATTAATTTTGTATTGAATGCTGGCAATACCACATATTATACCATTTCAGAATCTTAGTGAAATAGTCAACTTTTTTTTTATTTAGCACTTTATGATTTTTTAATTTTTTAACCTGAACTTTAAGCTTTCCCGGTGTAAAAAAAATGTACCCTGGTGCCAAATTTAAAAAAACGTTGCCTATTTCATTGAGATTCTAAAATGGTATAATACGACCGTGATATTGCCAGCATTTAATACCTAATGGTTCCAAATTAAAAATAATTTTTCAATTTGGAACCAGGGTGACTATAAATTTTTTTACACCGGGAAAAGTTAAAATTCAGGTTAAAAAATTAAAAAATCATGAAGTTAAAGTTCAGTCTTAGTTTAAAAAAAAACTTATGTGTCATAAAAAATATTGTTTTTATCCTGGAATATTATCCAAAAAAGAGATTTGAATAATTCCTTCATTTGCAACTTTGGCATCAAAAAACATAGAGAAAGAAGTGAATTTTATTTTAAATGGCGGATATCTCGGAAACCGGAAGACTTTCATGGAACATAACTTTCATTTTTCTGAACCGGCACAGTGTCCTCTATCCGTAGGTGCCCGCTTATCCATTAATTACCGGACACCCTGTATATTGCCATCTCGTTGAAGTTAAGTCGTTCCGATACCGATTGAGGTTAGGTCTAGACGTTATATGGCGCGGTAAAATTCAAATTTTCGATGCGTTCCTTCCCAAATGTTGGCCATCATACAAAGTTATTATATTAAATTAAGTAAGTAATTAAATATTGAAGGTATGTAGTTACATAAAATCTGTATGGTGACAAAATATAATCATTATGTTCAATTAGTGGTCCACCTAAGTCCTGGAACCAGCTCAGGGGGGGGTCATGACCCCCATGACCCCCCCCCTGGATCCGCCCTTGATCAACTCTCAAAATATGATACATAAAGCCGCTATGTTGAATTTTTATTATAAATTGCGATAAAAATTATGATAGATAAATTGAGAGTTGATGTAGTTATATCGCTTTATCGTATCGTGTTTTGGCCTTCATGCTAGGCTAGCTGGGCTAAGGATACTGATTTCGTAGCACCATGGTGGGAGTACCATGGTGCTACGAAATCAGTATCCTTAGCCCAGCTACGAAAACTATGTTAACTTTTTTATACATCCAAGTTTGAAGGTTAAATTTAAAAGATAAAATTGCGTCCTCTGACAAATGCACAGAAGAAAAATATCATAGCCGTATGTAGATACAGTACGTATCAGTTGGTTTCTTCACTGCCGATCGCTAGCCCAAAAAATTTAACATTTCAATGGATTTTATGAGATATTGCAGTTCAATGACATTTTACTTTGAGAGAAATACTTAAACATAGGTAAGTACCTACCTACTCCCTTTTTAAACTCAGCATTTAAACTTAATTGGAGCGGAGCGAATCAGGGAAGATTCATCTCTCTAAACTAAACGTACGATGACTTCCACGACGTCTGTGGCGTAGCGGACGTATACACGCATGCGACGCAAAAGGTTGTAGGTTCGATTCCCACCTCAAACAACAAAAGCCGTTAACTGGCTACCATAACGTCCATAACACATGCTTAGTTGCTTAGGTTGGGGCTAGATGACGCTGTGTAAAGTCTCATAATATTATTTAATTGAAAATATACCTGCAACTTTGCTTGTTCAGATTCCCTTTCCTTGGCTATAGATTTTAGGACATTCATAGATCCTATGGCAGCCATTTTCTGTTTCTCCACATTATCTCCTAGTTCTTTTAGTAACTCTAGCAATGAGTTAATTATTTTACCAAAATCTTGAACTTCTGTAAAACAGTAGATATTTGTAGGGTAGGTACCTACCTACTTACCTAATGTACGATTTAATAATATTGAAATGTAGGATAGAAAATTTTACTTGTGTCGTATTCCTTGCAGGTGTCTTTGAGATCATCAGTTTCTTTCAAAACATTATTTTCCAGCACCCGAATTTTATTAATATCATCGTAATAGAGATGTACTTTCTGTAGTTCTTCAGCCATTGTAATTCCTGGAAGAACACTTTTGTGAGCGCACTGTAGAAATAATTTAGGAACCTTGGTAGCCATAGCAACCAAACAAATGTAAACAGATAAACATTCCCTACTTGCAGTTTATTTTATCATTGGGTAGACACTTACACTGTTCGCAAATTATATATGTAGGTACTTAGTTATAAAATTTCTTACGAATTACTATATTATAATAAATGATGACTACGTTTCTCTGTTTTCGGTAATAGATAAATTTAATAGTTCCCGCCACCCACACGCCATTTTATTTATAGTTTTTTTTTTCTTTATTGCTAATAAAAAGGACAGCCTAACAGACATTCAGCCAATTTGAATTGGTGGCAGTCGAAGGGTCGCAGGTCTGTGGAAGTCGCACTGTGTATGGCAGCTTTAACTGTTAATTAGAAAAAACGTCAAAGTCATGACCAGATGACAGTAACAGTTTAAGGACATTTTCCGCAGCAAAAATAGGTTCTATTGCAAGAGAAATAAGATCTAATTTCACAAATCACATTTTACAGTTTATTTTCGTGTTTTGTAAACTGAAAATTATAAAATTGTTGTTATTTTTGAGGTGGTGATTTCATTGTTCGCCAAACTTTTCTAATAAATAAACTTAGTTTTTGTCAAACTGTGATCTAGGAGGCTGGATGCATTGACTCCTGATGTTTCTGACTTCAATAAAAAATGGAAGGGCTAACACAAAATGAAAAGATAATCTGGGCTTGCTGGAGAGAGAAATCCGCCCGAGATGTCGTAAGGGAGGCTGCAGCTAAAGGTACCCATATAAATATGGCTATAAAATACCTGATGGAGAAAAATGGATGGAATGAAATGACAACCAGGGATTGGTTTATGGCTGAGGTAAGCGAACTTTGTATTTTAAACATAGGTACATACTTTTCTTTGTAAACACAGATGGATAATTTTCTTATTTAAAGGGGCAGATACTTAGCCACCTAACTACATACCAATTAGAATTTTACTTACAGCTTTGTCTCTTGTTGGTAGCACTGAGGTTAATTTGAGCTACCTACCACTATGTGTACATAATTAGATACTTAGATTATGTATAATCTAAGCCATAAAAAACTGGTTTTCTATTTTAACCAACTCGGAGGAGATTCTCAAGCTATCGTATATAATTTTTTTATGTTCACCGATTACTTGAAGATGGCACAACCGATGGATATGATTCTTTTTGTGTTGAGAGGATACCTCAGGGGTGGACCTCAAGCATGCTGTGAATTGTTCAGTTTTTATTGTCTGTACCAGGCCTACCAGCTGTGATCGTCTATTTACCTAATTGGGTGTCTAAGGCCCGTATTAATAGATCGCTCTCAATATCGATCTTGAGTGCGTATCAATCGAGTGAGTCTTGAGATGGGGTCACTATCTTAAGTTAGGCGTTAATTAATAGATAAAACTCAAGTTTTAACCAGGCTGATATCGCTCTTGAGATTTGAGACTGATCTTGAATGACAGTAACGCTTTGTTCTTGCCTTGAATGATATGTTCTTACCCTATGGTAGGTAGTGTCGTCATATTTTGCTGTCAACTTGTTTTTAATGTGAAAACATTTAAAAAAATGTAAGATTTGTATGACCCGCAATCAGACTTGAGTTCACGAAACTACATCTTGAGACATATCTTGAGAGCTGAGTTTGATTTATTAATATGATATGACTCAAGTGATACGTCGCTCTTTAATCGCGTCTTAAGATAGGTTTATTAATCAGCGCAACAACTCAAGAGCAAACTCAAGATTGAAATTGATATTGAGTTCGGTTTATTAATACGGACCTAAGTATTTTGCTTTACAAGTATAGATCTTACAAGGTTGGAGGGTGCAGGCTATGCAATATTTAAATCATTTATTCTTTTAAAACCAATAAAATTTTAATTGCAGCACAGAGTATGCTGCCCTTAATACAACAATATACAAACATTTTTTTACTTTTTAGGTAAAAGCATGGACAGTACAATTACTTCTTCGTAAACAAATATTCAAAGTTCTTCATGTTCTGAACAAGGTTAAAATAAACCCCGAAGACCACTTAATGACATTAGCTCAGGAATCACCTCAAATAGAATACCGAAACTTCATCGTTACCAATTTAGAAAACATGGTCAAAGACATGAACCCCGATAACATTGAGAAGTACCAAAATTTCAAAAGACATTGGAATTTACTGAGGTTTTTGGAAAAGTCTTTCGAAATTGATGGTGTATTTAAACAGAATAAGGCATTTGGGATGGGGAAAAGTAGAATTATAGTGAATGAGAGTGAAATTAAAGCCCTAACTATTGATAGGATTCAAAAATATCCAGAGGAATGGAAGAGCAAAATAGCTACCACATTGTTTTTTAACTTCTTTGGTAAGTTTAACATAAAAATCGCCTTATTATTATTTATTTATTTTTAGCCTATTCGGTCTCACTGCAGGGCAAAGGCCTCCCCCCCCCCCTCTTTCTACTGTTCTCTGCCTAGTGCCAGCTTGGTCTTGTCCCTAAGGTGAGATTCCAACTCTTCTCGCCATCTCCTGGGCCTGCCACTGGAGCGCCTGATGTTCCATGGTGGTTTTTGCCCACATCTGGGCGTTTTGCATCACAATTAACTTTGCATCAAAATCAACTCAGCAACATTTTAGTAAAACTTCTTCTAGCCAGTTGCATTTAATTAAAAATAAATTAGAAAACATGTTATTATAGATATTTAATTTACTAATTATTGTATTATTTCATAGACCCAATGTTATTTATGTAAATATTGTTTTGCTACAGACATAACCAGATATTACACAGGACTGATAACGGTTGCTATTTGTAGTTAGCCCACTTTCACTGTTTATTATATCTACTGATTTATTAAATTAAATGAACTAAATAAAACAAGATTACTTAGCCAAAGTTTAACTTGTTAAGTATTAAAGGTAAATTTATTTGTAAATCTTAAAATTTCTTTTTACAGAGTTTTCACTGTTAGATTTCTCATCACCCCAAGAAACATGGAATTATTTACTTGAACAGAATAAAGCTATGATATTAGTTCGTTGGATTAATGTTCAAACTTCAGAAGTAGTACGTGATATGAATGCAAGATACAATTTCTTCAACAATGAAAACTTTGTAAAGAAAATATTGAATGTTGACACTATAGGGTTTGGGATAGAAATCTTGACAAACTTAGATGCGGTATTTCGTAAATGGCCTATTACTGACGAAATGATCGCCAGCATAGAAAACAGTAACTGCTTTCCTTACACAAAAATGTGTATCTATGACACTTTATGTTCTTATGGAATTGTAAATGCAGATGAAAAAAATAATTTACACCAAATAATTTCAAGACTTGCACGGACCCAGAATTTAAAACTAGTTGATGATATTTTTACTGAATCATGTGCCACTGTTACTAAAGAGCATTTCTACATAGAGTTAGCTAAATATTGCGTGAAAAATCAACTCTATAAAGTGTTGACGAATTGCGTTGAGAACAATGTTGTGGACGCAGATTTAACCAACGTTGATAAAGATGTAAGAGACTGTATTGAACTGTGGTTGCTTTTTAAAAGTATAGAACAAACTTCAGACAGACAAAGTCACGTCCTACCCGTTTATAAAACTTGTGAGCAAATAGCTAAAAATAATATTGATGATTATGTATCTTCTAATCCGCATTTAGTCCTCGGCATGATTTTGCTGGAAGACAGCGCGAACCTTTTTGATATATTTTCGCAAGAAGACTATTTACAATTCAAAGACTTCAAACTCCACAACAACATGTTCAAAGACAAACTTCCACATCTGTACAATGTATTCAAAAAGCATTCTGACGTAAATGAAATGTATGAAGCGAAGGACGTAAATGTTTACCAGCTAATAGCTGGATACCGAGGATTAGATGTATCGAAAATATTCGAATTTCAACTTGTTAACCAAAATACAAACAGCTTTTATTACGACAAACCTGATAGACGTAGTTTGGGCAGTCTATTGTCTAATGATGTAGACGTTAAAGCGGCTAGCATTAAGGCATTGACTCAAAAAACAATGGAAATGCCTGATTTCGCCAATGAGAAGCTAATGAAGAGATATGGATATGTAGCCAGACTGAATCATGTGTACTACCTAAAACAATACAGACCTTGTAACGCAAGTCAAGCGTTTGTATCTCAGCAATACCAGACATACAATCGACTTCAAGATAAAAGCATAAAGAGTGCTTGTTGCGAAGCTCACGCTTTAGCCTTGCAAAATTGGTCAGATCCTGCGATGACTGCATGTGCCGTGTCCTTTGTGGCAATGATAGGATGCAATCCAATGAGATGCAGGGTTCACATGTCTGCTGCAAAGATGATTAAAGACTATCTGATAAATGACAAAGGACTTTCAGAAGACAAAGCTTTTAAAGTTGTAAATGATTATATGTCTAAATTAATTCAAAGTGACGATGCTACTGCCAAAGAAATCTTGTTACGTTTAGAAGAAATTACGCTGTATAAGCTTAACAAAAACCAAGAGTCAGATGGCAAAGTAGATATGTCTTTAGTACTATATGAGTCTCAGATAATGGTTAAATTTGCGCTGTTGCACAGCTTACCACTGCCCGAAATGCAGCTCAAGGAGTTCGTGAAATCTAACTCTTGGTTTAACTTTTTGATCTTCGGCGATGTCTTCCGTTATCCATTAGCGCAAATGCTCCAACTGTCTCAGGACTTCGAGAAAAAGTCTTATGCGGAACATTTGAAACACATCATGTTGAACAGAAACACTGAAGACGGTACAGAGAAAGAGTTCATGAGGTCAAATTCTAATAATGGTCAAAGGAGACTTTCGAGATTGAATTCTGTTGATGTTGTGAGTTTATTTCGAATACTTTCTCTGATATTCCTTTCAGCAGTCATCAATTTGATGATGTTCTTTCCTTCTAGAGTCCAACTCAAAGTGCCGTATTTGAGTATCCATCAAGCATTTACATGGGTCGAGAGTTATGGGAAGTCGCAGCTGCTTGTCATGGACCTGAGGACCCGCCAGCTGCTCTGTTGCGGGCTGCAGACCTCTGCAGAGAGCCTTTGTTAGTGCTTATTGCTAGTTGCTATGAGGTAAGTCTTAAAGGTAAAATTGACTTTTCGTACTTGCAGGAGCAATGAAGCAAATTTAACTCTAGTACTTTACAATTTTGTTATGATTATTTTAGCCCAACGCTGTCGATATCCTCTGGGCACAATGGATACTCTGCTCTCTTGGCTCCAGTCCTCGCATCCAGACTGCTGTTCAGTCTGTCATATCTCAACAACACATGCAAGACGAACAATTCCAGAAAGTCGCAGAGATTTGCTTACGTGAGGGTTATATTATGACTTTGCATGAAGCAATGCAAATTTTTATGCCGGTGAGTATTTTAACATGTAAACTCCTAAATTCCTCGTACTTTTTGTGCAACGTGAAATACCATATAAATATTTATTGACGTTTGTCTTGCAGGAAAGTCCCTTAGGTCATTTCACACATTTCCTAGTCAGATGTATCCGCAAGTTCATCTTCAACGCTGAAACGCTTAAACTTCTCACTAGTTTCCTCAATCAATGCCAAAGGAAGTACAGCGTGGAAACCAGTGCAATAAATTGGCAATTGTCAAAGGAATCTATGCAGAAAGTGGCAGTTTCGTTGGCCAGGATTGCTCTGACTTATAATTTTGACAGCGCCTTTCAGCAGCGAGAGTTTTTGAGGTGTCTGGCTGATGCACAGTTCGAAAAGAATGTGATAGGTAAGTACACTTATTTTTGTACAGTTTGTGGCTTATCAACCTTCTTCGAATGGTGCATATGATTCATTATGTTGAGATAATTAATTTTTATTTTCAGTTCCATCACCAAATTTCACAATCATCTACCAAATACTCCGTATATCAATGGAAACATCCTTAGTAGTGAGCGTTTCGAAAATGTTAGAGGACGACGCCCAGGAATACATAACACAATGTGTTGATATGTACACCGCCAATAGAAACTATGACGTGGCTTTGAAGATTGCCAAATTAGCCGGTGTACCCGTTAACGATATACTAATCGCAGAATGGACGAACAAATACGAGGTACTTCTTACCAAAGAAGATCTTCTCGACAATAAAGGGATAACTTACTTTATTGCTCAATGCAGCGAAGCATTTAAACAAGCAGCTGTCACTTTCAAAGATGCAACAGAATTTTTAATAAGTTACGCTGCGAATATCAATGATACTGTACAGAGATTTTACGCGTGTAGGATTATTATGAGCTGGTTCGAAGCGCAGTTACAGTATGGGAAAAGACGTGAAGAAATCGAACATTCAATGTGGAGCGCGTATTTTGAAAGTCAAGGCAGTGGGGTGTTTTTGAACAGCTACGATAGCACGTTGCATTTTATCCTAAACTTACAGAAAGACGCAAATGTGTCCCGAAAGATAGGTCTTGCTAGCGCTGAGAAGCCGTTCACAGCATCATTATCAGATATTGAGGTAGAAGCAGATGTGGGGAGCATTGAAAACGTTGTTTTATTGGAGGAACCTGAGGAAATCGATTGCTGGCGCCGTATAATGTCTCAACTACTTGAACTGAAACTAATAGTCGAAGCGTTCCGGCTATCTGGGTTGTTTAATTACCCTCAAGAGTTTAGATACAGACCGCCCCCTTGTCCGGTTCAAGTGTTAAGAACTTGTTTGAAACTTGCTGAAGGTGGATGTTCCCCTTATGAGCTGCCTCAAGAACTTAGACTTATTATATCATCACCGTTGCTGCAGAATAAGTTATCTCGTGAGTTAATGTTAATTTCTCTTTTTTAGAGTTCTGTACTGTTCTTAAACTAAGACTCCACTGTCTTTTTGTCTATCTGTCACCAGGCTGTATCTCTTGAACCGTGATAGCTAGAGAGTTGAAATTTTCACAGATTACTTATGTATTTCTGTTGCCACTATTTTATAAAATTACGAAACCAGAAATAAATTAAGTGGGGCTACCAGGGTACGGAACCCTCCGTGCGCGAGTCGGACTCGCACTTGGCCGGTTTAAAAAAAAAAATTTGTGTTTCTGTCTTAGTCTCAGGAATATCAGACGCTAGTTTCGAAGAGTTGGTAGTAATAGAAGAGAAACAAGAGAATGTACCAGATAGTTCACATCTCGCTGTTCGTGAAGAAGCAGATAGGTTGTCAGCTTTGGACGCTTTAGCTGCACGTAGCGGCCTTACTATTGCTAAACAGGTAAATATGCGGTGACTAGCTAATCCGAACGATCTAAAAGATAAATAAAAATATGTCTGTTAAAGGAATAGAGAATGATGGCAAGGCAATACTTAAGCATATCACTACATAGTAGAAAACAAAGTCGCTTTCTCTGTCCCTATGTCCCTATATCCCTATGTATGCTTAAATCTTTAAAACTACTCAACGGATTTTGATGCGGTTTTTTTTAATAGATAGAGTGATTCAAGAGGAACGTTAATATGTATAATACATGCATAATATAACCGTGCGAAGCCGGGGCGGGTCGCTGGTACACAAATAAAATAAAATTTTCTCAAATTCCTTTTTTCTAGATTACAATTAAATTGATAGTATTTTGTGTACTGAATGTGGAAAAAATCTCTCACTCATTGAAATTGATATAATCGAGTTCCGTGTACGGGTACCTACTGTAAGACATATCCATATGATTGTTTCGTTATATCAAGTTTAGGTACCTATGTTTTTCCATTTTCTTCATCAGCATCTGACGCCATTACACTTATAGGAACTTTAAGAACTTAACGTCCTTGCAAAGAAGTAATTAGTTTTGTCATTATTCTTTACAAATACTTTGACTTTAATTTGAATCCTGTTTTACTTATAAGGGTCCTTTTTTGACTTTTTGAGGTGCGGAACCCTAAAAATGAACTTCTGTGCAAAATTATTATACTTAAATGTCTTAAGAACGGTATCTTTTTTTTAACTGACTTCAAAAAAGGAGGAGGTTCTCAATCCGTCTGTATGTTGTTTTTTTAGATCGCCAGCTATTTCCGCATAGCTCTACAAATAGGTTGGGACTACACCAGCGTAAGGACCTACCAGAGTAGACCTTTAGATTTCATTTATTTAGTGAGCGGCCGAGGACGCATGTCGCTTGCTAATCTGGTGTTCAAGACTTTTAATATTCCGACTAGAGAAGTAAGTGCGACCGATGGAAATAATTACATTATTATATACTTTGATAGTTAAATGATAACTAATTCGTTGATCATTTTAGTTTTTATTGTAATTCATATTAGTTAAGTATGTAGTTTTGATGTTAGTTCATCTTCTAATCTTAATATATATAAATCTCGTGTCACAACGTTTGTCCTCAATGGACTCCTAAACCACTTAACCGATTATAATAAAATTCGCACACCATGTGCAGTTCGATCCAACTTGAGAGATAGGATAGCTTACATCCCGATATTCCCACGGGATCGGGAGTTACGCGGGTGAAACCGCGTAGGGCAGCTAGTTCTCTTATAAATATAGGCTTTAAGTTAAATGATAATAAATATTGCAGGATATTTTTGCACATCGCTTTCTAGCCCCCAGCTAAGCAACCAGGCCTTATGGTGGCCAGACAATGGATAAAATATTTGTACTTATTCTTTGCTTTTTTAAATATATACATACATACAGAAACAACCAGACTAGAAACAAATATGTCTTCATAAATATTTGTTTAAGGCGGGAATCGAACCCCCACTTCTGTTTCGCAAGAGGGTGTTCGAGGAGCAGCTAGAGTGCGTTTCATCAAATAGTTCCTTTGCCGTTATATTCGCAGCAATGCAAATAAGTCTTGCCTTAATACCTTGAATGTCCTACTTTAAATTCAAGGAGATAGGGGTGCCAACATAACTGCATAAGTACTATTTGATGAAACGCACTCTAAAGGCCTATCCGCACAGCTCAGTGGCGACACAGTGACGGCACAGTGACGACAGTTCCGTACCGTACCGTGCCGTGAAGGCCTATCCGCACAGCCGCCCAATTGCCGTATTCTTATGCAGCGCGTCTTGACTGCGTTTGCGTCATAACCATAGATTTCGTATTGCTAAGACGCACTCGTCACGCACACGTTACGACGTTTAGGTTTGCGTAACGTGTGCGTGACGAGTGCGTAACGTGTGCGTGACGAGTGCGTCTTAGCAATACGAAATCTATGGTTATGACGCAAACGCAGTCAAGACGCGCTGCATAAGAATACGGCAATTGGGCGGCTGCTCAGTGACGACACAGTGACGCCACAGTGATTTTTAGTACTCTATCGCAAGGGTTACCATAACTTTTATGCGCGAGTCCAACTCGCACTTGGCCGGTTTTTTAAATTATATTATGTAAAAAAACGAGAGCGAGCAAAGATAACGATCGCAACATTTCCGATATTTTGACTGCGGTTATAAGGAAAATGAATGTACCGAGGGGTCGATCGTCAAAAAAAAACGTGATAAATGCCCGTATTTAACGGGCATTTATCACGTTTATGTAACACACGGACCAATTCAATAAACTTTTCGTCGGCCATCTTGGAACACTGCGACCGTGTCAGGCAAAATATTGTCCGCTACAAATTCACGCCGGATCACGGCGAGCGTCGGAGCAACGTCGGAGCAGCACTGATAGCACTGAACATGACTGTCACTGACCAGTACGGATAGTCTAGTACAAAAAGTATGAAACAATATCATTTTTCACTGACACTGATGGAAAATCACGGTACGTCACTGTGTCGGCACTGCGTCGTCACTGAGCTGTGCGGATAGGCCTTAAAGTAGCAGCTACTACAAATACATGTTATGTAAGACTATTGTCCACTTTCCAGATAGCAGAATACCTCTGCCACGAAATGGTGACAGCAATAATATCACCACATCTCATAGCGACATCTACGTTCCGGCAGAAGGAACATTTCCAATACACACTCTGGGGCTACGCATTGAATTCTGACCTCGAAATGTTCATGAACATGCGACCTGAAGCATGCAGTCCGATCGGGCGGCTTATCCTGGAACATTTGATGGCATTCCAGAAGATTTACAAGGCGACAGGAACAAAGCTTCCTAATAATGAACTTGATGATAGCTGTTTAGATGTTGAAACGTTGATAGATGAAGAATATCAGAATGTTGAAACTTCTGAATTGGAATCTATTTTGACTGAAGGTAATAAAGAATGATGGCATTAATTTATTTGACATTTATCAAATTCTTATTTAATTTTATTGCATGATTTTTATATCGAGACTCATTTAATTTTTATATAAATTCTTTCTTTTGACATCTTCATATGCCAATAGGGCGAAACATGGCTGTAACTACTTAATCAAAATCAACACCACTATTGTACCCATGTTTTATAAAATATATGAATATGAAAAAAAAATACTTGAGCTTAGACCAAATAGAAAAAAAAATCTTAAGTTTATCTAGATTACAATGAAATTGATAGTTCGATGTTTCTTTATCTAGATGTGGAAAAGATATAAGCATTTAAAGTCATTTAAATTTTCTTCATCAACATCTGATGCCATTACACATATAGGAATTTCAAGAACCTAACCTACTTGCAAAAAAGTAATTTTTATTTAAAGTTTTGCTATTGTTTTTGGTGGCAAAAAGTTTTGATTCCTTCTCGGTTCTGAAAAGGTTATGGGATTAAACTGTAGTTACACCCGTATTCACAAGCAACCCTATGAGATTGCATAGTGCGCGCGAACGCATAGAGCCGCAAATAAGACGCTAATTGGCTAGAGAGAGAGCAGCACAAAATTGACCAATATTAGGGTAGCATTTAGCGCTGTGCGTTCACTTATTTAAGGGCAACTTAAGTACTGTTTTTGGATACGGGTGTTTATACCCTCTTTAAATTGCCACAGCTCTTTTAAGCCTCTGATAGTTTCTTTTTAGAACTTAAGCGGATCATCATAACTTTAAAAACGAGACACTTTAAGAGACTCTTTAAAATTAAAGATGGCGATTATAAGTGGACGTCGGACACTTTCAAATCATTTTAGGGTTCCGTACCCAAAGGGTAAAATCGGGACCCTATTACTAAGACTTCGCTGTCCGTTCGTCTGTATGTCACCAGGCTGTATCTCATGAACCATAATAGCTAGAGAGTTGAAATTTTCAGATGATGTTTTTCTGTTGCCGCTAAAAACAGAAAAAAGTAAATATTTTTTGAGTATGTTTGTTGAGATTTAGGTTATTTTTATGTTTACGATTTTTTTAGCCAATATTTTTTTAAGTTTTGATGAAAGCTAATTTTTTTTCAAAGGAACAATACTTTCCGCTGAAAGTGAATCAGTGTATTCAGTATCAACAGTGTGCGCAGCAAGTAGTAAACTATCGAAGGATTGCAGAAGGAATCTATTCGATGTTGTCACTAGAAGCAATGTTCACATCAGGAGCGAAATCAAGTCTAATATCAGAAAGATAACTAAAGGTGCTCAATTGTCTACTAAACAGGTGGGTATTTAAGCTGGGAACACATTATCCGCGTCCGACAGCCGCGACTTAACTGTATGATAAATGTATGAACTGTACACGCTATCGGACGTAAGTCGCGGACGTGACCTTGGGCCGCCCTTGAGCGTTCTGACGTCTTATAGCGATCAGCCCCCTTAGAAAAGATTGCTTTCTATTAGCGATATCGCCAATCGACAGACATTTTTAGTTTTTTTTGTATGAACTAGACATAAGCCAACAAAAAGCCATGTAGTCTTGCGTAAGAGAAAAAAAGATAGTAGATCAGTTTCATCTTATGGCAATTTTATACAATGCTTTATGTCAATTTCATACAATTCATTCTATCGATTGGCGATATCGCTATCTAAGGGGGCTGGGCCGCTGGATGCCAAACGACCGTACACACGCTTATCAGTCGCGGCTGTCGGACGCGTCTGATAATGTGTTTCCAGCTTAAATAATGATCCTAATCCTATCTTCTAATTAATATTATAAATCGGAAGGTTTGTTTATAAATTTGTTTGTTTCTTCCCTCTTCACTGTCAAACGACTGGACCGATTTGGATGAAAATCCGCATAGTGATAGTTTAGGAGAAGGACGTAGGATACTTTTGATTCCGAAATTCCGGCGGGATCGGGAAACTGCGGGGCGAAGCTATACGGATTAAAACAAAGTGTTTAGTCACTATTGATACACTGTAGAAAATTGTCTATGATATCAGTGGTTTACAAATTAAAAAGACAATAAAAACTTGTCTTTATACCCCTGGAAATAATATTTATCTATGAACGTCCACTTTAAACCCATAGTTAAAAGTTGGGCAAAGTCTTTATGCTTCTATCAGATGTCTGTAAATATATTTTTACTGGTTAATATTTCTGAATAATAACTGAATAAAAATATATTTCAGGTAAACATAATATCGATAGAGCTACTAGTAACATCGCACGAGTGGTTTTCGTGCGCGTGCGACACGGAGGGCGTGGCCACCGCGCTGCGTTCTGCGCAGGCGCTCTCCTCGAGGCTTCTAGCCGCGAGATCTTGGCGGTTAATGGTGCGGCTACTCACGGGGCTCGCTAGGTATACGGAGTGCGCATACATTTTTCAGGCAAGTATCGTTTGGTAATAATTAGCTATTTATTTATTTTTTTTATTTATTAAAAAGGACATATACAATTTCTTACAATTAATTAGTTAAACAAATGCCAGGAAACCTAACTAGGTTTGTCTTGGCATCTAGGTACAATCGACGCTACACCATTATACATATATAAGTTACAAGAGAATTCATAAGCGCTCGAAATAACGTTTAAATTAATACATTAAAAATATTATGAGAAGGAAAAATGCATACGAATATCATAGTAGAATATATAACCACCCAACAAATAAACGAATCAGATGCTTATTGAAGATTTAGCTACAAAACAGAGACGTCGATTGGGGTAACTATTTCAGGGTGGGAAATTTTCAAGGCTTCTAATTAGCCTGAGTTCTGATAGGACTCGCTTGCCAAACCTATGGAATTTTGATTGGGTACCTAATGTAAAGAATTTTATTATTATTAAACCGACAGAACTCTTTCACCTTAAAATCTTAATTTTTATGGTTCTGATCCCAAAGGATAAAAACAGACCAGTTTACTAAGACTCCACTGTCTGTCCGACTCCAAGACATAATGGTAAAACCAAAAAAAATGTTGGAAGGAATTACGTTGTCCCATTACCCATACAAACTTTGCCTCCCTTTTTCAGCCCCTAAGGGATAGAATTTCGGAAAAGCCTTATCGGATTTCAGGTCTCTACGATCAGCGGCTTAGGTTGTGCGTTGATCCGTCAGTCAGTCAGTTATTCAGGAATTTTATATGTATTGATTTCATAACTCTTTGCCTACCTATTTTCATAGATTGTAATTGATTTTTTTAGGCATTACGAGATAACCATCAATTTGAATTTCTCCTCGGTCAATTCGACTACATGCTCGGTCAACAGCCCGAAAAAATTGCCGAATTCAAACAAGGATTACTTGATTTCCTTAAAATACATTGTCCCGGCGACACGGACACTTATATCATGGTCGCCCTACATTTCAATATGTACGCTGAAGCGGCTAATGTAAAGAAAAAGCAAGCGGTTAATTTGATTGAGGACCTTGAGAAAATGGCTGCTGATTCCGCTAGGGTAAGCATAATACTACTTCGGATTTTAGACATAATGAAAAGGTACGTGTATAACTATTATTTCGACGCCGTTGACACGAAGAAAATTATTGAAGTATATAGAATACTAAGAAAACCGAGTTGACTAAAGCCTGTACTACACTACTCGTGAAGTTGATCGAAGTAACCCAAATTCGATAGTGTAGTGAAATACTTCGGTTCACTTCGGGGTACTTCGGGCAACATCGCCTCGCCTCGGTTGACTTCCGTTCGTTGTCGGTATTTGTGCACTAGTCAAAGGACGCAAGGTGATGCGGAGTTCGGACACGACTCGGTCAACCTCGCTCGTCGAGTACTTCGTCGAAGTAACTTCACGAGTAGTTTAGCGGAGGCTTTAGTATATTTAGTGAATACATTGTTCTATTTTTTTTGTTAACATACTACAAGTTTTGCTCAGTTTGGGCTAGATGGCGTTGTATAAATATCTTATAATATTTATTTATGTCTACAGGCGATATCAAAAAAGCCCTACCAACCACCGGAATGGCTCCAGATCCACGACAACGTACCAACCCGTACCCTCCTAGAGACCGCCCTGAACCACAGCACAGACGCCTGCACCCTCTACCTCCAGGGAGGTTGTACCGGCTTCGCGGGAGAAATGGCTGCGCTTGCGCAACAAATAGCGCTGCAGATGTCGCTGTTGAATGCATCGCCTACTAGGCTGATATTGAATCGGAGTACGGAACAGATGTTTAGGCTTGTTAGCGAGTATTTGAGGTGAGGGGTAACACTTTTTTTGGGTTTCGTACCACAAAAGGTAAAAAAGGAACCCATTATAAGATCACTCTTATGTCCGTCTGTCCGTCTGTTTTTTCCTAGATATTATCAGAAACCAAAAACTAAGCCGATTTTTTTACTGGACACAGATAAATATTCTAGGACACTGCGCACACGCATGTTAAAGGATATAACAAAATGTAGTCATAAAGCTTCTAAGCCATTGAAACCTAAGCAGTAACTTCAAAAATTCGTTGTGTATACTCGAAGACGGCTTAAACAATTGAGATGATTCTCTTTTTGTTGAAAAGGGGATACCTACATCAGGAGTGGTCCCATAAAAAAGGATCTGACGAGGATCTTGGGAGTAATGACCAAAAAAATTTGTCGTAGAGCCAAAAATAAAAAAGCTATAAGCAAAAATCCATTGGCCATTAGAAAACACCCCCTGATAACTAAAAAACTAAATACTTATTACAAACTTATTAACAAAAAAAGTGAAAAAAAAAACAGTTCATTAACCTCTAAATATTGTGTGACTTTTTAATTCATAAAAATATAAACTAATATAGAAAATCCCTATAAATATTTAATTGTGCAACAAATTTAAATGCAAAAGAACTGTGAGCAATAAACATAGTTGTACTGTGAAATTGATTTGATATAAAGTAACCTTACCTGTATATTACAGTTTCATGGAAGGACTAGTGCTCCTCTCCGGTCGTTGGGGGGAGGCGTGGCGTCAGCTCGCGTACCGACGCTCGCTCGCCAACGACCAGGCTTACCTACGTGACATGGCTCTCTATAGGCCTGATGTCGCACACGATATTGTTAACAGGTCTGTACATTACTGCGAGACTTGATGACTATTGTATGTGTTGCGGGATTTAAAATTAATTATAACGAAATAGTACATTATTGCAAAGGCCGCGAAATAGGCAACATCCTATTTAACAAATAGGCAGGACATCTATCAAATGTCAGTCTGATTATGAAGTGGGTATCATTTCATAAATTTTCGAGAGTGCAGATTCCGAATCCGGGATCCGTTTTCAGATCATCGTTTACATCTGTCAAATGTCAGTCTGATTTTTAGTGGGGTGTCGTTTAATACGTTTTCGGGGGTGCTGATTCCGAATCCGGGATCCGTTTTCAGATCAGAGTTGACATCTATCAAATGTCAGTCTGATTTTGAAGTGTGTATAATTTCATATGTTTTCGAGGGTGCAGATTCCGAATCCAAGATCCGTTTTCAGATCATCGTTTACATCTGTCAAATGTCACTTTTATTTTGGAGTTAGTTTTTCGGGGGTAAAATGTATTTTTTATTTAATGAGATAAGCATTGAAAAAAAGTCTACTCGATGTAGTAATTATACGCAGACGAAGTCGCGGGTAACAGCAGCTAGTAATAAATAAATATTCAGGACATTCCACACATCGTCATCTAGCCCCGAGCTCAGTAACTAGACTTGTGTTATGGGTGCTAGACAACGGATATACTACTTATATACTTTTATTTTGTTAATATATACTTATAATACTAAGGTCCGTATTAATAAACCGAACTCAATATCGATTTCAATCTTGAGTTTGCTCTTGAGTTGTTGCGCTGATTAATAAACCTATCTTAAGACGCGATTAAAGAGTGACGTATCACTTGAGTCATACTGTATTAATAAATCAAACTCAGCTCTCAAGATATGTCTCAAGATGTAGTTTCGTGAACTCAAGTCTGATTGCAGGTCATACAAATGTTACATTTAGTAAAATATTTTCACATTAAAACAAGTTGACAGCAAAATATGACGACACTACCTACCATAGGGTAAGAACATATCATTCAAGGTAAGAACAAAGCGTTACTGTCATTCAAGGTCGCTCTCAAGATCAGTCTCAAATCTCAAGAGCGATATCAGCCTGAGTTTTATCTATTAATTAACGCCTAACATCTCAAGACTCACTCGATTGATACGCACTCAAGATCGATATTGAGAGCGATTTATTAATACGGGCCATAGAAACAACCAGACCACAGACAAATATCTAAGCATAAATACTTGTCTGAGGCGGGAATCGAAACCGCAACCCTATGTTTGGCAGTCCGGCATGGTGACCATTGTGCCAATTGGGTCGTCGTCATCATAGCGTAGGCTAGGACTTCACTAATACGAGACAGGCAAATGCCAAAGAAAGAAAAGCACTCCACTTAAGAAAAGCACTATATTTATGCCTCTGACTATGAATACAAATTGTGCGAGTTTAAAAATTGAATAGCGACTAATTTAGGGATTCGTTAGTTCCTACAAAAACAGAGTTAAAGTCTGAATTGTATAGGATTCGTTTTTATATGACAAACTAGCGACCCGCTCCGGCTTCGCACGGCTATATTATGCATGTATTATACATATAAACCTTCCTCTTGAATCACTCTATCTATTAAAAAAACCGCATCAAAATCCGTTGCGTAGTTTTAAAGATCTAAGCATACAAAGGGATATAGGGACGGCGAAAAGTGACTTTATTTTATACTATGTAGTGATAAAGATATTTTGAGAACAAAAAACCCTTCCGATATAAGTAGGTTTAGGTACCTGTTTTTTTTTAATTTAACACGTTTATTTTCTTCTTTTTTTTTTAGATATAAAAGTGAAAAGAATAAGACTCCGGCATCTCAGGCAGCGATGACGGAACTACGCAATCTGTTTAGATGACGTAAGTCGCATAAAATACGATATATTTAAGGTAAGGACAATAAGTTATCATTATACTTTAAGGTGGCCGCAGATTGATACGCGCCGAACGAATCGAATTTTTGCCGTCTTCGGAAAAAAGTACCTTATAATAATAGAGATAAGGTATCTACATTTATATTTCCGATAACGTCATCAGAAATAAATAAATGAATTCATGTACGGTCGGCTGCATAATTGCAGACCCACCGTAGAGCTCCAAAACGGCTGTTATAAGAATGTTTTCAACACAAGCAAGATTCCAGACACCTGCTTTAGTTGAAGTTTAAAGTCTTCTAACTCATGAATTTATCAAACAAAAATTATTAGAATGAAAACATTCCAATAATAGTAATTTTAAAACTCTACTAGGGGCTGCAATTATGCAGCCAACTGTACCTTATCTCTATTATTATAAGGTACCTTTTTCCGTGGACGGCAAAAATTCGATCCGTTCGTCGCGTATCAATGTGCGTCCACCTTTAAACATTTCTGACGTTCGTATAAATATGCTTTATAAAAGTGCATTGTTTAATAATTTCTAAGAGACGTATTTTAAAAAGTTACGTAGAATGTTAAGAAAAAATTATATTGGCGAGAAAGTGCTCAAAAATTCTATTTTCTATTATTTAGCTTTTTTAAAATGTAACTAAAGATTTATATTCCAAAAATATTTTTAATCTACTAGTTTTAAAGCATTTTATAATTTATAAATATAAGTTTGCGTAATTTTTAAAATCAATTGCTGTGATATTTTCTTAACGACTGATGATTAATCTGTGTATTTTTATATAAATTGAATGCAATTATAGTTATGTATTTTTTTTGTTTTTAACCAAAAATCTAAAATACAAATCGAGTAACAGTTGGGTAGCTTGGGTGGGTCGATGTTCTTGTATCTTTAGAATACAGTATCAACTCATATTTTTTAAACTATTACATCACTATAATCCACATGTAATAAAACAAAGTCCTCCGCCGCGTTCTATCTGTCTGTCTGTTCGCTATAAACTCAAAAATGATTTCACCGATTTTCATGCTGTTTTTACCAATGGATAGAGCGGTTCACGAGGTAGGTTTCAAATATATATTCAAATATAAAACAACTGCCACACGTATGAAATCGTAGGCAACAGTTTGACGTGTCTCTCTCTGTGTGTGTGTCTGTGGCTGTGTGTTTAGCCGTAGTGTTTAATTCTAAATTTCCTTTTTTTATATGGCAAAATAACGTTTGTCGGGACAGCTAGTATCTTATAATAAAATAAATTACATACCCATCGGCATTATTTTACTACAACAATCTACACTTTAAAGATCCACACACTTGCACAATTTAAACTAATCAAATAACTAACTCAAATAAATCGTGCGACCATGAAAAAGTTCAGGTAGCTACTGTGACAGAATGAACCACGTTTAGTCATTTTATTCCTAGACACATACAGTAAACGAGATGGCCGCACCACAGTCGACGCTCTGACGTATATGTCGGCGTATAGTCAGACATCAGAAGTAAAAGCCGAGTTTGATCAAATTTTATTAATAAGACAATTTTAGAATCAGAAGCCAAACCTACTAAATGAAGGAAGCGGGTAACGGGTAACAAATAACGGGTAGCCAGATAAAACGGTTCCCACATGAACCACAGACGTGGACGGTGAAGCGAACCACATTTCACCTTTTATTATTAACAAATAAATAATTTAGAAATCAATTAATAATTAATCAGAATAACACTTGAATAAAGGAAGTGACGAGAGCAGCGACAGTCAGTCACAACAGGCAACGATCCGTAAAGGTCCGTTCGCCAGGACGCAATCATGAGAAATGCGTGCCGGTCCAACGTTGCAGCTCGTTTTATAGCAATTCCGAAGTGGGGAGACTCGCCACGCCCTTGCCCCTCTTTTAGGCGTTAACGCTTGAAAAACGTACTAGTAACGCCATCTGTTGGTTGCCTGTCGTAACTGTCTACCGCAAACTCATATTGGTGCTGCCGCCGTCATATATACATCAACGGAAGCACTTTAATGATGACTTCCTTCAGTCGTTTTTCTTTTGTTAGCTCTTTTTTTCTTCACGATATTTTCATTTACTTTAAAAGCAATGGCAATTAGCCCACATCAATTTTGCGATAGAAAAAACTGATTTGATTGGAAGGATTTTTATGATTTTTCCAAGGAATGAAAATGCCAGTAACCACTAGTTTGATTTTAAAAAACTGATTTGTCAATAATAGTTTGTAAACTTTGGTTGCCAAAAACACACAAGTACTGCTTAATTAGGGATAAAAATGTAATAAAAAAGGGTGCATACTTAAAATATATTTTATTATAAATTAAGACAAACCCAACAAAGACATTGGCTACCCTAACACAGTGAAAGAGATTACAAAGCCCTAATTTAGGGTACGGGTGAAAAGAACCTCAGTCCTTCTTAATACTTGAACATTCATTCAACATCTCACCATAATCGTATAATTAATAACACGTTCATATAAATATATAAAAATAACATTATCGTAAAGCAAATAATCAACAATGTCGTTCCATAAAAAATACTTGTCAATAAAAAACAAAAATAAATCTTTTAAAGTATTATAAATCACAAATAAAAATAAATAAAAAACGATACTCTTGGTAACATAATAAATATAGGATTGATTTATAATAGTAAAAAAAAAGGAAATTCTCTATTGGTCGTTTTTTTCATTAATTTGTGTCAATTAAGTCCTAACGTTACAATAAATTGTTGCTTACGATTGTCACCTCTAAATAATGGACTCACTTTGAACGCGACACGCGAATGGCCCTGACCATTAAAATAAACAAAATGCGACATTAGGCAAGTTTCATAGTAAATTCAGAGTAACAATTATCTCTGGACTGAGGGTAGGTATAAGGATTATAAAATTGGAATGTTATTACGTAAATGCTTTACAAAAAACTACAGAGAAACATTCTTTAAAGTTATAATAACAAGTCACACTAACATTGTTCCCGATGTGAATATTTACATGAAATAAGGTCAATTGGGATTGTTAATTTTTTAAAAAATTGTAATACCAAAACCATTTACAGAAATAGACTTCTTTTACATTGTAGATAAACATATAATCAAAAATAAACGTTGATGTAGCATATTTTCAATTAAATATGTTTGACCTCCACTTGCACTCTGATGACGTCACCATTGGCGGGCGTTATGACGAAACCGACATGTGCCATAATAAATAAAAAAATCAAATGACAGTTAATACGTCCATGATATGGACACACTTTTTTTTACACAACTTAGGCAATGGAAGACATTGATAAGACAATAATTATTCTTTATTATATAATAATAAGATAATAATTTCGACGACCTCTGTGGCGCGTCGGGCGAACACCCGACTGCGACGCAGAAGGTTGCGGGTTCGATTCCCGCCGGGAACAAGTATTTATGCTGACCATAAATTCTTGTTTCTGGTTCTGGGTGTTTCCTATATGTATAATATGTATATATTTACAAAAAAAAAAGTATATAAGTAGTTTATCCGTTATCTGGCACCCATAACACAAGCATTAAGTTGCTTAGCTTGGGGCTGGATGGCGATGTGTAATATGTCCTGAAATATTTGTTTATTTATAAGACGCCATTGGTGACGTCACCACGTTTAAAAGTTTAGAAAAATTTAAAAATGTATTAAAAAAGAACTAGTGAGAAAATGATTGCGGAAAATAATATAAAAACCATAGGTCAGGAAAATTGGACAATCCCAATTGGGGTAAATGCATATTTGGGGAAAATGTGTTATTTCTTCTTTGAATGTTGACTCTCTCTCTCTTAAAACAAATTGGTTACTCAAGATGTTGCGATCGTTTACTCTCTGATAGAGAAATACATTACCCCAGTGATGCATTTAACCGTGGACCTAAAAGTTATTATTATAAAATACAAGATAATACATCAAGGTCCCTACGTTTTTGAGACCTAGCTTTTATACTACTTGTAAAGTATGTATTTTTAGGCATGTAATTCGTAAATATTAAAGTTTTAAATTGAAAATCAGTATTATCATCTACGTTTAGTATTGTCTACTGCAAAAGTTTATTAAACAACCTCTCTAATGCTCAGTACAATTGCTTTCCATTTTGCTGTACTGTAACAGACGATCTGATTGTAGGCGGTAGAGATGCTAAAATAATGAAACTATATTCTTTTTTAATAAAATAATCTATACTAATATTATAAAGCTGAAGAGTTTGTTTGTTTGTTTGAACGCGCTAATCTCAGGAACTGCTGGTTCGAATTGAAAAATTCTTTTTGTGTTGGATAGTCCATTTATCGAGGAAGGTTATAGGCTACTTTTTATCCCGATATTCCCACGGGGTCGTGAGTTACGCGGGTAAAACGGCGGAGCGCTAGCAGCTAGTTTGAACTATTTTTGTAAATACATCTATTGCACATTCAGCGGACTGTAATAAGCATAAAAAAAAATTTATTATTATTTCTAACAATGTACTTTGTCAACCATCTTTTTTTTCTATTTTAATTGACTTCGGTAACGATGTATGTTACTTTATCAACTAATTATTGTACTTAGTGGTAGCTTTGCTAATCTTAATAAAATGGTACGAAGAATAATATTAGACACTTTGGCAGTAGCTAAACGAAATTCTACACAAAGCCTCCACCAGATAGCAGTATTATTAAATTGTCCGCGATATTAACGAAGAAAATATCGCAACTGTATATGCCTTAAAACAATTGCTTACCAGATTGAGCAAATCATTTTTTTAACATTCACTAACGTCAATTACGAAGCAAAAGTAAAAAGGTTAAACGTTTTCAACGTTGATATGTTTCGGTTAGTTTCCGAAGTTATAACAAGTGTTCCTATAGTTCCATTTACCTTTTGAAGTAAGGAACTTTTAAAATGCCCTATTCTTATTAACTAATATATGTACAGAGTAAAATCGTCGTAGTAGGCTATAAGACACATTCTTCAAACAACAAAACATACATTCATTTAATATTAACATACTAACATCATCACAGTCTTCTCACAATTAGTCTAAAGTGGGAATTTTATTATACAGTTTACAGAACACTCGAGTGATGTCGAACTAGCGGCCCAACAAGTTCAATTATATATTTTAGTTTTCTCTTAGGAATGACTAAGTTAGAAATCGAAATATAACACTTGTTTGTAACTCATGCATCAACAACATAACATTCCAACAAATATATTATTTAAACTATTTTAATAAAAATGAATCCATATTTTCCTTTGTCATCATTCGTGAACGACTGGACCAATTGCGCTAATTCTTTTTTGTTGTGTTTGTTAATATCAGGAGAAGGTTTTATAAGTAAAAGAAAATTAAGAAAGTTGCGCAGAAAATGATTACATGGGGAAAACCGCAGGGCGGTTTCTGAATCGTGTTGTAATTAACTTTGAACTAATTAATTTATATTAATGAATTAACTTCGGGATAGTTTCAAAGCTTAGTAAAGAATTAAGTAGTTGAACTTTGTTGTTCGATTCGCGCGGCTTACAAATAAATGATACATATATCGATTTCTAACTCAGTATTTTTTTTACGAAAAACTACTTTATTTAGAATTTGGCGGACATCCGGTACGAGCTTATTTTTAAAGTTCACTTACGACCTCTGTGGCGCAATAGGCAAATATATATTCGTGATCTACACTACACTAGTTTTTAGTGTTCTGAAAATTGAATAATCTAATTCTCCCCCTTATAATTTGCTATTTTGACACTTTGTTCTGTCATGGTCAAGAAATAGGCTATTTACAAAAGTTATAATATATAAAAGTATCGCAACTCTTGAGCTAAAAGGATACAGTGCATTTATTGTATAGGATCTTAATTATTTGTTTCAAGTCTGTTTTTAAGTACAAAAGGTCCGTGCTTATAAAAAATAGTTTACACTTAATAATTAAGTAGATACTTAGAACAGATTTTATGAACAACATTCAATATTTGAGTACCAATCAAACACCTAAAACAATTTTGAGAACTTGTTTTGTTATAAAAACAAAAATATCACGTTTTTAAATAACTTTAGTAGTGACAATAATCATATTAGTTTTTAATTCTGCTTTCAACAAATTACTCAAATTCGTATGTCGTTCATAAACTCAGAGAACAGTAAATTATAGCCGTTCAAAACGAAATATAAAAAGTAAAGTTCACTTTAAAAAAAAAACTGGACGCGCACCAATATACAAAAAAAAATGAGATTTCTCCAAAGTCTTTTAGGTTTCGAATTATTTGCTGGCTAGAGTCGTTCGATAATGCCCGGGGCAAGAAGATTCTAGAACAATCTAAAATAAATGCTTTTTTTAACTAGAGCCCATTTCGTGAAAGAAGTCTCGCAGTAGTAACGCTTTAGTCGCATCGGCGCGGGCGCATTATTCTCGTGACGATCTCTGTGGCGTGGCGAGCTAACACCTACCTGCGACGCCGAAGGTTTCGGGTCAAACAAATATTTATGAACAGATATTTGTAGATTAATTAGTTACAAAATAAAAGTATTATAAACAATTTGTTTCAGCGAATGGGTTTTAATACGAAAGGGGGTTATTCTAAACGTCTAGGCAAATAACTTTTGTTCTACGACTTTTGGAAATTCGAACATTTCGTTCCAAGTTTTTGTATGAAACAGCCGATTTCCAAGTAAAAATTCCCTCAGAATTATCGAAAAAAAGTTCGAATTTCCAAAAGTCAAGTAAAACAAGTTGTTAAAACCCCTGCGCTGAAACACATTATATAAGTAATATATCCGTTACCTGGCACCCATATAACAAGCCCAGTTGTTTAGCTTAGGGCTAGATGGCGCCTTTGTCCTGCAGTATTTATTCATCGAACATTTTTACAATCTTTGAACACGATTCATTAAAAACGCTCACCAAAATAGAACTTACAAACATCAACATGACTATAATCTATTAAATTAGTTTGAGCAACGCCCGGCGGGACTTCTTCGAAATGGATTTCTAAACGAGATGCGTCGTCCGATACGTGTGTCGTTCTTGTAACACTGTCTCTAACGTGTGATGAACGTTCTCCGGTAAATGATCGAGTAACATACGCGGCATCACTTGTAGTTCCATGAAGTCCTCGGGACACGCCCATCGCATCTCGTATGTGGGCTCTTGTGTGCGCACTTTTCTGTATATAAGAAAAATATAATTTTAAACACGATAACAGAAAGTAATACCCGAATAAAAAAATGGTTGTCTGTAAAGTCGGTTTACAGACGATAATTTTACGTGATAACGTCATAAGAAAACCATGAAAAATTGAGTTTTTTTTTGTTATTCCCTTTTATAAATTTTTAATATATTCTATTTGTTACTCGTCACCATAACATAAGCCCAGATGAGCGATATTATTATTAAATAAGTACTCTATTTCCTAACTGGAACGGACGCGTCATGGTCATGTTACCATGACGTATGACGTCACACAATATGACCGTGACACTTTTTTGTGAATGCAGGTGTTCCACCAATTTATTAGACGTCAAAATATATAATGATAAGTATTGTTAAGGCTGCTTGCTTATGCTGTTAAACGCAACGCGCCAGAAATACCCGTTGCTTACAACTAATATTGTTGATTGTAACGAATGTGTTTTGTATTTCTCAAAAGTGCTGAGATGGAATTGTAGGTGAAATTTTTACCGATATATAATTTTGAGGCGAAAATTCTTTGTAATTTCAAAGCTAGACTAGTTTTAATTCTTAATTTTAGAATAGCTTCAAAACTATAGAAAATGTTTGGCTCAAAATCACACCAAAATGTCGGTAAAAATCTCACCTACAATTATTATTCCATCTCAGCACTTTTGAGAAAAACAAAACACATTCGTAACAATCAACAATTTTTACCAACGACGCCTTCGTTGCCCAGTAGTAACTATTTAGTAGACTGTGTAGCAAGGTCGTTGGCGTATGGATCCCCCTTAAGTAAGTAGTGTTTCTTATGTGAATACAATCGAATTGAAAACCTTTTTGAAGTCGGCTAAAAACATCATCAGCAATATCATCTTTAATTTGACGATCATCTTTACTAAAATAATTAAAAACGGGCTGTTTACTACTATAAATTTTCACTATTTTTCTTAAAAGCGCCATGTTGACCCAACAGTGAAAAAAACATAATAAATAAATAAGTTTCTAATAACTTCAGAAAAAAGATCATCATCAAAATAAAGATAATGATGATGATCATGTAGTCTGTACTCTTAGTAAGTAGGCATTTATCATACCTTTCGATTTCTCCTTCACTACTGCGTTCAGACATAAATATCAAATATAATTTAATATTAATAAACAATAAACGAGGCATAATTCAGATTTATAGATTTCATAATTATGTGTGGCATTCCGGAACAGCCGACAAAAGTGAAAAAAAAAACCTTATAATTTTTTTTAAACTCATTCACTAAACAACTATAAAATGCATATATGCACACACACTGTAGCTGCGTCTCGTAACGGTGTCGCGAGTTCAGAGATTTCATCTCATCTAAAAATATACGTAAAGCGCTAAAATTTATTTATTTAAAAAATAAGTTTTCACTTGAAAAAAATCTTTATAATATTAGTAGGTATAGATAGAAGTATAGATACATAAAAGATACTAACTTTTCAATGCCCATGCGCTTGCGGCGGACTATATGCAATATACGGCCAGCTGTGTACAGCCTCGCCGATGAAAACCTTCTGGCGAACACATCGCGTGACACCAGCGCTGCCTCCTGCAATTCGTACATAATAATTTCCTGAAAAACATTACTTAATTAAATTAAATATTACTTATCAGTGAGGTATCCAAATATTTTAGCAAATTAATAAATTACAAGGATAGGTATATCTAAAAATTACCAAACACGAAATTATCAAAAAAAAAAATCTAAGTACTTAATTGATTATTCAGATTTAGGTATTAGAAAAAAAAATTTTAAGCTGGCAAATAATATTGAAACCGCAACCCAAATAAATGTTAAACCACATACGATAAACAAAAAACACATTAACATGGAAACCTCCATATCTGTCAAATATCATAGTTACCTAAATCATCTATACTAATATTATAAAGCTGAAGAGTTTGTTTGTTTGTTTGAACGCGCTAATCTCAGGAACTGCTGGTTCGAATTGAAAAAATTTTTTGTTGGATAGTCCATTTATCGAGGAAGGTTATAGGCTACTTTTTATCCCGATATTCCCACGGGATCGGGAGTTACGCGGGTGAAACCGCGGAGCGCAGCTAGTGTTAGATATAAGTCTTTAATACATTTTATTAATTACTAGCTGCGCCCCACGGTTTCACCCGCGTTATTCCCGATCCCAATGGAATATCGGGATAAAAAGTAGCCTATGTTATTCCTAATGAATTAGTGTATCCTCATACCAAGTTTCATCAAAATCGATCCATAGTTTCGAAGCATATTCGCAAACAAAAATATTAACACGCTTTTATTAGTTTCACCTGTATATTTGCTTGTATGTATGTAACCGACTCTTTTGCCCTAGTTAGAACGATCAGATTTTTTTCTCTTTATTATATTTGGGTAGAACTGTAGATTGATAAAAAAGCATATTAATAAATATAAAATTAATCAATCAAAGACATTAACTTTTTATCTAACGTGGTTTAGGTAACCATGATATTTAAATAAATATCTTTGTCTCTGAACTATTTAATTACCCAAAAACTTTTTAATATCGCACGATTTGTATCCATAGTAATATGAATGTAAGTCTCCTCGTGACCATGACTATTGTAAAATATAAAAATATGCGATTAACAACCGGGAAAATAACTATGTCTTTATTTACCTATCTCTGTGCTATACTTTTTTTACTCAACACGATGTGGGACTTTTGGCCGAGTGCTCGCGATATTAATAGTTTCCTTTGCTCCACATAATTATTATTCGTGATTTAATTAACAATTAAATTAATTTCGTTCATGAAAATAGTCGAATGATGCGCACATTATTGCTTAAAAACCCAGGTGCCCCTTTGGTACAGTCGGCAACAAAAGTGGAAACCCAAAAATAATAATGGCATGGCAATACTTGAGCATATACACAAATAGAAAAAAATGTGATAAAATTTCTTTGTTTCTCTAGATTAAATTGATAGTATTTCGTGATTTAGATGTCGAAAATATATAAAACATTTCAAAATGACGTTATTTTAATTTTCTTCATCAGCTTCTGACGCCATTATACCTATAGGTATAGTCAGGACTGCGTAAGGACTGAAGATAGCAGGTGCATATCTTAAAGTTTTATTTTAAATGACGGTTCAATAATTTTTGGTTATTCTGCGTGAAATAACTAACACTTCGAAAGCTTTAGTGATATCAAGCAGAATAATTAACAATTACTGAACCGGTGTTCTAAAAGTTAAAACTTAAAAATATGCACCTGTTACCCTCAGTCCTTTGCTGACTGTACTTCAAGAACCTAATCTTACAAACAAGTAATTTTCATTCTAAGTTTTGCGATTATTCTTTCTAAAATTATTAATTAACTACTTACGTACAGATGAGACACAAGTGTTAATAACAAACGATAAAAAACAATAATAAAGCTTCCTCCACACGAGCACACGTAGCACACGTAGCACACGTAGCCTAGTACAAAGTTCACTGACAGCACTCACGGTGGAGACGCTCTGCACGAGCAGCGCGTCCGTTGAGTCGTCCGAGTGGTTCGCCTCGAGGTCCTCGGGCCGCCTCCACGTCGACTCCAGGTCACGCGCGGGAACTCCGAATAACGCATAGCCGAAGCCGTTTAACATTATCCGATACTGAAAGCAAGTTTTAAATAAATTAGGTAAAGCAAATATAAAGGACTAGCTATTTTAGCCAAAATGAGGAGTAGGTTGCGTAAATCTAAAGTCATTTATCATCAGAAGGCCAATTCTCGTAAAAATCATTGTTGAAATTACATTTCAATATCATTTCGATTGCATTTCGATCACAAATAATACCCTAAAAGTAGCTCAAAACAACCTTAAAGTCACCTTTTTGCAAAAAAAACTGACTTTGAGGGTATTTCTTGCAATCGAAATGATATTGAAATGTAATTTGAACAATGTTATTTACGAGAATTGGCCTTCTGAACATATTTTGATCATATAAATTACATATCCATCAGCGTTATTTTACTACAACGCCATATTCTACTAGTTAAAAACTCAAATCAATTTTGCGACCATGAAAAAGTTCAGACATCATGAAGCTACTGCGACAGAATGAACCACGTTCCGTCATTTTATTCCTATTTATAGTCACAAAACAGTAGACAAGATGGCGGCGCCCTGACGTATACATCAAATGAAGCACTGTATTGTTGACTTCCTTCAGTTGTTTTCGTTTTGTCACTGACACAAAATTACCCCAAAGTCGCTGAGGATGAATACCTGCCTGCGACGTAGAGGTCCGAGTAGGAACATTATCGATTGATATAAAAATATAGGCGATTTCTTTTTTTGCAAAATTAACAGGTTCGATTCTTGGGTTTGGTACCTGATAACTCTCCAAGCCACTATGGTCTGAACTTCATAATTACACATCGTTCATATAATAACTGCGCTGAGAAATACTCAGATTTTATAAAATCAAGAAAGTTCGGTGGTAAGCGGGATTATTTTTAATCTGAATGATATTATTATTTTCTTAAATCTGACCAGTTCAATTGAGATCGTTAACACGGTTCATTGAGGAAAAGTGTCGAAACCGGTATTCTATACCAATCTAATGTGATATATAAGAATGCGGCCTTTCGTTCGATGTTTTTAATCTGGACCACTTGCGTCAATAGAAATATATACCTACCAGGGTTTTTTTATATAAAAAATGGGTTTATTTGATGAATCAGGGTTGGCTGGTTTTATAAAGGGGTAAAGGAAGGGGTCTTTCGACCATGGACGTATTAATACACCTACTACCTTTCGACTACTGGGTGTCAAAATTGAATTAACAGTTTACAATATTTTGAAAGGAATACCTACTTAAAAAAATATCTAGAGATGACCTATAGGTACAAGTTAATTAAACAGCTAATTAAACTATGACACAGAAATTATTCCTAAATTTACTAAATTCTACCGATTCTACCACGTCATAAATACCACTTATGGTCTTACCCGAATAATTATAAGCAAAAAATATTTCATTCATAATTTATCTACCAGCAAACACAAACTTTGACAGTTCCCATACAAACGCTAAAATTGTTCCGTGGAGTCCCAGTGTTTTGTTTTAGTTATGTACGAGTATTACCAAGACTTTTACGACTCGTCTACAGGGACACATGTAGGTATATGTTATGGACCAAGTGATTAATTAGGGCATTATGTACCTACATCAAAGTGATTAATTATCATCTAAACTTTAATATTTATCATATTGTCTGAGTATTATGAATATTGCTACGAGATCGTTGGGAAATCTGATAATAGAGGTAGATAAGATGGGGTGCAGGGAGAGAAACAAACGCGTATGCATGTGTTAAACTCACAAATCAACCCACCCATCCCCTTCTTTAATTCTTGTCCATCCAAAGGTTGCCTCGAAGAGATCGCTTTTAGCGACAAGGCCGCCCTTTGTGCCATATTGTTTGGTTATTATTGTTTTTGTAGCAGGAGTTTATGTTAGAATTAAGGTTTATTGTGGTACAATAAAGAGTTTATCTATCTATCTATCTATCAAAGACATTTTAACCCTCAGCAATCCTTTAAAACTAACCTTCGGTAACTTAGTAGCGTGTATCGTCTGTATGATCTTAGTACGGAGGTTCTCTATGCTGTGGACGCTCAGCCTCATCACCACGTCATCGCCGACGCCGACAGTCATCACGAAGCTCTCCGTGAACCGCGCCGCTTCTCTACTTATTAGACCAGCTGAAAAAATAATACTCAATAAGGCTTACTAAAAAAAACACTATTGATAGAAGCCTTCGTACAGCAGTAGGACATCATAAACTATTATGGTAAAATATAAAATAAAAATGATATAAAATTCGAAATAAGTTCTATTATTACAATTTATTTGAACCAGAGAATAAGGTGGTTATGTAGTTATGGTTGTGCTACCCTATTATTTTAACAATAAAAAGAATTCTTCGGTTCATAAACTTTTTGCAAGCAATAAAAAGATAATCCGACAAAAAAATAACAGTGCAACTTTGTACAAAAATAAATAAAATTAAACATAATATTGATGGTAAAATGATTGCCGGAAATTGATAAGAAAAAATATTATGATTTAGTTTGTTTCTTACCTGGCGTTGAAAATGCAAACACTTTAAGAAGAGGATACCTCGGCCTTAACTTTAATCCTACTAATACTGCAACACCAGCTCCGAGACTATGACCTAAAAGAAATAATAAATTGTCACCATTTTTAGACTTAAAATACATTAGGGCGTGTTCAGATGACACGCGTCGACTACGCGTTTGCCACGCGCATCACACGCGTTGATAACGCTTTGAAATTTGTTCTTTAAATATGTACTAGCTGTCCCGGCAAACGTTGTTTTGCCATTTAAAAAAAAAACAAAGGAAACAAAATAAAAAATAGATGTTGGCCTAGATATTGGAATAAAGGAATAGATGTTGGAAAATAGATCTACTCAATATGCTCACAAAATTTCATGAGAATCGGTCAAGCCGTTTCGGAGGAGTTCAAGTTCGAACCCCGTGACACGAGAATTTTATATATATAGGGATATATATATTCAAGAGGGCGCGGGGCGGGCGCGTAGTGTGAGCGGGTGGACTTGCATAAATGCAATTTAAGATCTATTGATGTGTCATAAGACTTAAATTATATATAGAACAAATTTCAAAGCGTGTTCAACGCGTGTGATGCGCGTGGTCGACGCGTGTCATCTGAACACGCCCTCATCTGTAAAAATTTGAACTGTCTAGCTATCATGGTTCATGAGATACAGCCTGGTGACTGACAGACAGACGGACGGACATTGAAGTCTTAGTAATAGGGTCCCGTTTTACCCTTTGGGTATGAAACCCTAAAAATCACATTATTGCTAACAGAGCAACAGTTAAAGCCATGGACCTACCTATAATGTGTCAAACTGTTATTTTCATAACGCTAACTAGATATTATTTTCATAAGACCATTCCAGGCATGCTTATTGGACATCATCCAAAAACAATACAAAATTACACTCTTGAATACAGATTCGTTCTGTACCTATTTCAGTTTGTTTTACCGCGACTGCGTTATTTAGTAAAGCTGTACCGATATTTATTATTATGACTGTTTCCAAGACATTGGAACAAGAAACACCTGTGCCATTTACGTAGGTAACTTTTACTTTACGACTATTACAATTTCTACAAAACATAGAAATAAATATTAGGTACTAACTGCGCTCCGCGGTTTCACCTGCGTAAGTCCTGATCCCGTGGGAATATCAACATGAAAAGTAGCCTATAGCCTTCCTCGATAAATGGACTATCCAACACAAACAGAATTGTTCAATTCGAACCAGTAGTTCCTGAGATTAGCGCGTTCAAACAAACAAATAAACTCTTCATCTTTATAATATTATAGTATAGATTTTTTTACCTTTTAACACCTGCATATCTATTTACTAAGAAATATAATTCTGTTGTAATATTTAACTATTTTTATCATATTTCTAATGATGGTATAAGCAAAGTGAACAAGCAGTGTTGATTGTGCAAACTTACCAGTGAGTATGAGGTCATAGTGTGGAAACTGTTGGAACGTTCGGTCGAGCACTGGTAAAAGTCTTTTCAACATCTTAGCCGCGCCCATCGACATGCCCTTGTGGGCTGCCGTGCCTTCCGGGAGCCCTTG
This sequence comes from Idaea aversata, assembly GCA_907269075.1. Lineage (NCBI taxonomy): Eukaryota > Metazoa > Arthropoda > Insecta > Lepidoptera > Geometridae > Idaea > Idaea aversata. Next base: position 13,215,964 of record OU026087.1, read on the forward strand.
TGATGAAATTATTCATTAACTTATTTGCAAGTTTAAATCTGACGCAAGGTGAGACGTATGGACCAAATATTTAGTCTCGTTTTAGTGTGATTCGTGGTTTAAAGCACGTAAAAATATTCCCTCCGGCCACATTGGCAATTGAGATTCACAACCCGTTGCCAAAGAAGAACTAACATTCTTGCTACTCAACCAGTTGCCAAAGTTTTCTTTTTTCTTAACTGTTTAATTTGCCAAAGAAGAACTAACTTTCTTGCCCTTTCTTGCAATTCGCCCTGGTTGCTATTTTGGGTAAAAGTCGTTAGGTCAAGTAATTTGGAAATTTGAAGTTTAGGTATCAGCATTTGACCACAATCTCCCCTGGTGGCAAGACTGATGACTTACCATCTGCCTCAAATTTCTCTGAACCAGCAGTGAAGTCTGTGAAAATATCCCTGAGAGAGATGGACCCTCGGACTGCAACCACAATTGTTTCTCTATTATGGTCTGCTATCACGCAGAACGGCAACTGGAGAAAAATATTGATTTACAACAGAATACAATCAGATGAATTTACGCTCACAAGAATAAACTGAAAGGCATGGCAATACAATCCTGACAACAGGAAGTATCCTTACTCTACTAACCGGAAATGGGAAAAGTATAAGGCTCGGTTATTTTTATCTATAATCTGATGTGTGAGAGTATAGGTACCTTTTCTGGCTTTTCCCTGTTTTGTACCTATTCTCATACTAGTTTGAAGACCTTCTAAAACGACACAAAGTCGATCGATTACCATTAAAGCAGCTGGTAGATATTTAACACAACGAAACACGTCCATAAAGTTTTGATTGATTTGAACTCACCTCAAAAACCCGGTTGTTAAATGACGCGAATATGATATCGTCAGCGGATACATTTGACATGTACTTGATGCCGGCAAAGTTGCACATACAGCAGTTGTCGTCTGTTACTATAGAGTTTTTTGGCCTGCAAAGCGACAATAATCATTATTTAATCATCACTCATTCGATTGAAGAAGACAGCGAAGCTATCACCCACCCTAAAAGATCAAAAACTAAAAATTACTATCACAAATATCAATTTCAGTTAAGAAAATAACCAAAAGCAGACCTTGAGCGTTACATAATTGGCAATAACTAAACAGATAACCCGTTTCAAAGTTGTCTTATTTAAATAAGGATTTGCCAAGTTTCAACCTTAGGTTTCCGAAACATTTCACGCCGATCTGTGCCTAGCTAACATAAGAGATATATTGCTAAGAAGGTTTCTTGTAAAAGACTTGAGAAGAAACAGATTTTTCCTTTTCTAGGTAATGCACTGCTAATGGCCTGTAATTAAACCTCTCTAAGATGAAATTATTTTTTCTTCGAAGAAGTATTCAGACTTTGCACTGTAATCATCATTTTGCATCTACCTAATAATTAAAATGTAAAATACAAGGAAGGTGATATTTTTCAGTTCTACTCTGTTATTTTTACAGCGCGATAATTATAGCTAAATTGTGCCTCTGTAAGAGGTATTTATTTTTTATTAGAATGTCGGTATTTTTCAATATCAGCAAAAATTAACTTTGGACAAATTAACGTTTGTTGCTACCCAAAAAGGCTCTGAAGGTTCGAAAGTACCAATTAGTGAACACTTCCCCATTTATGTTAACGGAAACTTAGTATTAAGTAACACTCGTTAACTAAAACGTTTCGTCTAAAAATAACCCTTATTTTGTATTCACGCCTTGCTTCAGCGGAAAACAAACGGAATATTAATCAAAAAAAGTTGTTTGGGTGTTTAAAACGCTTTTGACGGATTATTTTCTTATTCCGTGTGTAATGTTCTTTTATTTGCGGAGCTTTGCCGCGGTTTATATCCTTTCGGTTTACCCATCTTATTTAAGGAAAAATAACGGAAAAAACATTCTATTCATTCATTACCAAAGTTACAAAAACAAGATACTTATATAAAAAAAACTAGCGACCCGCTCCGGCTTCGCACGGCTATATTATGCATGTTTTATACATTTAAACCTTCCTCTTGAATCACTCTATCTATTAAAAAAACCGCATCAAAATCCGTTGCGTAGTTTTAAAGATCTAAGCAAGGGAAATAGGGACATAGGGACGGCGAAAAGTGACTTTATTTTATACTATGTAGTGATGATAGTGATAGTGTAGTGATGACCTTATCCTAAAACTACTTTTTGTTCAGCCAATATAACGCCATTTTAGAAGCGAAGAGTATAAAACGCAGGCCATAAACCTAACAACCCTTATATTTCTTTTTGGCGATTCTTATTTATTACGCTGTTAAATACGACCCACATTTCACGGATAACTTCGGGCATTTATATTACGAAGAATTATTAATATACCATTTAAAGACAAGAACGTTTCTTCATCATTACGAAATTACGAATGAATCCGACGAGTTTAGCATACGAAATGAATGGAAAATTAAATGAAACTCACCGGCAACAACAACATGTTAGATGCCGTGCTAATTTGCAGAAACCGGTAAAGCAGTGCCGGTATAGAACGTAAGGCCACCCGTACGCCGCTATAGACAACTTCAAATAATGCAAGGCATCATCCAAGTTCATCCAGGGTGGTGTTTCAGAGAACACTTTGTTTACATCGGTCGTGTAAATGGGCTCTTCGTCGTTGAGCATCTGTATTCTTCTCATTTCTCGTGTCTCCCGTTTCTGTCGTACCCTGAGGAGTACGCAGCCCGCGACCACGTCAGAGGGCACCAGATCCGTTGATCTGAATAGAGCACTTAATAGAGCTGAAACAAAGAAAAAAGCGCCTCAGTACCTCAATACATCGCCTATATTATTATTATAATATAACAACAATTTATTTTAGTTCTATTTCGGGAATGCATAATCAGATATTCTAATATACTTGAAAACTTTTGTCTGTATTTTGTTCTATTTCGGGACTACATAATGCTACATAATCAGATATTCTAATATACTTGAAAACTTTTGTCTGTATTTTGTTCTATTTCGGGACTACATAATGCTACATAATCAGATATTCTAATATACCTACTTGAAAACTTTTGTCTGTATTTTGTTCTATTTCGGGACTACATAATGCTACATAATCAGATATTCTAATAAACTTGAAAACTTTTGTCTGTATTTTTGTTCTATTTCGGGACTACATAATCAGATATTCTAATAAACTTGAAACTGTATTTTTGTTCTATTTCGGGAATGCATAATCAGATATTCTAATAAACTGAAAAACTATTGTATTTATGTTATTCTGTTTCGGGAATGCATAATCAGATATTCTAATAAACTTTAAAACTTTTGTATTTATGTAGGTACGACACATCACAGTTTGATCTCGGATTAGGAAATGTAGGTAGGTACAATAATTGCTTTACCTACAAAACAAATTTACCTTTTACGTGATTTGCATACAAATTAACATAATCTTTGAAGTTAATTGGAAGATAAATAGTTTTCTACTCCATATTACTTCCTGTTGGCTAACAATCAAGTAAACCAATAGTAATTCTATTGTCAACTGATTTGCTTCCTTCCTTTTGTTCTACTATATTATCCAATTAAAGATAATATTATCTGTAATGATAATGAATAGCACGGAAATACTAATCTTAAAGTGTTAATCAAATTAATAAAGGTTTAAAAGATCGTGTTCCCACATCTCTAGTTATTTACCTGTTTCTTGACGCGCGCTTAGACAAAACAACGAAAACAGTTTTTTGCGAGCTAGATACAAGAGTTAAAATACATGACAAGGCTCTTTTTGAATTTGGACGAGAGCGTTACTGTCTTCTCAAATCTTAAAAATCAACCGAATTAAAAATAGTTCCTTTTTCTGCCACATTCAAAAAGATCCGTTTCAAGCTGTAGATATTGGCGTTTATTTTATTCGGCTATTTTTGTTTTACTATTTAATTAGACGTTGTTAGTAATTAAGTACAAACTTTTTTAGCATCAAACCGTGAAAATCACGTGGCCCAAACGCGACCTTAACTACAATTTTATGTACATATTTACCACTTCGTGAATAACTCATTTCCACAGTATACCTTAAATACCTATGCTTCAGCATTGCTTACGTAGGTAGACTGTGTAGAGGTTAAAAATGGTCGTTGTGCAAACTAAATAATGTGGTACATAATGGTGTGTTTCGAGTGACTACGACGTTAAATACTTAGGTAGGTACTTATTTCGACTTCTTAGAAATTAGTCAGATCAAAGACTTCGAGAAACGAAATACATTGATTTGATTTGACAAGCATCATCGATTGACGAATCAATCGCGTGAAGTGATTTCTGCCGGTACATGTATAAATGTTTATACAGCGAGCGCCAGTAGGTAACTTTTAATGCATGGTATTCTGGGAGACGTAGGTATTTGATACAGTAATCAAATACATGTCCGAGCCAATGCAGTGCACCGCCCTGAACAGCATGAATTAAAATTTGCCGTCGCTCGCTGCTCAGAAGGCCAATTCTCGTAAATAACATTGTTTAAATTACATTTCAATATCATCCCGATTGCATTTCGATTGCAAAAGATACCTTCAAAGTCAGTTTTTTTTATACAAAAAGCTAACTTTGAGGGTATTTTGAGCTACTTTGAGAGTAGGTATTATTTGTGATCGAAATGCAATCGAAATGTAATTTGAACAATGTAATTTACGAGAATTGGCCTTCTGAACATATACCACCCCTTTGTTAGTGGAACATCATAATTATCCTGATGAAAGAACTTGCAATACGGCTGGAACAAGCCGCGGGTTTCATCATAATGTTGAGCGACTATGACTTTTATTCCGAAGGTTGGTCGTGGGTTCAAATCCTGACCGGCCATGCAATGGATCTTTCTTACGGAAAAAATTATGTGCGTTAATTGACATTGCTCTACGTTGAAGGAAAACATCGAAGTATTGACAAGTTCTCTCCTCTGGACATTGTAGACTAAGCTGAGAGGGTAGTAGATGCTGGGCAAGCCTACTCCATCCTCACGCAAAAAGGACCCAATCAAATAGGGTTAAATTGCGGAAAACAGCCCGCATACAAGTACAACATACATACCAGCAACCTGCTGAAAAGCCTCCTTCCCATGTTCATCCCGCTTCAGCCAGCAGAACGCCCATCGGAACCGCCTCGACCACAGGCCCGTCACCTTCCGATGGTGCCGCACCTGGTTCGGGGTGTCTTGCATGTCACCGTAGTTGACTGAGCCCAACGGATCGAACACCATGAACAGCCCGAACACAGTCAGCCCGAGTTGTACCCAGTTTATTATTACTATAGCTGTTATAAACAAAAAAAAATCCGTATTAGTTATTATTTTTATTTACTTACCAGATTTAATGCTTTATGCCTAAGCAAGGCGAGCAAAAATAATTCCAAGAAATAAGATAAACAATCCTGAAAAACAATAAATCACGAAACACAAGAGTAAATTTACATAACACGTGAGCATGCCATCCAATGCTTAAAGAGCTAAAAATATATAACTATAGGTAATTTAGCCTTTTGTAATTTAGAACGATTTGTGAAGATATAAAATTAAATGAAGTTATAGCATTTCTTAGTATGTTTCTTATAGATACCCGCGAGATAGGTCTTATAGGTACTAGCGACCCGCCCCGGCTTCGCACGGCTGTATTATGCATGTATTATAGCTAAAAACCTTCCTCTTTAATCACTCTATCTATTAAAAAAACCGTATCAAAATCCGTTGCGTAGTTTTAAAGATTTAAAACCATACATAGGAACATAGGGACGGCGAAAAGTGACTTTATTTAATACTATGTAGTGATAGTGAAGTGATGATAAGAGTCTCTAGCTGTTGCCCGCGACTTCGTACGCGTGGTAGTTTTGTTTTAGATACTAAAATCCTCTGGAATCACTCTATCTAAAAAAATCCGCATCAAAATCCGTTGCGTAGTTTTAAATATCTAAGCATACATAGGGACAGAGAGACAGCGGGAAGCGACTTTGTTTTATACCATATAGTGATGTTGATTTTATGATAGAGTTTCTTGTCTTACTCGTGTCGTATTATATGGAGTTTTGTGCTCGCTTTGCAGACAAGTAGAGAAGGTAGAAGCTTAATTAAATCATAAATTATGTATGGCCTACTGACTGAGAGAAATGAATAGGTATGTAGGTTGCCTTTTTAAAATTCACAGACTAATTTCACAGACTTGTTAGGTGTTAGTATTTTATACACAAAGGATTTTATGAATGAGTTTCAGTTTTTATTGTGACGTTGAATATGGATTTCAATGAAAATTTTATCGCATTTGTCATTTATGGTTCGCTCCCCAACGCCTTTATATTCAACAGGGTCACTCATTGTTGGCTGATTCTTTTCACAACGGTGGCATTATTTGGTTGTTTTGTTATGAATTTTTAGAGTGTGAATTAAATCATCATTTTAGGATTTAATAACATAAATTTGTGAAAGATAAACTCTAATTTCTCCCACATTAGCTACAGAAATTTGTGATGCCCAGTAGTAGGCTCCGGAAAATTAATGGGTCGTTTAATAACACATGTGTGCTCTATTATAATAAGTTGCTTGAAGATGTATATGTATGACAATGTCCGTTAATAAATTCAAAACTATTATAAAGCATAAAATGTGCGGTAAGGCGTTCTATGATACCTCTTCGTACCTCTTGGATTTGACTTTAATTGCTCGATTTCAAATAATACCTTTAAATATTTGCAACATTGACTTTTCTGAGCATGACCACAAAAAGGAAAAAAACCCATGAGTTTTATGTGCCCTCTTTTCATTGGTTGGCGCGTTTAATGCGTAAACTGCGTAATTTTTAAGACGCTTCAAAGTAATGTACCTAATGCATTGCATAAATCCTATTGAATAAAAAAAAATGCTTTGACTTAGATGTAGTAGGTATTTACTTACTTTGTATAACTATGCTAGAGAAAGTGTCTTGTACGGAACACTGCACGACATCGCAGAACATCCACATGGTTCCCATCACGTTTAGCGCTGTCTCCGGGAAAACGAGCAACACTCTGTAACAATTATTTACACTTTTGACTATCCCTAAATACTAAGGCATATTATGCATATAATACTAAGGCATATAAGATTTGATAAACCATCTTACAATATCTTTCAGTTAAGTATTTCCTGGTACCAGAAGCGTCATTTATTGCAGGACATTCCACACATCGCCATCTAATAAATAATTAGTTTGTAATTGTTTGTATAATAATTCGTTTGTAATTGTGGTACCCTTTCCTCATAATTCTTGGGTCTGCCTCATCTGCCACGACCTGACGGGTAATTAGAAATACCTAATGCTACGAGTAATCTCAAATATCAAAACAGAAACTAACCGTTCGTTAACCTGAGCATGAATCAGCTTCATTCATTGTTTTGTTTATCATAATATTATGATGTTTTTCGACAGTAAATAATGATAATCGCGTGGGTATATGCATTTATCTACTATACGTGTACAATGTACATACCTACGTGTTTTAGTAACACCAACACAGTTGCAAAGCTTATCAGATATTCTAGCTATTTCGTTGAACTTTATCTGTTGGAACATTGTTGTTTTACTCCAGATGGGTTGTGGTTTACGGTTTGTTTAGTAGAAGTTCGTGTGCACTATGCAGTTCAGTTCCAGTAGCTATCGCATCGTGACTCCCTTTTGCAATTCTAATATACTAAAACCGACGCTACTATATATTACCGTAACGCAATATTATTTATAGTAAACATGTGTTTGCAGTGTATTGACTAATATTTTATGTACGGTCGGAGTCAAAATTGCAGACCCACTATAGAGATCTAAAATTACTATTATTTGAACATTTTGAGTCTAATAATATTTATCTAATAAATTCATATGTTTATCGAGTAGGTAGTTTATTTAATTAATTTAAGATTTTATTATTTAGAAATTTTAAAGTAGGTATTTCAGACCACCTTTTTTAAACTTAAATAAGTTAATTAACTTGTACTGCAATATTTACTTAAAAAGTAAATATTACGTTTTCATGAATTAAATTTCATAAATTCATGGGTTGAAAGACTTCAAATTTGAACTCAAGCAAAACCTTAGAATCTTGCTTGAGTTGAAAACATTCTAATACTTAATAGTAGTTTTGGAGCTCTACCGTGAGCTTGCAATTCTGACTCGCTCCGTAGGTACTTATGAAAGTAATTTTTTTATTTGTCTGTTTGTAGTCAAACGACCAATTAGATAAACCAATTAATTAATAGATGGCGATGTGTTGAATGTCCTGTTTTTTTTTTTTTTTTTCAATTTGGTTGAAAAAATTTACACAGAAAAACATTACAATACCTATTGTCTATATACTTTTTTTTCCGTAATCGAATAAATTAGACCAAACCCGGCTACAAGTCAGTAGGTTTATAAACTATAAATTGAAAGTAAAGTTTCTAAAGTTTTTTTTATCTCTACATTAAGTAAAAACACCATGTTTTCCATTTGAAAATGATTTATAATTGACGTCTTCATGCTTTAGTAAATAACAAAATTGTTCATGCATTAAAATAGCTACAGTACCTACCTATCTCTCAAGCTAGAAAGTAAACAAGTCAGTTAATTTATTAATACCAACTTGGGGTAGATATTCCAAGCAAATTAAAAGTTTCTTCCCCCTTATAAATTATCAAGTTATGTTTTAAGCAAAAAAATGCGCCAAATCGTACTATGGCCTGCTGTTGTGTCACCAATTGTAACTTCTACATGTATACAGTGTCAGCGTGCCGAAAAGGTAGAAGTAGATACGGAAAAAGAATGATGGCAATATTTGAGCATAGGTATACACAAAATAGAAAAAAAAAGATAAAATTCTCCGATTTTCTAGATTACAATGAAATTGTTAGTATTTCTTGAACTAGATGTAGAAAAAAGATATAAGCATTTGAACTCACGTGTTTTCATTATCTTCACCAACATCTAACACACATTTAATAGGAACATCAAAAACCTAACCTTCTTGAAAACAAGTAAGTTCTGTTCGAATTTTTGCCATTATTCTTTACAACCCTATCGCCTTCCGGCTGGTCACCCTAGCAATTCCATTCCAACTTACTTGACAATAAGCAGCGGTGAGACAAGCCGCCTAGCGTCGACATCTGTAATAGTGCCCTTAGCTGACTGCTGGGCCAATGCTGACAGGAGCAGTAACAGTAATGCTTGCAGTGTCAGCGTTCCGCACAGGTAGAGCCGGACGAACGACCCGCCCTGCCAGCCTTCCGACTGGCAGTCCCATGTTATAGGATACAGGACTTCCACTACCAGTGCTATTAGCACTAACCTGTCAACAAACAAAGGAAATCATTAAGCCAAAGTGGTAAGACCAGAAACGCGAAAGAGGTGTCAGTTTTTGGGTATCAACCACTAAAATCCATAGAATGATATTCCTACTGTCGTAAAGGTGAAGAAATGCTTTGTATTGACATACACTTCGAAACACGATTAGAGTGATTTGCTTCGAAAGAAAAAAAACGTGAAAATCCTAAAAAATCGTCATTTTTTGAGCTTTTAAAAAAAAAAAAAAAATTTCAGGACATTACACATCGCCATCCAGCCCCAAGCTAAGCAACTGAATGCTTGTGTTATGGGTGCCAGATAACGGATAAACTACTTATATACTTTTTTTTTTTGTAAATATATACATATTATACATATAGGAAACACCAGAAACAAGATTTTTTTTATTTTTTTTTTTAATTCTACGGCGATTGTAAAAAAAAACCAAAATCACAAATCACAATTAACATCAAATCCCATAAGGTAGTACAGATGGTTATTCACTAAAATAGATGTGTCTTTTAATTGCATAAAACAGTTAAAACGGCTATTGCATTTCATTAAGGGATAGGGGTTATCAGGTCCTATTTCACCTTGACAGACTATTCATTATCATCATCATCATATCAGCTACACAACGTCCACTGCTGAACATATACTTAGGTCTCCCCCAAAGACTTCCAAAGCAGTTCGAAGCATGCTCGCTGCGTCCAACGACTTCCCGCGACAGACTATTATTTATATACAGTATTATTTCTTTACAAACTCTAGGCACCTATACAGGGTTATAGGTAATTATACTAGCTAGCCGTTGAGGGCTACTTCTGTCCACCTAAACAAACAACTTTTGTTCTACGACTTTCGGAAATTCGAACATTTTTTGAAAATTTTGATGTTAGGTTTACCTGAAAATCAGCTGTTCCATACACGGAGAGGTCATTAACCTTAAAATTTTACTTATTTTTTAAGTTTTATCTACTGTGCTTAGTCTGAATGACCTTTGTTTTGAAAAACCTGCTGTTTTTCGAATTTACATCGACGACCTCTGTGGCGCGTCGGGCGAACACCCGACTGCGACGCAGAAGGTTGCGGGTTCGATTCCCGCCGGGAACAAGTATTTATGCTGACCATAAATTCTTGTTTCTGGTTCTGGGTGTTTCCTATATGTATAATATATGTATGTATATATTTACAAAAAAAAAAGTATATAAGTAGTTTATCCGTTATCTGGCACCACAAGCATTAAGTTGCTTAGCTTGGGGCTGGATGGCGATGTGTAATATGTCCTGAAATATTTATTTTATTTTATTTATTTTACATAACCTCAAAGTTTTCATATTATTTTTCGAATTTCCAAAAGTCGTAGAAAAAAAGTTGTTTGTTAAGATGCACAGAAGTAGCCCCCAACGGCTTGCTTGTATAATTACCAATAACCCTGTATACTTATTTACTTTCTTTGTTAAGGGATAAAGTTTTAAAACTCGCATTTAACTTATTCAGAAAGTGAACTTGAGGGTTGGTATGACAATAGCTTTTAACTACCAACACCTACGTGTTAGAGACAATATACCTCTACCGATTATATAGTACAATACACAGGTACAGTATGCGTCATAAGTCCACTATCAGTTTGCTACAATAATACTATAAACAAGTATTGGACTTACGACCTAACGCGTTACACACAAACCTAAATACTTGAATTAAAAGTATTCAGTGATTATTATTTTCAACATGTTAGCTATGTATTTAATTAGCCGAGTGGTATAAGTCGCTACCCGCTACACCAACCGACATGGGACCGATTTAACTTAGTTTCGAAGATTTTTAAAAACAAAAAACGAAACACAAACGCGGGCGAATGCCGAGCTGTCAAAATCGAAATGTCAGTTTTGGTCGCGTAAACCATAGACTATAGCGAGTCGACTGACTGAATGAGCGATCGCTAACGAAATTGCACTATGTCTACCATTTTATCGATTTCTATAATCGCAAACGTACTGGCGTTAGCGATTGTAGAAATCGCTGCGATACTATGCGATTGTAACTTGTCTAGGGCTGCAGGTTACGTTGTTATAATGTTCAAATAAGCCTAGTTCGCATTAAGCTAGTATTTTAGTCGAGTAGCGAGAAATTTAGTAGCCAAAATACTCGCTACTGCCCAAAAACCGTCCGCACTTTGCTCAAGTAGAGTTTACAAGTGAGTGGTGTATTGCAAGATAAACACCCTACAAAACAATGCAACTATGAGGCGGCAACTAATCAACTCGACTAATTTGAGAGGTTCGGACTTTTTTAGCCGGTGAGCAAGTGAGCAGGGACGCGTGGGGGAGGAGTGCTACTCGTCACTCGCCTAAAAAAAATAGAATAAAATGGATCGACTCGACTAAATTACTTAATAACATACTCGACTAAATTTTCGGTGTTCAGACACGTTTAGCTACTAAAATACTCGCTACTCAGCTGTATTGTAAACGTTACGGTGCCGGTGGACTTTTGAACGTTGATTGTATATAGGTAGATGCGTCACTTGTTGCCTCCATTAATATGAATGAGCTTTTCTCCCAATATTGTTCGTTGTCGGTCCCGACTCCGACCTTCAGGAACAGGCTCTTTGTGATTGCCCAATAATGGATTTGAAATTGTGTCCGCTCGTTCGTGCTTCTATTTCAGTTATCGATTACGTTAAATTTTATATCGTGTTACCGTCAAAACAATTAGTAGCAATTATGTTTTGGGATTTATCCCAAAACATAATTGCTACTAATTGTTTTAAGTAATTTATTACTTGGTAGGTACTATCTTTGTTTACAAATAGTTTTAGTAGGTAGGTAGAGTTTAACGCTATTTAATTACTGGCTGTTTTATTTCTCCAAAAAGGTTTTATAACAATGAGAGAATAAAAAGTGTACTTTCAAACTTTTTAATATAAAATCCAATTAGGTTTATTTGAAACTCCGCGAAGAGACAGTTGAACATTTTACTTTTATTGCTTTTAACTTTTTAATTATTTCTCTACTAAAATCAGTTATATTAACATCTCTCTAAGTTCTCTGACTAAAATAAAAAAAATATATTTACGCCTTCACAAATCCACAGAACCCGATACGAATCTGTGATGGTCTTAATATAAAACTGTTTTTCACACCTGCAGCACTTTAATCACGGATTAAAACCCTATTAACCTCAACTTAAAGCAAGACTTTATTCCCAAGGGAGATAATGTTGTATGAAACTCCCAAGGGAATAAAGTGATTTGAATTTGGAACGTTGAAATTCGTGTGAAAACTCTTGGTTTTAATTTTGAAGGTCTCAGCAAATAGGTTTTATTTATAATAAGTCATTTGATTGGTCTACAAAAATCTAGCAGGCCACGATTAATGTTTTTTTATTTTGATTGTTACGTTAGGTCTAAGCAAATAGGTTTTGCCTATAATACCTACCAAATATTTACCATCATGCTACCATCTCATTGAAATTGCCCCATTTTTTTAACTGGATTTTTTAAGTAGGGAACTGGCCACCACAAGAATTTAAAAAAAAATTGGACTGACGGTATGAAAAGTAGAGTATGCACCTCGGGATAAAGCATGTCTTCATCTTGGGCGGCTTAAACCCCTCGCTTCACTCAGGACTCTATAATATAACTCCCTCGCTTCGCTCAGGAGTTAACTTTAATCTCCCTCGCTCCGCTCGGGAGTTAACCCGAGAGTCCCTCGTTACACTCGGGGTTCAATATGCCACCCACAACATAAGACATTGCATTATGCCCTTGATGCATAATCTACTATTGCATGCGCTGAGCAGGTGCCGGAAATTTGACTAAGTATTTTCTATCTCTTCTGTACCGGAACGGTCATATTATTGTCGGCAATTTTAATTTAATACAAAATATAATAATTAAAATAATATAGTTGCAGAAACCTTCATAGTTATCTGATTAATTGCGAGAATGTATCCTCTATAGTTAATAAAATAATATTTTAAGATAGTCTGTGAGGTATTTATTATAATAGGTCATATTATACCTACTTATTTGTAAATGCTGTTGTTGCCTGAAATACCTAAATGATTTATCATCACTATTACTATCATCACTTCACTATCACTACATAGTATAAAATAAAGTCACTTTTCGCCGTCCCTATGTCCCTTTGTACCTATGCTTAGATCTTTAAAACTACGCAACGGATTTTGATGCGGTTTTTTTTAATAGATAGAGTGATTAACGATGAAGGTTTTTAGATATAATACATGCATAATACATAACAGCCGTGCGAAGCCAGGGCGGGTCGCTAGTTATTAATAATTAAATATTGAACTGACTGAAACAAAACTGAAAACCACCTTGAAACAAGTTTAAAATAATAAATAATCAACTGTTGATATTCAAAGAAAACTATGCTCTTCGGTTGCGTGTAACAGTATAACGGTTTAACAAAGGAGCGCGCGAGGAAGCTTTGAAGTAGTTGCGAACAAAGCTCGCTTGCTCATTGTTCATCCACTGCTTTACCGTTTTATGATAAAAACTTTGACATGAATTCTTATAAAATTCGAAAAAAAACTTTGATTGTTACGTTAAAGCTCAATGATTAATTAATTTTAATAGGTTTGGGTATTTTTCTTACGAACTTTGTCTTTTTTCGGTAAAATATTTTGAACATAGTTTGACTTCGAATTGCGCGTTTCAGAAACATACATAACATGTAAGGTTTGGGCATTATTGTAAGTTCGTGTCGATGTTTTTGTAGTGCATACTCTGTATGCACTACAACGTTTCATTATACACCGCGCGGAATTAGTTACTGACTGTACCAGTTATGAGATGACCTCTGAAATTTTTCGTACCTACAATTATACGGCAAAAACCATCCGGGGGTCGTAAAAAATATAGCGTGTTGTGTTGTCTTCGTCATAATTAGAGTTAATTCGAATGAATTGCACAAATTAGGTGGTTTTTATTCCATTTGATTATTGTAAAGCGAAGATAAAACAATTGAATGCTCTAAAATTCCAAAACACAAGTAATATTATTGTTATTAAGGCCATTCATCCGTTAGAACCACGCTGAAGTCAAAATCAATGGTTTCCGACGGGCAATAAAACAATAATATGTTTAATTTGTGGTTAAGATATTGACTTCAGATTATTGAGAATTTCATAATCTAGTGCATGGCTCAAAAACATTTACAAATATTTATATAGTTTTTTTCGTCAGAACAGTTTTTACTAGATCACTAGGTTTGGTGCTTTTTTTCTAGATCAGCGTTTGAAGGTATTTTTGCGTGTGAAAGTGGGTCCTGGAGTCCTAAAATACAGGCCTCGGCATAGTTTGGGCTCCAGCTCTCCCACAAATAAACGAACATTTATTATAATGTAATTACTAGTACTTAATTTGTGTCATAATAAGTTAATTGATGTTTGTTTGCGGTGGAAAATTAGATATTTTCAATTTTTATTTATTTAATGTCACAGTACTAAGTAAAATAGTTAGGGTATTGTAAGACAACTTCATTACTTTCACTGGAATAGAACGTAATACTTTTATTTGACGCTCCGTTGGCTTCTTCAGCCGTGCAAAGTCTTTGATAAAACATCTAAAATGTTTCATCAGCCTTTTGTCGTAAAATTAAAGTGTCACATGCACAGTCCTAAATTAAATACAGTTCAAAGGTTTTCCAACACGCGTTAAAGCGGGGGTGGTTCCTCCTACGTCATAGATTAATTTATTGGTTAGGTTAGGTTAGGTTACCATTTTCACCGATGACGTTAGAGGTTATTTGAGGTTTTCCCCACATTATAAATAAAAGCCTTTTGTTCAGGTTATTTTGACGTGATAACGTTTTATAAATTGGTGAACACCTGCAATCTCAAAACAGTGTGACGTCACGCGTCGTTACTGGAACGCCTCATGTTATTGACAAGGTAACTATAGCAACGTTTTATCGTTGCCATGGTTACCATCAATGTTTTCTTATGACGTTATCACGTAAAAGTATCGTCCGGAAACAGACTTTACAGACAACCTTTTTTTTTCTCTACTAGGGCCCTGTTGTTTCAATCTCAGGATACATAATATAATCACCCCGTATTATAATTTACAAACTTGCAAATGTATAATGGACTGTGTGAATCACCCGTCGCCATTATTGTATGACAATTACATCGCAGTGGTCACGCAAGGTTGATGGAACGATTCTATCACTATTTTAGCCACGTTTTGGTGGTATTTATAGGTTGAGTTATAAATAACTTATGCTAAATTTATCTATTGGTCGCTTTTAAAGCTTTTTTTTTCTCATTAGTTATTTTAAGAACAACAATAATTTTTTAAAGTACTCAGGCAAAGTTGATCTGAAGGATCTAAAAATATTGGAGTATATAATAGGTACCTACTTTGGTGATAACCCCTTCGTTTATAAGCATCTTATAGAATTTTGGCATTTTAACCTTTAGGTATAAACCCATGGAATTAGAATTACCTGTACCTACCTATAAAACCACTATGGTCAAAGTTGCGGTTTATCGAATGTTTTTTGCCGGAATCGTAACAAAAAATGGTGTGTTGTGTTTTGTTTTCTTTGCAATTATAGTTTTACTTCGAGTTAAATTGCATATTTTAGGTGACTTTTTAATTAATTTAATCTATTGAACGACCATAATGGGATAACATACCATGCTATGGCCGCCCGGTCTAGATTCTGTTAAAACAATTTCACTAAATTAAGTTAGTTTATTATGTGTCATACCTTGATATAATGTGTCAATAACTCCACCTACGCTAATGGTTACAATCTCTTTGCCTATACGTACTATTTTACTCCTATTCGGGTGTATCCCAATATTTCCAAGGAAATACAAAATGGAAAAAGTGGGACAAGCGTTTTTTTTTTTCAAATAATATCCCAGTATTTCCTTATTACGGCAAAAACGCAGTTGTGTTATTTGAGAATCTGTTTCCACTTTAATATCTATGACGGCCTAATAAATTACTGATAAATTAAATTCTAAAGAGATATTGAGAACATCTAAATATATAGGTGATTATTTAAGTCCCTTTTCGCCTGAAACACAGGATTTCCTAGTTTAGGCAAATGTATTATTTTTCGTTTCAAAATGTGATTTAGCTCATCATCATCATGTAAGCCCATACATACACGTCCACCGTTGGACATAAGCCTCCCCTATAACGCCATAAACAGCGGATTTAGCTCTATAGTATCACTACATAGTATAAAACAAAGTCGCTTTCTCTGTCCCTATATCCCTATGTATGCTTAAATCTTTAAAACTACGCAACGGATTTTGATGCGTTTTTTTTAATAGATAGAGTTATTCAAGAGGAAGGTTTATATTTATAATACATGCATAATATAGCCGTGCGAAGCCGGGGCGGGTCGCTAGTAATAAATATTTTGTAAATGTGTTTATTCATTAAATTATTCTTATTCTTATGGGAGCACAGGAAAACTAGCGGTTTTTTGTCGCCACCACCGCCAGCAATGGAAAAGTGGGAGAACCTGTCCCCGTATTTCCATCAATGGAAATTCTTAATGGAAATAGTGGGATACACCCTCCTATTCTAGAATGAAAACAATTAGATACCTAAGGAGGTAGGTAGGCAATGAAAATTATCTGACATGATGTCGATACGCTGTCGGAAACATCAAGATAAGCTTGATATGACTTCGCATGTCGATACTTGTCATTCATTATTTTAATTGTAACGTCGCGACGTCGTCGCTGCTATCTAGTTAAATGTCATTGTCGGATACTCGTAGATCATACTCATTGAAGGAAAGTCAATCTAATAATACGAATATATATGAATACTAGCCTTCCCGGCAAATGTTATTTTCCTATTTAAAAAAAAACCGGGCTGATTTGTGAATCTAAACCATCCAGGGCGCCACGCGCCAAACGCATACAAAAAAATCATTCTAATGTTCGATTAGTTGTTTCATTACGTACTTTTAAATTTTTATCGTGTATTTTTTCAATTTAATAAAGTGATTGTATATTTGTCTTTTTTATTATTGTTTTCAGTATAATTTCTTGTATTATTTTGTGTTGAAGTTTTTGGTTTTATTTCTTAATTTGATTGTGCCTTTTTAATTATAATTTGTAAATAAATAATTGGATAGATTCAAAATGTCAGATAACTATACCTACTATAATATAAGAACATAAATAATTGCACTGGGTTTTCAAAGCGGAACAAATAAGAGCTATTATGTAAACCCAAAAAAAAACCTAGAAACCTAGACTAGGTAGGTAGGTACCTACTAATGTTGCTTTGCGTTCAACTAGTAGGTGGATTTGTTACCTAATTGGATCATACTATTTTTGGACGCCACTGGCATGCCACAGGTTAAAATAAGTGTGTGATGCGTCTTGGCGCTGCCACCTTAGATTTTGGAGGTAAAGGCGCGGATCCAGCGTTCAAATAATTAAAGATATCCATCTAATCGCTTGGCAGATATAAGGGAATAAAGAATATTACAAACAAACATACATACAAAGATAGGCGCGAAAAACATAACCCTTAACTTGCAGTCGGGTAAAAAGGAGGTGATTAGGTTTTCGTTCACGAAAATTACATAAGTAAATGAGTGATCGTCCTATATTTACGTACGGTCGGCTGCATAATTGCAGACCCACCGTAGAGCTCTAAAACGGCTGTTATAAGAATGTTGTCAACACAAGCAAGATTCTAGGCACCTGCTTTAGGAGAAGTTTAAAGTCTTCTAACTCATAATTATAAATATACTAGCTGCCCTCCGCGGTTTCACCCGCGTAACTCCCGATCCCGTGGGAATATCGGGATGTAAGCTATCCTATCTCTCAAGTGGGATCGAACTGCACATGGTGTGCGAATTTTATTATAATCGGTTAAGTGGTTTAGGAGTCCATTGAGGACAAACATTGTGACACGAGATTTATATATATTAAGATTTAAACGGATATATTCGCGTTTTTTATTTTTGTTTTAAATTTCTTTAAACGTCTAAAAGTCTTCTAACTCATCAATAAATCAAAAAAATTTGCAACATGCAATCATGCAGCCGACTGTACAGTCACATTACCAATTAGCTGAACCCCACGTGACCCAGAGCTCATTCGCATTTCTGTGAAAAATATAGTATTTACCTATTTTGTGATTTTTTTATATTGTATATGGTATGGTATAGTATATTGTTTAAAAAAAAAACAAAATCAGGTAACATTACTTTACAACCTTACAGATTTGCGAGTGAGCTCTAGGTCACGTGGGGTTCAGCTAATTGGTAATGACTGTACATACCTATACCTACTGCCCAAATGGGACGAATTATCAACATAGCCTATCAACATCAACCTCAATAAACTGTGAAAGTATGTTATCAAAAGTCTACAACTTGTATCCACGCTTGCGGAATTAGGTATCTACCTAATAAATATCTTGGTTATTAAATGGTATCCCATCAAAAAAAGAACAACAAATGTACCCCTTATAGTTGACGAGATATCATTAAATATCGTAATAGTATATTTTTATTTTGACTCGAATTAACAATAAATTGTACTAAAGACAACACACGACACACCATGTTTTTGCACGATCCTGCCATAAACTTGTGCCGTAAAAAATATGGCCTTGATTTTTTTTAATTTAACGCATTGTAATACACATTTTTACTTAATTATTTTCAAATGTTAGTTTTTTAATTTATGAATGTGTGAATTACGGTCCCAATTCCTTCTCAAACGACATCCTCATCGAGTTTTGAGCTAGGTGCGTGCGTACTTGCATCTTTTATTATATTGGGTTTATTTGCAGCTTTTAATGTTATAAAAAACTTACCTACTACACGGAAAAACATTATAAAATATAGGTACACTTACGCGACTTCAAAAAAGGATTCGCCTTTTTATAAGTCGGTTTAAGAGGAAAGGGTACCGGGGGTTTTCTCCATACAAACTATTACAAACGTAGTCGACTGTTTTCTCCTTGGATAATGAGACTAGAGCAAATATTTTTGGTGCATAAAACTTATAACTGCCATGACCAAGCCCCTATTTTCTGTTTTTTTATATTTTCAATTTTTTTAATTTTTTATTTCTATAATAATTAGAAAAAGAAAAAACCAAAACATAGGGCATAGTCATGGCAGTTATAGGTTTTATGGCATAAAAATATTTGTGCTAGTGTCATTATCCAGGGAGGAAACAGTCGACTACGTTTATATGGAGAGAGCGCAGGTACCCTTTCACCTTAAAAGGTTTCTTGAAGCAAGAAATAATCCTTTTGTTATAGACTCGCTAATCAAAATTATTGTTGGTTTTAGTTAAAACATCTATAAATGATAAGCAGTATTCTTAATTTAAAGCAATATTCTTAACTAAAATTATTCTTTAGCGTCTATAGGAACAGTATTATTTCTTACTTCAAAAAACCCTGTTTTTCTGTACCTACGTCCTTATTTTTTTGGCTAGTAAGTAAGTAGGTAGGCTAAAAGTTATAGATATTTCTAACTAGCTGTTACCCGTGTAGTAGTTTTGTATTATACAATAACCCTGTATACCTACCTAAACTTTATTTTTGGATCACTCTATCTATTTAAAAAAAACCCATCAAAAGCCGTTATCTAACATTAAGCATAATATACATAGGGACAGACAGACAGCGGGAAGCGACTTTGTTTTATACTATGTAATGTAATGTAATGTAATGTATAATGATTCACTACTTACCAGACGAATCTGAACAAGAGTTCAAATATGCTCGGGAACACCAAATCATCGGAGGCTGCCAGCCATTTGCGCCCGAGCAGCCGGATGGCCGGCATTCTAAAACAAATAAAAACAATCTGTTAAAATTACGTAATATGCTTTAGAATGCTTTATTTATCTAAAACTAATCTTCTATTGTATAAACTTTGATTTGGTTGCGTCTAATTCATATAGAACTTAAAATTGTCAAATCGCGATCGCGTTTATGGTAGACCAGCGATTCTTCTAAATGTTTTGGTTACGACTAATAATTCATACAGAACTTCAAATTGTGAAATAAGTCCAGCCGTTCACGCGATGCCATGACCAAGGCTTTTGTGGAGGGTAAAAAGATACTGACTGACTAAATTGAGAACCTAGTTCCTTTAGGAAATTGGATTCAAATCTCAAGCAAAATCAGCTTACGTCTTCATTAGACGCTAAATATAATGACGAAAAAATCTTATCCTAAATATCGGCCGGTGAACTCAAGAACTTATTTCGAGAGAGAGAATTTAGCCATTCGTAACATTTTTACGCTTTGTTTACGGATCCCTCCAATTAGATCCCGGTTAGTGGGTTAAATTATTTTTGTTTGTGTTTATAAATTTTAATTTCTTGTTTAACAATTTATTTCATAATAAATTGTTAAACAAGAATACTAATACTTTTTTCTATACTAATATTTTAAGAGGAAATATTGATTTTGTGTGATCGCTGCTAATCGTAGGTATAATAAATAGGTCAGCGTTTGACAACTATCTCATACGATGGTAAAAATGACGATATGCTGTCTCGATGTAACACACTTTCCTAGAAGATACCTATACGCTCATGACTCAAAGACCCCCAAATAAACGTCGACCTACACGTTTTTAGATCGTGTCAACATACACAAAGATATTTTGTTACTAAATATTATAACACCTAGCAGCGCTCTACGGTTTCACCCGCGTAACTCCCGATCCCGTGGGAATATTAAGATAAAAAGTGGCCTATGTTATTCCCAATGAATCAACGTATCCTCATATCGAGTTTCATCAAAATCGGTCTGGTAGTTTCGGAGCCTATTTGTTACAAACAAAAATGTCCTCTTTATGAAATCAATGCTCATATTGTAAAGCGGAAGAGTTTGTTTGTTTTAACGCGCTAATCTCAGGAACTACTGGTTCGAATTGAAAAATTATTTTTGTGTGGGATAGTCCATTTATCGAGGAAGGCTTTAGGCTACCTTTTATTTTGATATTCCCACGGGATTTGGACCGCGGGGCGCAGCTAGTTTTATAATATTTAAATAGACTACGGTAATTAAAGGCCTTAGCCCACTATACCGATGTATGAATAATACTTGGAAGGAATGTAACCGTAGCCCGGACCTACATCAGCCAATCACAATGACGAATAACCGGGCAAAAAATTCCAGGTCAGTTTCGTTCCTAATAAACTCCGATGTAATTGCGAAGAAAACTGAAAAAAAAATGACTGCAACTCTACATAGGCAGATACTTATGTAACATATAATAGCTGTAGTATATCTATCATCAGATCAATACATATGTCAAGGGCATAGAATACGTACCAAGTACCTACCTACGTAACGTTACCGTATGTATATACGTTTACATTCAATAATTAATATTCAAGCCTGTAGTTTAAATGAAATCTATATATATAAAAGAGAAAATCACTGACTCACTCATCACGATATCTCAGAAACTACAATTGCTAGTAGTCTCAAATTTTGCATGGGGGTTTCTTTTATTACGTAGGTGCTCACTAATAGGTTTATATGCGCAGAAAAAGCTCCTGAAGCAAACAGACGGATAATAGATAGTGATCTTATAAAGGTTTCTTTTTTACCTTTTGAGGTACGTAACCTTAAAAAGAAAAATCCCATCCCCCTTATTCCAAAACGAGGTTTAAGGATAATATAGTCCGAGATGTGGATTTAAACCTTAGATTTAGACACAGAATCCACATCTCGGACTATCCTGGAATTAGATTCATTCATTCATTTATTTATTTGCTTAGAAAATGGTACAATAGGGTGTTACAATATTATTATGTTCAACAATTTCTACCAATATGGTGTGCAAATATTAAAAATATAAGACTTGAAATTCATAAAATTAAGAAGTTAAAATAGGTAGGAAAGTAATAAAACATATTAAAATTAATCAAACTCAAAGTCAGTAAAATAATGTAGAATTAATACATTATCAATTATCCTGATATACATAAAACCTGGAAGATGTCTTGTCCAAAAATTCCCTAACACTATAGAAACTGTGATCCACTAACCAATCCTTCAATTCAACACAAAATTTGTTGTAAGGAAGAACAACAATTTTATTAGGCAGAGAATTATAAATGAACGGGGCCATATACACGCAATTGGCTCTAAACAACTAGAGGGCATGAGTTTCTTTTGCCTTCTTCTCATTGGTGGGCGCTGTCCGAAGGCACACATCCTAACTTTGGTTTTAAGACGCTTCTATGTGATCTCGTTCAATTGTATGATTCCAAATAAATAAAGATTTTTGAGTTTTTTGGAGCTAGATTTATATGGTGTTGTGTTAGGTACTTTTCCCGAGCTTGTACCCCCATAGTATCTGCCAAGTAAAACATCAATTTACCTCGTTACACTTGCTCTACATATTTTAATTACAGCATAGGGTTACAAGTTACAACAGGACTAACCAGTATTAATGTTTTTCTTGAAGGACATAAATATTATATCGAATAAATTATTTGGTTCAAGGTTATCGTGTGCTGTTCGTAACGCATTTATAAGCTATTGACGTCATCAAAACTTTTAACTCAGGGTTTGGTGATTAATATACTCAATGACGAGTGTACCCAATACAGTGGCTTAATCATTTATGATAAGTTTTTTTTTGCTAAATTCAATGACGAGACTTAGATGACGTATGAATATCTGGCGCGCTATTTTGCTCCGTAATTCATCGATCTTATGTGCTTTTTGGTTCAGGTATCTTAATAAACTACCAAGGTATTAAGGCTTTATTATTAGCTATTAAATACTATTGACTTTCACATCTAATTTAGATGTTTTATATGGCAGTCCGGCATAATGGTCACCATGCCGGACTGCCAAACACAGGGCTGCGGGCTCGATTCCCTTCTCAGACAAGTATTTATGCTTACTTATTTGTCTGTGGTCTGGTTGTTTTTATGTATTATAAGTAAATATTTACAAAAGAAAAGTAAATCACTACATAGTATAAAATAAAGTCACTTTTCGCCGTCGCTATGTCCCTTTGTATGCTTAGATCTTTAAAACTACGCAACGGATTTTGATGCGGTTTTTTTAATAGATAGAGTGATTCAAGAGGAAGGTTTATATGTATAATACATGCATAATATAGCCGTGAGAAGCCGGAGTGAGTCGCTAGTAAGTAATATATCCGTTGTCTAGCACTCATAACACAAGTCTAGTTACTTAGCTTGGGGCTAGATTGCGATGTGTGGAATGTCCTGCAATATTTATTTATTTATACAACACCAGCAACTTTATTCCTTGGCAATTCAAGATGCTGTTGTGCCTGAGACATGTATTAGATGTTTGACCAGCTACCGGCAGCTTAGTCGACCGTATCCAGACGAAAGAACTCATTAAAACATCTAGAGCTAACTTTACCGGGTTTCATCAAGATGTTTTTCTTCACCGTAAGAGCAATGTTAGGAGCAATGGCCGGCCTGGATTTGAACCTACGACCTTCGGGATGAAAGTCGAGGTGTCTACAGATAGGCCCAACACCGCTTTGTAAAGGTACAGTGTACGTCATAAGTCCACTATTCGTTTGCTACAATAATACTAGCAACAAGTATTGGACTTACGACCTTCTTCTAATAGACATTACACACAAACATAAATACTTACTTCAATTAAAAGTACTCAGTGTGATTCTTATTTTCAACATGTTAGCTATGTCTTTAGTTTTGTAAGTGGTATAAGTCGCCACCCGCTACACCAACCGACGTGGGTTCGATCCACAGGTTACGTTGTTATAATGTTCAAATAGTGTTGCACAGGATTGTAAACGTTACGGTGGGCAAATACTTTTGACCGTTGATTGTACAGTTTTAAGATTCTATTCCCGGTGCCGTTGTTGAATGACAGACCGAAAGCCAGCGACATGGTTTCGTAGATGCTAGGTAATTTCAT
Source organism: Idaea aversata (assembly GCA_907269075.1). Taxonomy (NCBI): domain Eukaryota; kingdom Metazoa; phylum Arthropoda; class Insecta; order Lepidoptera; family Geometridae; genus Idaea; species Idaea aversata. The sequence continues at coordinate 13,240,223 of OU026087.1, forward strand.
TAACATTTTAAATGTCAACCGCAAGCGTGTATCTTCAAAGTAAATGTATCAAGGGAACATTCAACTGAAACATTAACGTAATAATGTAGTTACTCTCAAACTGAGTTAGTGATGCTACGACATTTACCTGCGTCGTCGCATAAACTTTATAGATTAGTTAATTCTCACTAACTTCATCGTGCACCTACACGCGGAAAAATAAAGATGTAGGTGTAACCACAGAATATATTATAACTAGCGACCCGCTCCGGCTTCGCACGGCTATATTATGCATATATTATACACTAGCTTTTGCCCGCGACTTCGTCCGCATAGAAGTCGAAAATGGCTTTAACAGGATTTTTAATTGGTTTTATCACTAATATAATATAATAATTTCTGTGGGTTTTAATATTACCAAAATCGGTATGTTATTTTAAACATTATTTCTGTGGGTTTTAATATTACCAAAATCGGTATGTTATTTTAAACATTCTTTTGTATTATCATGTATTTTCGTATGTCGTATTTTACATGTTTTCTCTATACGCATAATAAATAAAGAAAGGACAAAAGTGTGTACTTGGAAGCAAATTAAAAAAATGGGTTGTGGGAAAAAGTAGTAGAACGAAAATACCTATATAGTATTTAAATTTCATGTTACATATACAATTAAAAACGCCTAAATCAATTGAAATCTGGTTTTCAATATTAGATAGCTCTATTTTGAGGAAGGTCGTGGTATAGGCACATTTTAGGAACATCAAAATCCAATTAGTAGGTCCTGAGTAAACAACAAAAAACTGCAGCCGCTCGGCCGAACGCGTTCCAGCAAACACGAACGTCACAGAATACTTAATAGTGTAGCATACATTTTATCCCGATATTCCCACGGTAACGGGACTTACGCGGGTTTGTTTAGGGAATAATTCATAAACATAACCAAAATGTTCTAGCACAGTTCTAGTCCTCACCATTTTAAATTTCGAATACTACGTTCCTATGAGGCCGTGTTCTAAAAGTGCAACCTCTTTTGAATAAAATCGGATTGTGTTTTCAAACATGTGTCAAAATACAATGTAGGTAAGTTAAAAGGAGTATTGATATCAACTTCGGAGGAAATCACCCCCAAAATAACTTCCTACCCCTTTTTAATCCCGTTAGAGGATGAATTTCAATAAAATACGAAACACGTGTTTCATCAATTCTGTTAAAGAATGTTTATGCAAAATTTGAAGTAGATTGGACCAAGGAATCACGTGGTCCCATACAAACTTCGTCCCCCTTTTTCACCCCCTTAGGGGTAGAATTTCGGAAAATCCTTTCTTATCGGCTGCCTACGTCATACAAAGAACACACCCTTCAAGTTTCAGAGCTCTACGATCAGCGGTTTAGGCTGTGCGTTGATCCGTCAGTCAGTCATTCAGGACAAAGCATTTTATATGTATAAGAGAAGAGATACTGCATAATAGCCGTGCAAAGCCGGGGCGGGTCGCTAGTACTTTGATAAAAGAGATCCAATCAAAGAGTATTTAAGTTTTTAATAACCCCAGCACGCCGCTTCATACACATGTTCATACAAAATTGCTGGAGCGTTGTAATGTTCCAAATTCAAGAAACGCTCCTGCATTAGATTTAATTTTCTTTGACCGCGACACTGGCTATATGCACGATAGTGGTAATGCGAAGCCATAATAAAATTATAAATAAAAAAGAGATGGCGCTAGATGCTTCTTTCCGTATGTCAAAATGACAATTTTGACATCATCCCTACGTTCTGTACGTTTTCATGCAAAAATATTATGGTTTATTTTTTACGCCAAGAAATATCAAATTTTAATTAGTAACATAAATCTACTTGAAATACCTAAACCTCTTCTGATATTTTCTGAACACATTCGTGAAGATTATGTTAAAATCTGTTTCCTAGTTCCCGAAATTAGACTGCACAAACAAAGGTAAACAAACCAAATCAACATTTTCTGAGATGAATGGTAGTTTCGCGAAAACGAAGAGATGGCGCTAGTTACTTGAAATTAAAAAAAATATCTTATTAAATTAATTACTTTATTTTTTAGTTAAAAAATGTGTATATTGCTATGTATTCTTAAAATACATAAGTGTACAAAATTTTTAAGCAGAACAAAAAGAATAATCAACTAATTTGTGATTTTCTAAATTTAAGAAAACCTGAATCGCGCATGTAAGATTTTTTTCTACCGGAGCTATATAAGGTTAGCGAATTCTATAGTGCTAAGATCATTATGGACGTAGAACGCTTACTTCCAAAACTTCGAATTTATTATATGTAGAGATAAAAACCTTCCTCTCGAATCACTATCTATTAAAAAAAAACCGCATCAAAATCCGTTGCGTAGTTTTAAAGATATAAGAATACAAAGGGAAATAGGGACGGCAAAAAGTGACTTTATTTTATACTATGTAGTGATAGTGATGATAGTGATAGTGATAGGAAAGTATAACTAAGTTTCATTTTCATTCAACTAATAGCGATTTGTTCCGGTCGGATACCCTGTATCTGATACCCTGGGGGGTTCGTTTTATTTTATAATATTTTCTTCTGATCCACCGTGCAGGGTATCACAAATAAATTTAAATATTTTATTCCGATCCCTAGTTAGGTATCTATTTACAGATTATTGGGACAATCAGCAAAAAAATATTTATTCAGATGGCGTTTACTCTATGATGTGTACAATAAAATGCTGTAAAAATATCCTTAGTATCAAAATAATCACTACATACTACATAGTATAAAACAAAGTCGCTTTCTCTGTCCCTATATCCCTATGTATGCTTAAATTTTTAAAACTACGCAACGAATTTTAATGCGGTTTTTTAATAGATAGAGTGATTCAAGAGGAAGGTTTATATGTATAATACACGATAATATAGCCGTGCGAAGCCGGAGCGGGTCGCTAGTAAGTTATATTTACCATTGAAAACAATTTTGATGCATATTTTATGTTTGCCAGTAGGTAGTGGGCGCAATGCACGGTATAAACTAGAAAGTTCAATCAAGGTGAATGCTCAACACTTTATTCAAGTGTCAAAGCCGAATTAATATAATGAAGTCAAATGATTGGTCTTGCAGTTATGAATAGAGTTTTGATTAAATGAAGCTATCTACACAAACAAACCAATATTTACTAAGATACCGGTAGTTAAAGGGAAAAAGCGTTGATCCTTATAAGGATCTATTTCCATTCAAGGAAATGAAAGGAATTTGCCGGCTAAAGTGGTGGCAGGCGTGGCAAATCGTAAAACCGATAGCCGCTTGGGAATAAAATGGTATTTGTGTGATTGCCAAATGCATGTTTTTAGAGCTGACTCCGCGGACCGTTTATTGGGGGAAGGAAAACTGTGGACGAAAGTAGTTTATAGAGAGGGTGGAAGTAGTTTTGTTGACCCATTTAACGGTTGTCGTCTATCTTGACTGAGTACCTACTTTAGAAATGGAGTTCGGAACATAACAAATAACGTTCAAAAAAATAAAAAAAACAGGACAAGTTCGAGTCGGAGTCGCTCTCGAATAGTTCCGTAGCATTATACCTACTTTGTTTTGAGTATTTGTTGTTATAGCGGCAACATCATCAGTGAATATTTCACTGTCTAGCTATCACGGTTCATGAGATACAGCCTGGTGAGCTGGACAGTGGGGTCTTTCTTACATATGATAGGTCAGCGTTTGACCACTATCACACCTGCCTGGTGGTAGGTGACGAAGCGGCCTGAGATACAGCACGCTTTCTTAGAAGACCCCCAAATGGTACGGGTTAGTTTCCGAGGACCACGATCTCCGAGGGACCCGTCTCCGAGGTACACACTTTCTAAATTCTCGACAAATGACGACTAAGAATGGTACACGCCAGGAAAGACAGACGATCAAGCAACCGATTCAATTCCATTGCGGTACTAATAAGAAATGATGAAGCAAACGCTTAGTGACGTCTGGTATTTCCGTCATAAATCGGTGCCGCATAATCAGTTTGCCCGGTTGTATGACGAAAGAATGGAGATGGCAAAATTAGGTCATCGCCAACATGGTCGACAGCATGGTTAAATTATTAAATCTGCAGGCTTTCCACAATGTGAGCTTGATGCTTCCAACTGAGTTCCGCATCCGCAGCAGCCGACGTTACAGGCAAGCCTACTTCTTCCATATCATAGACATACAAATATTATCTGTTCCATAGATATCGGCTGTACAATAACGCTACCTACTTGATGTGCGACAACTTTAATTTCGGCCCAAGGTAACCTAGAGTCTCATGTGCTAGAGTTACCTAGACGCGTTTTGTTAAACACTTTCCATATCACCTTGATATTTCATCGTGGATACGAATCGGCACGGGATGCAGATGCGCTTTGTGATGTGAATAACAATAATAATAACATACGGGTAGTTGAAAAACCTTTCGCCCTCCATGACATTGAGTCTTGCTAGACGTCTGGTGATCATAATAGAATAAATGTCGATTTTCATAAAAAGTAGGCAGGAGACATTAATGTATTAAGTGTAGGTTAGTAGGTACTGGATTATTCGTGTTTGTTGTAAGATATTTCTAATCTTAACGATGGACCGACCAGAATCCGAACAGCTTAGCATGGCTCTGCAGCAGTCGTCGGACAGAGTTCATTGGAGGAAGACAGTAGATCGACTGCATATTATACTGTCATGATTCCCAGCATTGAGGGAGGAGGAAAGAATGAGATACTTAATAAAATAGTTACTATTGCAAGAGAGCAAAAAATACTATGCAGATAACAACACGATACTGTTTGTTTGTTATTCAGCTCCGAAACTACTGGACCGATTCCAAAAATTCTTTCACCAATAGAAAGCTACCATTAAATATTTTAGGAATTAAGACTGTTTAGTTTAGTGTACCTACTAAGTCATATTTAATTAAGTACATTCTACATCGATAGTAGAGAGTTAGGTACATAACTTTAAGTTTTCATAATCACTACATATCACTATCACTACATAGTATAAAACAAAGTCGCTTTTTCTGTCCCTATATCCCTATGTATGCTTAAATCTTTAAAACTACGCAATGGATTTTGATGCGATTTTTTAATAAGTAGATATAATGATTCAAGAGGAAGGTTTATATGTATAATACATGCATAATATAGCCGTGCGAAGCCGGGACGGGTCGCTAGTAATTTTATAAAGTGGCATGCTCGCAATGGGCAACCTGTTGATGTGCTATTATTAATTATAAGAACACCTTTGTACACATTGCTGTTGTTTTATGCAATGAATGTTTTTTTGTAATTTGTATAAAGATGAAATCATAGATCTTGTAACCATTTCCCGGAAAAATAAGACAATTGGAAAAATACTGTTCAGATACCCCCTTATTCCAAAACGAGGTTTAAGGATAGTCCGAGATGCGAATTTAAACCTTAGTTTTAGACATAGATTTACTCGTAAACTATAGTCTAAACACTATCGCTATAGATTATAAAGGGAACTAAGTCTAAACACTATCCCTCTAGATTATTGGAGATATTGTTTAGACTATAGTTCACGAGTAAATCTGTGTCTAAATCTAAGGTTTAAATCCACATCTCGGACTATCCTTAAACCTCGTTTTGGAATAAAGGGGTAAAGGTTGAAATTCATACCAGATATAAATAAATAAATAAATAAATATTTCAGGACATATTACACATCGCCATCCAGCCCCAAGCTAAGCAACTTAATGCTTGTGTTATGGGTGCCAGATAACGGATAAACTACTTATATACTTTTTTTTTTTTTTTGTAAATATATACATATAGGAAACAACCAGAACCAGAAACAAGAATTTATGGTCAGCATAAATACTTGTTCCCGGCGGGAATCGAACCCACAACCTTCTGCGTCGCAGTCGGGTGTTCGCCCGACACGCCACAGAGGTCGTCAATATTGAGGTATATTTAGTTTATTTATTATAGTCCTTATTAGGTGTATAAAAATCCTGAGTCAACACAATAAAAAGATATGGGCAAATTCACGTTTTCGCGAAACCTTGTAAGTACCAAACTTTCCCTTAATTTTCAACTTTTTTTTATATTTCGGAATAATTCCTTTATTTTAAATTAAATTCAGATTATACACGCAATGTGAGTAGAAGTGATCTAATAAAGTACAGTCGCCTGCATAATTACAGCCCCCGGTAGAGGTCAAAAATGACTATTATTGGCATGTTTTCATTCTAATGTTCTTGTTTGATAAATTCATGAGCTAGAAGACTTTAAACTTCAACTAAATCAGGTGCCTAGAATCTTGCTTGTGTTGAAAACATTCTTAAACCAGCCGTTTTGGAGCTCTACGGTGGGTCTGCAATTATGCAGCCGACCGTACCTATTGGTGCTATTGGTTAAGGCAGAGTGTAATATACTGAAATCTGAATGTAGTATAACGTTTTCCGGATGTCGCTCTCCATAACAATTATGACAGCTTGCATCATTGAAATCCCTTCCAATAAAGAATAGAATAGAATAGAAAAACATTTATTTGGACAAGCACACGACAAATACATATTTAGCACAGTTAATAGTTGTTGACAAAACAAAACATAGAATGTATAACAATAAGAAACAAAAGAATAAGATAAAAAGACAGGAAATTATAAGAATAAGTACAAGGTCCAAAAAGTATAAGATAGAGTGACAGACAATTCAGAAAATACAGTAGAAAGAAAATAATTAACAAAAAAGTATTTGATTAGAAATAGGGTCTAAGGAGCCGTGTGCCTCCAAAAAGGCTCTGCCTCAGCAAAAAATAGCTGCAACAACATTGAGTCGATGAAAGACGACATGTACCGTTTTATTCCAATTATTCATGCCTAATCACAAGTTGCTCCAATCAATGGAACCAACCAATTCTTTGATCTCGACACGTTTAACTGCTCATTTTAGTTGCTCATCTATTTCAGTCGCATCGGATTTTGTGTAACATTTCGCGGCCGGATGTCTTAAAGGTGCAACCATTGACGTCATTGCCGGGTCGTTGACCGAGATTGCTGTATTCATATTATGTTCGTGAGGTGAAGGCACCGCTTATGGACACGGAGAACTTATTGCTTAAGAGCTTTTAATGTCACAGAATGTGAAAGAGTTAGTTCGCCTTGAACTGCGCACGATTTTGTAAGAATTTCTCCTCTCAGATATAAATTGATGAAAGATTTCATTTTAGTTTAATTATTGTAACTAATTTTAATGAGAAAGTAGGTATCTCTTTAATATAATTTTGATCATAACATTAAATCATCTGGATTCTAATTTATCTAATACCTATATATAATATTTTTTCGTGTAGCATCTAATAAATATCACATTTCCCAGTAGGTACGGTCGGCTGCATAATTGCAGCCCTCGGTAGAGTTCAAAAATTACTATTATTGGCATGTTTTCATTCTAATTCATTCTTCAACTTAAGCAGGTGCCTAGAATCATGCTTGTGTTGAAAACATTCTTATAACAGCCGATTTGGAGCTCTACGGTGGATCTGCAATTATGCAGCCGACCGTACCTACCTATTATACCTACATATTTGTTACATTAATCAGATTGCATAGAAAGGGCAGAGTTCAGCTGAAAGTTAACTTTAAAGTTAAAATCTATCGTACGTGACTAAAAGTTTATTATATAGGTAGGTAAAGTACTTACTGAAAATTATGAAATTACCTACCTACTGAGCTACTGTAGAAGTGTAGATATATGTATTGCTATTTTAAGTCAATTATGTCTACTTAATATTATAAAGCTGAAGAGTTTGTTTGTTTGTTTGAACACGCTAATCTCAGGAACTACTGGTTCGAATTGAAAAAATATTTTTGTGTTGGATAGTACATTTATCGAGGAAGGCTTTAGGCTATATTACATCACGCTGCGACCTATAGGAGCGCGCTAATCTCAGGAACTACTAGATCGAATTGAAAAATATGCTACTTTTTATCCCGATATTCCCACGGGATCGGGACTTACGTGGGTGAAACTGCGGGGCAGAGCTAGTATAAGTATTGAACAATTTTGGTGCTCATTTGTGCAATTTAAGTATACAAGTGATGCAAAAACTCCACGGCGAGGTTTCGATAAAGATTGTCTCTGGCTTCAGCAAATTAAAATAGAAAATGAAAAATAGAAGAAATAACAAAACATTAAAAAATAAAATATTAACTTGACACTGCTTAATCATAAATCGTGCAAAGCCAAAACTTGAGAGAAAAAAGTGTCTAAAAATAAATGGCGTGAGGTTTTTTTCAATGCAGTATAATACCTTGAGTACAAACTTCACCATAGTTGATTTTTTTTATGAAATTGTACCTACCATAGTAATTTAAGAGTTTAGAGGCTCTTTCAACTAACATACAGCAGTTTCAGTTCTATTGAAAACTGAATAATTAAAAGAAAATGGCCTCGGGACTGGTTATCCCACGAGATTGGTTCACAATACGCGAGCAGTTAGGTAGTTAGATATTACCAATTTGCAAGAGCTCGTTCCCGCAGCGCGGCCACAATTTGGTTTAATATTTGAAGAGAGCGCTGGTAGCTAATATATTACTTACTGAATTCACTCTTGTGTTGGTGGCCTTAGTATATAACTCATTTATGTGTGCTTATTAACATTGCTCTTTATGTGAAGGAAAACATCGTGATGAAACCCGCGGCTTAGTTGACTCCAGGCGTATTAACGAGTTCTTTTCTTTGGATACAATCGAATAAGCTAGGTAGCTAAGTAGTAAGCCAAGGGTAGGTATCTGGGCACGTCTATACATATAAAACACTAGCAGCCCTAAGTCCCGATCCCGTGGAAATACCTATTAAAAGAAAATGTAGCCTTCCTCGATAAATGGACTATCCTACACCAAAATATTTTTTCAATTCGAACCAGTAGTTCCTGAGATTAGCGCGTTCAAACAAACAAACAAACACTTCAGATTTATAAATAGAGATATCCCAGGCATGTATGAATAGAATTGATGCTTGCAATGTATAAATTATCTAGATTAGATATTAAAGTCAATATTATTCACTCTTTGCGTAATATTTTTACATAGCAAATATTTAAAAAATTTGTCCTTTCAGTTAGGAGGTGACCTTTCTCGTAAACAAATTCTGCAACATTGCTCCCACTGTTATCGTTAATTTAGACATCTACCTACTTTAATGCAGTTTGGGGACGGATTTGACTCTTTGCGAATGAATGACCAATGACGTCTGTTAATGTCGAGAGTGAAGGCAAACATAAACTGCAGACAGGCTAAACGGTCGACTGATAGAGAGATGGTCGATACGATGGTCACATTTGTTGAAACGCTAACAGAAAAAGTGAACAGTTGTTAAGCTGTTTCATACTAAGGGGACGAGATCTAAAGCTCGCGTCCGCAGGAGTTACCTAACCACACGTGTCCACGATGCTAAACGAGCTTCGAAGTTTAAAAGGCATTAAATGCCAGACGATTAAATAAATAAATTACTAAGGGATGCCGTTGCCCAGATGGGAAACAACAGGCTACATAAAATAAAATGAATAAGTTTATCTTATCGACTGATTTCAAGTAGGTAGTCTGCGCTCCCCAAACCTTTTAACAAACAGTGGTACATACGAGTCTTTTGAATATTTTTTCATGACCCTACGGATTATAAAAACATACACCGTAAAAAGTAACATTTTAGTAGGTAGGTATAGCTATGTCATCTACTACCTGCCTCTCAACTCCTCTGTCAAAAGCTCTCACGGGATGATGTAACGATTCCTTACCGAGATATGACAAATAGTTTTGTTTGTTTGTTGTCAGGTTTGTGAAGGGTTGCGTGAAATTCATTTCGACGAAGACGCGCGCTTTTCCTCTAGTTTCGTATCATGTAAATACGCGAACAAAGGCGATAAATCTATACTTCATATTATAAAGCTGAAGAGTTTGTTTATTTGAACGCGCTAATCTCAGGAACTACTGGTTCGAATTAAAAAAATATTTTTGTGTTGGATAGTCCATGTATCGGGAAAGGCTTTAGGCTATATCACATCACGCTGCGATCAATAGAAGCGAAGAATCAGTGGGAAATGTGGAAAAAACGGGGAAAATTATTCATCTTCGAGGACTTCTGTTGTTTGTTTGAACGCGCTAATCTCAGGAACTACTGGTTCGAATTGAAAAATCTTTTTGTGTTGAATGGTCCATTTATAGAGGAAGGCTATAGGCTATTTTTTATTTTGATATTCCCACGGGATCGGGATTTACGCGGGTGAAACCGGCGGGCGCAGCTAGTTAATTAAATACATCCGTTTGATAGTTTTGACACTTCAACTGTAAGTATTTAACAATTTTTTTTTGCCGGTTATAGAAAAAATAAATAAAAACCCACGTTCTTTAAAGTGTGGAAAGACATTTGATCCCAAACAAAAAGAATATAAGAATACAATGGAACTGACGCATTACATTCATAAATATTAATTGATGTTGTTATTGTAACTGTCTCTTTGAAAACGAAAAAAACATGTTTGTAGCCAGAACTACCTTAACCTTTACTAAGTACCAACCTAAGTATCTATTCTAAGAGCGGTGTTGGCTTAGTGGTAGATACCTCGACTTTCATTCTGAAGGTCGCGGGTTCAAATCCCGGCTGGCCGTGCACCGATGATTTTTTCTTATCGAAAACTAGCTGCACTCCACGGTTTCACCCGCGTTAGTCCCGATCCCGTGAAATTTTAGGAGGAAAATTAAGTTAATGCTGATGTCAAAGTGACATTTGACAGGTGTCATAGTGACATTTGATAGACAGATGTCAAAGTGACATTTGACAGACAGATTTCAAAATAACATTTGACAGATGTCAAATTGACAATTGTTTCGACACTTTTCGTTATATTTTGGACAATTAACACAATATCTTTATAAATTATAGCCTAAGTCATATTCTGATAAATAAGCATTGTAAATCCTATCCTACTAATATTATAAATGTGAAAGTTTGTGTGTGTGTATGTGTGTGTGTATGTTTGTTACTCCTTCACGCAAAAACTACTGGACCGATTGCGTTGAAACTCGGTATTTAGATAGCTGAGTACCTGGATTAACACATAGGCTACTTTTTATCCCGATATTCCCACGGGATCGGGACTTACGGGATTATTCCTTTACGCAAAAACTACCGAACAGATTGCGGTGAAAATCAGTAAATAGATAGCTGGAGACCTGAATTAACACATAGGCTACTTTTTATCCCGATATTCCCACGGGATCTGGACTTACGGGATCAGGACCCAAGATAAATTTTAAAAGGTTAAGCGGAGGCGGAGAGAGTGATGAAGGGGAGAAGGGTAGGACAAATAAAATGGGGAGCACAGGAAAGGGGGAGGACAGGAAAGGGGAGGATAGGAAAGAGGAAGGGGATGGAAGAGGGACGAGACGAAATGGGGAGAAGAGGAAAGGAGGAGGAGAGGAAAGGGGAGGACAGGAAAGGGGGGGAACAGGACAGGGAAAGGGGATTAAAGAGGGAGGGGATTAAATGGGGAGAAGAGGAAAGGAGGAAGAGAGGAAAGGGGGAGGAGAGGAGAGGAAAGAGGGAGAGGAGGAAAGGGGGAGGGGACCTAACCTAACCTTCTCCATCCGCGACGGTTCCGTTTCAGAAAAGCATTCTGGGTCTGTCTGGACTCCTAAAAATATAACCGCTCGCTTCGCTCGCACGTGTTTGGTCACAATAACTAACGTTACCTACTCCATCCGCGACGGTTCCGTATCAGAAAAGCATTCTGGGTCTGTCTGGACTCCTAAAAATATAACCGCTCGCTTCGCTCGCACGTGTTTGGTCACAATAACTAACGTTACCTACTCCATCCGCGACGGTTCCGTATCAGAAAAGCATTCTGGGTCTGTCTGGACTCCTAAAAATATAACCGCTCGCTTCGCTCGCACGTGTTTGGTCACAATAACTAACGTTACCTACTCCATCCGCGACGGTTCCGTTTCAGAAAAGCATTCTGGGTCTGTCTGGACTCCTAAAAATATAACCGCTCGCTTCGCTCGCACGTGTTTGGTCACAATAACTAACGTTACCTACTCCATCCGCGACGGTTCCGTATCAGAAAAGCATTCTGGGTCTGTCTGGACTCCTAAAAATATAACCGCTCGCTTCGCTCGCACGTGTTTGGTCACAATAACTAACGTTACCTACTCCATCCGCGACGGTTCCGTATCAGAAAAGCATTCTGGGTCTGTCTGGACTCCTAAAAATATAACCGCTCGCTTCGCTCGCACGTGTTTGGTCGCCATAACTAACGTTACCTACTCCATCCGCGACAGTTCCGTGTCAGAAAAGCATTCTGGGTTTGTCTGGACTCCTAAAAATATAACCGCTCGCTTCGCTCGCACGTGTTTAGTTACAATAACTAACGTTACCTACTCCATCCGCGACGGTTCCGTGTCAGAAAAGCATTCTGGGTCTGTCTGGACTCCTAAAGATCTAAGCGCTCGCTTTGCTCGCGCGAGTTTGGTCACGTTATCTAACTTAACCTGCTCTATCCGGGATGGTTTTGTGTCAGAAAAGTATTTTTGGACTTTTATTTCAATGGTCTCAAAAGAAGAAAATAAATGTTTAATTCGATAATATTCATTTTTTTATTACGTGACACAATTTCCAGCTCAGGCTCTTCATACTCCGAACCATTTTTCAACCCTATTCTTAACTTATACGTGTCGGTGACCAAAAAAACCGCTGAACTTCGCTTTTTTAAACTTCTGTTTCCTTAACTTCGCTCTCCCAAACTTCACTTTCCACGACTTTAATTTCCTACGACATCGCTTTCCCAAGACACCGTACTCCCAAGACACAGATTTCCCACAATGTTTCTTTTTGCTTTTCCATAACGTCGGTCTTCCACGTCTTCGCTTTCCCAAGACTTCGCTCACCTACGAGACCAGATGTTCCCTTGACGTGACGTTCCTTCTCTTAACGTCTCGCTTTCCTATAACACCGCTTTCCCTTAATACCGTCATTGCTAAACACAAAAACTACTATACGAATTGTGATGAAAGTCGGTAGCAGGTAGCTAGAGACCCTAACAAATAAGCTACTTCTTATTCCGATATTCCTACGAGACTCGGACTTGCGCGGGTGAAACCGCGGGGCGCAGCTAGTAAACTATATTATTGAAAAGTTTCATTAAAATCCATTCAGTAGTTTTTGCGTTACAGAGTAACAAACATCCATACATACAAACTTTCACGTTTATAATATTAGTATGATAAATGTGTGCTAATTGACATTGCTCTTACGGTGAAAGAAAACATCGTGATGAAACTCGCAGCTTAGTTAGCTCCAGAAGTATACGTATTAACAAGTTCTCTACTTTGGACATGGTCGACTAAGCTAAGAGGGTAGTAGGTGTTGGGCAAGCCTACTCGACCAATCTCCACGCAAAAAGGACCCAATTGCGGAATACAGCCCGTATACAAGTACAAGTATTCTATAAAAATCTATTATACATAATAATATGATACTGGTAGGTAGGTAAAATTACTATTATTGGAATGTTTTCATTCTGATAATTTTTGTTTGCTAAATTGATGAGTGAGAAGACTTTAAACTTCAACTGAAGCAGGTGTCGAGAATTTTTCTTGTGTTGAAAACATTCTTTTAACAGTCGTTTTGGAGATCTACGGTGGGTCTGCAACCGTACCTAGAGTACTTACCTACCTATACCTATCCTATAAAAATGATAGCACGAATGTACGTAAATACGACAACAACGTTATAATATTCGTGCATCACGTAGTAAACTACTACAGTTTTTAACGAGAGTATTTTAATATAATAAGTCCTTTACGTTTAACGTTCACATCGCAGGCACGAGCTACGTTTTGGGAGATAAAATAGACAAAAACATAGGTTTTATATTTAGCAACGCTAATGGATTTATCTACTTCTGTATCAATGTTTTATTTCATTCAGCTCTATTTTTTTTTTGTACATACCTACAACACATACAAATACATACTCGCAACTAGAAATTCGCCTAGTGATTCTAAAAACAATGTCTAAACCTTTTAAAGATTTGCTGTTACTGTACACATGCCCCTTCCTTTGCTTTTTTTCTAACAGCTGATGACTTATAAAACAAAAGAAAAGTAGGTACCTTAGATAGATTCTAAACATTACTAAAAATAATTGCTCTAGGGGAAACGATCATCATTTAGGGAGAAAGTAGGGAATAGGGGAACATTTGTATGGAGGACGCACAACCTGGCCACTATCCTCAAATTCTTATTTATCGGCACTAATATTATAAAGCTGAAGAGTTTGTTTGTTTGTTTGAACGTGCTAATTTCAGGAACTACTGGTTCGAATTGAAAAATTATTTTTGTGTTGAATAGTCCATTTATCGAGGAAGGTTATAGGCTACTTTTTATCCCGATATTCCCACGGGATCGGGAGTTACGCGGAAGGTTATAGGCTACTTTTTATCCCGATATTCCCACGGGATCGGGAGTTACGCGGGTGAAACCGCGGAGCGCAGCTAGTCGTAACTAATATTATAAAGCTGAAAAGTTTGTTTGTTTGTTTGAACGTGCTAATTTCAGGAACTACTGGTTCGAATTGAAATATTCTTTTTGTGTTGCATAGTCTATTTATCAAGGAAGGCTATAGGTTCCTTTTAATTTTGATATTCCCACGGGATCGGGACTTACGCGGGTAAAACCGCGGAGCGCAGCTCAGTTAATAAAGATAATTGATATGTTTGGTCGCAAAAGCTGCACTGCGCTGCCAGAAACACGTTTAGGAACTAGTCGTCTTACCGGAATCCCACACCTTGACTGAATTTCGCAACTTTTAGTTATTTCGTATCTTCTAAAATCTATGCAAACTTCGGATCGTAATGGAACCAGTGTGTATTTTTGTCATACCTTTATAAACTTAACCAATTATTTTAAAGACTTAAGTTTCACAAACTAATAGACACTCTATAAATCAAATTTAATTAACCCTCGCTTGAATCCTTTTTAACCAAAATTAGGTCAAATTACTTACTACTCGAAAAAAATTCCGTTCTTTATAGACCGAGGAAGTAAATAAATGATAGTTATGAAACCTCTATTAGGAAAGTAAAGAACAGAAATAAACGTAATTTACTAAAAGCTTAATTTCATGCTCAATTGATTAGGGAACGGGTAGTAAAGAGGTATAAACTGAAAAGGTCGGACAATTAATATTATTAGCAGCGAAATCAATTGGACACTTAGACAGACAGTTGGCCTCAATATGCGAAAACACCAATTTAATTTTATACCAATGACGCTCGCGAGTTGCTACTCTTAATGAAAAATCGATAGACTTTCAACCTCTATGATGGTCGAGTGCCTGCTTATATTAACGGTGCTATTAAAAAGCAATACTTAGCAAGGTTTTAAAAGTGGCTTCGTAGATTCAAATCTAAACTCTAATTTTGTTGATTTAACCTCTCCTTCATTTATACACGTGTGGTATATGGTGTTGTACCTACATATATGTTTTCTCTTTTTAACATTCACTTCACCTACACCACGAGAAGGTTGTCCCCCCTGCCTAACTCTTAAGAGGCTAGTGACGAGGGAAGCCTCTACCTCTGATTGTAATAGGTATAATTCATCCATCATCCCAACAAATTGTATGCTGATGTATCATGCTGAGTTTTACGAGAAGGTACCTGGCGATCCGTAACACCAGTAAATACAGTAAAACATATTGTGAGATAAAATAAACTTTATTACTACTGCTTTTTCTAAATCCCTAGACTTTTTTTATGAAGCTTCCAAGTACAGACTTATCCGTGAGTACCTTTAGATTTAATTCTTGCTTTGGGTTGTTTTGCATGAAATAGAAATCGATGTGGCTGAACAAGACACAAGTACCTACAAAACCTACATATTTATATCTCGTCTTTGCATGTAATTGCACGGAATATCTTTTGCAAAAACATTGTTCTTCGCGTGTTCTCGTAGGTCATAAAGGAAATTAGAAATTCCAGCAACCATTGGAAAATATTCGTACGTAAATGTCGTGACTTAGTATAAAATTACTTTGACTTAAATGAGGTCTACGCTCACTACCTCATTCGAAATTAGACGCATTTTTCGTGTCTCAATTATTATTAAAATCTAAATAATTATGGCAAGACAATCTTGAGCATATACACAAATAGAAAATATATAATAAAATTCTCCCGTTTTTTTAGATTACAATGGAAGTGATAGTATTTCATTAAATAGATGCGGAAAACAGATATAAGCATGTTAAACGTCTTTTTAATTTTCTTTTCTTCATCAGCTTTTGGAGCCATTACACATATAAGAACTTCAAGAAGGTAACCTCCTTGCAAACAATATTTTTTGTTCGAAATTTGATATTATTCTTCTCTTTTTTAATCTTGTCAATAAATTGCACGAACTCAGTTCGGTTACAAACTAGGAATAACTTCTAATACTTCGATCGCGGAACATAACAACGCCTACGCAACATTCGAGTCAATAAGTACCCTAACATCGAACGAAGAACCAATATAAACTTATTTATTTCGAGATGTAGCAATTGAGAAGCTCATATTATATTACAGTTTTGTCTGAGAATAAGAGTATTTGCTCTGACATACGTAGGTATAATCGATTACTTATTTAATATTGAATTCTATGTAAGAGTTAAATAAACGAAATCCAATTTTGTTATTACTGGCTATGCCCCGCGGCTTTACCCTCGTAAGTGTCTCTTGACGAACTATAAACTTTAACAGCCCTTTTTAGGGTTAAGTAGTCAAATGGCAAAAAACGGAACCCTTATAGATTCGTCATGTCTGTCTGTCTGCCGTATGTCACAGCCACTTTTTACTCCTTTAGAAGTCGAATTTTCAAAATCCTTTTTGTTGCTTACTTATCCTTACTAATATTATAAATGCGAAAGTAACTCTGTCTGCGCGTTTTCACGCCTAAACCGCTGAACCGAATAAGATGAATATTGGTAACATAGATGTGACCTTGGAGAAGAACAGGCTACTTTTTATCATGATTTTATTCGAAAAACAATAAAAAGATGAATATTAAAAATTGACATCTGTCAAAGTGACATATGACAGATACGTTCTAAAAGGAGCCATGCCTTTTACATGCTAGATTTGTAGCTCTTGTAGTGTCAAAAAGTTATTAATACTACTTACTTACTCCGCTGGCTCAGCGACCCAAAGTGGATCTTTATAAATCTATTTAATATAGACTAGCTATTCCCCGAGACTTCGTACGCGTGGTAGTTCTGTTTTCTATAATACAATCTTTAGAACCACTCCAACCATTGGTGAAAACAGCATGTAAAACGGTGCTGTAATTTTTCTAGTTTATATCGAACAAACAGATGTGGTGGAGGACTTTATTTTATAATATGTAATGATGACTACATTAGCTGTAGTCACGTATTCCACTCATCAAAATAAAATATCGCGATTTACGGTTTTAATGTTCTACCACGACACTACAATAAAATGGTTCGTGTTACGCCTATCATAAAGCTATATTAATTCAGTTTTTAGGGTTTTTGTTTATCTTATACCTACTAATAATCATAATTAACCTAACAACAACGTGACAACAACACCAATAAAGAAATTGGTTCGACAACTTGATGATCATTAACTTTTATTACACTTTCAATCGTTACTATGTTTTAAATGATAAAAACACGTGTTGAGTAGGTACTTAACAAATATCTACAAACAAACAAAAAAAACTAAATCAAAATCGGTTCATCCGTTCGGGAGCTACTATGCCACAGACAGACACATACACACAGACACGTCGAACTTATAACACCCCGTCGTTATATATATATAATAATATCTACATTATTATAAAATAGTCCCATATCATGATTTTTTAAACGCATAACGCGAAACATCAGAAGATTTTGTGGTGTTTTGCGGTTTATAGTTACTTAAACACCAACTACGCACAATTCCACAAACGCAAAACACCACCTTGTAATTTTGGAGTGGAAACGCAAAACACCACCAAATAAATTCTAAATCGTATCCCCTAATATCATGAGGCTATGAAGCCCCGGACTTTTTATCTGGAAGGCGTACGTGAAGCCGAAGTCAACACGTAGAGGCTCTTTACAATAACAAGTTTAATGGCAAAAGATTGATATGGACAGCAAACCGAAGATTATCCCTGTAGGTATGCCTATTAAAACGCAGCCCAGAACAAAATTGTAATTGGTAAAACACGGTACGTGACCATCGTTAATATCTCCCAGACTCAATGATTCACAGACTTCGCCTTTTAAGTGTAGATAATTCCTTGGTCTTGGAAAATTTTGGTTTTATTAAAGGCGAGAGGAAGAAGTTTTAATTATTAGTTTTCTTTTTGGGTTTAATGTGTTTCCGCATACTTGGCGGTTTGTTTATAAGTATGAATTTTGTAAGTAGGTACTTATGTAAATATAAAACGTGACTTTAATTAGATACAATACAAAAATATGTGTTTCACTCACGTTCCAAATTACATAAAATTGTAAAAACAATAGAAATAAATATCTGGTAGAAGATGAAAAATAAAAAATAAACATTAACTATTTAAACCGAAGACTTTCGATTATTGCCAGAAGTAAGTAGACCGGTCAACAGTAAAAAAAATGTCGCAAAAATGTGTACCTATAACTAGCACATCCTACACATGTGTTATAGTGCAAAAATGCTCAGTCAAGCGTGCGTGACGTTAACGTTCTGCGTTAAGGTGTGAAATAAAAACAAAAACGAATTGTATGCAAAAATGTCCTATTGTCATCTCTAAATTTAAATCTCTTTGTTTAAACCGAAATCACCTAAATAAACAAGACCGTGGCAACATTAAATTCTGAAGTAACAGAATATTGTTTCTAAAATAAATCCATGTTTAGGCGTCTCGTCGTTTGGTAAATGGTACGTGAATGGCATAAACATTTGATTGATTTGAACGTGTAATTTATTACTGTGGGTAATTAATTACTTACCGTTCATTAGATTAACCTACCTACACACTTATTTTAATTAATAAATAAGCCATATCTAAGTCTTACAGTATTACGGTCTACTACGTTTACGGTTCTACTACGAAATATTAATTTTAAAATTCATTAAGTTAAGATGTTTATATTTATTTGTAGAAATAGGTTAAAAGTTCGAACGATTGGCATAAAGTCGCTTGTGATCTATTTCTATAAAGACATTGTAGTGACGGTGTTTATGTAATGTTACAGAAGAGCTGTCACTGACAGCCCGGCTTATGGCAAAAATTATATACATCTCATCAATTAACACTCTAAAGACTATTGTTTTTACATATGATATTATTATTATATTCATGAAATACAGGAGGAAAATAAATTAACTCCAACCTATCCTTATTAATTATTAATCCAGCTATAAGGTACCTATCTAGCTACCACGCGAATTCATCATAGATAGTAATGCATAACAGACAAGGCCTTTTAACTTCCAAGAATGCAAATCTACCTCAGTATTTCCTGGTATCTATGGGTCATTATTTTTATTTTTAATCAATTAATTTACACAGGTAAAGTCTATATCATGCAAATTTGATTGAGTATAGGCGTTACCTTTTTAGGGTTCCGTATTCAAGGGGTAAAAACGGGGGTCCCGTTTTTATTACTAAGACTTCACTGTCCGTCTGTGTGTCCGTCTATCCGTCTGTTTGTCACTAGGTCGTATCTCATGAACCGTTATAGCTAAGCAGTTAAAATTTTCACAGATTATGTGTTTCTGTTGCCGCTATACCAACAAACACTAAAAATAGAAAAAAAAAGTGTGGCTTAAAATATCCGACTCGCCCTTGGCCGGTTTTTTTTTGTAGAAAGTTTAGAAAGATACGTAGGTACCTACCTATATATATACTTTTATATTATAAAGCTGAAGAGTTGGTTTGTTTGTTTGCTTGAACGCGCTAATCTCCGGAAATACTGGTTCGAATTGAAAAATTAACTTTGTGTTGGATAGTCCATTTATTGAGGAAGGCTATAGGCTACTTTTCATTTTGATGTTCCCACGGGATAGGGACTTACGCGAATGAAACTGCGGAGCGCAGCTAGTTAGGTAGGTATATAAGTCGATGCCATGATAATAACAATGATTGATAGGATAGTAGGGTAGGGTGGTGTAAGATCGCGCAGTTTGCAATCAATGCCTCATAAAATGCAAAATATAAATATTATCTGAGATCAATTATTTATTAATTAGAGCACAATATTCTTACAACAAATCAACATACTAATTATAACAAAAAATATAATGTCTTCTGAGTAATTGAGATAAATCAACAAAATGAGAATTGCGCAATCTTACACACCCCAGTGTATAAGATTGCGCGTTGAGATCGATAAGATTGCGCATCTATATTAGTTATGCAAATCACAAATAAAATGCCCGGAACCATTATAATCCGAGCATTTTTCGTGCCACCATCCCCGACATCTGTGGCATTCTATCCAATCTTCTTTTATAGGCTTCTTATATACCTCACTACATCCTACACACCTCCAAATTTTATTTTTATTATTATTCTTTGGTTTCTATATTCTTTTTTTTATTTTTTCATGTTTAGGCTTCTTTTTCTGTTCGTTTTCTTTCTCGAGTTGAGCTTTATATGGTGAACTGCTTATTTCTTCTAATTTTTTATGCTTCCTGTTACTAGATCTAGTTTGTGTAGATCTAGGATATGGAATTATGTAAGATTACGCGCGCAATCTTACACACGGCCAGTGTGCGCAATCTTACACACTTAGCCATCGTTTCAAACACCGTGACACTACTGACATCTCTTAGAAATTACTCGAACTACTTCGTATGAGTTTGAAACTTCAATCTCACCGGCATGGTATTACGCGAATCAATTATTGAAATTCTTTATGATTTTTTGACAGTAATACATTCATTTTATAGAAAAATAAGATAAAAAGACAGTATAAACTTTGTACTCACATATTTCTTTTGTTTTTCACTTTTTTGCGATTTATTTTGGGGAGCGTCGATTCGTTAAGAAACTAAACAAAATACAACTGAAGTTGGCTGCGAAGTTAACTCCGTTCTCGTGTTATGACGTATGCGCACTCTTATCGACCGCGCAATCTTAGACCACCCTACCCTACTATACAAAGTGTCGCACATTATTGCAAACTTTTCCCGTGCAAACGACTACCTACTCTCCATAACAAGTATGTAGTCGATGCCATGATACATAGCCATAACAATGATTGGTAGATACTTGGACAATCGATAAATAAACACTCATATATAGAAATTATCTATTTTACAACGTCCTCCTGGTTTTTGTCATTATCTTATCAAAGTATTATAATTTTCTACAGTTTAGTACACATAGATGTACTGGTGAATCTTTATTATCTTCCCATTGGCTTATTAAATAACTGAAATAATCTATACTAATATTATAAAGCTGAATCGTTTGTTTGTTTGTTTAAACACGCTAATCTCAGGAACTACTGGTTCGAATTGGAAAAATATTTTTGTGTTGGATAGTCCATTTATCAAGGAAGGCTATAGGCTACTTTTCATTTTGATATCCCCACGGTCCTATATATTTTCGTACTATAGCCACATGAGCGGTTTTATTCGTTAGCGTCTCTTTAAAAGTGATTGATTACCTACAAACACAGAATACATAATAGTTACTATAAACAACAAATTTTAGGAGCCCTTTTTACTAGAGGTCGAATTATCAAAACCTTTTTAAGTACCTACTCTCCTATACGTCCATAAAGGAACGCCCATGCGAATTTCAGAATCTTAGCTTTTAGTAGAAATTACGAAAAAAGTCTTTTCTATTTTATATGTATATGTAATGTATTAATATACATATAAAAGAAAAAAGACTTTTGTATTAAAACCCCTTCGCTGAAACACATTGTACGGTCGGCTGCATAATTGTTGACCCACCGTAGAACTCCAAAACAGCTGTTATAAGAATGTTTTCAACACGAGCAAGATATTAGACATAGACACCTGCTTTAGGTGAAGTATAAAGTCTTCTAACTCATCAATTTTATTCATCATGCAAACATTCCAATAACAGTAATTTGTGAACTCTACCGAGGGCTGCAATTATGCAGCCGAATAACCGTACATAGATTATTACTCATCTTAAACCTAGTATCGAAACAGAGATGTGAGTAATGATTGTGGCTAGCTGTAGTGGCTACCTAGTTTTACATAAATAAACGAAGGCCGATAGCATTGTTTGTATTGTTTCATCCGTCCGGTTCATAAAACAAATAGGCACTTTGGTAAATAAAATGTAGAAGTAGGTACCTCTAATTAATTTTATCATAGCCAGGTATTTAGATATATTTGCACAAAATACGTTTAAAATAAACACAAATTTTAATCTAGGAAGCTTAGAGCAGCCTTATCGCTTAAGAGCGATCTCTTCCAGGCAACCTTTGGATGGACAGGAAGTTGAAGGAGTTAAGAGAATCATGAGTTTTCGATAAGCAGCGCCAGTAGGTAGGTACTTTGCAAAATGACCCGTATCGTGCGATAGAGAGAGTTTAAGTTCGGACTTTTTTGATTTTGAGCTAGATGAATAAAGCCTCTAGAGTCGAGAGGCATTATTTATAAAGGAGATACTGTCATACGTTTGTATAGAAGAAACAAAGCCGTCTTAATAAAAACGACTAATTACAAATTTAATTTAAACAAGTAATACAATGAACTGAAACTTTGGAACTTTGGGCCAAATTAACAACTTTATGGACACCCACAAACGGAAAAAGATTACCTGGCAGACCCCGTCGAAGGTAGTGAGACGATATCGACAGGTTTATGACAGATTGGCAATCCGTCGCACAAGATCGCGATCAGTGAAGGGGGAGTAGAGAGGCCTTTGCCCTGCAGTGGGACACTACAGGCGCTTAATAATAACAATAATAAGTAATACAATAGATAAGGTAAGTAAAACACAAACTATAATTTAGTCCTAATGATACGCGATTTGAAGTGATAGATAAGGGATGAACTTGACCTGTTTCCATGATATAGGTAGGTACTTTAATTCCTTAAAAAATGCGTTTAAAGACTTATTGTTAAAATGGAATCTATATACATATAAAATGCTTTGTCCTGAATAACTGACTGACTAACGGATCAACGCACAGCCTAAACCGCTGATCGTAGAGACTAGAAACCACACTTGAAACTATGGAGCGTGTGTTCTTTACACTGGAATTCATAATCAAGATACGGGCTCCCCTAGGGGACGATTCAAGCGCTGTGGGACGAATGAAACCTCTACGCATTTCATAGACAAAAAACACCGCCAATTTGACAGACGTAGGCGTCCGATCTCTGAAAAAGGAATATTCAGAGCGTCCGATAAGAAAGGATTTTGAAAAAAATTACTCCTACGTGGACGAAGCCGCGGGTAAAAGCTAGTGATAGATATAACAGAAACCTATAAAGAAGTTGTGCCCATTACGAGTTACCTTGATAATTAATTAACAGACAACAATAAATGTCATGTTTTGATGATTTATTGAGTGTCGGTGGATGCGTGTATCATGATCTGAATGTTTAATCCGATTAGAGGAACACAAGTACAGTTGGTAGACGTTAGAAATAAAATAATAAGTATACCTACTCGAAGAAGCTATTGCTATTGCTCTTACGGCGAAGGAAAACATTGTGATGAAAACCCGCGGCTTAGTTAGACTCCAGACGTATTAACAAGTTTATCCTCTGGACGCAGAGACGGTAGTATAGGTACTAAGCCAAACTATACTCCAATTTAAATCAATTAATCAATCATTTATTTGCGAATAAAGGTTATTAAATGTTATTACGACACAAAAAGGACACAACTAAAGAGGTCTACTTAGTTGTCTATGCCGCAAGTACACATTTTTTAAACCATGAGGCGCAAACTAGTAAACTTCTAAATAAAAACATAAATTGTGGAATATTACATGCAAAAAACTCAGACACGGATATGAGGACGACGTTTATTTTATTAGTTTTTGATAAAAAATAATGATACACTATTTTAAGTATATTATAGGGTTACAAGTTCATTTATATAAACCTCGCAGTTGGCGGTTCAGCTTAGTTCAGCTCAGTTATTCTGAACAAAACGTTATGAAACAATTTTTTATTCATTTTGGAGGATTTGTTTTGTAATAAAAAGTTTTCCACTATGATTTTAACTATATTGGCTATCTACTTTTTTTCTAAAAAATAAATTTCGAGGTGTTGTTAAAAAAATATGTAGATACTCTAGGTACGTATCGTCTTTATAGCCGTACAACAAAATTTACCTTTTGTTTTTGTATATAAAACAATCAACAACCTCACAAACAAGGACGCTATGTTTTTACTATTGCTTTAAATGTGTTATAAAAAATTAATAAAAAAAAACCCCGACTTTTATCCCCCATAACTTTAAGACGGCTGAACCGATTTCGATCAAACATAGCTAAGAATACTCCCGACTAAGTCACCTATAAAACAAAAGAAACTAAATCAAAATCGATTCAGCCGTTCGTGAGCTACGATTCCACAGACACACACACACACACAGATACATGAAGCAAGAAAAAAAAATCCGGGGTGGGGATTTTTTTTTATTCTTCCATGCACAGATACGTCATACTTATAACAACCCCGTCGTTTTTGCGTCGGGGGTTAAATAGTATATTGTTACCCTAGGTGTGAAAGTCACTCATTAAAAGTCCCGAGACGGAGTTTGGCGCCCGAGCGCAGCGAGGGCGCTAATAGTTCGAGGGACTTAATGAGTCTTTCACCCGAGGTAAACACTGTGCTTTTCATTACGAATAATCCATAAAATTCTTCCTAACAACGAGAGTGAATGAGAGACTCCATACTACGATCCTCTTACAAGGTTGGGACCAAAGAGGTTCTTTGGTGTTACTTAAAGCAAGGAGGTTAGGTTTTTGAAATTCCTAATTTAATGCGTAATGATACTGATACTGGCTACATGCACATTGCACAAGCCGTGCGAAGCCATAATTTGACATGACAGCTGTCAGTGAAAGCGATTTTCCCTCGAGCTGAAAGTTTTATTTTCTACACGCTCTTCAGGCATCTTTAGACCTACTTTCGAAGTATGAGTAATGAAAAATCATTTTTAATATCCCATTAATTTTATGGTTTGCTTGCATATATGAGCCAAAGACCTATATATATGACAGGACGGGTATTTAGATAATTACAAAATAGTATCTAATTTAACGGTTAGTTTTTCTACACTTTTTTTGTTTACTTTTGGATCTATAATATTATGCTATTACATGCTAGATGCTGCTAATAAACATATACCGAAGTAGGTAGGTAATAGACATTAAGATAAAATTGAAACATTTTTGAATATATTGCGTTAATTGTACTTAGTTTAACTATGTTTAAATTAAACTATTAAACATACCTACTTGATATTATCGTATTTCCTCGACCTTCTTTTGTCGGTGTGACAGTTAAGAAATAGAATTCCTAACCACTTACTGGTGTGACAGGGTGGTGTGATGGTCAGTCTGGCCCCAAAAAAAATAATAAGTAATTTTTTTTTTAAATAGCTAATATTTTTGGTGCATAAAACTTATAACTGCAATCAGTTATAAGTTTTATGCACCAAAAATAGTCTAGTGATAATAGTAGTAGGTAGTAATATCTAGTGTCATTATCCAGGGAGAAAACAGTCGACTACGTTTAAGTCATAGTTTGTATTAAAGAGCCCCTGGTACCCTTTCCTCTTAACGTGCGTATCTATCATCATAATTACGATGTACAGTCTGAGTCAAAATTACAGACCCAACCACCAGTTGGCAATCGGAATCTTTGATCGGTCAATCAGAAAACAAGCAATCGCCCGCCACTTTGATTTAGCAAGATTGCTAAACAGATATAGACGAGCGTTTTCCTTTAAACATGGTCGACTAAGTTGAGAGGGTGGTATAGGTAATGGTATTACTGTACTAATGGTAAAACCTACTATTAATACAAGTCCCATGTACAGTCAGCCGCAAAAGTGCATTACCACGTCGACGCTCTAAGCCTGCTAAATATTAAGAACTATTTTTGAATGAAAACTGGGCCTGATTTTACTCATATAAAAATATCTATTTGTGATGTCTGTAATTGGCTTTCTGTTTTTTTATTATTTCTTCAGTCTATTTTGTTTTTAGCTGTAGACTTGCCTTACAAATAAATAAAATAAATAGCATGGATTAAAAGTTGCTGGCGCTTTGTAGATTATGATTCTTAGATGCAAAAGTGATTATTATTTGCTAAACGGAATAAAAACATTTCTTCTCTCTCGTATCTCAACAGCTCACTTGTTCTGCTTTCGAAAAAGTTATTGACATGGATCCGCTGATAACGTGAAAGATAAGAAATGAACTCCGAGTCTCGTTGGCTTACTAAACGTTTAACATAATAATTGAGTTTTAGCGGAAAACGCGAGAATGGTAGACGTGACGTGTCTGTTTTAATTACTTATCTTTTATTAGTGTCTTTACAATAGTCTCTGTTTATTAGTGTCTTTACAATAGTGTCTGTTTATTAGTGTCAACAGAAACTTTAAAATAAAGTTTGGATTCTCGAGCCACCTCCACTCCCATCACCCAATTAAATCTATCAAGTTTTTCGCCGTTGGCGGATACGCCATTGAGAACTTCTTCTTCATTAGTGTCTTTTAGTGAAAAATTAAATAATTTCAGTGACATTTTACACTAGGGCCAACCTTATCGCCTTGAAGTGATCTCTTAGGCAAACATAAAGAATCCTTTGTGTAAAATGTCACTGAAATTATTAAATTTTAACAATTTTAACACTAACAAGACTAGACTAGACTAAAGGAACATTTTCGGATTTTTATTGTAAATGTATAATGTACCTAATTACATTTTTCAAGTTTGGTTGCTCAATTCCGGTTCAAAGGTATGTTATTGATCTTTATTTGATTAGATTTTAAGTATAATTTAGGGATGTTGTTCAGTCGTAAATCATGACGATGAATGGTATTTATTTGGCACAATGAAATTACCTTATCAGTGCAAAGGTGCAAAGATAACCATAATCTGTTACACATCTACTTAAAGCGGCAGTTAAATTTTACCTCACAATTTTCCCACAATGAAATCTTGAGTTGATGGACAATAATATCTATAATTTTTAATTTTGTGGGTATAACTTTAGTTGGTTTAACGGGTTGTACCTTATTTTTATTTCATTTGATCTACCTACCTAAAAATTTTGTTTTATAGGTAGTGGACCGAACTTTTTATGCTAGGTTAACAGGATAAGTTTAAATAGAGACTTAATTTGTTATCTTTTGCAAATCATCTTCAACAAATATAAGTTGTATTATTTATCAATTAATCTTACCAAAATACATGTGTTCTAGAAGCATTCATAGGCATAGGTAATGATAATATTATTTATTCATAATGTTACCTATTTTATGAATAAACAAAATATTAAAGACTTATAGAAATTGTAGACATAAAAGACTATTACTTATATTTTAACGTCGAGTAGATATAGGTACTTACATAGTGATACGTAATTAATCGAATTCATTCACAGAAATGCAGCAAAATTAAGCACCTTGACTTGGAAAGGGCAACAGTTAGTGTTGCGACGACAGAGGAAGAGGCGCGCGGCATCCGATCATCGAAGACCGCCGGCACTCGTGTATCAGGTACATAATGCAGCAGAGCAGAATGTCGACACAACGGTCTACTTGTTCAGTCACACCGGTCACCAGCACAGTTACACACCGGATCACAACATCTAATGAGCCTTTCACTCGAACGACACTACAAGTCACCTGCCGCACATAATATTACGAGAAATCATTGCGACCGGTCGTCTAGATTTACCGATTGTTCCGTAAAATCTTATGGCGCAACAGGAGATGTCTGCAGTTGCTGTCCCTTAACAACTTTTAATTGAAGATTAGTGAGTGGGGTTTTGTTTACACCGAGTCGCGGCGCGGGCAGTGTTGAGAAGGGCGCGCAGAACAGCGGCAGAGACGGGTGCTCCGCGGGGCTACCGGCGGCAACTACCGCGCGGGCTCTGTCGTCACACCGTCGAATCGCGCCGAACCTAGCCGAGCGACACCTACTTGCAGCCAAATCGAATTCTCCTATCTCTTCGTTCTTACCTACGTGTAACGAGATAGAGAAAGATGCGAACACTATGATGCATCAGGACTGGAGAGGCATTACCTACCAATTTACAGCAGTCCTGTAAATGCACATTTTACAATCTACAATTCTAGAAGTGCTTGCTAGCTAGATGATGTAGTCCTACACGTTTCTAGCACGATATTTCATACTAGATAGTAATCTGTAAACTAACTTTTATCACAGCTTTTATTCCAAATAAAGTAACTGACTCACTAACTGCTGCACTCACAGTATCTAATTTATAAGGAAAACTCAACTAAATCAATGCTTACTTTAGTCACTTTGTTCTGCTGATATACAACAAAATCAGGCGAGGTCAAACATTCCACTATTTATTAATGTATGTTAGTAGATAATATTATAAGGCAGCAGGAAAAAATGATAATGCAAAATAATAATTCAATAAATCAATAGGTTTTCCGTTTAACATTTTAGCAAACGTTAACGGAATAAAGCCAAAAATATATACCAACTTGAAATATTAGAAGCATTAAGGTTAGATATAATTAATTATAAAGGTAGTGCTATTTACGGAACGATTTTCCAATTAGGCTTACGCGCTAATAGCTCTGCGAGGGTTGGTTCATACAGGCGGCCTTGCCTTTTCTACAATCATATTATTTAATATGCAACCGTACTTTATAAACATACGTCATTGGAATGAAACACGAGTATTTGTGGTACACACTAGAACGTGCACAAACGCCACATATTTTTCTTGTGAGTGAGACCCGTTATAATAAGTGGAAACAAGGGATTCTTTCTCCAATTGAGTGCGTACCTAACTTACTATACGATAATTTATATCTACTTACTTATAAATTATATTGTAAATTTTTGAGACAATGTTCAAGGTGGTGATTCCAGGACACATAAAGCGGAAAGTCAAACCTTTTTATTTAAGTAAAACTAATACTTAATAGTAATTTGCAGAACTGAAGGGTGTTCCCCCTAAGAATAGTGGAATGGAACAAGAAATAGACAATAGTTTGTTCCCCTTTCTTCAACCGACTGACAGTCAATACTTGAGTTATTGTTCGAAAAGTTACCGTTAAGCAAAATCAAATCAATAAATTAGCCACGTAAAGGTACACAAAGATCGTGGATACTTAATATTTCAATTTAAAAAATAACTAAACTGTGGTTATTGCAGAAATACAGTCTTATGAATCCAGAGATCACGAGACATCTCGTGATAGTCTGATTGATCTTGATTGTGTCATTGAGTCGGTCGTTCTGATAATAATAATGAATCAGAGTCTCAGACGGCTACTGTAATAAACGGGAATGCAAAAAGAATTGAATGATACCACTTAAACGGATTGAAGCTTGCTTTGCTCTGAGAATATTTATCTAACGCGCATTTGAGATTTCAATAAAGTTATTGCTCTGTTTAATGCAGTCGAAAATAAAGATACCTACTATCGCGTTTCAATATTTAGTTCTTGAAGCTACAAAAGTACCTATTATCTAGAAAAAACATCAACGTTATTTTTATTGTGAAAAAATATAACCAGCTTTATATACCAGCCGTTTGTTATTCCGAAACTCGGCCAATTTATATGTCAGTCACGGCTCGACACGGGGTACGGTGTTATTCAGTAAATGTCGAGGGTTAAGGCAACTCTCGTCCATCGATAACAAATGACCTGACTTATCACTCCATCCGATTGCCTCACAAAGGGTGCAATCATGCTACAAAATCCGGGATCCTGCTGCTTATCTTATCACTGTCTATTCTACTGACACTTTCATTTTTATGGACGCTAAACGCTCGCCATTGACTAGTACCATCGGCATGTGAAAGCTTAGTGGTTTATTTACGAAGGTTGTGTAGTTTGTAGACGGGATATGTAGGTTAAGGTGTTCACACATACTGATCAAATGTTTCGAAACAATAATAGTCAATAACAAAGTCACAGTGGAAGCGTGCTGGGCCCACAACCAAAAGGTTATGAACAGAAGAAAACACAAGAAACCTTCGAAAATAGATATGTTTATTTGGTAAACTTAAAGTTGATGGTATGACCTACCTACTAAACGTTACCGCAGCGGAGAATATTGTAACTTTATTAGCCATTAGCAGCGCTCCGACCCTCCGCTCTACCCATGTAACCCGATCCAATGGGAAAATCGAGATAAAAACTAGGTAGCCTATGACACTCCTAATAAATCAATGTCGTACCAAGTTTCATCAAAATTGGTCCACTTGTTTCGGAGCCTCTTCGTTATTATGAGCCTACACGCTGTTTCACTGCAGGGCAAAGGCCTCTCTACCTTTCTTCCATGATCACCAATAATTCCTTTAGGAATCAAAATCATCTCGCCATCGTCGTCTTGGTCTGCCGCGTTACAAACAAAAAACATCTTTCCTCTTCATAATGCAGAAGATTAGATATTGAAAACTAGCGACCCGTCCCGGCTTCGCACGGCTATATTATGCATGTATTATACATTAAACCTTCCTCTTGAATCACTCTATCTATAAAAAAAAACCGCATCAAAATCCGTTGCGTAGGTAGTTTTAAAGATTTAAGCATACATAGGGGTATAGGGACAGAGAAAGCGACTTTGTTTTATACTATGTAGTGATAGTGATACTGAATAACTAAGGATAATGAAACCTTTACCGTCTAGGTAAGTAGGTACATAAAATATTTTAGCTACGGGAATTGCAATAAATATTAGTTGCAACAACGGAGATAAACGTCTTATAAACTAGTCGGTACTTAATGAATTGTCAGTAATTGAGCAACCTCTGAGATTTATACTAAGAAGTACAGCCTGGTATAAAGGACCTAGATCTTTAGTATTCATAGCTTTAGCTGTTATAATTAAAATGATTTCCTTTGGCTTGTTAGTTACAGTTTTAGCAAATAACGTATTCGTAGGTGGATTAAGTAAGCAATAAGACGTTGTAATTATCACAGAGTTTTAATTAATTAGAGTTAAAATAATGAGTAGTTAAATGTAAGTAGGTATCTAATTTCAGAATTTAAATTAGGTAAGTAACTACATATGAATTTTTCTTTTTAAGCCCACTTTTGGCGACACGGAATTCTATTCTCTTTTTTAAGTTTTCAGCAAGAATGTAAATAAAAATGTCATTATATATTCAGATAATGATGTGAACGTCCTTCTAACAACGGTAAATGTCTATCATCACAATATTTGTTAACAAAATGCTAACACAGCGTCATCTCGGCACTTCGCCAACGACTCTTACTGGGAAGTGTCAGGAAAACTGTTTACAATAAAATTATAAGTAGGTACTATTCTTTTATCCTCGTAAACATTATTGTTATTCAAATGATTCCCTAAACATTACTTGTTTTTATTAAAAGTACATAATAGATGCCGATTGAACACTAACTATACCAATACCTTTACCCTTACCCCTTTAGAACCTTTAGAATTATAACAGAAACTATAATTTAATTATAGATTTTATATTTTAGAAGTTATTCTTCTGGAATTCCATTATTATATTACTTTTAATAAGTAGGTACTTATTGCATGCCCGCAATTTTATCTGAAAAAGGAACACTCATAAAACTAAATCAAAAACATTAAAAACTAAATTCGAATGATCCATAATTCCGTTTATAATCAAGCAAACTTGGCCTCGACAAATTTCGGTAACTTACTTTCGTATACCTAATTATTTTACAAAGCTACTCGAATATTTCATTCATATTTATTTCAATAGGAAGACGTCTGCAGCGGAATATATCAAGGATGAGCGTTTCACTTAACTGTGTTAATACATTCAAGAATTTGTATTAGGTAAATCATCAAATTGGCATAATTCGAGTAACAATTTTAAATGGGGATCGTCCTGCCCGGTCTCTTATGTTTCATTCAGTTCAGGATTTCCTTTTTAACTTTTTAGGAATATAATTATTTCGAGCCCTACCTACTCTACTTGGAGTAGGTATAAAGTTTAATATTTTTTCTTCTAGACAGTTAGGCGTTGAACTTTTTAAACACAAGTCTTTAAAATGGCAGCTTTTAATGTTGCAGTTTTTGCACATTGATCTTTGCTTACCTAAGTACTTCTTAGGTAGGTACCTATTAGGAGAAATAGATGCATACGTAGATTGGCTAATCTGTATTTGCGGCTTTGTTTTACTGGCCTCTTTACAAGGCTTTAATTCTTGTGATATGTTTACATTTTACATCTTACCGTCGTAATATTTGTTATAAAATACGGTGGTTTCATACGAGTATATACGTCACACTCGCAGACTGACGACGGAGTGCATCTTTCGCAAGATTAGTGGACTCTCAGTTTCACTAGGTCAATTGGAATCTATGATGGAGATGAATAGGTGATTTCACTTATGAAATTTACACATAAAATAAATTTATGTTCGTGGAAAATTCTCAAGTAGGTATAGATGTTTTGATGGAGCTCTATTGAGTTGTTTGTTTATAGGAGTCTCTACATCTTTAGTGGATCCGCCGCTATGTAGGTTGATGCTTCATCACATAGATGATAGGTATCTGATTGCACACTTGGCTAGTAGGACGAATCAATTAACAGTTATTAGATAAGCTAAGTGGAGACTCGATGCAAACATAGACAAATCTAGGTAAATCATTATGTAGGTATAACTCACTTGTTCTTCGTGTTGATTCTGGCTTACATAAGCAAGTGTGCCCGTTTTTTACAGCGGTATGAACACGTTCACTGAGCTCCTTAGAAACCAGATTTCGACACTTCAACCACTTATTTACATTGCGACACACCAAAGGGAAAACACCTACACAGCAAAATTCCTTAGGAGTTAGCACACGCTTGACCGCTTTCGCTGGCTCTGTGTAAACACAGCCTCCGACGATCACTCGCACAAAACACTCGTTATAATGAACACTAAGACTACACTTTTAGAAAGCACTAGATGCGTCGTCGACTCAAAAAACGATAATAAAAGAGAACGTTGCTCGAGCGCACGTGAAATCGCGGTATCGAGACGCAAGGAGCTCGTATCGTATAGAGTGGTCGCGGCCGTCTCGCCGCTGACGAACGCAGACTGAGAATGTACTCGGTAACAGTGTCTGTGGTGGGCAGAGACCACGCCATCCGCACTGCTCGACTCGAGTGGAAGGCGAGGTGCGAGTCGCCCTAGAAATCGTCGTCACCACACCGACCGCTCGACCGGTGCGCTCGACTGCATTGCACTCGCATTCAACTCACTTTCGCCGTCGGACGCTACATTTTAATAACATGCTAGTCCTTGTAGAGTTTTATGTTTACGAAAATGGCCTGACATCTGTATATAACCAAGCTAATTAAGCGATAATAACATAATCTAAAGGCACTTAATTTATGATAATCCATACTTATAATAAAGGAAGAAAGGACAAAAAGTCTAGACTTGGAAGCAAATTAAAAACAATTTATTCTAGGGGACTTAGAAAAAGTAGTATAAAAGAAAAATATATAGTTTTTAATCTAAACTAAAGAAAAAAACCAATAAAGACAAACTGAAATAAAGATGCGAGGTCCGTATGTTTATATCAAGCTTTTACTCTACGCATTAGTGGTATTAGGTAAAGGTAGATAAGCCTAGCAACCAAGATATCTTGTAGAATAGAGCAGTTCCCTTTTGTTACTCCCCCAATCCATTTGTAGGATACAATGTTGCGATAAATCCAGATTACAGGATCACTGGCAAGGAAGATTTGTTGAGGGCTGAAGCCAACTTGATTATACGTACAGGATTGCGTAACATTCTCTGTTCTAGGCCGTGACCTCTGGATTATTGTCTTGTGGTTATACCACAAAATTCGTATTACTAGCTAGGTAGAGCTATGCTGAAATAAAATACAGCAACACAGAGCATTACAACATTATGAAATTTGTTTTTGTTGACGAGTAATTTTACCAATGCAAAGGATCATTCGGTTCTCCGTCGAGAGAAAGCGAGTTGAAATTTATATCAAGGTCCTATCCTAAAGAAATAAAAAAAACTATGTCAACGCGATATCAAATCACCATAATCATTTTAAAACCTAAACTTTTCTCAATCTTAGGATTAAGGTTTGCGGAATATCGCTTTACTTGTGCTGCTCTGAGACCTTGCTTTTTATAAAAGGAAAATTGACATTTTCGTAGGAGATTAGATGCTCATGCTATTAATTTACATGAACTATTAATACCACTGCAAAATCAGGTAACATTTTAACACATTCCTTTATACTAATGGAACCCTCGATTTACGAGCCCGACTCTCACTTGACCCTTTTTTTCTTGGTTCGAGGATTGGTAAACAAGTTTTTATCGTATTTTTGTCAGTGATATTACACCTTACGTACGCACGTAACAAAAATGCTTTTTCATCGATATGATTAATGATAATGGAATAGAGCTAGGTAAACTCACACGTAGGTAGGTAGGTACTTATAACATGAGAAGGGAAAATTACCAGTAGTTTGTGATTTCCTTCAGAATATAACCTGTAAAAATAAGGTTTCAATGAATCGCATTCAAAGTGATTTTTAACAACGTACCTTACTGTGCCTAATTTGCTTTGCAAATTTGTTTTCAATCGAAAAGAAAATTGCGAAAATGTAGGAAAGCTTTTCAAAGCTTTCATCTCCCTTGGGTACTCGCATAAACACAAGTAGGTATTTGAACAAATACAAATAGGTGTATACGGTACCTATACGGTTCTTATGAAAGGAAACTAGATTGTAAATCGAAGTAAGTATCGTTTTTTGTTCGTTTTATGCCTATCTATAATGAAAACATTCAATTAAAACAATTGTAAGATTGACTTATGTATAGTTACTACAAGGGTGCTACCTAGAAAAAAAATATACTTTATTATAACAAGGACAAAAAGCTTGTAGATACAAATGGAAGCAAATTAAAACTTAACGACTCTTGGGAAAAGAAATCAGTAGGAACCAAAGGTAGTAAGGGGGTAGGTTATGAACCAAATATCAATTATCATTTTTTAATTAGGACCCATGTCTTTCTGTTTACTATACGATTAAAAGCTACTAGCCTGTTAAATTATGATTTTTACTGTTGGATAAATCATGTTCTGAGAAATTTGTAATATTATTTACGTTAAAATTTAAAGAAGTAAATACCTGAGTAATCAATTAGGCAGACTGGTGTGCGGCACCGATTCATGGTGGACATACCACACGTTCGCACTAAGCGCTTTGCTTCGTCATTCCTTGTTCGTAATGCAAGGGAATGGAATCGGTTGCCTGCGTCTGTCTTTCCTGACGTGTAGGTACAATTTGGGAGTCTTCAAGTCGCGAGTGAATAGGTATCTTCTAGGAAGGCGTGTTACATCTTAGGCCGCATCGTCACCTACCATCAGGCAGGTGTGATAGTGGTCAAACGCTGACCTATCATATATAAAAAAAAACGAAGAACTGCGGCTGATATGGTCTATCAATCGCCCGGGACCTTAGATTGCCAGGGACGCAGACGGGGACTATTTATATAATAGAGGTACCATTCTGTTCATATTTATCCCGATGTTTAAACAGGATCAGGACTAACGCGGGTGTAAGTATAAAGTGGGTAGGTAGGTAGATAAGCTTTATTTGTTGCTGTGATTTGTTGTTTGTATAATAATATCTACTGTCGAGTAAAAAATAACCACGTAAATAATTAAATTATAGTAAAATTATAGTTAATTTTGAAGTTAGGTGGGAACAGATGAACTTTGGGTCAAAAACATAACCCTCCCTTTTGGCTTCGCCGTAGTCGGGCAAAAATATAAGTAGGTATGATAGGTAGGTACCTACCTATTACATTAAATACGCTGTCTACTACCAGGCAAAGTTAAGTAAATTCACTGACGTGGATTTAATTGAGTTATAATTTTGATGAAATGATGTAGGGAGAAGTTTTCTTAACCTTATTCATATTAGAACTGAAAGCCGTTGTTATTAAAACGCTTGTTTCTGACATTTAAATCGACTGACGTCATGGGGTTTCACGTAAGTATAAACCCCATGTTCGTTTTGCGGTTCAAGTAATTCGCGGTATCGATGTCATACTTCTTGTAGATAAATCTTTCTGGCCAAAATGTTATCGTGTGGGTGTATGAGAATATGATTCTTTGTGGTTTTATATGAACTCGTAAATAAATCCCTAAGTAAATATTATCTGTAGGCAATAATCGTATAACCAGTAGCGTAGCGAGGGGGTGGGCGGAGGGGCGGACCGCCCCGGGCGTCACTATTGGGAGGGCAACAAAATATGGAAAAAATATTTTGTATGCGGTCACTGCAGGAGGTCAGTCTTATTTTAATTTTTCAAGAAAGTAGTTCTTACCCACTTGCACATAATTGAATGTCCCTCCCGCCCCATACAGTTGTAAATCACGAGTCGCCCCGAACCCATGCATGGTTTTGAAATAAATATTTATCGCTCAATTCTTTCGTATCGTTACGTTTTGTCTCACCAACACCAACATTATTATTTTTATGACGTCAAAAGGACGGTAAATTATGACTCCGCCCCGGGCGACAGTAACCCACGCTACGCCACTGCGTATAACTTATAACTTATTTAAGAGGAAAGAGTACCGGGGGCTCTCTCCACACAAACGTAGTCGACTGTTTTCTCCCTGGATAATGACACATATTTTTGTGCCATAAAACCTATAGGTACCTGCCATGACTATGCCCCTATGTTTTAGTAAAATTTAAAGCAAATTTTTTGTAAAGATTTTTCACAAAAGAAAAAAAATATTGTGAAAAAAAGCACTTTTTTTTAAACTTTTTTTTCACTTTTTTTTTTAACTTTTTTTCACTTTTTTTAAACTTTTTAACTTTTTTTTAAGTTTTTTTAAAAACTTTTTTTAGAAGCACTTTTTTTATAACCTCTTCCCTTTTCTGTTTACTTTTTCTTTTCTCAGCGCAGCATAAATTAGAAAGTTTTTATTTTTTTTCCTTACCCACTTTGGGGCCCCCGTGGCCCGGGGGCCCCGTATAATTGATACGGCAGATACGGCGGTAGCTACGCCCCTGCTTGGTACATTGATTCATTGGGAATAACAAAGGCATACTTTTTATCCTGATATTCTCGCGGGCTCGGGAGTTAAGCGGGTGAAACCGTGGAGCATTGCTAGTGTAGTTTAAAGAATCAGAATAATGCATGCATTGTAATGCTTATCGATGTATATAATTTCGTGATAATAACACAAAACTTATGTCTACAAACGTCAGCATAAAATGTATGTCACATAATGGTTGGTTAGGTAAATTATTTACTTCGTCAGCGAAATGGTTGTTCATAAAACGGCATCGTTTTGCAACTTAACCTTGTTATGACTACCGCTTAGATACCATTCCAGTTAGGTACAATCAGGCAACAAAATTGCCGACCCACCGTAGAGCTTCAAACGGCGGTTATAATAATGATTTCAACTCAAGCAAGATTCTAGGCACCTGCTTTACTGGCAGTTTAAAGTCTTATTATTATTATTCGTTTATTTCGGATAATTAAAAATCCATAACTTGTTAGTAACAACCTTACAATGTATGTTAGTAAAAATAAAAATTAGAAATGAATGAAAGTCTCTTATAACTCATGAATTTATCAAACAAAAATGAAAACATTCCAATACTTAATAATAATTTTAGGACTCTACGGTGGCTCTGCAATTTACATTCAGGCAACAAAATTGCAGAATCACCGTAGAGCTCCAAAACTGCTATTTGTTTTCAACTCAAGCAAGATTCTAATGTCCTGCTTGAGTTGAAGTTTATAGTCTTACTAGCTGCGACTTACGGTTTCACCCGCGTAAGTCCCAATCCCGTGGGAATATCGAGATAAAAAGTGGCCTATCTGTTAATCTAGGTTTCTAGCTATCCACATACCGAGTTTCATCGCAATCGGTTCAGTGGTTTTTGCGTGAAGGACTAACGAACATAAACACAAACTAACACATTTATAATATTAGTAGGAGTAGGATGTCTCATTAATTTATTAGATAAAAAAATATTACAATGAAGAAATAACTGCAATTTTAGAACTCTACGGTGGGTCTCCAATTCTGTCGCCGACTGTACACAACTATAAACATTTTATTACATTCTGAAATAACCAATTTTGTGTTGGAGGGCTCAGGTTGCTAGTCACGTTCGAAGCAAAATAGTGCAATTTTTATTATTAGGTCTCTAATAATAAAAATTGCACGATTTGTATTCACAGTCGTAGTGTTCCCGAGTCTTCCGACAAACAATTTTAATTCTGGGAAATATAGGACACCAATATTCTTACGGAATCGGGACTAAGGTATGTAGATCAAGGCAAGTTCTACCTACCTATTGTCTAAGGTTTAGATAATTTCTTTGTTTAACCTTTTGAACCCTTATAAGATCACTCTTTGTCGCGTCTGTTACTGAGGTTTGTTTTTTAATGTACGGTCGGCTGCATTAACGCAATATCAGTTATGTACCGTATCAGAAACCTTATTAGTTGAGTACATCCCGTCATCCGCAAACCAACACCCACGCCAAACATCCATCTTCTCCGGAAAAGCGATTCCGGTTTTTCAGATGTATAATAGACAACCCTGTTTATTCGAAGGCCACGCTAAAGGGCGAGCAAACAATTTATATAAAGTGTTAGAAGCACGCGAGGGACGACCTTGCCCTTACGTAGTTGTTGAGATAAGTAAGACGACGTTAATCTACAAGAGTCAAGACTGACTTTAATTAGGATTACGTACGTACGTATGACATAACCTTACTAATAATAAAAATGTGAAAGTTTGTGTGTGTGTTTGGTACTCTTTCACGCAAAAGCGACTGAACCGATTCTAATAAATTTCGGTTTGTAGATTGCTAGAGACCTGGGTTAGACATATGCTACTTTTATCCTAATATTCCTACGGCATAGGGACTTATGTGGATGAAATCGCGGGTTGCAGCTGTTTTATTTATTTTTTTAAACTTCTTTATTAAAACCTCTAGATAGTATCATGATATTTCCCAGAATAAGGCAGACTAATATGTCTTCTGGATAATGACAACTTTGTTGACCGAGTGATTTAGCTGGATTGCATCCTTCCGGGACTAGGCTGTTCACACGTCTGAACGTCCAAGGGGTTATATTGTGTAAGTGACAAAAAGTACAACAGTTGAACAGGTTAGAACGTCATAGTGACAAAATGACGAAAATTCAGATTATATTTACGTTATATCGTGCCTGTGTCAGAATGTACAAATTTTACTATGTGTTTATGTCAAGTCATGACAATGACAAAAAATTTTAATGTTAAAAGATTTTAGTAACCAATCACGTTATTGACTATATGTCTGAATCTGACAATGCCAGAAAATATACCTGTGAAGGAAGATTAATGAGACTGTATCGTGTATCGTGTCTGTAAATTTAATAATTTAGGAAAAAGGAGAATAAATAAGTTACTGTTCTTGACGCTAGTAAAGAAAATTCAATGATAGATAGGGCTGGGCTTGACTAGATTACTATACGCCAGCCATATAGTGCGTTGGTACTCTTAGTCACGGACATTGGGAAATAAGTGAAATAACACATACATTAATTTATATTTATTGTGCTATCATTGTATTTAATTTTATGCAGTCTTAGTAAAAAATAAAACAAATCATTCTGAACTTAAAAATAACTTCACTTATTAGACATATTAATTCTTTGTAAGGCTTAATTGTTGTATTGGTTTTCATTACGTTTAAGCTTTGCAATATTTTTTAATAATTAAGCGGAGTAATTTGCTGATTGTCCAGTTGGTTTAACAAATCTTTCTTTTTTCGATCAAAAATAATATCACACTTCCTTCGTTTGACGTTTTCAATAGTGCGTACTTAATTTTTGAATCCAGGTAGTTTGCTTCCTTGCGTAATAGATGAACAAATGTAAATAAGTTTGGCTTGGACCGCATTCTCTTTATTAGCCGATTGTGCCATCCTTCCAAGCTATTATTTGTTCGGTGGCGTTGATAAGCACAACTAATTTGTTCAATATAATTTTTCGACAGCCATTGCTTAACAAAATATGATTCAAATTTTTCTATTACGTCACTTTTCTCTGAAATGCTATTTAAAATATCAGTTCATCCAACAGTTAATAAGTGTTTGGGCAATAGAGGTAGATATTGGTTCTTTCTTCCGTGCTGTTGACATCCAAATGAATAGTGAACAATTGTTCCCAAGGCAACGGAGCTGCTTCGAATGTACCATCTCCAAACCACAATTTATCATTATCATTACTATTTAAATACCTTTTCGTAAAATTTGTGCCAAATAATAAAATTTTATCGTTTGTCCCATCTTCCCATAGTAAAAAGTTATCCTTTCAAATCTTCGGTAATTCCACTTCTTCTAATGTTCTAAATGTCGTTTTCTTTACTTCCAAAAAATTATTCTTACTCGATATAGCGTCCGTTTTTTATTATCAAATACTGGCATTGAGATCGAATCAACAGAATCAGAATCAGATTCCTCTATTTAAGAAGTGAAGCATGCTTCATATATTTCTTGAACTGATTGATAATTTTCACATACTTTTCTTTTACAAAGTTGAGTTGCAACGTGAATCTTATTTTTTGATGACGATGGAGTACATGTATGCGCATTTTCACGTAATATTTTAGTTTGAGTTATGTCTATAGTCATTGAAGCACCACAGGAAAGCCGATTTATGCACTTCCAAAGACTAGTACCACTTATATGTGTGACTCCCAAATTGTATCTGTGTATGCCGTATTATTATACGGCATACACAGATACAATTATGCGTTTACCTTTTTGATTTATGCTAAAGGAAAATGCTTGTTGCTCGCGTGATTGTTCTTCCATTTTAAAATACAACAATCCTTTTCAACACACCAAATACGTCCGGATTGAATGAAGGAAGAAGCTGACATATCTGACAACCAATTTCAATATTCTATTGTTTAGTTATTTATTCGGTCCCAGAGGAAAAGTAGCACTCGAGAGAGTTTAAATACGTATTTTAATAAGTACCTATTTGACGACCTCTGTGGCGCGTCGGGGAAACACCCGACTGCGACGCAGAAGGTTGCGGGTTCGATTCCCGCCGGGAACAAGTATTTATGCTGACCATAAATTCTTGTTTCTGGTTCTGGGTGTTTCCTATATGTATAATATGTATATATTTACAAAAAAAAAAAAAAAGTATATAAGTAGTTTATCCGTTATCTGGCACCCATAACACAAGCATTAAGTTGCTTAGCTTGGGGCTGGATGGCGATGTGTAATATGTCCTGAAATATTTATTTATTTATTTATAAGTATTACATGAATAGCAAACTCCTTGATAACAAACAACACTCATAGATACAATATGAGTACCAGTCATTATGACACTGAGACAAACTGTACATTTTGACTCTCACTCGTTATATCTATAATGTCGTGATCAATTTAAACATTCTGACACTCAAACGTTCTATCATTTGGACTATGTAATATGTAGTACTTTTCGGTACTAGCTCGTTCTGACAAATAAACTATATTACTAGTAATGCATGTAACAGTCGTTCTTCTTAACAATCGTGTTATATGTCTGTTATGCATTATGACACTCGTGTTATTTAGCAAGTTGGCGAAATAACCCCTTGGACGTTCAGACGTGTGAACAGCCTAGTCCCGGAAGGGATTGCATTGAAGGCAAACCGCAAAACGTCTGGGTTTTACCGTCCAATCTAGTTGCACTGATTTCCACATAAGCAATTGGAGATAAGTATAAGTATTATACTTACATAGAGACGAAACATTTTCTTCCAAATGACTGTCTTGATATATATTTGATGTAGTACCTACCTTTGCACTGGTTCTTAGGCAAGTATCTAACCACATTATTTGTGGAAGATGCAATAGTTTTCAGCAAACTTTGAGTAAAAATATTAGACCATCAATTTACAAAGTAAACTAACAATGACGCATGTTTGTTCACAAGCTAATACCGTAACTCTATTGACGACATAAATCAGGTCTTATTTTTAGCGTTCATTACACAATTCTCACAGTTTGAACTTTTCTGCAATATCCATTACAATTTGACATTGAAACCGAGATTTAAACTGTAAA
The DNA here is from genome assembly GCA_907269075.1 of Idaea aversata. NCBI lineage: Eukaryota > Metazoa > Arthropoda > Insecta > Lepidoptera > Geometridae > Idaea > Idaea aversata. The sequence goes on from OU026087.1 coordinate 13,282,529, forward strand.
TAAATTGATTGAGATAGAAACTACTTTAGTCATTTTAATGTTTCTTTTATATAAAAAGACTTCCTATAAGTTAGTGCCTTTTATTTAAGCATAATAATTACGGAATTCTTGAAATATAATCGATTAGATAGGTACCTACCTACAATTTTATTGTTTATTGAATGAATGGTTATTGCTAGTCGTAAACTTGACTTAGATAGACGTCAATCGTAGCTGCTAATTGATGCTATTAAATTGACAGTATCTAGGTAGCTATGTTAATTAATTTTAAACACAAATTATCCGGCTATACTTACCTATATAGAATACTTACATTTACGGGTGTTAGTCGAAGAAGGTAGGTACTTATTGTTATTACTTCACGTTTTCAATTTCGTCATTTCTTATTCCATTCATTACCCACTGCACTACCAGTCGACACTACCGGTAGTGTCGTAGGGTTTTTTTTCCCTTCTACACTACTCGCCAGTAGGTAGTGTTAACATCTCCGTGCATATAATACCAGCTTAGTCCACCATTTGCTTAAAATACTCGTTGATCTGTAAAAAGTACTAGGCAATCAAAAGTTAGTAGAAGGTACAAATCACACTTATTAGGTACGTCATCTCTCTTTTTTCAATTTTTCTCCTCAAAAAGTATGTGAGGGCCATGAAGGAATAAAAAATAAAAGTCTTGCCTGCCCTTTTGGGAGTATATTAACAAAAAAATATTGCTTAAAAAATTGTAAATATGAAAATAATCTAAAATTCTCTTAATCTTAATAAAAAATCTTAATCTTAATAAAAAATCTTAATCTAACATGCTCAAAATTTATTTACTTTTTCTGTTTTTAGTATTTGTTGTTATAGCGGGAACAGAAATACATCATCTGTGAAAATTTCAACTTTCTAGCTATCATGGTTCATGAGATACTTACAGCGTGTGACGGACAACGAAGTCTAGTAATAGGGTCCCGTTTTTACCCTTTAGGTACGGAATCCTAATAAAACTGGTAAAAAAATTCAATTTACATCATAGGTACTGCTCGGTAAGTAGGATTTACTAGTATGGTAAGAGGCTGTGTAAGTTGTCATTTACAACACAGTGCATTGTTTAGATAGAACGTTCCATTTTCAAATCACTTTACCATTCAAGCATAGGGTGAATGCTTGAATTGTAAAGTTCACTTTACCATTCAAGCTATGTCAAACTCCTTGGTTAACCCTTTCTCTTTTCTTATAAAATGACAGAAACTTTTTACTGAAAATAAAAAACGATCAAAATGGTGGCATTTCATTTCAGTTCAAGTTATGCAAAACTCTTTGGTCAAACATTTTTTTTTTACATAAAATTATTTTTACTGTAAAAAAAATTTAAATGGCGGCATTTCATTTGAACATGATTTTGAACTAAATGTTTGTTCACTTGCGTTGCGACGACTGTATTAAAATTTTAAAAAAGAACATACAAGTTTATGATAGTTAAAAGTGTTAGTTCATCATGTCAAGTATACTTCGTCTGATGAGTACCTAAGTGGTCGGCACGCCTGATTTCTGTCATCTTGAAACCGAAGGTTTTATTTACCTCGCATGAATGATGTAAAGTAGTATACTTACCTCGGTTGTAAGTAGCTATTACACCCTCGAACTATATTCGCCCTCGCTCGCTCGTGCGTCTAAATATCTCGGGTGCACTCGATCCATAGCTCCCTTTGCGAGCTGCGCTCGCACGGGCGCCATATTGGATCTTGTTCTGTAATAGCTCGCTTACATACCTTGTGTGGTAAACTACTATTACTCGAGCATGATTTCACATTAGCTATCTGACAGTTTTTTGTAGGATACCCTCTACTGACTTCTGATTGCTTGGTACTTACAGACCAAATTACTATAAAAAAAATTACACGGTAACGGAAAGAGAGCAGTTGAAGAAAGAGAGAGATAGCGTTATAAGTGTGATTTATACCTTCTACTGACTTCTGATTGCCCAGTACTTTTTACAGATCAACGACTATTTTATAGAGCAAATGGTTGACTAAGCTGGTTTTATATGCACGGAGATGTTAACACTACTAGCGAGTAGTGTAGAAGGGGAAAAAAATCCCTACGACACTACCGGTAGTGTCGACTGATAGTGCGGTGGGTAATAAATGCCTTATTCCTACTGCAAGGAAATGGAATCTCAGTTGCCTCCGACTTTTCTGACATGTGTACATTTTGGCGCAAATAGACTTAACTGAAGAGGAAAACAGCTCGTATACAAGTACTAAGTATTTTCTAAATAAGCGTGCTACATCTTAACCCGTATATTATCGTCACTTATAATCAGACTAGCGACCCGTCCCGGCTTCGCACGGCTATATTATGCATGTATTATACTTATAAACCTTCCTCTTGAATCACTCATCTATTATAAAAAACCGCATCAAAATCCGTTACGTAGTTTTAAAGATTTAAGCATACATAGGGATATAGGGACATCAAGACATAGGGACAGAGAAAGCGACTTTGTTTTATACTATGTAGTGATGTGTAAGTTCCAAAAATCCCTTTGGAGGTTAGTACGTACATTGCGTCCTTGCGATCTTGATGGTCAAATGCTGACACTGATGCGAAAAAGAGACTAAATGACAAATAATTTGTATTTATTTAATAGAAATGGCCAATAGAATAACATAATTCTAATACTTTAGCGCAACAAGTCACAAGATACAATATCGGTAAACGACCAATTCGATCATACATCATTCACGCTCCATCATCATACCTTTTATAAAATACTTCCATAATAAAATGTAATAGTGAACTAATATGTACAGATTCAATGAATATTCTATTCCATGAATACATAAGATATCAACTAAACTAGAAATTACTTCTTTGAATTATAATAAAAATGTGTACAAAGTATGACGGTTTATTATCACAAAGTTGAAAAATAATGTCACAATAACACAAATCGAAACAATTAAGCATACCTACACAATTGTATGTATTTACTTTACAAAATATAATAAGTATCTAATATTTAAGGAATTATCAATAGGTACATTTTAATTAATAACTGGTACAAATCTTTAACTTAATAACTACTATTAACTATATTCAGTCAAACATAATAATTTGATCATAATAGATGATTTAAAATAACATCTATGTACTTTAAAGCTTCTTTGATTTATGAACTTATATTTAAGTGCACTTTAGGAATGTACAACATACCCTTTTTAAATCTACTTAACCGATATATTTCTCTGCAAACATCGATCTTTTTTTTCCGAATTTACTTTATGACTCTCAATAATTAGAACTAAAAATATTAAGAGTGTCTTAATGACAATTTTACCACAAAGAAGGTAATAAAATTGTGTAAAACATAGAAATGGCACAACTTTCCATAAAATTGCGATTAAAATTTTGATTACCATAAAACCACATGATGGTGATAATGAAAATTACACAAGTCTACAGTCTTTTAATTAAAATTTCGACAAGTTTAATAGATGTAAATGTTTGTTATTTTCATCTGAAGATGATATATTTGATGATTCACGTGTTACCACAAAGTCATTTCCTAACCAATGACGACCTCTAAAACATTATAAAAAAGTAAACATGGAAATCCACGCGTTGTATAAAACGATGTAAAACGTGAATACGGCAGCGATTAAAAATGGAAAACTCTCCGTCGTAAACTTTAAGAAAATTATTTAATTATTCCTAACAATTGTATAATTGTTCGTGTTAAAGTGCAATTCAAAGATCTCTGTTACAAACTCTTATATAATTTATTGTATGTAAAACAATCCCATGTTTGACAACTTTATTAGACGCTGTGAATTAAGTTATAAACTCGTTTCTATCAATTAGTGGTCCCGTAGATAAATCTAGGCGGTTTCTCGTCACACTACTACAACTTTTCAATTAAAATACAGCAACAGTACTTTCAAATGGAACAGATCTAAGCACTTTCATTTATAGCAATAATGAAAAGCGTCGGTCCCAAGCGTGAACCTTGAGGAACGCTGCTTCTCCCTACAATTTGCACCAAAAACAATTTAAGTTTTATCTAAAGCTTTTGATAGTGCTAAACCTTTAAAATAAGGCTAGTGGTAATGAGAAAGCTTCCCAGGACGTCTCGGAGGTGCGCTTTCATATTCGTAATAGTTTGATTGTGGCCGTATCGCGCCTGATTCCTTACAGGAACGCTGTGAGTGGTAGCCAACTGCGCCTGCTCGTCGACTGCGAACAAAGCTATAGATTAGCACATGCTTTGGAAGTCTTTAGGGGTGGCCTATGTTTAACAGTGGACGTCCTGTGACTGATATGACGATGATGAATGAACTATAAACAACAAGTAAATTAATGACGTATAAAATTTTAATCTACCTACAATGTTAGATCGGTGTAAAACGATAAATACATAATCAAGATACCAAAGAACTAGAACGGAAAACTAATTAATTACGAGGTCGCAACAAATGTCAAAAGCCTTATTGCTGTGTACATGAATAAATGAAACATTGTCAAAGGAAGGGAGAGGAAACGGTTACTATACCGGACTAGATATAAGTACTAAGTTGAATTGAAATATACATATTTAGTCATGAAGCATGAATATGAATGATGCATGTTATTCTATCAAAGGTTTAACTAAACATCTAAATGTATTCAAACTACTGAAACGACTATAGAATCTTAACATTACAAAACACATGCAGCTTACCAATGCCATAAGATTTATCATTGAAAAGAAGGAAAAAACGTCCATTTAACATAATTATAGCAATAACTGCAAGAGTCAACGTTTATAACGAGTACGTATCATTTAATTGGTCACCACCATTAATTTATGATAATAAAGGTTATGATGCATGTGTGTAATTAAAATATTATAATACTAGGAACAGTTGTAATAGGTAGATATTATTATATGAGGTAAGAGTCAAAGTTGAAGACTAATAAATAACTAGAACACAATACAATTAAATGTGACCAAAGAGTCAAATGTAACGTGATTTTAGTCAATAAGGTACAAACATTTTTTGCAACTTTTCAATTTTCAACTTCATAAGAAAATAATGGTTTATCGTTCATTTCTGTAAAATTACGACATTCTTGCACCACAGAAGTTAATTAAATCTGTAACTTTTTGCAATAACCGTTAATGTCTTTAACAAGCATTTATTCAGGATATTGAATATTTTAAATCAGATAGATCCATCATACAATATAATAAACAATAAATAATTTTATTCATCTATTTACACATATAATAAAAAGGAAAGATTTTTTTTTTTTTTTGCTTATTTCAAAGAGGTTCCGAAACTCCTAAACCGATTTTGATGAAATTTGGTATGAGGATACATTGATTCATTGGGAGTCCATATGCTACTTTTTATCCCGATATTCTCACGGGATCGGGAGTTATGCGGGTGAAACCGCGGAGCGCTGCTAGTGTGTGACGAGCATCGTGCTCTAAAAGCTACTGTTTCTTATTTCTATCATTGTTTGTATTAAAAACTTCAACTTGTGTGAAATATATTACCTCTCCTCCTCCGCCTTGGCTCGCTGCGCGTGCACTTGTCTCCTCATTTGTCCTATTTGTACTTCGCTCAGCTTCTCGCGACGCGCACTGCTTGATATATAAAACGTATGGTTAGATTTCTTCTTAGCTTTCATTTACGTTACATAAGGCCGAAATTATACAATTCAAATACAAGAAAAACAAAACATCAACCTGAACGCCAATTCTCGTTAATAAAGTTCAAATTAAATTGCAATATCATTCCGATTTCAATTTGATTACAAAAATACCCTTTTGGTATTCTTGAGAATACCTAAAGCTGACTTCGAGGGTATTTTGAGCTACTTTGACGGTATTTTTTGTATGTCATTTACGAGAATTGGCCTTCGGACCACCATTTTTTCTTGCGGGCAAATAATTCTACTGATCTAAAGATTTAGATCAGTCTGCTTGAGTCTTGCGTTGTCAGTTAACCAGTCTAATCGTAGATATCTAATTTTAACCTTTATTTTTTATCGTCAGGAACATGCGCCGCTATGCTTTTTTCTTCAACCAAGGGGGTAACCTAACCTAAACTTTAGTCCTATTAGAATGTGTATTGATAGATACTCACTTCAAATTTTGTTGTATTTCTTCGTAATTGACGTAGTGACCACTGGGACCCCATGCACTATCCATTGACTGTAGGACAGAAGAAGTTTTATTTAAAAAAGGGATTTACCCCCCAAATACTCAAACGTTTAGGAGTTCGTAACACCATTTATAAAGCGCTCTGTAGCATAGAGGAGAACGCACTGTTACGATATTTGGGCCTTAACGCTCATCTTAAAAAGGTTGAATAGTTTTTTGGAACTCTTTCTCGAAGCTCAATTTTAACCCGGGGCTTTAAATGAAATCAATTCGATCTGATAAGGAAGCTGATGGGGTTTCGAAACTCAAGAAGAGAAATGGGACCTTAAAATCCTATAACCGGTCTGTTTTTGTTCTCTTGACATACAGACAGACGGACGGTTGTAAGTATGTATGTATGATAACTTACATGTTGTTGCGGGGGTGGGGCGCGGTACGCCGGCGGTGGGGGGTTGTTGTGCGCGCGACGCTCGGACTTGTTCAGTCGATCACCGCTACTGTTGCTGCCTTGACGTGAGTGTTGCGGCTCTGATCTGTTTTAGTATATAAATGCTGTTAAACATTGCACATAATGCTGTGTAGCACCAAACTAGGTTTGATATAGGGACTAGGGATTGATGGTGTCGATCTATTTAATACAGACTTCAGAAGTCTCAGGCGCGTGCTCAGTCAGCTCTTCTCCGAATCTCACCTTTCTGTCGCTGATTACTAGTCTTGTTTATGTGTTGTATGTATTTATATTGTTTCTGCGAATCCTAACTATCTATTCTTCGATACGCTGTCTTTTGTATTTTTAATATGTTTCTATTTCTTCTGGGCAAGCTCGCGAAAAGGAACTTCTTTCCTGAAATCTTTCTTCTTTAATAGATTAGTGTAGATTAGTATTAGAAGTTACCTCGCCTGTGGTTGTCCTTCTTCTAACCGCTCGTCTATCCTGTTATGCCTTTCGAGCGCGTCTCTTGATAACGACTTCTCCGACGCCCTTCCCGGCTGAGATCTACCGTACAGTTCATCTGGTTTCTTGTGGGGTTTTCCTATCCTAATACAATAATATGACGTTAATGATGATTTAAGAACAGGGAGCTGTAGGTGTAGGGTCCTCAGGACATAAAGTAACTTTTACATTATTAGAGGGCCAATTGATCTCCGTAAATATCGTTTTTCCCCAAGTTCATTAAAACATTATAGATATCAGTATTGAATTCGCTTGCTTTTAACATAATAAAAAAAATATTTTTTGTATTCTTTCAAGGGTAAAATACCGGATCCTTACCTAAACATTGTTGACAATGACTTGAGAAGTGAAGGCTTTTTATGTGACAATGATGATTGTTGCGGCGATCCTCTGATTATTTCTGGACCATTATTGTCATCTGTTAACCAATGTTTTAACGCTGTAACAAACAATATTTATAAGGGCGACTGATGATACTGATCTCTGCGATAGACTTGGTACCAGACGATTATTAAAGCTACCACTTGATCCCCCCGGATTAAGTCAGCCGACAAGTAGGATCAAATCATCCATATAAATAAATAAATATAAATATTGCAGGACATTCCACACATCGCCATCTAGCCCCAAGCTAAGTAACTAGATGAGTGTTATGGGTGCTAGACAACGGATATACTTTTCTTTTGTAAATATATACTTATAATACATAGAAACAACCAGACTACAGACAACTATCTGAGCATAAATACTTGTCCGAGGCAGGAATCCAACCCGTAACCCCGTGTTTGGCAGTCCGCTATGGTGACCATTGACCACATTATAAGTGACTTTGTTACCTAATTTTGGAATCGTTTGGTCCAAAAAATTGTGTTAATATTATAGAGTTATTATATCCCCCCCATTATTTTTTATCTCTATATCAAGTATCATCAGTTTCTTAGAAATGTTACAACTATAATGACGTCATTCGAATTAAGTCTTGAGTTCAAATCATAGATCATAGTGTTGGAACTTACGTGGGTGCGCTCGCGCATAAATAGGTTCGTTATAGGGATTCCTTTGAGTTTCTTGTATTGCAGTTTGTAGAGATTCTAGACTCGATGACTTTCTCATACCTAACGACGGTCCCACTTGCATTGCTGTAACAATAAATCCCATATTAGATTCACAAGTGAAAGCTTAACATAATATTTAAATGAGCTTATTACTTGCGAAAACATCTAGTATGTGGTTCCTTCATCGATGTTTTCCCAAGTGATATTCCTTAAAGAAAACCTATAAATTTGGAGGGATTATGGAATAATGAGGGAAAGTTACTTAACCAAGTTTTAATGGCATGTCATTTGCCAACCTGGAATAAGCACCTCTAGCTATGACCATTAATGTCTACGTCATCTTTCTTAGTTTATATGACATGTTACTGTTGGGATCAGAAGAAAAATATCCCGTAAATAACATTGCAAAAAATACCCTCAAGGTAGCTCAAAATACCCAAAAGTCTGCTTTTGGTATTCTTAAGAATATTTTTTGTAATCGAAATGCAATCGAAATGATATTGACATGTAATTTGATCAATTGCATCTATATAGGGATAAATAAACGCGCTAATTATTGAACTTACAGTTGATAGCCTTAATTTCCTTAATCTTCTTATAAGTGCCAGTTTGTTTGGCATCCATTGCCGCGTGTCGCTTCTCCGACATGGATCTTCTTCCGACAGCATCGCGGCTGAAGCCGGCACCGCTTTCACTACCGGATTCGCCACTACCTCTATACAGATAAAGAAACAGGTGACTATGGAGATTAAAATGTATGGGAATAAGTGGTCTAAAGAAATAGGAAGGAGAATATAATCCAAGATATTTAAGATGAAGAGTGGATGGGTGGAAAATGGAAGAAGATTCAATGACGTAACCCCAAGTCAATTAACAAAAGGACAAGATGATAACAACAATGCTACTAATGCTATAAATGTGACTGTTTGTGTGTGTCTTTTACTTTTTACGGTTCCACACCTCAAAAGGAAAAAAAAGGAACCCTTATAAGATCACTTTCTTGTCCGTTTGTTTCTTAGAAACACGTTTAAAACTATTGTGATGAAACTAAATAAGAAGATAGTATTGAAGTCTTAGGCTATTTTATCCTTCCAACGGGATTTGGACATACACGGATAAAACCGGGTAGTCTCTAAAATAAAGGAGATGAAATGTACTAACTTGGTGGTAGTCCCATAGTCCTCTTCAATAATAACATTATGATGCGCGGGCGGCGACCGTGACATATGCACATGTCCGAGATTCTGCCTGTAATGGTGTCCGTTCATGACAGGCCCTTCAGTTTGCGTCGCCATGTAATAACTCTCGTTCCTAAGTCCTGTCAGTCTGTCTATCACTGGGTTCCATCCGTCCAATCTACTCCACTCGAAACTATCCCTTTTATTATCGTGAGGTACATCTTTATCTCTTTCTAAATACCCTTTACTATCGTCTGATTGGTTAGACCAGCTATTATTGTTTATTGTGATGATCGACGCGTGTTTCTTTGAGCCTCTGACGTCATGGTTGTCTATGACAGACATTTCCGGTTCGTATTTAGTGAAATTATCGACTGGTTTGTTTTCTTTATCACCGTTGGAAGTGTAGATTACTGTGTTGAATTGTGAATTTTGCGAGTTTTGTGAGTTTTCGTTCGAGTTTGTTGTGTCGTTTCCGTTTGGTGGGGTGTCGTCTTTCCATCGTGCTAAGCTCTCCATACTGTCTGTAATACGAGAGAAAATAGTTAGAATCATATCTTGTAAGCTGCTTTAGGATCTTTACAGACTATTGGCCGAGACAAGGAATGATGGCATGGCAATACTTGAGCATATACACAATTAGAAAAAATATGATGAAATTCTCCGTTTTTTTAGATTACAACTGATAGTATTTTTTGTAGATGTGGAATAAAGATGCATTTAGAGTTCCGTCTTTCTTCATTTTCTTCATCAACATCTGACGCCATTAAACATATAGCAACTTTAAAAACCTAGTCGAGTCTGGCTAACGAAAGTAGATCCTGGATTTTTTTGCAAACTTTTTATATGACAACACTAAAGTGTTCCTACCATCGGATATTTACCCTACAAATTGGGGTATTTTAAGCAGAAAGTACTTAGGAACAATTAATTCATAAAAGGCATTTTCAAAACAAACTTATTTTAAACATTTTATAAAATGAGTTTTAAAAATTCGTACGTGTGCTAAAATTGTATTCATCGAAAATAAGTATCGTATGTACGTGTTGGGGATAATTTCAAGAGCAACACTAAGCCTTAAGTTGGTCTAATAAATAGCTTAATTAATTAGGTACACTATTTACTAGAGAAAAACTTGGCAAGATTATTTTAAAGAAATTAATTTTCGGCTGTTTTCCGAAAGATTTGGTAAAATCAGAATCAGTGTAGGTATGGTATCCCTATTTCTGACGCAACAAGATGGCGTGTTGTTGATGTTTCGTTGTGGTTGGCTTGCGTATAGTTTTGTTGTGATATATCCGTGCTAATGCTATAAAAATGAATAAAACTATAAAGAGTGAAGTGCGAAAACTATTGTTTTGTATGATTTCGAAATATGAAGAGAAAAAGCTTGTGAAACAAGCCGTATTGCGAGAAAAACAGGATTGTTTACGTACTGTGACTGATTTTTTAGGTTAGTACGGTCAAAATGTCTTGATATTTTTTTATTTTAAATAAGTAAGTACATATTAGTTTTAGTTACTTTATATAATGTTATTGTTCTTTTACAGATAGTCTTGAGGATAATGCACGAACTGCTGAAGTAAAACAAGCAATTGAAAAGATCACAGATTTAGATCAAAAAGATATGATGAAATCGCAGAACCAGTACTAACCTATTTATGAAGCTGATGAACTTTTAAGCCAAAACGGACATGAAGTGCTAAGACTTCCTCCATATCATTGTGACCTAAATGCTATAGAACTCATATGGAGTCTAGCAAAAAGAAATGTGGGAAGCAAAAATATAAGCCGAACTCCAAAAGAGTTCGAGGATCTCATAAAACAATCTTTTGAGTGTATTACAGCAGATGATTGGAAAAAAATGACAGACCATGTCATTCATGTGGAAGACAAGTACAAAAGAAGAGACCATATAACTGAAAATAATCTAGAAAGCTTCATCATCAATTTAAGAGACAGCAGCGACTCCAGTGATTGTGACGATTCACTCCATGTTGAATTTTTAGATTCAGATTTTGATTATAGTGATTAACCCTTTACCAGGCTATGGATTGACCTTCTCCCACATATATTTTTGGCGATTTTTACCAGGTTTTGGTGAAGAATCTCCCACAAACTGTCAGAAACGTCAAAATAGAAATATTGAAAAAAAAAAACCTGCAACGAAACGTAATGTCACTTTATTGGCCATTTTATCTTTGATCGTCCGTTGAGCAGTTGTTTTTGTGAAAAGTGCACCGTTTTTTGTTCGTAACGGCGAATCGGTGAAATATAAGTCGTACAATTTTTTGATATGTTATAGAATTTGAGTTTTTCTAGCGATATGTGCATACATCGTACGTAAATACTTAAAAAATATCACGATATAACGAAATAAAACATGTGGGGAACCATATGACCTTAGCCTGTGAAGACCTAAATTATTGTGGGAGTCATATGCCCATTACCCAGTGAATCGACATATTAATTTTTAACTAGCTTTTCGCCGCGGGTTTCATTTTTAGTTTTGCTCACGGTCATTTTACATTACAATGTAATTTTACATGCAATGGGATTATGTTTTCCCACATGGTTTTTTAAGGTTTTTGGCTAATTTTCTAAATATAATTCATAATTTCTCAAACTAAACGTTATTACTCATATCAATCTATACAAAAATTACTATTACTATAAAATTTATCCGAGGCCTGGTAAAGGGTTAAAAAACAGTATAAAAATATATGGTGTTGTTTTCTTTGATACACACTCACATAGATTTACAAATATTTAAACTCATGATAATATTGATACTCATGATAGTGTTTGATAGCCTGTTTGTTCCTTTAATACGCCACAATGGAGTGACGTATCCGTGTGATAATAAAGAGTTAACAAGTGATATAAGCTACTTTTAATCTCGTCATAACGCGGACAAAATTGCAAGCATCCACTAGTAAAATAAAATAAATGTCAAAGTATCAAAGTGAGTTGTTCCAACTTTCCTTTTTACTTTAGGGCTGCCATGCTGATATTTTTTAAATTTGCCGCGCTTTTTCAGTATCAACTTTCATTAGCCAGACTCTAACCTCCTTGCAAACAAGTCATTTTTAACCCCCGACGTAAAAACGACGGGGTGTTATAAGTTTGACGTGTCTCTATGTGTGTGTCTGTCTGTGGCATCGGATGAACCAATTTTGATATTGTTTCTTTTTTTTGTTATTATTCTTTGCATGTAAACATACCAGTTCTCCTGGCTATAGTGAGTGCAATGCTGCCGTGGTGGTGCGGACGGGAGTGTAACAACGCTCGTCGCAACGTCTCCATCGCCTCAGCGTTCGACTGTCCCACTAGAGCCACGCCGTTCACGGACAGCAGCTGGTCGTTTGTATGTAACCTGGATGACAAATAATAGAGCCTTATTTATTACATCTGAAGAGATCGAAAATGTAATAGCAGAAATAGAGTTCGTGTCAGTTAGAACTCTGAAGTTAGTTGTTAGAAAAGAGATCGAAAATGGTGGGAAAAAGCGAGTGTGCATTAGTTGCGGAATCTATTTATCCTTATTGGGAACACCGGCTGACGGCTACTTTAATCAGGGGAGTCATTGGTTAGCGTGGAAATGCAATCGAATAGCGACTGTAAGCCCACCTTACTACTCAGTGTATTTTTTTCCAACTACCCTCATTTTTTTCTTTGAAATATATTCATAATCAACATTGAGAGTTGTTTAATTTTAACTAAAAGACAGCTATTATAATTGTCGTTTAATTTACAGCGCCTTACGCCTAACTCCAGAGCCGCCATTAAAGACACGGTCATAAAATTTGGTTCAAATTGCAATTCTAAACTTCCTTGCCAGTATAGCACAATCTCTATGACTTAATAAAAAAGGTTTTGAATGTAATGTCCCAAACTCTCACCTGCCATCCCTAGAAGCAGCACCACCATGCAGCACCGATTTGATAAAGATTCCTAAGTCCTGAGGATCTGGTCCGACTGTGACCTTCCCTTTCACACTGATCCCTAGACCTGCCTTCTCAGAATCGTGAACTGGCACCTCCAATCGCAGGATTAGACGATTTCTTAAACCTAACACCTGGAAAATTTACGTAAAAATCAAATGACTTGCTTGACGACCCAGTTGGCACAATGGTCGTCATGCCGGACTGCCAAATACAGGGTTGCTGTTTCAATTCCCGCCTCAGACAAGCATTTATGTTTAGATACTTGTCTGTGGTCTGGTTGTTTCTATGTATTATAAGTATATATTTACAAAAGAAAAGTATGTAGTATATCCGTTGTCTAGCACCCATAACACAAATCTCGGACAGTAAAGTCTTAGTAATATTATGTCCCATTTTTAGCCTTGGGGTACGGAACCCTAAGAAACAAATAACTTACAGAATTAGAGGAAGTATTTAAAGCCTCTTGTAACGCGCTCTCGACGCTTTGATCCTTGTTCAACAAGTCATCTTTGGAAGAACTCTTCGGTATCCGGCCGCGAACAGAGTTACCGCTTGTGTTTATAGCGTTCACCATTGTTGATACGCGACCATTTTCAACTGGCTTCGACGCTTCCACGGTAGCTGTTGGTGAACCTATCGCCTTTTCTATGTACTTTGTTGGACTCGGTTGGGGTTCCACCCTCTGTAAAAGATGAAGAATTATTTAAGCTTGACTACCTATATGCTTCACGGGCTAATCCGTACAGATTCAGTGGCGATGGCCCTAAAATTTCGGGAAAAAGGGGGTTTCCCTTATAACTACGTCAAACTGTGGGGTTATTTTCACAGCTGACAAGATTTCCCTTCCCAGTAATCCTACTAATATTATAAAAGCGTGTGTGTGTTAGTTTGTCACTCCTTCACGCCAAAACGACTGCACTGTTTGCTATTAACTTGAGTTGATAGCTGAAGTCCTGAAACAGCACTTAGGTTACTCTTTATCCTGGACATAAGCGGTGAAGCAACAGGTTTTTTTCACACATGTGTGTCCACCGAAAACTATCCCAGCATTGCCAGCTAAGCTACGTAAAACTGAAAAATCTGGCTCAACTATGCGAGCTAAGCTAATCTAACTTAGTTTAGTTGGCGGTGGACGATCGGCTTTTACGTTACCTGTGTCCGATTAGGTGCCGGCCTTTCAACAACGAGATCGACAGTGGCATCAATAGGCGTGTTCCTCAGTAACTTGACGACCTGTTGCTGCGTCAAGCCGGAGACTGACACGTTGTTTACTGACACCAGTCGGTCGCCGGCTCGTAGTCTACCGTCCGTTACTGCTGCACCCTGGACAACATAACACAAAAATAAGTACCTATATCGAGTACCTACATAAGTACCTATTCATACTTTTTTACTTGTACTTTCTAGCTATTACTTTGCTTTGTGTAGGTGTTTGTATTATGCGTTCCTTAATGTGTTGTACAAATAAAGTTATCCATCTATTTAATAATAACTGAGATAACAGTGTGACTTTAATATACTAAAGTCACACTGAAAAAGAACCTACCAGAAAAAGTTGCGAACCTTTACTCGTTTACGATTTTTATAAAATTAGATGACTCGGTATTGGCAAATAGCCTAACCAGAATCTTTAGGAACTAAGGTTAATTCAGCAGGATTGATCTAATATTATTACTGTTATTACTTTGCATACCTATGAAGTAGTCTAATATGTCAGATAGGTAATTCATTTTTTTTACTTAAAGCTGCTTGCCACTTGCGTCCGGCGTGTTGTCTGTCTGATTACATGATATGGTCAGATAAATAGATAATTGGATTTGAGGGAACGTTACCTTTGGTAAAATATTTTTAATATAAATAGGGCAGTGTCCTCCGGTAGGGTTGTCCCGGGTGGTGATCGTGAAGCCGAGTCCCTTGTCTCCCTTGACCAGCGTGACGGCGACCGCTTGCGTGCCGCCTGCGCGTGCGCCGTGCGACTGCTTCGAGCTCGGGGACACCGGCACCTCCATGCCGGATATCGCGCGCTCCCTGCCCACTGGATAACACACAAAAACGTCAAAATCAGCCGAAAATTTATGATATCATTTTTAGAGGGTGAGAGAATGCAGAACCTTTGATTTATTAGTTTCCGATTTATCAAATTGCCTTCCTTTAAATCAGAGTAATCCAGGGGCGGATCTACTTAAGAGTTTTTTGGGCTGCAGATCAGAGCCTCATAGATTCAAAAGGCCCTCAGCCTCCATTGGAAACAATTGATCATATTGTGAAGAAAAAAATGACGAAACCCTGTTACACTACGTCTTATTCAGATTGGTTTACTTAGACTAACGCAGTTTTTGCAAAATGGCAATTTAATTAAGTAATTAGGCAAACCCCTAAGTAGTATTTGCCCAGCCGCCCAATTGCCGTATTCTTATGCAGCGCGTCTTGACTGCGTTTGCATCATAACCATAGATTTCGTATTGCTAAGACGCACTCGTCACGCAGTTACTCATGTGGTTTAGGTTTGCGTAACGTGTGCGTGACGAGTGCGTGACGAGTGCGTAACGTGTGCGTGACGAGTGCGTCTTAGCAATACGAAATCTATGGTTATGACGCAAACGCAGTCAAGACGCGCTGCATAAGAATACGGCAATTGGGCGGCAGGGCCTGTACTAATCTAATTAGCCCATGGGGTAAAGGTCCCACTTTTCTGTGAAGGGATCCAGCTCATGATGGTTAATATGTAGTTTAATGACAGGTTAACACACCTTCAGGTAAGAGATCAAGTGGACGTTCCTGCACTGGATGGACACTGGCGACGTTGTTCACTCCGGACACCCATCGCAGCATGTCTTCTACCCTGCAATGATATAGCCAAGATTCACTTTTAGAAGGATTCATGCTTCCGTTGAACACAGTAGCTTGAAGTAGAATTTGAAATACTTCACAAAAACTTTTGTTCCCAGTTAGATTTAAAATCATGCCGTAGCGATGCTTTAACCAAACAAGCTACAAGTGGATAAAATTACGACTAAAGCGGTTATTATATTGCAGAGAAAAATGTCCCATCTACGAAGGTGACTATGGTCGTTCTGCAATATAAACAGTGGTTGCAGATCTGCAGTGTATCGCATGCCTTAGGGGTGTGGGTTAATTTAAAAGTATCTAACATCTTGTGAACTTTGAAGTACCTAACTATAGTTTTGGTTCATTGCTTACCTATGATTTCCGACAGGTGTATCTTGGCCTAAGGGTTCCTTCCTTGCGTCTCGTGGAAGACTTTTACTACCGTAAGTCTGTACTCTTTCCGCTGCATCGAGCCAAATACCACTTCTGAAAACGGTGAATAGTTATTATTTATACCAGATCTTAGAATAACATTAACTTAGAAACATACATTATTTATTATTAACAGTTCAACAAAGTTAATCATAATATGCTCAAACAGCCGCAAGCAAAACTCATTAATATAAATGCTTCTATTGTTATGGCATTTATTAAAGTTGACAGTTTGACAACTAAACTTGGTATTGATCCAAATAGAGATAATTTACTGGCAAAGAATTGAATGACTTATTATCTTCTATACATATAAAATGCTTTGTCCTGACTGACTGACTGATGGATTAACGCACAGCCTAAACTGCTGATCGTAGAGACTTGAAACTTGGAGAGTGTGATCTTTGTAGGCATCCGATAAGATAGGATTTTCCGAAATTCTATACTTACCTTAAGAGGTGAAAAGGGGGGCATAGTTTGTATGAGACAAAGTGATTCCTTGGTCCATTTTCGACTTCTACAAACAAAAGCTAGTTTATTAATATTGGAACTGACCCCGGTCCTGAGAACTGCATGGACAGTCTATTAGATTGCCGTTGAAAGTGTTGCCCGGAGCCGGAGTGGCGGTCCGGTGAGGTTGGATCCGGATTCCTAACGTCCGACGACACATGCTTCTGTGACGTTCGGCTGATGTCGTCGCGGCACACCACCGCCGCTGACCAACGCTTCGTTTGTTCTGTTGCCTTGAAATTGAAATAAGTAAGTATATTAAACTACTTAGGTAGACAGAGCATTCTTGCGGGTTCGATTTCCGCCGCAAAAAATATTTATGAACTTACAGTAAATATTTGTTTCTGGTCTGGGTATTTCTTTTATCTATAATAAGTAGGTATCACTACATAGTATAAAATAAAGTCACTTTTCGCCGTCCCTATATCCCTATGTCCCTTTGTATGCTTAGATCTTTAAAACTACGCAACGGATTTTGATGCGGTTTTTTTTAATAGATAGAGTGATTCAAGAGGAAGGTTTATATGTATAATAGGTACATGCATAATATCGGGTCGCTAGTATATCTATAAAAGAAACGTATTTCAGTATTTTATACGTTGCCTAGCTACCATAACACAAACACAACATAAACACAAGCTTAGTTGCTTAGCTTGGGGATAGATGGCGGTGTGTGGATTGTCCTTGCAATCATTATTTACTTATTTATTTTTATTTTTTTTTAGCGTTTTTTTTGAGCGATGAGTCCAATAAGTCCAGGAAGAACTCAACGCTTAAGATTCATGTAGGTATATGGAATAACATCTGTATTTATTTCATCTAAATGACAATGCCAGGTCGTACTTCTTAGTAAAAGTAGTATGATGACTATTGACTATAGACGATTTAGGTTTTCAGGTCATTCTGTCGCTTGTTCTTTTTCTTCCGCCTGAGGGCATGATTAAAATCAAGATAACTTAAGATAACATTTTATAAACAAATAGTAAAAGTATTATGGGCTATCTTGATTTTTATCATCCAATCGTGATTATCAGAGCTATTGTCAGATAAGCAACAACTGTGAAAGGGTGAATCAAAAATAATCATTCCTTGTAAAGATAAAAGTGTGGGTAGGTTCAGCAACTACCTACGGAATTTTGCCTAAAAACTTCAAACACCGTTATAATTTTTCTTCCATTTCGAAGATTGAGACTACGTTCTGATTCAAGCCATAATATTTAAGATACTGCATAGGTACCGGAGTAAAAAGGCTATTAATAAATAATAAATATTGCAGGACATTCCACACATCGCCATCTAGCCCCAAGCTAAGTAATTAGACTTGTGTTATGGGTGCTAGACAACGGGCATACTACTTATATACTTTACTTTTGTAAATATACATAAAATACATAGAAACAACCAGCCAAACCACAGACAAACACAGACAAATATATTATCTAAAGATAAATACGTGTCTGAGGCGGGAATCGGACCCGCAACCCTGTTAACCGTCATGGTGATCATTGTGCCAGGTACCTAAACTTAGGTAAATTCTTACCGTTCTCTGAGGCGGTAAGGTGTCCTGGTGCAGCGTGGGTTCACTGCCCCTCCGGACCTGCAGTCCGTTGGCTCCGTCCTCCAGGTCTGCAGCACCGACTTCCACACACGAGTCCGTGTTCGGTACCCGCATACTACCACCGATTCCGCCGCCACCCTACAGATGATATAATTTAATCGTCATTATCAAGAAAAATAATGATGGCGAGGCAATAGCATATACGTACACAAAAAAACGTGTGGCACTCGGGGACTGCCGCCGTAAAGCTATTGCATAGCATTTTTTATGGTAGGCGGAGTGGGGGGTGTAAGGTTTTATTTTCGTTACGGAACTTCTTGATTCGGTCGCCGCGCTCAAAGCCCGCGATAGCTATGCAATGCTTAATAAAAAAAAATATGATAAATTCTCCGTTTTTCTAACTTCTAACCTCATTGCAAACAAGTAATTATTCTTTGGAATTCTGGTATGGGTCTCCGGGGATCGGAGTCCTCAGTAAGTAACCCGTTAAATACGTTAATAAATGAAAGTTTCTTTAATTTTGTAAAGTCAACTAAAGTTAGAAGAATAGAAAACTGTTGAATATGAGGCCTTCAAGGTTCATAAATCTTTATATTACCTCAGCGTAGGCAAGATGGATTTATACTGAATAATAATATAATTTTGGTAAGTACCTACTAATATTTTTTGGTTAGAGAAAGTATAATTTCATAACTGCACACTTCATTACTATGGTTCATATCTTTAAACGCAGTTTTGTGACACTTTCACTATTCTTTCGACTTCTTTCCAGTGAAAACAAAAGTGCAAGATGATGTAGATCTACGAAGTTTCTCCAAAATACATATAAATTACTGTTTTAGGACCGTAAAAAGGGGATAAAAATGGAACCCTTTTACTTAGACTCCACTGTGCGTTCGTCTATCTGTCTGTCACCAGGCTGTATCTAATGAAATGTAATAGCTAGACAGTTGACTGTCTGTTATGTTACGTAATTATAGAGATAAAATACCTACATTGTTTTTTTTTATTGAAATGAAAAGGATTTAAACTACTTGACCGATTTTGATGAAACTTGGTACTTAATGAATACTTGGAAAAACGTAGATAACTTTTTATCGAGATATTCCCATGAAATCGCGACTTACTTAGGTTATACCTAAGTAAGTCGCGATTTCATGGGAATATCTCGAGCACCTTCAAGTCTATATACTTCATTTTTATCTATCTACATGTCTATATTGGTGAGTCACAATAAGTAAGTCGATGATATGACCCTGAATATTTCCTATGACCATAAATATACTGAACGGGCTTCTCATCGCGGTACTACGAGTGGACATATTCAATAATCCTGTTAGCCTAGTTCCAGCTTGTTATCTACGAAATGTCTAGGTATGTAGGTACCTCTTACTCAGTCGACTAATAGTAGATCAGGGGCTCAGTTTTTAAATCGCTCGTGTGACATAGCTTCGTCGTATACGCTTAAAAGTCGAGCTCGACTTCCAAGTTGCATGACACCAATTTTCTGTATATTCTTCTTAATCGTTCATCGTCGAAATTTAAATCCGACGAACAACCGAAATAATCCCAAAAGATATTAAGATATTAGATAGATATTAGTTAGATATTTTTCAAAGATCGTTTCCGAATGTTTGACTGTGAGTGTTTGACGTTTATTCTACCTCTCGCCTGTCGGTGACGAGTGGTGGAGACCACTCGTTACGATCGAGCGATTCGAAAATAGCTAATTTCCGATGTCGAACGAATATCAGTAGAAATCGAGCGCTCGACCCGAGGCGAACGATTGAAAAATAGGGCTCCTGCCCTCTTAGACAAAATTGCTTTCTATTATCAATATCGCCAGACTTTTTTTATGTATGTAATTGACATAAGCCAACAAAAAGTCACGTGGTTTTGCGTTAGAGAAAAAAATGATAGATAAGTTTCATCAATTTCATACAATGCTTTATGTCAATTTTATACAAATAAATCTGTCGATTGGCGATATCGCTAATGGAAAGTCTTGTCTATGGGGGCTGAAGCCTTACTACTAGTTGTTAGCGCACTCGATCAAACGTACCACATGGTATATGCCATGAAAAAAAACTTGAAACGGGGCGAATACGCGAGCCGAAATCTCTATTTAGAGTGACTTAATATTATTTTGTATAGATACTTTGCGATAGAGACAGAGATACTGTTTAAAGCTAACTACCTCGTAGCTGACGTATTAACTGATTCTAGTCTTACGGTTTCATAGTATATAGTCTATATTTGATCGAGTGCACATAAAATTCGTGGAATTGATGTTGTTGAAATATTTTTCTTTGATTATCAGCTGTTGCGCTTTGCAAAATAAGTTACAACATAAAGTTTAAGTAGGTACTTAGGTACTTAATATTTATGTAGGTATTTCTACATCTTATATTTTATTGAGAATATATTATTGTCTTTGAAACTCTGAAACTACGGTTTTGATTAAATTTGGGATAAAGATAAGTAAACATAAAGTAAACTGAGGTCTGGGGAAATAAAGGCTAAGCAGTTTCTTAAAAAAACAAGATCAATTATTTACAATATACGAGGGTCAAATCGCAGAGCGGTGCTGCTAAACTTTTTTGTAAGTGTAGATAAGTGTCTTACTACTTACAACTACTCAGTAATAGTAATAGGTAAACAAATTCATCTAATTATTAGGTAGTAGTAGGTAGGTACACACACCTAACTTTTCAATAAACATTTTAAAACCTAACAACAGTAACTTTTAACAAACTAGCGACATACCTTTTTCGTTTTTCCCGTACATGAACATTTTGCACAGCACAAACCCATTTCGAAATAACAAATGAAACACAAACTAAATAGCAGACTTTGTCCTGACATGTCAATAACTAAATCAGTGTTGGAAAAAGCAAAGAAAAACTCTGAAAAACAGGTTTCGACATGAATTTCTTGCTCCCGCCAAAAAAAAGTTCGGCCGGGTAGTGTGGCACAGGCTAATGGCAGGCACTGTATTTAGCCACGCGACAAGGATTACTTAGCTATTCTAAATATGAATATGCTAGCGAAAGGTGTGTTCATAATATTATTATTTAAGCCTAATAATTCATTTGATTTATGCCCTCATTTTGATCTCATAACCATTAATTACGCGACATAAAACCGGAGATACAAATACAATGCAATCATTTTATGATAAAATTCATGCAATGCTTTGATGATAATGAGCTGGATATAGTTCGTCTGTTTTTATTTAATATGCTTTGTTTGTTATGTAGGTAAAAAAATGATAAAATGTAGGTAAGTAAGTTTAAGTACTTACCTAAATACATTTTTCAACATTTTTTAATAAATTTTTTTTCCTGTCTTCTTGTTTGGCCTCGAAATTCAATTTATGAAGCCAAAGGTTTTGAATTTAGAAGTTGTACTACAATAAGGTACTGGCAGCTTAATCAATTTTTTTTCCTGTCTTCTTGTTTGGCCTCGAAATTCAATTTATGAAGCCAAATGTTTTGAATTTAGAAGTTGTACTACAATAAGGTACTGGCAGCTTAGAAAATCTTAAAATATATTTTTTAAAGAGACAGTTTTTTTTCTCACTTTTGGCTATACATTCAATTTATGAAGCCAAAGGTTTTGAATTTAGAACCTGTAACAATAAGGTACTGGCAGCTTAGAAAATCTCGAAATATATTTTTAAAGAGACAGTTTTTTTCTTACTTTTGGCTATACGCTACTTACATTATGCCAGCAATTTGCCGGCTTCAATATTATGAAAAGAACATTCAAAAACATTTTAAACTTTTTAGCGGGATATCGAAATAATTTACATACCTACCTAATCCTATCCTATCCTACTTTCCTACTAATATTAAAAATGTGAAAGTTGGTGTGTGTGTGTATGTTTGTTACTCCTTCACGCAAAAACTACTGGACCAATTGCGATGAAACTCGGTATCTAGATAGCTGGAGACCTGGATCAACACATAGGCTTTTTATCTTGATATTCCCACGGGAACTTAACGCAACTAGTTTAAATATATCTATAAAAAGGATAGAAGGAATAATATAACTTGACAAACAGAATACCTACTCTGAACATGTCAGGTGAGGCGGTGCCTGCAGACGAGCCACTGGCGCCATCTGCCTGGGCTGCTCTCGGCTGCGGCTGACTCGAGCATTCTGCCGTGAGGGTCTCGCGGTCGTCGGCGACATCGCGTACCCGGTCGTCAGGGTCGAGGATGCCACCTGAACTGGCGCGTAACGCTCGCACTCCTACCCACGTTTCTGGACCCTGGAATACAACAAGTCAAAATTAGGTAGAACAAGGTTATACAAGGTAGGTATAATAATTATTGGATTTTCTTATCATGGTGGCGAGAATAAAATGTAACGCGTTACGCGTTACGAAAACCGTAAGAGACAGAGAGAATGCAGGAGACCGATCTCACATGAAACAAAAAAAAAAAAAACTTTAGGTAGGTACCTACTTAAAGGGACACGTTCAATTTTTTTTATCAAGATTTGCATTGTCACTAAGATAATTTAAATCTAGGAAATTTAAAATTAATACAGGTGTGTAGGTAAGTATCTAATTTGAAAATACAGACAGCGTTTTATGATCGAAGAAACCTCACTTTGCCAAGCTTTCCTTGCAATGGAACGACCTGCAAATCGTTTATGTACCGCACTAGGATAATAAGTAAGTAATAATTAATGAAGAGGCAAAAATGCAATTGTGTAATCAAAGTTCAGGGTATCCACAGTCTCTTAACCTTCATTGACTTCATCATTAATTCATTAAAAATAATAGTGTAGGTTTGGATAAGTAGTAGGTAGTAGGACTAGTAGGTCATATTCATAGCATAGGTAACCTGACATATAGGTAATTTGATCGTAATAAAACTTCATCACCAGCTCGCTAAAATAAGAAATCAGATCAAAACGCTTTCAAACGGTTAACTCCTAAGTAAGAGCTGAAACGATCCGATTTAAATGGAAAAAATCACGTTATTATCACACATTAGTGAACATTTAATGACTACTGCAGCAATCACAGAAAATAACTGTATAACATTATGTGTTGTTATGAACACTCATCCATTGTTTGCTTTAGCGATTTTCAGTGTTTTTCTCAAAACGCACCGAGAATTATGTAGGTGAGAGAACACGAAGAGATTCCCACGCGGGATTGGTGTCGTATTCATTCGCAATGAATGCCTTGGCTCTGTATAGATCATCCTCGAGTCTTTGTCTGTCTCTCAGATCGCTTTGTGTGCTTGTCGACAAGATCTTTGATGTCAAAAGATGTTTTATACGAGTTGTATGAACTAACATCAATCTTTTGGCAAACCGAAATTGAAAAGTCTCATTCATACATGGCCATTATCGACAAATTGTTTTATTTTTGACCAATAAAAAGAATTAAGTACCCATGAAACAGATTTTCGGTCCTCTTTCTTCTTGGCAGAGAGACGTGCCAATTTCTTTGTCCGTGGCGGTGGCACTGGTTCAACGCTAGTCTCGTCACACTCTTGCATCGCGTCACTTCACATCACATTGTTGTTCTAATAACCATTTTGTTTTCACTAACTTTGATTGTCGAAGTTGTGGAACATCATTATCTAAAATCTAGAGTAACTACAACTGGATGCAGCGTAGTTAAACATTTAAAGCGAGGGTCACTAGATGGTGCCGTGACCTTTTCGCATCACTGGCCAAACACAGTGGATCTCACGTGCCTTATTGGTGCTGTTACGCCCCTTGACGTGATTCATAATATTATACTGATATTGGTAAATTATATTTACTAAGTTGATAATGAGTATGAATGTAGAGGGATGGAGAGGAAGGGGACGACCTAAGAAAAGATGGATGGACAGCGTGAGACAAGATATGAGAGAGATGAATGTGACCGATGAAATGACGACTAATAGGAGTGAATGGAAGAAGAAGACATACTGCGCCGAACCTAAATAAATTAGCATAAAGGCTGGAAGATGATGATGACAATGAATGAAATGATAAAAAATATTTGAATAGGTATTTTGGCACCAGAAATGAAACTGTTACAAAGATTTAAAGTTAATTGTGAACTACCTAAGCATACACAAAAGAACATTATTAGATAGGTAGCTGCATAGCTGGTGGTCGGCGTTGACTAGTTTATCGAATGTGCACGCAAGCTTTACTTCCTCGAAGAAATGGACATGTAAAATATTTTCTTTACCCATCACGTTATTCATAATTAAACATATGAACGTGAATATTAAACAATTCGTTTATTCATCAACTTTCTTTTATGCAACACTATTCTACCCACGTTTTGCTAGCCACATTTGGATAAAATCTTGAGATTTAACACCGACTAACGCACAGAATTTACTAACAGATAACAGTTATAAATGAATGCAAGGAATACCAACGAAACGAAAATACGGAACAAAAATTTAATTAGCAAGATTTGATGACAAAAATCGGGACAGGTGAAGCTAAATAAAAGCTTGTAAAAACTGGATAAATGTTATTTAGAAAACTATATTTTGAAATATTGTTACGGTTGAAGTACTTGATTTTAAATGAAATAATAAGTAACTTACAAATTGTTATTCATAAAGAATTATCTAACTGCTATAACATCCCTAATAAGTTACCTCGAACGGAAATGCAAGCTCAATGGTCTGAAACGCGTGTTCTGAATAGCAAATAGTCTACAGTGCGTCAATAGAGAGCATTGTTGTCAATTCTCATGATAATTGGTATTGGTAATCTGATTATGGAAAACAATAGAAAACATATTGAAATAATTTTCAGTCAACAATTTCAGGTTCTTATTCAGTATGTAGAGGTAGGTATGTATCTTTATCTGTAAAGTTCACACATTTGCTATCAATAGATAACATTCTGGGCACTCCTAACTTTACTTAGATTTGAGTATCTTATGGGAAAGGCTGAAATGAATCATTTCAGTACCTTGCTTCTACATAAAAAATATCTATCATAAAATAAGAAATCGAAATACCTACCTAGCCTACCAAATAGACACTCGCCTAAGCTACAAGACTCAAGGTAACTCGCAAAAGTAAGCATTATGTAAGTAGGTAAATACACAATTGCACTTGAGGTGTTTGAAGTCGGTAGGTATTTGCAACGTTCAAATGAATTAATTTAATTTTCCTTTAGAGGTTAAAATGAGTAATTTTATGTAACAATAGGCATAACAATAACTGGGTTACTTCAGTTCATTGCAAGTCGTAACAAAATTAAATACAAGCTTTTCATAAGATAATTAATTTAGTCACCTAATACAGTCTGGTATCTAGGTTACAAACATTTAATTAGCTCGTCTGAACAGATAAAATTCTGTAACAAAAAGTTAGTAATAAGTTAGCTAAGCGCACTGCATCCAGTTGCTTTTAATTTCACATTTGGCACAGATCGTAGATCATAAATTCATAACACGTTACGTGACAACTACAAAATCAACACTTTTATAAAGCTATTTATTTGAAACTAATTCGATTACATTTTGCACGATTGTCTCATGAAATCGTCAATATTTTCATGTGAAACGAGATTGACGCAACGCGCGTCTCTCCTTCGCGAAGTAACGATACTAACTAAAGCAAACCATTCAATTCAAGTGAGCGTTTTATAGAAAGATCTCCAACGATGACCACAAATATATAAGAATCATAAGTTCTACTGAAGTAAAATATATTATCAAGGTTTTATGAAAATGCTATTATGTGGGGAAATTTAAACAGCATTGTCTCACTAAAGACTGTAGTTGACATTTCAAATAGATATAAAATAGTAATGTGGTAATGAAAATATTAG
Source organism: Idaea aversata (assembly GCA_907269075.1). Classification (NCBI taxonomy): domain Eukaryota; kingdom Metazoa; phylum Arthropoda; class Insecta; order Lepidoptera; family Geometridae; genus Idaea; species Idaea aversata. Next base: position 13,308,949 of record OU026087.1, read on the forward strand.
TGGTTTTTTTAAAGTGTGTAGGTATAGAGTTAAAGTTCGAAAAATAACTTGAGTAGGTAAACAAATATTGCTTATTACTTTACCAAGGACAATAGCTTAATATATATAGGTGTGTCTTTGCTTATTACCGTAGTATTGACACGATTACATAATATTATTTATACTATGATACAAAACCTACTTAGCAATATGTCATATAGCTATGCACCTTTATTTAAAACTTGAAATCTAAGAGCTGGTATGACCACAATGTTGCTACTAATAATTTTGCAATCCCAATTGCACGAGTTTGAAAAGTAGTCTTGCCTGTTTATCTGGAGGATAGTCAAAGCACCATTATATCGAATATCATACAAATTAAATTCTTTTTATAATTTTTGCCTTTGATTCTCATTCCGAACAAAATCAGTCAATCATTTGACACGATATCAGGATGCGACAAATCAGTTGCTTACCTATTTACTTCAAAAGAAGGAGGACGTTCTCAATTCGTCGCTTATATTTTATTTCATTAAATTAGATATACGGCACATTTTTTATCATCTTGAAGTTTTTGCGACTCTAATTATTTTAGTTAATTAAAATTATTCTGAATCTAACTGTTTATATATCTAATACAGTCTGAACTGACCCAGTTGACGACCCAGTTGGCGCAATGGTCACCATGCCGGACTGCAAACACAGGGTTGCGGGTTTAATTCCCGCCTCAGACAAGTATTTATGCTAAGATATTTGTCTGTGGTCTGATTGTTTCTATGTATTACAAGTACATATTTACAAAAGAAAAGTAGGTAGTATATACGTTATCTAGCACCCATAACACAAATTTAGTTACTTAGCTTGGGGCTAGATGGCGATGTATGGAATGTCCTGCAATATTTATTTATTTTATTTATTTAACTCCAAAAGTACCGTTGATATTGCATTTTTAGTTATATACCACACCTTTAGTGTGCCCATAGATTTATTTGGAGGAATAAAATTTTGTAAAAAAGGTTAGATGAATCGATTTATAAAACTTTTGTGGGTGGATAGAGGCAAACAGACCATATGTAACTATACATGACGATTGTTTTTGATAAGGACTTAGGCCCGTATTAATAAATCGCTCTCAATATCGATCTTGAGTGCGTATCAATCGAGTGAGTCTTGAGATGCGGTCACTATCTTAAGTTAGGCGTTAATTAATAGATAAAACTCAAGTTTTAACCAGGCTGATATCGCTCTTGAGATTTGAAACTGATCTTGAGAGCGACATTGAATGACAGTAACGCTTTGTTCTTACCTTGAATGGTATGTTCTTACCCTATGGTAGGTAGTGTCGTCATATTTTGCTGTCAACTTGTTTTTAATGTGAATTTTTTTACAATATGTTAGATTTTACTACTAAATAATTATTTAAATGCGAATGATTTGTTCAAAAAGTCATTAGCATAAAATATCATTATAATAATTGATTTTTGACAAAATTTGTTCTAGCTCCATGTTCCTGAACTACAAAACTAACGAAACAGCTAACTTATGTCACGTATGACCCGCAATCAGACTTGAGTTCACGAAACTACATCTTGAGATATATCTTGAGAGCTGAGTTTGATTTATTAATACGGTATTACTCAAGTGATACGTCGCTCTTTAATCGCGTCTTAAGATAGGTTTATTAATCAGCGCAACAACTCAAGAGCAAACTCAAGATTGAAATCGATATTGGGTTCGGTTTATTAATACGGACCTTAGTTCGGTACGGAAATTGATAGGTAGGTACCTATATACAATTGTTTTTTAATTCTATCTAAACAGGTTTTTATCATTGATAGAATACATATTAAGGATCCCCTGTTCGACGGGTTCAACTCATGGACGCACGTGGCTAAAATTATAGCTATTTCACCTTACACTGTTTAGGAAAAGGAAAGGCTCAGTAAAGAGCAGTATAAAGATATTACGCATACAACAATTTCAGCGTCAGAACACTGCCACACACTACATTACATAAACACGTTCGGGCTCGCTTCGGTCGTTACCGCCGCGCGACTCGGCGTGACACATCACACACACAGTGACAACAAGCTTACGGAACTGCGCGAGTGTAAACACCGCGTGCTCGGCTTGCGATCGGTGCGGTGGTGAGCGCCGCCGTGCGAATGTGTACAATCAACGGTCAAAAGTCCACCGCCATCGTAACGTTTACAATCCTGTGCAGCACTATTTGAACATTATGTAACCTGTGGATCGAACCCACATCGGTTGGTGTAGCGGGTGGCGGTTTATACCACTCGGCCAACTAAAGACAGCTAACATGTTGAAAATAAAAAACTTGAGAGGTGTCAAGGGACACCCGGATGGAACGAAGTTCCTTTCGATGAATTAGTGAATAAATTGTAATTTTTTTTAATAATCGTCGCGACACCACACTGTTCAATGCGAAATAGAAAGACGAAACGAAAATAACTGGCTAGCAAGCCAGTTATTTTCGTTTCGTCTTCTATGCAAAAAGTGTCGTTACAACTTTTAGTCTTAATTTTTTCCGTCTAGCCTCCTTTCGCAACGCGCGCGCGTGTCACACTGAGTACCTTTAATTATTAGACAGATAAAAACGAGACAAAACCGTCTCCATGGTCTTATCAATTTTTGAAGTGAAAACTTCTTTAGGCGCATTGAGCACTTTTTTACCAGAGAAGAAAAATCATGAAAGTCGCGCCATCGTTCATTTCATCAAAATCGGTGTAACAGTGTTTAGGTGTTGCGAATAAATCAAACAAACATAGCATGGTTGCTCACATCCCCGCCCCGTCGTCGCGCGTTCCTCTACTTTCAAATTCTATGACTCAAACCTACCAGTACGTACGTTTTACCTGTTTTGTAAGTTCGAAATTTGAAAAAAAAACCTAAAATAGAGGGAACATCACAGAGCTCAGTAAAAATTCTCGATGTTCTGTCTATTCTACAGGCATTAAATTATTATCTATGTCAAAAGTTGGATAGGCATTCTAATTTTAAATTGGTGATGAATGATATTTTGATTTCCTATATACACAGAATACATAATAGTTACTATGTACTATGTACTAATAGCACATGAGTAGGAATACAACTAATAGTTACTAATCGGCCCCTTATAATATGTAATAAAAATAATAAAAAAACAACATACAGACGAATTGAGAACCTCCTCCTTTTTTGAAGTCGGTTAAAACTTATTACACAAAACGGACTTATTTTTATGCTAATTCAAAAGTCGGACTTTTGAATTAGCATAAAAATAAGCCATACGAAATAAATCCATAATGATCCATAAATTATATTAGTGTAGACGTCGGAAGTGAACCAGTAAATTGCTGTTTTATTCATTTGAATCGGACATTTTGTTTTAAAGTTATCACGAGTTTAGGACCGGACGCGTTCTATCCGCGTCTCGCCTACTGGAACGGGAGTTACGCGGGTGAAACCGCGGAGCGCTGCTAGTTAGGTATGAAGACAATCTGCGACCCGTTCGCGCCACGCGACACGCCGACCGCCAGGCACGAGCGCCTACCCTACCAAAATCAGGAACAATTTTTAACAGACTTCAAAAAAAGAGGAGGTTCTCAATTCGTCGCGTACTATATATTTTTTTTTATGTATGTTCGCGGATTACTCGAGGACGCCTGGACCGATTTGGAAAATTGTTTTTTATCAAACAAAAACTGATTTTTAGAAAGTTAGGGTACAAAACTAGTGTACCACTTTGTGTCGAAAATAATTAGTGAAAGAATAGATTTTATCGCGGGCCTTGGGCGCGGCGACCGAATCAAGAAATTCCGTAACGAAAATAAAACCTAACTCCCCCGACAAATGACGGTTATTTACGGACGACTACTGACGGACGATTATTAACGGACGACTATTGACGGACGAATATTGACGGACGACTATTGACGGACGACAAATGTCGGACGACAAATGTCGGACGACAAAAACGGACGATAATTAACGGATGACTATTGACGGATGACAAATGACGGACGACAAATGTCGGACGACAAATGTCGGACGACAAATGTCGGAAGACAAATGTCGGACGACAAATGTCGGACGACAAAAATGGACGACAAATGACGGACGACACTAGACGGACGACAAATGACGGACGACAAATGACGGACGACAAATGTCGGACGACAAAAAACGGACGATAAATAACGGACGACTATTGACGGACGACAAATGACGGACGACAAAAAACGGACTACAAAAACGGACGATAAATAACGGACGACTATTGACATGCAATATTGATGCACGATGCAATAGCTTTACCGCGGCAGTCCCCGAGTGCCACACGTTTTTTTTTAATAATATGTATTATTTTTTTGCAAATAATCGTCGCGACACCACACTGTTCAAAGCGAAATAGAAAGACGAAACGAAAATAACTGGCTTGCTTTCTATGCAAAAAGTGTCGTTACAGCTTTTGGTTTTTAAGACGTTTCAAAGTGATCTATGTATGTATACATAAGCATCGAAATAGTTGTATCTAGTCACCATAACACAAGCCTAGTTGCGCCTAGTCACCATAACACAAGCCTAGTTGCGTCTAGTCACCATAACACAAGCCTAGTTGGGTCTACTCACCATAACACAAGCCTAGTTGGGTCTAGTCACCATAACACAAGCCTAATTGCGTCTAGTCACCATAACACAAGCCTAGTTGGGTCTAGTCACCATAACACAAGCCTAATCGTGTCTAGTCACCATAACACAAGCCTATTTGAATTAAAAAATGCGAAATAGAAATGAAAATATCTGGCTTGCTTTCTATAAGAGAGAGAGAGAGACAGACAGAGAAACATGCGCACGCCGCACGGCTTACAATAGCTTACTATAGCAAAAAGTGTCGTTGCAAATTTTCGTGAGATTTTTTCCGTCTACCCCCTTTCACAACGCGCGATATGGAACTATCGTTCCAAAAAATGTTTACGTTGACGTTTTTTGTTTTTATGTATATTTTGATCTTAGTTATTATACCTATTATAGCAAATATAAATTACACAACTAAAAAACATAGACAACAGGGTACATAGTAGGTACATACTCGACACTCGTACTTGTGACTTTATTTTATACTATGTAGTGATAGTGAAAAAGAGAACCCTCAAACGGTACAAGAGTTACGCAACTTGTACGTAAATATTGCGGTAGGTAATTAGCGCTGTGCAATTTGAATTTGGCGCGAACGATATGACCTTCACGGTATGACACGAGCCGAAATGACACGTGAAATTCACCAGCTAGGTAGGTAGGTACTCGTTCGTCGTCGGTTCGTAGTATAAACTGTTTTTATTGGATGCGAGATTCAGATAATAGTTCACTATTGGTTGGCAAAATCACTGTCACTTGTCTTCATTGGTCCCCGTGCGACTTTGACAAACATTACGACTATTTGTCGATAGCATCACACACACATTGAATGCTAAATCGTTACGTATACATTGCTGGTAAAGCCAGTTATACAAAAGTATTCGTGAAGCTATAGCGCGCATTGGATTACATCTCCCCCCGCTACCCGCGTGACGGGGTGTTACTCTAGAGGTGAAAGGTAACGATGTTTTGAACAAAATACAGGCTGGGAAATTTTGTAAACAGACCTTTCGAATTTAGAAAAATACGAAAAATCTGCAATATGAATCCTTTGAAAGTTAAGTTATTTAAACTAATTGATAAATTTACTACATGATGTAGGTTTCTTATTTGATATTATATTTCTCCCGGCGTAGCTATTTTACCCGTGAAATGCGCATTATTTTTACTGAAAATACTGAAGTTTTGATGGCTATAATTTCCAAATTAAATATAATTTGTCTATTTCGTCGCCTACATGGGCTAGATATAGACTTGTTATGTAGATTTAACTTTTGTTTTTTCGAATGCCATAAAGAATAAATGGATAACACTCTAAATTCATTTGTATGGAAACACGATCGACCAGCAGCACCTTAACAAGTAACGTGTAAAACGTTAAACTTCTTACTAATTTTGTTAAAGAATTTTGTCATCTAGCTCTTGGTACCTCTGGATACATTTTTAAAAGTTTAGAAAAAGTTATAAAAAATCACAATTTAATTGCAAAAATCAAAAATAGGTATTTGTATATGTATTACTTTCGATACAGGAAAAAATGTAAAGGTTGGTTGTACATTTTTATAGGTTGGCAGGCTACTAACATACTAGCTGTTAAGTACTATCATTATTTAAAACACATAAGGACCAAAAAGTTACCTAAATTAGGTATTTCAGGCTTATGTATTGCAGTTTTTCATGTTGATCAAGAAACGGTAAATAGTAAAATGTTATCTATATTAATAGAAAGAACGTAGTTCTTTTTGGAATGCGACTGATTAGCTCAAGGTGAAAGAAATCGTCCGATTTTTAGCCGTAAAGTCGTTCGTTAATCTATGTAAGTCCTTACTCAACAATAACGTAAAAAAGATAAGAAGTACATTATGGGTCATAAGTAAATTATCAGTTTGCTACAATAATACTATCAACAAGTATTGGAGTTACGACCTTCTTCTAATAGACGTTACACACAAACTTAAATAATTGAATTAAAAGTATGTACTCAGTGTGATTATTATTTTCAACATGTTATCTATGTCTTTAATTGGCCGAGAGGTAGGTATAAGCCGCCACCCGCTACACCAACCGACATGGGTTCGATCCACATGTTATGTTATTATAATGTTCAAATAGTGCTGCACAGGATTGTAAACGTTACGGTGGGCAGAAACTTTTGACCGTGGACATTAATACTTCGATGGCTTTAGGACAGTGAGTAGCTATCTTCTAAACCGCCTAGGCTTCTTGTGCCATCTTATACAAAAATCAAAGCACATATATAATGTAACACACAAAACTGAAAGCGTTATAACGACGAAATACACAAATAACATATTGCTGTAAAAACCCAATATAAACAATGTTAACCTACAAATCTTGATTCAATCTTGATTTACTGTCAAAACCAAAGAGTTTATAATCACTGCGGTTGTCAAAAACTCATTGATGTAGGAATTTTTTAAGTATTCCTCCTCCAAGAAAAAACTAAAAAAAAACTCCTACGTTAATGTCAATACTTAATCTTTGATGCCCCATGGTGATGCCTACTAACGAACTTTAATTCTATGCTACTATCGCACTTAGCCGAGTTTTTGTAACTTGTTTAAAATCTGTAGCCAACTACGCCAAACACCACCTAGCACAAAGACAACAAAATAGCATACTTTTGATCGCACCATGCCTACTTTTCAGTTGATCTGTGTACCAAATCAAAATCATGTACTTATTGGGGAAAGGCGTTTTTGCTTCCCACTATCACAGATTACTACTTATATACTAGAGGTATACTATTATAATGTTAGTGATCTGTTTTTTTCGTTGCTTTTCATCTCCGCTAGGATTAGTTTAGTTTAGTTTTACGGGGCTGTTTCCGCACTTAGCCTCATTATTTGGGCCATTGTGTTAGGATTATTATTATTCCGTGTTTCTCATGTTTTGTTGTTGCTTATAAAGGAGTAATAGTGATTTGAGCTTAAAACTAAACAAATACTTAAATCGATACAAAAAATAAATAAATAAATAAAAAAAATAAAAAAAAAACATCCCAAAATTAAAAAAACTACAAATAAATAACTTATATCTAATCAAATAACCCGCCCCGCGACACTCCCGGCACAAAAGATGCGAGAATACAAGCTGCATTCCCCCGCTGGATGGCAATAGCTAATCTTTGAGCCAGGAATGCCCCGGAGCGATGATCCAGCCCCCGCGCCCTAAGCCGACGCCCGATCTCCCGGATCAAATGTATCTTGAATTAAATTCCATAAAGTCGTAAACTAAGAACCTATAAGTGAAGTCAATACAAAAATTAAGTGATATTAAGTAAGGTAACTTCTTTGATGCAATTAAACAAAAGGTTTAATTGGACAATTTTGAACTGTTGGACATTTTTCTTTTAGGGCATTAGTCGTGCGAAGGATAAAACTTGTCGACAAAATTGATTTGAAGATGTCGTATCAAAACAAGAATAAAATATGAAAGAAAGATGAAAGAAAGAAAACTAAAACTCGATGCTGATAACTTGATACAATATACACAAATTGACGCAAACCCAAAAATTAAAGAAAACAAATAGGAATGTGATACCAAGTACTTTTAATAAATCTTATTTATTTATTGTAAAGTGTTTACGGATGGTACCTACCAATAAACTATAGGTACATAGGTACATAGACGTAAAAGCCCTTAGAGCCTATCCTATTTTATATTCGTTGCTCCCTATCTGGAAGTCGAATATAACTATAGTAATCAGAGCCGAAAGTTGTAGAAATGAAGCTAATTAAAATAATAAAGTATTTTAAACTGATGCAGCAGTAGAGCATACAGTTTATTTACATAGTTTTTCTTTTCACTGCATATGATTTTGGGTCTTTATTTAGTCCATTCTTTCACGTTGAATTTGACAACTTGTACTTTTTAATTTAATTGTTATTTGTTAGGTTCAATGGCACATAGCGTGTACGGTTGTATGATTGTCGACAAGCAGGTATAGTCGACGGCATAATTGCGTACCTAACTTCGTACCAACGTGCTTTCCAACACTTTCAGATTACAAAGGCAACCGTGAAAGTTAAAACAATACACTCTCTATGTAATGATGATGTAAGTACCTATCTAATTAGCGCAATAATTAAAAACCTTTAGTTCATAAGTACTTTAAAGGCAAAAAACTTTTATATGCTACAGCAATAAAAAGAGTTTAGTTAAGTTATATTACTCGTAACTGAAGAAACCTCATTATTTCTAATGACAAGAGGTAGTAAAATTCCAAATAGAAACTTTATCTCAACTTTACGACCAACCATCTTAAAACTACTAAGCTGGAAAATTATATTCTGAGGCTGAAAATAGAAGAAAATACGATTCAAAAATCTTTATTTCTGATTTGATGGTCTTACCGGACTTTCATTCTTCTGTATTTGTGGTAAAATACTCCTCTGCAGTTTCTGCACTGGATACGTCTGCCTCCATCCAAATAACCTGACAAGCTTGTCGGCCACGTCCTCACAGCGAGCTGCAGACTCCTTCATCTCGATTACCAATCACTACACTATCAGTATCACAGATGTGTTCACTATTCACACTACCATCAAGTTTTCTTCAGTCGATTTTATCACTTCACATCTTTACATCATTTTAACAGTTTCACTTACTCCTAAAGTTATTAATTTAAAAATGTAATTAGTATATTTAATGAGTTGCCGGCAGCTACAATGCTGAAGACGTGCAGACACCTAAAACAAATGTACGCGCGACAGTTCGTGTTGACTCGCGGCCTCCGCAATGTTATCGTCAAACCGTTATCTACCTATCACCGCCCCTCCAGCTAATACCTTCACTTCCATAATGAACGTGCCCATTTACTATCTATTAGGTTCTAAATTGCGAATTCTGAATCACTTAAATATTTACAACTATGAACGAACCAACAAAGGTGAAGGAGTCTTATCAGGCAAATACGTCATAATATGAACAAACTCGAATAGATTGAGGTACATTTTGGGTTATTAAAAAAGTTGTTTAATTTAAACACACCTAACTTAATACCGAGAACTATAGTTCTAGAGAAATAAATATGAACAAAATTAAACTAAACAATCATGTCTGAGAAACTGCTTAAAAATCCATTAGTGACTAATTAGAATGTTCATGACAGTTTGTGGTCAACGGACAAGTGGTCCAAAGAAAGCAAGACGTTCACGTCGTCGCGTCGTTCGCGTCAAGTTACAAATAAAATGCACGCGCGGGAAGTGTTAACACAAGTGTTAGGTACCTATTGGACGTCTTTCTGCTGTTAAAACATACAATGCAAACATAAAACTGCAGTTCAAGTTACAGCGATGAAGGTTATATAACACGACTTATAGAGCTGTGTGAATAGCTTCTATACGTATAATACTGTGGCATTTGTGGAAACAGGTGCAATGTAAAATATTTTATTCAATCATATTTTACTTATTAGTGAAAACACCTAAGCAATATTCACCTTTATGATATGGTTAAAGGTTAAAGACAAGGTATCTACGTAGGTACCTGAAGCAAAAATATTAAAGAAAAACAGGATGACTTTCAAATTAAACGGTAGCATAGCATAATAATGACTAATGAACCATGTTAAGCAAAAAACGTGGGTAAGTACTTCTTTCCTTGTGGATAAAATATTAGCTTAGCATAGAAGGGTTTTGATTGTATATTATTTGAATCGATTACAGTCTGGCCGACGATGCGTGGATCATGCTAATGCAACTGCAAAATTCCGCTACGTGGCCTTACAAAGCCAAGCATCCGATGCAATTCGTTTTTATTGCAGTCAGCTCGTGTAAAAACGTAAAAATAAAAGTAGCGTTTGATGGTGATGATGAAGATCACAAAACTTATTTATAGAGAGAATAATTGGAAAGCGGTTATCTTAAGAATATAATATATTAGTGTAGATTGATTTCAAATACTACTGAAATGAATATGAAATGAAAAGAATATTATTCAGCATTGAATTAACCATTCAATGCTGAATCATACTGAGACTTTATTATTTTATTTTTTCGAATTGTACCTACATGAACTAAAAACTTATTATGTGACATATTCTCAGATACAATTTAACGTAATAAATCGATCAAAAATGCTATTTGCTGTTACCTACTATAAACACAATTTCAAAGTATTCTTCTTCTTTTCGTTCAATTCCGTTTTTTATTTTTATATATTCTAAAAGATATTTATAAAAATTGCGAAAACCAAACTAAACCAATTTGATCGAACCCTGTAAAGAACTACTAAAAGTTAAAGCATTTATAACGTACAGTATTTTAGTGAAAGTACCTATGCGATATTTCCTTGACGAATAAAACAGCACATCTTACGATCTGTATGAGTACCTATTGCAAGATAACCCGATCAATTCTAGTAAAAGAACAATTGACAATAAACTTGAGCCAATCGAAAACTGGCTTCAATTTCAAAGAGCCATTGTGAACAAAGTACGTGGGATCCATATTTCATATACACTCTACATTTCTATTCACAGCGTTCTTAATTAGAGCTTTCATATCTACATAATGTAATGAGGTATTCTTATTTAGCCTTTTTTACCACACTGCAAGGAAAGAGTTATGTTTGTTACGCCTATCTTATCTTCCAAACTACTAAATGAATTTCTTTAATTATTCTAAACTTATTTTGACTTGGGTAGCGCCATCTTTGGTGCTGTTGATAATTGTGCTATCAAAGGCAGTGTTTTTATAATTTTTGTTGGTATCTTTTTTGCCGTAAATTTTTATGCGTCCATTATATTTTATCAAAAATACCATTAACAAAGTAGATTTTTTCAATTATTGTTTTATCTTTTTTGATGTAAATTGTGAGTCCATTATTTTGATTAAATGTTTTTTTATTGTTATAGAATAGGGTCATAATGAAACTATAGCCGTGGTAATCCTTATTAGAATCGGCTTTAATAAGAACCATTTGCTCTCGAATAAGATATTTTAACTGTGAATGTTTTAGGAATAAATTAGCACTAAAAGGTAATATTATGTAAGAGATTAAAAAAGAAACAAGTCCCTGGTTACCTACATAGAAAAGTACTACAGCACTGCCACGGAGATGCTTTCTCAATAAATAGATATCTAGATCGATGCCAATGCTAGCATTAAGTACAACTGTCGTCAAACAATGCCGTGACAATCACGACACTGGATACCTAATCATTACCAGCACTGTAAAGTATCACTAGCAATAACAACACCAACGTTTATAATCTTCTAGTCTAGTACAAAGAAGGAGTGCTCATTTGCTTGAAAATTAGCTCGATCTAGGGAAAAAATCTTTATAAATTACTCCAAATATTATTGTTATTTGCCCAAATAGCCTATTTTATCTGGTATTACGTCAATAATGACCAAATACCTATTGAAAACATGATTTCGTTGCATAAGAATAGTTCTATGACATAAACCTAAATCATAAGACAGCATTGGGTGGAGTTACTGCTGGTATAAATTAACATGGCTAGAACAAAAACTATTTTAATTTTATTTCGTTTAAATTCATGTTACTACTACATCGTATCAAAAGTAAGCAGCTAAATGTCGTTATATCTATTGGATTGTTTGGTTGGTATGTAAATTACGTTGTTTTGCGGAAAATACTATAAGCAGCTATTTGGCCATGTAAATTTCGCGTGCTGTCACGCAACAGTGAATGTTGGATTCGGCACGAAGACAAAATGTGCGACGTTTGATATATTTTCCTGGTTAAATAAACGTCATACCTTCTGGGACTAGGATCCATCCAATCCATTAATTAAAGAACGGCAGCGAAACTTTAATAAACAATCCAATCAAGGATCTCAACACTTATCTCCAAATTCGCCTCTTTAAACCCATGTTGGCGTGAATTACGAAGAAAATGGTGAGAACCAGAAGTGCAAGTTTTGTGAAAATGTCTAACATTTAAGTGCCTGCAACGTCGTCAACACACAATGGAATCGGCAGTAAAAGGAAAATATAAAATCCTGATCATGGCTCAAATCGACTTGACCAAGAACCTGTTAGAGCCAAGGTTTTATCACTTACATCAACACTATCACTGATTATCGTAATGTAAAGTTAATTATCTTAGTCACTGAAATCGATGTAAACAAACTGGAGGCTGCGTAGCGGAGAACTGGCTGGGCTTGCGCGCGCGCCGGCCGCCGCCGCCGGAGCTACGGTGCGGGGCGCGGGGGACGAGGGGCCAGGTCACCTCCCTCCCTGAAGCCGGCGAGCCATTGAGAGGTGCCTTGCGAGCCTTTTAACTAACTGCCTATTATTTTTATGCCTCAGTACAAAAATAGGTGAAGTTTTTAAAGCATTACGAAATCATTCTACATTGTCGTCGGACATTGAAATGTTATAATCATGTAGTAGACCCTTAGCTTCCTACCCTTAACCAGTCATCTAAATATCCGGCGTACCTGTTCCGGAATTCCTGGACGCTATTCGATGGGGTTCGAGGGGAGGATGACGATGCAAGGGTCAGTGGCGCGAAGAGTGTGGCGGAGCGCGACGAGACGCAGGCGCACCTACCGGAACGTTTGGGGTGGGATGCCATCGACCAACCACCTCAGGCTATGCCGTTCAAGGCTGTACTTTAATTATAAATAGGTACAAAGATACCTTTATGCAGCTGTAAATTATTGGTTCACAATACTGCAGATTGCACAGCAATTGCTTCAGTCATTATTGTTTTAAAAAATCACGGGATATTTTACTCATCGTACTGATATAGTATAGCACCTTTTAGTAGGTACTATTTGTATAAGCGCCATCTATTAAATAGTCGATGAACTAATAAGAGACTACATCAAAAGAAAACAAGGTCTTAATTGTGTGTGTTCAAGTTGTCGATGTGTATTTACAGATGGCTCTGTTTTAATAGCTCGAGTTTTAAAAATTGCACTTCCAACAATTCGCTAAAGCAGGATATCTTAAAAATTAGTACTACATATAAAATAGATAGGTATATGGTATCAACTATTTTATAATAGCGCTACCACCAATCCACCTATATTTAGAGGAGCTCCTACAAGTGCCGTATTCCCTAGAAGCCCTTTATAGGATTAAGAAGCTCACATTCGTTGTAATATCACTTAGAGCGTTCTCACGTGCCTAATTATGAAACTATGTTCCTCTAGGTCTTCAAAAACATCGATTCTGTGACATCTTTAACAAACTTCGTTTCAATACTTTCAGGACAAGTGCTTTAAGAATTTACCATTATTTCTAACGGACATACCTAGACATCTCAAATAAATAAATTCTTTATTCTAAAATTAATGAGATCACCGATATAGATGCCAACTATTTGTTCTACATTTACATAAATTAATTTATTAAGACTCATGGAATCCTATAGGTATATAAAATACTTACCTACAAAACTTTTAAACGAGAATTCAAAAGTGTAACAAAGTTTATTGACCGAGAATTTGTTATCTAAAAGCTAATAGAAGAATCAACAATCTATGTCTAAAAGTAAAATATTCGACCATTTGAATTCAATCAGGATTAAAATTAAATAAGTTCTACAATTGTAGGAAAAGGCTTTCTAAACTCACGTAAGTAAACATGTAATTATTACCTTCATAGAAAAAATAGTTAAGTTAATACCTTCCCACACAAAAGAGTAGATGATGATCATGAATATTTTCATTTTCCACGTTCTTATTTCCACAGATTAGAAATTCATCTTCACTTTACAACTCTGGAACAATGTGTAGGTAAGGCACAAGTATTATTTACTACTAGCAGCGTTCCATGGTTTCACCCGCGTAACTCCCGATGCCTTAGAAATATCGGGATAAAAAGTCGTCAACTGATTCAATGTATCCTCATACCAAGTTTCATCAAAATAGGTCCAATAGTTTCGGAGCATATTCGTTACAAACAAAACTGATAAATCTTTCCTCTTTAGAATATAATGGATTATATCCTGTTTTTTATTGATAATGTAGCTTTCTATTGGTAAAAGAATTTTTGAAATCTGTTTCGGAGCCTAAATAAACAAATGAAAATAAAAAAAAAATATTAGTATATATTAGTATATTATTATTAGTATTTACTATATATTTGTAGGTAACTACTATTATCTACTAGGTACATAAGGCACTGTATTGATAGGTACAGTAACATTTTGTAATCAAACTTTACAAGGTTGTATGGTGCAAAGCAAATATCCGCACCATCGCCGCAATTTACTTTACTTTCTGCAGCACATTGTCTTCTTGGTGTCAATGGTTTGTAACATTTTTTTATTTTGCAACAGGAGTATCAAGAACTAGCCACATTTTAGTACAGCGACGTCTGCGTCTTTTCTTATGTAAGTTTTAAGGAAAGTAACCTCCTAATTATAAGAATTAGGAGGTTACTTAGGTATCGAGGTACTGTTATTAGGTACTGAGGTATCACGGCATCACAATATTGTATTGCACCCAAGTAAGCATGACATGATCTACAGCAGAGTCACGTAAATACCTACCCAGAAATTATATCTGTAAATGATACAATTTGGAACGTGAATGATTTCCGTATGCCAGTTCCAGCTGTACGTATACTAGAAAACTGGATAATAGGAATTCTCTGTAGATTGTTTTCTCTAGCAGAGCCACCTAGTACACATACTCAGGAAAGATAATCAACTTGCTAGTCCACCCGTTCCTTAGGAAATCGGTGGTGATACGGACAGACGGTTAAGAGTGATCTTACAAGGGTTCCTTTTTTTTAATTTTTGAGGCAAAAAAATTGCCAAAATCTGTGTAGGTACTAGGTACGTCCTCTATTTGTAAGCATGTAAGTTATGTGAATGAGAACCTTGGATCATTACATTTTCTCCCACATACATTATGTTGAGCAGACTTGAAGCATATCGTTCAATGAGGCAAGGTCGACGACCCGCCTACATATGCGAATTAAAACTTTCGATATTTCAATGTTATTTGTTAATGAAAATGATAGAATTGGTGCCATCTACGTCTTGCTGATGACAAAAACAGAGAACGATTTGAATAATTACCCACAAAGGCAGAATATTTTGTTAGTATGTATTTTATGTCGGTCAATGATAATTTAAGTATCAATTAACACACGTCAACAAGGTTAGGTAAGTAATTCCTATGATTCATTTTGCTTGGGTTAATGACTAAATCCACTTCAATTTTGTAGTGTTCTTTATCAAACGTAATGCAAGTGAAAACAGTGTTACGATCGATGTCGTTTCGAAACTAAACTATAAACTGATCAATAAAATTAAATTGCTTGAACTCAATGTTACTTGTTGTCAAAGTTACACAGGAAAAGATATAAATGCCTCATCTTGGTAAGTGAAACAATCCTAGATCGAAGCAATTACTGTAGAACTATTAAAGTAGGAGCTATACAAGTATACATGCGATTGATATGTATAGAACATCACATTATCAATCTAGACTGGAATTTTTACCCTTATAATTTGGTCTATTTTTATCTTTTATTGTTGACAGGTAAGGTTTTTAGACAAATATCTGGTTTCTAGTATAAGTATGTACTTACGGTGAGCGAAGACCATAATCCGTTTTAAAACCTAACCTAGGTAAGTTTTCGATGTGATACTATGCATATGGCCAAAACCTTCTGTATTAAAGAAAAAAATTGCCTATATCTTTGTATCGTGTTTACTCAGGAACTTGATTTTTATACACCTAAGGACTATAGACTCTGTTGTGTTCTAGTTCTGGTATAAATTTCAACTTGCTAGTGCCACCCGTTACAGAGAAAATAGGTGGTGGTGTCACTCGGACAGACGGATAAGAGAGTGATTTAAAAATGTTCCTTTTTACCTTTTTAGGTTCGGAGTTCGGACCCTTAAAAACACAAGTATTGAACGAAAGTCAAGATAAATAAACTACTAGTTAACTCATATTGCTGGGACTATAATTAAAGTCACTACTTCTTTAAACCACATTAAGAAACTTGTACGCCCTTGAACAGCAAACCATATAGGATGCAACAAATTACTAGAACTAAGATAGCGGTAGCTCGTGTTAGTTCTAGTTATTTGGTGCGACCCGTATCAATAAACTTCGATAGCTGGTTATGGAATCCACTTTCATGACTTATCGAGAAACCGGAGATATGCAAGTACAGTCAATGTTATTGCTTTGAATATGTATCCGAGTAGGGTGCTCAACGAGGTATGAAGCCACCGTGGGATCCAACGAGAGTGAGACTACTTCTTGTTAGCTGTGGGTAAGTTGGTCAATTAAAACTATTAGAACTGAATTAAATAGGATATTCCAGCTACAAAACCGAATTGGGATATTGCCACCATTATAGGCGTTTTAATATGCCGACGTTCTGCAAACTACGTCATTTTTCCTTGATAGACCTTCTGATACTCTTCTTTAGTCTTCATTATGTGTAGTGTAAAACCAAGCGTCAGCCATTTGCGGAGTAAATGGTATTTAGTTTTAGGTTTAGTTTTATATTCAGTAAAGTTTGTCTTCATTATCATTACATAGTATAAAACAAAGTCACTTTTCGCTGTCTGACCATATGTATGCTTAGATCTTTAAAACTACGCAACGGATTTTGATGCAGTTTTTTTAAATATAGATAGAGTGATTCAAGAGGAACGTTTTTTATATGTATAATATACATGCATAATATAGCAGTGCGAAGCCAGGGCGGGTCGATAGTCCTTAATAAATAAAAATAAATAAAATACGGAGCGATTATTTATAACCGGTAAGATACCTGCCAGGATTGAACGGAAGAGCATGTTAAGCAAGACCGTTTTTAAACCACAGAAGGAAAGGAAGTCTGGAAGGCCATGAAAGGAAAAAAGCAAAAAATATATTCGTTTCTACCTACCTGGTACCGTTACCTCCTAAATATTGCGTGTGTGTTCGCAATTTATTCATTATGTAACTTTTATAAGTCAGTTATTTCTTGTATCAATTTAGCTACTACGACTACCTAAATAAGTTTGTTCTTTATGTAAAAACCATGCTATTTCCACACTTGATTCTAAAATCATTACTCACCTACTTTTTGAATAGATATTATCATTTTCAGTACCGACAAATTACAATCTTGTATTGTATTTTCTTTGAATCTCTGTTTGTACTTATTAATAATCGCAATTCCGTTATCGGTCAAACTAAAGTGGTTTAAAGTGGGTTACATGACATCTTTAAAGTGATAAACGCTTAATCAATAAGTTAAAAGCGGATGATCTGAAATGGCATAAGTATTTATGACTAGGTAGGTACTTGAAATAATTAAATAGGTTAAATTAGTAATAAGTATTTTGTTCAGTTATCAGTCCAGTTACAGAATTAAATACTGCAATTTTCATGGTGTTAATGCTACAATTGCGATCGAGACGATATAAGTACAAAAAATTAAATCGCGCTAGTTAGATTTTTGAATGCTTTTTGGATATCCAATCCTTGGTTTTAATAGTACAAACCTTTATAGTTTATCTTACGGTTGTGCGTTTCTCATTTTTTTCGTAACGCGTTACATTTTTTCGAGGCTAGGTCCCTCGCCAACCCGGAACTTTGTTCCAACAAAAGACGATCGAAAATAAAACAAACGACGATTAACAATATGTTTATGTCTCACTGGCTTTAATCTATGTCCGTTCTAAACGACACTAATTCAATCATTCTATTCGATTTATCCTCATCCATCCCTGACCACAAGCCGTTTAAAACGACTAGGTATACCTACCACATTCAGGTCAAAAGATATCCACGGAAACAGTGCGTAGGTCGTGACTTCGTACAGGACACAAACAATAGTTTAGAATGTTTCACATCGCCATGGGTACTGCACCCTTTTGTTCACATTGTTACAGTACTGGTACCTACGTAGACTGACTACAGTTACGCTAGTTAATGTGACAATTATAAAGTTTATTTTGTAAAAAAACCTAGGTTATAAATTTTATGATTATAATCTACTAGCGACCCGTCCCGGCTTCGCACGGCTATATTGTGCATGTATTAAACATAATATAAACCTTCCTCTTGAATCACTCTATCTATTAAAAAAAACCGCATCCAAATCCATAGCGTATAGTTTTAAAGATTTAAGCATACATAGGGATATAGGGACAGAGAAAGTGACTTTGTTTTATACTATGTAGTGATGATAGGATAATGATAGTGATGATACTAATATTATAAAGCTGAAGAGTTTGTTTGTTTGAACGCGTTAATCTCAGGAACTACAGGTTCGAATTGAAAAATTATTTTTGTATTGGATAGTCCATTTATCGAGGAAGGTGATAGGCTACCTTTTATTCCGATATTCTCACGGGATCGAGAGTAACGCGGGTGAAACCGCGGAGCGCTGCTGTTATAGATAACACCATAATGTATAGATACATTTTAAGGTAGGTATAAAATTGTAAAATCCTGCCCCCAGATACACAAACCATCGGAAGGCTACCGAAACGAATAAAACTAAAAAGACAAGAATGGCAACAAGTCAAAAGTCGCGGGAGTGAAGGAGCAGCAATTTTTTTATCGTTTCGATTGCCTTCCGATGGTTTGTGAATCAGCCTACAGGAGGCGAGGTTTCAGGCAACACTCATTGTATTTGTGGAAAGACTGAGCACACAATGGAGCGTATTGCCTGCTCCGTGTGCCCCACTATACCTGTTCAGCGGAGGGCCTAAACTGGGCGTCGGATACGGCAATATACCTACAAATTTTGGAAAAACTAAATTTGATGTCTTTGATACAACAGAGGCAGTAGTTACGAAGTTCAGAGGTTTGGGTATAGGAGCTCTTAGAGGTCGGTCAATCTTATTCAGTATACCTACTTAACTTATGCTGTCTTTCTTTGCTTCGGCGGAAATTAATGTTTGGTGTTTTGGAAAAGACGGCATAGTGACGAAAATCGGCTTTGTCAGTAACGTTCTTTATCGCAAAACTCCATTAAAAAGAGTTAATAGGCAAGTTACTATTAAAACAACATTCTCAAAGTAATAAAACTTTCTTCATAAACTTCATTCTTTGTTAAAAGAAAAAGAATCTGTTCTAAAATCATTTCGGAAATATCCAAGAAAGGAACGCATAGATTAACTTAAGCAGGTAGCTTTGCCTTCAAGTGGACCCATCCCTCCGGTGTCTAAAATTACATAGACAAAAAACTAACTGAACAACACTCTCCATCTCAAGCAGCTCCATCCCAACGTGACCGAAATAAAAAACAAGTGTCCATCGTATTCGAATAGGAAGACGTTACTAAAATAGATTGAGGTTATAGTGATTTAAAATGTAATATCTACAGAAGTCTTATTAATAGAAATAATACCTTATCTCAATTAAAAATCATCATACGTAACAAAAGTAAATTTTAATATTGAACGCCGAAAGGTCTGAAATCCGGCCAAGTCCAGGGTTAAAAATATTAACCCTGGACTTGGCCCATTCTACCATTTTAACTTAAAATAGTAGTATTTATTGATACCTTAAACTCGCCCTAACGATGTGCGATACCTAAGACCCACGGTCTTAGGTATCGCACATAGATTTAAGATAAGTTCAATTTTATTCTAAGTAAGCTTAAAATTGTGAAGCAAAAACTAACTAACTAGGTAGGTAGTTTTTCTCCTAGAAAACGAATCAAATAGTTGTTTAATGGATTTAAACACTAATGACCGGCAAGTCTGTAATTTAATCGAATTATCAAGCAAGATAGATGAAGGAATTGCATCCGAACAAGTTTTTTCTAAAAGTCTAAAAAACTGTAACGACTTAAAAAATTAAAAAATAGAAAATAACGCACATTAAGCTATGTGACTAACTAGGTACCTACTTAACTTGTTCATAGTAAGTTAAAAGATAGAAAACTTAGTCACTTTCGACCTTGAGAAACAGTGGCAAAATTCATGTATCTACATTTAAGATGGATCTTTAATTTGGTAGGTACTTACAGTGTTAAAAATCGGAATATTTGTGTTCTATTATTGCCCATTGTCTTAATTTTTTCATGTTTTTAAGAACAAATTGTAATCATATTTCCACGGTATGTCTATTTCAAAACTAGAGAGAGACAAGTGTTTTGGTATTTAATAGACTTCCTGTTGCAAACGGAATAAAATGGTCAAAATTATAACTTCACTCTGCAGAGGAAACAAAGTAAGTAAGTAAAGTAAATATGCTACACTTTATACAAACCTAAATTGAGCTAGACTGTACAACAACAACCAGTCTGGATAAAAATCCAGACTGTTGTTTAAGCCTGTTAATTTATAAAAAAACCTCTATAACGTCACTTTTAGTAGGCAAATCTGAAAACACTGAATGAGAATATATTTGTATATACGTAGGTGTACTTATTGTTCATCATGACGCAATTAATATTAAATCAGAAAACATTAATCTGCCTATTAATTTGCTATTTTGATTGGTTACAGTTAATAAATATTAATTTAAATTCAAACGTGACATTGATGATAGATAAAGACAGACATACAGTACAAAATACCTACAGGAGGATAGGGTTAAATTAAAGATATACCTTCAATTTTTGGACTCAATCCTTCCTCGTACGGTACTGCACAATAGAAGAGTTTTACTCGCAAAATCAGCTATACGATTCGCGTGAAGGTAAGTAATTGGTCACATTGTACTTTGTCACATACCTAATTGGTATGGATGACTACACTGCACGTGCGCAAACGCATGAGTCAGGGAGTCTCCGCGCACCTACGTACTTGAAGCGGAACTGTGAACGATCTGATAATGCGGAGCCTGTAAACCTGTTTTAGATAAAATTTTATTAAATCAAACTTTCTTCATTGTATAGTCTAGATGTCTAGAACACTCAACTTTTTGTCATACACTATAAAAACAACAACTGTTGTTTATGATGAAATAATCCCGCCTAAGTAATTCTTCATTAAATTGTATCTATAAAACATTCCATACCTCAATAAGGTCAATGAGCTACCCAACATAGAGCTGTAACATGCATATCCTATGAGTTCTACGGTCAAGGCATAAACGGTGATCATATCCGTTCTGAGATGAGGTGACCAGTGACCATAATGAGGTCGATACACAACTAAGGCATTGTATAGTACTTCAAGACAAGAAAAATAAACTAATCTGCAGGTGGATCGATAATATAAAGTTGGCTACAGGAAATAGCAGGTGGTCTTTGATGAACATACAAATGTAAGTCCTTTGCCTGTGCAGGTAGATATTTTTTCTAACATAGATGTGTTTTATAAGCACATTAAGGTACCTAAGTAATTGCACAACATGCAGCGTCAATACCTAAACACAAAGAAATATTTTAATGAATGAAAATAGAATCGACCTATTTTCCAGAAAGTGTGATGATAAGCCAGGCACGTTAATTCTACTAAAACTTAAGTTGATCTAGTCTAGTTACCTAATTTGGAAATTTTGAGATAAGATAAAAACGAAATACTTAGCTAGGTGCGTCAAATACGAATCATTGACCTCAACTTGATTGTGTTACGTGTAGGTACTTATATCAAGTTACATATTTTATTTCTACATTTACAGTGTAATTAAAACACTGCTTAAAATCCTTTGTAACAATTCATAAACACTATTCATGGGTAGGTAGTCTTAAATTGAAAAACAATCTACGTTATCATTAAACACATGCGGTAGCACTTCAAAATTCGTAAGAGATGTAAAACATGCGATGTCCGACCGAAAAAAAATCTTCAAGACGAGCAAGATACTTCATCGATAAATAAATAGTGCAACATATACTGTGATGGGAAGCTTTCTTTGTTGTTATTTCCACGATGCTATCACAGTGTGAGCATTATTATTTTGTAGAATGAGAAAAAAATCATTTATTTATTTAGTTTTCATAAATTAACTTAGAAATTATTTACGGTATTTTGTAGGCTTGCTACTCAAAACATGAATTAGAATAATAAACTAGCATATGTGGTATAAATGTAGTTTTATTTTTGGTAACGTTTGAATAGATTTTTTTTATTTGTAGGTCCTTCATATATTTCGGGAAATGGAACAATGGGTTACATTGTAATTCCAAACGTGTTTTAACGGTCTAACATAAAATCACTATATTCGTTTGGATACTTAACTTAAATATTCTATTTAATTTGAAGAATCCGTCGTGATGTGAGGTTTAAATCAACATCACTAGCACTTCTTGTATTACTTATTCGTATTATATACTCCAACAGAATGTCAGTCATGTCACTTTTCTCAGAACCGGTCCGTGAACGAGCTCCATGGGCTACGAGCATAAGTCAAGCACCTTTGAACTTTATGACTCCGAAATACGAAGGTGCTCAAATATTTCTCTTGCTCAGTCAATACACGTTGCTTGTGACGGTACAATAGGTGCTCGAATTTTCAACATTGGTGGAGTCGAAACTGGCATACCTGACGACGACGACGATAGCCCGTGGCTCGCCTTAACAACGCACCTATTGTTTCCACAGTCAAGGTATTTCAACAGTTTCTACTGTTCCAAACCTTAAATCGTTGTTTAAAGTTTAATACGTGACCTGACAATTGAGCTGGTTGAATAATATTTTCAGTAAAGCTCGGTATTTCATTATTGATCCTCCCTCCGCCGACAGTTACGTCATGGTGCATTTCAGGTAAGAAACGATAGTTTGTGGTGTTCCGTTTACGAAAACATATCTTCATGATTCTGATATCCATCGACAATTTCTTTGTCGGACGGGCGTTGTCAACGTTTCGCTTTCTCATCGCTACGGTTCTTTATAGATTTCTCAGTCGTGAACACATGGGTTCAAAGAGTTCCGTAGTGAGATTAGAAACCCGCATTACAGTGTCTGTATATCATAATAACATTGTTTCGTCAGTGGACCGGCAAAACTGCAGTCGCGGCTCGTTAGCCACAGCGTGCGAGCTATTCGTTGTGCAACCTAAGATCGATCATGCATAACTTTGCCAAAACTCGAATAATCGAAACAATAATAACGCAACTTCTGCAATCATAAAATTAATACATAATGCATGTTATATACTTACTGTTATTACGACACATTCCTACGTAGCCTTTTTGTAATTGACCGTTCCTTTACAATTTCGTAAAATCCTGTTGAGGCATTATTTCATAGATTGATATTTTTGCTAACATAGCTAACGTCTTCTAGCAATATTAAAACTGCTTACCAACATACTCTACTCCAATAATTAGTTTCTCTAAAGGTAGGTATTTGATTATTGCCTTCGACGCAAAAAGATTATCTGTTTCAAAATTGATTTAATTGCTCCAATAAGTAGCTCCAAGCTTTAAATGGTTTAGCATATTTATTTAATGACTAAGTTAGCGAGCAAGGCCAGCCGCTTCCTACGGACTTTACGGAGTCTTGCTAGCCAAACCATTCATTAGAGAAGGCAGTCAGACATAGATTTGCAGGTGTGATTGTGCATGACAGGTAAACTCCACATGCAAAATGCATATGATGTAATTTAGCTATATTTTTGGAAAGAACCTAGGTGGTAGGTATTTGAAAACTATACCTAGATTAAATAAATTAATCAATTTTAGTGAAAGTTTAGCTGTCTGATCTAAAAATTAGCATAAAATCTCAGATGTTTAATGTTGTTTTGATAAATGCTTGAAAATGAAATGATATCTTGAGTATCAGTTTCTCCGACTGAGTATTATAAATATTCAACTAAACGCCATTACAACATAAATACGAATACAATTCAAGTCTCATGAATCTTATAATATCTAGTTTGACAGCATCTACAGCTACCTCCTCTCGGAATGGACACATTGTCGCGAAAGTAGTTCTTGTCTCCACATTCCATATCCAAATGACCATTAGTGCAAAAACCAAGGCTTGCAACACAACCTATCTCAATATTGAAGCTGTTCGAGAGCCATTTGATCGTCTTTTTGCGTGAATAGCTGTTTCCAATAGGTAAGCATAATGGCATACAATACTGTTTTGTACACATTTCGAGCTTAGACTTTGCACAGTTCCATTTCTTAGCTAAAATGATAAAGTGACAGGTTACGTAGTACCTACACCTTCTTTAATGTAGGTTCCTATTTGTATGTGCGTAGCTCCTACCTACATAGGACCAGTACCAGGCGCAAAAAAATACCAATATTTGAATGAACTAGCTTTAAATGTGGGTATTTAAACTTACCTATTTAGATGGCCACTAAATATCTTAGAGGGTTACTATAAATTGTAATTACTATTTAAAATCGTAGTAAATACCTATAATATTTATATCCTTAATCATATAAGCAATTTACTCAAATAACTACAATGTGAGTCATCGAACTACATCGGCCAATAAAAAGCCGTGGAAAACGCGCGAAAATACTACTTTTAATTGCTAATAAATTAAACTACGATATAGGTAAACTGACCTGTCCAGTTGCTTTCTTGTATCTAAGCGTTGCCTCCCTAACGAGGTCCCTGACGAGGAGGTCTCCAGCACCGCACGGGACCAGCACTCGCACTGACCCAAAACACACTGTCACCTTCATATCCTCACAGGTGAACACTGTACATCCACTGAAACTGCAGCTTACTACGCCCACTTATCCACAGGCTAACATATTAGTTTGTCGACAAACTAATAGGAGCACTAAAACTATCTGATGCACATGGCAAAGGTAACCCTGCGTCGAAGCCGTTCACAAGCCTCCGATGTTACAAAGAGAGCAAAAACACTAAGTTGTCGGTGCGTTTTCATAGCGCCAGAACTTGAAACTTCACTGCACTTCTCATTCGGCTCACAGGGCACTTTAATCGTGGTGTTTATTTACCGTCACTTTAATACTTAATATTCAGTAATGAGCACATTTTGATCAAAATTACGCGAAACACGGGCGTGTAAAGCGCGCTCTGTTCAACGGCAGCAACGGTCGTGCCGAGGAACATGAATAAGAATTTGAAGTTGTTTGTGGTGAGGGTGAGGAGTGAGGAGTGAGGGCAGGGGGACGCGGCTCGACCGGTTCCCTCGAGCAGCCAATGGGCGACAGCGTCGCGGCAGGCAGCTGTGCGCGTGTGGCGGCGACTCCGGCCTGCCGCCTGCCGCGTCATACCTGCCTCGCTCCGGTTTGTATTTCACTCACACACATCACATACCGACTACTGCATAGCATACCTAGTATTTTGAATGAGACTGCCTCTGATTACTACCAAACTGCCTCATTAAATCACGAGAATTCGTCATAAGTAATCG
Source organism: Idaea aversata (assembly GCA_907269075.1). Taxonomy (NCBI): domain Eukaryota; kingdom Metazoa; phylum Arthropoda; class Insecta; order Lepidoptera; family Geometridae; genus Idaea; species Idaea aversata. Next base: position 13,334,786 of record OU026087.1, read on the forward strand.
TTACACCACAACCTTTCCTGTCGCTATTCATTCGTAGCTAAGCTACACAACACTTTAACGTGCGTTGGTATTAGCCGTTGGTATACAAGTCACAATTACCAATGTTACCTACTCATGATAACAATTATTATTGTTTTATACAATAATATTAGTTGATGTCATCCAATAAGGAAAGATGATTAGCGGAAGAACCCACGCTGAATGAATTGTCCTGATCGAGGTCTATTTGCAAGTTCACGAATTTATGTTTTGTTATTGGTATGATCAATGTTACTATGCCAACTAGTGGAAACAATGGGTTACCGGTTATCTACCTGCAGGGGAATAATATTTTTATCCCCACCAAGATTTATCCTTTTCTGAACTGATCTATATGCAAGGTTTTACAAATGAAAAAGATAATGTGTACACGTCTACATTCTGGGGTCTTCAAGTAGCGAGGGAATATCTTCTAGGAAAGCGTGCTACATCGTCACCTACCATCAGGTGTGATGGTCAAACACTAACCTAAATTTTGTAAAAAAAAAAAAGATAAATTACTTATTACATACGGATAGGTAAAACAACAAAATTATGACGAACAATCTTAGAAAACGTTAACAATCCAATCCAAAAATATAAATGACTTCAGCTTTTTAAATAAATTGCTAGGTCATCAACAGAAAGTTCCAAGTAAATTACCTACACCTACTTAATCCGATTTACCGTTAGGTAAATGAAAAGGTAAGGCTTTTATTTTAAGTACCTACTTACTTATTACATACCTTTTGAGTATATTTCCTATCCAAATACACGGTTCACAAAGACCACGTGTGCGCTCAGTTCAAGGTGAAGGCATTAGTATGCGGAATGCATTCGTAACCGACACCAACTGTTCTACGTTCTACCTGACTGCCATCAACACTGTGACATTATCTATGAAATGTATTTTTAACAATTCTAAGTTTCAAGCTATTGCATAGCTTTTATCGCGGGCTTTGAGCGCGGCGACCGAATCAAGAAATTCCGTAACGAAAATAAAACCTAACACCCGTTCCTAACTCCGCCTATCATGTAGCTCGGCCGAGCGTTTTTTGTTCTACTAGCGACCCACTAGGCTCCGGCTTCACACGGCTATATTATGCATGCATTATACATAAACCTTCATCTTGAATCAATCTATCTATTAAAAAACCGTATCAAAATCCGTTGCGTAGTTTTAAAGATCTAAGCATACATAGGGAAGCGACTTACCGGGGGAGCGGGGAGACCTAATCCTACTTATGCTTAGGTTGCCTGGAAGCCATCGCTTTTAGCGAAAAGGCCGCCCATCTGTGCGACCCTTTCTACTGAGATCTCAGGTCTAAAAGGATCGATTTTGAAGGATCAATACAGGAGTTCCTTTCTGTCTGACAGAGATGATAGGATATCAAAGAAATAGACAAGAATTTAATGGCGACGTAGACCATGTTTAATCATTTTTAAATTATTGATATTGCTTAAATTGAATCCAAATAAATAAATCATACGCAATACATAAGGCGCAATTGAAATTACGTACACAAAATATGCAGTCAATTTACAAATCATGTTTATGGTGGTTATTGTGAAAAAAATCGTCATGGTTCTCTCATATAAACTAATATAATCAAGAGATTTTTCTGTATTTTTGTTTGTAACGAATAGGCTCCGAAACTATATACCGATTTTAATGAAACTATATACCGATTTTGATGCGAATACATTGATTTATTGGGAATAACATAGGCCACTTTTTATCCCGATATTCTCACGGGATCGGGAGTTACGCGGGTGAAACTGCGGAGCACTGCTAGTTTTAGATACATAGGTAATGTTTGTGATTTTTCACCAGTTTATAAGATGCAAAATTAGGTGAAACTCTGAATCGATTACATTACTAAAATATTTAATTATAATCTACAAACAGCTGATATATTGTTCCGATGTAATATTTAGTGATAGGTAATATCATAAGACTTTTCAAGTATGTAGTACTTATTTAATTACAACTACACAAATATCTAAAGTCAGACCTATTTTAGAATCTGGAGTACTTACATCCTTTGAGTTTCAAATAAGTAATTAAATTACATTAACATAAATTCATCATAATCGTATCAAAGCTTTAAATAAATAAGATTATACAAGCATATACATAAAAAATATTTTGGCACTATATGTAATATTAACAGGAAAAACAGTTCCATAAGAAATACTGAGACTAAATAGCAAACGAGACAATCTTTTCAAAAAATAACATATCTCTTTACAGTTTTGGTATATTAGTAGGTATTATTCGAAGTGGAATAGCACGTGATAGCTGATAAACAACATTTAAATAACAATGATCTAAATCTCACTGAGCTCAAAATGAGTGCTCCTTCTATACAAAGTTAAAATGTATTACCTAATTACCTACTCTATCCTTTATCATGATGCCCTTTAACCCAGAAAATCAACTGATTATTATTGCAAACAAATCAATACAATTTTACATATCAATAAGCAATTGTTGTAAAAAACACGAATTAGCTACAAAGTATTAACAGTGAAGTGATGTAAGTAAATGAGATTAAGAAACAAATATAAAAAATAACAATATTACGTGAAATTGACACAAAAACTTATGACACTAATTAAATTAATAAAAATAATAGACATTTATAATACCCAGAATAATCTACAACGAAATATTCACTACATTTAGTGGTGTTTATATTGTACTTTTAAGTCTCACGGCTGAATCTTATAATTAACTACGAGTTCTAAGCTCTTGATCGAGATATTACGATGTCCACTAATTACTATATTGAATTTGCCTTCGAACATGGCATCGACATAGGATAACAAAATATATATAAAATATAGGTACTCAAAAAGATTTTCTGAAGTAACAATGACTAGACGTAAAATAAGAAGTGCTTAATAGGATTTATTTACTGATTAATAAAGAAGAGGTACTAAATAAACATATAGGTACTACGAATATTGCATAGGTACGTAAAACAATACTATAAGCATAATATTTCAGCCTATGGTAACAATTATTACTCTAAGTTAAAATTGAAATGCATTACACTCACCAGTAAACTATCCACAGTAATAGTTCCTTCGCCGCACTCAATAAGAACGATGTGAGATAGATAAATTACAGTGCAGGGACCAGCCCTTACTCAAAAATCGATATTAACATAGATTGGTCGCTCGAATTAAAATTCCTACACCTTATCACAAGACAATCCACAAATAATTCTAAGTCAGAGCACCTTATTAATTGTAGAATTTGTAGAGATCATCGCATACTCCTAGGTCAAGAGCTGCGCCATTAAATGGCACTACGGCCTGTGCATAATTATCATACATTGCACATCATAACCATAACAATAGGTATAATACATATTGATACAATTTATAAAGAACTAACTGTCGAAAACAGGCACGTTAGCAACATTGATTTAAAGCGATACCAATGAAATAAGAAGAACGCGCGTCAATACACGACACAAACAAAATAACAATAACCAAATTGACTCAATTAATAGTCAATACTTAAAACGTTTTTGAGTATTCTTCACAAAGAGAGCCAAACTAATATTTTACCAAAACATCACAATCTTTGGGCGCTCTGTCATGTTCGAGTTATTTGAGATTTTTTTATCACAATTGACGAAAGGCAATACACGAGAAATAGTCGAGAAAGTAACCGATTGCACTCCCCTTATAGCACTTCACTAGACATCACTCTCTCCGTCCGTAACGTGAGCGGGTTGCCCGAAGTTCCTGGTGATGGATTCGGTGACGGTGCGGATGTTGGCGAGGTACCTGTGCGCGGGCTCGTCCGAGTCGTAGATCGCGCTCAGCGACTCGAGCGAGACGAGCGCCTCCGAGTCGAGGAGACGCGAGGAGGCACGAGAGGAGACGTCGTCGTCGCGGTCAAAGTAGCACGAGTTGACGTCGCTAAGCGCCGCCTCCGCATCCGTCAGACCGGCCTCGTTCAACATCGATACATTCTCTAGCGCCGGGTCGTCAGTCGTGTACCCAGTACTCTCCGGCTGACCGCCTTCCCCGTCGCCCTCGCCATCCGAACACGACGAACTCCATTCAGACTGACTCTCCCCGTAGAGTGCCATTTCTCTATGATTGGAAGTGGTCACCTAAGAAAAATAATTCATTTTACTTCCATGATATATTAGTTTTCGTAAAAGCTAAACATTAATAATATGCCTAGAAACTTACCCGGTTTCGAAGTCTCTCCTGGAGGTCGGCTTCTTGTTTCTCCACACTCAAAACAGGTTCTGCTTTTGCTTCACAAGGCGGACTATAAATTAAAAAAATGATAAAGTCAAACACAAAATTTTTTATTCATTAAAATTTATTGAAATGTCTTAAAATATTTAAAAGGGATATATTATTATGATTTTAGATACTCTTGTATATATATTTACCTAGAATTATGTTCTCTAGAATGGGAGGGCGAAGGCAATTCCACCACCACATCAGTAGGCAGAACTCCTGGGAACTCCGTGTTAGGTCTGAGAGGCGAGGCAGCTACTTGCGAAGCCCTGCCTGGACTCTGTTCCTGTCTAGCCAGTTGGGTGATGGCAGCCAGACCCACCGCGTGTAGGGGACTACTATTGTTATTGTTGCAGTTACGCATAGGCTCTAGGACAGGGTTTTGACATCTGTAAAAATTTATATCATTTCAATTATGAAAATCATGATTTGTGATTTGCGTAATTCAGTGATTGCCATAGACCTACATACCTTAGTTCTAATTTTAGTTCTTTCCTTTCTAACTTGGGTGGGTTATTCTTCAAAAGATTCTTATCGTCGAGCAGCCTTTGTATTTCTCTCTCGAAGGGAGGCACACACGCCACGTCACCTGGACTTCGTTTCGTGAATACTTCTCTACCACTGTCATGATTTAAATGTTTTAAATTATTCGGACGACTACCCGAACTTGAAAATGAATTAGTTCTCTGCGTGTGTCGACCTGAAACGTCCTTCTTGTCCGTTTGGCAAAATCCATCACGTTTCGCTGATGCTTGAAGCATGTTTATAATGCTTCTCTGTAATTTTTCGTCTTCTTTCTTGAAGTCGATGGTTTCGTCGATAAATTTTTCATCGACTATTCCTTTCTTAGGTTTATGTTTGGCATAAATTTCATTTATGTGATTCGATGTGGGCTTGCTACCTCGAATGGGGGGATAATCATAAGCAGGGCTCGGGTTAGTCCGCTGAGATCGTCCCGAAGGCAGCCATTGTGAAGCTCGCGGTGGGGAAGGAGACGCGTCAGTAGTACGCGAGTAACTTTCATCTGAAGAACTTAAACTAGGAGATCTTGTGAGAGAGCTCAATTCATCTGCAGACGAGTGAACCCTAGGACTTCGGGCAAGCGGCAGACTTTCACTAGATCGTGGTCTAGGTAGTCTAGGAGGTCTCCTTTTGTGGGCGGCAGGAGGCCGGGTTTCCTGAGGTCTCGGCCAAGGTGGTACAAACGCTCGTGGCGGAGGCCATCTTGGATTTCCAGAAACACCGTGTGGAGGGGGTGGGGGAGGATGCTCCTCTAAATCTTCAAGATTTTTTCTTCGTCCTTTGCTACCTTTGTGATTATTTCCGTTACTCTGATGACCGTTTGAAGGTAATAATGGTTCACTTTCACACGCTATCGAAGCTTCTCTAACTGGAGCCAATCTTGAAGGTTGCGCAGCTGCTCTACGAGTTGAGTTTTGTAACAATGCTAGTGGTGTCGGTACTCCTCCGTACGCAGTTGGTGGATTTTGCGGTAAGCTATTAAATGTATTCTGTCCAGTACCATTCGTTGGACCTCTATCAGTTAGGAAATACGTTGTCATCTCACCTTTACCTTTAACTTTTACCTTTCCCCTGCACACAAACTGATAATTCAAGTCTTTTAGAATTTGGTATACTTCTTCCGTAACCTGTGTATGATTTGGAAGTCCAGTGGAGTCCATGCGACTAGCTACATTGACTGTGTTTCCCCAAATATCGTATTGTGGTTTGCGAGCACCGATCACGCCAGCTACTACTGGCCCGACGTTAATACCTAAAACATCATAATTTCGATTTTACTTTCAAATAAGTATTATTCAAATAGATAACGCGTTTAGTTTCAAATAACTTACCAACTCGCAACATAAAGTTATTGTAAGAATTATCGTTAATATCTTTTAATTTATCTCTCATAGCGAACACAAACTCTACTAAGTTAGACATATGCTTCCGAGTACTTGCTTCGTCCATCATTTTTAGATCTGGTATCAAACCAACTGCTGCCATATATGTAGAACCGACTGTTTTAATTTTATCTATGGCATTAAATCTTTCATCACCCAAAAGCTGAAAATAAATTTGAATTTTTATTGGCTTCTTTGAATAAAACGTGCTAAAACCACAACGTCAGCATATTTTTATGACTTACCTCATCAAAATCAGCAATAATCTCGTTCAGCAACCGTAGACACTCCATTCCCTGGTTATTTCCATCAAGCTCCATATAAAACTCGTGGTAGTTCGTGATAGAGGCGAAGACGACCCCGACTCGCTGGTACGACTGGTGATACAGCTCCTGCCGAACGCGCTTCTGATGTCAGCGACAGGCAAGCAGCGTGCAAGCGATGCGTGTCCCTGCCAACACGCATCGCTTGCACGCTGCTTGCCTGTCGCTGACATCAGAAGCGCGTTCGGTGACAGTTTTACATGATACTTAAAAACGACTATTCATCATTTAGTTCTGGCTTAGGCTTAAACTGCTACAGTTGATATCGTTATTTAGGATCTGAAGTGGTTTTTGTCACCAGAATGCAACCAAAGAAGTGTCAGATCAAATATACAAAGTTAATTGTAGTTTAACCAACAACTGTACGTTATTAAAGTTATTGTTTGTTTACATAAAGTTATAAATTTTTAGGTACCCATTAATTGTATTTAGTTCAAACTAAAAGTTAAAGCGCTTAAAAACGTGATTAATTAGATTAATTCAACTCTGTCACAGACCCGTTTGTGCATTGTGCAAATGGTAGAAGCGATGATAATCATGAATTTGTGTTTCTGATGATATTTATCCATAATAATAAAATGAGATAAGGATAATTTGTTTTTCAAGTTAATTGATATCATGAGAAAATGAAAATAGTAGTCGATTAAGTTTTGAATTGTGTTCAAAGATCGAAGATATTGTGAACTGTGCATGATCATGGATGTTAACATTTATAAAGAAAGCGTTTGCAGTAGCTGGTAATGAACTGAGAAAATACTGTTTTCGGAGGTAAATTATCTGTCAACCACTTTTGGTAATTGCCTCCAAACACAATTTTATCAGTTAGACCTTAATAGGTAAATATTTCTCAATAGTTACCATGTTTGTCTTGAATTGGTTGTCAAGAAAATGCTTCGCTACGTGAGCTGGTAAAAGATTAAAGAGAATTCTTCTGTTTGAAGCCTGAAACAAAGCATTTATTCTTAATTATATGTTTGTTGCAAAGAAATTGATTTGAATGCATGATTTTTTTACACAGGGATCAGTATTAAATAGTTTTCTTCCAGTTTACCTGTAGAGCATCCATATCTCTCTTTTCATCTCTCGCTTGGATTTGCCATAGGAAATCTAGTCGTGCAGTCCATTCCGTTTGCCGCGCGTGGAGTAGCACGGCCAGAGCCAGAGCGAGGGTCCACGCAGATGCGACGTACGCTGATCCTACAGGCCCGGGGCTGTAAACAGTTAAAATAACTAGATGCAACACGCAGGTGGATGCCCAATGTAGCTCCAACAAGAATTGCAAGCCCTTTATGAAGCCGACTGGCAACAAATGGCACAGAATAGGGTTCAATGGCGTATTTTGGTGTCGTAAGTCAAATCCACTTCGGGTCGCTAAGCCAGCGTAAGAAAGATACAACCCGTGTTAAAAGTAGCATTAAGCATGCATAATTTTTAATACCTCTGTGTGTATTGTATTTATGGAAATGATTTACAGTGCTTTACACTATGCATACGGTAGAATCCCCTAATCAAATTCTTGTTCAAATCTTTCAAACCGCAAAGAGGGAACCAATTTTCACATTTACAATATTATTTGGAATGGGGCTGTAGGTATAACAGTTATATATACTTTTTTCTCTAACCCCCAGTATCCCACTGCTAGGCAAAGGTCTCCCGAATCTCCCTCCTTGGCGGTCCTGGGCCACCTCCGGCCAAACTGGCTCGAGGCGGTCGAGGTCATCTCGCCAACGCTTTCGTGGCCGACGTCGAACACCCAGAGGTGTCGAGGTTGTTGCTGTTTTAGCACATTTATCCCCATCCATTCTTGATATAATTACTATAAATTACACAAAGACTTACTCGGTCATAAGATCGTAGCAGTCGAATATGTCCTTATGGTATGCCAATATCACAGCCATATACCCTGTCGTCATAACAGACAGTAAGATACCCTTCACTAATATAGGCAGCCGGAGGAACACAGCAACTGCCAGCATACTGAGGCAGCAGCCTAAAGTAATGTAGAGCGGTACAGGACAAGCTCGATGATCGTTGCTACTCCAGAGAGCTGCGGCTATATCGCCTGTCGCACCTCTTATATCGGTCATTGTCGTCACGTTCTCTGTTAAATTTCTGCATACGTCTATCTCTCTGCACGTTACCTGTAAAACAGACAAGAAATGAATGATTGTACACAAATATGATAGGTACTACTCTTTAATAGCAAAAACTTACCACATTGACCTGCCCTACAGCATAACCCAGTACAATAGTGAATGTAGTGATAGCATTCCTCAAAGCAAACGGTCGAGAAACGTCACAAGGTATGAGTCGAAGCCTGGCTGCCAACGTCAGGGCCAGAACCGCAGCTGACCACGCGAATGCAGTTACAAACAGCAACAACAGTATGGTCGTTCTTGGAAGGATCGCTGCTTGTAATGCTCCTGCAGCAGCTAAAGCACCGAGAGCTGCTCCGAGGGAACCTGCCCATCCACCGTCTGTTGAAGCTCGGTACTGTGAAAAAAGTTGTATTTCAAATTCTTATTTAGTAAAGAAATGTAATTTTTAAAGTCAATTTTACCCACCTGAGCCTCTTTATCGGCGTCCTTGAAGCATAACGTCAGCAGATGAACGTGCGTCGCCTTCTCCCTGTGTACGGAGCGGGCATCGATTGCTTGCGCCAGGTATTTGTTGACGCGGTTCGTAGGCTGGTGATACACAGACGAGTGACGCTTTTTCAGAGGCCGCTTAAATTTCTCCGTCACTTTATTCTGCGAAAACGGAGTAACGTTGACGCAGTTGACGGCAACTGTTACTTCTACCACAACTAGTAACTACCCATCCAGATATACATGAAATTGCGAAAAGGGAAAGAACATCGACCGAGTTGTTAGGTTGAAAGAGGATAAAGTGAATGGAGAACGTCGACAACAACGAATGGAAAGGTCTGGGGCTGAGACAGGGGTCACTGTGGGGTCCACCACATGCAGACTCCATGCTTCACAGTTGGTAGTTCGAACTGACCTTAACATTTAAAGAATCCGGACTCCGAAGCAGCATCACATTATTAGAGTAATACATATTTGATTATGAGAAGAGTACAGGCTCAGCAAGTATTTATAGAAATTCGTACTTTTGGAAAATTAATTTAATGGCATTGAAAATAGGGATTGTATTAAGAATTACTGAAGTCAGAGTTTAAAAATAACTTACAACTAAGTTATGATTGATTAGTTCTCTTCTTTGTCGACATTCAAATGCAAATGTGCAACATAAAGTTTAGTAAGTTTTGTCAATTAGAAGTAGAAGTAATCAAACGTATTATTAAGTTAAATCTATATTAGATCAAGAAACACGGCATGCAAATAACAAATAAGGACCCATGCCATGCTGTTGTGCAAAAGGTGGCCAGTCGGGATAGCGAGTGAAACACAATTCAGTGCGATCGGCTTTATTATCAAACAAAAGTCAATACAATAAAACACCTTCAATTAAAACAGTTTGACAATTTAGAAAGAAAAAACGTTGTCCAATAAGAAAATAGTGTGAGAGTGGTATCGAGTGCTCACGTCGTTCGGTTTCCCCATAAAGTTGCACCACTGAGTAACGATGTGTGCGTATAGTGATGCGATGGACACTGGACAGTGTGGACACGGGTCGCGTTATAAGGGAGGTCCACAATCAAAGGTTTAAGGTACACCTAGAATATTCGGGAGGTTTGAGAGACGTGTCCCCTGTGATTGGTGGAAAACAATAATACACATGAACAACATTATGCCTGCGCTTACTGTTTCAGCGGGTAATTGGTGTGGAACTAATGTCCAAGGTCGAAACATCTGAAAAATAACGAGCAGACGTCTCGAGTTAGTTGCTGGTGTATTCCAGTCTTCCACACAGTGATCACAGTATATTCAACTAAATGGTGCACAGCACATATTCTAACATTTAGGTAAGAACTTGGACTTAAGGGAAGAAGGCTTTAACAAACCAGCAACTAAATGAATTATAAGGAAAACACAATTGAAATCTACGGGATTGGTGCTATTGGATCATCCTTACTTGGGATTGTGGACAAACTTCTGGAGTGTATGTAGAGAGTTGCTCGTAATTTGATAATACAACACATGTAGTAGTCAGAAAAGACCTCACCAGAACAGCATAATGTAAACCGAAGAATGTTCGCTCATTTAAAAAAAGCTTCAGTGATTATAATTTTAAGAAAAGCATTGATTTAGTCGGAAACCGCCACTCATTCATAGTAATAACTAACTACTAGAAACCAAGCGATGTTATCATTCGACACACGCTATGAAACACATCCGAGAATCATTATTTCAGATGTATCTCATGTACATTCTTAGAAGCGTAAAATCATTAAAAGTGAGTCTAAAATCGCCCTAGATGCGTATAAAGAATTTGCGCACATCTTCCACAGGAGACCCACAGCTGAAGAGTCAAGAATTATTGAGATAGTAATAAAAATATGTGTGCATATTCCATCTATGTTTAAGCACTAATCAAGTAGATTGTAAATTCATCCGTGCAGCAAAAACTTATTAGGATCTCACTAACGAGTACATTCAATCGTTTCGTGATGATATCCTCAAGTGTTAAACCCCCATTACAGTACTAGCGAAGTTATCCATCCAAGGCAAAGCACACCGTCGTCGTCGCTTCTCTGGTGACGAATCCATATTTATCAAAGAACTTCGCGAATAACGTAAATAGGGTTATTAGTTAAAAACTCTGCAAAGATAAATTTATTGGCAGATATAGTGCACGTAGGTTTTGGTATAGGTACATGTATGTGTGTATGTTCTTGGGTGTTGTGTGTGCGTAGGGCGCGGGCGTGGTGTTGCATGACGGCGTCGAAGGTATGGTGGTGCGGGGCTGTCGCGGGCGTGGTGGTGGCAGGAGCGGTGGTGGTAGGGGCGAGGGCCCTCACGTCGTCGGCCCGCAGCGCCGCCAGCCGCAGCGCCTCCGCCGAGCCCGGCTCCGCGTGCAGCGCGCGCTTCAGGTCCTGCACCTGCCACACCACACTACTGCTACACCAACACGGTCCTCCTCATCTACTTTCATACACCTACTACCCCAATCGCCTACCCCACTCGCTACACTCTATCCCACTGAATTCTACCCCTAGGCATATCATTAGTAAGTAAGTACATCTAATATTATGTAAATCCCGATACGTCCTCATCTGCTGCATATCTCAATCTAAACTGACTTTAGATTTAATTATAGCGTCAATGATTGTGTTCTCAAACAAAACATCAATGCTTGAAATCAATTCTGATTCAACTTGTATATTAAACAAAACATCTTAAAATAAAAATAATTATTACTTTAAAGTAGTTAATTATTGAAATCAGCAACAACATCCATTTGAAGATAAAGAAAATATAGGACTTACCTTATGGCAGAGATCCGTTTACGAAAAAAAATATCACACGTGCCAAAATGTTCTCAAGTTGAAAGCCGTGGACTATGACGTTGTATCATGTAGTCACGTCCGAAAGTGCAAGACGAAACTTTGAAAGTCATGTGCAAATAGTTTTCAGAATTGAGGTGATTGAGACTCGTTGGCAAATTTAGTTTCATTTACGCATGCATAAGGTTCGTTGTAGATTTTGTCGCAGAACTGAATATTTAAGAAATGAAGAGTTTAAGTATGAGAGTATGGGTAGGTACCTTCCTTGCGGCATTGGCTTTGAGATCTTGGGGTGAAGCAGCCATGTTTGAGAAAGGCACATCGACGTTAAATCTGATAGAGTGAAGAAGCTGCACTACCACGTTGGAGACGTTTTTGAAAGAGAGCTTCCGTTTCGAGCCGGAACCGAGACCGACGTTTGCTGACAGGCACATCTGGAAACCAACATAAGTAGGTCCAAATCAGTTCAGACTTAAAAGTTAATAAACATAAATTTGCAGGAAACATCTTAAGATTTGTTAAGTACAAAAGTTTGAAACGACAAGGTATTAATTAACACTTGGCGAGAAAACACAGAACAATTGATAAAATTGTACCTACAGACAGATGAAAATGCGACAAATCCCGTTCCTTAATTCAATTCTGAAAAGCACTTAATTCCAGGGAGAGTTTAACGTAAGATTAGGTATAAGTATCTACAAGAGAGGTTTATTATTAAGATACCTACCTATTTGCACCGAATTAAAATCAGATAGCGTACGTAGGCGTCTTTGAAATGAGAATTTGAAGGAGTTTCATTTCACATTCAAATATGTCAAGGTATGAGAAGACAAACATGCCTACACGTATGTATATTCTATTGATTTATTACTGTACTAGCGACCCGCCCCGGCTTCGCACGGGTATATTATGCATGTATAATACATATACACCTTCCTCTTGAATCACTTTATTTATTAAAAAAACTGCATCAAAATCCGTTGCGTAGTTTTAAAGATTTAAGCATACAAAGGGATATAGGGCCATAGGGACAGAGAAAGCGACTTTGTTTTATACTATGTAGTGATAGTGATGTTGATACCTAATATTACCTATCAACAAACAGTTTCATAACGAAAACGTGTCTAATTCAAATACACAGATAGCATAACAGCATAAGGTTGCTTAGGACAGGATCTGGGCAACCCTTTAATATAGCGCTATTGTCCCAGAACTCCCAGGCACTATAGCGCCCTGAATAGCATAGATTAAAGTTACTAGTGCTGCTGTATAAATCATCTACATCACTACATAGCATAAAAGAAAGTCGCGTTCTCTGTCCCTATATCCCTTTGTATGCTTAAATCTTTAAAACTACGCAACGGATTTTGATGCGGTTATTTTTATTAGATAGAGTGATTCAAGAGGAAGGTTTATATGTATAATACATGCATAATATAGCCGTGCGAAGCCGGGGCGGGTCGCTAGTTAAGTATAAACTCCAATAAATATAAACTCCGGCTCTCTATACCCTGTTAGCTGATTTGTAGACGATCTCATCAGGGCAACAGATGATGCAGTTGCCATGGCTTAGTTTTGGACGAAGGTTTTGTGACTAAATAATCTTGACCGAAGCAGAGTTATGTCGTCAAATATGTTACTAAACTTGATTTATTTGTTCCCACTTCGAGTAGTTTCTTACTTGATTGGATAAGAACTAAAAATTCAATTTGTTCAATGGTTACATTACTTGATCGAAATATTAATTACTAACGACCCGCCCCGGCTTCGCACGGCTATATTATGCATGTATTTTACATATAAACCTTCCTCTTGAATCACTCTATCTATTAAAAAAACCGCATCAAAATCCGTTGAGTAGTTTCAAAGATTTAAGAATACATAAAGACAGACAGCGAAAGCGACTTTATTTTATATTAAGGAATGATTATCCATCATTTTAACCCCAACGATAGCTAGTCAATTTTTATGCTGACTATCACTTAATCGGTAAACCATAATAATATTTGGTATGTTTAATTATTTGTGGCAAATGATTGACGCGTATTTACTGATAATGATCAAACGATATTTAACTTTCTATTAACTCGCTCTTCTTGTTTATATTTTTGTCAAATATCCAAACAACGTTCAAAAAATGATTACCTTTCTCCGTCTCTGAGGCGGTATTATAAAATAAGTCTGCACAGAGTGGTCCCGAAGGTAGGCGTTGCGACTAGCGCCGTGCCCCGGCTCCACCTCGTACGCTCCCCCGAGGCATTCCAGCGTCGCTTGAGTTATATGGACTCGTCTGGAATATTACATTTTACTTTAAAAAGAAAAAATAATCTAAATAAGTTTCCCTAGGTAGGGTGCCTAAAATGCTCCCTGCATTGCCTCTTTGAATGGCAATGCCGATTTAAAATGTATCCTACAAAGAGACATGTTAAACGAAGCGCAATAGAATTAAACTCTATTGGCCTAATATCATTACATTAACAAAAGATACTCTAAGCAACGTCCGTTCAAGTGTGGCAATTACGCAAGTGACTTGTAAGGCTTAAGCTATAAAATAATGAGACAAATTCTATAAAATTCAAAATAAAAAGTCTGTACCTACTTGGAAGCAAATTAAGTCTTCTTTTTTTAATTGAGAGTCTAGGGGACTTAAAATCTACATCTAAACTAATATTATAAAGAGGAAAGATTGTTCTGTTTGTTTTTATGTTTGTAAAGAATAGGCTCCAAAACTACTAGACCGATTTAGATGAAACTTGGTATGACGATACATTGATTCATTGGGAGTAACTTATGCTACTTTTTATCCAGATATTTCCATTGGATTGAGAGTTAGCGGGTGAAATCGGAGTGCTGCTAGTTATTAATAAAACAATATACTATTAGTTTTTATGAGTGTCTATAACTACCTTGGTTGAAAATAAAATGCTGGTTGTCGTCTACGGTAATGAGGTCATAAAATACTGTATGAAATGTATACCTAACCCTGGAGTCCTATTTTTGAATCGTTCGCCCCGCGTCGAGCGCTCGATTTCTACTGATATTCGTTCGACATCGGAAATTCGCTATTTTTGAATCGCTCCATCGTAATGAGTGGTCTCCACCACTCGTCGCCGACAGGCGAGTGGTAGAATAAACATCAAACAATCATAGTCAAACATTCGGAAACGGTCTTTGAAAAATATTTATATCTTTTGGGATAATTTCGGATGTTCGCTGGTAATTACCGCTTTTCAAATAACTGCGTAAAACGAATAAAAATTGACATTTTAAATTTCGACGACGAACGATTCAAAAATAGAGCCCCTGGGGATTACGTGAACTACGGTTTATTTTCAACACTACTACCGAATATTACATTACCTACTTATGAATATGAGTTTAATGACTGGAACCTTTTATTAAAAACATTTTTGTTGATATAATTTCGGGACTAGCTGTACCTACCTACACCCTGGGGGTTTATTCCACACTACCAGCGCTCCGCGGTTTCACCCGCGTAACTCCCGATTCCGTGGAAATATCGGGATGAAAAGTAGCTTATGTTACTACTAATGAACCAATGTATCCCCATACCAAATTTCATCAAAATCGGTCCAGTAGTTTCGAAGCCTATTCGGTAAGAACATAAAAACAAACAATATAGTTTTCGCAGCGCACGCCAATAACTATTTTAGGTTTTCTACCTTGGGTTACAATATTGCAGTTTTCTTACGAATCCCTAATTTTTTTTATAATATATTATAGCCTATGTCGTTCCCTGATAATGAGCTTTCTATTGGTAAAATAATTTTTGAAATCAGTCCAGTAGTTTTGTAGCCTATTCGTTACAAACAAACAAAAAAACTTTCCTCTTTATAATATTACTAGCGACCCACCCCGGCTTCGCACGGCTATATTATGCATGTATTATACATATAAACCTTCCTATTGAATCACTCTATCTATTAAAAAAAACCGCATCAAAATCCGTTGCGTAGTTTTAAAGATTTAAGCATACATAGGGATATTGGGACAGAGAATGCGACTTTGTTTTATACTATGTAGTGATAGTGATAGTGATTACGATTAGTGTAGATAGAAAGTATTCAAAGTTTAACAGTACATACCCCGGTTCACCTCCTGCCTCCATATTATTAGCAAGTGTGACGTCATTGGACCACACGTCATACTGCCACTTCCGAAGCCCTAGGACTCCGCATAGCACCCGCCCCGTGTGAATACCCACACGCATGTTTAGCTGCACATCTGTTGCCTCTACCACAGACCTATGAACAAAAAAATAACATTCGATAGACTGTTCAACAACACAACAATCAATCTAAATGCAGCTGTATATAGTTACATTTATCTGTCATTACATTATTGAAATTAGTTGACAAGTGTTTTATTGCTAAAATAATAGCATTAACGACCCAGTTGGCACAATGGTCACCATGCCGGACTGCCAAACATAGGGTTGCGGGTTCGATTCCCGCCACAGACAAGTATTTATGCATAGATATTTGTCTGTGGTCTGGTTGTTTCTATGTATTATAAGTATATATTTACAAAAGAAAAGTATATAAGTAGTATATCCGTTGTCTAGCACCCATAACACAAGTCTAGTTACTTAGCTTGGGGCTAGATGGCGATGTGTGGAATGTCCTACAATATTTATTTATTTATTAAAAGATTTTCCTCATACTATTTTTCATACGAAATGATAAAACGTTTTTCTCTACCGTGATAAAATCGAATGTCATTTATCCTCTATTATGAAGATTCATACCCACTCAAAGAAAAAAAGAAACTTAAATAATAATAAATTTCGTGATTCGATAAAAGATTTTTTTTTTTACCAAACAAATTATTTTCTTTGAATATTTTTTTATTTTGTTTTGTGCAAGAGACAGTGTAATTTACAATTGACAAGAGTAATTTAATAACAATGCGAGTTAGTGTTGGATGATGAATATAATATCTACGAAAATCAAATTAAATTAAAGTAAATTAAATTTCTAGACTTACAAATGACTGTAAAACTTGAATTTTTCTGCCTATTCAAACATACCTAATTATATATTTTTAAGAGATAATATAAATTCGGTAAGTAATCATTTAAATCAGTCCACTTATTTATCTAGTTAACAATCCCGGAAAAATAACATTAAACAAATTCAGAAACGTAAAAAATGAGATTTATTTAAATCGCGACTTAAATTGTTCCAATTCTTTATTCCTAAGCTCTGCGTAAGCGCTGTAACGACTGATTCAAAATATAAAATAGGAAAATAGACCAAGATCCCGCCTACCGCCAGACCTTCGTGATTTTATAAAAGCTGAGAATTACAAGAATGAGATATTTTGTGTTTTTTTTAGCAATCGTTAATGTTGCTAATCTAAGTCTAGCTATTAGCAACATTATCGATTGTTATAAGTACAAAAATATAGGCGATTTCCTACCTGATAACTCTCCAAGTCACTTTATATGGTTTAAACTTCGTAATTGCACATCTATACTAATATTAGAAAGCTTGTCTATACTAATATTACTAGCTGCGCTCCGCGGTTTCACCCGCGTAACTCCCGATCCCGTGGGAATATCGGGATAAATTAAGATGTAAGCTATCCTATCTCTCAAGTTGGATCGAACTGCACATGGTGTGCGAATTTTATTATAATCGGTTAAGTGGTTTAGGAGTCCATTGAGGACAAACATTGTGACACGAGATTTATATATATTAAGATAAAGCTTGTTTGTTTGAACGCTCTAATCTCAGGAACTACTAGTTCGAATTTAAAAAAAAAATATTTTTGTGTTGGATAGTCCAATAATCGAAGAAAGCTATAGACTACTTTTTATTTTGGAATTCCCACGGGATCGGGACTTATGCGGGTGAAACCGCGGATCGCAGCTAGTGTGAATATATTCTTGTACCAATCGATAATGTTGCTAATTTAAGTCTGGCTATTAGAAAAATTGTCAATGGTACAAAAATATACTTTGGCGATTTCTTTTTTGAAATTAACAGGTTCTATTCTTGGCTTTGCTACCTGATAGCCACTATGGTTTGAACTTCGTAATTGCACATCATTCAGAACTGTTTTGGGTTGCGCTGAGAGATTCTCAGCTTTTATAAAATCACAAAAGTTCGGTGGTAGACGGGATCTTGGTCTATAATGTAGCAAACGTAAAAACAACATAGAAGATCTTAATATAAATCCAATGTATTTACTCGTTGTTATAAATCTTGTTTGAATACTTCGACTGTAACTCTTTCATGTAGTATTGAATAAGAACGCGGTGTGAAGACGAATGGCATTAAACTTGGCAGAAACATCGTCACGGTCATCTCATTGCTATCTACCTGTAGGTATATTTGTACACAAGTTATAAATAAATTCTAAATAAACACATCGAAAACAATTTTAATGAGACAAATATAATGGAATGTTTATTTATACGAGAGTTTGTTCGAAACTACGTGATGTTGTAAAAGTTTTACGTGTCCGCGAGGAACAGGTGTATCCTTATGGATAAATTCTTTAGGAAAGTCGTGTAGATTGTTATTGAAATCCATCTCAGCTATGTAAGTACTACGAAAGACTTGGATCAAATATTTCAGCCCGTATTACCTATAATTATAAGGGCTCTAAAACTCAAATGTTTACATAAAACCGGCCAAGTGCGATTCGGCCTCGCGCACTAAGGTTTCCATGTTGTATGGGAGAGAACCCCACTTATTTTTTTATCTGTTTTAGTATTTGTTGTTACAGCGGCAACATAATCTGTGAAAATATCAACTCGCTAGCTACTACGGTTCATGAGATACAGCCTGGTGACAGTCAGACGGACGAACAGACAGAGAGCGGAGTCTAAAAAACTTACTAAAACAAATACTTACATTTATTTGGCACTTTTTAAATAGGTAGGTAGGTAACACTTAAGTTTTTCTAACTGTAGATAGGTAGGTACTGCTAGTAATAGAGTCGCTTTGAGTACGGAACCAAAAAAAAGCATAAATTCCTTTTTCATACTTCGATTATTTCAATAAACAAATGCAAAATCCTGTTAAGTTTTGAGCAATTTCAAAAGGAATTTGCTGTACTGCAATAAAGTGAGACGGTGCAGTGGGTGGCGTAACACAAACGCTTCCATTCATTTCCGTTCAATTGGTCCAATACCTAAACACACTGTTGAATTTGTAAACTTCCAAAATAGCACCAAATTGTTTCATCTAAACTATAATTAAATTGGAAAGTATTTTCAAAATAACCTGTACCTATACCTATATGCACAACTAACAGCCAAAGCCCGTTGTAACTAAAGTTAGAATGGTATACAATAAACAATCCACAACTCTCAGTCAAAGCTCATTTTAATAAAAGTTGGATTGGGATACAGAACTATCGTGTAAAGCACCGTTTTGTTGATTTTACCTTTGAACATTTTTAGGATTCTGTACCCAAAGAAAGAAGAAAGAACAAGCACACGACATAAGACAATCAGAAAAGTAGTAGCAAACATAAAAGCACTAACCTAAAACAAAAGTTTAAAATAAAATAAAAATTAATAATAAAAACAACATTTTTTTTTTAGGGTAACAGGACCCTAGTACTAAGTGGAGTCTTAGTAATAGGGTATGTCTGTCCGTTCTGTCCGTCCGTCTGTCAGTCAGTCGCCAAGCTGTATCCCATGAATTGTGATAGTATACTCTATTTGTAAATCTTAGATCTTAGAAATGTAAACAACGGTGATAACAGAGTAAAAAATACATCAAGCTTTGGTAGTTTTTTTTTAGGGAAGTGGAAATTAGGTAAAAAAACAACTATGACCTATCTAAAAAATACGATTGCAAATTAAATCAATATGAAATATGATTGTTTATTTTATATAAAATATTTTTTTTAACAAAGTTATTACAATATTCAAAGAATGGTAGTTTTTTTTACACACTGGCAACAATTACAGCGGCTTTCAACCTTTACGGAATGGCGTTTCTGTCAATATTTGACATTTCTTTGTTTACATTTTTGATCTAAGTTTTACAAATAGAGTTTTTCTGTTGCTGCTATAACAACAAATTCTAAAAACAGAAT
The DNA here is from genome assembly GCA_907269075.1 of Idaea aversata. NCBI lineage: Eukaryota > Metazoa > Arthropoda > Insecta > Lepidoptera > Geometridae > Idaea > Idaea aversata. The sequence continues at coordinate 13,354,795 of OU026087.1, forward strand.
TTAATAGTACAAAATCCTTGTACTATTAAATTCTGCGCGAATCCGACTCGCACTTGCGTCGGTTTTTTATTATAATTCAAAAACTAGTTGTATCTACTTACTAAAATATCCAACTTCCCATTATTTGAGTAGGTAAGTAACTAGTATTTTTATTACTTGTCAACACAGTGTAAATTGCGTGATCCTACATGTGCCTACAGTATTGTATGGGTGTGTGAGGTGTCTGTGAACTTTTTGTTACAAAATGTAATTCTATCATGACTTGTGAACAAACACCATTAGACAACTAACCTTTTTTTCTATATTGTGTTTTTCCTAAAAAAACTGACAACTTTTGAGCTATCATAAAACTAATTGTAATTCTAGAAAAATTTATATAATAACTAGTTGTTGCCCACGAAATCGTACGTGTGGTAGTTTTGTTTTATGTACCAATACCATTCTCTTGAATCACTCTATCTATTAAAATAAACCACATCAAAATTCGTTACGTAATTTTAAGATCTAAGCATACATAGGGACAGACAGCGGAAAGCGACTTTGTTTTATACTATGTAGTGAAGATATTACCTATATGCGTGGTTCGTATTGTAAAGGAAATTTTGAAAGAAAATACCCAATTTATACAATGCAAGCATAACTTACCTACGAAAATGCCCAATTTTACATTCAATTACTTTCATTCGAAATTCATTTCTCGTTTGAATCTGAAATAACTTACGCAATTTACGTGAGCTAATAAAGCAGAGGTCGACCTAAAAGCGACGAAAGAGGCTCATATTTTTACATTAGTTTACGACACAGTTGGCAAACAAAATTAAAGCCTTAAAATAACTTTCTGGCCCAGTAATCCTTTTAATTGTTTAATAGGTGCCTTTAGGCAAAACTCGAATATGAATAAGTTTTCGTGGAATTGAGTCATTACCCGTTTTGTAAAACGTTGCGTTCCTAAGGCGTAACATAAATATTATAATTGGATCCGATAAAAAGGTAGCAATTGGGTCAACAAGTGTATTATTCAACAAGATAGTCTGGATTTCATTCCTTCTGTCAATACCAGGCTCGGTTAGTGCCGGCCGCCGGGTCGAACTAGCGGAAAAATAAACATTCTAACAGAGCTTAAATTAATCAAATTATACTGAAAAAGATTTCGCTAATGTAAATCAACAGAGAATTCATCTTGCTTAAGATTTTAAAAATATTTTTGTAGATATGGAAGGTAAATCCGGGGTAGATTAGTTAGATACCTACTAATTGTATTGGATGTGATAATTTCTAGCAATCACTACTTCACTAGTTCAATCAATAAAGCTTCCTACTACATTAATAGTTGAGCTTCGACGAAATAAATTTGAAGATTCATCTAATATTTGAATGAGTCTTCAATTTGAATTACAATCTGTGCGGGCAGGCGGCGTTTATGTTTTATACGGTTGGATTATACGAGATTAGCAGTTAATCCAAATACGAACAGAGCACGGTATGTCAATTTCTTCTCTGTTGTGTCTTATCCAAATAACTTTATTTATACGTTAGTACAATAATAGTTCAATGTTTAGACTGCTCTCTTTAAATTAAAATAGGTTATAAATTCAAGACGTAAAAAACATCTTACAATCGTACATAAAAAAAATATGAACTATTTAAATATACAATAATTATAAAGCCTGCGGCTGTAGGTAACTGGAAAGCGCAACATTTATGTTTGAACCAAGTTTGAACATGTATTTAAGTTTACTAAAGCCTAAAGCAAAGTAGCTTGTCATAAGCTTGTGGCCTAAAGCTAAGAGAAGTTGGAAGACGGTGGAGAATGGCACCGAACTGATTCAAAAACAAAACCTCAACTTCTGAATGGCACTCGACACATAATAAACAAGCATTAACCAAATTACATTATCGAAAACACTTATAATAATAAATAATAATAATAAAATCTTTATTGTAACACAAAAAATATTTACATTTCAAATTTAGCCCTACCAGCTGCTTTAGCGTAAGCTGTGTTACAGCCGGAAGTTCATTCCTTACAGTAGTTATACATTATTATTTTTTAGGTTACAATAGTAACTAAAATAAGATAAGATAAGAACCGTACAGAAAAAAAAAAAAGAGAGTTACTTACTAGAGACTTCCATAACTTTAAATCATCAATCATGGGAGGGAACTTGGGGGTAGTTATTCTGAGGGCATGTTGTACAGCACGTCAACCAAAATTTTAGTGTTTAGCACTAAAATTTTGGTTGACGTCAACGACGACGTCGTCTTTTTTAACGGACTTCAAAAAAAGGAGGAGATTCTCAATTCAAATTATGTTTTTTTTTTTTAAGAAAAAAAAAACATACCTACATACATCCGAATTGAGAATCTCCTCCTTTTTTTGAAGTCCGTTAAAAAAGACAACATTATTTCGAGTCCAAAATAAAAAGAGCACTGCTACGAGGTCTTATTTAAAGATTGTTAGAAACATTTAAAATAATGCTAGACTTAAATACCTGTGAGACTGGGGTTACACGGCCCGAGATTACTTTTTTAATTGATCAGCTTTTTCACATATGATAGGTCAGCGTTTGACCACTATCACATCCGCCTGATGGTAAGTGACGATGCGGCCTAGGATGTAGCACTCTTTCCTAGAAGATACCGCGACTTGAAAACCCCCAAATTGTACACAGTTTTGAAATTGACAGTGGTTCGTTAAATCTTACTTAATCACAAGTTGCCATGTTTCGTATTATTTTCATAAGACCACTTTGAAGTTTGTTTACGTACAACACGGAGCTTGTTAACTTGTAAGTTTTCAGATAAGAATAAGTAGAATTTTATCCTGTTTGTTAGAAAGTTTGTTTGTAAAGCTCACCGCCTTGGTCTTCAAACAAAGTTATTACCATTCTATTGCTTACCGCGTGAATAATAAAATAAAGGATGTTTATTGGTACATTACTTCGCTTTTCCTTTATTTTGTAAGAGTAAAGAAACAAATGAATCGAGAATAAACGAGAAAGAAAACCTGTTTACGTTGTCATTCGTGTTTTTGAACACCTAAAACGTATTCACGAAGGATAAACATTGTTTGGCATCTAGGAAAAGTTTTACGGGGAATATGGGTAACTTACCAACTTATGTATTTTCGTGCTGTTAGACTATTTGAATCTTAGTAAAAATAGATTAAGTACTTCGTGGGCGAATAGTTTGGTAAAGTTTCTGATTATTATTCAATAACTTTTTAGTCCAACCGATGACGCTGCAGCAGACCTTGAATTAAAGCCTCTGTACCTACACAGAAAAAAGGTTTCTTGAAGCAAGAAAAAATCCTCTCAGTAAAAAATATAGGGACTTGATTATTTCTTGCTTGAAAAACCTTTTTTTTTCTGTGTATACAAATTAGTCCGAGAGCAATCCTAAGATTTAGATGAGTTTTACTAATCTAAGTCCTACAGATAAATTCCTTCCCTCGATTCATTCTATAATATCTTTCCATTTGTCCTTTTAATAGAAGTGAAAACATTTAACGTTAATTTCCCTAAATGGTTTTATTGAGGAAAATTAATGAGACTTGTTTATATTTCCTTTTGATTGAATTCTGTTTAACGTTCAAACAATTTCCAATTTAAATGTCTGCTTTTATCACGTTTATTTATTGTTCAACAATGTCTTCTCGATCAAAATTTGTACCTACATAACTATAATACAGGTAGCTTTAATTTGGCAAAAGGTAATTTGTTTGGAATCAAAGTCATTCCAATAGATTTGATTACAATATGGAATAACTGGATTTAGATAACCATCCATTAAAATCGGCCATAAAAACATTTTAATTAGATAAATAAATTGGCTAGAAACTGAAATCTAATTGCTACCATTACATTAATGTGTTGGAATGTTGAATCAACAGACGCTAGACATCACACTGAGACAGACAGATTGGTAATCACCGTAAACTACGCAAAAATAGGTATACATAGACCTACATACTAATTTAATCTATGTTTCACTATCACTACATACACAGTATAAAACAAAGTCGCTTTCCGCTGTCTGACTGTCCCTATGTATGCTTAGATCTTTAAAACTACGCAACGGATTGATAGAGCGATTCAAGAGGAAGGTTTTAAGTATATAAAACAAAACTACCACGCGTACGAAGTCGCGGGCAACGGCTAGTTATTATAAAGAGGAAAGATTTCATTATTCGTTTACATTGAAAAGGCTCCGAAACTACGGTACCGATTGTGATGAAACTTGGTATGAAGAATCATTGATTAATTGGGAGTGTTATAGGCTACTTTTTATCTCGATATTCCCACGGGATCAAGAGTTACGCGGATGAAACCGTGAGTTGAAGCTATTTGAAATATGTTTGTATTTTACCTGTATATTCAAGCAATAACTACAGAATCATTTCGAACAAAACTGCGTGTGTAAAAAGCTGTTAGATCTCAAATAACACAAAGGCTACTTTACATGTCGATAGTTCAGGATTTACCGTAAAACCGCATGGTGAAACTAGTACTTATAATGTTTTCCAAGCCTACCTAGACTACCTATACTTTAACTACTAGCAATTTGATTTATTTATAATTGCTGTTGCCGTTTTTACTATGTAATGGGTGTTAAAATGATGAATTGGTTGTTAATTGCAACAAGTTTTACTCAAGGATAAAATAAAATAACATAAATAATAAATAGGTATATTCGTGTTTTTTTAAAGAAATTTGGTAAAAAAACGTAACCTTTTGGCTTTGCCGTTGTCGGGTTAGTGTTTACCGACAGACCATGCAGAAAATATTCAACTAGTTTGACTTTTTAACCCCCGACGCAAAAACGACGGGGTGTTATAAGTTTGATGTGTGTGTCTGTCTGATTGTGGCATCGTAGCTCCCGAACGGATGAACCGATTTTGTTATTTCTTTTGTTTTTACCAAGTATATATCATATCTGCCGCAGGACTGATAATCGTTGGAGTAAACTTGTCCTGAAGATCGCGAATTGGCAAACTTGTGGTCAGATGCAGCGACGACATACGCAAATGACACAGTGAATGGAGAAGAAGAGCCGAAGATCGGGCTCAGTGGCGTATCTTGGGAGAGTACTACGTCCAGCAGTGGACTGACACCGGCTGATTATTATGATGATAAAGTATTTATCAATGTAGACATTTTAATCATTATTCGATAAATTAATCCTTTAGTTAATATTATGAATCTTAAAAGTTATATTTTTTTGTTTGTTTGTTCCCTCTTCACGGTCAATAGGCTGGACGGATTTGGATATAAATCGGCACAGTGGTAGTTAAGGAGAAAGACATAGGATACTTTTGATCCCGAAATTCTTGCGGGATAGGGACTTATTTGGGCGAAACCGCAGGGCGCAGTTTGTTCAAAATATGAATGTACGGCTGTTTGTTTTTATATAGTTATTTGTAGGTAGGTAAATACTTTGCGCTTGGACAGAAATAATATTCAGACGGAAATAGTTTTACGCGACTCTGCTCTCGCAATATACGTTTACCAACTAAAATATCCAAGAACAAATATAAATCACTAGTTATGCCCCGAGGTTTTATTCCGATCCCGATTTTCCAACAGTATCGGTACTACACAGAAAGGAAGTTTTTTAAGTAAGAAAAAAATCTCTTCCTTTATATGCTTGAGAATAATTTCTTGGTTTTAATAAAAAATATTAAAATGATAAGCAGCGTATTCTTAATTTAAAAGCAATATTCTTAAATTAAGAATTATTATTATATTATTATTTCTCAAGAACATTTACTACAAACAAGAATTTATTCTCTAGTGTCAATGGATTATTTCTTGCTTCAAGAAACCTTTTCAGGGTTCTGTGCCCAAAGGGTAAAAACGGGACGCTTTTACTAAGACTCCACTGTTCGTATCTCTGTCCGTCTGTCTGTCATCTGGCTGTATCTCATGAACCATTATAGCTAGAGAGTTGATATTTGCACAGATGATGTATATTTGTTGCCGCTATAACAACAAATACTAAAAACAGAAAAAAGTAAATATTTTTTGGGTATGTTTTTAAGAATTATTTTTATGTTTACAATTATTAATACCCCCAAAGGGGCAGGTAAAAAGCTTTTAACCTATACAACCTCGTCTGACACAATTTTTTTTTTAGGTTTTTTTGCTACAGAATATAATGGTACGGAATCCTTGTGCGCGAGTCCGACTCGCACTTGGCCGGTTTCAAACATTAACAATTATATTTTTAGAAAAGATACAATGAAAAGAAACCTAGAAAAAGCTTTCGACACATAAAGATAAGTAACTAAGTAACAAACATACCCATATAAAACAAGGACGTCTTAGACAAAGTAGAAAATATTTCCAGGATTTCTTTCTCTGACCTAGAGGCTAGATGACATCTTAAAAGGTATTTCAAGAGGGAAAAGAAAAGTAACATGACAGGGATTAGGCGTCTAGTCGGATTATGCGGTTTCCTGCTGAACTAAGCCCAAGTCAGATAAGGATCCCCGAATCAGGTAGACTTTAATGGAATCAGGTGAAAATGGATATTCAGTTTACTTATTGTTATCTATACTTATACATATATTATATATACTAGCTTTTGCCCACGACTTCATCCACGTAGAAGTCGAAAGTGTTTCTAATTACTTTTCTATTAAGTTTTTTGTGTTTGTCATTTGTCAAAATAAAGTGTTATTTTTAATCAAAAGCATTAAGGAGTATTCATATCAACTTCGAAGCAAATCACCCCCAAAATAACTTTTACCCTTTTTTAACCCCATTAGGGGGGGACAAATTTTAAATAAAATAAGAAGCATCTTCCATCAAGCACCGTTTCGATCCCGTTGCAGGGACCGTGGTCACGACAATTGACGTAAACCGGGTGTCATTGCGAAAAGAAATTCTGACATAGACCCCCTAAAATACACAAAAAAACAGATTTTTATATTTATTACAGATAGTTATCCCAGATCCAGTCATAGTTATACGATTTTATGTTCTTATTCATAAAAATAATGCAAGTGTTTTTAAATGTGATTGATCACTAAAAGTTAATAGACGAATCAAATAATTAATTAAAACAGGGATAGAAGTGTGCCTGTGCCTGAAGTATAGGTAAGAGTTGTTACCTATATAGGCGACCGCAAGCCACAGATCTGGGCACGCGAATCTACTGTTACAGACGCGTGTCTCAACACCCCACCGCTTTGACCACATCAAGTTTTACATTGTGGGCACATAATTAAAATGTAATACATTAAGTAATACATTTTTCAGCATCTTTTCAACGAAATAGATAAAGCCTGACTTCGTAGTTATAATACCTACTTGTGGAGTGTGCAACAGAACTGCACGACTAAATTTTGCCATCTCCATTCTTTCATCATACAACCAGGCAAACTGATGTCATTAGGCACCGATTCATGGTGGAAATACCAGACGTCCACACTAAGCGTTTTGCATCGTCATTCTTTATTCGTACTGCAAGGGAATGGAATCAGTTGCGTGCGTCTGTCTTTCCTGACTTGTACAATTTGGAGGTTGTCAATTCGCGAGTAAATTTTTATCTTCTAGGTGCGCGTGCTACATCTTCGGCCGCATCGTCACCTACCATCAGGCTGGTGTGATAGTTATCAAACGCTGACTTAACATTTGTAAAAAAAACTTAAAGAGCAAAAAAATTACATGATTTAAAAACCCTGTAATTCCTATTATATATAGGTGCTTTTACTTGTATTATAGGTATGTAGGTTCATAATAAAACTACGTCAAAGAAGCCAAATAGTTGTTTGGCACGATCTTGACCCGAATTTTATTTGATATATTTCTTCGTATCTCGAGAATAGAACAAATAGGTTGTCAATCATAAAACCGCTTAGAGAAAACATCACATAGCATTTCTTATAAAAATCCCGGCCAAGTGCGAGTCAAACTCGCGCACGTAGGGTTCCGTAGACCATGTTGTATGTAAGCCCTGCTTTAATAATGTTCTTTTCTGTTTTCAGTATTTGTTGATATACATACATACAACAGAAAAACATCATCTGCAAAATTTTCAACAGTCTGGCTATCACGGTTCATGGCCTGGTGACAGACAGACGAACAGACAGTGAAGTCTTAGTAATAGGGTTCCGTTTTTACCATTTGAGTACGGAACCCTAACAATGAACCCTAACCCGAACCCTAACAAAATAAAATGTCTTGCCATGGCGCCTCCGCCAGGTCGTGGCAGACGGGGTAGACCCAAGAAGTGCTGGCTTGACGTCGTAAAGGGTGATATGCGTGCAAATGGCCTTACAAACCAGGATGCCGAAGATCATGCGAAGTGGTGGCGTAAAAGTAGGTAAGCGGACCCCGGGCTCCCGAGAGGGATGCAACCGGGAACATCGCTCGGATAATGATGATGAGTACGGAACCCTACAACGGGTGGGAATTAGAGCGATATTATTCATCCCTCTATTTATAGAAGCGCGGATGCTATGTTCCGCAATGCATTTAGCGTCACACTCAGCTTTAATATTTCGATCCAACAAATTAAATATTTCAGACGCACAAGGAATCGAAAGCGAATTAAATACAGAAGTTCTTCAGCAAAACAGGAAATGCGTTAAAATCTGAATGAACCTTTCATGTGAAAAATTAGATTTCGAGATAATTTTCTGTCTGTTTGAAAATGCAAAACACAAAATCCAACCACCCGAAAAAGAAAATTTCCGAACAACCAAAATACTGAAAGTTTTTTTTCGTTCAGTAAGAAAATCAGAGGACTTTTTAATAAAAATACGTGCTGGCCTAATCAAAACCGTTGCTATCTACGCAGAAATTTTAATTTGAGTTTCAGACACAACACTGTTCCAATCTAAACCAATCAATGTGGAATCGTTCTGCCAATTTCATCGCAGTAACAACAATGCGAATACTTGCGAAACGCAAGTGAAATATTCGGAAAAATAAACAAATATTAACATAGATTTCATAGCAATCACGCGCAATGCAACTGGCTGTTGGAACACAAACAAATAGCGATGCCAGGCGTCCGCATAAAGCCGGACATACGTAGGCTTTCTGACCGCTTGTCCGGTCAAAATAAACGGTGTCCGGCTTTTCCGGCTTTTGATAGGTTTTTTACATTTAGCAAACGAGCGAGCGCCGAGCGTGGCCGACTACAGACGAGAATTTAAAAATATTCATAAATGTTCTAGAATTTAATTTTGATTGATGCCTATTTGACTTATTAATTATAAAGTGCCTACTTAAGAGTATTGGCATTCGATTTATATACTACTAGCGACCCGCTCCGGCTTCGCACAGCTATATTATGCATGTATTAGACGACCCAGTTGGCACAATGGTTACCATGCCGGACTGCCAAACACAGGGTTGCGGGTTCGATTCCCGCCACAGACAAGTATTTATGCTTAGATATTTGTCTGTGGTCTGGTTGTTTCTATGTATTATAAGTATATATTTACAAAAGAAAAGTATATAAGTAGTATATCCGTTGTCTAGCACCCATAACACAAGTCTAGTTACTTAGCTTGGGGCTAGATGGCGATGTGTGGAATGTCCTGCAATATTTATTTATATTTATTTATTTATTTATTATACATATAAACATTCCTCTTAAATCACTCTCATCATCATCTTCCTGCCCTTATCCCAATTTATTTGGGGTCGGCGCAGTATGTTTTCTTCTTCCATTCACTCCTATTAGTCGTCATCTCATCGACATTCTCTCTCTCTTGTCTTGTCTTACGCAATCCATCCATCTTTTCTTTGGTCGTCCTCTTCCTCTCCATCCCTCTACATTCATACTCATCACTCTTCTAGTCACATGCGTCTATCACATGCGTCTCTATCTATCTATCTATTAAAAAAACCGCATCAAAATCCGTTGCGTAGTTTTAAAGATCTAAGCATACAAAGAGACATAGGGATATAGGGACGGTGAAAAGTGACTTTATTTTATACTATGTAGTGATTTCATTAGAATTTGACAAGATTTATTTATGACAATAATAAAAAAGCTTGATTTCACAGAGGTTTTTGTCGCCTGTTGATACTGAGACACAAAATCCTCACTATTGTATTGGTGTCCGGCCTTTCTACCCAAATGTCCGGCCAAAACTGGCTGGTCTGTCCGGCTATTAGGTTTGACGACCTGACAACCCTACATACAAACAATTGCTGACCATGTTTGCCTAGCGCTGAATAGGGGCACGTTCATTCCATATGCATTCATTCATACTTTGTGTATTGACTCATATGGCGTAGATTCCACGTAGCGCTTACAGGGAACTAGCAATCTATTTACTGGTGCATACGAGTATATCCATCTATGCTGCATTGCTTTGTGAACAAGCAATCTATCAACATCTACCTACACAAACATTATAAAGAGAAAAGATTTTTGACGTGATGACGTCTTATAAATCGATGAACACCTGCACTCACAGAAAAGTGTGACGTCATGTCACGTTACCGTTATTGACAAGGTAACCATAGCAACGTATTAAAGTAGGTATGCAAAATAGTAATGTCAAAAAGAGCTCTGACGTTATCACGTAAAATTATCGTCCGTAAACCGACTTTACAGACAACCATTTTTTTGTTTGTAACGAATAGGCTCCGAAACTACTGGACCAATTTAGACTAGACCTCTCTCGCTTCGCTCGTTCGGTCAATGAAACTTGGTATGTAGATCAGGGTTCGAAAATATCCGATATTTATAATAAATATCAAAATATCGGATTTTTTTGATATATATCCGATATATATCAAAAATGTGATATTTACATGATATTTATCCATTTTGTATGACAGCCATACTGTTATTTTGTTGTATTATTTATGCATACTGTTTGCATAGCTATGTTTTATAAATATAATAAATTATTTAAAAAAAAACAACATAAAAAAGAATAATGAACTCAAAAACATAAAATCTTCGTATAAATCAGAAAAATCAATTAAAATCATAAACAACATCAGGTAAAATCAACTCAAAAAGATAAAATCTTATAAATTCCAATCATTCAATGGCTTCATTAATTTTCTGAATACCTAGACAAATACTTTAAATACCTAAACTTTCTATTAACTGCAAAACATGACTTATTTTTATCAAATTTTTAAACAATTTTTGGATTGATATATATCACTAAAAACCCTTTGATATATATCGGATATATATCGGATATATATCATGATATATATCCATTGATATATATCCTCGAACCCTGGTAGATAGCTGGAGACCTGGATTAACATAAAGGCTACTTTTATCCTGATATTCTTACGGGATCGAGAGTTACGCAGGTAAAACCGCGGAGCGCTGCTAGTCTGTTATGAATTACATAGTATAAAACAAACTCGCTGTCCCTATGTTTGCATCTTTAAAACTACGCAACGGATTTTAATGCGGTTTTTTTAATAGATAGATTAATTCAAGAAGAAGGTTTATATTATATTGTATAATACATTCATAATATAGCCGTGCGAAGCCGGGGCGGGTCGCTAGTCTGTTATAAATGCAACAATAACAACAAATATAAGTGTCTATTCCAGTGTATGTAAACAGAGACATGTTATCGTTTAACAAATTCTCGAAAGCGTACATTTCCAAGCTCATGAACAAGTGATTGTACTCTATATCTGAGGCACGTCGATGTGACCTTCACGCCAGGATACCAGCCCCTTGTATATTTAGTCTCCTTTGATGAGCCACAGTTCAGATAAGCTCGTATCGCGACATGGCTCACTGCACACGCTCCCAGTGTTGCCAACTCGGATTTTGAAAAATGCGTAGACCCCATTAGAAAACCTCGTAGATCTACGTACTTTTTTCAGAGTGAAATGAAATGAGTGAATAACTTGAGTGTTTTAACTCTGCATTTAACCCGCGCGCGGACCGTACCTTGTTCTTTCTTATGTTTATTTCCTTAGTTGTGTTCAATTAGATAGATATTTCGTAAATAACAATTAATTAAACACAACAACAAGAACAAAATAACAGTAACTATGTCGAATCGAAATATTTTTAGGTTAAGTTTTTCTACAAGGCAAGCTGTTGAAACGAGACGCTTGTGTTTGTAATAAAATAATGACGTAAGTAGTATTGTGTTAGCGAAGCGAGTGTGCTTTAGTATAAAACGTAACGTTTATTAACTTTTTTTCGCGAATGTAAAGGAAATTATGCACTTTCTATGAGTTTCGTTAATTTACAAATTGAAAGAAAATACATAGATCCACGAAAAAAGACGTAGAGTTGGCAACACCACACGCTCCCCTTGCCTCACTTGTTCTATCACTCTTATTTATAAATAAATAGTATTTCTTCGAGAATCGATGACAGGTATTTAACATCCAATCAATTTCAATTAAATACCTACCTTGGTATTTAATTGAAAATTGATCGGTGCACACTGCAGGTGTCAGCGTTTAAATACGACGTTCTTTCTAGAGGTGGATTTTATAGTAGAGAAATATTATCGGCAATTCGAGTAAATGAAGTATCTACGTATAATAGAAACTCGTTTATGTGAAAATATTGAAGAAAAAAATACTTGTCTCAACAGCGAACGTAAAATCTCAACAGTTTCGTTTAAGTTAACACGTTTGACGTATTTTCCTGAAATTAAAACAAGTTATCTTGTTCCATAAGCTACGTTAGAATATTGTTTTATACAAGTGTTGCTACATACAACCCACGCACGCAAAAACACTAACAAGATTTTCAGTAGGTAATTACTAAACGTCTAACCTTGGTAAAGACTTAGTATGAACAAGTTTAATTTAGCAGAAAATGTATGCTAAACTCGATATAATTATTAGATGATAGAACGTACCTATAACCCAAAACTAAGTTCTCCTGACACATGTCATGTTATGTAACGAAACTAAACTTTGCAACATGATATTCACGCGTTCGTGAACAGAGTTCCTGTACAGAAAACGGTAAACTTATATGACACTTTACAGGATTTCATTTAACTTTGCATTTGCCTGTGTACCTACTGTAAGTACCTACTTATACAATGTTTCGCTGCATTTGATGATTGAAGACATGACTAACTAAGCTGAGCAGTGGTTCTCACCTAGACCACGATTTTAAAACAATACGTGAGTACTTATTGCTATCCCAAACAAATGTAGATCCCTATTTTCTTCGTGAATAATGCTTCTAGAGTTTTTTTTAAGCTATTGCATAGCTTTTATCGCGGGTTTTGAGCGCGGCGACCGAATCAAGAAATTCCGGAACGAAAATAAAACCTAACAACCCCCACTCCGCCTACCCTGTTTTCATATAACTAAGGTTTTCTGAAGTCTTTCTGGTTTCTATATTTTTAACTTCCTAATTAATTACTAAAGTCAATGTAACATTAAAAAAAAAATCACAGAACAAGCCTTAGGAAATGTTCTACGGCATGAAGAAAGTAAGCAAAGGAATATATTTGACAAAGCGCTGTTACGCTACCGTTTTAAGAGGAGAAAAAATTATAATCCGCCATTCCATCAATCTTAACAGTTTCCGATCAGTCAATGCATGGCTTTTCTTGTCCTAAAACTGTTTGGTTCATAAAGGCAAAGGTACTCACGCGATGGCATCAATCATGTCCAGCCCCATCTCAACGGTGCAGCGCGCATGATCGGACCGCGGTTCCGGCAGTCCGGACACGCAGTAGTAGCAGTCGCCCAGGATCTTGATGCGGAGACAGTGATTGTCCTAAACACACATCACTTTAGTATGACAATGGGCAACAATCTGCACCAGGAAATATGAGGACAAAGTTACGTGGAAAGATTACTACAGCAAAAACATCAGAAAACCGGCCAAGTGCGAGTCGGGCTCGGGTTCCGTACAATCCACGGTCAAAAGTCTCTGCCCACCGTAACGTTTACAATAATGTGCCGCACTATTTGAACATTATAACAACGTAACCTGTGAATCGAACTCACGTCGGTTGGTGTCGCGGGTGGCGGCTTATACCACTGACACAACTAAATACATAGCTAACATGTTAAAAATAATAATCACACTGAGTACTTTAATTCAAGTATTTAAGTTTGTGTGTAACGTCTATTAGAAGAAGGTTCACCATTACTTGTTGATAATATTATTGTAGCAAACTGATCATTTACATATGATGACCCATACTGTACCATGTTGAATGGGAGCCCTACTTCATGTTTTTTCTTTTGTTTTTAGTATTTGTTGTTATATTGGCAACAGAAATACATATTCTGTAAAAAATTCAACTACCTACCTAGCTATCACGGTTCATGAGATACAGCCTGGTGACAGACAAATAGACAGACGGACAGACAGTAAAGACTTTAATAGGGTCCTGTTTTTACGGAACCCTAAAAAGGTAGGTATAAGTGACTTACGTTGGCTAATTGATCAAACCTCCCGAAGAGCTCGTTAAGAAGCCGCACCAGTTCCTGCGCGCTGCACTGCGATGCGAGCACCGTAAACCCCACAATATCAGCAAATAGTATACTAAAACAATACAAGAATATTTTATTACAAAAACATTGGTTCAAGAATATTTGTTTCGTTTCCAAGAAAACTGGTAGTTTACAAAATGTTTCCGTAACTCATAAGGTAAAAAAGGAACCATATAAGATCATTTTCTTGTCTGTCTGTCTGTCCGTGTGTCACCACTGATTTTCTCAGGAACGGGTGGACCTAGCAAGATGAAACATACCAGATACCGAGGTCTATAGTCCCTATTAGGTGTATAAAAATCAAGGTCCTGCTAGCCTAGCATGAAGGCCAAAACACGATACGATAAAGCGATATAACTACATCAACTCTCAAAATATGATAGATAAAGCCGCCATGTTGAATTTTTATCATAATTTTTATCGCAATTTATAATAGAAATTCAACATGGCGGCTTTATGTATCATATTTTGAGAGTTGACGTAGTTATATCGCGTGATATCGCTTTATCGTATCGTGTTTTGGTCTTCATGCTAGGCAGGCTGAGTCTACACGATAAAAAAATATGGGCTAATTTACATTTTCGCAAAAACTTGTTTTTTGTTCGGATCACAAAACATGATCCATCAAATTCTTGTCATAATTTTACGAAGTTTCGGAAATCGAAAGTTCTAAAATATAATATCGTCTAAAAACTTGTGATAAATGACAATAATAGTTTCCAATAGAACTGCACAAAATACCTACCAATACCTATTGTAATTTCTCCCCGTGGCATTCGGAAGGTCCATAAATAATAATTGTATTATTGTTATTTCATACTTATGAATATACTTCTTTGGAACGGGACTTTGTGACAAGTTTGTATTGAAAAAGTAGAATAGGTAAGTACAATCAACATTCAAAAGTCCACCGCCACCATAACGTTTACAATCCTGTGCTATTTGAACATTATAACAATGTAACCTGTGGATCGAACCCACTGTGTAGCGGGTGGCGGCATAAACCACTTAGCCAACTAAAGACAGCTAACATTTTGAAAATAATAATCCCACTGAGAGTACTTTTAATTCAAATATTTATGTTTGTGTGTTAGAAGAAGGTCGTAAGTCCAATACTTGTTGATAGTATTATTGTAACAAACTGATAGTGGACTTATGACGCATACTGTACCTACTGTTGTATTGTATTGTAAAAAATAACATTTTATATTTATTTCCAGCTAGAAAATAAGGCTTTTCATGCCAGTCTCCTGGGAGAAATTCTTAATAGATTTTTTATAATAGAGTTGGGTGTAATACTGCCTGAACTTATATAAGTACCTATTCATATTTTTATTCCATTTTATTTAACTGAAAGGCGAAAGGGATTTTTTATCTTACTGGAAACACAAGAGAAAGAATAAATTCAACTAAGTAATTAATGTAGCACTTCAATTAATTAAAAACAGGTACCTACCTATGATTTCAGAATGGTGAAAATCTCTGAAGCTGAAAAATAACGTCCATCTCGAGTAGAGACAATCTAATTATTTTTACAAAAAATGTAATATAAACTAAAGGTTACCATTGCAAGTTATTATTGTAAGGGTACCTGCGCGCTCTCCATACAAACGTAGTCGAATGTTTCCTCCCTGGATAATGACACTAGCACAAATATTTTTGTGCCACAAAATCTATAACTGCCATGACTATGCCCCTATGTTTTGGTTTTTTTACATTTTCTAATTATCATAGAAATTAAAATTTAAAAAATTTAAAAAATCAAAAAATAGGGGCATGGTCATGGCAATTATAAGTTTTATGAACCAAAAATATTTGCTCTAGTGTCATTATCCAGGGAGAAAACAGTCGACTACGTTTGTAATAGTTTGTATAGAAAGAGCCTCCGGTACACTTTCCTCTTAACTACATAATTTGAGCTAATGTTATTATTATAAAACTAACTGCCCCCCGCAGTTTCTCCCACATAAGACCGAATCTTTAGGGAACTCCGGGATGAAAAAATAGCCTATGACACTCTGCTACCCCTAAACTATCCTATGCAAAATTTCTTCCAAATCGGTCAACTGGTTGCGAAGATTACAACCTCACAAACTTTACCTCTTTATAATATTAGTAGGTATAGTTAAATATGTTTAACTATACCTACTTTAATTTAAAAAGATATATGTTGTTTTTGATCTTCAACTTTGTTTTTCACAAACTATTTCCCATGTTTCTTTTACTATGTATTGTTCTGAAATTTAACAATGCATTTTGTGTTAAAATTAAGAAATGGAGCCACGGCTTCTTTTTAAAAGGAACTTCATTTGCCTGTTTTTATTATTTAACTTTTTTACACCTAAATAAAAATATTAGTTAAGTGTTTGTAAGGATTTGAGTAGGAATTAATTTATGTTAATTTTATTTTAATTCTCTTATATACAGGAAAAGTATTTTTGTAGTGCACATTTTTTTTCTGCTGAATAGATGTCGGCAGTGGAGTACATTTACGCAAAAAAATAAATAAAAAAAACCAAAAGTTAATGTGAAAAACTTCCTGCAATTTCTAAATTATTGGGCATCTCAGTATTGATACACACAGTGACGCGTAGGTACTTACCTACCTTCATTTAGAGCGCGCTATTAAACTCGCTGGCGCTAGTATTGTGTCCATGGACTTCGTCGTTTTGTTAGAAACACTTAAATGGTTATAGCTCTGAGAGTTTTTGAGTTAGCTCCAAAATAAAAAAAACAGTATTTTTTATTTTAATGTGCTTAAAACATACCGAAATTTGTGCACTACAAAAATACTTTTCCTGTATAATTCTTGATAAATTAAAAATATATGTGAAGTATTTATTTATTTTAAATTAATTTGAATTATAGTTACTACCTCTTCTTCTACTCTTAATTTACTTCTATCTTGCTGTTAACGATTATTTATTCTCAAACAAACTACAAACAAACTGAAAGATCCAAATATGTGTTCTAACATGATATATGGTATACTTCATTCTAACCAAAGCATAAAATTCAAAACACATTTAATTACAAGGTATGTTCTGGCCAAGTGCGAGTCGGACTCGCGCACGAAGGGTTCCGTACTATGTTGTATGGGAGCCCCACTTTATTTTTTTTTCTTCTGTTTTTAGTATTTGTTGTTATAGCGGCAACAGAAATACATAATCTGTAAAAAATTCAACTCTCTAACTATAGCTGGCTGTACAGCCAGGTGACAGACAGAACGGACAGACAGACATCGGAGTCTTAGTAACGTGGCCCCGTTTTTATCCTTTTGGTACGGAACCCTAAAAATTACCTTCAAACATACTTTTAACCTAAAAAAGCTCAGCAACATCATTGAACAAGTAGGAACCTAAAGTTGTTGCATGAATTCTTATAAAGTACATTAGTCATACTTAGTATGTTGCAGTCCATGCGGTCACTGAGCCTATACCGATGATAAATTACTTCACCATCTTGCAGTGGTCTCTAACCTACCGATGTTACGGTATTTTTGGTCTATTCACTATTCGAAATAGTGATTTTCTCAGGGTTTGAGTGGGTACAGAAATTTCGGTAGAATTGCCTTCAAAAATCGGTAGAATTGGCCTCAAACAGACACAGAATTTCTAAATTTTGTAATGTTTAACGCTTCTGTAGTCCGGCATTTCTTTTCAGTGAAGTATTTGTTTGTCATTTACTGATTCTGTGTCCAAATTTACTAATGTTTGAGGTCAATTCTACAGATTGTTGAGGGCAATTCTACCGTATCCGTATGACGTTCGAAACCACTGCAATCTTGTCCGCTATTCATTAAACAATTACATCAAAAACAGTGTATGTAGGTGCCCTTTTACATAACTCAATTGATGTATAAAGTGACTTTCCTAGCCGAAGATGGGAAGGTAATAGCGTATTGTGTGCATAACATAACCTCCTGTAACTCACCGAAGGTGACGTCAAAAGTTATTATGCGAAACTGTTATAAGGTTACCTTCAGACCATTTCTGAAGATTTGGATTAACTTAAATTCCGTCCGTCCGTCCGTCCGTCCATCCGTCCATCCGTCCATCCGTCCATCCGTCCATCCGTCCATCCGTCCATCCGTCCATCCGTCCATCCGTCCATCCGTCCATCCGTCCATCCGTCCATCCGTCCATCCGTCCATCCGTCCATCCGTCCATCCGTCCATCCGTCCATCCGTCCATCCGTCCATCCGCCCTACCGTCCATCCGCCCATCCGTCCATCCGTCCATCCGTCCATCCGTCCATCCGTCCATCCGTCCATCCGCCCGTCCGCCCGTCCGCCTGTCATAAATATTTTGCGGGCAGCTTCAACCTGTTACTTTAGTTTACAGTGATACGGGCGCATGTTTTACTTTTGGCTTACGCAGCTTCAACGTGTGACTTTCGCTCTTATTATTTTTACACGCGCCTAAACAAATAACTTTAAAAATAATTATTACCTACCTGTACCTATTGACTTTGAAGGAAATTGCTAGGTATTCATACCACCATCACCAGCAATAAGTATTTTAGGGAAACTGTTATTTCCAGAACGAATAACTTTAACATACGTATACCTTAGTTCACATTTCGCATAAAACACGTTAGAGAGCCTCTTCCGATAGAAAGTTCCGTAGGTATATCGCTTATGGAAGAAATACCTTTAGACATGCAAACGGCAAATAAAGCCGATCGACATTTCTTGTCTGCCTATACGTAGGTACCTAATACCTATTCAAATTGTTTGAACGTAAGCTATCTTTTATATCCGCCGTTTTCGTACGCATGAATAAATAAGTATACTTATTTAATATGTTTTTCTCTTTTGTACGATTAGAGAAAGTGATATGTTAAGCTGCAAAAAGGAGCAAAAGCAAGATTTCATAGCCTATAGCTAAAATTGTTAATTATTGCATGAAAAATTGTTGTTAGGTGTAATAATAATAATTGTGTGTACCTACTGTTTGCAGGTTCCTTCCCGACTTTCCCCGGCAGGACTTTTCCTTCATTTTGAAAATTCCTTGTCGTATCTATTCGCCATATTGAAATGTATTAATCGGCCTCATAATGTCTTTCTGCCAGTTGACAGGTTCGCGATAACCCTACGTTCGCGAGTTCGATTCACACTTGGCCGGTTTTTTTAATGTAATTTTTCACAGAATTTGCTTTGTTATATTCAACTAAACAACATTAATATATTTCTGACATGATGACACTAACAAAGAAGAAAAGGAATTCTGAGAAAATAACATTCAAAGCAGATACAAAGTCCCAGAGCAAGCTTGCCAGTGTCAAACTAAAATGTCACGAAAAAGTGAATAAAATAATTATATTTCGAAATCTTTCTTCATACCTACCTTTATTAAAATTAAATTCAGTTGTTACGAAATTTTGTATAGTTGGGAACACTGGCTTTCAGAATGATGGACGTTTTATTCAGCCCAAAACCATAAAGACTTCCTCACTTTTCGTCTATTTCCGGCTTTAATTTGAGTTATGATGGCGCACACGTTTTCACTGAGGGATAAGCTCCACCTACGTCATTTTAAACGAGTCAAATAATACTAACGTTTAATTTATGATACAGTATACCTACTTAGTTATGTTTGACAATATTTCAGTACTTAAGTTGAAGGGAGGACAGGTCGGATTTTTTTTTGTTTCAATGCCGTCTTAGTACCTTCACACGCGTCTCTCGAAGGCCCCCGTTTATTTGGGGGTTTTTGAGACACGAGCGTATAAGTTTCTTTAGGAAAGCATGCTACATTTTAAACCGCATCGTCACTTACTATCGCGTGGGATAGTGGTCAAACGCTGACCTATCTTCTTCTTCTCTATACATATTATTATAAAAATGCTTTGTCCTGAATGACTGATTGATTAACGCACAGTCTAAACCACTAATCGTGGAAACCTGAAACTTGGAGGGTGTGTTCTTTGTATAACGTAGACATCTGATAAGAGAGGATTTTCCGAAATTATACTCCTTGAAAAAGGGGGGCAAAGTTTGTATGGGACAACGTGAATCCGTGGTCCAAACCTATTAGAACCATCGACTTCTACGCGGACAAAGTCGCGGGGAAAAGCTAGTTTATTGTAAAAATAATGCATATTAGACAAAAGGGACATGTTTTTTAATATTTATCCGGCAACTTATGTTCTCTGTGTGCCATTATATCTGTTTAGGCTAAAAGGATTCGGTGTAATAGACTTCCTGAGTTGTGACGTAGCCATCGAACGGATAAGTTGCGCAATACTAGTTACGTGAGAGGAAACCGAATGTGAACCAAACGTTAACACGACCTATGAAAGAAGAGCCTGGAATGTTACGTTTTTTAAATATAAACAAAGCTATTAAGTAAAACACTTCCTGATCTACGTTTATCAGATTTTAACAAAGACTTTTATGTCTTACAAACAATTACTAAAGAATCTCGAAATTAGATAAAATAGTCATATCAATAAAACCTAATGATGATCAAATGTCAGAGATTACTCGAGGAAATCGTGAGTTAATTTATAGAATACCTCAATAAATTCCTACGACGTTGAATGAATTCCGAACAGAATACCACTCGTCGCAATTCAATAGGATCGGCGAGGATATAGGAAAATGGTACGTTTTCTTTCCTTTACGACAGCGATATGGTGAATACCTACTATATATTTCCATTGATATCGTAGTACGCATAGTAGGTACGAAAGATTAGTATTGCATACAAAACATCAGTTATATTTTGTGCCTAATCAAGTTTATTGATAACTCAGGTCACCTCGCAGTTTCACCCGCGTAAGTTCCGATCCCGTGGGTATATCGAGATAAAAAGTAACCTATGTTACAAACAAACAATCAAACAACAAACAACCAATCACAAACAATCAATCAATCAACAATAAACAAACAACCAATCAACAAAAACAAACAAACAATCTTTCCTCATAATAATACTAGCTGCCCTCCGCGGTTTCACCCGCGTAACTCCCGATCCCGTGGGAATATCGGGATGTAAGCTATCCTATCTCTCAAGTTGGATCGAACTGCACATGGTGTGCGAATTTTATTATAATCGGTTAAGTGGTTTAGGAGTCCATTGAGGACAAACATTGTGACACGAGATTTATATATATTAAGATTATCCTTGTCTATAATATTAGTAGGTATAACACTTAGACTTAAGCTATGTTATGTTATGTTTTTTTTTATATTTAATGCAAATTAAAAATGGTGTTTACAATAAAGAATTTATCTATCTATCTATCTAAAGCCTGATTGCCTGTGATGATTTTAAACACTTAAATAAATTTAAAAAGTTAGGTACATTTAAAACTTTTCATTTCGTTTTTCTCTTGACTGTACTTACCTGTTAAAAAGAGTAAGGGGATCGGACCGACATACATGATAAAGTTTATAGTGGATTAGAACGGAATTAAAAAATAATAATAACCAGCAGGGGATTAGCTCAGGGGATCAGACCGGAATAACTCAAAAATAATATTAGTAATAGTATAGTATAAATATAATATTAGTATTAGTATAAATAAATAAATAAATATTTCAGGACATATTACACATCGCCATCCAGCCCCAAGCTAAGCAACTTAATGCTTAATACTTAATGCTTGTGTTATGGGTGCCAGATAACGGATAAACTACATTTTTTTTTTTTTTTTTTGTAAATATATACATATTATACATATAGGAAACACCCAGAACCAGAAACAAGAATTTTATTGTCAGCATAAATACTTGTTCCCGGCGGGAATCGAACCCGCAACCTTCTGCGTCGCAGTCGGGTGTTCGCCCGACGCGCCACAGAGGTCGTCGAATAGATAGATAATCGCCTGTCCACCGTACTATTATTTGTAAACGACGATTTAACGACAATAATCATCGCATTAGACGCAAATCTTCTTTAAAATAAAGTCTGTGTTAAACTAACCTACTAAAATTTTGCTTCACTGTCAAAGTCATATCTAAACTAGGAAGTTACAAGTCAGCATTCTGTCGCCACGATGTTTCTATCGCTCGGACAAGGGTTCATGCTCATCCAATAGTTATCTCTGAATTCTGAGATCAAAGGAGAAAAGATTTCTTATACAAAATGAACCAGAAATTGATAAGAAATCATTGTGCTGATATTTTATTTGTTTTTTTTCCCTGAGTAGGAAAATATTTGCTAGTTAGAAACTCAATCAACAACTAAGTTTTTATTCAAAGTCCCAGCGTTTTCCGACAGTCGTTTTGCCTTTGGACTGATCGCCGATAGGACGTTTCATTTCTGAGAGATTCGCCGTCAGAACCATTCACCTGCGTTTCGGCGACAGAATTATTCGCGTATGTGGCTGTTTCGACGACAAAAGTTGTCATCTATGGACTATTCAGCTATAGATCCCTACTAGTTGTGCCTTCTTCTCATTGGTGGGCGCGACCCGAAGGCACACAGACTAACTTCACGCACATGATTCTAAAATAATAAAAAAAAGAATTTAAGATCGTTTCGTTACAATTGTTTCAACTACGTAAAGTAATGAGAAGTCTAATTAACAATGTCAATAGGTTCTGTTTTCACACACAGGAAGTACTTACTTACTTACATAAGTAAGTAAATTAAACATAGAATAAATCTTAAGATTTATTGAACACAAAATTCTTAGGAGTGAGTGCCCACAGCCTGTTAGCCTAACCTAACATTAGACTAATTGCAATGTGCCCTTGTTTGTCACACATTAAACAATTGTGGAAGGAATGTCAACAAATGTTAATTGCATTTTGATGAGGTTGAATTATTTCGTTGTTGTTTCCATCAGCGAAAGAATTTAAACATCATTAAAGTGCCACGGAGCGTTTGTAAATCATTATAAGAAGGTATTGTTCTCTCCGTACAAATATTCCCCTATTTCCTAATCTAAGGCAATCTTTTTTTGTGAGACCTGGATTAATAATGTACAAATCCTCTGTTTTCCTTTTTTATAAAATTACCAAAGGATACTTTTCCTTTTATTTTCATTGTTAGATGAAAGGAAAACACAGGGGCATGTATACAGCAAACCTAGGTTTTATAAAAAAAAACCGGCCAAGTGCGAGTCGGACTCGCGCACGAAGGGTTCCTTACCATGTTGTATGGGAGCCTTAAATACTTATTTTTGCTTTTTTTAGTATTTGTTGTTATAGCAGCAACATAATCTGTGAAAATTACAACTGTCTAGATATCACGGTTCATGAGATACAGCCTGGTGACGGACAGACAGACAGACAGCAGAGTTCTTAGTAATAGGGTCCCGTTTTTACCCTTTGGGTACGGAACCTTAAAAAGGATTGCTCTATCACTACATAGTATAAAATAAAGTCACTTTTCGCCGTCCCTTTATCCCTATGTCCCTATGTCCCTTTGTATGCTTAGATCTTTAAAACTACGCAACGGATTTTGATGCGGTTTTTTAATAGATAGAGTGATTCAAGAGGAAGGTTTATATGTATAATACATGCATAATATAGCCGTGCGAAGCCGGAGCGGGTCGCTAGTAGAAGCATATTTAAGAAGAAAATAAGGGAATAGATTTGTATGCAGTAAGCAATGCCCGTCTACGCTCTTAAAACTGGATAATTAATCATGTTCTATCGCTTAGCTCACATACTCCATGTCTTTAAAGTTTCACCAATGTAACACCGGAGTTTTTGTACCTTCAACAGTTTTTGTACCTTGTAACAGTCTCTCTTAATTACGAGATACGTTGGAACGCAAGGTAACCGCACAAAAATATCGTATTGTTACGTTATCTGTTTGTTAACAAAACATCAAACATAATTATTACTTGGATAGGCTATCGTGCCGGGCTATCGATTCACGAACACTCCCTTAAGAGGAAAGGGTACCGACGCTCTCTCCATACAAACGTAGTCGACTGTTTTCTCCCTGGATAATGACACTATAGCAAATATTTTTGTTGCATAAATCTTTTAACTGCCATGGCCATGCCCCTATGTTTTGTTTTTATTTTTTAAATCTTAATTTCTATGATACTTAGAAAATGAAAAAAAAAAACAAAACATAGGGGCATAGTCAAAGTCATGGCAGTTGTAGGTTTTATGCAACAAAAATATTTGTGCTAGTGTCATTATCCAGGGAGGAAACAGTCGACTACGTTTGTATGGAGAGAGCATCGGTACCCTTTGACCTTAATTATATGTGGATACTGGACTTCTAAGTAAAATGATACTGTACAAACTATTTTTAATTTAATTGAAGCAATTAATTAAGGTTATGTACCAGAAAAATACCTTTTAATGATATTGCCTTATTACAGACATTGAAGTTAATGTGATGTGAAATGTTTGCCATTTAGACCAACCCATACTATTTTATATTCAAACTTCATGGTAATGACTGGGTGGACATTGGACAATAGTCCTTGCCGTAAATAAAAATTAAACTCTGACCTCGTTAATTTTGGCTTTAGATATTTTACCAACAAAATACTGACGTAACTTATCAATTACTTTCGTAATAATATTTAAATAATAAATATCAGTTGGAGCAATTTAGTCCTTTGTAATTTTCCACTTACAATATTGGATTCTGACGCCTTAGGCAGGTAGATATTGTTATGTCGCTGGTTACTAATTTAAAATCAGATTTCCCAGGAAACACATTAACAACGCTCTAAATAGGAATAGAATCATATTAGATTTTGCAAAAAGTAACACAATCACCTTTTAGATTAATACAAAGAGATAGCAATGGCTAAGTCGTTATGAATATTTCCCAGGAGAGTTCCTAGTCCTACATATGACTGGAGTGGATTGCTCAAACTATTCGATCGAACTAACCTATTTCCATTTTTATTATAACTTTTTTGTTATGAACACTAAAAGGACAAAGGACCATTTTTATATAACAAACAAGCTATTGCCCGCGACTTCGTGCATGTGCGGTGTTTTCACTACATAGTCACTATCACTACATAGTATAAAACAAAGTCGCTTTTTCTGTCCCTATTTCCTTTTGACTGCTTAAATCTTTAAAACTACGCAACGGATTTTGATGGGGTTTTTTTTAATAGATAGAGTAATTCAAGAGGAAGGTTTATATGTATAATACATGCATAATATAGCCGTGCGAAGCCGGGGCGGGTCGCTAGTATAAAATAAAGTCACTTTTCGCCGTCCCTATGTCCCTTTGTATGCTTAGATCTTTAAAACTACGCAACGGATTTTGATGCGGTTTTTTTTAATAGATAGAATGATTCAAGAGGAAGCCGTGCGAAGCCGGGGCGGGTCGCTAGTATATACTAAAACCTTCCTCGAGAACCACTTTATCCATTGGTGAAAAAAGCATGAAAATCGGTGCAGTAGTTTTCGAGTTTTTTGGCGAACAGACAGTCAGACGCGGCGGAGGATTTTGTTTTATAATATGTAGTGACTAACCTTAACTAAAAAAACCAATAAATTAAACAATTGTGTTTGTATTTGTATTTGTAAACCCTCAAAATATTTAAATTTATATTGTTTTGTTACCTTTTTGCTTACCTGGGAACACTTTTTTTTGTAAAAATGTTTACCTATGACAATGTGTCATTAAAATAAATATACTTAATGAATAAGCGATAAGATAATGTAGAATATTCCTTAGCAATGATCAGTGTGAATCATAAAGAAGTTCTAGACTAAATACTAATCTAGGTGACCTAAAAATATATTTTATATAAAGACTGGAAAATGTTTAATAACAAATTATAATAAATGATCTTTTAAATCAAAACCTCAATCCAGATCTAGAGCCCATTATGACTAATAGAGTAGGCAATCATCGTTCTACTAATAACAAACGCTACAAAATATTTTGGTACTTTTTGTGAGTGATCTTCACGGCCTGGATCTATGCCAGAACATAACGTCTCTAAATAAAAGTAATTTTCATAAAAAATATAAAAATTTCCCTTACCTTACCTACGTAAACTAATTGAAGATGAAAACAAAATAAAAATAAAATCATTTTTTTGTCTCTCGCCTCACACATCAACACTAATTAATTCATGCTACTTTCTGGATATACCAGCTATTCTAATAATCACTAAATAGTATAAAATAAAGTCATTTTCGCCGTCCCTATGTTCCTTTGTATGCTTAGATTTTTAAAACTACGCAACGGATTTTGCTGCGGTTTTTTTTAATAGATAGAGTGATTAAAGAGGAAGGTTTTTAGATATAATAAATGCATAATATAGCGGGTCGCTAGTCTTATATATAAAAATGAATCGCAAAATGTGTTGGTAAGCGCATAACTCAACAACGCCTGGACCAATTTGGCCAATTCTTTTTTTAGAATATTCCATATGGTACGACGATGGTTCTTACGGAGAGAAAAATTTAAAAAATTGCCTGAAAATGTCTAAAAACAACACTTTTCTATACTCCATACCATACAAACGATTCGTAATAATACAAGTCAATAAGAACTTTAATACCATAACATAAAGTTCAAGTTTTAATGGAGAGGTGCCGGGAAGGCAAAACAATTGAGTGACGTATAAATATTGATGTCAATCGTGCCGCGGTGTTAGTTGCCAAACTACACCTAAACGGCTGAACCGATTTGTATGATTTTTAACCCCCGACGCAAAAACGACGGGGTGTTATAAGTTTAACGTGTCTGTGTGTGTGTGTCTGTCTGTGGCATCGTAGCTCCCGAACGGCTGAACCGATTTTGATTTAGTTTTTTTTTATATGGCAAAACAACGTTTGCCGGGACAGCTAGTATTCTATATAAGTAGAAATCAATATCAGTTTTAAAGAGACACCGCGGTGCCCAGCTAGTATTAGATATAGCAATATGATTGCTATCTAAATATAGACTTGTTGTAGTGTGTAATTCATGTACTCATTCCTAAATATATTAATGATGCATCTTAATAATAAAAGTCAGTATTTACTCAGCACTCGTGATGGTTTCATTTCTCTCTATTGCACCTAAGTACCATTAACCCTATATGGCGACCCTGCCTTTTAAGGGTTTGTCTCGCTCCGCGTCGTCATCGTGTATCATATAGATTGGACTTTGGACAACCAACCACCGGCCAAAAATGTGTAACTCAAAAATAGAAAAAGATGATGTCTTCATCACCCAAAATGGAGGTCAAAATACGGCGACAAATGAAGAACTTAAAATTCATTTATCTACAATAAGTGTCATTCTCATTATAATGTGCACAATTTTGTTTCTTGGAGTATGTTACTTCTTATACAAGCAGTACAAGAAATGCCACCACTCGTGGATCAGAGAACAGATTTCCAGTAATATTATGCGACGATCTGTAAACCGAAACAGAAACCGAGGTGGTGATTTGTACGAGTACAGTTATCGAGCTAACGGCAACGGCGGTGATGATACCAACAATGCGAAGTGATGGTTTCTTCAGTTTAACATGTTAACCGGGCGTAAGTGAAAAGTGATTGTGTTGTGATGTGTTAATAAAAAAAAAAAAAAAAAAAAAAATAAGCGCGCCTCATATTCTAAATAAACTATTGCGGACTAAAATACGAAAGACTAAAGCGGCTTAAGTGCGTATAAAATAAAGGATTGCTATAATTATAGGTAACATAAAATAAAAATATGTAACGATATGACATGTCTGTGGAGAGTTTGTGCGAATTGTATAAGGAACTATTGCAAATAAGAGTATATTTAATAAAAATCGGCCCCGCTAGAAGAAATGGTGACATAGTATTAAAAAAGATTAAGGAAGCTGATGTGTTAGTAAGTAGATTTAATTCAATAACAGAAAGTTTAAATGCATTGTCAGACAAATTAGAGGTTGATGAATGTGAAAGAATAGAAAAAATAAGTACCGATTTTTTCCAATTATATGACATTATTTTAGATTTATGTAGTTCGTCTTCGGAAAAATTAGAAAAATCAGACGACGAAATGGCTAAGTTCGATTTAAAAATTGCTATGACTTTACTACCAGTTTTATCTGATGATGAAGTAAGTGTTAAACAGCTAATTGATGCCATAGATTACTATCGATTAGAATTAAATGAAGACTCACAGAAAAAGTTAATTAATTTTGTATTAAAAAATAGATTGTCACAAAATGCAAAATTAAAACTGGAGAGCAGCTATGACAGTGTCGATCAATTAATAAAGTCTATGAAACTACATTTATTACCAAAAAAGTCTGCCCCTGCTATTCAGGTTAAGCTCACTAACTTTAAGCAAAATAACCTAACGACAGAGGAATACGGTAGGCAACTAACTAACATGTTTGTTGACTTGACAATTTCTCAATCCGAAGGGAATGACGCCGATTATAAAGTGCTAAAACCCCGTAACGAAAAACATGCAATTAAAGTATTTGCCGACGGGCTGAGAAATCGTCGTATCAGTACTATAGTTACAGCTAGAAACTACTCGTCCTTGAATGACGCGGTGCAGGCGGCCCTAGACGAGGAATCTTCATTTCTGCCGCAGTCCGGAGACATCTTAACAATGCGCCATAATAATTATTTTAATAAAAATACCAGAGGTCAGTATAACAATTATAAAGGTCAGCATAGTAATTACAGAGGCCGTTGGAACAGGAATCCAGGACACTTTAGAGGCTGGCAAGGACACAATCCACGGTTCCAGAATAACAACCAGTTCGGCCGAGGACGTGGAACCGGAAGAGGCTCGAGATATGGCAATTACCAAGGAATCAAGACCACGTGGTTACAGAGGTACGTCAAATTATAATAACTATAATTATTCGGGTCAAAGGTCAAACGAACCACAAACCATGCATATTTTGACAAATTCGGACAGTCAACGAGAGGAAACTACACGATCTGAAAACCCTAACGAGTTTTTTCGTGACTAAAAATGCAATTTTGTCATGTAATAATACTTGTCACATAACTTTAAAAACATACAGTCAAATAACATACAATTTATTAATCGATACTGGTGCATCAATATCTGCCATAAAACATAAACACGTGATTGATCACAACATTCCAATCCATAAAGGAAACCTTGTTGTCAACGGGCTAGGAGGTAAGATCAACGCAATCGGATATGTATACCTAGATATTATAATTGAGAATCAAACACTGAATCATCAATTTTATGTATTTGATTCATTGCCATGTAAAGCTAGTGGCATACTTGGGCATGATTTTCTTAGTAAATATGGAGCGATTTTAAACTTTGAAAACTATTCAATAACTTTGTGGAATGAAGGTGTAAAGTTAAATTTACCTTTAAAGACCGGAAACAATACACTACAAATACCAGCACGATCTGAATCCATTCATTACATTCAAACAGCTATGACAGAAGATTGTGTTATCAATGCGTGTGAAATACAAAACGGAATTTATGTTGCGAGCGTTTTAGTTAAACCAACTGACGGACAAATACCTGTACGTATCCTAAATACTACAGAACATGATTTACAACTGAATGATTTTAAACCAGAAATTTATTTAGCGAGTGATTTTGACATATGTTCCTTTGAAAAAACAATAAAAAATTCAGAAAGAGTTAAAAATTTGCTATCAACATTAGAATTAGATCATTTAAGTAAAGAAGAAAAACAAAGCATATTATCAATATGTGCTAAATATAACGACATTTTTCACATACAAGGAGACCGATTAACAACCACTAAACTATATAAACATTCGATTATTTTAAAACCCAATGTAGCCCCGGTGTACTCCAAACCTTATCGACTTCCGCATTCGCAGAAAAGTGAAATTAAAAAACAAATTGATAACATGCTTGAACAAGGTATTATAGAGCCGTGCAATAGTGAATGGAGTAGTCCCGTCCTTTTAGTCCCAAAACGATCAGAAGGAGAGAAAAAATGGCGATTGGTAATAGACTACCGAAAACTGAATAATTGCATCGTAGATGATAAATTTCCATTACCCAATATTAACGAAATTATAGACTCCTTATCTGGTTGCATATATTTCACGCATTTAGACCTTAACCAAGGATTTTATAATGTAGAGCTAGAAGAGTCAAGTAGAAAGTTCACAGCATTCTCTTCTGGCCAGTATCAAATGACCAGAATGCCCATGGGACTCAAAACGAGTCCGAGTTCCTTTTCTCGCATGATGACAATGGCAATGGCGGGATTAAGCTACGATAAATGCCTATGTTATCTAGATGACCTGATTATCCTGGGTAGGAATTTACACGACCACAACAAAAATTTAATTGAAGTTTTTGAACGAATACGTAACACTAACTTAAAATTAAATCCATCTAAATGCGATTTCCTCAAAAAACAGCTACTTTATTTAGGTCACATAGTAACTAGTGAAGGTGTTTTACCAGATCCTGAGAAAATTAAAATAATTCACAATTACCCCGTCCCACAAAATATAGATGACGTCAGGAGATTTGTAGCGTTAGCAAATTACTACAGGAAATTTATACCTAATTTTGCGGAAAAAGCGTACTATTTAAATTCATTGTGTCGTAAAAATGTAAAGTTTAACTGGGATAACCTTTGTCAACAGTCATTCGAAACTTTAAAACAATGTATTATGAATCCACCAGTACTGCAATATCCCGATTTGTCAGAAAACAATAAATTCATAGTACAAACTGATGCGTCTGGCTACGCATTAGGAGCTATTTTATCAAATTTAGACGGTCGTCCCATTGCTTTTGCAAGTAGGAACCTCAACAAAGCGGAACGAAACTACCCTACTATAGAGAAGGAACTGTTAGCTGTGGTTTGGGCTGTGAAACACTTCCGCCCATATTTATATGGAAAAAGTTTTAAGATACTAACAGACCACAAACCCTTAGTATACCTATTTAACATGAAAGACCCTTCGAGTCGATTACTTAAATTTAGACTTCTCCTAGAAGAATATGATTATGAAATAGAGTATGTGAAAGGTAAAGAGAATGCAGCTGCAGATGCATTATCTCGTGTGATTGTGACTTCGAAAGATTTGAAAGAGATGAATGATTGTTTATTTGTGATGACGCGTGCTCAAAACCGAAGAATGCAATGTACAAGTAGTACTTCTTCTCAATCTGACGTGACTAATAACGACGACACCTGGCCTGATCAACCACGTTTAGTCGAAACCTATATAAAACCTAAAAAATCAGTAGAACTAAGATTTATAGATAAACAAAAATTAAACCAATTACGTTGCAAACACAACATCGATTATGAAAATAATATTTTTTCTTACGACAAAGCTCACTATTCATTGTATATTAATCCGGCTTCTCAATCACAAATGTCGCGAGCCGAATTTGCGAGAGAGCTGGCTAAGTTTTGTAAAGATATATCGATCGAAGAAATATACTTACTTAAAAATAAAAATACGAAAATATTTGTGGAAAAATTAGTGAGCGAAATAAAGAAAACTAAAGATTGGGGGGGCCCTTCCTTATGTATTTTAAAAGATGTTGAACGTATAGAAAATATAGATGACAGAAAAGTAATATTAAACGACTTTCATCTGTTGCCCACGAGTGGCCACGCGGGCATTAGAAGAATGTTTAATAATATCAAAAAATATTATTTTTGGTCAGGACTTATAAAAGATGTCACAAATTTTGTAAATAAATGTCCAAAATGTCAAAAACAAAAATATACATTAACAATAAAAGAACCAATGATAATTACATCAACTGCAAACTCTGCATTTGAGAAGATTTTCCTAGATATAGTCGGACCACTGGATAGGGATAACAGTAATTATAACTACATTCTCACGTTACAATGCGAATTGTCAAAATATGTATGCGCAATGCCACTTATAACAAAATCATCATCCGAGGTAGCGCGAGCATTTGTTACTGAATTTATACTACGATATGGAGTTCCCACCGAGATAGCAACAGACAGAGGCACAGAATTCATGGCTGACACATTCAAAGAGGTATGTAAACTTTTAAATATTTCCAAATTAAATTCAACAGCATACCACCACCAAAGTATCGGTGCATTAGAAAACTCACACAAAAGTCTCAATTCATTTTTGAGAATCCATGTAGAAGGAAGACCAGAAACTTGGAGTATCTGGTTACCGTTTTGGTGCTTCGCATATAATACGACTGTACATACATCAACGCAGTTTACACCTTATGAGCTTGTTTTTGGTAAGAAATGTAGTTTACCCAGTAACCTTATTAAATCTATAGAACCATTATATAATCACGACAGCTATCCTCTTGAACTTAAGTATAGATTACAGGTATCTCAAACCGAAGCGCGAAACAATTTAATTAACAGTAAAATTAAAACGAAAGCTAAATTTGACACTTACACAAACGCAATAATATATAAACCAAATGACAAAATTCTAATTAAAAATGAAACTGGTAATAAATTAACAAATCTTTATTCTGGGCCTTACACTGTTATAAGAGATCTATCGCCAAATGTAGAGGTTGAAATAAATGAAAAAAAAGACATTGTCCACAAGAATAGGACTAAGCCATATTACGAATAACTAACTGTAAATATATCTATGTAAGTTCCTATAACATTGGAGCGATGAATCATTAAAACATACTCGATACTGCGACGTACTGCATACATTTATGCAGGTACCTATTGTTTATATTATAGTGGGTATCAATTTATTTCAATGACTAATTTTACGAAAAGAAATTATTATAATATAGCATTTAGAAACTAAGCATTAAGTGTAATTAATTTTAAGGATTTGATAACTTACTGAAAAAAAAAAAAAAAAAAAAAAAAAAAGATAGTAATATTGTAAGAATAATTCTTCTGAAGCTAATAATACATACATAACAAAATGTATACCTACATTGTTTTTGAATTAATAATGATATAGTAATTAACTCTACTCATAGGTACTTAGTTATAAAAAAAAAAAAAAAAAAAAAAAATATGTATAATCTTTTTTTTTATTTTCCCCCGGTGGGAGGTGTAGTGTGTAATTCATGTACTCATTCCTAAATATATTAATGATGCATCTTAATAATAAAAGTCAGTATTTACTCAGCACTCGTGATGGTTTCATTTCTCTCTATTGCACCTAAGTACCATTAACCCTATATTGTCATTTCCAAAACAACTCTAATGAAACACACCCGGGCTGCGGCCAATGCGAGAAAGAAATCCTTTCTATTAAATGTTTACGACTGCGACAGTCACCTTGTCTTAACCGTTTATTATAAACAAACATGTCGAAAATTACTTTTTTTATAGTGTTAAAAACATCGCTCTGGAAAAAAATATTATTTCTCCAAGTACCTAGTATCTTCGCTTCTTAAATTTTATACCACAGATTACTAGTTAGTCATATTTGGCTAAAGAGCAAGCGTCTAAAACCTACGATCTCAATATTGAACAAAATGTTAAAAAGACATTAATAAAACAAGTAACAACAGCACAAGAAAACAAAGGTTTAAACTTCCGTTTGAAATCTCTCCGGATAGATTAATTTCCTTTCACGATTCTTTCGATGATGTTGTCTTCTGACTGAAACCTCCTGAAGTGCTAAGCTGAAATAGTCACTATGACGTTTATATTAAGAGTTAAATTGTTGGTGATGCGGTCGGGATTGCCGTTTAAGATGGCAAACAAAGAATATTGCTGCACTTGAGACGCGGCCGCCGCCGGAACATCAAATGAACACGAAGCCCGACGTTGCTATTGACAGATATGAAAAGAATCACGATTTCTCTGTCTGTAGGTGTTTATTGAAGAGTTAATAACTTTTTAATGACTCGATATTTTGGTCTGGTGATGACACGATAAAGGATTTAATCTAAACAAGTGTTAAGTAAGGTTACAGATTCTTTGATATTTGAACATTAATTAAGTATAGATAAAGAAAATAAAAAATTTAAACAACCCACGTCAAAGGTACATTACATAGTAAATATTCATTCAAATATGAATACAACTATAATTTAATATTCCTTTGCTTTATTTATATAAAAGAAAAACAAAAGCTTGTTTGACCGGAGATGTAAATATCCATCCCATACCGGTTCTACATTTACTCGCAAGTCGTATAGCAAACGATGATTCGTCTTTATGGAAATAAAGGTTAAACAAAGCAAACAATGTAGCGCGGATGAACAAACAGACAGATTACACGAACGAAATGATTCATCTGGCTTTGCGTACAATCGCAAACTAGCTGTAAGCAATATGCCTGCAATTTAATGAGCTATCTACCACTGTTAATTTTGTAGCCAGAGAATAAAAGAAGAAATAATAAAATGTCTGTACATGGAAGCAATTAATACATCGAGTCTTAGAAAGAGCGCAGAAAAACACAAATGTATATTTCTTTAAAACAGGTTTTTCTGTCTATTTTTCTGACTATCAAAGTCTTCCGTCTTTCTCTTTGGCCGGCTGTTCTTTATTTATTTATGTAGTAATTCCCTCATACCTCTTCAGAGCACATAAACCGTGTTGGATTAAATTTTTAAACAGAATATGAAACATTATTCTTTTGCTCTTTAGTTTCTACATTTTACGGGACTTACAGTGCAGCACGAAAGATTAAAATAAATGCATTTTATTATAATAAACGAGACAAGCTTTCACAAAATGAAAACTATACTCATAATTTAAGCTTAAACTGATAGGTTTTGGGATGTTTCAGGGGAAATCTCGAATTTTTTTTTTGTGAAGTCAGTTTACGGACGATAATTTTACGTTATAACGTATCATGAAACCGATAAAAGATGAAATATTTATTTTTTCATTTTTTTTGTTCCTTTTTTCTTTTTTTTTTTTTTTTTTTTTTCATTTATATTTTTTTATCCTTTTCTTCACTCGTAAAACACGCCTCTTGTGTTTGTTTTATATTGCTGCGTGCATTGTTGACATGACGTCACCGGAACGTGACAATGACGTCACACTTCGGGAACGTGACAATGATGTCATCTTTTTTATAAATGCAGGTATTCCATCAATTTAATAGACGTTATCACGTTAAAAAATAGTAATAATAGACAGACAAACAGTATATAGTTCAATTCAGTGTTATAAATAAAAACCCTAGCCGTCCAACAACTCAATCTAGTGAAGTGTTGCGTAACCATCGAGATTGCCGTAGTTTACTTCGGTTAAGTGTGAAATAAAACGAAAGGATTCATTGAAGTGAGTGCCGATTAAACAATGATGATCTTGTAAAGGTTACCAACCACTGCCGCGTTCCGTATAACCTGTCCGTTTCTTCGTGTTCGCATTCCATACATTATTTCAGACATGCCGTAGACCAGTCAACCATACGGCCCGAATCATAATGATGCGGCCCGCACTCGGAATCTAGTTGTCTATATCTCAAAAATTGAAGCGTAATTTTTTGAATTTTTGTTTCTCTCGCACTTGCAATAACCAATCTGCAAGGCAAGGGTACTTTTGAGAATTGGAAAGCTAGGTCTCTTTTGTCGTAGTTCGTATTTATGTGAACAAATGTGTTCTATTATGAAATGAATAAGAAAAAATATCGCTCAAGACAATCAACAATCAACAAACGTCACGAACGAACGAACGATCGACAATCGTTCAATGAACATCTTCAGTCTAGTCTTAAAATAAATACCACTAATATGACACCTGCTAGCCTAGCATGAAGGCCAAAACACGATACGATAAAGCGATATAACTACATCAACTCTCAAAATATGATAGATAAAGCCGCCATGTTGAATTTTTATCATAATTTTTATCGCAATTTATAATAAAAATTCAACATGGCGGCTTTATGTATCATATTTTGAGAGTTGATGTAGTTATATCGCGTGATATCACTTTATCGTATCGTGTTTTGGTCTTCATGCTAGGCAGGCTGACATAAATGATAATATTTAATAAAAAACAAAAGAAATGAAGTTTCTGGATCCTACAGATACAGTGGGCGCAAATTGGTAAATTCATTAATAGTTTTAATAAAAGTCACAAAATGGTAACAGTCGCAGACTTAGTATTACAAAGCTGATGGAACAGTGATCAATGTTTAACAATGATCACCACGTTAAACAATGCGTCGTAAAGACGATGTATTTAAATCTATTAGTAATCATACGGTTAATAAGGCGTGAACATGTACGAGTAGATGATAGATCAAAAGTTCTGCTTGGGTTCTGCAACAATTGAATAATGAGGCAATAGTCCACATTTCATTTTAATTGGCACGAGAACCTTAAAATTATATTTACAACACGTAACATGCAAAAACTTACACGATACTTGTAGTTACAAAAAAGCTGTAGGCATATAGTAGGTATCTAAAATGTTCTTGATAAAATTACATGGAAACAGTTGGGCTAACGTCAAGCAATAAAGCCGACACGATAGGTGTCAATGAACGTGTGATATATTGCACTAGAAACTTCAAAAAGCATGGAAATAGAACAAACGAAAAGTATAGTGCAAAAATGCAAATAGGAAAACATTTTCAAGCTGGTTTCAGGTGAATTTTCACACGTATACGTATACTCTGCACTGCCCGCATCATATCAAATCGGATTTAGTACCCGTTTCCGGAATTGTAGTTCCATATTTATGTCAATTTCGGAAGTGAATGAGACGGTAGCATTTCCTTTTCCTTATACATACGCATCATACCGTATAATCCTAATTCTATGGAATAAACTACTCGAACTTGTAAACGGGCTTTTTTCCGCAACTAGACTTTTTAGTTGGGTCCTTTTTGTGTAAGGATGGATTAGCACTATTTAGTAGAATAGAAACTTTGGATGGATTTAAAAATCAAAAACTTAAACTTTCCTGTGAAGCTTGAGGTCGCAAACTTGACGTTTCTTGTATGTAGGTGGGCTGCATAATTGCAGACCCACCGTAGAGCTCTAAAACGGCTGTTATAAGAATGTTTTCAACACAAGCAAGATTCTAGACACCTGCTTTAGTTGAAGTTTAAAGTCTTCTAACTCATACATCAATATATCAAACAAAAATTATTAGAATGAAAACCTTCCATAAAAGTAATTTTCAAACTTTAACGGGGGCAAACTCAAACTCTATGCAGCCGACTGTACAGTACAGACTAAAATTAAATCTTAGCCCCAAGTAAAGTCGGGTACGTATTTTACGGTTGAGTGTCGATTAGTAAGTTCGAATCAAATTGTACAACAAATAACATTGAAATTATCATCGTACAATAGACATAATACTACAATAGATAAGTATATTAAAATAATATTATAATATAATGAATCAAATAAGTACAGAGATGTTTATAAACTAAACATAGTGCTAGTAATTTTCGTCGCCAATGTAAATATTTCGACTGCCCACGTAACAAATAGTTTCTAATGATAAACAACATCGTCAACCGTATTATGATCTTGATCGTGAACCTGGAAATATTATAATATGCAGAATCAGCTGTGCGCAAATCGCCATGTAATTACATTAGAGTAAAATTGATACTATTAGAGGATGCGCCTTTATGGCTGCTTATGCTTCCAAACGTAACGCGCCAGAAATACCCGTCGCTTACAACTAATATTGTTGATTGTAACGAATGTGTTTTGTTTTTCTCAAAAGTGCTGAGATGGAATTGTAGGTGAAATTTTTACCGATATTTTGGGGTAATTTTGAGGGGAAAATTCTTTGTCATTTCAAAGCTAGGATAGTTTTAATTCTTAATTTTAGGATAGCTTCAAACTATAGGAAACCAAAATGTCGGTAAAATTCTCACCTTCAAAGCCATCTCAGCACTTTTAAGAAAAAACCGGTGCCAATAGTAACTATTTAGTAGGCTGTGTACCAAGGTCGTTGGCGTATGGACCCCCTTAAAGAATTACTTTTGTACCCGAACTTAAATCTACGTTATCATTTTACGTACTCGACTCTGTAATTAGAAGGTTGGATTGTGAGCAATTAGTGGATGGTTCTGTTAATCTTAATGAGAAGGCCGCTTAGCGTAGGAGTGGAGGTAAGAGTCCTACAATTATATTCAACTTTTTAAACGAAATTGTTTTACTTCTCATCTATCAAAGCTTAGTAATTATGTTAACTTAATGTAAGTAATTTGGAAAACAATAACTTCAGGTTAAAGTTATTTTATATTAAGAAAACTAACCTTTACGAATTGTAGATAAATGATACTAAGCTGAGTTTAGACTATTTTTTCCCTTGTGGATAATTTCTTAGCAGGAAAGTTAATAACTTCAATTTAAGTTTTCTTTTCATTGCAGGTTAAGATTCTACAAATAAATAACATAAACAAACTCTTCGAGCTACAGTTGATTAACATTATAAGGAACTCTACGGTATTAGTAATAAATTCTGTTTTTCTAATTTCCCAACTGAAATGGTGATAGAGTAATATATCCTCATATCAACGTTGTCTTCATGCTTTGTTTTGCCATACCTGCTATGTATTGTTTCAAGGAATTGATCCCTAACAGTGACATTATTGATTGATACAATAATATGGGTTGATATTTTTTTTGGATAGTTATCAGGTTGGTAGGTAGATAGGTATCATGGCTAGGCTTTCCAAAAATGTAAGGATGAAGTAATGGTTGTTTTGTCAAAATTGGGCTCGTGACTGCTTTCAGCATTTTTCATTTGCTTATAATTTAGGAGATGGTACTCAAGGTTCATTTGAAAATTCAACTGGTTTGGGTAAATGTAAATAAAGGTTATGTTTCTATTAACACTTATGGGCATTCATATTACGATAATGTTGTGGTTGAGATACACAAACAAGTCGTTAAAAATAAAAATGATTTATAGCTTACTGACACAGAGGCCCAACAAGATGCCAAATACGGAGACAAGAATCATGTACTTCGTCGTCGGAATCATTGTCAAATATCTCATGTGTTTTTTTTAAGTTTACAATGAATTCATAAAACCCTACGCAAAAGGAAGGTTGGTTACATTAACATAAAACTCAGCCAGAATACGACACAATCTGTTTGGCAAACGATAAATATTTACTTCAGCCACCAGGGAAGTAACCACAGTTATTACACACTTATAAATGCCAAGAAGTTTGAGTTAGGAAGCCAAATATTTAATCACAAATTTACAACGGACAAATGTTTCTCTTAGCCACAAGTAATATGTTTTTGCGTAGAACCGCTGCGACGAACAAACAAGGCTATAGCTGATTTAAAACGCATGAGTTTCTAAACCTCTGATTTAAATTCGACGGTTTATAGCCCGATTTTCATTTTAGATTAGGGTTGATTTCTCGGAATTTTAATGAGCGGAAGGAGCCATACCTTATGGAATGGCAGTGGGAACAGAAATTATAAAATGGAAAATTACATTTTGTGTTCAAAACATATTTTCAGAAATGTTCCGAAAACGACGGGTTTGTTCACCATATTTTTCTTATTTAATCACTTAGATAAGTATGTTACTTTTACTCCCTTTTATGTACTTAGCTAGATATTTATTTTTCCAATTAAAATAAACAACTCGCCATTTTTACAACTTTTTACGAATGATCAAACAAGGTAGGTAAACGAATTATTAGATTGCATAATTTATAATACTAAAAAATGTTCGACGTTTATACCTTTTTAGTCTTAAAAGTTTTTATAGTCAAAATATCCAATTCGAGAAGACATATTATGCAATATTGCATAGGTGTTACAAAATGGCAAACGAAATAATTTAATAAAATCATCCTTTTACGGTATTTTACGATTACAAGCCAATTCACCTCGATCTTAATTTCATAACTATTTTTGGATTTGTGTCAATTTTTTACCA
Organism: Idaea aversata; assembly: GCA_907269075.1. Taxonomy (NCBI): domain Eukaryota; kingdom Metazoa; phylum Arthropoda; class Insecta; order Lepidoptera; family Geometridae; genus Idaea; species Idaea aversata. The sequence goes on from OU026087.1 coordinate 13,394,931, forward strand.
TATTGATAAGCACCTAATTTATGAATAAATATTTCGAAAGTTATATAATATCTTTTTGCTCTTAGTCAATATTTAGAGCTACATTTTTTTGTGTAGAGAGAGAGTTTGTCCGGCCATGAAAGTAATCAGTAGTACTTATTACTACAGTAGTAGGTACTTATTAATATAACCATTAGTACTTATTACTTCCATTCGGTTACCTAACAAAAGGTCCCTTAAAAATATACAGTTTCGATTCATACGTAAACAGTGTCGAGTGAGGAGTTCCTTGTATTGTTTGGATTCCGGCCAAAGTCACGTCAGTCAGAAACGCCAGACTGATTTGGCAAGTTCAAATATGCATGTTTTTTACTCATCCATGTTCCGGTGACCGCGACCGTTTAACCTAGACACATACCTGACTTGCTCGTGCTTCTGGATGTAGATCTTGTGGAACTGGCCCTCGACCGGCGAGATGATATCATTCTTCATTTCCATAGCAACGTGTTGTGGCAGCACAGATAACAGCAGTCGTTCCTAAATACATTATTATATCAATAAATCAGTGTTACGAGTGCTATTGTCACTTTACAACAGTTAACGATAGTATTAATTATTAGTTAGTTTGATAGATTCTGCCACCGCAGTATCATAAAATTTAAATAGGCATGCCTTTAATATTTATCAATCGTAAATTTTTGTAAAATCGTAAACAGAGTTTAATAGATGCTTTGGTCGTACTTAAATGTAAAGAGGGTCGTTAATATTTATTTTATAGTACCTATCAATCGATCTTTGGTTACAAGACTTACGTGTATAAACGTAAGGATAATAATTAAATTTTTATATTTAAGATTGTAGTAAGTCCAATCTTTCCTAACTACTCCATGAACTAATATATAAAGGTCGTTGAAGACAGACGCAGGCAACTTATTTTACTGACAAATTTTACTGTAAAACATATAATTATTTCAGTATAATAAGCATGAAAGTAAACATTACTACAACAAATCATGACAATCACATAATTGTCCGTTCTGAATTAAATGAAATTTTCATAAGTTGTTTGTCACCTTCATCTAATATTAATATTATTTCTGTTACTAACAAAAGCATAACAAAAATGTAGAAAGAAATAGGGAAGCGTCTCTCCCAATCCAACTATAAGAAAGTAATAATGTAGTTATAACAGAGATGATGACTACGTTATTGACGCCCGCCGCTACTTCTTACTTCCGACTAACTTTCCTTTATGACATCCAAGGGAATATGATATAACAAACACTTAGTTTAGGAAGACGAGATATAAGGTTACAGAGAAAACTATGATTTCTGCTGCGAAGATATATTTATAATTATTGATATGCTATTATTACTCTGTGTTATTAAAACGGCAAGAACTGAAGCAGTAGACGAAACTCAAACATCAAAACGAGCTTTTGGTATAGATTTGGGTCGGGTTAACACTCGCTAGCTTTCCTAATTAGCCAGTTTCTCTAACCGGTCAGTTTACCTCACTTGTCAGTTTAACGAAATTCATCAACAACCCCCTGATTCACAAACCGTCCGAAAGCAAACAAAACGAAGAAAAAAAAATCTGCTCTTTCACTCCCGCGACTTTTGACGTGTTGCCATCCATGTTGAAGTGAAAACTTCTTTTAAGCGCGGTACGCATATTTTTTAAAAGAGATTAAATCTTTGAACTCGCGACACTGTTACGAGACGCAGCTGCAGTGTGTGCATATATGCATGTACATATATTTTGTAGTTGTTTAGTAAATATGTTTAATTTTCTTTTTTTAAGTTTAAAGTTTTTTTTTAACTAAATAGTTTTTTTAATAAGTTTTCACTCCCAGAATGCAATCGTTTTTTTCTTCAGTTTTGTTCGTTTCGGTAGCCTTTCGATGGTTTGTGAATTAGCCTGCAGGTCTTGCCAGCATTTGTACGGGGAAGTTGGAAGAATCTATAAGTATTTTGTAACTTACCAGTTTTTCGTTCTCGTCTTCCATATCTAGCCTGGCCGCGATGCAGTTTCTGGTGTCGAGGAAGGCACGCCGCTGTGCGTTCTCCATCAGCGAGTGCATCAGAGCGCCCACTATGTTCACGCACACAAACACCACCACGTTTCCTACCATCTGTTGAGATGAGAGAAAGAAAAATATACATTACTACTTATTAAAATGAATTTCAATGGTTTCCTGAGTTTCTAAGATCTGCTTAGTTAGCGGTATGGTTAATCTTTTGTTAAATTCATTTAAATGGTTTCCTTATAGGATCTAGTTTGCAGTTTGCGTTATGTGAAATGTTCTTTATAAGTACTTACACATAGACATATATATTTACTGAAATCAATGTATGGTCAGGGGATAAAATTGCTTGACCACCGTCTTTAAGTTAAAGTGTTTAAATTTCTCGGTTGAATGAGGTCAAAAGTTCAGAACTAAGTACTTCAGTAAAATCACTAAAGTTTATTGATTTATAGTCGTTAAATTAAGACATCTTTCTTCAAAGTAATTTTTCACACTTTAATTTATTGGCGGTGGTCATACACTTTTGCCCACTGACCGAAAATATACGCTGCGATTTTAATTGCGCGTGAGCCGATTCCGTGGATCAAGCGTATCATATCAACCATTTAATGCAAATCAAGCATTTATTCAGTTAAACAATACAGCTAACTCCAAATCAAAAATTTCATCACAATTGGTATACCTAGTCGTATTCGGGCGATTGTAAAAAAAATAATTAAACAAACAATGCACGCTCACGACCGCATCACGCGTTCCTCTATTCTGAGATTAGCCGTTACATACATCCTGATTGATTCATCCAAATATCCAAACTACCTCTTTATAATATTAGATTTTAACTGAAGCTTCTTTTGCTATATCTCCGTACTTCGTACGAATAAACGTTGATTAAAAAATATTTTGGGTGACCATAACTCGATTTTAAAGGAAAAGGTCAAGAGAATTAAAACAGTTTAGGATAATCGAATTTATATACTTGTATATCAGTGTTATTGGTGAGGACATAGGGAACCTCGAACTAAGTAACAATATTTGAAACTATAGGTTCTAACATTTGTCCTTATATTATTCTTTCTGTTTTCAATGTTTGTTCTGAAATTGATACAAAAAGCATCAAGAAAAGAACTAACAATACATCGAATTCTCAAAAGCACAAGCAGAAATTTTAATATTGACATGCATAACGATATTTCATTGAAATAGTTTTCTATGCCCAATTTTCATCAATGCCACATCCGACAAGATTATCAAATTAAAGAAAACATCAAAAAATACGAAATCGAAAATTTAAACTCATGCCCTCTTATTACAAAAAAACTGCAAAACCATAGTTTAAACCTGTACTAAAAGATCTAGGTTTTTGTGTTAGTTTTGGTTTAAAATTGATTCTTATTACAAAAAGTAAATAGACCAAGGACCAGAAAATCCCTGGTTTTAGTCGCAACCATAGACAATAGATAGCAAACTCGAAACAAACCATTCTTTTGTTCGTTCAGCGTTCGAAACACCGTTCCTTTTCACAAAATGGTGGTAAGTGAGTAAATATTAAAAACTTATATAAGAAATCGAATACTAAAGTGATAAAAATATAAATTGTGTGTTCAATTATTGTGAAATAATGTGACTTGTATTTGTTATTCTATGTTCGCGATTACGTTGTTGTATTTAAATTCATCAATTTATGTAGCGTATATCGGAACGCGGCTCGAGTTAAGCCTTTAAGCCTTTTGCCTGCCCCTTTAGAAGTATAAAAAAAAAAATTAAGTAAACATGAAAATAACCTAAATTTCTTAAAAACATAAGAAAACGTAGTGATTATATCCTCTTTGAACATAAGTACGTACTAAAAATATTTACTTATTTATGTTTTTAGTAGGTTTACGTAATATGTTGTTAAAATCTGTGAAAATTTCAACTCTCTAGTTATCACGGTTCTTGAGATAGAGCTTGGTGACGGACAGAAGACGGACGGATAGCGAAGTCTTAGTAAGAGGGCCCCGTTTTTACCCTTTGGGTATGGTACCCTAAAAAGGAGCGAGAATTGGAGTAACGAGGAAAAGGTGAACGTCAGAATTTAATTTTTTGAGGTTAGAAACTTCGTACTAAGTTAGTTAAACTAGGGTGCTCGGCAGTTTATCTTTGACAGGACAGACAAACCTGGTTTTAGCGGTAAACTTCTTTTTGTAATAACGTTTATCTAAGTCCATGGTTTTAATCTCACTAAAACGTAGTTTAATTTTTAGACTTCGTTTTGGAATAAGGGGGATGGTCTCGAAAATTCAAGAGCGAAATTTCATTTTTGTTGTTAACGCTAATCGTGTCGAGCACTGTCCTGTGCACTGATTCCATAACGTGATCAATGATCAAACTTATGATCGATCTGCTGTCAAATTAAAAACAGCCTGTCACAATTCTAATTGGCATTTAAAAATAATAAGCGAGCAGCTAATTTGTCGCTTGTCTTTAGCAATAAACTAAAATGATTATCTATTCGTGAGTAATTGCGTTCATTGATAAAAATAACAAGTCAACTGTTACGTATAAAAATCACAATTAAACCTTCTTATTTGTATAGTGTAATTCAGGTCATTACACTGCGCCACTGTAGCTTTCAATTAAATTTAAAGTACGCTCGTATTTGCCCACGTTTTAAACGGTCCGGAGGGTGAAACTGGGCCTAATGTGGTGCAAATCAAGAGCACATAACACAAACTCATTAAACAACCACGAGCCTCTTTCAAACTCATTAATTATAAGGCAGGCGTTTTTGCTTAATGAAGGAAACAAAAGTAGGCTAGCAATTTATTCCGCTTAATAAAATATTGTAAAGATTTCGTTTTCATACGGAGAAGTATACTGACTTTTATTGACAGTAAGTCGGTCTTATAGACATAATTGGGGCAAAAATGAAGAAATCTTTATCGAAAGAATGAATTAGGTACTTTAATAAAGTGTTTATATTTCGTCAAAGAAAGGTTGTATATTATATTATTTTATGTATCGAACCTGTTACTGTTCATGTCAGAAAGATAGTTATCGTGTTCAAGCTCTGACTAAAGTTATGCAAATAAAACCATGTCAAGTTGTCTAGTGGGTTGTTTAGGAGCCCCCGCAAACTCATAACAACAAAACAATACACTGATAGTTTCTAAACTAACTATCTATTGCAATATTTAGCAATATATTTAACGTTATATAATGTTAAATATCATCTTGACGTGTAAAAGCTTAAATGAACAACAAAAATATTAACTGATGAATTCTCGCCTCATTTATTTTGTAAATGCTTCACAAACCAAGTTAATTTCTTTTAATCCCCTTTTGACTTCGTTACAAATTCAAAGCCTGATTGTAATATTAAATAATAGATGGAAAATAAGTGGAGTACAACACTATTTAAAATAAATACAGCCCAATCGCAGCTGAAGTTATCATTTTTTAATTACTACACTAAGAGCAAGATAGCTCTACTAATTAAACAAAATCAATTCACGAATCGCTTCAAATCCTAACAAAAACTGCTACATATTGCTAAAAACCATTATTACCATTTCACATAAATACGTATGACCGAACTACATTTTCTGTCATCAACTAGATGTGTTTATTAGGTAATGATCCGCACTTTCTGATGTTCCTTTGTTTACAAAAAACAACAGGTGACTGAATAATATATCGTTTTAACATCACAAACATTTCCTGTCATCACAAGAGCTACTAAGTACCGATGCTAGAATGATGTCAATTACGTTCTGATTGTTATTAATAGGTAGTAAAACTTCAAAACAAAAATAAAATATAAATCAAAATCAATGTTTATCTAGTATCTCTATATCTTTATTTATCGTGTGTCTCTATATCTTTTTGTCTTACGGTCATATGTATGGTTGCATATTTATTCTATTTGATGATTTACTTAAATTATCATGATGTATTTACTCGCAAGTTCTTCGTAATGGTATGTTTTTTGTCTGCCCGGTATAAAGTGTTTCTATCGAAAATCATTTGCGGTTGTAATGTTAAATCACATGCAGCTTTATGCAATTGGTTGTCCAATTACATGCATCGGTCATCCAATTTCCGGACCCCAATTATAACGAGTAGGTACAGTTAGGCAGCCAATTTACATGACAAAAATAATATTAGTGTAAATGGGTAGGTAAAATAAAAACCACACCCTGCGAAAGGTATTTTATAATCCTTGTACGTATCAAACAGTGTAAGTTTGAAATCTCTAGTTTATAAGTACATATACTTACCTACCCTTTGTAAAAAAAGTACTTTGCACAAATTAAATCCATTGCTTCCAACAAAAAAATTACGTAATCGCACTGTGGGCCTTCACGCCCGCACGACTGACAAAACAAACGAAAATAAAACATTGTTACATCCATTCATTATTAAGTATGTTAATTTGCGTTGAACCCACTCATAAATAATAATCTGGATTGCCATCTATAGAGATCCCTGACAATATTCTATTCTATGCCTCTGGGACGAGATGGAAGCTTGTGACAAGTTGGCAAGACTGGACAAAATGACGTGTGCTGCCTGCATATATTATTATTTTCTTTGACGGACATTCGTATTCAAGATTAATATTTTATTAGAAGAACTGTATGTTTGTTTTCTTTCTCGTTTCGGGATTACTCCGTGGGGAATATCATACATAAAAATTCGAGTTGCTTTAGTAGAATGTTTCTACAAAGAGTGTGTCCTTATCTATATAGCGAGATGATAAAATTATTGTCAAAGATTTTTTAAAGAGAGTCGCGAGCGACTTTTACTTTAAAAACAAAAGATGAATCCTTTGCGAATCTAAGCCACTACTGCGTCCGTCATTGCGAAACCTTCAATTTACACAAGAAAATTATACCTACCTATTTTTGTGGGTTTTTATCAAGCAGTCAAGGTCAAAAAGATGGAAGAAAAGGTAAATAAATGAGAGACACCGCATCGCCGCCTAGTAAATTCTATTTTACAAAGTCACTCGTTTATTTTAGGGTTTTTACGAAAAAACAGGGACCCAAGGTCGACATGACTTGTGATTTAGATAATTTCACTTAAAAAAAAACCTAAGTTTACTCATGGAAAACTATAATAATAATATATGCGCGGTGGTGAAATTTTTGTCATGTAAATTGGCTGCCTTCGATGCAGAAGGTGTTGGGTTCGATTCCCGCATCAAATAAATATTCACAGATATTAATTTTTGATCTGGGTATTTCTGTATGTATTACAGGGTTAATGGTAATCATATTAGGAAGCGGTAGACGGCCACTTCTGTGAACCTAAACAAACAATTTTTGTTCTACGACTTTTGGAAATTCGATAATTTTTTTGAAATTTTTATAAAAGTTATCATTACAAAATTGTTTTACTGCAGTCACAGATATTTTTCCGATTTTTTTTATCCAGTAGCTAGTGTAGGGCTAGTGTTGCAGCTGCCATCTATCAAGGCATCATTGAACCAGTAGCATAGCGATAGGGGGGGGGGGGTCGGAGGGGCGGATCGACTTAGATAGAATAAATAGATCTTTCATATCGTTACGTTTTTTCTCACAAACACCGACATCATTATTTGTATGACGGCAAAAGGGCGGTAAATAGTCAACATTATTGTTTTTATGACGTCAAAAGGGCGGCAAATTACCAACAAAATAGTTTTATGACGTCTAAAGCGCGGCAAATTCTGAGTCCGCCCTGGGCGACAGTGACCCACGCTACGTCACTGAATAGGACTAATAGTTTTTACTAAATAAGCTCCATTGTAGCTTTAAATTGCGATCCCTTTCAGTTCCAATCCAATTACCTAAAATGAATAAGACTAGGATAAAGCTATTAATTCATTTACTTACGACACTTCAAAGGAATATTACTTAGTCTCGAAATAACATAATTAATTACGGAGGGTTATGTGTCTAAAAGGTAAATGGTAAATAAACAAGTAAAGCCATCTTGTAATCTACACTTCATTACATAGTATATAGCGACCCGCTCCGGCTTCGCACGGCTATATTATGCACGTATTATACATATAAACCTTCCTTTTGAATCACTATCTATTAAAAAAAACCGCATCGAAATCCGTTGCGTAGTTTTAAAGATCTAAGCATACAAAGGGAAATAGGGACAGAAAAAGCGACTTTGTTTAATACTATGTAGTGAAAACAAAGTCACTTTCCGTTGTCTGTCCATGTGTATGGTTAGATCTTTAAAACTACGCAACGGATTTTGATGTACGGTACGGTTTTTCTATAGATCACTACATAGTATAAAACAAAGTCGCTTTCTCTGTCCCAATTTCCCTTTGACCGCTTAAATCTTTAAAACTACGCAACGGATTTTGATTTTAATAGATAGAGTGATTCAAGAGGAAGATTTATATGTATAATACATGCATAATATAGCCGTGCAAAGCCGGAGCGGGTCGCTAGTAATATATATAATTTTATAATAGATGTAGATAGAGAGTGATTCAAGTGGAAGGTTTATATGTATAATACATGCATAATATAGCCGTGCGAAGCCCTAGCCGGTCGCCAGCAGTGATATTAAAATTATTATTTTCTTGTTTTTATGTTTGTAACGTATAAGCTCCGAAACTACTGGACCGATTTTGATAAAACCTGGTATAAGGATACATTGATTCATTAGGAATAACATAGGCTAGTTTTTATCCCGATATTTCCACGGGATCGGGAGTTACTCGGGTGAAACAGCGGAGCGCTATTATTGTGGTAAATAAACAAGTAAAGCCAAATTGTAATCTACACTTTATTATAATTAAAAATGTTTTTGAAGTGAAAACTTCTTATGGCGCGTTGGGCACTTTTGTGGGTGAGCATTTTCAGCCGTTCTCGCGACAGATTCTCGCGACAGATGAGATTTTACACAGATATACAGTTTTTTATTTAATTTGGCTGTGAGTGTATTAAGGCGTACATATGGTATTTTTTAACGGACGACTATTGACGGACGACAAATGTCGGACGACTATTGACGGACGACAAATGTCGGACGACTATTTGTTGGACGACAAATGTCCGACGACTATTTGTCGGACGACAAATAGTCGTCCGACTATTTTTTTTTTTTCATCTAAAACTCTTTTTGCGTATGGTTAGATACTCGTACGTAAGGAGTAAACTCCAGTCGTGCGTCGGAGCTGACACACACACTTTTTTTTGAAGTGAATACTTCTTATGGCGCGTTGGGCACTTTTGTGGGTGAGCATTTTCAGCCGTTCTCGCGACAGATGAGATTTTACACAGATATACAGTTTTCACTTCTGCCTGCACTCCCGGAGTGCGCTGTTTTTTTTTTTTGTCTGTAGGCTCCGAAACCATTGAACCGATTTTGATGAAACTTGGTATGAGGATACACTGATTTATTGGGAATAACATAGGCTAGTTTTTATCCCGATATTTCCACGGGATCGGGAGTTACGCGGGTGAAACCGCGGAGCGCTGTTATAGTGGTAAATAAACAAGTAAAGCCAGATTGTATTAATAAGTAAAAAGCAGATGTTCCTCTGTAACTCTGACTAACTAATGTTTGGTTGATAGCAATCAAGGTCGTTTAGTTTTATTTTAGCTATTACATCTCATAAATACCTATACTTAACAGAAAATTGTTTAAAAAATGTACCTACTTATTATTTAAAGGTATGTTACTCCCAATAAATCAATATATCCTCATACCAAGTTTTATCCAAATCGGTTCAGTAGTTTCGGAGGCTATTAAAATTTGTTACAAACAAACAAAAAAACAAAAAAAACTTGTGACATTCGGGGACTGCCGCGGTAAAGCTATTGCATCGTGCGAGCTTGGTACAGTCGTACCTACCATATACATACACGTTAAGCGAGCGCTCGAGCTACATGGTACGCGGAGTGGGGTTTGTTAGGTTTTATTTTCGTTACGGAATTTCTTGATTCGGTCGCCGCGCTCAAAGCCCGCGATAAAAGCTATGCAATAGCTTAAAAATCTTTTTATAATATTAGCATAGATAATTAGGCTTACCTACTCTAAAAACCAGCCAAGTGCGAGTCTGCCTCGCGTACGAAGGGTTCCGTAGGTATTCTGTTTCTAGTATTTTTTGTTATAGCGACAACATAAATATATAATATGTCTAGCACGAGTATAACGGTTCATGAAATACTGCCTGGTGACAGACAGACAGATGAACGGACGGACAGTAGAGTCTTAGTAAATGGGCCAGTTTCTACCGCTCTAGAGCTTTTTAGCTTTTGAGCTTTTTGCCTATTAATTTCCAGTAACTAGGTGATAAAATAAACCCTGGTTTTACACCGCTGAATATTTAATTTAACAGGTAAAATTTGAAAAAATTACAAAAGAACCATTATTTTATAGCATTATATTTCCCACATGCGCTATTTATATTTACATTGTTCAAAACCGGTTAATTTGTCCTTCGAGCTTTGCTTTTTTTTTTTCATGTTTTGAATTCGGACAATTTGTGCGTAGATCCACGATAAACAAATAAGATTTTTTTTAAAACGGGATATGTTACCGTATTTATTTTGATATTTTTTTGTGTAGCTGGATATTTTGATGTTGTTTCAAAAACCATTTTTACGGGACTGGAGATCAACATGGTAGTACATGGTCACTATGCCGGACTACCAAACACAGGGTTGCGGGTTTAATTCCCGCCTCCGACAAGTATTTATGATTAGATATTTTTCTGTGGTGTGGTTGTTTCTGTGTATTATAAGTATATATCATAAGTATACTCCAGGTATATATTTACAAAAGAAAAGTATATAACTACATAAGTAGTACTTTTTTACCATTGCCACTCGAAAAAGGGCATTTTATTCATCGATAACAGTGAATAAAACGCTCTTTTACTCACTGAGTGAATAAAAACATTTTGAATGTGGAACATGCACGAATAAACGAAATGATATGTACTTATAAAAAAAAACGTACTGAAAGTGCTGAAAGAACGAACTGGCTGGATGGAATATTAAATTTAAAAAAAAGTATACCGCCAATTTAGTTTTTTTTTCTATCTGATAAAGTGGTTGTATAATGTCATTGAAAAATCGAATAACATAAATACAGTCTATGCATAGATGGAATAAAACTGAAAAATATATACTATTAATAAATTTCTTTTCTATCTGTTATCGTGGTTGTTTTATGTTATTGAAACATTTAGAATATAAATTATATTAAAATGAGTTCTTCCAGTAACGAAAATGAGACACAATCTCTTGAACCATTTCTAAATTTATTTTCTCGCAGTCAATGGTAAAAAGTAGAGTCCACAACTCGTGAAAAAAATAATTTATCTCGGTCCTTGTATCCCTCGCTCCGCTCAGGATTCTAATCTCTCAACTATAGAATCCTTCGCTGCTCTCGGGATCCAACTTAGTCCCTCGAATTAAATTCCCTTTTTTTTACTTGTTGTATAATCTACTATTTTATATCCGTTGTCTAGCACCCATAACACAAGTCTAGTTACTTAACTTGGGGCTAGATGGCAATGTGTGGAATGACCTGCAATATTTATTTATTTATTTGTTAATGGTAAATATCTCGTTTCATATAACTTTCATAGCTCTATTTAGTGTAGTTAGAAAAGGTATATATAAAGATTGCAATAAAAGCTGCATAAATGAAATTAATGAGATGCCTAATGCCTAGCATGAAAAACGGTAATTTCAAAATATTCTCATCTATTCAAAATGTTTCCGTTATTAAAACAACGCAAACCTGAAAGAAGCCTTCGGCGAATTTTGTTTTGTTAACGGTAATATAAATTGGGGAGTAAGGGGGAACGGAACTACCATCTTCTCCGACCCAAGTGTCAACCTCACCTGCACGCGCTTCGGCGGCGGTACCCAAGCGGGTACCGGGTGCTCCCTGCTAGACAACAGACGAGGCTCTGGCGACCGAGCAATGGCGGTTATAACCATACTCCCGACCACTCGGAAGAGGCTACAGCGAGCCTTGAGGATTAAATAACCTCAAAAATGTCTGGTGCAGAAGGCCACGGGAAACCACTGCACTAAATTTCCCTAGTTGTCAATTTGGACACAAAAAAAACATGGATAAAGTTCAAAAGAAAATGGCCCCGAGTGCCCGGCGTACCTTAAATGGAACAGGGGTGCGAAGAATCCCCGGGCGGAAAAGTAGGAATAAACTGCGTGAAGTAAAGATTGGAACGTGGAACGTAAGGAGTTTGAGTCCAGGCAAAGTCCACAATGTAAGTAAGGAAATGAACAGGCTTGGGATCGGGGTGATGGGCTTGAGCGACGTGAGGTGGAAGGGGCGAGGCCGTCATAACATCAATGATGAGCATGTATTATATTACTCGGGCTCAGATGAGTCTTCGAATTTATATGGTGTAGGTATAGTAATTGATACTAAAACTCTCAATGCCTCCGTGGAGTTCATCCCTAAGTCCAATCGGACCATGATGCTTCAAGTACAAGCTAAACCGAGGAACATCAACTTAATTCAGGTGTACGCTCCTATCAGGGACTCATCTCAGGATGACATTGATCAATTTTACGAAGAGATAGAACAGCTCCTTATGATCACAAAAAAGCATGACATAAATATTTTAATGGGAGATCTAAATGCTAAAGTGGGAGAGGGTGATGTTCCGGGGGTAGTAGGTAGGCATGGCTTGGGAGAAAGAAATGATAGAGGTGATCTACTAGTGCAATTTTGCCAGGATAATGAAATGGTGATCATGAACACTTTTTTTCAACTACCTCCACGGAGACTATATACTTGGACATCTCCTAAGCATACACCTGAACATATTATCCGAAATCAAATCGATTTTATTATGATCAATAACCGATTCAAAAACTCCTTTAAGAGTGTCAAAACTTACCCTGGTGCTGATGTAAGAACGGATCATAATCCAGTGGTCGGTGTCCTGTCTTGTCAGTTGAAGTCAATTAAAAGGAAGTCTTGTTCGGCTAAGTTGAATATTAGAAAACTCACTGATAAAGACATTAGACCCAAGGTTTTAAGTGAGATAAACGAATGGGCGCTTGCCACAAAGGAACAATCATCAAAGTCAATTGAGGAAAATTGGTCTGATCTAAAAAATGTCTTATCTCATGTAAGTAACAAGTACCTTAAACCAACCTTTTTCCCAAAGCAAGTATGGATGACAGACAAAATATCTAATCTGATGGAAGAACGGCGGCTCTACAAGAATGTTGATGTCTTAAAATATAATAACATTGATAAACTGATAAGAAGAGAGGTTCGTTACGCTCGTAATCAATGGTATTTGGATAAGTGCAAATATGTGGAAAGGCTGTTCGATAAACACGACGCATTCAACTTGCATAGGGAAATAAGGTCTATGATCGGCACAACTGGTCTGATAAATAGACTCGTGGATGAGATGGGTCTTCCAATACTGGATGTTCAGAAGAAAAAGCTTGTGTGGGAGCAATACATCAAGACTATTTTTGCAGACGATTCCCGAACCTCCATAACACCTAGTACTCGTAACATCTGTGAGGGATACTCAATATTAAAGGAAGAAGTTTGGAGTGCTTTGCGAAGAGCTAAAGTTGGGAAATCTGCTGGACCGGACGGCATCCACATTGAAGTACTGAAGTTACTAGTGGAAGATAACATAGACGCCCTGGTGGAGTTGATGAATCTCATTTACGAAACAGGAGAGTTACCAAAAGACTGGTTAGTGTCAGCTTTCGTTACCCTGCCGAAAAAGAAAAATGCTAAGAAATGCGAGGAATTTAGAACTATAAACCTAATGAGCCAAGTACTCAAACTATTTCTTAGCATTATACATGAACGTATTAAAGTCAAATGCGATGAACAGCTTTCCGACAATCAATTTGGATTCAGATCTGGAGTCGGCACGAGAGAGGCCCTCTTTGCTTTACAAGTTCTGGTGCAAAAATGTAAAGACATGCAACAAGATGTCTACCTGTGCTTCATTGATTATGAGAAGGCGTTTGACAGAGTACTACACGATCGACTCATCGCGCTATTAGTAGACATCGGTTTGGACGACAGGGACGTCAGAATTATTCAGAACTTGTATTGGAATCAGCGAGCTACTGTCCGTATAGATGGTGAGGAATCTGAAGAGGTTGAAATCAAAAGGGGAGTACGTCAAGGTTGCATACTATCACCTACACTCTTCAATGTCTACTCAGAGGCTGTTATGGCTGAAGCATTAGAAGATCTAGACTGTGGTGTCAAAGTTAATGGGAGACTAATTAATAATCTCAGATACGCGGATGACACAGTGCTCATAGCATCCTCAGAGCAAGAGCTTCAGACAATAGTCGACAGAGTGAACGTGTGTAGTGAGAAAGGAGGTCTTAGCTTGAACAAGGCTAAAACGAAAATTATGGTCGTTTCAACCAGGCAGCATGGTAACGTGTGTATATCTGTTGAGGGACACACACTTGAACAAGTAAAAAAGTACAAATACCTCGGTACGTGGTTAAATGAATCTTGGGAAAGTGATCAGGAAATAAGAACCCGTATCGAAATAGCTCGAAGTTCCTTCAATAAGATGAAGCGTGTTCTCTGCAACCGTAGCCTCGGACTGTGTTTGCGCATTAGAATGCTTCGTTGTTACATCTGGCCCATTGTTCTATACGGATGTGAGACTTGGACAATCAAAGAAGATCTCAGAAAACGTGTAGAAGCGTTTGAAATGTGGGCATACAGGCGGATGCTTGCTATTAGCTGGACTCAAAAAGTAACCAATGTTGAGGTCCTCCGCCGCGTAAAGCAGAAACGCGAACTTTTGCAGACCGTCAAGCAAAGAAAAGTTGCCTACCTAGGACATGTATTGAGACATGATAGGTACGAGTTACTGCAACTAATTATGATGGGAAAAGTCGCGGGCAAAAGACGTGTCGGTCGGAGGAAAAAATCTTGGCTGCGTAACATCCGGGAGTGGACGGGGATAGCGAGTGCAGCCGAACTCTTTCGCCTCGCTAGAAATAGAGAAGAATATTCCAAATTGACTGCCAACCTTCGTTAGTCGGAGAGGCACCTTAAGAAGAAGATAACAGAACACATTCGGTGTATAAAAGTACTTATGTGCCTACGTATGAATTTTATATTACCGTTAACAAAACAAAATTCGCCGAAGGCTTCTTTCAGGTTTGCGTTGTTTTAATAACGGAAACATTTTGAATAGATGAGAATATTTTGAAATTACCGTTTTTCATGCTAGGCATTAGGCATCTCATTAATTTCATTTATGCAGCTTTTATTGCAATCTTTATATATACCTTTTCTAACTACACTAAATAGAGCTATGAAAGTTATATGAAACGAGATATTTACCATTAACAAATAAATAAATAAATATTGCAGGTCATTCCACACATTGCCATCTAGCCCCAAGTTAAGTAACTAGACTTGTGTTATGGGTGCTAGACAACGGATATAAAATAGTAGATTATACAACAAGTAAAAAAAAGGGAATTTAATTCGAGGGACTAAGTTGGATCCCGAGAGCAGCGAAGGATTCTATAGTTGAGAGATTAGAATCCTGAGCGGAGCGAGGGATACAAGGACCGAGATAAATTATTTTTTTCACGAGTTGTGGACTCTACTTTTTACCATTGACTGCGAGAAAATAAATTTAGAAATGGTTCAAGAGATTGTGTCTCATTTTCGTTACTGGAAGAACTCATTTTAATATAATTTATATTCTAAATGTTTCAATAACATAAAACAACCACGATAACAGATAGAAAAGAAATTTATTAATAGTATATATTTTTCAACTGTACTGTAACTGTACAGGAAACGAAGATGAGGTTCAGGATGGAGCTTGCTCGCCTAAAAGATACCTATTCACTCTAGACTTGAAGACTACAAGGTTGTAGCTCTGGGGGACAGCACAGCGACGCGGGACAGAGTTCCACTTCTTAGCGGTGGGCACGAGAAAGGTGGATGCCTGACGCTTTTTACGCGAAATTGGATCATACAAGGAATGGCACGAAAAACATAACCCTCTCCTGGCACTCAGAAGGTCTTGTATTTAAATAAAATTGTCCAAATTACATTGCAATAACATTTCGATTGCAATTCGAATACAAAAAAATACTTTGAGGCTTTTTTTGCCAAAAGCTACTTTAGGGGTATTGTTTGTAATCGGAATAATATGTGATTTGAACAATGTCAATGAGCTTTACTCATGTTCTTATAGTCCAATGAAAAGTTACATTTGGTTGCATGCATTTGTCAAAAGGACGCAATTTAATTTTGAGATATCAAGTAGGGGTCAGTTTAAAGTTAAATCCAAGTTTAAGGGATTGGTTTGGGTTTGGATTGGATTGTTCCAAGGCCATTTTGGAAAAAGGGGTTTAAATGGTTTTTATGGTTTGTCAGTTAACATTTTTTGTTGCAAATAACATTATCTACAATTTTTGTCAAGTAATCTTTCATTTCTTTTCTAAAGGCGCTTTTAGCCTGTGTAAGTGTTAAATTATAAATATTATGTTAATATCAATACTTGTAACAATGATTGTATGCACTATTTAATTTATGTTAATAAAGAATCTTTGAAATTGAAATTGAAAAAAAAATTGTCAAGTAATCTGTTCCATCTAGCTGAAAGCATGAAGCTTGGCACGCTTGTAGCTTTTACATAGATAATAAGATATAGAAGTAGAAACATCTTATGGCGATTGTATATCACTATCACTACATCACTACATAGTATAAAACAGAATCGCTTTCTCTGTCCCTATATCCCTTTGTACGCTTAAATCTTTAAAACTACGCAACGGATTTTGATGCGGTTTTTTTAATAGATAGAGTGATTCAAGAGGAAGGTTTTATGTATAATACATGCATAATATAGCTGTGCGAAGCCGGGGCGGTCGCTAGTATAAAACAAAGTCGCTTTCACTGTCCCTATATCCCTATGTAGGCTTAAATCTTTAAAACTACGCAACGGATTTTGATGCGGTTTTTTTAATAGACAGAGTGATTCAAGAGGAAGGTTAATATGTTTAATACATGCCTAATATAGCCGTGCGAAGCCGGAGCGGGTTGCTAGTAGTATATAAAAACAAAGTCGGTTGTTGTTGTTCTTGTTCTGTTATAATAATGTAAAACAACGGAAGAAGTCGCAAATAATGAAAATAGGTATTTCCTTAATTTGCCGTGTACTGTTTGTTTTCAGGAATTCATCTTTAATAGCAACACATTTGAATAAAAATATAGGGTTATTATTTTTTTGGAAAATTAACAGTTTCTATCTATTCCTCGCTAGGGTAGGGTGACTTTTCCAAAAACGTAATGATACAGTTTTAGTTTTATCAAAATTTTCAGCACTTTTCGCTATCTCTTATAGTTTACGAAATGGCCCTGAAGGTTCATATAAAAAAGTGATCTTATAAGGGTTCCTTTTTTACTTTTTGAGGTAAGTACGGAACTCTAAAAATCAACCTGTATTTTAGCTGCACACCTAGAATACCTACAAAATAAATGTATAATTAATTAAATATTTCTATTAATTTAATAAATAATTCATATGACACTAATGAGATTATAATATGTCAGAATAAATTATTATTCTTTGTATTAAATTAGGTCTGTAAAAAAGTTACAGAAGTCAAAACTTTTATTATGAACTCAGCAGTTACTGTGAAAATAGAGTAGATAAATACAAACGTTATTTCATTGTGCTTTTTATTGTTTGAGCGAACATAATTCTGCGATAAATATAACTTTTTAATAGATTCTATAATTTGTTACAACATCTGTAGTAACAAATTATAAAACGCACCACCCGTCACGTACTTAGGTACTAGAAGAAACATTTTTGAGTTAATGATCTCTACATACGTCCTTACATATTCTTTTATGTAATACTAGCGACCCGCTCCGGCTTCGCACGGCTATATTATGCATGTATTATACCTACATATTAACCTTCCTCTTGAATCACTCTATCTATTAAAAAAACGCATCAAAATCCGTTGCTTAGTTTTAAAGATTTAAGAATACATAGGGATATAGGGACAGAGAAACCGACTTTGTTTTTATATACTACTAGCAACCCGCTCCGGCTTCGCACGGCTATATTAGGCATGTATTAAACATATTAACCTTCCTCTTGAATCACTCTGTCTATTAAAAAAACCGCATCAAAATCCGTTGCGTAGTTTTAAAGATTTAAGCCTACATAGGGGTATAGGGACAGTGAAAGCGACTTTGTTTTATACTAGCGACCCGCCCCGGCTTCGCACGGCTATATTATGCATGTATTATACATAAAACCTTCCTCTTGAATCACTCTATCTATTAAAAAAACCGCATCAAAATCCGTTGCGTAGTTTTAAAGATTTAAGCGTACAAAGGGATATAGGGCCAGTGAAAGCGACTTTGTTTTATACTAGCGACCCGCCCCGGCTTCGCACGGCTATATTATGCATGTATTATACATAAAACCTTCCTCTTGAATCACTCTATCTATTAAAAAAACCGCATCAAAATCCGTTGCGTAGTTTTAAAGATTTAAGCGTACAAAGGGATATAGGGACAGAGAAAGCGATTTTGTTTTATACTATGTAGTGATGTAGTGATAGTGATATACAATCGCCATACGACTTGTTTCTACTTCTATATCTTATTATCTATGTAAAATCTACAAGCGTGCCAAGCTTCATGCTTTCAGCTAGATGGAACAGATTACTTGACAAAAATTGTAGATAATGTTATTTGCAACAAAAAATGTTAACTGATATTTTTGTGGGACCAATGGTATATCAGACAAACCATAAAAACCATTTTACCCCTTTTTCCAAAATGGCCTTGGGACAATCCAATCCAAACCCAAACCAATCCCTCAAACTTAGATTTAACTTCAAACTGACCGCCCCTATCTAAAAATTAAATTGCGTCCTTTTGACAAATGCAACCTCAAATGTAGCTTTTCAATGCACATGAGTAAAGCTCATGTGCTTTAGCACTTAGCTAGCAGTAGGTACTTAGTAGCTTTTGTTTGCGTTTAGGAAGAGAACAAAAGCATCACTTAAATAAACTTATTTGTAACGGGATTTTACAGGCCAATTCCCGTAAATGACATTGTTCAAATCACATATCATTGCGATTACAAAAATTTCCCCTAAAGTAGCTTTTGGCAAAAAAAAACCTCAAGGTATTCTTTGTATTCGAATTGCAATCGAAATGTTATTGCAATGTAATTTGGACAATTTTATTTAAATACAAGACCTTCTGAGTGCCAGGAGAGGGTTATGTTTTTCGTGCCATTCCTTGTATGATCCAATTTCGCGTAAAAAGCGTCAGGCATCCACCTTTCTCGTGCCCACCGCTAAGAAGTGGAACTCTCTCCCGCGTCGCTGTGCTGTCCCCCAGAGCTTCAACCTTGGAGTCTTCAAGTCTAGAGTGAATAGGTATCTTTTAGGCGAGCAAGCTCCATCCTGAACCTCATCTTCGTTTCCCATCAAATGAGATAAGGTCAAATGCAAGCCTATTTTGTTTTGCGTAAAAAAACTAATATTCTTCTTCGTATTGATAGCAAAAATTAAAGGGGAAATGAATAGGCTGGGTCAGATCCGGCCCACTACAGTTTGCTGCCAGGTCTTTGGCAGGTCTTTGGTTATAAGCTAACATTAGGTCAGCCAACGTACAGGTATTAGACCTGAAGGGGCAGGATAAAGGTGCAGCATAGTTTGCTCGGGAGCCCCGCAGTCGCAAAACTTGAAATTTGAATGAATTTGACATGGATAGATCATGCCCTATCTCACTTAATGTAGGTTTAAAACACTATAAAAATACCATCTAGTGAAACATAACTTATTTTACTACACTATTAAAGTAGGTACTTATCTTAAAAACCTAATCGAAGTATGGGGGTCGGCTGCTAAATCAAACCTTAAAGATTTACAAATAACACAAAACAAAATAATTAAAACATTGTTTAGATACAAAAAATTGACAAACACCCGAGCTTTATACAAAGAAACACAGCTACTTAATCTACAACAACTATATACATACACAACATGCATACTAATTAGAAAAATACTTACTAATGAAATACATATTAATATAGAATTTACTAAAAGAAAATTTAAGCACAATCTTAGAAATACTGATAAAATAAAATTACATAACTTTAGAACAAAAACATATGGTCGGAAAAATATAATGTTTGAAGGTGCAGAGATGTATAATGAATTACCGAAAGAGATAAAACAATGTGAAACAGTTAATAAATTTAAAAACAAACTTAGAGAATATATTATAGATAAGATATTTTGATAAATGTTCTCCGAAAGTTCTGAAACTAACCTAATGATAAGTACTTACTAATACTCATTGTAAGTGGACTTATGTCTTTTATGAGTAAATAAATTCTTTGAACCTAAAAATATTGAAACTTCATATAAACCTAACGACGTCTATAAACATGCACCCACATGGATACTACGACAGCTGATTTTAATGTTCAACCCATTTATATAAGTCGCAAGATTCAATAACTTGTCGAATTTATTTCGGTACAGTACATTTTACATAATATAATTACGGAAATATGTTTTAATGACGTATATGGGTTAGTAGATTTAACGTGATATGGATATTGGTGGAGTCAGGCAATGTTTGTATTCGACAGTGCTGTGACGTAAATATACCACGCAACCTATCGGCAACGACCTCTTTAATATTTATATTTATGATTATTATTGTTTCATGCCATATTTTTCGTGGTAAGTAACTTATTTATGTAATGTATACATGTATACACTAAGAATAAAGAAGCTTTTGTCTATGCCTTCGTGAAATTTAAGTACTGTTTTTATCTGTTAAATAGTCTGCCGCTAATTCTCGATTATGAGTTTCTCATCACAAGTCATTCAGAACGGAATGTAAATAAACCCATAAAACCATGTTTGTCATTACTTATGAGAAGCCAAACAAGGAAAATGTGACGGAAAATGATAGTCATGTTACCAAATTAAGGATAAGGAAACAAAATTGGGAGGTATTTAGTGAACACCACGTTGGGCGCCAAGAGGGCAAGGCTGCGACCTCCGTTCCGACTCGCTCGGTCAAGTGGCGTAGTTGTTAAACACGATTTATTGAGCCAATGACTTCTACACTCATTGCGCATTGAGCTCACGTCACCACTCACTGCTGCTCAACTTAACATTCGTCCTCTACAAGTCTACAGAAAGAAAGGACGCAGGCCTTGCATAATTTCCTCTTTATCGCCAATGCAGTTAGTTAGACAAAGCCTACTATTATGTCTTTAGACGTTAAATAGCTCCGTTATTAGCTAGACAAGGCAAGGTCGCCATATGTGCATTTCATTAATGAATGACGCAATTGAAGAAACCCTACCACTAACACGCAGTGGTGGACTGATTGCTATGGGAAACGACTGTACCTAACTATCTATGACACAATCATAACAAGGGTGTGTTCCGAGCACATAATGGGTTTAAAGTAATTAGGTATTTCAATTTAAGTTCATTTTGTGCCAAATGGACATATGGAATAGAAGTGCTTAGCTGGGTTATATAGCTCAATAGTAGGTATTATATTAGATACCCGGTCCAATAGTGCCAAAGATAAACTCTATAACTAACCTGCTGCCACATATGGTACGGGAACCGATGAGCAACGAGCGACGCTGCGACGGTGTGCGCCGCTGGCAACAGGATGCCGAAAGCAGCGGCGACTGGTGCGCCGACCGGCAGCAGCGCGTACGCGGCGAATACAGCCCAGACGACGTGCGCCGCGCCCTCCGCTGCCGAGCCGGCGCTCCACGCAGGCAGCGTGGTAGCCAGCGCCGCGCCGCCACCTGCCAGCGCCAGCCAGCACGCGCGCGGTAGGCGACGTTCTGGAGCCACGCCACCAGTACGGCCGCACCACCACGCCAGACCGCCGCACAGTACCGCATGCAGGCTCAGCACACCGACCTAAACAATATACATCTTAGAACGAGATCTAACTTGACAATATGACTTAGCTTCTTCTTCTGGATCCCATAGTAGGTACAAGCTCTGTATTATTGAATATGAAAGTGTTCAGTGTTATTATTTCAAATATTTCAAATTTGTACCTGCGGTGCTCTTCTCCAGCCCCTGGTAGCATCAACAGCAGCAAGTGCGGCGGCGAGCAGTGCCCAGAGTGCGAGGGCCGAGCCGACGGAGCTGCGCTGCAGCTTGCAAGCATAACGTGCATACAACTCCTCGAGCTCGGCGGACTCAAAGCGCCGCCGCGTCACCAGCCGTGCCAGCGGCCCGCGTGCCGACATCGCCTTTACGGCGTGGTCCATGCCGGCCCCCGACCGCCCGAACCGCCTCTCACCTCGTCACACCACCACAAACGCACCACCGACTCATCTACAACAAACAGAAGAGTAAAGTCAAAAACTATAATCAGGTAGGTAATACGTAAAATAAACAAGATCTGTTGATCTATCCATTGTAAGTAAGTAATCACTATCACTACATAGTATAAAATAAAGTCACTTTTCGCCGTCCCTATACCCCTATGTCCCTTTGTATGCTTAGATCTTTAAAACTACGCAACGGATTTTGATGCGGTTTTTTTATTAGATAGAGTGATTCAAGAGGAAGGTTTATATGTGTACAGTATATACGGTTTATATGTTATAAAACATATGCATAATATAGCCGTGCGAAGCCGGAGCGGGTCGCTAGTAGTGAAATAATTTGTGGTGCATACCAACTTATTAAATTCAAATTCAAAGCCTACACTACGTTACTATACTATAAGTACTTACAGTTTGGCGTGGTGTGCCAAAACGGAATTAATAAAGTTTGCCTACACGTACCGCTTTGTGCCTTAATAATGAATGCTTTATATTTAATTAAGGTAAGTACCATAATCTCACAAAATGTTTACATAAACATTAAAATTCTAAATGCAAAAGCTTTCCGGTAATAATTTGCAATTATTGTATTTTCTATTTGAATAAATTATTCGTTATTCACAGATCCACCTGCCATTCAACTTTCATAATTTAAAAAATTACCATAAGCGTAGGAGGTAGCGAACAATAACACTACATTCTGTGGTAAAAAACAGTGTTTTAATAAATACAATATTGTAAATGCTTCCATCTTTCTTTTTTAATGTTGTAAATTCCGTAAATTTCTGAAATGGAAGATATTTAGCGTAGCGTGCACAAATCGAAACAGAGTTGAATATCGAAGTCAGAAAGAGCAGATTTATAACCGAAGCGGAACGGACTTGCCCCGAGGAACACACACAAGAACGATATACGTGAAGGCGGAACAACGTTCGATGCACCGAGGTACCATTTTGGCGTCGTGCACAATATATTACTATACTTTAACATAAAGAGAACTATGTTACGCCCTAATGGTATTTATGCATGCCATTCCTCCAAAATCATCGCGAGAAGCAATATTCAAAAACATTTTTGTTCATATTTAGCTTTCTTTGGTAATGGACGGGTTGAACCGCCAACTGAAGCAAAAATAGCAAAATGCCACCTACCAACAACGCAGTGATAAATAAACATAACTTATCGCCACCAAGTGTTGAAAACTTTGAACCGTTTTAGTTTTAGCAATTGAACAACTAACAAACAATACAAAATATACAAGTATCAAACAAAATTAAATGAACTTTGTCACTATTGAACTATGAAACTAACACAAAGGAGCAACAAAAGGCAAACAACTACTTACTCCTATTGATAATATCGAATTTACAAAGTTTACGGGAGCAAACAATGCTAAACCAGATAAAGGCAAGGCTTGAGAAGATTGATTAAATAATAATCCCTACAACATAAGATCAATATACAACAAAGTTTCAGTATAATTTACTAAAGTGAATTAATTGAAAAGTCTTAACCGAATTTCAAGATTGACAAAAGACAATCAGTCAATAAAATATGTAGCTAGTTTGTAAGCATTCATTTCTAATAAACCAGCGACCCGCCCCGGCTTCGCACGTCTATATTATGCATGTATTATACATACAAACCTTCCTCTTGAATCACTCTATCTATTAAACAAAAACCGCATCAAAATCCGTTGCGTAGTTTTAAAGATTTAAGCATACATAGGGATATAGGGACATAGGGACAGAGAAAGCGACTTTGTTTTATTATACTATGTAGTGATAGTGATTAACCTCTCAGATTTTGTTCCGACCAAGCTGATCTGAAATGTCAGGTCCCACAAAAATCTCGACCTATCGATAACCTTTTTAGATATTTGTATTTTGTATTCAATCTAACAACTAAAAACTAGTAAAACCTATCTACATTAGTAGGTATGTGCAAATAAGTATAAGCAAAGAATAAAGAGAATAAGTAAATGGTTCATTTGAACAGTGAACAAATTACAATTACTAATTCGTATTGATGTTTTAATCCAATCTCTTGGCAAGCCGCGGGTGGTATGAATATTGAATTACCATTACAGAGCTCGAGTCCGACACGACGCAATGATCTCGTGTTGAAAACTAACGACACCACATCCATTTACAGTAATGGAAAAGAGACATTAATTGGAACTAGATAATGTTACTCAACTTATTGTTTTGTAATTTCGTCACTCCTCTTTAGCATTGTTTACTATTTTATGATTGTAATTAAAGTAAGAATAAATCATTTGCATAATAATAAAGCCAAGCCCTCTGAAAAAAATTTCAAATAGGGATTTAAGGTATGTTCCTTTGTGGCACTTTAGAGACAAAACTGCCAATTTTGTGATAATAATGTAGTGAACATTATTATCACAAAATTGGCAGTTTTATGGTTTTCAAACACATATAAATAACATACACGACGCTGTGATACCTTAAGATGTAGATAAAAATGTAGAAAACACTGTCTATTCCAGCTAAATAAAACAACCAATTATGATAACATGCAGCCACGTGCTCGTATCTTAATATTTATAGAAAGATGTTGATGGTCGGTCGGAACAGCTTTCATGGCATGACATTCCCTAAATTAGGTTTTTTATGACTCCAATATACCGACATTGTTTCTAAGGTAAGTATCTTTCCCTCGTTTACATCAGCAAACTTTTATGAGCTTTTTACCACCAAATATATGCTGTCATCATACAGCAAATAGGTTAATTCGGAAACTAATGATTTTTCCGTCTTCAAATCAGCACTTGCAACAATTTTCAACACGATTCATTAGGAACCAAGGCCGCTTGCAAAATTAACTTTATTGGTTGTATTAATTTGTGTCTAGACTATATAACCTAGTGACGTTTTTGTAGTGTGATGTGTTTGTATTCCGTAAGATTGTGAACTCCTTCGTTTAGAAAAAATGAACTTAAGTTTTAATTTTTTTAACTAGCCGGCACCACAGGTTAAATTAAATCACGCAATCATTGTGTTTTTTTTAATACAAGAGCTTTTTTTATATCCATCCTTGGTTTTAATAGTACAAACCTATTACAGTTTATCTTACGGTTTTTCGTTTCACAAATCGTTCGTATCGCGTAAATTTTTTTCTGGGCTAGGTCCGTCGCTAACTTCGTTCCAAAAATATGCTAAAGATAGGATACCGCGTGCGTTAAAACATAATCGTTCTTTGCGGAGCCGCCGGGTCACGGTCGCGGGTCAACAACCCGACAGGCCTACGTGTGCCTACGTTACGGAATAAGTCGGAATAAGCGTCGCGGCGCCCGACGACGACTCCGCCTTCGCTATGAAATGAAACTCAGATTCAAACAAACTAACATTCATTACTACTTCGAATACCTACAACTTCAACAGGATTTCCGGAAACTTCTCCCGGAGATAAGTGCATGTAGTTTTGTAGCTATTTTAACACAGTTTTATTACAAAACTTTGTTTAGTATAAACTTGTTATAATTACCCTGCCTAATTAAGAAACACGACACATTGCCGGACTGCCAAACACAGGTTTGCGGGTTCGATTCCCGCCTCAGACAAGTATTTATGCTTAAATATTTGTCTGTTATCTGGTTGTTTCTATGTATTGTAAGATGATTATAAGTACCTATATATTTATAAAAGAAATGTATATAGGTACCTAGGTATATCCGTTGTCTAGCATCCATAACACAAGTCTAGTTACTTAGCTTGGGGCTAAATGACGATGTGTGGAATATCCTGCAATATGTATTTTTATTTATTACATTACGTAAATAATGAAAAGCATTTTTTATATTAATATAATATTTTGAAATGCGTTAACTTACACTCGCTGGACTAGACAAATTACACCTTACCATTAACGGTTTTTTTAAATAAATTAGACTATTGAGTGAGACAAATTGAGTAACATTAATTCAATTTTACCATGTAAGTAATTATAGCAGAGAAGACTTGTAACTGAGTTAAACTGCGCCTTATTTAAATGAAATCATGGCTTTGAATAATGTATCAAATGCAGTAAACACTGCAGCAATACGAGAAAACGTGCTTTATTAGGAAAATTCAAATGTAAATTAATAAATCTTTCAATAACGCATAGGTTGGTTGAAAAATATCTTAGTGAGTTTATTTTTCTAATAAAATTACAAAACAGAAATCATTATAAATTAAAGAAAAACAAATAAAATTGCAAAACCCGAGGCTTTTGCAAAAGCCTTTTATTGCCTTTTTAGGGTTCCGTACCGTACCTCAAAAGGAAAAATTGGATTCTTTTTTGTCCGTTCGTCCGCGCGTCTGTCTGTAAAGAACCTTTTTTTTTTTTAAAGTTCCCTATTTTATGTAATAATCAATTTTTACCCGACTACGGCGAAAAAAGGCAATCTGCATCCGACGACGGCTATCCACTGAACGACACGACACTTTGAGATTGCCTACAGAATTAGCTGTCTGTATTTTTTTGTGATACTTTTTAGAGTGCGAGAGTTTTTTTCGTTGTATTTGGCTAACCAACGTAAAATGTTGAAAGTTTAAAATGGATTTACTTTTAATGTTTGAAAATTGTTGTGATGGCTATTATTACAATGTAGCTGAGTAAACCATTTATTACGTGTTTCTATCTTTTTTGCCGTGGGCTATGCTATGGTACATACGCGCATACAATTGAACAGTTACAAAATTAAACATCAAGTTGTCAACTCGTCACAAACAATCTCTCTTTCATCTGACTTCATTCAGACAATCCATACGAAATTATTTATTTTAAAAAATGTAGCACAGAGATGTAAAGCTCGCCTACGCTACGTGAAAAGCCCCGTACAGTTACGACATTTTGTTTGATAAATGAAAAAAGCCTTTGTTGTAATGACAAGTAGTTTAATTTATTTTTTTCTCCAGATTGTCAGACATGCATGAGTCTAACCCATCTACCTAACGTTCACTACAGTGATATTTTTAAATCTGAAATTGCTAAATCATTGTTCATTTCATTAACAAAATTAATTTACATACTGGAAAATTACTAACTTTGTAATAAAATGTATATAAAGTCCTTATTTGCCTTTCTGAACAATATTGTAACGGTCAACCAAACAAAAGCTGGCTTATTTAATAAGCCCAGTGACGACAAAAAGGTTCGGTTTAACATTAAAGATTGTATAGAAATTTTTAAGCAATTTTATTTTGTATATTTTTAGCCAATGAAAAAAGAGTCTGTTAATAAAAAGAGTCGTTATTTGTACTAGGCAAAGAGGTCAAAACCTATGCTAAAATTCTCTGAAGGGCAATTCTCGTAAATAACATTGCATTGCATTGCAATATCATTTCGATTGCATTTTGATTACAATTTTTTGTAATCAAATACCCTCAAAGTAGCTTAAAGTCAGCTTTTGGTATTCTCGAGGATATTTTTTGTAATCGAAATGCAATCGGAATGATATTGCAATGTAATTTAATCAATTTTATTTACAAGAATTGGCCTTCTGAGTACTTACCTAGGTACCAATCAGTACCTACTACCTACTGTATACCTTTTCAAATGTTTGACATATTATTCCCAGGTTTATGTTAGCCGTAAATGTAACTACTCAAGTAACTAGTGTGACATACGTGGAAACGATAAAACATTTTGTATTTAACATTAATTTGATGTACCTAATATTTGTATTGCTAACCTTGTGGTCAAAAAACACTGTTATGTACTTTATGAAATTCATACCAAGAATTAATGATTTTTCGTAAGATAAAAATAGCTCTACTAAATTTTATTGCTACCTTGGCAATGAAATAATTATGCTACCAAATGTCGCAAACCAATAAAGAAAAGTTCAGTCATGTTCAAGAGCTACTTCTACCAATTTAATCGCGCGGCCTCGCTTCCAAATTATCCAAATAACTCTTTTGCCTTATTAAATAAATGGAAGGCAAATCATTAAAGTCCAAACATTTTCATTGCTTTTACTTAAAAAAAATAACAATGGTGGATGGTTTTTAGTGTGTTGGCACCAGTAGGGATTTACCATTTATAATTATCCAAGTTTAATTTTAGTCATATGTCTATAGAATCATTAACACGAGTGCAGCACGCATGGGAACATCAGGGTTCAAAGGTAGAATTCTACGTGAACTAAAGCAATTCCTGTGGTCGGTAATGACGTCACACTTAGTCTAGCTATAGCACCATTACCTTTATTTTCGCACTAGCAAAGTCAGTACCAGCACATACTTTACAAAAATATATTCTAATTTATGTTTTTTTTTAGTTTCTTCATGTAAAAGACCAAAAATTGGCTTTACTTTTATATCGTAACTAGCTTTTGCACGCGACTTCATCCGCGTAGAAGTCGAAAATGGACCAAGGAATCGCGTTATCCCATACAAATTTTGCCCTCCTTTTTCACTCCCTTAGGGGTAGAGTTTCGGAAAATCCTTATCCGATGCCTACGTCATACAAAGAACACACCCTCCAAGTTTCAGGTCTCTACGATCAGCGGTTAAGGCTGTGCGTTGATCCGTCAGTCATGTCAATCAGGACAAAGCATTTTAAATGTATAAATCTGACATAAAAAGTTGAAAGAGATCCAAGAATCTAGATGGAAAAGAAAATTAAGTAGGTACTTAACTAATAATACTCGTATCAATTCAAAAGTTGGTTATTTATTTGCTTGTATTTATTTGTTTATTTTGTGCCTTCTTCACGGTTAAACGACTGAACAGATTTGGATGAAAATCGGCTTAGTGAAAGTTTAGGGCATGGAATAGGACATAGGATACTTATGATCCCGAAATTTCCGCGGGAATAGGACTTAAGCGGGTGAATCTACGGGGCTCAGCTAGTAAAGCATCCTACTAATATTATAAACGTGAAAGTTTGTATGTATGGATGTCTGGATGTATGGATGTTTGTTACTCTTTAACGCAAAAACTACTGAATGGATTTTCATGAAACTTTACAATAATATAGCTTATACATCAGAATAGAACATAGGCTATAATTTATAAGGATATTGTGTAAATTGTCCAAAATATAACGAAAAGTGTCGAAAAATTGACCCTTTGACATCTGTCAAATGTCACTTTGACATCTGACACTTTGACATCTGTCACTTTGACATCTGTCACTTGAAAATATTACCTTTAATTTTAGGGAAATTACCTTGCCATCGTACAAAATCCAATAGCTTAACATGACATGGCTCTTTTTAAACTAGGTACTTTATTCCAATCTGTCACTTTGAAATCTGTGACTTTGACATCTGTGACTTTGACATCTGTCACTTTGACATCTGTCACTTTGACATCTGTCAAATGTCAGTTTGACATCTGTGAAATTGCTCAGCGTTCTGTTTTCATATATATGCTGATTAAAAGCTACTTAATTTTCGTCATATATTTTCACGGGATCGGGACTAACGCGGGTGAAACCGTGGGGTGCAGCTAGTAAATAATAATATACCTACTTTATTATTGAAATTAAAATAAAAGCGTGTTAATAATTAACTGTTATCAACTGGGTGCTACGTGCACTAAATTAAGATTTCTAATTCGAATCTCAAGCTTGTTTGAGTAAGTTAATCAAAACCTTGCAATTTCAGCTTGAAAATTAGTTTGTTTACTTCATAATTGTAGCAATAAAGTTAGATAAATTATATTTAAATTTGTCATTTATTATGTACGTATTTTTAAAACCCGTTTTCTGTATGATTTATACCTAGATTACCTACGTGACACGACGACGGTAATTTTACAAAATAAGGTTGCCTACAACTAATTTTAATCCAAATATAAAATTATTCTCAAGTAAGTACATAGTTTTTAACTGACTTTAAAAAAAGAGTAGGTTCTCAATTCAACAAAAAAAAACTGGTTGCCTGTAAAGTCGGTATACGGGCGAAAGTTTTACGTGACAACAACTGTGCTCGAGTGGAAGCGACGCGTGCCTTTCACTTTTTATGTCTGTCTCTCTCGCTCTTAGGCGGGCTAACCATGCCCGCGTGCCTCTCACTCGCTCTCATTGTGAGCGCATAACGTCAGCGGAGCGTAACGCAGTTTCTTGAAGTGTCACCCGGCAAACCAATTTATAAAACGTTGTCACGTCAAAATCATATGAAAAAGATTTAATTAATCTGGTTTCTTCCATTTTTTTTTAAATCTAAACTGCTTATAATTTGTAAAACAAATACTAAGGTAAGAAAATCATTTGCTTACTTTAGTACTTGATTAAATAGAATTTCCCGGTAAGTCGAATTCATGGTGGAAATACCAGAGGTCCGCACTAAGCGTTTTGATTCGTCTTTCCATAATCGTACTGCGAGGTAGTGGAACCAGTTGCCAGCGTCCTGACTTATACAATTTGGGGGTCTTCAAGTCGCGAGTGAATAGGTATCTTCTAGGAAAGCGTGATACATCTAGGCAGCATCGTCACAGACCTACCATCAGTGGTCGGACGCTGGCCTATCATATGTAAGAGTACGAAACATTAAGGTAGGGGTAAACACAAAAGATCCCACTGGGTCGAAGTGTGGCTGGCTCTGCAATCGCCCGAAAAAAGATAAGATCATATGTAAAAAAGTAAATATTTTAAGTTAAATTGTTTGAATACCACAGGAGTTCTGTCATTACCTACTGTTACGCATTCCTGTGAGAATAGGGTCGGGTTACAGTGGTAGTGGCACAGCGGTAATGCGGTCCCAGTTCCGAGCCAACGAAGCCGGTTGTTAAAGTGTGGACGTGACTTAATTACTGTTCGCTGCAATGAACAGATAATTATGGCCACTTTCTTAACGCGAGCCTGAATAAATAAAAAATAACAGACTTTTATAAGGACTCTGTCGTATAGATGTCTCGTTTAAACCAAGGAGTTTTTATTGTAATGAAATACACTAAATAACCTAAAGAGCCAACCTGGATTATTAAATTATTAACAGCACCCGTTCCGTTACAAATTGTTACGTATTTATGACGTCACTTCCATCATTTGATTTTTTTCAAGTAACCCCCTATCTTTTGAACGATTTAAAAAAACGTTTAGATATAGCATAGGTACGTCAAAATATAGATTTAATTAAGTACCTACGTAGGTTTTTATTGTTCAAGTATAGGCGCGTTAACCTTATTCGCATATTTCCTTTTTTATTTTTTGCATTTTTCCTTGTTTATTTATGGATTGTTTTTAACGTCTTTTTTTACTGAAATTGGATGGAATTCTCTATGTCTGAGTAAAATATTTATGGTAAAGACTCTCCGGAAAAAAGGACTCGATAGCAAAGTGCTACAAGTTATGTTAAGTTTGCTAAGCAAGCTCTAATGGTATCTACTATACAAGCTAACTAGCGACCCGCTCCGGCTTCGCACGGCTATATTATGCATGTATTATACATATAAACCTTCCTCTTGAATCACTCTATCTATTTAAAATAACCGCATCAAAATCCGTTGCGTAGTTTGAAAGATCTAAGCATACAAAGGGACATAGGGACATAGTGATATAGGGACGGCGAAAAGTGACTTTATTTTATACTATGTAGTGATCCTGATTCTTTCCTTCTAACGAAAGCAAGGGAAAAGAGGTTATTCCTTCTAAATACATCTGAAAAAGCCGTTTTACCTACCCACCCACAGTGTGTTAAAAGAGATTCTTACTCTGAAACTATATCCTCTGCGTTACTCTCCCGTCTTCAAGACAACGTCATGAGTCTACTTAATTTATTAGGGTTCCGTACCTAAAGGGTAAAAACGGGACCCTATAACTAAGACTTCACTATCCTTCCGTCCGTCCGTCCGTCCGTCCGTCTATCCGTCTGGCTACCAGGCTGTATCTCATAAACCGTGATAGCTAGACAGTTCAAATTTTCACACGATGTAGTATTTCTATTGCCGCTATATAACAACAAATACTAAAAACAGACAAAAATATTCTCCCATTCAACATGGTATGGATGGGATGGTATCTACCCTTCGTGCTCGAGTCCAACTCGCACTTGGCTGTTGTTTATTTAAAGAAGCTTAAAAAGCAAAATACGTTACCGAATATTTAAATATATCGAATTTAAAACAAATACCGATGGATCGATTTTTTTATTAAACCTGCGTGAGGCCAATATATTTATAACTAGCTGCGCCCCGCGGTTTCACCCGCATAAGTCCCGATCCCGTGGGAATATCAAAATGAAAAGTAGCCTATAGCCTTCCTCGATAAATTGACTATCCAACACAAAAAGATTTTCCAATGAAAAGTAGCCTATAGCCTTCCTTGATAAATGGACTATCCAGTATTCAACCCAAAATATTTTTTTTTTCAATTCGAACCAGTTCCTGAGATTAGCGTGTTTAAACAAACAAACAAACTCTTTAGCTTTATAATATAAATATAGATTAAATTTATTCATTACCTACCTCTACACCGACAATTCACGTGTCCATGCTACAATTACGCTATCAACGTTTACTACAAAATAAATAGTTTTCGTATATATAAGGAAAATAACAAATACAAATCACGTTCTATACCGATAATAAATTATTCACCGTAAAACACCTTTGTTAGTCACCTACGCAGTTATCCGTCAGATGCACTAGGTTGTCCAGGAACCGAGATATTTAATTTACTTAAAAACTTTTTGAAGTTATACTTCTTTTGGCGCGATGGAGAAAAATGATGAGGGTGAATTTTTACGATGCGCGCGCACACCGACACCTAAATTCTACATCGTAAAGTTAGTTCTAGGTAGCCGCAAGATGACAGCGTCATAAAACCTTGTTGAAGTTGTCCGCAAACTGCAAGATGACAGCTGTCATAAAACCAAATAGTTTGCATATATCTACTACCTACGTGAAACTGAAAATGAGGTTAGTACAAAGAGGTACTACTACATAATTATTTTAATGTAATTAATTATTTATATGTGACTGGAAAATTATTTCTTAATGATGCCAAAGAAGTATAACTTCTCACGCGCGTACATATTAGTACACGCACCCATTTTTTTTGAACGTGAAAACGTCTTATGTATGGGTGACCACCTGCACTCTCAAAAAAATTGTGACGTCATGTTCCGGGAACGCGTCATGTTCCGGGGACGCGCGTTATGTTATTGACAAGGTAACCATAGCAACGTATTATCGTTGCTATGGTTACAATTAATGATTTTTAAAGTAAAAATAAAGGAAAAAGGCTAGAAAGTAGTTCGATTCTTAGACCTAACGAATATACCTACCTACACAAACAATTTCATACATCGGTTCAGCCGTTTAGGTGGAGTATACCATCAATGTTTTATTATGACGTTATCACTTAAAATTATTATCCGTAAACCGTCTTAAAGACAACCATTTTTATTATTAATTTTAATAACAAAGGAATAAAATATTCTTCATAATAATTAAACGATAAAAATAGAGATAAACAATAGACGATAAAAACCGTTTTTCTAAATATATTGTGATTTTTATCTATTTTAATATTATAAATCTGAAGAGTTTTTTTATTTGTTTATTTGAACGCGCTAATCTCAGGAACGACTGGTTCGAATTGAAATAGTACATTGCGATACAAGTGTGGAAAGTTGATCATCCCATAGAGGCGGTTTATGACGCGCGAGCGGAACGCGAGCGTGGCAAAAGCCGAGATGGAACGATCACTCCACACCTGTATCGTACGACGTTTTTATCACAGTTGCGAATAAAAAAAAGACTTGTTAAAATAATAAAAAGTTTTTAAGAATTTTAGGTTATGCTTACTATTTTTTGTTAATTACACTCCCGAAAGGCTAGGCAAAAGACTTTTAACCTATACGGCCTCGTCTGACATACAATATTTTTTAGGGTTTTTTTTTTCATTTGTTTTTGCGTCGGCGGCGGTTAAAAACAAAACATAAGGAAAAAATATATTTATGTACCTAAAGAAAAAACAAAATATAAACAAAACTCAATTTTTAATTGTTTTCAAAGACGTTATCACGTAAAATTATCGTTCGTTATCAGACTTTAGAGACAACCTTTTGAAAAGAAGAAAAAAGGTACCAACAAAGAGTTTTAAACCAGCAAGGCTTAAAAACTCTTTGATGGTACCTTTTTTCTATACATAAAAACAGTATAACCCAGATAAATTAAGAATGTTTCATCCACCTAATATGTAATTAGCAGTAAGATACGTATTTAACTTATCGGGATAACGTATTATTATACCACTAGTTGGATTTTTTTATCGCACGCGTGTATAATACGTTGCATTATGAGCCTAAAAGCGGTTTAATAAGATCCACTTTATGAGCAACTGTGATAAAAAAATATTTTTGTGTTGGATAGTCCATTTATCGAGGAAGGCTACTTTCATTTTGTTATTGCCACGGGATCGGGACTTACGCGATTGAAACCGCGGAGCGCAGCTAGTCTATCTCTATAAATATTTATCCAAGTGATTCCCTGGGACCCATTTTATAGATAATTCGGACAGCTCTCTATCCTATCAGCTCTCTATCTCTAACCTAACATAATATAGCTGCAGAACAAACTATGCTAAGGTTTTTCTCAAACTACCTACTAGCACTAAATAAATGCTATAGTATAGACAGACTGTTATCGTAGTCGAGATATGCCCTATAAAAGATGACATGACGATCTGGATACATCTGATGAATACTGTCCAAACATAGCCTGGAATAGACCGGGTTGTAATTTTGTAATCAGATGAGGGCGACCTTTGCCCTACAGTGGGACAACATGGGTTGATTGAAATAACATGTTTATTTTGGAAGTAAGATTTGTTCAATAAAAAGCTCTATATTAATAAAATCTATGGTTTACCTCAACTTTAACACATGCTATTCAGGGTGTTTGTAGTGTTTGGAAGATGGATTAGATGGGGTAGAGTTGCCTAGCACCTATACCACCCTCTCAGCTTAGTCGATCGTGCCCAGAGGAAAGAACTCATCAATAGGTACAGTCGGCTGCATAATTACAGCCCTCGGTAGAGTTCTAAAATTACTATTATTGGAATGTTTGCATTCTAATAATTTTTACTTGATTTATTAATGAGTTAGAAGACTTTAGACTTTAAACTAAGCAGGTGTCTAGAATCTTGCTCGTGTAGAAAACATTCTTATAAAAGCCGTTTTGGAGCTCTACGGTGGGTATGCAATTATGCAGCCGACTGTACGTCTGGAGCCAACTAACCCGCGGTTTCATCACGATGTTTTCCTTCACCGTAAGAGCAATGTTAATTAAAAAGCTCTAAAAAGTAACCACAATGCCTTTCATTAGAGACAATTAACTCAATAGTAGATAGTATAGAAAACGGAACTCGATCAGTCGATCACTTGAGCTAACGATGCAATTAAAGAAAAAGAAAGTTAAGTAATTAACACAACCTTTTTAGTTACAATCAATAACGTCCGTAAATCCGTAACAACATATGACCGCATTTATATGTTTCCATTTCGTATCTTTTTACCCGACTACCGACTACAACCCGACTAAAAAGGAGGGTTATGTTTTTGACCGCGATGTATGTTTGTTATATACAGATTGAGTTCCAAGGATTCAATATCAAAATTGGTCCATTTCTTTTGGAACCTAATCTCTACAAATAAAATGACAAAAGAACCGTTTAACAGTATTTAATGTAGTACTATCGGTAATATGATTCATAACGCCGAGGGCAATAAACGATAATTTGTTTTTAACCGAATAAGGTAGGTAGGTAGGTAAACTAAAAATTTAAAACACATTTTGTCCGACAGGTTATAAATTACATCAGCATCGTATTAAAATCTCGATAGATCTATAGATATAATACCTAGAATACCTACTAGCTAGGGTATACAATCGGGAATTCCCGGAATAATAAATAAATAAATAAATATTGCAGGACATTCCACACATCGCCATCTAGCCCCAAGCTAAGTAACTAGACTTGTGTTAAGGGTGCTAGACAACGGATATAATACTTATATAATTTTATTTTGTAAATATATACTTATAATACATAGAAACAACCAGACGACAGACAAATATCTAAGCATAAATACTTGTCTGAGGCGGGAATCGAACCCTCTATTTGGCAGGCCGGCATGGTGACCATTCTGCCAACTGGAACCGTATATAAGTATCTGTTTTTTGAGATAAAAAAAACTGAGATTTGAAAAACACATTACCGGGATATTCGGCACTTTCGACCCCGTTTTTTTTATAATCCTGCAGCTATAAAATGTTCATGAACCAATTCAAACTTTAAAAAAAAACAGATGCTTCAATATTTTTTACATGTTTTTAAAAATGCTTAGTTTTTTTAATTGTAATAACTAGATGACACCAAAAGGGATTTCACCAAAAACCTAAGTAAAAAGTTTTCAAATCCCCAAAGAAAAAAATTAAAAGCTTTTATTAGTAGTACCAACATTTTCTAAGAATTCTCATGAATGTACCGAATTCTCGATGCTGAAGAAATTGATATACTACACCTTAATACCTACGTAGTATGTACCAAACAAAGTGCCTACAAGTAAACTACCAATTCATTATCAATTTCGTATAGGTTACCTTAAAAGTTTTACGACTAAATCCTACGAAATAAAGGTAAAATACAACTCCTAAAAGGCTCTTCATCAGCAAACTATTTTTTTCCATCTGTTAAGAATTTAGTGGTAATTTATATAAACGATCCTTAGGTTGCCGTCCGTCCGTATCCGCAACATGGTCAAGTGAGCTGATAAAGATAAATTAAGTTACGCAAAATACCTACTTAAGTAACTTGCGAAACGATTTCATCTGGCAAAATTGTTCTACTGACATTTTTGTAACTTTGCTAATAAATGCCAGTAATTTATTAAATTAAGTTGTTAGGCATCATACTTACCTAACTAAATTTATCAGAGGATACATTAATCTTAATTGAATAAAGCTTATCTTAACGTGCCTATAATGGTTAAATTATAGCGGAACAAACAAAACGAGATCCTTCTATCATCAATATTCCTTGATGGTATATCCGTTTGCCATTAGACTCTCGATTAAAACATTAAAGTACAAGTTGGCGATGAAAATTACATGAATTTTCTTTCAAACAAGTTTTCCGAATTTCAACCTGAACTAATTTTAGCAGCAGTATGAAACCGACAGTAAAATAAACTCATGGTAACTTACTAACAGATGTGTTGTTTTAACAAAGTTTGAGAAGGCACGTAGACTCAACTAGGTATCTGTAATTTTATTAATTAGGTAGGTATTATATGTTCTACCAACGCCGAACATAGATCCGAGATGCCCTGGAAAGTTGGAATATTCGCTTGTTGACATTGAAAATGTCTTTCAATTCGTTGAAGTATAGGCCGTAAATTCGGGAAAGTGTATGACATGACCGTGGGTTATTCGAATATGCATCTATTTTGATCGGATGTCAAAAGACGCAGGAGGCCAAGACCTACAAGATGGTGTCGGAATTTTCAAAATCGGCCTGGCAGTTTGTATAAATTTCAATTTTTCTCCGAGGTATTGAACGTACCTACTACTATTTAAGCCGCGGAAAAGCGAGCTAGGAGCAAAAAGTCACACCAACTGTGGGTTATCAATCAGTCGTAAATAAGTGCTATACAGTAACTTTATTAATACTTAACACATTTATAAAATAAATCTACTTTCAAAATGGCAGTAACTAAGCTAATTTCTTGTTCCAGAGCTCCAGGTGTATACCTACTCAAAATTGCTTTAGAATGAGCTACAATTCTCAGAGGAGTTCCTAAATCACTTTCTGAAACCTCCACAACTTTATCGTTTGCGAAGTCTCCTGGTGGTATGAATATTTAAGAAAGTACACGTAGGTACTGAAAACGATATTTTAATGAGATTGCGAACAGTTTGGCAAGAAATATGGAAGGTTTTACATAAGGTACATCTATTGCTTAAATATGTTTGTAAAATTTCGAGTAGAACTTGTAATTCTAAAGAACCTTTAGCTATATACACAAAACAAAAACGAATTCTGGTTAAAAATATGTATGAAAAAAAAAACATTTTCATTTATGAATTACCATTCCACGAAGCTTTTAAATGTAGCAAACAAACCGAGTTGATTTTTCAACGTTGTTTTCCCACAGTATCTTCTTGGTAAATATTTTAAGACCTAAGGCTAAATGCTTAGAAACGATCTTGTTTATAATTTGTCGTCAAAAAGAC
Source organism: Idaea aversata (assembly GCA_907269075.1). Classification (NCBI taxonomy): domain Eukaryota; kingdom Metazoa; phylum Arthropoda; class Insecta; order Lepidoptera; family Geometridae; genus Idaea; species Idaea aversata. Next base: position 13,433,513 of record OU026087.1, read on the forward strand.
GGACAACCGCAGACTAGGTGCAGACTTGTCGATCTTGGCTTGTCATAGTTGAGGTCGACCCATTTGGGCTACGCGGCTTCTTTTTCTTTTCTTATAAATTTAATGTTATTTCCTTGTAAATTTTTGTCTTTTTCTTCTGCAACTATTCCTATTGTCGTGTGTTCAGTCACAAATAAACTATTTCATTCTACTCTATCATCTCATTGATATTAGAAGAGTGAATTTGCCTTGTTCAGTCGACGAGGTGTCTATACTATAATTGTTGTAGTTTTATTCATATTTATCTTTAAAAAAATATGAATTGTACTTGTACCTACCTAAGAACCAAAGACCGGACATAAAGTTATTTAAAATCACATCCTAACCAAACAGTACGTATGTATTTATTGATATTCTTGTAGTGTTCCAAGGTAATGTTTTGAGGTCGTTTCATACTAATGTAATTTCCTTTTGTTTATAGATTTGTATGTACTTTACCTATTAGAGCTTTGCTATATACGCGGGCTTATATCAATTTAAATTAAAACTTCTTATTTTATTGCATACTTCTGTTACTATAGGTTGGTAAAATAAACTTATCACACATTTTATCACACCAGGGGCAAGGAAAAATTTGTATGGAACTACCAAATTGTATTAGAGGTCATTTCTATCCAGAGTACACATGTTGTGACATCAAAGATGACCGTAAAACTGTGTCAAGATACACCGATAAACCACTGAGAACATATTTACGACCAAAGGCACGTAAGGAAGCAAACGTCAACCCATTATAGGATGTGATTTTAAAAGAGGATCGTGAAATCGTAAGTTGTTTTTTAATATACTTCGGTTATACTTTATTACCTACTTAAAATGAAAACGTTTTTGAAAGCTGCAAAGATCGTAAATAAATCGTAGATCTTGGGTGTGGTGTCGGTATTACTTCTTAATTAATATGCTTACAAATCTATTAGCATTACCAATGTTAAGCAATATTAGTAATGGTATTTTTTTTTGTTTTGTGTTCTTTACTTTGTTTAGTATATCGTGTTCCGTTTCTTCCTGTCTTGTGTACAAATAAAAATATCTATTTATCAATGTACCTAAGTTATTTGATACGAGGTAAATTCTAAGTTTTAGGTAATACATGCTCGTAGTTATTATTTATATGCTAAATGCTTACAAATTTTATATGTATAGATTAGTAAACCAGAAGAAGCAGATTAAGCTAGGGTTTACTTAATACAATTGACGTATATTACCTATCAGATTGATCCAACATTCAAATGGTCTAACGAAATCCTTGGTCATTTAGTGCAAAATCCGTATGTTGCGTCACTCGTGACCAATGACTTCATCTCGTCGCCGGATTCCGCGTTATATTGCTATTAACCTATTGTTATTAAGTCTTTACAGAACCGTTCCGTCTTCACCAACCTAAGTAAATAACGTCTTAAACGATTCAATTAAACTCAGGCTTGTTTTGCTTTTAGATTGCCTGAAGCTGGTTTGCCTGGAGCTTTTCAAGAAATTTGAATTTTAGGTACTTTACAATTTAACAATGGATAAAATAGGTAATGGAAAAGTATGTATTTATGTAAGTACATAATAATACATACCTACGAATATCCCCACGGGTAATTAAAAACATTAAATATTTAGGAGTAACAAAAAATCTACCTGCTTCACCTTAATTAAAGAATTAATTTATCAGTAATTTTAATGAATGATTGAGGAAGGTAGGTAATCAAAATTCTGTTGGTAGAAAAATATATAATATGACACTGTTAGTAAAAAAAGTATTTAATATGACCCTGCTTGAATAATTAAGCGAATTAGTTGGCTCCAGACTTACTGACGAGTTCTTTTTTCTGGACACCGTCGACTGGGTAGAGAGGGTGGTATTCATTCAAGGCAAGACTACTTCATATAATATTATGTGTCCAAGGTACTACAGTGCCATATATAGCATCTATATTATTTGTAGAGGCCAAAATAATAAAAAGATTTAAGTCAAGAAAGTACCTTCCGAAATATCTAAAATCAAAATAAAGACACACAAATTGTCTCTCGATGGTTTTGCTTTAAGTAACTCAATAAAATTTTAATCACAAATGTGCCTTGAATGCCGAGATAAAAGTACCAATATAATTGAGCCTTGTCCCATATCACGGGGCCTCAGACCTTTTGAAGGCGTGCGTGGAGCCGAAGCCAACAATAACAAGTTTAATAGCAAAGTATGATGTGAAGACTAAACCGGCGATTATCCCTGTCTGCACTATAAAATGCAGTCAAGGACAAGCTTCGGTTTGGATAGAACTATTGATAAACTACTGAAGAAAAATTCTGGGGATACCGCAATGGGTAGTGCTACTGGGAAACTATGGATACTATGGCGCCTGCCGTAACAATGTCCAACAAACACGTAAACTTGGCAGGCAGAGACTCGTCAACTCTCATTCTGGCCCACCCCAATTACACTGAGTAAATTACAGCAAGGGGGCAACAGTAACGTTTTATTATTATTATTAAGAGACTGTAGTGTCCCACTGCAGAGCAAAGGCCTCTCTACTCCCCCTCCACTGATCGCGATCTTGTGAGACGCCAATATGAGATTGCCAATCTGTCATAAATTTGTCGATATTCGTCTCGCCACCTTCGAGGTCTGCCGGGTAATCTTTTTCCTTTTGTGGGGGTCCAAAAAGATGTTGATTTGGCCCAAAGTTCTTCTGGCAGATATGACCGGCCCAATTGGGCCGAACAGGAACGTGAGCGGCTAAAAGATGGAGAGGCCTCACTGGATGTTAAACCATCACAGGTAGTCAAACTATCCTTTATTATTAAGTAAGTGAAGATAAATGGTTTTTATTTGAAAATAACTTAATAAAAGGCCTACTTATAAAATATAATGTCGAACGATCAGAGAAGTATTCGGGCGGATAGGCATTCCTGGCAGATCAGTGAGCCGAGCCGTCTCTCCTCGTGACCCGAGAAACTGGGTTATACTATACGTACGACTTAGTAGGTATATTGAACTAAACTAACACATTATTAATCTGAACCGTGTTTTACGAACTGATACAAAACTGTAAGGGCAGGATTTGACTTATTATTTAGTTTTAGGTACTTGTAACTGTATGTAACTGATAGAGTGGTTATCTCTGAACTTCGCATAAATTAAAGCCAAAAGGGAGGGGTATGTTTTTGACTCGTACCTATGTATGTATGTATGTTCATATGTTCCCACCTAACTTCAAAACTACTTATCACTTTTTTTTTTAATCGTATGGCATTTGATGCCTTTTAAACTTCGAAGCTCGTTTAGCACCACCCAGGGGACACGTGCAGGGCTATGGTTAGGTAACTCCTGCGGACGCGAGCTGTACTTATCACTACATAGTATAAAATAAAGTCGCTTTCTCTGACCCTATTTCCCTTTGTATGCTTAAATCTTTAAAACTACATACGCAACGGATTTTGATGCGGTTTTTTTTAATAAATAGAGTGATTCAAGAGGAAGGTTTATATGTATAATACATGCATAATATAGCCGTGCGAAGCCGGGGCGGGTCGCTAGTTATAATTTAAATTGTGGTATCGTTAAAAGCGTCCCAATAGTCCGCTGGTTATATTTTATTCTTTTTACTTTTTATTTATATTTTGTTTTTAGGCCCTTTTTATTTATTTTTATTTTTTAGTTTTCAACTTTTTTTGGCAATCGGTTTTTTTTTAATTTCTAGTAATTGTTCTGTAGTCGAGCCTTAGTTTTTAAACTTTTTTTTTGTGACACAATTAGTAGAATGCCTGTCTTCGTGCATATCCGAAAGCACACGAGGGATTGAGTCGTGTGTTCAAGTTTATTTCGCAAAAACGTATCTATCATCTACCTCTGGTTGACGTACCACTGGTGTCAAAAAACTGTACCTACTATTTGTTTATCCAGGAAAGGAAGTTACCGATTTAAATCACAAGATTTGTTGCGAAAACATGCAAAGACATTGAAATGAATTAGAACACTGTCTACGAAAATTAATAAACTTAGATAACCCGAAATTAAAACAACAAAATTAACATTTAATGACGTTGTTATAGTACGATAATAAAGTGTTTGGAAATATAAAAAATATGTTTACGTTTATGCATATTAACGTAAACAAATCTAAGCAACTTTATATCTGTACTAGCTTTATATTTTACTTGCGTAATTCCCGTGGGAATAACAAAATAAAAAGAAAAATCTTTGTCCTCGATAAATGGACTATCTAACACAAAAATATATTTTCAATTTGAACTAATAGTTCCTCAGACACGCGCGTTTAACCAAACAAACAAACAATCTGTTCAGCTTTATAAAATTAGTATAAGTACCTAGATGAGTATGGATTTGTGGTATAGATACAAGTCGTCGCCGTCGTTTGTGTTCATTACATGTCGCGTGTCGATAAATATTGAAATAAAGTGGTCCTTCGATTTGGAGTCTTCTACTTCCTTATAAATTTGGTGATTTTTGCGGTCGCGACGCCTTTAATGAACTTATCAGCAAAAAAGCACTACCTACTTGTTAAGCATGTAATCAGATAATTTAATAATACGTAGGTAGGCAGAGAATAATGAATGATTAATGATTTTGTTATAAAAGCTATTTAAGTTAAGAAGCGTGAAGAAAAAGATGAAAAAGAAGTAGGTACCTACTTACTAAGTAACTATTACTTAATGATTAGCGGTAGATAGATACTTAAATAGAAATTTATCAATAGCTATTAACATACTTTATTATCGTCAAAGGTCTCCCGCTATACTGGATATACGTTTCGGTTGTTCTTCTAGTAGGTACCTCTACCTACTAGAAGAACAACCGAAACGTCACCTCGTCACCTATCTACGACAAAAGAAGATCGACTAAGCACGGAGAAAAATGATGATCCGGTTATGTTCCTCGAATAGTCCGCTATAGATAAAAAATTAAATTAAAAATTTAAAAAACCCCCGACACAAAATAATAAAAATAGTATGAACGTAAAAAGCCTAAAACAAGCAAAAAAATCTATAAAAAGAAAAAGCCACAAAAAGAACAAAAAAGTATAAACGTGAAACCCTACAAAAAGAAAAAAATAACCTCGAAATTATGATTCTACTACGTAAGTACATGTGAATTTTTTTGATTAAATATTGTCGCGTCGGGGGACCGCTCTTTTTCGAGTCAATTTAATATAATGTTAACATTTTTATTTTAGCATTTTATCACTAGTAATTCTTAATACTTTAACATTTTCGTTGAAATTTTAATATCATTTTACTTAGGAAGGTGTTTCTATAGGTAAAGAGCGGTCCCCCGACGCGACAATATTTAATCAAAAAAATTCACATGTACTTACGTAGTAGAATCATAATTTCGAGGTTATTTTTTTCTTTTTGTAGGGTTTCACGTTTATACTTTTTTGTTCTTTTTGTGGCTTTTTCTTTTTATAGATTTTTTTGCTTGTTTTAGGCTTTTTACGTTCATACTATTTTTATTATTTTGTGTCGGGGGTTTTTTAAATTTTTAATTTAATTTTTTATTTCATCCTTTTTGTAGGGAGGGACTTTTTAATTTTTTTTATTTTATTTCTTTATTTTCTTGCGATTTATGATTCAGATAATTTGGTGTAAACAATAACTATTATTAATTTATAGTTAACTAGCGACCCGCTCCGGCTTCGCACGGCTATATTATGCATGTATTATACATATAAACCTTCCTCTTGAATCACTCTATCTATTTTAAAAAACCGCATCAAAATCCGTTGCGTAGTTTTAAAGATTAAAGCATACAAATGGATATAGGGACAGAGAAAGCGACTTTGTTTTATACTATGTAGTGAAGATTATTTTTAACCCTAAACTGTTTTTTTTATTAAAGGTATTCTTTTTCAATTTTTTCCTTTAGATATTCAACTTTTACAACTACAAGTAGGTATTTCATAGCTATTAAATATTAGAACTACCTAAGTATACATAGAAGAAGACGTCTAGATCTAGGTTATCTATACATCTTCTCTAATATATATAAAATACGTGTCCCGTTGTCTGTGCGCGATGGACTCCTAAACTAGGTACTTAACCGATTTTAATCAAATTTACACACCGTGTGCAGTTTGATCTAACTTGAAAGATAGGATAGCTTACATCTTAATTTATTCCGATATTCCAACGGGATCGGGAGTTATGCGGGTGAAACCGCGGAGCACAGCTACTAATATAATAAAAAAATGGAAAGAAAAGTAAAAAAGATCCAAACGAAGCCAAAAAACTCAAATTAACTTGATACTCGGGCATATCTACTAACATTCGGTTGTTAATCCTGAGTATTATCCCCCATAACTTTTAGACGGCTGGACCGATTTTGATCAAACATAGATATTTGTAATGTACGAGTCATGCCCTTTCATTTGATACCCCACTCGAGTATATCTACTTACATTCGGTTTTTGATCCTGACTTTCATCCCCTATAACTTTAAGACGGCTGAACCGATTTTGATCAAACATAGCTAAGAACACTCCCGACTAACTTATCTTTCAAACAAAAAAAACTAAATCAAAATCGGTTCATCCGTTTGGGAGCTACGATGCCACAGACAGACACACACACACACACACACACACATACACACACACACACACACACACACACACACAGACACGTCAAACTTATAACACCCCGTCGTTTTTGCGTCGGGGGTTAAAAAGAAGAGATGCTACAAAACACTTTAAAAATACAAGAACATAGACCAAAGCCCATACTGTAGTGGATATAGTGGGTTATGTATGACCGTAGACTTACGATTATAAGTTTGGAACCTACCTACTTCACTGAGTTTCGAAACATTGTCTTCCGTCTCGTATACACTTGCAGTTACTTCTGTTTGAAGACAGGTGCAATCCAATCGTGTTAGAATAATATATATCTTTGTCTAAAAAAAACGATTAACAAAAATCTTACCTCTAATAGGAGTAGTAGAGGGCGACGTCCCTCCAGCACGCTGCCGCCACCGCCGGACGAAACAGGCGCCTCGCACCCGACATAAACACTGCACCAATCGGATGAAACAACAGTGGTTTCAACAATTTGGTTACCAAAATACAGTTCCAACTGCACATTCACTCAATTCATTCACTGAAATCCAATCTGTTCGTTTGTTTTTAATCACAAATCAAACAAATGCACGCATGTCAGTTGAAAAAACGTTAGTAATTTTCGTTTTAGTCGATAGCGTCTCCCAAGCTCACCGCTCGATGACTGACTGGTTTGGATTGGCGCGCGCCGTTCGTTCTTTCGGTCGGTTTACCTCGCACGCAGGACGGACGGGGAGGTGAGGCTGCAGCGCGGGCGGGAGGGGACAGAGAACCGACCCTCCATATTTGACAAACTTATACCGAATGAATGAACGAACAATGAATTAATAACATTAGGTCAGTCAAAATCTGGGTCAAAAATATTGATGAACCGCAGTAACGGGATTGTCTACCCCTTATACCGTAAAAGTGGTAAAAGTCAAAGTTAACGTTTAATAATTATAAGCTCGGCTAGACATCAATAGATAATGTTGTATACTTACTCTTATGATCGAAATGTGTACTTAACTTAGTCTTATCTTAATACAATTTACTATTCAAATTATTTAAAACAGGATATTAACCATGTTTATTGAAGCTCGATACTTCGATTTCAGTTTAATTTTTAAATAGGTACTTAATACAATTTGTTTCCTAATTTCCAAAAAGTTACTTACATAACACTTTTTAAATTAGACTCAGTTCAATCAGAGCTAAGTAAATTCAGTATTTTATCCGCCTGCCTGTCCAATGGTGAATTTATCTTCATCACTGTTCACGTTTGTTTGATTTGAAAAGTCAATTATGTTTCGTTTGGTTTTCATCACTCGCTCGGCTAATGCATGCTTTTATTACAGTAAAACAAATTTATTTATTTTCTTATCTTAGGAATACCCACAGCTATACTTAACAAAAACTTACAAAAAGTTTTGTTATACCTACTTAGCAAATTTTCGACTAGGTAGGTACAATCCGCGGTCAAAAGTCTCTGCCCACCGTAACGTTTACAATCCTGTGCAGCACTATTTGAACATTATAACAACGTAACCTGCTACCCTAGCATGAAGGCCAAAACACGATACGATTAAGCGATATAACTACATCAACTCTCAAAACATGATAGATAAAGCCGCCATGTTGAATTTTTATCATAATTTTTATGGCAATTTATAATAAAAATTCAACATGGCGGCTTTATGTATCATATTTTGAGAGTTGATGTAGTTATATCGCGTGATATCGCTTTATCGTATCGTGTTTTGGTCTTCATGCTAGGCAGGCTGATGATCGAACCCACGTCGTTGGTTGGTGTTGCGAGTGGCGGCTTATACCTACCATTCGGCCAACTAAAGACATAGCTAACATGTTGAAAATAATAATCACACTGAGTACTTTTAATTCAAGTATTTAAGTTTTTGTGTAATGTCTATTATTAGAAGAAGGTCGTAACTCCAATATTTGTTGATAGTATTATTGTAGCAAAGTGATCATTTAGTTATGACCCATACTGTGAGAAATTAGAATTAGGTAATTTGATCTTTGCTTCCAGCGCTTCCTATGATGTCGTTCGTATGCTCGTGTCGTACCCCAGTTTTTCCCGCATTTTGCCAAACTTTTCCTTCTTATTTATTATTGATCGAATAAATAAGAAGGAAAAGGAGAGGAGGTTCCTTTTCCTTCCATTTTAAAAACGGGAACCTATTACTAAGACTTCGAAGTCTGTCGGTTTGTCTTTCACCAGGCTATATCTCATGAACCGTGATAGCTAAAAAAAACTCATTTGCCTACTCCTCATTATTAAAGGAAACAAATTCTTATTAATAAGGCATGTTACACAACATTTGACCCACAAAACTGATCACATTAAATTGAATTTACTAGATTAAAAGTCCATTAAATAAATAAATAACATGTAGCTATTAGCTATACACGATGGGTTCTGTGTCGTCATCGCCCACCAAGTCCATACCGACTGTCGTATAAATTAATATACAGTCATCAATTCCAACAAATTATGTAACAATTGCCTTTAATTTACATTGTTATGGAGTGTTGTCCATTGTTCATGTACTTACTTACCTACAGTTTAGACGCGTTGTAATTTAGATATTTTAGGATCAAAATATGCACCGTTCTGGTTAGTGTCTGAACTCTGAAGCTTGATTCATATCTACGAGCTTTAGTAATTGCAATATGTTCGATTGAATAGATGATTTGGTTTTAATCTTAGGTGGTCCTATTCATCATCATGTCAGCCGCAGAACGTCTACTGGCGCATAAAGGCTTCCAAAACGATTCTTTAAATATAGATATTGTAGCATTCAGGGGCAAATGAGATTTAAACGTTTCCAGAAAAAATGTTTTATTCTTGAAATTTAGACTTATTTACAATGAATTACAACAATCTTGCAGCCAATCTGCAGCCAATCCAATAATTTCCCAAGTATTATATGAATAGGTAGGTACCTACTCATTATCGAATGACAGCATCGCACAGACATTCCGCCGTTCTACTATTCAAACTATGACAAGTAGAAAACCCTGACACCATAATAGGAAATAGATTCTTCTTCTGGAACAATGAAATTCGCATTGCAAGTTGCTTTATTTGCTTGGTCAGGTTTAGCCATAGAGGTTGGTCGAAGGGTTTAGCTGAATCTTCAAGCGTGATCAATAGATTAATTTTCATCCGGTTCGAAGGACCATCAGTGTTAAAAATGTAAGTAGCCATCACTATCACTACATAATATAAAACAAAGTTCAAAACGAAACAAAATCTTTAAAACTACGCAACGGATTTTATAAGGTGTTTTTAATAGAAAGAGTGATTCAAGAGGAAGGTTTTGAAACATAAAACAATACCACGCGTACGAAGTTGCGGGTAGCAGCTAGTTATGAAATAAATTGAACCGTATTATGCTAAAGAATTCTAGACTATATCCCTATCCAACAAATAATTATATTTATGACTACATTTAAGTGTCCTTACAACCAATTTATAAAAGACAGATAGGTTAAGTTCAGATAGGTTTTGGAATTCCCTCCTTTTGAGAGAAACCCGAGCTCTGCAGTCTAATTTTGATCAGTGCCTGCAGTAAAACATTACAGCTCCTGTTTTCGAAATTGAATTTCAATTTCGCAAACACCAATAGGTACATACTTTGATGTTTGGTAACATAATTGTGTTTAACATATCGAAACGCATCAAGTGTAAGCTGTACAGAGGCTAATCTCATTATTTGGACAGTAACCAGGTGCACGGAAATAGCCAACAGACGTCATTGCTCGGCCACTGCCCTTATTGTTTTACTAAACACTGTTTAATATAAGTTAAGTAGCTTCTTGATTTTAATGTTTGGGTATTAAACCGGATATAATATCTACAGGCAACACTATCACTAATAATTATTAGTGATAGATAAGTAGGTGGTTGGATAAATAAAATAAATAAATAAATAAATATTGCAGGACAATCCACACATCGCCATCTAGCCCCAAGCTAAGTAACTAGACTTGTGTTAAGGGTGCTAAACAACGGATATACTACTTATATACTTTTCTTTTTGTAAATATATACTTATAATACATAGAAACAACCAGACCACAGACAAATATCTAAGCATAAATACATAATTAATAATTGTTATTATTAATTATTAATTATAATTATTAGTGATAGTGATATTGAGATATATGTGGCAACACTGTCACTAATAATAATTAGTGATAGATAAGTATTATTTAAGTATATTAAGTATTATACTTACCTGTTTTTAAGTAGTTTTATCTATAGTCTTTTTACGAAATATCTATTTATTTGACTTGACTTTGACTTTGAATAACTCTATATTTTTTTTGGTTAGAATGAATATGCTCTGAAACTACTGGATACATTGAATCCCTGGAAGCAACAACACAATCCCAAGGGATTATAAAGCGGGTAAAGCCGCGGGATCCTGGAAGTCATTATATAATCAAGACACCAAGGTTGTAATGTAAGCGCCCGTAAACCTGAGAAAACACTATTTGTCTGAAAAGGTCGAAGATCAGACAAGATTCCGGGTTAGATATGATACATCTAACCAAAAAATCTCGCAGAGCAAAAATAAAGACAACATTTCAAGGCATATCCCTTTAGGTTTAATATATAAAATTCTCGTATCACAATGTTAGTAACCATACTTCTCCGAAACGGCTTGACCGATTGTTATGAAATATATGCATATTCATTCATTGTAGTCATTCATACTGAATATGCATATAAAATAGCCGATGCTACTATCTATTTTTTATTTTGTTTCCTAAAGTTTTTTTTTTGGGAATCGCACAACATCTATTAAACCTATATTTTTATTTCCTTTATTTTTTTTGTAAATGGTAAAACAACGTTTGCCAGGACAGTAGTGACTTTATATATTTTACAAGCTTTTATTTATATAGTTTCACCTGTCCGATGTTTGTCATCAAAATTCTTCTTATCTTTCTATCACATTGCACTCACAGTCAAAACAAAAAAGCTTTTACATTTTCCCGACTAACGAATGATAACTTTTCACGTGAAAGTTTCCAGGTAGGACCAACCTAGCTAGTAGCTACGAGGACTACCGAGCGTAGCTTTATAGGTACCTACGAGTTAGTGTAGGTATACTTTATGCGACGAAACGAAATTATGCAACCTTTCCTGCATCCAATTATTTATATTTCGGTAGAATATTCGTATGTTCACGACAGTAGCTGAGCTGCGCCACTGAGTGTACAATAGTGTTGCTGATCGCTAGTCGACTATCGTTGATTAATCGGTAGTCTACCGATAGTATCGATACTCAAAACGAGGCAATACTATCGAATGAGTGCTTGATAGTATCGATACCCGAAATGCTAAATACTATCGATAGTATATTACAGTTGCTCATAAATAAAAAAATATCGATTGTTTTCGACTATCGATCGTATAAATTGGTTGCATAAATATAAATAAATTGACAAACTATCGATAGTATCAATATTTTTTAATATTATCGGTAGTATCGATACGATCGAGCAAAAATACTATCAAATCGATATTATTGTTGCTCGTGAAAAATAAACTATGCAATACAATCGAAAGTATGTCATCGATAGTATTGCACTCCTTCGATAGTATTGCCTCTTTCTGAGCTATCGATAGTAATGGCTTTTTCAAATGAAATCTTTTTGGCAACACTAGTGTACAATTTACCTGAGCTAGATACTAGTTACCTAAGTTGTTAGGTACGCCTGTATTGTATATTTAGATGCTTGTTGCAGGAAACAATGCAATATGCGAACGAACTCAAAGCAAAGAGCAATTAACGGAGTTTTCGTACTCACTCGTTTAATTTTTTACATGAAAATCAGCGTTTAACCGTTTGAGTGTGCGGTGTATTGTAGCTAAGCCTATTTCAATAAACCTATTTAGGTACAGTCGGCTGCATAATTGCAGCCCCCGGTATAGTTCGAAAATTACTATTATTGGAATGTTTTCGTTCTAATATTTTTTGTTCGATAAATTGATGGGTTAGAAGACTTTAAACTTCAACTAAGCTTGTGTTGAAAATATTCTTATAACAGCCGTTTTGGAGCTCTACGGTGTATCTGCAATTATGCAGCCGACAGTACGTACGTAACTAGATTGTTACAATTCAATTCATTTCGAAGAGCCATAGACGAAAAATAGCAAATTTATACGAAAAAATCTAAGCTTATTTTTCAAAATTTTTGGATTTTACGTTACTCGACTATCGGCTGTGCGATGGTAATTAGATCTAAGGGTTTTATTTGTCAATTATATTTGTAATACTATTTCAAACATGAATGCTCTTTGTTTTCCAAAACAGCTGATTATATAGTAATATATTATGCATGTATTATACATATAAACCTTCCTCTTGAATCACTCTATACATTAAAAAAACCGCATCAAAATCCGTTGCGTAGTTTTAAAGATTTAAGCATACAATATAAGGACAGAGAAAGTGACTTTGTTTTATACTATGTAGTGATTTGTTGTAATAACGGCATCAGAAATACATAATCTGTTAAAATTTCAAATGTCTATCACGGTTCGTGAGATACAGCCTGTGTTGACTGACGTTGGCTTGCTGGGCAGACGGACGCACGGGCAGTGAAGTCTATTGCGTTCCGTTTTTACCCTTTAGGTACGGAATCCTAAAAACATCATCTTAGTTACCAACCCGTAACACAATCAAAACCATCTCAATTAAGAGACTGCATTAAGTTTAACAACCACAAATTATACGTAAGTAAGTAGGTACTTCAGGCATTTAAAAAATAATTATAAATTACCTATTCAAAGTTATTATAAGACATAACAATAGAAAAAATACAGTCGCACCATATACACCATATACACGGAGCTACATGGTAGGCGGTGTGGGGGTGTTAGGTTTTATTTTCGTTACGGAATTTCTTGATTCGGTCGCCGCGCTCAAAGCCCGCGATAAAAGCTATGCAATAGCTTAAAACCCAATTTATAACATGCCTATTTGAAAAAATGGGCAAGAAGATGTCAGCCCTTACTGCGGAAGAATCGCACCATGCAAAATCATTCATATTGCATTTCGATTAAGTTCAAAAATATTCTTAAAGTAGCTAAAAATACCCTTATTTTTTGCTACGAGGTGGTATGATGAGGTGGTATGACCAGAAGTGCGATAAAGGTGTCTTTAAAACAGTTTTTGGGTATCAACCACTAAAATCCATAGAATGATATTCCTACTGTCGTAAAGGTGAAGAAATGCTTTGTATTGACATACACTTCGGAACACGATTAGCGTGATTTGCCTCGATAGAAAAAAATCGTGAAAATTCTAAAAAATCGTCATTTTTTTTAACTATTTCAATTTTACGGCAATTGTAAAGAAAAAACAAGCACACAATTTATATTTTCATAAACTTGACATCAAATTCCATAAGGTAGTATAGATGGTTTTTCACTAAAATAAATGTGAGTCTTTTAATTACATAAAACAGTTAAAACGGCCATTTCGCGCCGCGCGGGGGAAAGGGATAGAGTCATCGCGCGGCGCTCGCGTGTGAAAGGGATAGGGGTTTTCAGGCCCTACTTCCCCTTAAGGGTATTTTTTGTAATCGGAATAATATTGCAATGTAATTTGAACAATCTTCATATAAAATATACATAATTATATATGAGTATTGGCCTTTGGTCGACTTCCACCTTCAGACTACACATACCCTCGCTGCTCCCCCTGGGAGCGAAAGGGTGGTGATGCATAAGGCGGTGCATTTTCTCCACCTTAAAAAAAGGTAGATGTCATACCTAGGTCGCTGTGCTTAGGTAAGGTTATGAATATAATTTAATAGGTAGATATTTTGGAAAATGTCCAGTAAAATCTCAAGTGCCAATAAAACAAATGTTTCCATGTAAATTCATAGTTACAACACCACAAAATGTTTATAATTTTGAACACTACTTGTTTGTTTAATATTATTTAAATAGTCAATTACTATCTGTACCTACCTACTTAGTTTGAGTCACCTTTGAGTAATTTTATTGCTGTTTCTTCTTACAATATATCTACCTACGTATGTAGGTATAGTACATATTTGCCAATCCTATCAGAAGCGGTACAAACTATACGAACACGAGTCGTGTATATTCAGGACCGTATAGGTACTCACTTAAGCTGAAGTGGTATGACCAGAAGCGCCATAGATGTGTCTTAGAAACGGTTTTTGGGTATCAACCACTAAAATCTTATAGAATAATATTCCTACTGTAGTAAAGGTGAAGAAATGCTTTGTATTGTCATAAACTTCGAAACACGATTAGAGTGATTTGCCTCGATAGAAAAATCGTGAAAATCCGAAAAAATCGTAATTTTTTTTGAGCTTTATCAATTTTACGGCGATTGTAAAGAAAAAACAAGTATTAAATTTATATTTTCATAAATTTTACATCAAATCCCATAAGGTAGTACAGATGGTTTTTCACTAAAACCGATGCGAGTCTTTTTCGATGATGGAATGTCAATGTTTTGTCGGTGAAAGATTTGTCGGTCAATGTTTGTCGGTCAATGTTTGTCGGTCAATGTTTGTCGGTGAATGTTTTGTCGGTCAATGTTTTGTCGGTGAATGTTTTGTCGGTGAATGTTTTGGCGGTGAATGTTTTGTCGGTGAATGTTTTGTTGGTGAATGTTTTTGGTGAATGTTTTGTCGGTCAATGTTTCGTCGATCAATGTTTGTCGGTCAATGTTTGTCGGTCAATGTTTTGTCGGTCAATGTTTTGTCGGTCAATGTTTTGTCGGTGAATGTTTTGTCGGTGAATGTTTTGTCGGTGAATGTTTTGTCGGTGAATGTTTGTCGGTGAATGTTTTGTCAGTCAAAGTTTTGTCGGTGAATGTTTTGTCGGTCAATGTTTCGTCGATCAATGTTTTGTCGGTCAATGATTTGTCGGTCAATGTTTTTTTCGGTCAATCTTTTTTTCGATCAATGTTTTGTCGGTCAATGTTTTTTTCGGTCAATCTTTGTCGGTCAATGTTTTTTCGGTGAAAGCTAGTGATACGACATTAAACAGTTAAAACAGCCATTTCTCGGCGCGCGGGGAAAGGAGTGAGGGTGTTTCAGGTCCTACTTCACATTCAATTAGTTTTTGAAGTTATACTTCTTTAGGCGCGTTATGAAAAAATGATGAGAGTTAAATTTAAAGAAGCGCGCGCTCACTGTATCTTAAAAGTTACAGGATTTATTTACTTATTTAATTTATCAAAAAACTGAATTCTATTGACTTTGTTGATTATCTTTTTCCAGTCCTTTTATTATTTCATTTGAAACTAGCTGCGCCCCGCGGTTTCACTCGCGTAAGTCCGATCTTTCTCACCGTTTAAACCTTCCCTGGACTACAACAAACATTTCAAAACCGAAATCATCTAAATCGGTTTCGCGTTCTGGAGTTATAGCGTCAGGAAGGAAAACCCGACTTATTTTTATATAGTAGAGAACATAATTATTTGCATGCAATTAAAAACTATTTTTAATGATGCCAAAGAATATAACTTCTCAGGCGCGTAGGTACAGAAACTAAGTACACGCACCCATTTTATTTGTCTATGGCAGGACCGCATTTTGGATTATCTGCTTGGTATTGGAAAATTTACCAGCATCAATAGATGCTATATAGACTCTTCCGGAGGAGGTCAGAAGCAACATAAATTCAAATAGGAATCGAATTTGTCGACAGCCGGCACCGAAACTCAATTCTCATCCGACAACACGCGTCGAAAAACTCGCTACGTGTTTCCACGCAATTTCATTTATTAAAGTAATAACACACATTTACTCCTTCTTCCTACCAAATTTGTTATCTTCTATATATACATATAAAACGCTTTGTCCTGAATGACTGACTGACGGATCAACGCACAGCTTAAACCGCCGATCGAAGAGACCTGAAACTTGGAGGGTGTGTTCTTTGTATGACGCAGGCATCCGAAAAGATAGAATTTTCCGAAATTCTACTCCCAAGGGGGTGAAAAAGACAAAGTTTGTATGGGACAACGTAATTCCTTGGTCCATTTTCGACTTCTACGCGGACGAAGTCGCGGGCAAAAGCTAGTCTATACATATAAATGTTTTGTCCTATGACTGACTGACGGATCAACGCACAGCCTAAACCCCTGATCGAAGAGACCTGAAACTTGGAGGGTGTGTTCTTTATATGACGCAGGCATCCGATAAGGAAGGATTTTCCGAAATTCTACTCCTTAGGTGGTGAAAAGGGGGGCTAATTTTGGATGGGACAACATGATACTATTTTAGAACCATTTTCGACGAAGGCGCAGGCAAAAGCTAGTTTCTATATAAAAGCGTAGGTATCGATTGTAATCCGTCTTTGTCGTATGTATAATGTCCGCAAACACTTTTCCTCAAGTCTTCAAGTTAATGGTGTGCAAACTTAACATGACGGATGACTCCATAAATATCGGTGATCGGTGTCACCTCTAACATAGTCGGAGATCCCTTTAAGGACGACCTTCATCGAGCTGTTTAATGGATGAAAAGTATTTTATATCAAATTAAATAGGTCAATAAATATATTGCAAATGGGTTGCCTAAAAGATTTCAGTCCAGAATATGATTAACTAGCGACCCGCTCCGGCTTCGCACGGGTATATTATGCATGTAGTATACATATAAACCTTCTTCTTGAATCACTCTATCTATTTAAAAAAACCGCATCAAAATTCGTTGCGTAGTTTTAAAGATTTAAGCATACATAGGGATATAGGGACATAGGCACAGAGAAAGCGACTTTGTTTTATACTATGTAGTGATAGTGATTACCAATTTAATTTTTTGTTTTGGTTTTTAACCCTTTCACTGGCTTATTTAAGAGCCAAATTCCAGAACAATAGAAAGATGATGCCTATAGAATATGCAAACGTCAGGTTGCCTTTTTTTTCTCGTCACAACTCGTGGGTAGGCAGGTAAATGTCATTTGCTGCTTAATAAAGATTATGTATTTCATTGGTACGGAATTTGTCTATTGACCAAAGCAGTGAAAAGTCTTAAAAAAAACTGGTTGCCTGTAAAGTCGGTATACGGGCGAAAGTTTTACGTGACAACAACTGTGCTCGAGTGGAAGGGACGCGTGCCTTTCACTTTTTATGTCTGTCTCTCTCGCTCTTAGGCGGGCTAACCATGCCCGCGTGCCTCTCACTCGCTCTCATTGTGAGTGCATAACGTGAGCGGAGCGTAACGCAGTTTCTTGAAGTGTCACCCGGCAAACCAATTTATAAGACGTCACGACGTAGGTCACGTCAAAAAATAAAAATACATTAATCGTTCTGGGCTGAATTTTTATAGGCAACTTATTTGTAATATATTTATTGGGCTATTTAATTTGATACAAAATACTTTTCATTCATTAAACAGATCGATGAAGGTCGTCGTCAAAGGGATCCCGTACTAACATACATCCTCGATAGGTATGGTTGATGGTATCAAATCTATATCCGCAAAGTGGTGGTGGCCCTGCATGTTGATTAGCATCATTATTATAAACAATAACCTCTTAATAAATAAATTAATATTGCAGGATATTGCACACAGCGCCATCTAGCCCCAAGCTATATAAAATAATTTATAATTTTTAGGTTTCCTTAGCCAAGAAACGGAACCCTTATAGATTCGTCATCTCTGTCTGTATGTCGTATGTCACAGCCACTTTTTTCCGAAACTATAAGAACTATACTGTTGAAACTTGGTAAGTAGATGTTCTTTTGTAACTTACCACTTATTAACAAAATAGTTGAATACTTACTAAATAAATAAAAATACCTTAGCTTTAAGGAACTCGATTAAAATATCAATTAGCGTTACATCTTAACAAATCTTTATTTAAGATTTTTTACGGTTCCGTACCCAAAGTTTAAAAACGGGAACCTATTACTAAGACTTCACTGTATGTCTGTCCGTCTGACTGTCACCAAACTGTATCTCATGAACCGTGTTAACTAAACAGTTTCACAGATGATGTATCTCTGTTGCCGCTATAACAACAAATATTAAAAAATCGATGGCGACACACGAACAGACAGACAGACGGACGATATAAGAGTTCCTGTTTTTTACCTTTTTACAGATCCCTAAAAACAGATTATAATGGTACGGAACCCTTCGTGCGCGAGTCAAACTCACACTTGGCCGATTATGTTATTTTAAATGTCAACAGTAAAAAAGTTGCGCTATTTTCCATTCTTTTTTATTACCTAGACTACTTTACCTACCTGACTAAATAAATTAAATATTCGTGATATTTTTAGCCTCATAAAATCATATTATTATGATATTTTTATGAATCACACTGCAAGTTGTATTCCGACCTCTAAAATTATATTATTTGTGATTCTATTCACGTAGCATCTCATGCATGTTGGTGTATAAGTAGTTGATGTATGAAATACTGTCAACCTTGCGACTTTGAGACAGTCCGATCCGAATTAATTAATGGAATAAATAAATATTGCAGAACATTCCACACATCGCCATCTAGCCCCAAGCTAAGTAACTAGACTTGTGTTATGGGTGTTAGACAACGGATGTATACTACTTACATACTTACGATGACGACCCAGTTGGCACAATGGTCACCATGCCGGACTGCCAAATACAGGGTTTCGGGTTCGATTCCTGCGCCCCAGACAAGCATTTATGCTTAGATATTTGTCTGTGGTCTGGTTGTTTGTATGTATTATAAGTATAATAATATGTTTATTTACAAAAGAAAAGTATATAAACAGTATAGCCATTGTCTAGCACCCATAACACAAGTCTTGGGACTAGATAGCGATGTATGGAATGTTCCTGCATAGGTATATTTATTTAAATTTATATTTTGCTTTTCTTTTGTAAATATATACATTTAATACATAGAAACAACCAGACCACAGACAAATATCTCAAAGACAAGTATGCTTATACATTGTCTGAGACGGAAATCGAACCCGCAACCCTGTTTTTGGCAGTCCGACATAGTAACCATTGTGCCAACTGGGTCGTCAAATAATAATGGGTAATACCTATCAAAATTATTCCTCCGATGACCTCTCCGAATGATCTCGAAGCATATGTCACTGTGTCCTGAATTATGTATATTTTGTAGCTTTCCGTTACTAAGGCTGGGCGCAAACGTTCTGATTCCGGATTAGGTTTCCGAATACGGAATTTGGATTCTGAATTCCGTGAACCTAGCGCAGACGTTCGTTTGTTTTCATTTGGAATTTTCTCTGCCATTATATTCAGTGACGGCTTTGTGAACGCACGGGAATCGGAGAACGACAAATTTTATTAATCGGGTTATCATGGACGACGACGACGAATTGATGGCTATCGCATTTTTATCTAGAGATTTTTATCTATTAGATCTGCTCTCAAGCCAAGTCCTTTACGTCTCTATTGTGGTAGTCCTCATTATTGATATCCCATATGCATGGATATTGTTCCACCGCCATTAAGTATTAAATTTTCGGCCTCACACATTTTGTTACCTACGAGCGACGCGACGGGTCCATATACGTCCACTCGGCACAAGGCTAGCGCGGTTCTGAATAAAAAAATTCCGTACGTGTACGGCGGATGAGCCAAAATGTATGCAAGCGCTGCGTTCGGGATGACGTCATTAGGTTTTTTCCGTTCTGACAACCCGAACGCACCGAACCGAACGTTAGTTTTTTTTCCGTTGGGAAAAAAAAGAATAATGTGCGCCTTGTCTAACATTTTGTACGTAAGCAGAGCATTCAGGTTTCCGAATCTGAAATCCTGATTAGGAAACCTAATCCGGAAAACGTACGTATGCGCCCGGCCTTAACATTATATGAAAATAGGTACCGCTAATAAATTTTAATTTCTTCATGTTTTACATGAAAAATCCATATAGCTGTACCGACAACAAAGTGCAAACGATTTGAGCTGAAAATATGTTAGCATACCTACCTATAAACTATGGACTTGGAGCAAAAACTGCATACACCTAATGAAAATCATTTCATACTTCTTCAAAAAAGTGCTACAGTAATTGCATCTGATATATTTATCAAACGCATGAGCCTTTCTTCTGGCCAATCTACACTATCTACACTAAATATAATAAATAGGAAATATTTTTAAGCTTTTGCATAGCTTTTATCGCGGGCTTTGAGCTCGGTGACCGAATCAAGAAATTCCGTAACGAAAATAAAACCTAACACCCCCACGTGTATATATGGTAATACTGTACTTAACTTGATAAAAATGCTATGCAATACCTTTTTTTTTTGTAACAAATAGGCTCCAAAACTACTAGCGATTTTGATTAAACTTGGTACGAGGATACATTGAAATTCCTGAATCTCTCGCAACAAAAATCATTTACGGCATTCCGCTTCACTTACCTAGAAACATTTTCTGAAACCATTGCAACGACTTCGCGATCCGATTCCCTGCAGCCTGCAGCCAGGAAGCGATGATATCGACCTGTCCCGGATGCCCAGCTCCTGTGCAAGTTTCCTGCAACACGCCAGCACATGCAATCCTGTATTAAACGAGCTTTAGGTCACTGACTGTATTATGGGGTAAAATCAGGTTACGGGTTCATAGAATACGCAAACCTCGGGACTAACGGTCTCAACTAGTCTCATGATTCTGAATGAAGTTAGGCAACTAAGCAAGTTACTAGTTTTTTAAGAGCACTAAATATTTGTTAATACAAACTTTTTAAAACTTCTAAGTTATAGGGCACTTCCTAAACTACTTATAACTGAAAAATGTTTTTCTGGATCTATGGCCTATAACATCGTATAATGTGAAAAAACCGGCATATTGGATATAGGCCTTAAATTGGCATCTATTGGAACAGTTAATTGTCTATTGTTTATAAAAAACCGGCATCATGGTTATAGACCTTAAATTGGCATCTATTGGAACAGATAATTGTCTATTGTATATAAAAAAAAAACCGGCATCATGGCTATAGGCATTAAATTGGTATCTATTGGAACAGATAATTGTCTATTGTATATCAAAAAACCGGCATCGTGGTGATAGACCTTAAATCGGACGCCGAATTAAGACCTATATCCACGATGCCGGTTTTTTCACATTTAAGATGATATGAGCCCTAATATATAAAAACACTGAAAAGTACCTAGTCTACCTATCTGACATCCAAATTCAAAATCTCTTACATTGATAACTCTAAAGAAAAGTACCTTACTTGTGTAATAATATGTGAATTTCATATAAATAGAATGATTGGGTCTCCAACTTTGTACAAGAGATGGAAAAGTTTCAAGAACTTACTGGTCAGACAAATGGACCTGAATAAGTTATGAAGCTTTTACTTCACTTGAATTGATTTCCTTTTTACCCGACCACGGGAGAATAATGTTTTCTACAAAAATGATTCGTTCATGGAAAAACGATGATGATTTTTTTAATGCTATACATTTATATATTACTAGCGACCCGCCCCGGCTTCGCACGGCTATATTATGCATGTATTATACATATAAACCTTCCTCTTGAATCACTCTATCTAAGTATTAAAAAAAACGCATCAAAATCCGTTGCGTAGTTTTCAAGATTTAAGCATACAAAGGGATATAGGGATAGAGAAAGCGACTTTGTTTTATACTATGTAGTGATGTAGTGAAGTGATGTAGTGATACTTCATTATACATTTATATTTCTTTCAGTAGACCAGGTACTAAAAGGAAATATGTTTTCTGCCATATTTCTTAGTCAGAGCAGAAACCGACATTAATTCGTTGTTTGGCGATAAAAACACTGAATAAAAGATGTATCTTTACATAAAAACCACTCAAATTCAGGATAAAAAACTTATTTTGTTTCCTTAAACAAGGACACAAATAAGATTTTTTATGAATCTTTTAATAAAATTACTTAAAGTAACCTATTTACTGTATTTATAAATAATGATTTGACCTTTTCGTTGCTGCCAGTAAATGATATTTTGATGAATAAATCATGAAAAATAATTTCAATAAGTGCACGTTTAAGTAAATTGCAAGTTGATGCTGATTTGACTAGATGATGTTGAGAGACAAAGGAAGAAATATTCTTGGTAGATAAAATACGAATAATTTTCATTTCAACCCTTACAATTTCAATCACCTATGCCTAGACGAAAGTACCTACGTTTATAGGTGCAATTACTATGCATGTATGTTTTTGAGAAAAAGTTTTCAAAGTGATCCTTAAACGAACAAATAACTCTATCATATTAGGTACTAATAAGAGTTTACAATAGTTTACAGCTTCAGGATCAACAATAAGTAAAGGTAGGTATTAATACAACTGGTAATTTTGAAAATAAGTTTTTAACTAATTCCGAATGGCACTAAAGATGGCGCTATCTAATCTTTTTAAAAAGATGCCCCAGTACTGCCACACCTATAATAAGATAGAACGGTAGCGAACGATGAAGATTAGCACCGAAGATGCAGCCTAATATAGCTTTTTTGAACTATAAAGTATTGCTTTGTGATGGGGCCTGCAAGCTACAGGCAAATTATTTTATTTATAAAATTGACCTAACTTACACTCTCAGCTAACTCCAATGGTAAACTGAACAGAAAGTTGACTGCTGAATAAAAACAACAAGAATTAAGTTTCAAAATAGCCTTTTTCTAAAATAAAAACTAGTTTCGTCAGATGGCGATAACTGAAATTATCACTGGTCTCTAGAACTTTGTAGATCCTTGACAAATATGGTTTCAGACTTATACATTAAAGCGCCATCTGTCGAAACTATCGTTTTTCAGAGAGCAAAAACAAGATTGGAAAACTTTACATTATCGCCAGCAGTTGCCTACAAAGTAGGCAGGCGTAAAGTACACACATATTCTGTAGGAAGGTATTTTAATTATTCATCGGTCTAATCCAGAAGCTCTTGCACAATAAGCAACTAGGTAAATGTGTTTAATGTTTTGATCGTGCTAGTTGAGCTTACCTCACGTACAATGGTTAGATATTTGCATAAATACACAGGGTAACCGAAGCGCGGTAGTAAGCACTGATTGTACAACATATTCTATAGATAATACGTAGGCCACAGTCGTTCGTCTATTTCAAAATCACTAAAAATAAATAAATATTGCAGGACATGCCACACATCGCCATCTAGCCCCAAGCTAAGTAACTAGACTTGTGTTATGGGTGCTAGATAAAGAAAGAAAGAAAGAAAGAAAGAAAACATTTATTTGGACAAGCACACGACATAAGACAATCAGAAAAGTAGTAACAAATATAAAAGCACGGATAACGGATATCCGACTTATATACTTACCTTCTTTTGTAAATATATACTTACTAGCGACCCGCTCCGGCTTCGCACGGCTATATTATGCATGTATTATACATATAAACCTTCCTCTTGAATCACTCTATCTATTAAAAAAAAACCGCATCAAAATCCGTTGCGTAGTTTTAAAGATTTAAGCATACATAGGGAAATAGGGACAGAAAAAGCGACTTTGTTTTATACTATGTAGTGATAATACATATGCACAACCAGACCACAGCAAATATCTAAGCATAAATACTTGTCTGAGGCAGGAATCGAACTCGCAACCCTGTGTTTGGCAGTCCGGCATGGTGACCATTGCATTGTGCCAACTGGGTCGTCCTAAATATGCTCTGCCTCCCGTCTTTGCCGTCTGCGCTTTAGGTAGGTCCTGCCGGAATTTCCTTCCATTGTCAATCGCCATTTTCGAAAAGAAAATCCAATTTTTTCATGACCGTGATTTGAAACCACAACCTTCGACTAGGTAAGTAGAAACCACAACCTTCGACTAGGTAAGTAGGTACCCTTTATCACAAGAACCCAACACCTTCAATATTGAGAGTAGGTGCTCATTCAATATTCTCAGTCAGAATAGATGTTCCCGTGGAAATTGCATGTGGGAAGGCCACGGCCAGACCTCCCATTAATCACTGACTATACAGTTTCTCCAAGGATAGTTACTTGTCTACCTGTAGCTAGGTGTCTTCTCAGGCTGCCCACGTAATTGCCAATCCGTTTGAACATAACTTATCGAACTTCACGTAAGAACGTATAGAAGTATTGAAAAGTTTTCCAACCAACTTGAATTGTGGGGACTTCGGGAACAGCTTTCGACTTTTATATTGAACCAACAAAAATCTGTTTCAAGCTTTCATGTTTTCTTTGTATATTTTAGGCCCAACTTGACCTTTTTATTTCTCGAATAGCAAAATAAAGGGTTTTTATCAATATCATGTCTGTGTAGTACATGGCATTAAGATTTGAATTCGGTTTTCAAATGAAAGCTATGATTGTTTGAATGGATGTTCTATTTCTCATAAAAATACAACTTTTTAAAAGTTTTTTTAATTTGTCTGTGTAAATTATTGTACACAACAGAAAAACTATCTTTAAATTTGTATGGCAGGTATCTACCTAAATTACATATTTTTCATAATCCATTAACTTCAATTAAGTTTATAGTTTAAGTAAATTAAGGCAGGAAGCTTAGGTAGTAATAGGAAACCTGCAGCTTGTGCCGAATCCATTACGAAAGATAAAATAGCCCAGATATTATCACCTACATTAGCTCCAGGCACAATACGCAGTGGCGTAATTATACCGTACGAAGCCCGTGGCAAATTCATTGGATGCCCCCCCCCCCCCACAAAATAAAGAATAATAAATCACTACGTGAAGTACAAGGTACATCTAAACTTTATAATTATACCTACTTGAATCTCTATTAAATTAACAATTGTCGTTTATGTACACATTTTTTTTTAATTATTTTCTTCAAAGTCAAAGTTTAAATTTCGGGCCTTAGAATTTTCAATAGAATAGCCAATTACATAGAATTTCTTAAATAAGTTTGAAAATTATCGCTCGGCAGTAATAATAAATGTTGGGAGTTGGGATTCACCTTTGACCCCTTCCGGCTGGGGGCCCGTGGCATTTTGCCGACGCCACTGACAATAGGTTACCTAAAGATTAGTCTAACAACGTTGAGGTTACTCAAACGAGCAAGGTAATGAGAAGGCCATACCCACAGAAGATCCGTAGACTCCGTGCTACCTATACCTACTCAAACAACTGCTAAGAGGTAGGGTACCGGCGCTCTCTCCATACAAACGTAGTCTACTGTTTCTTCCCTGACACTAGAGCAAATATTTTTGTAGCATAAAACTTATAACTGCCATGACCATGCCCCTGTCTTATTTTTTATATATAGGTATATTTTGTTTTTTTTACCCTTACTTTCTATGATAATTAGAAAATGAAAAAATAAGACATAGATGACAGTCTATATATCATAGTCATGGCAGACAATGGCAGTTATAGGTTTTATGCAACAAAAATATTTGTGCCAGGTCATTATCCAGGGAGGAAACAGTCGACTACGTTTGTATGGAGATAGAGCTAGGTACCTTTTCTCTTAATTGCTTCACCTTCGCGATAATCTATTTTATTGGGCACGAGCTTTTGGGCTTTTACAACCGCAAGGACAATGTGATACTTGTATACGATACTTACTTGATGCATGGTTATATAGCTACGATTTGACGACCCAGTTGGCACATGCCGGACTGCCAACACAGGGTTGCGGGTTCGATTACCGATATCTAAGCATAAATACATGGCCGCCCCCTCAGGCCATGTATTTATGCTTAGATATTTGTCTGGATGTTTATATGTATTATCTATACTAATATTATAAAGCTGAAGAGTTTGTTTGTTTGAACGCGCGAATCTCAAGAACTACTGGTTCGAATTGAAAAATTATTTTCGTGTTGGATAGTCCATTTATCGAGGAAGGCTATAGGCTATTTTATATTTCGATATTCCTACGGGATCCATATTCCGATATTCCTACGGGGAGCGCTGCTAGTAAGTATATATTTACAAAAGAAAAGTAGGCATATAAATCCGTTGTTCTAGCACCCATAACTAACACAGTTCTAGTAACTTAGCTTGGGACTAGATGGCGATGCGTGGAATGTCCTCATGCAATATTTATTTACAAGGGATTGTATTTGCAGTACCGTTAGGTCGTACCACACCTAATGTACGAGGTTTATTTTGCAAAGCCCCTACGTGTGGTATTTACATTACTTGAGTGTACCTACCATAAACCACCTCCTCTAATAGGGTAGGTACGGAATCGAGAATTACTAGTTTGTGCTCAGAAAATGGATAAATAGAACTCGATAGCCTAAAACTAGACAACGCTAGGCTTTGTAATGAATTCCGGGAGCCATACGAGCATAAATGTTTCTATAATAGAGATCAGGGGTGTACTTAACATTCAGCGCCCCTGAGCATATTATGTTTGCCGCCCCATAGATTATTAAGAAATTATCAGAATCAGATCAAATTTTGTTAAATTTACACTGCCAGAATACAGCAGCCAGGTGGAAACTAATTATGTACGGTTTGAACTGAAAGATTTCTGATATCGTTCAGGGTGTGAAGCGTGACAGTTTGCTATTTGGTGAGAATTTGTCAGTGAAGTTAAAACCTTTTGAAAGTTACAGGTAACATTTTAGGATCAGAATTTTGGACTTTTGTTTATTATCTCTAAATACGCCTCTGATAGAGATTTTATTCTCTCTCTCTACTCATATTCGAGGAACTAAGGCTTTCCTCCGTAGGGTTTGAAACCACCCCAAAAAAATGGGTATCTTATGACTGTCCAATATTGTTAAGTACCTACATAATTATTAAATATCTAAATGTCACTACAAAATAAAGTTAAGTAAGTATACAAAAGTCCTTTTCCTAACTGGGCCTTTTATACCGAAAACTAAAAAAAAATAGAAAAGTAGGACGTCGAAAATTATTAAGCAACTAGGTAGGTATATACCGGGAAAAGAAGTGTAAATTGTCAGTAGGTACCAACTTCCAACATAACAAAAGCCCTCGGCTTGTAAAC
Source organism: Idaea aversata (assembly GCA_907269075.1). Classification (NCBI taxonomy): domain Eukaryota; kingdom Metazoa; phylum Arthropoda; class Insecta; order Lepidoptera; family Geometridae; genus Idaea; species Idaea aversata. Next base: position 13,461,060 of record OU026087.1, read on the forward strand.
ATTATCGTCCATCTGATAACATTGACATTGGTGTAAGGTCAGACCAGGGGCACAGAATAAGAAATAGTTCTACCAGGGGCTGGCAGGGGCTGAACTCGAAGCACGCAAACTGCCAATTTTCGAGGGCACCACCATCGCGGAAATAAGCGAAAGTACCTATACCAAGGCTTCATGGAAATTTTGTAAGGCAGCTATTAATAACTTTGTGTTGTTTATGATGAGTGTTTGGAAAGCTTGAGGACTATATTACTAACCAATGGCATGGATAAAAAGCTAAAAAAATAATGAACGTGTCGCGGGAGACGCGTTTAAAACAAAGTCCGATTTTTTTGAATTTTTAATGTATTAAATTTTTTTACGGATTAGGTATATATGTGGGAGATTAGTTTCTCTTACGGTTTTTCGTTGATGTTTCCGTAACGGGTAACATTTTTTCTCGGTTAGGCCTCGCCAACCCGCGATAAGGGACTTCGTTCCAATAAATAAAGAATGCTGGACCTAGCTGATTAATATGATGATGATGATATCTCCCTGACCGATTTCGGCCACAGTGACTATTTCTGGCAACCTATGCAGAAGAAGATGACGACCTTCGATTTTCAGCAGAACGTCTATATATAGCTAATTAATAAAGGTACCTAATACGATCTATACGTAAGTTTCTATGTTTATTACCCAAGTTATTAAGGTAAGAAGAAAATAAACATTTTCATTCAAATAATTAAGAATTTTCATCTGGTTTGGTGTTTGTGAAACGTAAAAAGGTCAAGTTGTTGGTTGGCGAGGCCGGCGCGGGCGGTGCGCTCTGCTAGGCTCCAGGGTCGTTTCACATCAAAGTACTGAATTATCCCCTTCGACGAACAAACGATAGCATCGCTTCTATATTTGTAAGAGACTATAGATAAGTTCATTAGGCATTTCTACAGGAAAACTACCTATTTTTACGTTTTTCTGCTAAACATAACGTCGGCAGTCGATAAGATTATGTGAAAAAAACGAAATAATTAAGTAAGTTAACTACCTATATATTTTTTGTACAGCTGAGTCCGGCGGTTTCACCCGCGTAGGTCCCGATACCGCGGGAATTTCGGAATTGAAAGTACCTATCCCAATGTCATTATTCATCCTCTGTTTTGAGGATGGAGAAGGATAAGAACATACAGGATGCGTTTAAGTTGGTACAGTATGCGTCATAAGTCCACTATAGTTTCCTACCATAATACTATCAACAAGTATTGGATTTACCACCTTCTTCTAACAGACGTTACACACAAACAATTAGGATTGAATTTTATGTTAGCTATGTATTTAGTTGCTCGAGTGGTATAAGCTGCCACCCGCTACACCAACCGACGTGGGATCGATTTACAGGTTACGTTGTTATAATGTGCAAATAGTGCTGCACAGGATTGTAAACGTTACGGTGCCGGTGGACTTTTGAACATTGATTGTACATATAAATGCTGGACTTTTATCTCAGTATGCTGACTACCCAGTATGCTGAAGTTTATCCCAATCGGTCCAGTCTTTTGACCGTGAAGACAAACAAACAAATAAACAAACTTTCAGATTTATAATATTAGTTATGACTATTAGGATAGGATAAGTATTGATTCATCAATTTAATCCAATATGTAATGGTTTTCTATTACAGAATGCATCTTTTAGAAATAACTTATATGCACCTTATAAGTTATTTCTGCAATAAATTAGGCAAGTCATTAACAACACTAACAACTATGTTAATGAGCATGAGATGGTATGAATGACCACTAAGTTTCGTTAAAAAAAATCGAAATAGGTCAAGCCAACCGCGATCGTTAATTAAGTGAATGAATGAAAGAATGAACATCGCCATTAAGTGAACGTTTAATCACTTGTTAGCATAGATAATACAGCAGGAACAATAACTTGTCACAACACAGGCACGAAAGCTTTCAGCGGAATTGCCTCCGATCCTGCATATAGATAAAATATTCACTACTGCATATACCGATCGATCATCCAACACGTTTTCTTTGTTTTTTACTAACGTACTCACATATACCTACTTACTGAAGTTTCCGTGTAGGTAACTACATATACTTACCACTGTCCTGGCAAAATTAGGTTTGTTAAAAAAAAAAACTAAGGAAACAAAAAAAATAGATGTTGTTCGACTCTCAGACCTAACGAATATACACATAATCTATAGGACTAATATTATAGAGCTTATGAGTTAGTTTGTTTGTTTGAATGCGCTAATCTCAGGAACTACTGGTTCGAATTGACAAATTATTTATGTGTTGGACAGTCCATTTATCGAGGAAGGCTATATAATAGGCTACTTTTTATTCCGATATTCCCACGGGATCGGGAGTTACGCGGGTGAAGCCGCGGGCCGCTGCTTGTAGGTATACCATAAACAGCCAGATTTTTTTATGTGGGCCTTCAAAGCTATGTCCTAAACTATATAAGAGATAACGAAAAATGCAAAAAGGTAAAATAAACTTTTTATGCGGGCGCAGCTAGTTTTAATTTGATAATCAATGTAGCGCATGTAGCGCCTCTCACTCACCTCGCCTTACGTAATATCTGCGCTGCACCAAACGACCCGTAATTTCGACAGAGCTTTTATCGCCTTCGATAGCTCAGTTGGTAGAGCGGTGGACTGTAGATGTATCAAAATTGTAATCCATAGGTCGCTGGTTCAAATCCGGCTCGAAGGAACTTTTTTTGGCTTACGAAAGTTTGATAAAACTCGTAAGTATCCCCAAAGGTAAGATACGGGTAAGTGCCAAGTTCCTACATTAAAAAAATATAGAATTGAACAAGTACCTAATGCAAAATAAGTGAAAAATGGCAGTTAGGTACCTTACCTACAGAAGTTAAATATTAAAAAAAATTGAATAAAAGTTTAAATAATTAAACAGACTGGCAGTCACACTATTAATGTTATCATTTAATTAAAATTTAATTAAAGTTTATAAACGTAAAAGTCGAACAATAATCACGTTTTTGTAGTCAGTTGGTTGAAAGTTAAAAAAGTGTTCTCAGAATAACAATTTTCATTATCCCACTCTTGCTATATAACAAAGCGCAATTCTAACACAATAACACCTTTCAAATATAAAATAGCAATACAATAACAACAGAATTTTAAAGCACCTACTTTCATCAAATTCACACCCTATAGAAGCACCTAGAGAAAGCACAATAAACTCGCACTTCAGTAGGTACGGACTACGGTTACATAACTGCAACGAGCATTCTATACCAACGCGGATCTCACCCCTGAAACCCCACAAGGGCTATTCATACAAAGAAAAACAAAGCTACACTTTCTGCATCGCTAAACTAAATGCGGACTTCATTTTTATTTATTCAGACTTTGTTTATTTAGTGCCGTCACTTCTTTCAGTATTTTCAGATCAGTTAAGCATTTTACGTAATTATTGCGCACCAAGGCTGACGGTTACATTTAGGTATTAAGGGTACCTGCGCTCTCTCCATACAAAACGTAGTCGACTGTTTCCTCCCTGGATAATAATGACACTAGCACAAATATTTTTGTGTCTTATCATCATGGCAGTTATAACTTTTATGCACCAAAAATATTTGCTCTAGTGTCATTATCCAGGGAGAAAACAGTCGACTACGTTTGTAATAGTTTGTATGGAGACAGCCCCCGGAACCCTTTCCTCTTAAAAAAAATCGTTGATGACATACGGACTGACAGACAGACAGACGGACGGACAAAAAGTGATCTTATAAGGGTTCCTTGTTTAATCTTTTGAGGTACGGAACCCTAAAAATAGCTAATTTTTGCAAATTTTGCAGCGGTATATTGCACCAAATGACGCCCATTAGCTACATAACTCAATACTCATCAAAATCAGTTTAGCAGTTATTGTGTAAATGACTACAAAAACACACACAAGTCACACGTGCCAAGCTTAATAGGTACAGCCTACGAAAAGTACAAGCATAGCGTACCTTGAACTTATACCTACAATAGCTAAAAGTATTTTTTTAATTTCTTCAGTATTAAAATTTAGTAGCTACCTGGTTGACCGAGCTTTGCTCGGTTTTTTGTTTTTGGTAGAACGGTTTTTGAAAATTATATTTAGTACGAATTGCATACCTACTAATGAAATATGAATAATGTTTTTCGATCCTTTCGACATAAAAATAAAAGAATTATAAACTGGTTATTTAAATAAAATCATGGTACCTACCTATCTATGACCGACAATGGTCTACAAACCTAACAGACAATTTAATTATTGTTGAAAGCTACTTATTTTATACACTCAATACTTTTAATACATATAATTAACGTTACAAATTAATTAGTATTACATTCTTACCTATTTTTTATTAAACACAAATCCATTATTTCACAAATAAAACTCAGAAGTTCGAAAGTTGTAACCTACAATTTTTTGAGCGGCAGTTTTGACTTTGACAATCAATGACAGCACATTTTTTTTCACAATACCGGCCAGTTTATGAAAAAAATAATTTGAAAGAGTTTTTTACTTTTTCCAGCAGCTGATAGTTTCTTAAAACACGTGTTTTCAAATGCCTATATCTTGGGAACCGAGCTTTTCTCGGTAATCATAAATCGGTTATCTGAGCTGAAAACCCCCCGCATACCTACCTACTAAATTTCATGAAAATCGTTGCAGCCGTTTCCGAGTTCCTGATTATATACCTACCTATAGGTATAAGAATTGCTCGTTTAAAGATATTAGATAGATAGATAGATTGATAAGGATTAATTAGTAGGTATATTATAAGGATATTTTTTTTTTTATTTTTTTTAAAGCGCGGGCCATTGTGCGTTAGGTATCGCCAACTGTTAGGTAGGTACTCTAAACAACCCAGTTCCAACCAGAAGCGCAGAATCTTCATAAGGTCCTCGTAGGTAGGTAGGTATACCTACGCTTCTTGGAGAGTGTAGGGCTCCAAACTCCCAAGTATGTCGGCCCGATATGGAACCAAGCTCTCGCAATCCAAGATAGCTCAAGCGATGGTCTCTTATTGTTAGACAAACACGTTCTGCAAAGCAAGCTGTCGGTTACCTATACCTAACACATCACATCAATGCAGTGTCCGGTTATTATGCCTACCATTGTGCGTAATATACTTACCTACGTATCTTTAGGAGGAGGAAGCATAGCATCCAAGATAGTTTCGGTTCGGCCTAGGTTGCCATCTTTGACTGTCTACAACTTGCTGTTAGTGTCTTGTCTATCGTTTATCATACTGCACTTGAGAGCGCGACTTTATCTAACCATGCCCTTACCTGCGAAAAGGGAAGTGGCATTAGGATTGGTCCCATAGGAACGAAGATTTGATTTCCTTTGGAGAATTCGTCCTCGAGAACTCGCCTTTAACCATCCATACCATAGCTTAGATGTGCTTGCGACCCATGGAGGTATCAAATGGGCGAAGTTGCGATCGCTTCTTGTCTTATCTTTGACTTTGAACAGGTCTACGGAAGTAGGGTAGAGCATCGTTGCCGTCAAGGAGGTTATAGTCCCTTTCTAACCTCCTTGGTTACCGTATACATGCACTCATTGATGACACACGAGGCTGATCTTTGGAACTGTTCCAGATTTTGTATGACTGGGGCCAGTTCAGTCCTGGGCCAATATTTCCCACTACTCCACTCAAATACAAAAACGTCGAATCAATGTTAAAGAAAAGTCTCATTACTTCTATCGTAACCAATGGCATGTGGCATGTGACGACACTCGTAAAATCCCACTAGACCATTGTAGGACAAAGTCGTTAAACTAGTAGGAACAAATTATTCATCCAAGCCAAGCTAATTCAGGCTCAGGGTCGAGGGTTCGATTCCCGCCTCAGACATGTATTTATGCTTAGATATTTGTCTGTGGTCTGGTTGTTTATATGTATCTTATGTATATATTTACAAAAGAAAAGTATATAAGTAGTATATCCATTGTCTAGCACCCATAACACAAGTCTAGTTACTTAGCTTGGGGCTAGATGGCGATGTGTGGATTGTCCTGCAACATTTATTTATTTATTCATTTTGATGTTCGAGGGTGGGTGGCATTTTTGTTAACAACTGCGCCATCTATCTGAAAAAGCAAGTACTAAGAAGACTGCGAGCTGAACCATCTAGCCATAACTGAACCATCTATAAAATTAAAACCTTACGGTTGTTTCATCTAATAACTGTCTTTTAATCCTATATTTTTATTTTAAAACTACTACTTTTATGTGCATAATCTTTGTGCACATAAAAGTAGTAGTTTGACTTTGTGTCCTTTTTTTTCATGCAGAATGAAATAAGTCAAAAATAGTAAAAACTGGAAGCATTGGTCAATTTTCCTACAAACGTGTTTTAAAACTTTTATGACCAAATGTCTGGCTCGTAATTTCCAAATGCCTGCTTCCAGTTTTTACTTTTTTAAGTAAATTCTTTTGAAGTTTTAATAGATTCTGCAAGAAAAGTAATGAGTGGGCACTTTAGATGCATGTTTGGCTAAGATATTCTTTCATTGGGTAACAAATTCCCCTCATGGAATGAAACAAGTATCTCGGCTTAGATTTCATCATCAAATTGATTTATTTCTAGTAAGACAACAAAAATTGATAACTAGTTGTCCAAACTATTTAATTGTTGACATGACATTATTATAGAGTTATGTAATACAATTTCATACAATTTATTTATATTTAAAATGCGTATGATACGAATACAATACATAATATTTAAGTTTACAAGGCAAAAACCAAGGCAAAATGGCTATCGCGTTCACTGTACTGTACCTATCTACCTAAATAACAATAATATCATCGTCACAGTAACGTAACGAGGGCAACACACAACGAATGTAAATAAAACTACATAGGTTAATATTTTAACTTTTTTAATAGGGATAACTTATATAATATGCAAGGGATACTCCCAAGGATTCTTCTTCTAGTGATAAACGGATGTCAACCATTCACAAATGGAGTAATCACAATTTACCACCTGCTCAATAAATACAGTCAACAGTAAGCATAATCTTAAACAATTTAAATCTGTAAATGATATTTAGTCATTTTACAAGTGCGGATATCGATATCGACGCTCGGGCGACGCGTGTCGCAGCGCGGTCGCGGACGCGGGCGCGGGCAGTCCGTTCCGACTCGGACATCACTAAAACTAAACTAAGACGAGAGGTCCGATCGCGTTCACAGTAGCACGGCGAGGCTGGAGACACAGGGCACGTGGGCGAGTGGAGACGCGGCGCCGCGCGCGGTCACGGCGGGGGCGCGAGCCGCGCGCGGCGGCGGCGCGGCTAGGAGGACGACCCCGCGCCGAACATGTTGGCGCTGAAGCCGGCCGGCGCACCCGCGCCCGCGCCCGCACCCCCCGCCCCGCCGCCGGCGCCGCCGCCCGCCGCTCCGCCGGCGCCACCACCCGCGCTCGCACCGCGCGACTTCGGCATCGGCGGCTGCAGGTACTCGTGCCGCGCCAGACCGAACACATCGATCCGCTCCTCCTTGCGGTACGCCAGACACGCGCGGATGAAGCTCTGCAACACACACACAACATGACGCATTACATTCACTTGTTCAATCAACTACTATTTGTAGGGTATATCTTTTCAAATACATTACGCTATGGATGAAGGAAAACAACGTGAGTAAACCGACTAAGCCGATAAGTTTCGAAGGAATGAGAAATTCGCCATACTAAATAACATCTATTGTGTCTGAAACTAACTGACATGTCGCAATATAATAGTAAGTAGTAGTTACAACATATTCTCACCTTAGCCTCGTTACTGACAGTAGGTTTGTTGGCAAACTGCACCTCGGTGGCCTTGAGGATAGTGTTCTCCTCGAGGATGGTAGCCTGGCTCTGATTATGACCGAAGGGCTTCTTACCATACAGGCACTGGTAGAAGATAACGCCCACGCTCCAAACGTCCACCTTACTACTTATCTTTGGTGGGTTCTTACCGACGACGAAACATTCCGGGGGCAGATACCTGGAATATTATAAACAACATTGATAATGTTTGCAAACAAATGTACTAATCAAGTATTAATATCAACTCCTTCAACTTCTTGTCCATCCAAAGGTTGCCTGGAAGAGATCGCTTTAAGCGATATGGCCGTCCTTTGACCTAAGCTTTGTTTTTTATTTTACTGTAGTTTAAAGAATTGATCTAATATGTGACAAATAAACAAAGTTATTCTATACCAATTTAGCCTGTATTAACCACTGAAATTAAGGTCATAGTCTTGGTCCTTCAACCAAAGCAACTATTTCAATATTTTTTAGATAGTACAAGTGTATACAAGAATGACTTACCAATAGGTGCCCGCACCCTGGCTGGTCAAATCCATGCCATGATCGGGATTGTAGTTCTCTTCGTCCATAACCTTGGATAGACCGAAGTCTGTGATCTTGATCTCTCCGCAGACATTACCCTCAGTTAGCAAAATGTTACCGGGCTTCAAGTCGTAGTGTATGACTGGGGGTTTGATCTCGTTCAGGTATTTGAGTGCGGACACAACTTGCATTACTATGGAACGGGCTTCGCGCTCCGGTATTGTCTTATGCTGAAAATGTAATAAGACATTGTTGACATTACCGAAAAAGACGACGGTACCTCTGAGGTGAGTCGGGCGAACAACCGCTTGCGGGTTCGATTCCTGCCTCAAACAAGTATTTATGCTATAGATATTTGTTTCTGGTCTGGGTATTTGTATGTATAATAAATATCAAAGCCCACGTAACTCCCGATCCCTCGGGAATATCGGAATAAAAAGTAGCCTATATTACTCCCAATGAATCAATGTATCCTCAAACTAAGTTTCATCAAAATCGGTTCAGTAGTTTCGTGGCTATTTGTTACAAACAAAAAAAAAACATTTATAATTCTATACTAATATTATACGAGTAATCATTATGATTATAATATTACCTAGTATTAGTATAGAAATTCTAAAGTTATACGTTTTAAATCTATCAAGAATAAAGGTCAGACTATGCCGATTTCGATGTTCTAAGTTTCTAGGCTAAATGGTTTAAGATTTGCCCTAGTCTGCATAGAGATAATTAATATAGTTAAGTAGTTTTAACTTCCGAAAAATTATGAGAATCAAAGTAGTATTTACCTGTTTGAGATAAAAGTCGAGATCATGTCCATTGCAATATTCAAGAACTGTACAAAATGAATTTCCGTCAATTTCGAATACATCATAAAGTTTAACAATACGAGGGTGATCTAATGCTTTGTGGATATTGTACTCTCGGAGCGCGTGTCTGAAACAAAACACATAAATAAATCAATATCGGAATAAATAGATCGTTATATATTTTAAACATCAAACGTGAATAAATAGCCTTGCTTGTTAAGAGGAAAGGGTACCGGGGGCTTTCTCCATACAAACTATTACAAACGTAGAAGACTGTTTTCTCCCTGGATAATGACACTAGAGCAAATATTTTTGGTGCATAAAACTTATAACTGCCATGACCATGTCACTATTTTTTGTTATTTTTTAATTTTAATTTCTATGATAATTAGAAAATGAAAAAAAACCAAAACATAGGGGCATAGTCATGGCAGTTATAGGTTTTTAGGCACAAAAATATTTGTGCTAGTGTCATTATCCAGGGAGGAAACAGTCGACTACGTTTGTATGGAGAGAGCGCAGGTACCCTTTCACCTTAAGAGTGAATTATGAAAAAAAATAAGGTTAAATCAATGCTGAAAATGCTAAACAGCTGAAATTATCATGAAACGATATTATCGTTTCAATCTCTGAAAAAATATCAAATAATCATTCTATGTAATATACAAGTATCACTTCACTACATAGTATAAAACAAAGTCGCTTTCTCTGTCCCTATTTCCCTTTGTATGCTTAAATCTTAAAAACTACGCAACGGATTTTGATGCGGGTTTTTTAATAGATAGAGTGATTCAAGAGGAAGGTTTATATGTATAATACATGCATAATATAGCCGTGCGAAGCCGGGGCGGGTCGCTAGTTATAGATATAATCAATGCCTTTGATTTATCGAATAGAGAAACATTTACGATTCTAATAAAACCTACATGATTGTAATCATACTCGAACGTTTGAAATTCTCACGATTTTATCAAACATATACCTACATACAGAACACAGATAAAATTCCTTATCAACAATGTTTCGACAAAACCATTGGTTAATAATAACTTTACAAATTGAGGCCCTCGGTCGGTTGGAATATGGGCATTAGTTTGGGGTTGTCGCGTCGCAACGCAATCTTATCGCAATAGGTAGGTAATAGGTACTCGTACCTAAATCACGTGCCCTACAAAATAGGTATCGACCCGGCTCGGGGACAATCGTGATCGACGCATTGCAACTTTTAAGGGGAAAAGATACCGTATGCCCGGAAAATTAAATTATTTTTCAATAAAATGTAAATTGTGGCGCCCTCTGGTGAGTAATCACCGTAACAATTAATTACAAACCATCGAATGAAACGCAAACATTTACAGATGAAACGCAAACATTTACAGAAAACCATATCTTAATCGGCCCAGCAGATTCGGAGATAAATCGGATCATTTGAGTGCACAGACAACCTAAATGAATACTATTTGTCCTTCGACCCATCGCGGGTAAAAATTTAGTTTTACATTAAAATTACTCAACTAGAATCAGAATTAAACGTAAATTGAATTCTACGAGTCTGACATATGATTTACAAACTATTAAAACCTTTAATAAGCTATGATACTATTCTAAATTCAAATGATAATACTTTGATGCACAGTATTTTGATGTAAACGCCTGCTTTAATACCAATTTTAAACTATCCCATAGTTTCAAATCCTTATTAAAGGTATGCGTATAGTTAAAAAACTATATTCTACAGTCAAGTCACAGATTAAAAAATAACATTACTTCTCGATTATCCAACTGGGTCATTTTTACGAAAAATTAAAATAATTTAATTTTGCTAGCATCTGGTATCTTTTAAATAGTTATGTTGGTATTTATGCAACAGGCAGGAAGGGTCACATATTCTGAGCTTTTGAAAATTAGGTAATTAATTATTAAATGAAGTCCACTCGTCCTTCATAAAAAACAGAAATAAGTACCAATTAATTTATTGGTTCTTCTAAGTATGATAGCAATTAGTTACGGCTACAGTACGTGATGTATGCTTCAGCTAGTTTATCTATAAATGATAACAATGCTAATGAATGATCTCATTGGTCGCACATTACGAAATAAAACATACTATTCTTATTTATAGCAACTGAAACTAGACTGAAAATACGTGCTTATCATCAAAACAGGAAAATTATCTAAGAAACATCGTTTTAGCAATTGCTTCTTTAGACATTGCATAATTAGAAAGTTGAAGTTTTGCAATATAGGACAATGAAGGAAAACTTGAGAAAATCAAAACTGTCCTAGAACACTTTACGGTTGAAAGGCACGACTAGACCCGTCTAGTAGGCGAATTATAATTGTAGGAATGTTTTTTTTTTTTATTTTTTACATGGGCCTTCAAGGCAATATCCTAAACTATAAGAGATAGCGTAAAATGCTGAAAGGAGTTGCGTGACCGATTTTGATAAAAAGAACTGCCTAATTAGATTTTTTGAAAAAGTCATTATCATAGCCAAGAATCGAACCTTTTTTTTTGCAAAAAATAATCACCTATATGTTTATACCAATCGATATCGTTGCTGGTAGAAATCAATTCTCGGAAACAAACATAGTATGGCAAATCAAAGAAAATAGCTATTTTTTGCAGAAAGTAGCGAAAGCTACTTTCCTGTTACACAGTAAGCAAAATAATATAAGTACAGAACGTAAAAACACATAGTTTTATTATGATGTGATGTCATCATACACGACTCACTTGATATAGTTGGCCTTCTTGTCCTCTTTCCAGTCTTTGTTTAGTTGATGCACCTTGCAAGCCGTGTACCGCTGCTCCCTGAGGTCGAACGCCTTGTGAACCTCGCTGAAACCTCCCTTGCCGAGGAGCATTAGTAACAGGTATCTGGGGAATTTAATACAACATTATTACATAGGTTCAATACATTGCGCACAAAAAGTATGATTTTAATGTTTACTGATGCGAAAAGAAGATTAAGATAGGTTCAAAAGGAGCTAAGTTTGATAGGTGAAGTTTGAAGGTTCAAGACGGCATGAAAACATATTGCTCTATAGCAATATTTTTGCAATATATAGCAATATGACGACCTCTGTGGCGCGTCGGGCGAACACCCGACTGCGACGCAGAAGGTTGCGGGTTCGATTCCCGCCGGGAACAAGTATTTATGCTGACCATAAATTCTTGTTTCTGGTTCTGGGTGTTTCCTATATGTATAATATGTATATATTTACAAAAAAAAAAAAAAGTATATAAGTAGTTTATCCGTTATCTGGCACCCATAACACAAGCATTAAGTTGCTTAGCTTGGGGCTGGATGGCGATGTGTAATATGTCCTGAAATATTTATTTATTTATTTATTTATTTATTTTTATGCCGCCTGAATAGAGCAAGATTTTTTTTTAAAGTACTAATTACTTATGGACATACATATTTCCCTAAATACAATATTTTATTTAAAAAAAATGGTTGTCTTTATAGTCTGTTTACGGACGATAATTTTAGGTGATAACGTCATACTCTGACGCTGAGGCCGATCGTGCCTCTCTATCGCTTGCTCCGCGCTCTCGCTTACACCGTAACGTGACCGTAACATGACACTTTATTGTGAATGCAGTACTGTGTTCATCGATTTATAAGACGTTATCAGGTGAAAACTAGAGGGGAATGTGAACCAAGGTTTTAGAAAAAAAAGATGGCCCTAGCTAGAGGCATAAGTCAGGAAAGAAATAAGGGCATAAAATTGTATGGAGAAAGCAACACCCTCTTCCGGCAACCTAGAAAAAAAAAAGAGAGTCCCAACACTATACGAAGAAAAAATTTAACAGTGGTCCCAGTTAATGAACGGTCAATATCTGGATGGGTGGTGGATTTATAAGTTTTCATCAAAACAATAGTGCTACCTCATTCGTGCTTTTAGCTCGTAACTGCTACCTCTGGTGGTTAAGTCAAATTAGAGAATCTCGCAATCGCCATTCAACATCTAGTTAGTAGTTAAAAGCTGACCTAATTGTACCTAAACATTCTAATTTCTAATTTAGTTAGTGAATACATTATACAAACAAGAGTTATGCAACGTATAGCAGAGTGTACCATTGTTTTAAGGTCCACAGAGAAATGTGATCCCAATTCTTTCAAGCAAGGAATCCATTAAAAAGGTGAATTACTTATTTATGGTTGCTTGGAAGAGATCGCCTTTAAGTGATAAAGCCGCTCTGTATGCTAATCTATGAGCTTTCTCAATATTTGTCTCCTGTCATAGTTTGTATTTTATATTATACTAGCTGTTGCCCGCGACTTCGTACGCGCGGTAGTTTTGTTTTATATACTAAAACCTTCCTCCTGAATCATTTTATCAATCACAAAAAACCGCATCAAAATCCGTTGCGTAGTTTTAAAGATCTAAGCATACATAGGGACAGACAAACAGCGGGAAGCGACTTTGTTGTATACTATGTAGTGATTTTAATATTTTATTATGTTTTATTTTATGGTGCAATAAAATGTTTCTTATACCTATACTTAGTGATATTTCTATCTCGGTAATTTGCAAGAAGTTGCCTGTGTAATAATTAAAATAACCTGGGAGTCCTGGGACAACATTATAGGTACACAAACTCGAAAATAAATGTTTATCTATTGGTAAATAAACATTCGTTGATACAAATAATTGAACAACAAAGTCAATTGGATAATCTTATCACAATATTTGGTAAGACAATAATTACTGTCGTATATCTATGAAAATGTCGTACAATTATATCTATGAAAATTGTATAATCAAAGGCATTTTGATAATGTAAGTACCTATAGGTCGAATTTGTATTTTAAAAATACCTAAGAAAATCTGTTGATTATAGAATCTACTTTTTAATCGACTTTAAAAAAAAAGGATCAATTCGGTTGTATGTATTTTATTTTTAATGTAAGTATCGTCCTACAGGTCGAATTTGTATTTAAAAATACCTAAGAAAAATCTATTGATTATAGAGTCTACTTTGTGGTATAATCTTTGCCTATTTTCTTTATTTATTTATTTATTTTTAGCCTATTCCGTCCCACTGCAAGGCAAAGTCCTTAGTCCCTCCCTTCCTTCCACTGTTCCCTGTCTAGTGCTAGTAATGTTTTTTTACTAGCTTCGCTCCGCAGTTTCACCCGCATAAGTTCCGATCTAGTGGGACTATCGGGATATAAACGAAGTCAATCATAATTTAGGTCTCCACTATCCTATATACCGAGTTTCATCGGAATCGGTTTAGTAGTTTTTGCGTGAAGGAGAAACAAACATACATATTCTAACACGCAAACTTTCGTATTTTTTTAGTAGGATTTCTTTTTTTCTTATTGTTTTATAAGAAAGGTAGTTAAGAGGAAAGGGTACCGGGCGCTCTTTCCATACAAACGTAGTCGACTGTTTCCTCCCTGGATAATGACACTAGAGCAAATATTTTTGTTGCATGAAACTTATAACTGCCATGACCATGCCCCCATGTTTCGTTTTGTTTTTTTTTAAATCTATACGTTTTGTTTTTTAGAGGAAATAGTCGACTACGTTTGTATGGAGAGAGCGCCGGTACCCTTTCACATTAATAAGAGTCAATTTTTTTGTTAGCCTATATATTTCCACTGCTGGGCAAAGGCCTCCTTACCAGGCCTTTGCCCAGCTTGCCTAAATAAATCATATAAAATAATATAATACTTTACATGAAACAGAATAATGAACATATTTCGGAACAATAAATTGTAGACGTAATGAGTTACCGTCGAAAAGATCAGCAAAATACATCTGTGTTAGCTATTCAATTCATTCTATTTATAACATACCACTGCAATGAGTGTGGGCTCATTGTTATTCACCTAACATAATAACGGTACTTCTCAATAAGGCCTACTGACTACCTGCGGATTTGTTCAATTACATCAAAGACCCTTGGTTTCATATTGATATACAACAAAAGACATCCTATTTCCTCTAAATATAGGTAGTTATGTAGGTGTGTCAGTTGACGCGTGTGTGCACTCTTGATCCACCATTTTGATTTGACAATCGCCACGTGTTTCAAGGACTACATATCTATAGATTCTATTTTTAGAAGAGAGAAACTGGATTTGTAAATATAGCAAGATAATAAAGTGAATGTTGTTTACAAATGGTTATATTATCGCTAAATATGACGTCTTCCATTTTACATAAAGAACTAAATTTGAGATTCTTTGATATATGAAAAGGCTTTCCGATTAAAAAAAACAAAACCAAACAAATCCATTTCTGTGAAAATCAGTGGTGACGGACGGACAGACGGAAAAGAAAGTAATCTTATAAGGGTTCCTTTTTGACCTTTTGATGTACGGACCCCAAAAAAACATTAAGCACCATCTTTGTAGCTCTATATTATTTGAAAATAAATTACAAATTATTAGCATTACCTAGTAGTCACTACATAGTATAAAACAAAGTCGCTTTCTCTGTCCCTATATCCCTTTGTATGCTTAAATCTTTTAAACTACGCAACGGATTTTGATGCGGTTTTTTTTAATAGATAGAGTGATTCAAGAGGAAGGTTTATATGTATAATACATGCATAATATAGCCGTGCGAAGCCGGGGCGGGTAGCTAGTAGTTTATAAATGTCACCGGAATATTAGTTACGGCAACAAGAAATAAAAGCCCATTATTTGAGAATTTCCTATTTTTAACCCCAGACGCAAAGAGGGATGTTAAAAGTTTGACATGTCTGTGGCATCGTAGCTTCCGAACGGATTTCGTTTGATTGTTTGAAAGGTGAATTAGTCGGGATTGTTCTTAGCTATGTTTGA
The DNA here is from genome assembly GCA_907269075.1 of Idaea aversata. NCBI lineage: Eukaryota > Metazoa > Arthropoda > Insecta > Lepidoptera > Geometridae > Idaea > Idaea aversata. Next base: position 13,477,031 of record OU026087.1, read on the forward strand.
TCAAAATCGGTTCACCTGTTCTAAAGTTATATGCAATTTTCTCGGGTTTTTTTTTTGTTTGAAGGGTGAATTAGTCGGGATTGTTCTTAGCTATGTTTGATCAAAATCGGCTCACCCGTTCTAAAGTTATATGCAATTTTCTCGGGGATTTTTAATTTATCTGTTTTTTTTTTTAAGAAACCTGTAAAAATGTACGACTCACCGATCAGAAAGGACCGGATGCTGCGAGAAGCGGCTCTGATCTTCGTTGTGTATCCGCTTCAACTCTCTGATGTGAAGGTTCCTCTCTCGCTCCAGTTTCTCCATCTCTAGCTGCAAATCTGCGTCCTCCTTTTTCAGGGCGCTTTGTCTCAACTGGAATTACAAAGGAAAAATCGAAGTTATTAAACCGGTAGAGATTGTGACTTTTTCTTTCAGTAATACTTTACATTAATAAACACTTTGTTTTTTGAAATTGGCTGCTTTTAAAATGGTACAAAAATAATACAAGGTCAAATTTACTGGAATTACAAAGAAATGGTCTTATAATGGTTCCCTTTTTTTACCTTTTCTGGTACGGATCCCTAAAATTCGAAGTTATAAAACCGGTAGAGATTGAGAATATTTCTTTCAGCAATACTTTAAATTGATAAACACTTTATTTGTACAACACTTTGAAATATTTACAAATCAAAAAGCATAAAAAAGATGTACAAATTAGTGGCTTTAAAAATGGTACGAAAATAAGTACAAAGGTAATTGATTAATATAATTCTACTAGTTGCTCCCCCCTGAATTCACGCAAAAACTACTAAGCCGATTGTATTAAAATTCAGTATGTAGCTGGACTAACACATAGGCTACTTATTATTCCAATATTATCACGGGATCGGGACTTACGCGGGTGAAACCGCGGGGCGCAAGTAGTTTATTCAATAATCAGAAATGCAACAGTTATTACTATAAATACGAAACATCTACAGTAAATCTGACCTAATATTCAATAAAGAATATTGGTCGACACATCGATTTAGTCGCTACTAGCTGCGCCCCGCGGTCTCACCCGCGTTTTTCCCGATCCAATGGGAATATCTAGATGAAAAGTAGCCTATGTGTTAATACAGGTCTTCTGATATCTACATACCTAATTCAACGCAATCGGTACAGAAGTTTTTAATTGAAGAATTAACTTACACAAACTTATGCATTTATAATATTAAAAGGACTAGCTGCGACTCGCGGTTTTACCCGCTTAATAATTTTCTACGACATGTTCTAATTTTTTCTTTCATAAGAATATTCTCCTGACAATAACAAACACAACAAAAAAAGAATTAGCGAAATCGGTTCAGCTGTTCTCGAGATTTGAGCATAGCAAGACATTCAGCGATTCATTTTTAACACGCTTTTATTAGTTTCACCTGTATGTTTGCTTGCTTGCTTGTTTGTATGTATGTAAGTAACCGACTGTTTTGGGCTGGATGCATTTGATTTAATACGCTAACTAAAGAGTATATTTACCTTTAGAATTTCATCAGCCTCGTAGTACTCCTGCGTGGTCATGCTGGGTAGAGGGTCAGGTTTGAGGAAGGTAGGCGCGTCGGTGCCGTTGTGTAGCGGCGGCGGGCCCGGCACCGGCGTGCTCGGCTGGCTGGCGACGGTCGCGCAGGCGGTCGCCGCGCTCGCGCTCGCCGTGCGCTTGCCGCGTCCTGAACCACCCTCGCTGTTCACCGGACGCTTCTTGAACAGCAGTTTCTTCGCCCGATCTATCTCCTCTTTCTCCGCAGTTATTTCTTCTTGCCGCCTAACGTAACATAAATAGTAGATTGTAGAACATTTTTACACAGCGTTATTTAGCCCCAAGCGACGCCACTAGGCTTGTGTTATGGGTGCAAGATAACGGATAGAATACAAATATACTTTTTTTTGTAAATATACTTATATTACATCGAAACAACCAAACCACAGACAAATATTTAAGCATAAATACATATCTGAGGCGGGAATAATAAATAAATAAATATTGCAGGACATTCCACACATCGCCACCTAGCTCCAAGCTAAGTAACTAGACTGGGTGCTAGACAACGGATATACCTACTACTTATATACTTTTCTTTTGTAAATATATACTTATAAAACATAGAAACAACCAGACCACAGACAAATATCTAAGCATAAATACTTGTCTGAGGCGGGTATCGAACCCGCAACCCTGTGTTTGGCAGTCCGGCATGGTGACCATTGTACCAACTGGGTCGTCAATTAGGATATTCATTCTAATTGAAATAGAAAAAGTAAAAATAACATTTCCATCTGTTCCGAAGGCAGTAACAATGTGGTGCCGTATTACATAACGCGACAGTGTTTACAAAATTACACACAAACACCGCCTTGATTATATTACAGTTTGAACAATGGCATGTAAGATTCCAAGATGACCAATCATTCTAGGCTTATTATTCTTATAAGTCAATTTTGTAAAATAAAAGTATGCTATTAAGATCCGTGACAATCTATACTTAATAATATTATAAAGCTGAAGAGTTTGTTTGAACGCGCTAATCTCTGGAACTACTGGTTCGAATTGGAAAATTATTTTTGTGTTTGATAGTACATTTATCGAGGAAGGCTATAGGCTATTTTCTATTTTGATATTCCCACGGGATCGGGAGTTACGCGGGTGAAACCGCGGAGCACTGCTAGTAGTATTATAAAGCTGAAGAGTTTGTTTGTTTGATCGCGCTAATCTCCGGAACTACTGATTCGAATTGAAAAAATATTTTTGTGTTGGATAGTCCTTTTATGGAGGAAGGCTATAGGCTACTTTTTATCCCGATATTCCCAAAGGATCGAGTGTTACGCGGGTGAAACCGCGGAGCGCTGCTAGTAATAAATAAGAGAATGTTCGGCTTTAATTGCGAATTCGATTTTTTCGGATCAAATTTTTGGGATGTATTATGTTTTTTTTTGTATTTATTTTTTTGTAAACCTCGGGGTTTTATGTCTTCCAGGGCTCCCGCTACGTACATACCAAATTTAATCCCAAGTGGTTAAGTAGTTTTGCGTGAAGAGGTAACGAACATACAAAACATAAACTTTAGCAATATGGGTGGGAAACTACTGAATCGATTGCGATGAAACTTGGTGTGTAGACAGCTAAATATTAGAAACATAGATAGACTACTGTTTCTTCCGATGTTTCGGTATCGGGACTTAAGCGGGTAAAAGTACGTGGCGCAGATAGTTTAAACTAATATAATAAAGAGAAAAGATTTTTGTTTTGTAACGCATAGCCTTCGAAACTACTGGAACGATTTTGATGAAACTTGGTTCGATGATACTTGATTCAGGAGTAACATAGGCTACTTTTTATCCAGATATTCCCACGGGATCGGGATTTAAGCGGATAAAACTACGTCGCGCAGCAAGTCATTGATATTTACCTAGTTAGTTCTTGAAATGCATAACCATCAGTCCAATTCTCCTGGAACGTCGCACCGACCCGTTGCGTAACAAACTGTCCAAGCCTTAACCTATTCTGCATACATCTCTGTCTGGCTTCCTTCTTTTCAATAGTACTCTTTTCATTCAACAATTTTTTTACAACTTCTATACATTTATTGATGTGAGACTTATGTTGCTCTATAACCTGAAACAATTACATTAAATGTTAAAAACAAAATGGCATACATATAAAAAATCGGCCAAGTGCGAGTCGGACTTGCGCACGAAGGGTTCCGGACCATATTATATGGCCCCACTCAAATTTACAGCGGCAACAGACATACATATTCTGTGAAAATTTCAACTATCTAGCTATCACGGTTCATGAGATACAGCTTGGTGAAAGAGCGGTGTTGGCCTAGTGGTACTTTTATTCTGAAGGTCGTAGGTTCGAATCCAGGCCGGTCGTGCACCAATGTATTTTTCTTAAGAAAAATGTATGTGCGCTAATTGACATTGCTCTTACGGTGAAGGAAAACATCGTGATGAAACCCGCGGCTTAGTTGGCTCCAGAAGTATTGACAAGTTCTCTCCTCTGGACGAGGTCAACTGAGCTGAGAGGGTAGTAGGTGCTGGGCAAGCCTACTCCATCTTCACGCAAAAAGGACCCAATTAAAAAGGGTCTAATCGCGGAAAACAGCCCGTATACAAGTACAGCCTGTATGCCTAGCATGAAGACCAAAACACGATACGATAAAGCGATATAACTACATCAACTCTCAAAATATAATAGATAAAGCCGCCATGTTGAATTTTTATCATAATTTTTATCGCAATTTATAATAAAAATTCAACATGGCGGCTTTATCTATCATATTTTGAGAGTTGATGTAGTTATATCGCGTGATATCGCTTTATCGTATTGTGTTTTGGTCTTCATGCTTGGCAGGCTGGTGACGGACAGACAGACAGCGGAGTCTTAGTAATAGGATCCCGTTTTCAGTCTTTGGGTACAGAACCATAATAAAATGAGTTGCGGATAAGTACACTCCCTATTACTGATAGGCATAGTAATTAAATAAATAAATAAATATATTTATTTACTCAAGTTACAGAGACTCATATTATTATAGTAAAATACTTATTCCTATGTTAGTAATTAAAATAAAATAAAAAAGAAACATAAAAATTAAAAAACATCGATACCATGCCATTATTTTTTAACTTCTACACCATGAGCAGTGGCACAACATCGATTTATATACTCGCAGTCCAACCTGCTTGCGATCATGGCTAAGATGGTGTTGGCACTGCCACGTACCCTACGCACCAGCATCTTTTTCTAATTATGAGTATATATTACCTTGCTTTGTGCTTGCACTTGGTGTTTTAGTTCTTCATTACTTCTCGTTAATTCATCTATTTTATTATTTCTTAGCTCTAAGTCAGAAGACGCCTGAGTTTCCAACTCTTGTATCCTCTGACATGTCAGTTCTGTTTGAACCTGAAGAGAGAGAGAAACATTTGGTTATCTATACATTTAAAATCCTTTGTCCTGACTGACTGACTGACGGATCAACGCACAGCCTAAACCGCTGATTGTAGAGACCTGAAACTTGGAGGGTGTGTTCTTTGTGCGACATAAGCATCCTATAAGAAGGGATTTTCAGAAATTTTACCGATTAGGGGTTGAAAAAAGGGGCCAAGTTAGTATGGGACTTCGTGATTCCTTGGTTCAATTTACTAATTATATGCGGACGAAGACGCGGGCAAAAGCTAGTAATATAATACGTTAAGTATACAAATAGGTCTGTATCTACGAAACAAAGTGCCAATATTTAACGAAAAATGCCATTGAAAATATTCAAAAAATTGCTTTAGGCAGCAGTTATGATTTTCATGCAAAATTCTCTGGTTAAAAGATTATAGGACAAAATTTAAGCTTAGATTGGCGAATGGTTTCTTACATGAGATCTAGGCATTTGGTATTAGAAACTAATAAGTAATAAGCATTACATAAGTAAAACAACAAGAAATTCATCAAAGAGTATGCATACTAAATTATTTTAAATATTTGGTAAAAAAAAGAATTCGGTGGATGGAGGCGGCTCAGGACCGCTGTTTGTGGCGTCGTATGGGGAAGGCCTATGTCCAGCAGTGGACGTGTATGGGCTGATATGATGATGATTATTTTTTTAGATACCTGTTTAACAGAAGTGTGAGGTCGTTGCTGTGTTGAAGACCGCAAAAAATCGGCTCCAGAGGGCAACAACGACGAGGGTGACGGTGGGAACTGCGAGCAAACACTATATTTTTACAAACAACACAGTCAATAATATGCTAACTTTAGTCTTACAGAAGACTCCACGACCTAATTTTGTCATCTCCATTCTTTCGTCACCACTGATTTGCGGCACCGATTCATGCTGGACATACCAGACGGCCGCACTAAGCGTTTTACTTCATACTGCAAGGGAATGGAAATCGGTTGCCTGCATGTCTTTCCTGACGTGTACAATTTGGGGGTCTTCAAGTCGCGAGTAAATAGGTATCTTTCCAGGGGGGAGGGGGGCGTGCTACATCTTAGGCCGCATCGTCACCTACAATTAGGCAGGAGGGGTAGTGGTCAAGCGCTGACCTATCATTTGTAAAAAAAAATCCTGCAGTATGAGTACTAAACTGCTATGGTAAAACCGCGACATTTTCCACAGTGGTAAGCTGCTTACTAGCTCTAGGTCAACACGTAAAAATAAATTTATAATATTCAATTAAAATCGATAAAAATCCCGTGGCAATAAACTCTCTCCCCCTTATTCCAAAACGAGTTTTAAGGATAGTCCGAGATGTAGATTTAAACCTTAGTTTTAGACACAGATTTACTCTTGAACTATAGTCTAAACACTATCCCTGTATAATCTATAGAGATAGTGTTTAGACTATATTTCCCTATATTATCGACCCTATATTACCCCTATATTCCCCATATTCCCCATATTTTCCCTATATTACCTATATTATTTCCCTATATTGTCGCGAGTCGCTATCTATAGGGATGGTTTTTAGACTATAGTTCACGAGTAAATCTGTGTCTAAATCAAAGGTTTAAATCCACATCTCGGACTATCCTTAAACCTCGTTTTAGAATAAGGGGGTCTAGGTATAGAAAAATGAAAATATTCTTATAAATACTCTAATCGATAATTAGTGAAAATACTTATGTTGAACTATTACATTTTTTAGCGACATCTTTGTACCATATTTCTTGCAATTAATGACGTTAGTTCTACAATATTGTTCAATCCATTGTAATTGAGATTCCAGCAAGTGAATCCAGTGCGATTCACTAATATTTAAATCGTCGGGCGTGTGATTAGGGCGTGATAACTCCACTTTTTGTAAGGCAATCGCGCCTTAATCACACACGCCCTACGACTTAAATCTTAGTAAATCGAGGCACAGATGTCGTTATAGTTTGTCTGTCTGTACAGTACAGTAAATGATCGGTTTGCTACAATAATACTATCAACAAGTATTGGAGTTACAACCTTCTTCTAATAGACGTTACACACAAACTTAAATATTTAAATTAAAAAGTACTCAGTGTAATTATTATTTTCAACATATTAGCTATGTCTTTAGTTGGCCGAGTGGTATAAGCCACCACCCGCTACACCAACGTGGGTTCGATCCACAGGTTACGTTGTTATTATGTTCAAATAGTGCTGCACAGGATTGTAAACGTTACGGTGGGCAGAGACTTTTGACCGTGGATTGTACATAGTAATAAATAAATAAATATTGCAGGACATTCCACACATCGCCATCCAGCCCCAAGCTAAGTAACTAGACTTGTGTTATGGGTGCTAGACAACGGATATACTACTTATTATACTTTTCTTTTGTAAATATATACATATAATACATAGAAACAACCAGACCACAGACAAATATTTAAGCATAAATACATGTCTGAGGCGGGAATCGAACCCGCAACCCTGTGATTGGCAGTCCGGCATGGTGACCATTGTGCCAAGTGGGTCGTCAGTACCATAGTACTTACCATAGGAAAATTGGTGGCTTGGGGTGAAGGTGACTTAGCGCCTGTATGTCTTACAGGACTCGACGATGGGTGCTTTGAGAAATATTCTCGTATATTCTTATCAGACGAGTTATGCCTCTGTTTACCGCCACCTCCTCCGCCTCCTCCGACCCCTTCTTCTCCTGGAATTATTACATTACATAATTATTTATCAACTAGATTTTTTGGAAAAAAAATAAGTTATTAATGATGCACAAATGTAATTTGTTCCAGCCTTCATAATGGTCACTACTTTTTATACATTTTTCAGGTATACAGACTGATTCTTCCAATAACAAAAAACAAGTACATTTTTGGGTTCCATACCTCAAAAGGTAATAACCCTCCCTTTTGGCTTCGCCGTAGTCGGGTAAAAAACAGCAATAATATACATATCCTGTCCTGGCAAACGTTGTTTTGCCATTGCCAAAAAAAACTGAAGGAAACAAAATAAAAAACTAAATCAAAATCGGTTCATCCGTTCAGGAGCTACGATGCCACAGACAGACACACATACACACACACACGTCAAACTTATAACACCCCGTCGTTTTTTCGTCGGGGGTTAAAAATAGATACTAGCCGATTCTCAGATCTACAGAATATGCATATAAAATTTCATAAAATTCGGTCAAGCCGTTTCGGAGGAGTATGGTAAGTAACATTGTGACATGATAATTTTATATATTAGATTAATTATTCCTTTTTGAAAAATCAGAAGGCCAAGTAAGTATGTATTAAATATTTAAAACTATAATTTATTTATTTAAACTGTAAATTAATTTGTCATAGGCTTGATTAAATTCAAGTATAATACATGTACTTACCTACTGTTTTCAAACTATTTTTTTTTACTGGTGAGAAAAATAGGGTGTCCATTTTTCCTAATGCAAAAAACATTTGTGTAAGTATAGGGGTCACCTTTTCGTTTTCTTTTTCTCTCAGGCATTGCTATAGTAGGTGTGGCACCACTTGGAGGTACAAGGGCTGCACCGGGTCCAGCAGCCGATCCTCTCATAGCCGCAGACTTCTCAGGGGTTAGAGCATCTACTTCCTTATCGCTATGAGATGAGCCTGAAAACGACAAATAAATATTTTAAATATATTGCAGGACATTCCACACATCACCATCTAGCCCCAAGCTAAGTAACTAGACTTGTGTTATAGGTGCTAGACCATAGATATACCCTACTACCTACTTTTATACTTTTCTTTTGTATTTATAGGCTTACCACAACCATACCACAGACAAATATCTAAGCATAAATACTTGTCTGAGGCGGGAATCAAACCCGCAACCCTGTTTTTGGCAGTTGGGCATGGTGGCCATTGTGCCAACTGGCAAGTCAAATATTTTCTAACTTTGTGACACACATCTAAGTACGTCCATTTTAACTTGTTAAGACAGTGTGGGAAACTTTTACACTATGGGAATTTTACTGGAACAGATTTCATGACACACAACTGTATTTTATCAACATAGTGGTAAATGTTCACAAATAAATAGGTAGGTAAGTGTTTTACTTGGATCATAATATATGTAAATAAACATACATCTGTCTGTCAGTTTTCATAAATATTTGAACTGTATGGTCATGTTCTCTTGTAGATAAGTGTTGCTAGGTGACAAAATATAGTCAGATATGTCGAATAGTGCGAATTAAACTCACTTTTGGACAAAGAGCTCAGTAGGCCGACGTGGTTTACGTTAGCTCCGCTTTTATAATCGTGCATTGTGGCACGCAACAGTCTCGTATATCGGGAGGAAAAACGGCACTTTCACGGGTCCTATCCGGCATGATCCACGACTATACGTGACGTCACTGTTCTCCGTTTCAAGATAGTTTTTCTTTCACCAATTCACCGCTCTGGACCACTTGCGAAAACGTTCGCATTCCCGAAAGTGAGCCGGCAAGTAGTAAACACTGAGATCACTGTTCACACAACACAATCCCGTAGCACCACTTTGTTTGACACACAAAATCACAATTTACCTGTGCTCATATTGGAGTCCTGACTGTGTAGTGGTTGCCCCGTGTTGACAGTCGTTTGAGGTGCCATCTGAATTTGTGACCCAGCTGACATCTGTAAAGAAAGATGGCGTCTTTACATATGACTCGCCCTGTTTCCTACGATTTCACTAATACAAAACGCTGTCTAACAACGTAATCGGTCAGGATTACTCACAAACTACGTGATTTTCATTGTGTTAAGTTGTTAACACAAAATAATAAAATGTTTCCACCTAACCAAATAACCTAACTAGTTTGACAAGTTGGTTGTAAACGAACGAATTGCTAGTGTTTCTCGTTCGCTCGAGCCGCGACACTCGGCGGCGGCGGACGGATACGCATCCGCGGGGAGAGCGGGCCGAGGGGGTGGGGAATGGAGATCGTCACGAAGTTCGCTCGCTTCGAATGTAATAATAATAACGACATGCGCCATTTTACAAGGATACAAGGCCGCGAGCATTGTTCAAACTCGTATAAAATATTTTGATTTACACAACCACAAACTTAACTATGTTGAAATAAGTCTCAAAGACTACCTACTTATAATTTTCTAAAATAATTCAACCGTATACAAAACAACGTCGTCGGTTGATTCGCATTCGCGTAGTTAGTTACACAGGTCAACAGCCTACGATTGCTATCGTGTTTGTTGGCCAATGGAATATGTTAGTTATGAACAGAATTGATTCATTTACACGACTACCGACTGAGATTATTACTTTGAATCGAGACTGAAATAATGATAACAAGCCAATTTGTAGGTAAGTACACCTATTTCAAGCACTGTCTATCTAACCTTCGAAACTTGACTTGAAGATTATGGTAAGTAATAAAACAATGGATTAAAAGATATTGTATAGAGTCAACAGAGCAACTCTTCACCAATTATTCCCGCACTAAGGTGACACCAGAGAGGCAGCAGGGGGGGAGAGCGGGTTGTGCGGGTGGCGGGCGGCATGCCACCGACCGCCCGCAAACGAACGAGTAGGTGATACCTACCTACCTCCGGCGCTCGTGCCCCACAACAAACTGCTTACTGGACACGTTATGTAGGCGTCTACTGACTGAGCGCTCCGAGCCGATGCCACGCGCAATCTACCTACACCATATAATAAACAGTATATACAAATAACAAGTATATACATACTTACATACAACCGACCAATACTGACTGGCTGGAGGAGGATAGAACACAGCATTCTCTAACCTACCCATTACTTAAGTGTCTCTACCTTGCGTGCATGCGTCGAATGATAGGTACCTTATTAAATTAAATTACTCTCTTCCACAGTCCGGTAATAAACACATTGGTTTCCTTTTCATCATCATCATCATTAATTACTGACAGAATTTAAACTATTAGGTAATTCCATAGTAGGTTCCTTCACGATGGAATTGCAGTAATCATTAATTGATGTGACAGATGCACTTTAAAATCTTACAACGCAATGACACAACACAATCGAACGTATTAACGTAATAAACAAATCGTATTACAATTATATTTATAACCATCTAACTAACAATAATTTAATAAAGGAAGACAACGATACAGCAAAAAGTAAACGAGCAAGTATAATCTGTAGTCGTTCCCCTCACCGCGGTGACTCTCTACCTCACCCCTCTCCTCTCTTATTGAAACGAATAATATTACTCATAGCATATACAATACACGCACAGTAAACAAGCTAAAGCTGGCAACCACGGTCGCAAACTAACATAATTATTACGATAAGTATTTTGATTGGATCAAGAAGATAAGAAAATAAGGGGCGGACACGTGACCATTCGATCAAATGGGTACAAAGTTACAAGTAATGACTTCTGTTGGTACTGTAGCAGAATGTATAAATCTTTCTTACAGAGAATCAGAAGCATCACCATAGAAACATCAAGGATAAACTGTATGAATTAGTTTAAAAATACGTCGCATTATGATTCGTAAACATTGGGCTATGTAGTCTGTGTGAAGATTTTTTGATCATTAATTACATTAGCATACCATATTATATTACAGAGAAAGAGTTTAAACTAGTTGTCAATGCCATCTCTATTTTTAGAACAGCATAACTGTGCGAATGGAAAGTTGGCAACATGCGTTCTCGCAAATAGATGTCAAATGCACGTTTAATTTATACAACGAATGTCTCTTTAGATACTGTTATTGCATTTAACAACGTCACCAACAAAAACTTAAAAGATTAACTTGCATCTTGAGAGAACGAGAGAGGATATCAAACCATCTTTACCTGCCTAGCATCTATCTCATTCATACCACAAAACAAACATAGGTATCAGAACGTCACTTCATAGGGGATCTCGCTCGGGCCTATCTTTTATTGCATTTATAGTTTTAAGATTGTACCACGTCACGACAAATTTATCTCTTAGGAATTTTCAACCACAGATTAAATCTACTATTACTTTTACTTGTGCTAATTATTAGTTCTGCAAGTAAGAGAATGAGAAAAAAAAATCTATTAAAATGTAATAAAATTTAATATTAAAAGAACTCTAGGAAGTAAATAATGTAAACTAAATGTAAATAACAGTTTCGTTTTAGTCATCAATAAAATAACCAATTCATAATAATTACCTACCTGTCTTTCAAATGTTAAAACAACTAACGAAGGTCAAGAAAATATGATTATGTAGATACAAAAATAAGAAAGAAAAGTGTGTTCTTATTAGTATTCTTATTCGACCTTTTTAGTTGTACGGTACAAAGGTTTTGTGTAGCGAGAAACTACGTCTCAGCATCTCAACCTCGATATGAAACAATCAATACTCGGTCACATCTCTGTCCCGCATTCATCGTAGAAGCGCAATTCTGCGGACCCCAAAATCCCCTCTTCCGGTGCGACGGCGTATAGCCGCGTGCTGTTTAACCCAATTTTCTAGTACGAAGTTCGAGGGGTATGCAGGGCGCGAGGTGTGAGGGAGGCGCACAGGGGAGGAACAGAGCAACTTTAGCAAGTGTGCAACGTCGAAGCCCGTAGCGCGCCACTAGATTTGCAATATTGATTATTTCCAATGCGATGTTGCTACGAATCCAGTTAGTCAGCCATTCGTTTCAGACAATTCACTCACAATCATACGGATAACATGGGTAAGACAATTCATGCACAGATAAATTTCCAGATTATTATTATATCATTGAGTATTCTGAAACCCAACATATTTAAATATTAAACAGGTTGTTAAATTCATTTGATAAAAATCGATAAGGAAAATGACGAAAATATTACAACATCAACTCTTATTAAATATCCTACAGCAACAAAATAATCCCATCAAACGAAAGTGTAAATGGTTCCACCTACAGCTAATAAAAAGATAAACTTGAACGAGCGGATGATGAGCGAGCATGCGCAACGCTTCATTCACAAACTGTTGGCAGAGCTAATCAGCAAGATACTAACGTAAGTTCTATAAAAATGACAATTTTGAAAATCATATTATAAGCATCAAAGACAGAACTAAAAAAATCCACTTGAAAAGTGTTAAAACTCTGAAAAACACTAAACACAAACAAAGTAAATCAGAGTTTATAGAGCGGGAGAGGCGCGCGGTGCGCGGCACAGTGGGTCAGGCAGGCGAGGCAGTACAGGCGGACCTTGCAATGTCGCCGCGTGACGCTCAGCTGACGGGCCACCCGCCACACTACCGCGCCGCCGCCCCGCGTTCATTGCCTTCGCGGCGTCGGACCAGAGCGGACGCCCCGTATGCCTCAACTACGTAAACTTCTACTATTTACGATTCTTCATCATGTAACCAAAAGTTTTATCGATGCTGATAAATATTTCGTGTTTGAATAGTGATAAATATTAAAATTCGATTGTGAGTGATACGATGTGTGTGGGTTTCATACTTTATGTTTGTTGGAGTGTGGTGACTACCGGTGCGAAAGGTCGGACTGTGTAAAAATAACTGCGGAACCGGGCGGCTAGGTGGCTAAGCGGTGGAATGAGGTTTGACGGCACATTGTAGCTGAGGCGGGGCGAGGCCGTATGCGCCATGTTATAATTTCCCTTCGCGTCGAATGTGCAAACCAAACCGACGACTGACTGAACACTGAGTTGTGCCTACTTCTCTGTCTCTCCGCGCGGAATAAGGCATGCTTAATGTTATAGTACAGACAGGTTTCCCGACTCCCCGCTTGGTGCCAAAAAAATAATGCTAGCAGTCGTTTATTAGACGATAAATACAGAGTGTAAAGGTATATTTTTAATGATTAATTAATAAGTACATAATATGCAATGAAAAATTGTAATAAATCTGATATGTAATGATAGTACTTAAATGATAATATGAGACATAAAATGATTAAGAACCTACAACTTTAAGACGAATGTTTTCATGATATTAATAAACATTGACAGTAATGGCTTAATCATTTAGTAAAAAAATGAATGATTTACCTTTTTAGTTGAAAATTATTTAACAACACTACAAATAAATAAGACTTTGGCAGAAAAATGTTAATTGCATTTTAAAATTTAATTATTTAATGACAATTAAAGTGAAATCGTCTAAATCAGCATCACCCACAATAAAAATGAACAACATTGAGGTTACGTAACACATAAAACTAGTGACTTGAAAACGTATTATGATTTAGATTCAATCAAACAACAAAACTACAGCATGACGTGACGTCTCAATCGAAATCACAAAAATCATTCCAGTTTAGAGAATCAGTGTTTCGTTTGAAGTATTTTAGCGATTGGGGGGAAGGTGAAGTAAGAGGAGCGCCGCCCGCTACCGCCCGTGTCGGTGACCCCGCGGCCCCGACTCGTAAGCGCCTAACACCACCAACCAACAGTGCTTCGAGGCCGCACATTTCCTAACTTGTTATCATCATACACCACACGATGATATCATTTCACATTTTCCAAGCTAACGATTTAGAATAAGATACATATTATCGTCAATCCACGTAAACGCTGGTCATCAAAAAGATGGACAGAAGTTTTACCATAGGATAATGGAATGTCAAAAAGTAGTATTGGTAGTTTTAAATCATACTAGGTTAACCGCTGTACTAAGAATCAAGATCATTTTTAGAATAGTGACTACTAAACCAAATTGGAGGATAGAGTGAGATTCGTTGAATTACCTTCTAATTCATATTAGGTACCTACTGTTACTGAGGTAGTCTAAAATTACAAAAGCGGAACATAAACGATAAGGAACTGTAAATTGAAGTTATTCGGACACGTGGTTGGTACGAAAGTGGATAGTGATATTTAGTACGAAAGTTATATTTAGAAGTGTTTACAATCTGTTGTAAGAGTGGGGCGCGTAACGATATGTTAAAATTATCTTAATTTCGTTTCTTAAGCCTATCACCAAACTATGTTGTGTTACTTTGTTAATATAAGTTATGAAAAAAATACTTAACACATAAATTACAAATAATATTAATATTATTGTGGACTGTATTAATTCATGTTGAACCGACTATACGATGCGGCTTTAATCGATATCAAGGTAACTTTAGTCGACGACGTACATGTAGAATGGTATTATACTTCTCCACCTTAATAATTCTATTAATAATGTATGCCATCATTCGTTCGTTGTTCACTAGCGATAGCGTCACGACTGGGTGTTCAACTAATTTACCGACAGGTAGCAAGCCAGGCAGGAATGCAAAATATTTTGCTTTTTATAGGAGTACCTATGTTGTAAGAATTCTAACGTGATGACAAAACAATACGAGTATACATTGGATTTCACAGAGACTCACCATCTTGAAATCTGGTGTCCGCCGAGTTTCTACGAGTATCTCCCTTGCGCTGACCTGCAAACACGCGATCAATGCGCTCAATGTAAACCAGCCTATTAGAAAACGTCTCCCCACTATACCAACGCATTGCCGTTTATATCACAACGAAACATACTCGTACTCAACATGTTCAATTGAAGTAATATTTTATCACTCTTGCTCTTAAACTTGTAAAATGTTAATCAATTTAATTAACATATTCAAAGCAGTGAATTCTTTCACTGATACAATTTTTAATTAAATTAATGTAGGTATTGTGCTTTAAAAATGTACAAAATTAAACACATCTTCCTTATTAATCTAAATGTCAAAATAATTACAATATTAAAAAGATTAAGTATAACATTTACAAATTAAGTCATCAAAATAAGTGTAGAATGGAGGTTGCCTAATGTATACTGTTCTGCCTGTCGACTATTTAGGTATGTCCACCCGCCATTTTGTCGCTTGACGAAATGGTAGTTAGCTACGTCTACGAGATCGAGAAGGTAGATATCTATCTAGTCGGGTCTCGGTACTTATAACGACCTCTGTGCCGCGGTGGGCGAACAACCGCCTGCGACGCAGTTCTTGGTTCGATTTCCACCGTGAAACCAATATTTGTACGAACAACAGAATTACTTATATGTTTTTGATCTGATGTAAGCATTTCCAAAATAAATAAATATCCTATCTGTGAAAAGTTATTTTTGTTATCCTCCCATACAAAGTTTTTGCGAATTAGTGTAGCTACAAGACTGATTAGCCCTGGATAGCTAAAAATGTATAGTTAAAATCAATGAAAGACGACCAAATCAATAGAATCTTTAAAATATAACACAAAACCAAACCAGAGCTTAGGCTCGCGCGCGGCCAAGTTACGCGTCAATAGGACGATGCAGGGGAGATAAGTGCGGGCGCGGATACGAGGTACATAATGGAATAATACATACATATTAATATATCTACCACATTAGTCGGCTGCCTGCCCGAGAGCACGATGTGTGCACACAGTCAGTAATACGCGGTCTCAACTCAACAGGCTTACCGCGCAGAGGAAAGGGGGGTGGGAGCGGCAACGGGGCGACACAGAGGCAAAGGCAGGTGTGACTTATAGTAACAGAGCGAGACTACCGGTAGGTAGTCTAACTGGCTGAATTTGTTTTTCACCGACACATTTTGCATTATTTTACTTCCATAACTATTGGTCGCAACGCCACGCTTATCTACATTAAAACATTCAAGGTCATAAAGGAAACAACAGACGGAGACGACGTTATTACATTCGAGACCTTGATTTTAATTTCGACTAAGATAAGAATATTCCGAAAACATTTTATAGATTTTAATAAGCGCAACTATGTTTGTAATACCAAAATTATAAACTCGTTAACACTTAATTTTGTATTATTAGGGATTAATACAATTTTAAGACCTAAATCAATCTGATTACAGGAAGTCGGACGAAAACAAAGACGTTGCTTATCATCAGACTGGCACTTTTCAGTAATTTTTCGCAAACAGTATTCCATCTTTGTAGTTAGACGGTTTGACGAGAATCTGTGGAGGCGATCAATAAGTACCCACTCGAAACAGGTCTCGCCGAATGCTACCAACACACCTCGATTTTTACATAAAGAATGATTCACATTCTATTTACAAAATTATAACTTTATTTTAGATCTTAAAAACAAGTAATTACTTTTACGCTGAGGTTCAAGTCTAATCTATCTAACCATAGATAATGATGAGAAAATGTAGAGATTAAGTATTATTTAGAATTTAGAAACAGTAAGCTACGCGGGGCGGTCATCTAACGGTATTGACTTATTTTTAATCGAGTGGCATGAATTCTGTTCCAAGCTGTTCCAATATCAGCAAAATTTACATAATGTATCAACAAATAACCTAAAATAAAGGATTCCGTGTTTTTCCATTAAGTCTTAAGTTTGCAAAAAATATATTTCATGTTTATAATTCAACCCAAAAACAAAAACCACTTTAAATAATGATCTTCATCAAGAAACATAATTAACTCAAACTAACCTTGGCGCCTAGGAAACGTGCTTCCAGCAACTCTTGCTTTCGGGGATCCAGCGCCGCCTGGAAGTGTTCCATTTTGACGCCAGCACCTGCCAAAAGAAACGTATGATCTTTAAAAATATGGCAAACGTTTAGGGTTATCTATTAAGATCTTATTATTCTAAGATAATTAAGAGTTTCTAAGATTACGATAAGAACCCTAAAGGTAAAGAAATGTATATTGAAATATTGAACTCTATTTTTGAAAGTTATTGGTCAATATCTAGCCAATATCTATTATTATACTCAGAAACAGTTCAGTTGAAAATGATACATATCATCATCTTCCTGCCCTTATCCCAATTTATTTGGGGTCGGCGCAGTACGTTTTCTTCTTCCATTCACTCCTATTAGTCGTCATCTCATCGCTGACATTCATCTCTCTCATGTCTTGTCTTACGCAGTCCATCCATCTTTTCTTTGGTCGTCCTCTTCCTCTCCATCCCTCTACATTCATACTCATCACTCTTCTAGTCACATGCGTCTCTTCTCTTCTCATCACGTCATGTCCATACCAACTCAACCGGTTCCCTTTTACTTTTTCAGTAACCGGTGCTACTTTCAGGCTTCCTCTAATATACTCATTCCTTATTTTATCCATCCTCGTTACTCCACACATCCATCTTAACATTCTCATCTCCGCTGCATGCAATCTTCTCTCATCCTTCTTCTTCACGGCCCAGCATTCTGATACATATATACCATCTTATTTAGATTTGTAATAAAAAATACTAGGTTTGCCTTGTACGTACTCGTAGAGGCAAGCAAGCCAAAGTGAAAGCTGGTGAGTTCATAAAGTTCATTTTATTGTTACGACTTAAGTTTGCTGAAGTTATCTAGCTAAAATTATTAAGTTTTTAGGGCGTCGGATGTTTAAAATATGTATTGAACTTTCGGTGAAAGAAGAAAGGTAGGGGTCGAGGGAGGTGGGGAACGGGGTTTTGGCGCAATATCTGGAGCAGGCAGACAGTCGAGTTGCGAGAAGTTAGGTACAGTTATTTATATAGATACGTATGTATGTTCAATGAACATATCGATCGCCTCCCCGGGCCACTCGCCACTATGATCTCACCTCCATCCTTTACGACTCCCTTCCCCCTTGCGCCTAGTACCCTACCCCGCAACTCCCATGACGATTTTAACAAATGATTTTTACCGATCTTAGTAAATCCATCACGTGGCTTGTAATTATTTTATAAAGTATAGCTGTGAGCAGCTGAATCTAAAATTAGGTACATTTGAGGAAAAGTATACCAAATTCGGAAAACAAGTTATTTTTAAATTAGTACAACAATATCATCTAAGTATATTTTATAGCAAAATCAGAATCCTTAAAAGATATTCTGGATATTTGGGGACAAGTTGTATTTGCTAGTCTTTCTCACGACCCATAGTGTATCTATCTAAAGAAAAATATAATAATCTAAATAGAAAATGAGGACGAAGTACGAAGGATGACCAAAACCCGTATCACACGGAAGTCATTGTCCGTATCAGGGTTGGTTTTAAGTGTCTAATAAGCTTTTATCTTTCATGCTTTATTATTATCAATACTTCTCACCAGTATTGCCCTTCGGAGACGCATAACATTCCTTTATAAATTACCTTGACGTTAGAGACAAAATCAATACTAATATAGCACATTATGTTTGAAGTTGGAACAGTACACTGATAAATTGTTATTTTAATAAACAAAAATACACAATACCTAAATACTTGTGGTTGTTAATAATGCATACTAAGGACAATTATTAACAAACATGAAATAAAAACCAATATTAGGTAACACATGGTGAGTATGGTTACCGCCTTAAAGTATATAACTGAAGCTGATAAAAATTTGTTAATGCTTCATGCTATTTTAGTTTTTGTCGAAATCAGCCTTGTGAATCCTACGGCAAGGTATCTCTTATAGTTTATGCCTATTTTAAAACCCATTCTGCTTGAAATTAGGTAATTTTAATTGATCAACAATCAACAGTGATTATTATAAATCTTCTTCTGTGATTTTGCCAACCTTATATGGAGTTGCCCAGTTTATATGACCGTTTTTCCATAGAGATGGAAATTGTAATTTTAATAGGTGTTATTCGACTTAAAACCATCGAGTATGTAGTAAGTAAATACATTTTTGTAGTGTTTTATTTTGTACAGAATAGTACTATAATTAAAAAACTAGAAATACGTTGGTCGTAGTTAATCAACACATTTAGTGAATTTAACAAAGTATTATAAAACTTAAAACTTATACTAATATTATTTTATAAGTACCTAAGTATCTAGTTGGCTTTAAAAGCACATGAAACAGATTTCTATTAATACCTACTTAAAGTTTTAGTAACGTCAACGTCAACAACTGTATGAGTTGTTAAAGTTAAAAGGTCCAATACGCCGCGCGCCGGTAACCGGTTGTATTTATTATGGTGTCGTAAGCAAGCAATGAGCGCAGACGGCTCGCGACCGTCACTGCAGACACCCACCTTTGCAGCGAGAGTTGCGGCGGCCGCGCTCGTTCGGTCGATCGCTCATCGCGAACGCCTCTTTGAAATGCATCTTCCAACACCACTCCGCACTCCATCCACATTCACGTGTATCATCAGCACGCCAATACACAGTCCACTCACTGTCACCAACGCGTCACAGTTACGTTAAACAAAAATAAAACCGCACAACTTCACCGCTCGTCATCCATTATGATACTCGATCGAAACGTGCCACATTTTCAATTTCTACAAATCAACGGTAGGCACGAACGAACCGATGCGACAATCGGCCTCGGGCGCGGACGAACGCGCGATACGAGCGGCCGTCACCACCGCCTCCGCCGCGAGACCGGACCTCGCGTCTCGGGGGCGAGGATGCGGGAATCGGCTTCGGCGCAATACCCGTCACGAAAATAATAGGAACACTGAGTGCACCTCAGAGGCGCGACGCGACGCGGTCGGTGCGAGCGAGACGCGGATAAACACCAGACTGTTTACTTACGGTGTTCGAGCGCGGGGCGGCCGCGGTATGGCGGGGCGCGGGGCAATCGTGCAATCTGCACTCTGCAATTACTGCTTTGTATTCCACATTTTCATCCCATTTCGACTATACTCAGAAACGCTCCTTACAAAAGAATTCAAAAGGCCGAAGGATTCGCTATTATTATCATTAATGTCTTTCGTTGCTTTACACTTGCAATGGAAATTATCCACTTCGTCACAAAACCTACTTCATTATAATTAATTATGAGTTTTAGCAACAACATAGGTAGTCATAAAATCAGTGACATGTAAACTTAAAATGCAGCCATACATAAACCAGGTAAATAGGAAACATTAAACGGGAAAGACAGTTTAATATTAATGATAATCAAAGTTATCTTCCTTACAGATAGTAAGTCCATTGGACATTACAGGTCCTGAAACTATAACAGCAAGCGTTATCGAGTTGTGGTAGATTCCGGAAACTATGTGACTAGTTAAAAAGTCTAGAGTGGAATCGGGAATGGTGAAAAAAGGGGCTTTAGGGGCTTAAGACAAATGAGTAGTTATTGAGCAGGTTGACAATCAATCAGCAGAGTTAAAGTTGTGCATCGAACGTTGGTGACTGCATTCCGACGGCGACGAGGCCCCTGCCCGCAAGACCTCGCCCCCCGTCCTTCCGGCGCTCGACGATCGTCACGTGACGCGGCGATTAGCTGCCGAGTGCGCCACCGAGACCGAAATAGAGCTCGTTTAACACGTCTTATTCACATAGATTACAATAAAATACTTACATCTCAAATATACTAAAAACAACTAGGTACAACGATAACATAACAACCTTTTTTTGTTACCCATACGATGGGAAAACTAGATTTACAACTCATATAGAAGTAATACTCATGAGTTCGGAACCAGCGACATAAAGATCAATGCAGTGTGATAATTCAAAAGCCCTGCTTGTCAAAATTTCAGAGCATTTCGATAATTAGACTTAATTGTCATTGAAAGAAGACGATCAATACAGCTGCAAATACACGTGATCACGTCACTTTATTATACACATACACACGTATATAATATAGGTATAACACATACAAAATCCCTCCTTCCACTACCTCCCTCTTTACACCCAGAACTCTACCCACAGCCTATGTCGATACGAAATATTTTTTTCCTTGTCTCCCCCTACCGACATCCTCAAATCGACATCTACATAATGTGAAGTAGGTATTACGAACCTTAAGAAAAACTATCTAATTGTTAATGTTGTACGACAAGAATATGTCTGTTGATATATGAGTGAGCTAATTTCAGTTACAAGTTAATTTCATATTGGTCTCTGATTTGTCTTTGGACAGAGGTATTGAAACCGCTGTAAATGCGACTTTCTTTTTAACCGACTTCAAAAAAGGAGGAGGTTCTCAATTCGTCTGTATGTTTTTTTTTTTTTTTTTTTTTTTTTTGTGTGTATGTTACGCGATCATTCGAAGACGGCTCAACCGATTGAGATGATTCTTTTTGTGTTCGAAAAGTGATACCTCAGGGGTGGTCCCATAAAAATTTGGTGAGGATCTGATGAGAATCTTCGGAGTGATGAACAGAATTGCACCTCGAGAGTGCAGCAAATTGCTCAGTTTTCGATTTCCACCAGTAGATTTGACCCATAAACGAATAGTTACCGATAAATGGAATATCTGAAACCACCTTCTCATCAGAAAACTCTTCAATCAGTTACGATTACAGGTTACAATTTGAAGATTTTAGTCGAATTTAGTCGCCGGACTGGGTTTGAATGAATGTTGATAGAGAACCCTAACTTAAATGAAGTTCTGATGAGAATCTTCGAAGTGATGAACAGAAATGCACCTCGAGAGTGCAGCAAATTGCTCATTTTTCGATTTCCACCAGTAGAATTGGCCCATAAACTAATAGTTACCGATAAATGGAATATCTGAAACCACCTTCTCATCAGAAAACTCTTCAATCGGTTACGATTACAGGTTACAATTTGAATAAAATATTCGCTTTTCCTCGCCGGACTGGGTTTGAATGAATTTTGATAGAAAACCCTATCCTAAATGAAGATCTGATGAGGATCTTCGGAGTGATGAACAGATCTGCGCAGCGAGATTCAACAAATTGCTCAGGTTTCCATTTCCACTAATAGAAGTGGCCCATAAACAAAAAGGATGAATGGGGCATCCGAAAACACCTTCTTATCACCAAACTCTTCAATGGGTTACGATTAGGTACAGGTTGCAATTTGAAGAAACAGTCGCTTTCGCCTCATGGAGTAGAATTTTCAGTGACAGTGGCACTAAAAATGGTTAAATAAAAAATAAATAAAAATTTAAAAAACCGACTTCAAAAAAACCTGAAAAGAAAAACTAACAAAACCTGAAAAAAAAAACCAAAAAGTGAAAAATAATCCATTTCGGGTCACTAAGACACATAAGTACTTACTTGGAAGTCGGACTGTTTTCTTTATACCTCTCAACATTCAATGTAACCCAGTCCGACTTCCAAGTAAGTACTTATGTGTCTTAGTGACCCGAAATGGATTATTTTTCACTTTTTGGTTTTTTTTTTCAGGTTTTGTTAGTTTTTCTTTTCAGGTTTTTTTTTATTTCAGACCTTCGCTAAAACGATTATTTAAAATAAAAAATTAAACACTTTAAAACAGAAACCCGAAGGCTAACTTAAAATCTGCAAAGTAAACTCAAGTAAGTCGCCAACTGAAGTGGATGAAAAACTTAATACAAATAAAATGTCGTCGATAAAAACGCTCAACAACAACAGCTTTCTACTAGCAACAGAGCGAGTTTTTCTTTGAAATAAGACCACTATTTGAGTGGTTATATGAAATAGTGGTATTCAGTCGTTGGAATAGGTGGTGGCATCAATGCGTCGCACAGTATTTGCAACGGATGCAGCGAAATGAACAGTTCGTTGACCTTACGCGGGCCTGGTTTCACTCGTGTAGCAGCGCCCAGTTCAGTGGCCCTATTATAACTTACTATGGTACTTTCATTCTAAACGCTAAAGGAATGCTAAACCTAGATCTGAAGTTGGCTAAATCGAATTTATACGAAACCATATTTTACTATAGGATATTTCATTTCGCAAATACTACACCATAACAAGATATTTGAAGGGATTAACAAAACCATTCTACATTTTGTTTACCTTTATTATTCGTTACGATGATAATATTGCTAATATTTTATATTAAATAATATAAAATGTCGGGAATAGTGCTTTGCTCGAGTCTTTTGACTTATTCTTATAAAAACTGTTATTCGCATCTTATGGCTTTATATAACCAAAAACTTTATTTTTTTATCGTCAGAAGTATAATTAATAAGTTTAATATCTTTATTTGTAACCTTGCTCTTATTAATTTTCCTTTAAATTTTAAATGTCATCCCCACAACATACCTTTAGGTATTAGGGTTAAATTTATAAGGCAAGCATCAGTAGGTACATCACAAATCGTCAAGGTCACTACAATGCGCATGTGCGGTGACTTGGGTGTTAAAGATTTTTCATGTAACTAGGTAGAGTCCTACTACTCTTAAACAAGTCCTAAAGACTGGATTTATTTCATTTCATTCTTTTGAAATTATGTCTACTTGTTTTATATGCACGTCTATGCTTTATAGTAAAACAGAGAGGGAAACATCTCAAGAATCTACACAGATTTTTATTTAAGAGTGCACAATTATTCTATTCAAAGACAACTTAAACGAGGAGAGTAGAAGGCGGGTGTCGACGTACGCCGGCATCGATCCACGTCTTATGTACACCATTTTACATACTTCCTCGCATTCTATGTGGGGATTCAACCACGATGCGTCAACGATGCAAGGCACATACCTCACACCCCACCTCGATTTCTTCCCCCTCGTATCGGAACCAACTACTCGGTCAGATCTCACCAGAGACATCGCTATATAGTAACTACTTATTGAACCAATAGCTTTGTAGTCTTAACCTTGAAGCGATGACCTTTTACATCATTGTTTGAGAAGAGAAACGCTTGCTAACAACGTATTTACAATATGGAAATTTTAAGCGACAATACGTAGTATCTATCTTATAAAAAAACTGAATTTATCAGAGGAATGAGAAATATTACTAGCAAAAAAATGCGAAAAAAGACAATTTATGATGAATAGGGACAAACAAAATGGAGTACCAACCAATAATGGAGTCAAATATAAACTTAGAGAACGTTATTGGTCTGTCTAAAGAATTTAAAACATAGAGCCCGTAGCGCAAGTCACGTGAGTAGGTAGATAATTTAATAGGTTAGTTTAAAGTGGACCCCAGAGACAAACATAACTACTGACAGTAGCGTGTAGGTAGATATATCTAAACGTTTTATTAAAAAGACTTAAAGGCCAGATCCTGCGACTGAATTCGTCTATAAGTATGAAGGACAACGGTTTCCTATTGTATCACAATAAGACGTAGTTGCCATTTGTTAGGAGTTAGCTAGTCTAGGGACAAGCTCAAATGACCTCGAGTCCTTATTGATCTGAAGACGAGTTTCTATGACGTAATTTCAGCGCGGTTTTGGTTGCTTTAAAATATTGAAATGATTTCTACAAATATGTAAATTACAATCTACTATAGAATAACGCGGCCATAATTTGTCTATCGTCAGAGCGGGACAACAGAATTTTGTTAAAAAAATGTTTGGTTAGATTTTGAAATGAGAATGAGAATGTCATTTATTTTTTATGGTTTTAAGGATGTTACATAAAAATATAGTTCAATATATTTTACTAGAACTTAGCTTCTGTAAATGCATTAATAAATAGCATCAAATAATGATGTTATTTATTAGCCCAGGAAAGTTATTTAGAACTTCTAAACTAACTGTCTTAGAACTATGGACACGCGTGAGCATAGCGAGCGCTAAATAGTTTAGATTTAATAATAATGTAGATAGTCGGTTCTGCATTGACTTTCTTGATAGTCATTGCAAAAAAAAAAACTTTTTTGTTTCACTCTTGATAAATATGAAAGCGGGACATTTTTACCCTTGCCAGGGACAGCCAGGGAGGGACGCACAGTTTGAAAGTGGAACTGTCTCTTTCAAAGCGAAACGTATGGTCACGTTACGATAGAAAATTTGAAATTCTACAGTAAAGCAAATTTAGTAAAAGTAAGTAAGTACTAACTTATTATTATTTACATATGAATTGTAAGTAGGTTAGGTAAGTACTACGCGTACATACCTGGGAATAAAACCTTCTCCGTCATGCCTATGGCTCTGTTGAGCAATTCTTCGAATCCTGAAAAAGAAGATAGGACATGTAACGTGTCTATGACCGAAGTTAGGTATGTGTTAAAATAAATATAGGTATTATATTGACATCATACTCAACTTGGACATGAATCTACTGACAAATCTCGACAATTATTGCAAAAATGATATAAAAAAAATAAAAAAACCATTTATTTCAAATATCATAGATCCATATTAAGAAGCAACTGCGTGAAATACTGTACGCTGCGGTTGTGTCGCGAAGTGAAAAACTGAGAGCTCTATAACGTCGCGCCTAGGGTTACCAGAATTTCCCGGACAAGTCCGGAATTTTAGCAATCAGTCAGGGAACCAGGGAAAAATTGTCAGGAATTTATAAGTAAAAAGAGAAAAAATAATGAGATAAAATATTAAAATATTTAATTAAGTACTTAACTTAAGCGATGACAAAAAATAAATTCAAGATAAAAAAGGAATGCAAATAAAGAAATCAAAAGTCAACAATTAAATCAAAATAAGTAAATAAATTTAGGGAATGTGAATCGTTAAATTGTAAATAAATTGTACCTGTTATTATTCTGAAGTCTCGTATTTATTATTACTTCATATCTCTTTAAGCAATGAAGAATGTTAACTAATTTTGAAAATTAGCTCTCCATATTCTTTGTCAAAAATAAAAAATATGGGTAAAAAAATTATGTACTTCGATACGTCAATTAGTTTCCGATTTATAAAAGTAAACGTGCGACGCGGACGTGGAGCGATATACATTGACGTCACATGCGATCACGTAAGTTTAATTGCCTGTAAAATCAAAACTAATATGTAGGTATTTTTGACTAGTTTTGTTGTAGTGTTGTAGTTTTTGTTGTATTTGTATACATACAAGCTTTATTGTGACAAACTTTCAACCGATTTGGCATACCTATTAACATTCATGAAGAATGCTAACTAATTTTGAATATTAGCTCTATATTCTTTGTCAAAAATAAAAAATACAAGTGAAAGAAATACTTCGATACGTCAATTAGTTTTCGATTTATAGAAGTAAGCTAAGCGGAGCGTTATACAATGACGTCAGACGCGGTCACCTGACTGTTAGCGGGACTCGATATTAATTTTGATTTTATAGGCGTTTAAACTTAACGCCTTTAAAATGAAAACTAATAGGTATTTTTGACTACAAAAAAAACTGATGTATTGTAGGTATACATACAAGCTTTACTGTGACAAACTTTTTACCGATTTGGCATACCTATTTACATTCTCAATTGATTGCTGGTCCTTTATGTCCTTACGTCTTGTAAAAATCGTCACAAGCGCAAAGTACTGCGCGTTTGATTTTGCAAAGTAAGTAATATTGTCAGGAAATTTCATTTTTGGATCTGGTAACCCTAGTTGCGCCTAACATAACAAGCGAAGTAAGGAAGCCATAAACAACTTCAGGTAAACCACAATATAATCAGGCCAAATGGTTTTTTAATGAAGTAGAAATAATATGTCTATGGTAATATTTATACGACCCCTCTGGTAAACTAATTCTGTATCGCTAAATATGCACCTCCACTTGGAGGTGCATATTTGATAGCCTGATATCGCTAACCAAAACCAACAGTATATTCCAAACACTAGCAAATGGTTGTCATTCAGAATGAAGGAAGGTACCACAGCCCGTTTAAATAATAATGTGTCTGGAAGAAGACCTAGCAACATCCAACTTTACACAGTGGAAGAGGTATATATCGCATTTCTAGGTGTAGTCTAAAGACGACAATGCGGTAGATTCGTTACTTGACAGTTGTAACGATGAATAAAATGAAATACTAGCATCACCTCACGGTTTCACCCGCGTAATCCCGTGGGAATATCGGAATAAGCTCTGGTTCCCATCTGGCTCATTTTAATAGAAATTAATTTGGTATTAAATGCTGGCAATATCACATAATAATATACTATTTCAATGAAATAGGCAACTTTTTTTTCTTTGACACTAGGGTGACCATACATTTTTTTACAACGGGAAAGGTTAAAGTTCATATTAAAAATAAAAAATCATAAAGTTTGAGTCAAATCTTAGTTTTTAAAAACACTTTGCATGTGACATAAAAATAGTTGTTTGCATTCGATAGCACATTTATTCTGGAATTGGAAAACTATCCAAAAAACAGATTGGAATAATGCCTTCATTTGCAGTCTTGGCACCAAAAAGCAGAGACGGAAATGAACATTGTGAAAATGGCGGATAGCTAGGAAACTGAGAGACTTTCATAGAGCTTAACTTTCATGTTTCTGAACCACCACAGTGTCCTCTATCTGTAGGCCTCTACCCGTTTATCCATTCATTACGGGACACCCTCTATAAAAATGAATCCCTATTTTCCTTTGTCATCGCATCACGCGTGAAAGGCTGGAACGATTTTTCCAATTTATTTTTGTGTTGGTTATTGTCGGGTTCTTAGGAATGAAAATAAAAAAACCGAACGCGGTTTAAACCGCGGGGCGCAGCTAGTTTGATTTAAAATTCAACTTGCCATCTCTCCCCGTACGAAACAGATGAAAAGCCGAGTGATTCTATTTAAAATAGTTCCGTTTTGTAAACTTATGGTAAGGTAGAGAATAAAGGAAATAAGACTCCAGCCTGCCTAGCATGAAAACCAAAACACGATACGATAAAGCGATATAACTACATCAACTCTCAAAATATGATAGATAAAGCCGCCATGTTGAATTTTTATCATAATTTTTATCGCAATTTATAATAAAAATTCAACATGGCGGCTTTATCTATCATATTTTGAGAGTTGATGTAGTTATATCGCTTTATCGTATCGTGTTTTGGTTTTCATGCTAGGCTAGCAGATATCCAAAGTATTTTTTTCACATCCCAGATTGAATTAAACTGTTCGTCAGTAGATATTTGCACTTTCTGAGGTATTTTGGCTACTGACAATGTAGGAATCAGGTAAAAAGGACCCAACTTTGCGTAACACCACATAAGGGTCCCTTATTTACTCATTTAATGTATAGTGGCAAAAACCAGCTGCACAAAAGTACACAAGAATACTCAAGTAGCTTTTGATTTGTTGTTTCGAAAAACCATGATTTGCTTGAACCATTTTTTTTTGTATATTATAAATCAATGCAGGGTTAATAATTAGGATAAATCCATGTATTCAAATCCAACAACTTTATTCTTTTTATTTTACTCATATTCAATAAGTCTTAACTATGGTTAGAAAATTTCCTAACATACACAAAGAGGGTTGTGTATTTGAGGGTTAACAGTTGTGTAGTAATGGTTAGAAAAATTTCCAATTTTGATCAATTTGTCCTGTGACACAGGATAAAATAAATCAAAAGTAGAACAATCATGTTTAACACATTCCAGTGTGGTGGCAAATTCTGTTCTTCGTTAAAGAAACAGCAGATTTATTTATACAAAATCTTAATACGGTAGTACTATTCCACAAAAAAATAAATAGCAAACTACAAACATATCGATATAGTCAAATATGTGTGAAGTTACCCCACCTATTACCATGACACGCAATATTAACCAATGATAGTAGACAATTATGGTCTACACTACAAGCTCCAGTGAAATCTGCATTCGAAGTACAGATCATTCCAAAACGAACGGCCATGCTGTTATTTTACGAAATCCACATCACACCCATCACCCTGGATTGTGTTAAAAATATACTACTCCAAACAATTTAGGGCCCATAAAACAAATGAAATAAAGAAATTATTAAGTTAGCATTAATTATTTTTATATTACAAGCTTTTATTTAGTTTCAACTTTCACCTTTCACAATGTTTGTCATCAAATCTTGAGAATTATTTTGATTTGAGACCCGTCAAAGGTCAGGCATAAGATAACTTAGACTTCTACATACAACTCAATTTAGGATGCAAACTATTTTTGATGTGACAAAACGAACTTTCTATAATAAATATTAATAAGTTTTCTATATTAGCACTACATTAAGTACTATGGTCGCCAAAGTATGTCCATTGATTTAGAAGGACTGATTATTTCAACATCATTTCCGCTTGATTTTATCAATTTGTATTCTGTAAGGTATTCGGTAAGCATTTTCCCATTTTTTCACCCTGTGTTTATAAGATAAAACTTATTTTTTTATATATTATATCTTTGTATAATAATAATATCTTGCATACTTTGACCTTTTATAAAATAAAATTCTGTTGCGTCTAAGTTCTTGCTAAAAAAAAGACTGGAGTAAATAAATGTTTCTCTGACAACACAAATGTTACAGTAACTGTAGATAAAATGGTGGATGTACTAAGAATCAGTTAACTTAAACAAATATGTTTAGATACGGCGCCATTAGGCAGCCTATTTTTGAGTGTGGTCCTTTATAAAAAACTTTTCAATATCAATGAAGAAAAATCATTATCATGTGTTAGAGCCATGGGTGGGCTACCGTGGGCCTCAAGTCTGATTTTCAATATCAACGGAGAAAAACCATCATCATGTGTTAGAGCCATGGCCTCAAGTCTGATTTTCAATATCAACGGAGATAAATCATCGTCATGTGTAAGAGCTATGGCCGCAAGTATGGTTTTCAATATCAACGGAGAAAAATCATCGTCATGAGTTACAGCCATGGGTGGGCCACGGTGGGTCTTATGTCTGATTTTCAATATCAATGGAATATGTATATGTGTTAGAGCCAAGGGTGAGCCCCCATGGGATTCAAGTCTGATTTCACCATTATATTTATTACCCATGACATTTCTCCAAAGTGATGATATTTTTGACTTTCTCTGTTCAGTTATTTACTCCAATGGCCTTGACATTGTTTTCTGCATTAACTCATCTGGGCTTAGCTTTCAACTTTTACTGTCCCTGCAGCCTCTGTCCTTAATGAGCACAGCAGTCATTTAATAAAATTATAAATATTTCCAGTGGAACATGTATTTTTAGGAGAAGAACATACATTGTTGTAGGAGAACATACATCGTTCAGTTTGTTTAGTTGTACCATTATAAAATTATCTATCATCATTCTTTGTCATCAGACAATTAGTATTCATTAGATTTGGTTAAAATCCAACACTTGAAACATACCGAAACTTCTTCACTTCGTAATTCCAGAAATTGACCTGTCCCATTTGGAGAATGTAAATACTTTTACTGAATTTTGGTGTTTGAATGTTTGCTGTATCAATTTTACGTTGTCTCAGCAATTTTTTGTTGAGCTTTTTTGGAGGCACACGGCTCCTTAAATCTTATTTTTATATATTTTCTATTGTATTCTCTGAATCTTCGGTCTTTTTATTTTATACTTTTTGTTTTATTGTATTCTCTTAATTTTTTGTCTATTTATTTTATACTTTTTGTTCTCAAGCTCTGTACATATTTATGTGTTCTTATGTTTGTTTGTCTCTCTACTTTTCCAAAATATTTTGCGTTATGTATGTGCTTGCCCAAGTGTTTTTCTATTCTCTAATCTAAAATATGGGACGGTTGGCGACCATCGTACTTTAGTAAACTGTGTTGTATGTAGGTAACATTTAACAGGTGTGCATAAAAGTACAGAATCTGGATGGTGTCTTCATTACAGAACCAGCTGGTTAGGTTATAAAATTATTTTCATTGCTAGTAAATAAAATTGCAAGTTAGCAGTTAGTGCAAAACGTAAAAATGTAAAAGCAAAGCGAAAGCTTATCTCTACTCTACAATAAATTTTTAGTTTGTTTACTTGTTTACAAAAAATCCAATCATCTTACCTCGGATTTGAAGTCATACGCAGTCATTTCTGTCTAGAATCCCACAAAAATCGAATCAGAGGCACAAAACATTAATTAAACACCTTCTAAATTAGTCACGTAGTCAAACCTCGGCCCGATCGGTATCACAAATCTAAAATTCAAAAGTTCACAGCAGAAAGTACGTAAAAAATGGCGACTATTATTTTCACTAACTAGTTTATTTATTTACACGAGTAGGTAATTTAGAATAGCATACGCGATAATTTGAAAAATTTGCGTAAGCTTTAAATATTAGTACATAATCTTTAAAAAATAGAATAATTCTATTAAACAATCCTTGACTGTTTGACGAATTTGCAACCTGCAACAGGAAATGAAAAAAACTTTTTTTGCCGATGTCTTACTTCATTTTTTTTCTGAAGATCAACCGTACACGGACGGATGTGCCGACCGTCTTTGATCGCTTCATGAACAAACAAATTAAGTTCGTCGCACACATTCAGCTACCGCATTGTGTGTTTGGCTCAAAAGACGTTTGTTGGACGTTTGCTGTGCTAAAATTGTTTTGTGAAAATAGGCGGGAACTTGAAAATGTCAAGTTGTTCGATCTTTTACTCGGTCTTTTATTATTATTTATTTCATTCAATGGGGTCTGAACATTTAGTATTGAAAAGTGATTTTCTTTGCATTATATTATGTACTTTGAGATTGATCCAAAAGCCTCTTGGAAACGAAATATTCAAAGAAACGCGTAGTGTTCAAGTTTTTCCAAAAAAAAATCCCTAATACTCAAACCAACCCTATCAAAAACAGACATCAAGAAAAACAAATAATGTCTTAAACGTCTCAAAGTGCTCCGTGAACTTAGTTTTGTCTCTTGTTTTGTTTGGTACCTCTTGGAACACCTGCATTCACACAAAAGTGTCATGGTAATATTATGTGACGTCATTGTCACGTTCCGGCGACGTCATGTCAATAATGACGTCACACAGCACGCAGCAATATAGAAACTTTGTTCTAAATTGTAAAATAATAATATTACTCATCCAGGCTTGTGTTATGGTGACAAGTAACGAATGGAACAGAATAGAATAGACGTAAGTATATTATGGAAACAAAAATGAAAAATCCTATCCTTCCTACTAATATTATAAACGTGAAAGTTTGTATGTATGGATGTCTGGATGTATGGATGTTTGTTTCTCTTTAACGCAAAAACTACTTAATGGATTTTAATGAAACTTTACAATAATATAGCTTATACATCAGAATAGAACATAGGCTATAATTTATAAAGACATTATGTGAATTGTCCAAAATTGACACTTTGGCATCTGTCAAATGTCACTTTGACATCTGTCACTTTGGCATCTGTCACTTTGGCATCTGTCACTTTGACATCTGTCACTTTGACATCTGTCACTTTGAAATCTGTCACTTTGACATCTGTCACTTTGACATCTGTCACTTTGACATCTGGCAAATGTCACGAGATAGGACTAACACGGGTGAACCCGTGGGGCGCAGCTAATATGATATAAATAATAGATAAAAAAATGAAAAACTAAAAAAAATGGCTGTCTGGGAAGTCGGTTTACGGACGACAATTTTACCCTTAGAACTTGAGGTTCGTACTTCGTGGTCTCGTGATAACGTCAATATCCGACGACAAATTGAAAAAAAAAAAATATTTTTTAAATAAATTTAAATTTTAATTAAATAAAAAATTTTCATTATTTTTCATCTTGGTTTTTTTTTTAAATATTTTATTTCCTTTATATAAGTCTTCTATTCGTCACTCGTCACCATAACACAAGCCCGGATGAGCGATATTATTATTATTACCTATACAATTTTGAACAAACTCGTGTTTTTATATTGCTGCGTGCTGCGTGAGTGTGACGTCATCAGAACGTGACAATAATGGGAACGTGGCAATGACGTCAAATTTTTTGCGAATGTGTGAAGGTGTTCTATTAATTTACTAGACGTTATCACGTCAAAAAAAGATAAAAAAATGAAAAAAAAAAAACTAATTTTGCATCGGTTTCATAAGACGGACGTTATCACGTAAAATTATCGTCCGTAAACCGACTTCACAGACAACGAGTTTTTTTGGATATAATTATAATGTATGTATGTCACCCGCAGGGCACCTTGAGGCGAGGTGACGGGGAGTAACGACCCCGCGGTCCCGAGTTCTCCAGGGGGAAGTCACCGTGCCTCATCTCCGGCTTGCCTTGGTTGGCTGGTCGGAGTGAACACTGACGAGGAAGCGGTCCCCCGCCTCTGGCTTGCCTTCACTGGCCGTCCAGAGTGGAGTCGCATGAGTAGATATAGGTACCTACTCGAAGGATGGATGCCGAACGTCAGTGATGAGTTGGCCCGCTCGCTCGGACTACCAGCGATGACTTAAAATCCAGTGAGGCCTCTCCATCCTTCAAGCCACTCACGTTCCTGTTGCCCCCTTGCTGTAATTTACTCGGCTAATTAGGGTGGCCCAGTCTGAGAGTTGGCGAGTCTTGGACATTGTTACGGCAGGTGCCCATAGTATCCATAGTTCCCCAGTATCTAGTCCATTACCATCCCATCACAATAGCTCAAGTAGTTTTGTCCCGTAGATTATCAATAGTTTTATCCAAACCGGAGGTTGTCCTTGGTTGCACTTTATAGTGCAGACAGGGATAATCGCCGGTTTAGAATCCAC
Organism: Idaea aversata; assembly: GCA_907269075.1. Taxonomy (NCBI): domain Eukaryota; kingdom Metazoa; phylum Arthropoda; class Insecta; order Lepidoptera; family Geometridae; genus Idaea; species Idaea aversata. The sequence goes on from OU026087.1 coordinate 13,511,091, forward strand.
CCCATTGTTTGCTATTATACTTGTTATTGTAAAGGGCCTCTACGTGTTGGCTTCGGCTCCATCCACGCATGCCTTCCAAAGATCCGGGGCTCCATAGCCCCGTGATACAGGACGGATGTATTTAATGTATAATGAAGAAATAAATTGCAATGAATTCATAAAAAACAAACATAGTCCGCTGACAAATTTCAGCTTTTATCATAGAATTTCACGTTCGTGTTAAAGGTACCTACCATTTCTCTGGCTTTTATAAAATTACAAAAGTTCGGTGGTAGGCGGAGGCGGTAGTAAGAGCCGCATGCTCTTGGCCCTTCGAAAATGCTCGAAGTCTTGGCCTTGTGTTCGGAAAAAAAAACGCGAACGAACGAATATGAGCGATTGTTTCGAAGTGTCTATATTCTCTTTGGTTTGTTTGTTTCATTCCTCTACTACTACTTCCCAGTCTGTGGTTACTTTGATTATGGTTTGTTTGTCTAAAAAAAAATCGCCAGTCTGCGTTGAATTGATTTTGTATGAAACAAAATAAAATTCTGGTGTCCTGCAAGAAATTGCATGGTAAATTAAGTGTAAAAATGGTTATGTTGTCCTTACGATAAATTATGGTGCTGTAGCTTACATTCTTTAACATAGAAATGGCTTTTATAAATGAACCAGTGCTCAACATTATCGTAGTAGGATTCCATCACAAGAAAGGATGCCAGGTGAATAATTATAGTTTTATTACAATTTACACAACGCTTACTTCGGTAACAATATACCTAGGTAACTGCGAAAAATTGTATGTTCATCCCCTCTTCACAGTCAATAGGCTTGGCAGATATTGGTAAAAACTTGCAGTGTAGTTCTGGTGTAGTCCTTACATTGTTAAAGTGTGTATTGTGTGTCTATAATGCTAGCTACTTTTGTATGGGTGAAACCACGCGCAGCTTGTAATTTTATTGATCAACAAGGTTTTAAACCCACTGACGGATCCAATGGTGAAGGAAATGTCACAGGCTGTCGAAAAACTTAGTAGGCATCCAGCTGTATTGACAATTACTGTCCTTTGGATACTTATAGTCTGCTAAGCTGATGGGTGGTTTAAGTACTGGACAGGCCTATTCCACCTAGTCCCAGGCACGGGCTCCTGGCAGCAGCATCCTAAAAAGTATGGGTTAAAAGTTGCTAACAACCAGTATAATTATTTTAATTTAGATAAGAGCCTAAATTACTATATATCCTACATTAATCAGTCAAGCCGCAGACCAAGTAAACTATTGGGTGGACTAGACTATCCCATTCTGGGATGCTGCCAGTTTATAAATTAATGTCTCATTGTAGATTATTGCGACAAATAGATTATTATTATTTATAATTAAGAGTGTAGTGTTCCACTGCAGCAAAGGCCACTCTACTCCCCTTTCATAGTTCACAATCTTCTGTGATGGATTGCCAATCTGTCATAAATTTGTCCACCACCTACGACAGGTTCTGCCAAGTAATCTTTTTCCGTTGTTGAGGGTCCAAAAAGTTGTTGATTTGGCCAAAAAGTTCTTTAGGCAATTCTTCCGGATTAATAGAATAGTAATTTATTTAATTTAAATTATACATTTAACAAATAAATAGTAATCAATATTGAAGGATCGCCACCACCACTCATCGCCATCTAGCCCCAAACTAAGTAACTAGACCTGTGTTATGGGTGCTAGACAACAGATTACTACCTCAATACTTTTCTTTTGTAAATATATACATAAAACATAGAAACAAGCAGACCACAGACAAATATCTAAGCATAAATACTTCTCTGTGACGAATGTGCCAATAGGGTCGTCACAGCTAAAGTACACAACATTAGCAATGTTTTCCACTGACCCAGGTTGAGCACTGCTACCCCGAGCTGGTCCCGGGCCACCCCTCGGAACTACCCTCAGCCTGGCGCCACCTGCCTGCTCTAGCGCTGCCCGATGGCTCCCACAACTACTTATCAGATACAATATTCTTCAACCTGCCAAGTCTAAGTGAGCCCGCTGAAACTGTCTATGGGATTTCATGCTTTAGGCAAATTCCTCTAGAGGTAATATTGTTTGTTTTTAATCAACTTCAAAAATAGGAGGAGTTTCTCAATTTTCTGTGTACAGTCACATTATCAATTAGCTGAACCCCATGTGACCTAGAGTGCACTCGCAAATTGTAAGGTTGTAAAGTAATGCTTCCTGATTCTGTTTTTTTTTAAACAATATACTATACAATAAAAAATGCAATATAAAAAAATAACAAAATAGATAAATACTATATTTTTTACAGATATGCGAATGAGCTCTGGGTCACGTGGGGTTCAGCTAATTTGTAATGTGACTGTACATGAATATACTAAAGCTTATTGTTTCCTTTGTCAACAGTAATATAAAAATTATTTTTTGTTCTATTTAACTAAACAAAAACATGCTTAATATATACACTTCGACGTCTACACTAATATTATAAAGAAGAAAGATTTTTGGTTTGAAACGAATAGGCTCCGAAACTACTGGACCAATTTTGATGAAACTTGGTATGAGGATTAAATTGAGTCATTGAGAATAATATAGGCTATTGTTTAACCCGACATTCCTACGGGATTGGGAGTTACGCGGGTGAAACCGCGGAGAGCTGCTACTTTTAAATAACTTTAGAAGTTAAAATATGTATATTGACTACCATCCACCAAGAAGAGAATGTTTCAAAACCACTTTGGCTAATTAATATGTAGGTTAAACCTTGCAACTGAATTTAAAACACATTCACTTCTAATTTGCCCACACATTCATACTGGTTGGAATTCAAGAAATCTTTAATCTCTGTTTGCAGCAAGTAATCCAGAAAACTGAAGATATGACTCGCAGCTCAGTTCAGAAGAGCGTATGTGTTGTGTGCCGAGCTCCGTTATTTGGGCGCCTTGCTGTAAAAATGGAGCTAGTTGTCCGAGCATGGTTCCTACAAGGAGACTTCTCTCAGACCAAACTGCTTGAAGATGCTTATAAGCACCTTAACAGTTGCCCTGTACAAATTGATCAAACTCTTGAAGGTATATTTATTATTAACTTTTGAGCTCAAATTGTTCCATTGATTGGAAAGGTTTATTTTTAGTTCTATTTGTTATTAACCAGAGCCTTGTCATCACTACATAGTATAAAACAAAGTTGGTTTCTCTGTCCCTATATCCCTTTGTATGCTTAAATCTTTAAAACTACGCAACGGATTTTGATGCGGTTTTTTTAATAGATAGAGTGATTCAAGAGGAAGGTTTATACATGCATAATATAGCCGTGCGAAGCCGGGGCGGGTTGCTAGTTATATTTATATAAAACAGAATATAATGATATTAATGGTTCAGAACCCTTTGTGTGGGAGTCCGACTCACACTTGGTTAGTGTATTGGGTATCAACCTCCTTAATTAAACCTATTGCTGCTCGCTGATCGTTTACAATCGTGCGGGTTAAGCGACGCTTGGCGCGGTCATTACTTTGATGGGTGACCAATTAGTAGTGTGGCAAAAATGTATTTTCGTGAGCCCCTCCGTGCTTCGGAAGGCACATTAAGCCGTTGGTCCCGGTTGCTACCTCTAGTAGCAGTCGTTAGGTCAAGTTAGAGACCTTAGGGCGATCTGAAAACTCTAACAATAGGTGAGACACACCACTATACGAGAAGAAGATTAGACCGATTTATACCTATTTTATTTGAAAGCTAACCGTCATTTTCTACCTGAATCAATGGGGTTTTAACCACACATTCTCCTCCTATTCTACTATTTAGATACTTAAATAAATTCACCACTTTATTGGCGGTTTTTTTATAGTTCCGTACCTCAAAAGGTAAAAGAAGGAACCCTTATAAGATCACTTTCTTGTCTGTCTGTTAAGCAACTAAAGCCGCCATTTTAAAGGGCAAAGTTGTAAAACATTCGCGCTTTACATAGGTATTAAACAGGTTGTCTTTCAGTAATGAGTTTCTAAGGTATTTAACCTACATAGGCTTAGCTATTCTATCCTTGTGAATTGGACACTAGTTAAACAACTTCTGAGAACAATTAAAAGGTATTTCTTCATGTTTTATCTATTTATATTATTTATCAGCTTGATAATGGTACAGTTAAATATTTTTATTTTATGATAAGTATTATTTTAACTAGCTAAACATTTAATTCGTTATCTTTATTTACATATTATTATTTATTATGGAGTTTTAAGGTAAAGTTTCAGATAATTTATTTCTTCTTCTTAAGGTGAAAGGGTACCTGCGCGCTCTCCATACAAACGTAGTCGACTGTTTCCTCCCTGGATATTGACACTAGCACAAATATTTTTGTGCCATAAAACCTATAACTGCCATGATTATGCCCCTATGTTTTGGTTTTTTTCATTTTCTAATTATCATAGAAATTAAAATTAAAAAAATTAGTTAATTAAAAAAAACAAAAAATAGGGGCATGGTCATGGCAGTTATAAGTTTTATGCACCAAAAATATTTGCTCTAGTGTCATTATCCAGGGAGAAAACAGTCGACTACGTTTGTATTAGTTTGTATGGAGAAAGCCCCCGGTACTCTTTCCTCTTAAGTAGCATGTATTAGCCCACTGCAGGGCATAATATGCCTCTCTAACGCCTCTCCACATAATTTATCTATACTTCTATACTAATATTATAAAGAAGTAAAGTTTGTGTGTTTGTATATTTGTTAAATTGTAAGGGGTAATCTCGGGATCTACTGAACCGTTTTTAAAATTCTTTTACCAATAGAAAGCCACATTATTGCTGAGTGTCATGGGTTATATACAAAACCGAAAAATAAAAAGGCTTTTACGTGGTAGTCCGTTTTGCAAAGTGAATCGGAGAAAAAACGGTCGAATGAAAGCGTTTCTTACGAACGCTGCCTTAACTATGAAAGATATATTTTTGAGTTCTAGAGAAAAGATGTGGAGCTTGAAAATGCCTACAAAAAATACAGCATATGTCTAACTTTTATATTTAAGTTACAAAAAGTATTTTTTTTAATATTAGTATAGATAATTTAATTTTTAATATTATTTTAAAAAATAATTAATAAAATAAATAAAATAAATAATAAAATAAATGCCCAACGAAGTGGGCACGGGTCAGCTAGTTATTTATAACTTCATAATTTATTTATGGCAATGTAAATTGGACAGTTGCCGATTGTTTTAAAGTAATTTATAAAGGTAAACAAACTTCTATTAATGAAGTGGTCTGCCTAAAATTGGTCTGGAGTTATAATTATCGATGATTTATTTAAAAATCACGGTTCATGAGATACAGCCTGGTGACAGACAGATAGATGGTCAGTGGAGTCTTAGTAATAGATTGCCGTTTTTACCCTTTGGGTGCGAAACCCTAAAAACACCTACGACTTAAGTTTGGATAAGCTTAGAAACGAGATGAAATTTTCGTCTACAAATTACTAGCGACCCGTCCCGAATTCGCACGGCTATATTATGCATGTATTATACATATAAACCATCCTCTTGAATCACTCTATCTATTAAAAAAAACCGCATCAAAATCCGTTCCGTAGTTTTGAAGATTTAAGCATACATAGGGCTTTAGGGACAGAGAAAGCGACTTTGTTTTATACTATGTAGTGATGTAGTGATACCAAAATTAGCCAAGGACCAAGGAATCACTTTGTCTCATACAAACTTTGCCCCCCTTTTCACCCCCTAAAGGGTAGAATTTCGGAAATCCTTTCTTATCGGATGCCTACGTCATACGAAGAACTGACCCTCCAAGTTCCAGGTCTCTACGATCAGCGGTTTAGGCTGTGCGTTGATCCGTCAATCAGTCAGGACAAAGGATTTTTTTATGTATATAAGATGTAGGAAAGGATTTCACCATAATGGTACACTAAATAATTTTAGTAATAGGCGCTATTTTTACTTTTAAATATGTGTTATATTTAGATAGATAGAACACTTTATTGCACCATAAAAACAAAACACAAGTAAACGCAATATTAATTACTTTATTTAATTATTTCAGGGTTATCTGTGCAGCGGCTAGTTGAGAATTGGCGGCACAAAGCTCTGCTATTATTCAAACTTCTCCTTCTAAGACGCAAGGTGCTTCTCTACGGGTCTCCGGCTGGCCCCCTCTCTACTGCCGTCTTAACTCTCATCTCTCTACTGCCTCAGTGTTTGGAGACTGGACTAACACATTCTGCTAATGTTGTGTAAGTTATCTTATATATCATTTATGTAAAAGGACTTCAAGAATCTATGTACACCATACATCTATACTATCTATCTATCAATTCATATATATATAGAATCCATAGTACTTTGTTATTTTGTTGGTAAATGTTATTTGGCGTGGTATTTTATGTAGTCCTTGGTCAGTTTCGAATATTTATCTTTGTACATGATAGTTGAGAGGTTTGATTTGAAGTCAAATTGTTTGTTTTATTTGTCTTATTCTTCTTCATCTTATTCTTTCGGCAAAGCGATAGGGGACTATGCTTATCTATCTACACCAATATTATAAAGAGAAGATTTTCTGTTTTTTGTTTGTAATAAATGTTTGGCTCTAACATAAAAACTACTGGACCGTCATCATCTTAATGGACATTAATTAATTTCAAGTAACATAGGCTACTTTTTATTCCGATATTTTCATGGGATTGGGACTGAGGAAACCGAGGAGTGCTATTGGTTACCTCTTGACGCAAATACTTAATTGATTGTAAAGTAAGTTAATAAACAGTTAGCTGAAGTTCTAGAGTAATACATAGTTTAGGCTGCTTTTTATCCCGATATCATCACAGGAACGGAACTTAAATAGGTAAAACAGCAAGGCGCAGCTAGTTTTCATTAAATATCTAGTTTTTATTTTGGTTATTTTAGATTGACGAGGCCATTGTCTCCCATCCCTGTTCTACTAGACGAAAACAATCAAGACACAGTTGATTCAAACGACGATATCATAAATGAAAAGCTTGTCAATGGTACAAACCAAGTTGAAGAGCTCTCACCTAAAGAGACAGGCAATTTAATAGATGAGAAAGATAGAGTGAGCCGGCAGAGTTTCGACGAGAACCTACTCACTGATGTCGTCGATAGACAGGACATTGCTAGCAGGGAAAAGTGTCACAGCATTGGAGAGAAGTATAAGCCACAAAAGTCAGTCCCGGAAGCGCAGCAAAGTCCCACCATGGCAAGGGATATGAGCGTAGATGGACTCTATAATATGACGGGACAAATAGACCACGCCGAATGTGGATTTCCCTTACCTCTATTCGAAGATGGATACTTATGTCTACCGTACTTATCGTTAAACTATTTAGATCTCTTATCCGATCCGGCTGTGAAGGGTTTCGTGGTCGGAGCTTCGAACGTACTTTTCAAACAGAAGAGGCAGCTATTCGATGTGTTAGTTGAATTGAATGAAATGAGGATAGAAACGGCGGATCTGGCTTTGAGGCGGCAGTTGACGCTTAGTACTGAGGACTTGAGGTTCGCAGATCATGTTGTGAGGCATGGACCTACGCAGGGAGACGCGTGGATACGAGACCAGTTTGCAAGCTACTTAATTTATTTGTTACGGACTTCGTTGTTACCAGGTTCGTTCTTTTCTAAATGCCTATTCACTATTTACTTTACATGCCGCATAATAAAACCGGCCAAGTGGGAGTCGGTCTCTCGCACGAAGGGTTCCGTACCATGTTTTACTGTTTTTAGTATTTGTTGTTATAGCAGCAACATAAATACATAATCTGTGAAAATTTCAACTGTTTAGCTATCACGGTCCATGAGATACAGCCTGCCTGCCTAGCACGAAGACCAAAACACGATACGATAAAGCGATATAACTACATCAACTCTCAAAATATGATCGATAAAGCCGCCATGTTGAATTTTTATCATATTTTTTATCGCAATTTATAATAAAAAATCAACATGGCGGCTGTATCTATCATATTTTGAGAGTTGATGTAGTTATATCGCTTTATCGTATCGTGTTTTGATCGTCATGCTAGGCGGGCTGATGACAGACAGACAGTAAATTCGTAGTAATAAGGCCTCGTTTTTACCCTTTGGGTACGGAACCCTAATAAAAAGCAACCAAAATTTTAATGTAAATATACTATTTATTTTTAGCCTATTCCGTCCCACTGCAAGGCAAAGGCCTTCCTCCCCTCTAATACTATCTTTAATATTTTGTATTTTAGAAGGCAGTCGGGAATTAGATTCATTCAACGCTCCGTTTATGTCCGTGTTTAAAGCGACGCCTACATACGAGTTATGGCTAAATAACACTAACAACGGCGAAGTAGAGGCGCTTATGAATCTCACTCCGATGCATCCGTTCAGTGGACAGTTGTCCGTAGCTGATATGAAGCTTAAATTGGCGCAGTAAGTGACAAGTACACGTTTTTGAAACAACAATCTCATGATAATACTTTCTGCATCCAAACAGCATGCTTTAGAATAAAGTGTAAAGGGGTAGTGCATGACTGAGTCGGTGCATTGGGAACACTTCTGCTGAAGGACCTTACCTAAGTTAAGTTATAAGTTTGACCCCTTGGCTATTACCGAATGAACAAACTTCAATAAATAAAAATAAATAAATATTGCAGGATATTCCACACATCGCCATCTAGCCACAAGCTAACTAGACTTGTGTTATGTGTGCTAGACAACGGATATACTACTTATATAATTTTCTTTTGTAAATATATACTTATAATATATAGAAACAACCAGACCACAGACAAATATCTAAGCATAAATACTTGCCTGAGGCGGGAATCGAACCCGCAACCCTGTGTTTGGCAGTCCGGCATGGTGACCATTGTGCCAACTGGGTCGTCAATGCGTTCATTGTAACTGAAGTTTCTAGGATTGTCTTAACTTTAATAGCTTATTTTAATAAAAATTGGTTGTATAATTTGCCCTATCAGTTAAGAATACGCTCAATTCGTCGCATATGTATGTTCTTAATTTGTCTGATAAATACTATGTTTGTGTATCAGTACGATGTCAACGAGCGATGGTGGCCGTAAGGTGTCTGCAGCGGTGGCGACGACAGGACGCGCAGTGGCGAGCACGTCGCGTGCAGTCGGCGGCGCGCTCAGCTCGGCGCGCGGCGCTCTTTCCGGGTGGTGGACCGCGCTCACTGCGCCACCGCCGCCTTCCTCGGTCAACGACGCTAGCGATAACTCTATAGGTCAGTTATTACTACAATACTGCCCGACTACAGGCCTCACGATGAATAGACAAGCTAAAGCACTGTTTTTATAATGTACTATACAGTTCTCAACATGAGTCATGAAGTTTTCGTTGGTCAGTTTGCCAGATGTTTCACGCTATCGATTCGTTTTCTTCTTGGGTCATAAAGATGTAGTTATAAAGCTAGCACCGATTGCTTTATAATTACTTTAGTCCATCTGTTCTTACAACTCATTATACCTAAGCAAATACAGTGACTGTCCCGACGGAGTCAAAACGTGTTTTCAACTGAAATATACTATTCAGTGTCATGTGCTGGTAGTTGGCTGACTCAAAGTTACAGAGACTCACCACTTTAAGAGTAACAAATGCTCAAAAGTTCGCAATACTTTGACCCATTTTAGTTTCGGTTAAACTTACATCGTGAAGTCAAATAAACACCTGCGACGCAAAAGGTTGCGTGTTCGACTCTTGGCTTAAACAAATATTTATGTATACATATTTGTTTATGGTCTGGGTGTTTCGGTATGTCCCGTGGGAATATCGGGATAAAAAGTAGCCTATGACATTCTCAATGAATCAATGTATACTTACACTAAGTTTCATTTAAATCGGTCCAGTAGTTTCAGAGCCTATTCAATGCAAACAAACAGTCAAATCTTTCCTCTTTTTAATATTGATAAAAGTATAATAAGTATTCTATCCGTTATCACAAGCCTAGTTGCTTAGCTTAAGTGCTTTATGTATCTTACCAGGTGAAGACAAGCCAGCTTCCGACGCCGAGGACGCAGCCGAAGAGATCACGGATGACAATAAGATCCAGCGACCTCTCACACCAGACCCACCAGATAAAACCATCGAACAACGTACCGATATTAGCAAAATGACTATCGTTTGAATCATAGACCTGGATTTCTTTAACTACCTTCAATAGACAAACAAAGCGTGCGAGAGAGATAAACATTTTTAGGGAGATATGGCAAGAAAGAAAAGGATAGCGAATCATTTGCCATTGATTCGCAAAAAGTCAACCACGGTTGGAATTAGCTCCTTGGTATGTTGCACATTTTGCAAAAAATTGACAATTCAAAATTGGTTACACATTATCGGGCTGTCAGGTCGTCTATACGCTAGTATCTATGGTTTGAATGAAACATCAACATAATTGAAAACGCTATAGCTTATTCGGCTAAATTGTCTTCAATAATCAAGTGCTGTTCTTAGCATTTACCTTGTTCACTGAAAATTCAATTACCTATAACCATTTGTACTTATTATCTATGATATACGAGGGCAATCACGGTAAACTAAAACGTGTATGTAATATAAAAATGAAAAAAAAATCTTAACTTTTATATGAAAACTGTAGATGAAATTCCGTAATCGAGAATAGGTTATGTAAATAAGTAGAAGCATACGTCTTAGTTGTTTGTAACTAGGTTCTAGATGAAATTGTTAGCACTTTTATTATTGCACAAACTAATGCTTTCATTGAAGAATATAGTATTACCACTTGTGAGTTCACCGCGTTTACGTGTCAAATAAAAAAAAAAGAAACACAAAAAAAATATAAACTGTATTACTTGATTATTCTCATTGGAATTAAATAATCTGTGTTCCAAAATTACTCATATTTTTGTATATTATGTTTTGAAATTATTTATAGGCTTATGATCTCTATAGTTTTGTTGTTAATTTTATGAATGTATTTTTAAATTTATAAGAAAAGTGATTGCGTGAAACAATGATTCCTTTTTTATGTAAACCCCTGAGTGTTACTAGTCTGCGTCGTAGAATTTTCAATATATTTGTAATATTATTTTTAAGCCAAACATGTAACATTCGTCGACATTAAAATACACGTAAAAATATGTACTTACTCTAATAGTCTTTGCACATAATATTATGATCGGAAAATACGTAATTTTATTGGTTTTTGTTTCTTGATGAATGGTCCCCACGCGATTTGTGCATTCATTAATCATATTTAATGAACGAAGTTGACTAATATGCTGCTAAGATAATGAGATAGTCAGACAAACAGTATGATCACGTCGGTGCTATGAACGGCTTGCGATTAAACTTTTTATGTAGACAATCGGATCTCCAGAATAACACATAATGTTAGACTATTTTTTAACCTAAAATCCCTAGAAATAGGGATGCGGGTGACATCGCAGTACCAACCACATATTGTATCAATTTTTTCATATTAACCATTTTATAAGTAACTAACTTAATCCGCTCTCTACATTTAATAAATAATGGATGTTATTAAATATCCTTAACTTGCCAGTTCAGTAAACTTGAATTGTCTCAGACTAGCATATACTCATACATGTCTTATTTATTCTGTTAATAATGTAAATGGAAAATGTGATCCTGATGAATCATCAATGTAACTTTATGTTACTTTAATTATTTATGTACAATATTTTATTGACATTTATGTATTCATTCAATCAAATTGTAGCTGTGAACGTTAATAAAGTTGAATTAAAAATCGTATGTTTTGTTTGTTTTCTAGTTTCTCCATAGATCTAAGTATGTGATAGATAGCTTAAATTAGAATTAAGACATATTGATAGTCGATTGAAGAAAAAATATAATAACTTTAGTATACTTAAGTATGTAATATCACAATCTGTGTTAGAAACATTACATTTAAATGCAATTAAGATTGTAGGGGACATAATAACAAATTAAGTACTAGGTATTCGTTAACGTCATAGGAACCTACCGCCAGAGGCGCTAATGAAATATTCCGCTATAAAACGCAATATATAACGAGGGTGCGAGTACACATACCACCCAGACTTTAATCGATGATCTTCCGCTAAGGATGGCCAACGATCTCGAGAAATCTATCGAAGCTCGAAAAAAATATCTCGGTTAGAAAGCTGGACGTCTCATACGGGAGAGTCGGGCTCGTCCCAAGGCCAAGGCGAGGGCGAGTCGAGCGCGTCCTGTCGCCACAGTCGCGCGCCGTCCGACGATAGCAGGCGCAGATTGTACGGCTCCACCATGTCGAGCGAGGAGACGCTCGGGGCGCGCGTCATCCGCCGGCCCGCGCTCGTCGTGCCGCCTCCCGTGCCGCTCTCCGTGCGCTTATCCTCCGGCAGCAGGTCGAACGCCGCCTCCGGTGATTCCAGTTCCGTGAGGTCGGAGCGCGGTGACAACGATGCGGAAGCGGGCGCGCCGCTCTCCGACAGCCCGGCGCCCGGCATCGGGGTCGGCGTCGTCGGCGACACGAGCGGCGCCGATTCGTCCTCGCTGAAGGGCTCGTCGCGCTGCGGGCTGCGGTCTCGCGACCCCCCACCCCGCGCCATGATTTTGTCTTTGAGCCGCGAGAGCCGCTCGGCGGAGCTGACCTTGCGCAAGATGGCGGCTGTCTTGCGTAGCGAACGCAGCTTAAGATCGAGCGTTGCGGGCTCGGCGGCGGCATCCTCGGTGGAGCGCGAGCGCGAGGCGGCGGCGGCGAGCGGAGCGTGGTCGATGGTCACGGGTGCATCGCCCGGCACCAGGAGGGAGGCGGGTCGCGCGCGGCTTCGTTCCGGCACACTAAACGTGATCTGCCCCTCCGAGTCGGAGTCGTGCTCGTTCTCGACGTTGAAGGTGACCGCAGGCGCGGGCGGATCGCCGGCTGCGCGCCGCGACCTGAAGCTGCCGCTGTTCTTCAGTATGGAGGGGTCGCGCCGCAGCCCGCCGCCGCCTACTACCGTCGCGGTCGGCAGGCTCACCTCCTCGTCTGAAAAGGACACTGTGCTTTACCTGGCAGTGTTAGTTTCGAAATAAAAATATGTTGCATATGTGAGAGGAGGGGACGGGGCGGACAGGAAATGGAATCACCTGGTCGCGGTCCGCTCGGATCCACCTTCGATCGCAGAGTCTCGTCCGTTATCATACAAATATAAATAGCGAAGCGTAAAGAGGCTTAAATCAAACGAATCTTTAACTTTTCTACGTTTATTGTTTTTTAAAAAGGCATTTAGACTAACTACATGAGTATCTAGTGGAAGGAATGACGATAGAGCGCCGAAGCTTACATTATCGTTTAAAAATGTACGAACATTGGTCTTACGCGATATCACAATAAACATGAGAACGAGCTTACTTTACTATCATAAATTAACTAAGTATTTAAAATATCTAAGTACACGATAATAAGTACTTTTGATATGTTTCGTTGGAAATAATACTTATATTTTAAGCGTTATCTTTATCTCCTAATAACAACTTTTGTATAACGACTATTCTAATTTTTAAATGATAATTATAATAGATTAACATTAAATAAACGATTACATCTAATAGTAAGTACTTTGTTATAATAAATTAAATTGAAAAAAGTGCTAAATCTGACAGTAAAACTATTATAAAAATCAGTATTTTTCGAACACATATTTAGCAGCTAAGTACAAGTCTCAACGTTTTGTTTAAAATGGAATGATTATGAGTCTTTTAGATTACAATACAACTAAATGGCACTGAGCATACTTTCGTGATTCTCATAGTAATGTAACAAATTAAATACAAAGCCATCAACTATTTCTTACAACAGGGAATGTTTGCAAAACAATAAAAAAAGTACAACACTGTGAAAACAAAATTAAATACTGATGAATATTGTCTATCACTTCTATAATAACTTACAAAGTCTAGCCTCTATGGATAGACTCTACAACGTTTAAGCATCTCAATACTTCGAATCGCTTTAAAAAGTTACAAAAATAAAGTCTTCGAAAGCGATAAGAAACGTAGTAGATGCAATATTCACCTAAACCGACCAAATGCAGTCGGTTCAACGGAATATAGACCCCTTAAGTGCAAATAGCATGCGGGTGAACCGTTGTCGCCGAACCAATGACAAAATTTCAAGTTTTAAAAATCAATTACAAGAAAAAAATAAGATAAATGCGGTCGCATGTGACACAAGTTCAGCCGATATGCCATTTCTACTGTATCTCTTTATTCCTCGATCGATTATAAATAAATATTGCAGTACATTCCACACATCGCCATCTAGCCCCAACCTAAGTAACTAAACTTCTGTTATGGGTGCTAGACAACAAATATACTACTTATACTTTTCTTATACAATACATAGAAACAACCAGACCACAGACAAATATCTAAGCATAAATACTTGTCTGAAGCGGGAATCGAACCCGCAACCCTTTGTCTGGCAGCCCGGCATAGTGACCATTGTGCCAACTGGGTCGTCATAGGGTAGGGTAGACGTAACCATTGCGTACGTGTACGCACGTGTTCACATGAAGACGTCATCGGTGAAGTTGATGATGTGGTCCTTGGGCGAGTTGGGACGAGGCGAGGGTGGGGTGTCTGGGTCGGGATCGGTCGAGGGACGGGGGTGCTCGCTGATGGTGCCGAGGGGCTCACCTGGGTGGGAAGGGGGCTCCGATTGGAGGACGTCTTCCATCGCCTCCTCGTTCAACGTTTGGAGCGCGCCGCATATCATTTGCTCCTCTAACGTTACCTATGACAAAAACATTACAATTATAGTGAATTCTATTAAAATTCTAACGCCCGAATACTAAAAGGTTATCTAAAGTGGCGATTGAATTGATATTTAAGGGGGTCCATAGGCCAACGACCTTGGTACACAGCCTACTAAATAGTTACTACTGGCACCGGTTGCCTTCGTTGGTGAAAATTGTTGATTGTTACGAATGTGTTTTGTTTTTCTTAAAAGTGCTGAGATTAATTTTTACCGACATTTTGGTATGACTTTGATCCAAAAATTCCCTATAGTATCCTGAAATTAAGAATTAAAACTAGTCTAACTTTGAAATTACAAGGTGTTTTCGTCTCCTCTTTCGTTTACCTACAATTCCATCTTAGAACTTTTGAGAAAAACAAAACACATTTGTAACAATCAACAATTTTAGCTTTAATAGCCTTAAGTTGTCATGTTTAAATAAATAGGAGCGACTCAAATATTTATTTTATAAACGTTTGAGTATTCGGGCATATGGTTAATAAATGATTCGTGTCTTGTGATTAACATCAAAAATGAACTTGTTAACACAACGGTGCTTACAGATATTCAATAAATGTTACTTATTATTGCAATAATAAATTATGTAACGTAAAACAAAACGAACTAAACGTATAATAAAGTGCCCTTATACAAAGTGCTTGAACGAAGTGCCTATTGAAACAGTATAGACCAAGATACCGCCTACCATCGAACTTTCGTGATTTTATAAAATTGAGAATATTTCAGCGCATGCCCCTAACTCAGTTGAAGTTCAGACCATAGTGGCTTGGATAGTTATCAGGTAGCAAAGCCAAGAATCAAACCTGTTAATTTTGCAAAAAAAAGAAATCGCCTATATTTTTATACCATGTACAATCAACGTTCAAAAGTTCACCGGCAACGTAAAGTTTACAATCCTGTGTAGCACTATTTGAACATTATAACAACGTAACCTGTGGATCGAACCTACGTCGATTGGTGTAGCAGGTGGGATATACCACTCGGCAATCTAAAGACATAGCTTACATGTTGAAAATTATAATAATACCGAGTATTTTTAATTCAAGTATTTATGTTTGTGTGAAACGTCTATTAGAAGAAGGCCGTAAGTCCAATACATGTTTATAGTATTATGGTAGCAAGCTGTTAGTTGACTTATGACGCATAATGTACAAAAAGGCATGCGCTGAGAAATTATCAGCTATTATAAAATCACGAAAGTTCGGCGGTAGGAAGGATCTTACACTAGTCGTGCCTAGTAAACTAGTATTGTCTAGTAAAACATCAAAACATAAAAGTGAAACAAAACGACCTAAACACAACCACCAAAATATTAACACACAGTGATTTACGCCTAAGACATAAATTACTACAACCACTCCTCTAGTTTTATTATTTATAAACATCACCTGATATTCCGCGTAGTGCTGCAAAAATCAATTTTGAAAATGAATACTTTTCGATGTACCTAACTAAAATTACATTTCTAGGCTTCCCTACCCAAAGGTTAAAAACAGGACCCTATGTGACCGTGATAGCTAGAGAGTTGAGATTTTCACAGATTATGTATTTCTTTTGCCGCTATAACAAATACTAAAAATAGAATGGTAAGGAACCCTTCATTCGAGAGTCCGACTGAAACTTGACTGGTTTTTAAGTTATTTTTACAATTTCCTAACGATCACCAAATTAAGAGGGAGTTTCAATACTAATGCTTTCCCATTTTTACTTCCTGAATATTGCATCTAGCATTGTGCAAGGTTTTTTAGGGTTCCGTACCTCAAAAGGTAAAAAAGGAACCCTTAAAGATCAGTCTTGTCCGTTTGTATGTCCGTGTGTCATCACCTTTTTCTCAGGAACGGGTGAACCTAGATTTATTTAAAACAAGATTTAAAAATCTACATTCGCTGAAACAAGATATACTTGTTTCAGCGAATGTAGATTTTTTAAATCTAGTCTAATCTAGTTTTAGAAAACAGACATATGTCTGTTTTCTTTTTTTCTAACAACTAATCACTAAAGGAAATGTGACCTTCCAAAAAAAAAAGTAAATCACTGAGGCTTGTGTAGAGCAAACCTTGGTTTTACGAAAAAAATATTGATAGCTCAAAGACGTTCAAAACGAAAACTAAAGACAATTGAAAATTTACAGCTGTCAAATGTCCTTCTGTACTAGAGGCTTAAAGCATTATTCAGGAAGTAATGGGACAAGAAAGCGCTGTTGAAAGATATGAGATTGTCCTGCAATATTTATTTATTTATTACCTGTTTCTCAACGTTGCTCGGTCTGCTTCGCTGATGTTCTAACGTCGGTCTCTGTTTGGACGATGTATCCGGTTCTGTTTCGACAGTCTTTTCTGTTACCACTACAACAAAAAGTAACCAATCTTAAAGTCAAGTCGCAAAAAAATAAAGTATGCAGAAGTATCGCGCGTTGCGAAAGGGGACTAAACGGAAAAAAATATGACCAAAAGTTGTAACGACACTTTCAAGCCAGTTATTTTCGTTTCGTCTTTCTATTTCGCATTGAACAGTGTGGTGTCGCGACGATTATTTACAAAAAAAAAAAACAATTCCTTCACTAATTCATCGAAAGGAACTTTGTTCCATCCGGGTGTCCCTTGACACCTCTCAAGTGTTTTTATTTCGGTGCTATAATATCCTTAGATAGATTACTTTATTTGTACAACATAGGAAGAAACAGAACACGATATACACAAAGTAAAGTAATAGCTAGAAAGTATAAGTTGCACAAATGGGCGGCCTTTTCGCTAAAAGCGATTTCTTCCAGGCAACTTTTGGAGCTTATACAATGTGTTAAATTGGACTTACTACAATTTTGAAGTTTTCTTCTTTGTATGTTTTTTATAATTTCTACACAGACAAAACGCAGTATTCATGTGTCTAATTTAGTAAAATAATTAATCCAATACACAATGCGACTGGTTAGGATTTAAAAATCACAAATTGAATTTATTTTTAGACCGGTACCAATTGGTTTAGTAAAAATTTCATACCAATATTATGATACTTTTGCCTTTTTCTACACAATCTCACATAAAAAACTTAGTGGGTATAATCGTTAAACCTAAACCTGTATAATACCATAAGAAATCTCACGGACTCTGTAGACTTTCGGTTTATTTGGAGAAATGTCGCAGAATGATAGATTTAAAATTAATTACCCGTAACCGCAGGCGCAGTACAAGGCATATTAGCTTCTAATTCGCGCAAATTCAATATCAGCAACTTGAATAATTCCCAATCGCCAAAAGGTAATTGCAATATCTGAAACAAACACAAAATAATATGAAACACTTATCTTCACTATCATTTTTAAAATATTTGATTTAAAGAAAAGAGGTCTGGACATTTTGTATGGGAGCTTGGTATAAGTAGCATAGAACAGAAGTTTAACTTTGAACTATTTGTGTGTGGTCTTAGGGCCATTAATAATATTAGTGGGTCTAACCATGGTCTAACCACACTTTTTATTATGTTAATTTAAAGTACGGTTTTTCTTTTGAATTTTCTATAGCATACGTAGATACATTGCACGCATTAAAAGTAAAGTGTTCTACCTAATAATAAGTAATTCAATTTTACACGGTTTAGATAAATGGCAATTGAATAATGAATCTTTCATTCACTGATTCCTAAAATACTTAGTCTTAGTTTATAATATTAGGAATTAGGAAATTATAGTTAGGAATCGTTTTTTTTTGTCAAAATTTGCATATAGCAACTGAGATTTCATTATTATATTTTATAAACCTTTGTTTAAGTATAAGTTAATATTGTATTCATTGTACTGCAATAAAACATTTATTTATTATTATTATATTTGTCATCTCGCTCGATATGACCATAGTTATAGGCTGCGGTCAGACACAATAGTTTAAACAGAAAGTACAAAATTAAAGTATGAAAATGACATTTCAGTTGATAGTTGAGGCGCCTAACCCTGGTCTGAAATCATGCACGTGGTGATAGCACCGTAAGCATTTGAAAACGGTAACGTCCTATAAATTGGTGAGTGCACTTCACAAAAAAGTGTGACGTCATGCGTAACCATAGCAACGTATTGAAGTATGCGAAATGGTAATGTCAAAGATACAAAAGAGTTCTTATGACGTTATCACGTAAAATTATCGTCCGTTAACCAACTTTACAGACAACCATTGTTTTTTTATTGTAACTAGCGACCCGCTCCGGCTTCGCACGGCTATATTATGCATGTTTAATACATATAAACCTTCCTCTTGAATCACTCTATCTATTAAAAAAACCGCATCAAAATCCGTTGCGTAGTTTTAAAAATTTAAGCATACAAAGGGAAATAGGGACATAGGGACGGCGAAAAGTGACTTTATTTTATACTATGTAGTGATTTGTCATCTCGCTCGATATGACCATAATCATAGGCTGCGGTCAGTTTATTAATCGTATTTGTACACAATACTTAAAACAAAGAAAGTACAAAATTAAAGTATGAAAATGACATTTCAGTTGATAGTTGAGGCACTAAAACCTGGTACGAAATCATGAACGTGGTGATAGCACCGTAAACATTTTGAGAACGTTACGTCTTATAAATTGATGAAAGCACTTCACAAAAAAGTGTGACGTCTTGCGTTATTATGTAACCATAGCAACGTATTGAAGTATGCGAAATGGTAATTTCAAAGATACAAAAGAGTTCTCATGACGTTACCACGTAAAATTATCGTCCCTTAACCAACTTTACAGACAACCATTGTTTTTTTATTGTAACTAGCGACGCGCCCCGGCTTCGCACGGCTATATTATGCATGTATTATACATATAAACCTTCCTAGCGTCTAGTGACGGGGCACATCGATTACGATGACAGCTGTCACCGTCATCATATCGTCAGTATTACTCGATTAGTCGACTAATGTCCGAACGGAATTGTCAGCGACGTAATTAGCTTGTTAAGTGCCATGTTAAAACTTGTGACAACGAAAGGGTTAAAGAAATTTTTGTTGATAAATCTTTGTTTTGAGAGATTTATTTATATGTTTCATTTTATCTCATCCCTAGTATTCTCTCCATCGTAAAGTTGCCTGGAAGAGACCGCTTTTAGTGGTAAGGCCGCCTATTGTGCCACTATTTTATTTTATACTAGCGACCCGCCCCGGCTTCGCACGGCTATAGTATGCATGTATATACATATAAACCTTCCTCTTGAATCACTCTATCTATTAAAAAAAACCGCATCAAAATCCGTTGCGTAGTTTTAAAGATCTAAGCATACATAGGGACGGCGAAAAGTGTCTTTATTTTATACTATGTAGTGATACTCACAGGTTCTAGATCGGGTAGTTTACAAACAGAGAGCGCCAGCCCGCAGACCCTGTGCGAGCGTATCGCCGCGCACGCAGCCGTCGCGCCGCTCCCCAACGCCTCCGTTACTATTGCGCACACTTTCTCCACGGGTAGCGTTGACAGCCGGATGTTTGATACGTCACTCTGTTGAGAAAACACGCCAACATTATTATTACAAACTAGCTGCGCCCCGCGGTTTCACCCGCGTAATAATTTTCTACGCATTTTTCTTATTGTTTTCTTTCATAAGAACTTTCTCCTAAAAATAACAAACAAGTGAAATCGGTTCATTCAGTGATTCATTTTTATATTTTATATAAAAAAACGTAGACAAGTATTTATGCTTAGATATTTGTCTGTGGTCTGGTTGTTTCGATGTATTATAAGTATATATTTACAAAAGAAAAGTATATAAGTAGTATATCCGTTGTCTAGTACCCATAGCACAAGTCTAGTTACTTAGCTTGGAGCTAGATGGCGATGTGTGGAATGTCCTGCAATATTTATTATTTTTTATTAATGTATAAATTTCATTCAAACAAGCAATACTAACCAGTCCTGGGAAAGCGGATCTCAGCATATGATAGGGGTTCTGCTGCGGTAACTGCGGAGCGGGCTCGGGCGGTTGGTACGTCGTCGGTACGAACGTGGGTCCGCTGTTTGTAGACCAGCCCACCCACACGGGCTGGCCGTTCCCGCCGGCCAACGTAGCCGGGGGTCCACCGGGTTGGCTCGGGGGAGACGAGCGCTAAACAATAGAACGTAAATTAAAATTAAAAATAACAGACGAATATAATTACATTTATTTATATTTACACATTTTACATGAAAGAATACAATTAGAATTTTTTTAAAGTATTTTAAATACAAATATAAATTTAAAATAAAAACTCAAACGTAGAAGAATAGATTTACTCGGTTTTAATATTTCTGGGAAATAAATAAGTTTTTTACTTGTACTGCCCGTATACACTGTTTTCCGCAATTACTCTTTTTAATTGGGTCCTTTTTACGTGAGGTCGATACGTAAGATTTTCTAAAAATAATGACAAGTTATTAGCCAGAAAATTTAAAACCGAGTAAATCTATTCTTCTGTTGTTTTTTTATTAATATGTATCTGTTCTATTTTACCTATTTTCTTACTAGCTCTTACCCGCAACTTAGTTCGCGTAGATTTGAATTTAGCAAAATTTTACGTCTGTCAAACTTTAGCCCAATACGTCTATTACTTTGAGCTGTGAGTTGATATATCAGTCAGTCAGGAGTTTGATAGATGTAATTATGTTTTTTCTACTTTGTGTGTTTGTCGTCTGTCTTTTTTGTCTAAATAAATTCTATTCATCTCTCTAAATGGCTAATTAGGTAAATCAATTTTCTCTAAACAAACACACCAATTTCAAATTCATTTAGTCTTCAATAACGTAAATAAAAACCAACGTACATGTTTCCTATGGAATAGCTTGGAATGTGGTTGCCGCACGTTCTGCGCTTGTCCGGCTCCCCACAGCAAGCCAGCTGCGCCCGCCCCCATTCCACCGAACTCCTCTTCAGCGCCAGATTGCAATAGCTCCTCTGAAAACATACAACTATTAAAAAAAAAGAAGATTTAAAAATATCACCTTAAACAATGAAATCTAGCAAATCTCATATTTATTTTTCTTTAACAAGGTGTTGGTGACAACCGATCTAAGAACATTTGAACTAATGAGACGAATCTAACGATACCTTAATTAAAGACACTTATCGAGTGGTTTAGAAGATATGAAGGAATAAAGAATATAACAAACATACAAAGATAGGCGCTAAAACATAACCCTTTCCTTGCAGTCGGGTAAAACCAGTTTAAAACATCTGTTTAATACCATGGTCACTTTAAACATTTCCTTAAAATCGACTCAGCTGCTTTAAAATAACCGTCCGAATCTCGGTATAGAAGTCGTCTAAGTATGTGTTATTCCAGGTTATTTCTACATTACAAATAGAATCACACTCGGTTTAGTAGTTTAAGCGTGAAGATGTGACACACTTAGTTATAATATCCGCAGTTTCACCCGCGTAAGTCCCGATCATGCGGGAATTTCGGGACCAAAAGTATCCTGTGTCCGTCTCCATCCTTTAACCTACCACTATGCCGAATTTCATTCAAATCGGTCCAGGAGTTTGACCGTGAAGAGGGAATAAACAAATCTATATATATAAAATGCTCGTGTCGCGGTGTTAGTTGCCAAATTTCACCTCAACGGCTGAATCGAACATCTATTTTTTTTATGGCAAAAGAGCGTTTGTCGTTACAGCTAGTGGATAATATTCGTCAGGAAGTAGTTACCTTTAATAACCTTCTTGATATAAGGATCTAGATTGATAGTGAACGGTAGGAATATCTTGAGGTCTGCAGCGGTGAGCGTCGCGCGATGGAAACTCAGGAACACTTCCAGTTTACGTTCGTCCCTGTCCAGTTCCATAAGGGTGCTCGCTTCACGGAGACCGCTCATTAGGGGTTTCACTCTGGGTAATAATAAATAAAAAAATAAAAAAAATAAATAAATATTGCAGGACATTCCACACATCGCCATCTAGCCCCAAGCTAAGTAACTAGACTTGTAATAAGAATAAGAGTGTTATAATAAGAGTAAAGTTAGCCTTATGCTGGACATATTTGTCGCATGTCAGACGAGCCGGCCAAAATAACAACCGAAGGGACACGACCACGCGGCGGACCAAGACGACGACGGCGCATCAGGTAGTATGATTTTGACTCCTATAGGAATTACTAGAGTGCGATAGCTACAGATCGCGATAAATGTAATAAAGGTAGAGAGGCCTTTACCCTGCAGTGGGAAAGTGTATGTTCTTTATAACAATAAAGTTAGTAATTTTACTACAGGTATGCTAGTGTTCTCAAAATTACATTTCAACAGCAACAGCACCCTGAAAGTTTTGGATACGTACGTTGCTGGCATTGTAAAAATCATCAATGTGCAGCCAGTTTGGTTACTTACTTGTCGTAAATGTGTTTCAATGAAGTAGAGTCGTCGATATGGTCCTCGTACATCTCGTGATGGTAGATGATCCATGAGGTACGGAAGGGCCATTGTTCAGTCAGGTTCACCCACGACGCCAGCTGATACCAGTTGAACTCGATTTGGAAGGCTTTTAGAAGACGACCTGGGGGTGTTGTAAAAAAAGGATAAATTTTATTTTTGACGTGATATCGTCTAGTTGATAAAATTGATGGAACACACCTGCATTCACACAAAAGTGTCAGGTTCGGTAACATGACACGTCACGTTCCAGATGTGTGACGTCATGCGTTCCGTTCCCGATATGTGACGTCATGCGTCATGGTAACATGAGAGTATTTAATAATAATATTGTTACCAAATAAGAATGTCCGTCAGTCTATCTGTCCATGTGTTTTCTTTGACTGTCGATTCCGTAATGCATTTTTTAAGACAACTAGACTTACATTTGTAGACCTTTGCCGTGTGCCGCAATTTTAAACGGACTAACGTAGTTCCTATAATAATCAGGGAAAGCAAATAAGAAATATTAAGATCTTGAAGGTATTTATCTTACCAGTAATATAAAGCACGTTCATAAGCCGGCGCATGCTTCTCGGATTGACATCGCT
Organism: Idaea aversata; assembly: GCA_907269075.1. Taxonomy (NCBI): domain Eukaryota; kingdom Metazoa; phylum Arthropoda; class Insecta; order Lepidoptera; family Geometridae; genus Idaea; species Idaea aversata. The sequence continues at coordinate 13,534,772 of OU026087.1, forward strand.
GAAGTAATCGTCCGTCAATAGAACCCGTCCCAAGTCAGCGGCGCCGGCGGGCGGCATGGCCCGATGGAGGCCGGACGCGACGGAGCTCGCGACGGACTCGGAGGGGCGCAGGCGGCGGGTTCGGGCCGCGAGCACGGTGCTACTCGGACCCTCCTTGGCAGGTTGGTTCTTGATTCGCTCCTGGCTAGACATTAGTTCTGATGTCGATGAGAGCCGGCGAGCAGATACCTGGACAGATATATAAATTACTAGCTGTCCTGGCAAACCATGCCATTTAAAAAAATGGATGTGGTTCAATTCTCAGACCTAACGAATATACACAAAAAAATTCATACAAATCGGTTCAGCCGTTTAGGTGGACATAGGTAACTAACATCGCGACACGAGAATTTTATATTTATACGGACTAGCAGCGCTCCCGATCCCGTGGGAATATCGGGATAAAAATTAGCCTATATTATTCCCAATGAATCAATGTATCCTCATATCAAGTTTCATCAAAATCGATCCAGGAGTTTCGGAGCCTATTCGTTAAAAACAAAAAAAAACATCTTCATTTTTAGTAAGAATACTTACAGATCTCTGAAGAGATGTAGAGAAATCATCTGCGTTGATATTCTGTAACCGTCGCGTGGCGGTCTGTTGAGCTGCCTTGACTCGACGCAGCGCCGAGTTTTGTAAGTAGAACGGTAGTTGGACCATGTTGCGGAGGTAGTCCCACCCACCGATGTTGCTTTCAGAAAACGCACGGCGGCTGTTCACTTCTACTGCCTGGAGATTATTGAATATGTATCATTTTTGATTAAGTTGGCACAATGGTCACCATGCCGGACTGCCAAACACAGGGTTGCGGGTTCGATTGCCGCCTCAGACAAGTATTTAGATATTTGTCTGTGGTGTGCTTGTTTCTATGTATTATAAGTATATGTATATTTACAAAAGAAAAGTATATAAGTAGTATATCAGTTGTCTAGCACCCAAAACACAAGTCTAGTAACTTAGCTTGGGGCTAGATGGCGATGTGTGGAATAATTTTATTTTGAAATGTTAAATGAAAGGGAAGTAGTTTTTATTCATGGAGTCGGTTTAATTTTACGAAATAACAAAAGTAATATTTTATGTTCTGATTTTTATCCATTCTGTGTCGAGATATCTTACAATAAATATACACATAAAAACACTGGCTCTGATCATGCACACAACAATTGACTAAAATGAAACCTCTATCTGCTAAAAAAACATTAAAATATTGGATATTTTAAATAAGTACATATTTTTTAAATTAGTCACAAAGTTACAACACCTATAACTCCACTTGTAGCCCTCTGAAAAGTCTTCGGAGTTCGCAACTTCTTAAATATCAAACGGTCATGCATTCCACATAAATGAAATTAAAAAAAAAACGAAGACACAACACAGTATATGGAAGGTATCGGGATAACACCAAACGATATGCTTAACTAACCTCCATCCAAGCAACCTGCGTGAAACATTTTAAACTACTTTATTTCCAATCTACAATTTACCAAAATACGTAGACATTTCAAATATAAATGCAAAACAATTAACCTCAGTTCATCTATCTATTTGTGGCTAATTAAAATAACTAATTAATTGATTGAAGGAAATATAAAGGTGAAAGGGTACCGGCGCTCTCTCCATACAAACGTAGTCGACTGTTTCCTCCCTGAATAACGACACTAGCACAAATATTTTGTAGCATTAAAACCTATAACTGTTATGACTATGCCCCTATGTCTTGGTTTTTTTCATTTTCTAATCATAGAAATTAGAATTAAAAAAAAAAATAATAAAAATAGGGGCATGGTCATGTTAGTTATAAGTTTTATGCACTAAAAATATTTGCTCGTGTCATTATCCAGGGAGGAAACAGTCGACTACGTTTGTATGGAGAGGGCGCCCGGTACCCTTTCCTCTTAAGAATGAATATAGTACGAAGTTCACAGATCACGGAACAAAAAAAAACAGAGAACATGATGATTTTAATGGGCAGTTAAGCAAGAAAATACATACCTTACTAATAATATGAGGGTCAATAGCCAGTAGCAAAATAAACGGGCTTTTAGCATCGGAGCAGAGCGCGTGCACCGCGTTCAACAACGCGAGGACCTTCTCTTGTTCGCAGCTGTCGAGGGCATCCACTACCACCACCAGGCGGGTCTGTTGGCCTGTGAAGGCGTCTAGGCAGGACACCTGGAGAGGGACAATATCTATGTTAGCGGATCTATGGGCAGATTGCGCTGATTGGTTGTGCAACATCTGGCACGGTCATTACTGCAATGGGTGGGGAAAATGCTTCCTGGAGCCCCACCGAGTTTCGGAAGGCATGTTAAGTCGGTTGCTATATTTGGTCAAGTTAGAAGTCTTAAAGCGACCTAAAAAACTTTTCCGGTTAGCCACACCAATAATAGATAATAAAAAGAACAAATTGTCATCGAGATGGATTCCTTTAGAACTCATCACAGATCAAAAGTATGGAAAATTCTAAACCCGGAGTAGGCATCCTTGGCCTGTCCCACCCTGCAGTGCAAAATTTATTGTTTTACTTCACTATCATCGCTACATAGTATAAAACAAAGTCACTTCCCGCTGTTGTCCCTATGTATGCTTAGATCTCTAAAAGAATGCAACGGATTTTCATGCGTTTTTTTTTAATTAGATAGAGTGATTCAAGAGGAAGGGTTAGGTGTATAAAACAAAAGTACCACGCTAGTTATGAATAAGTCAGCTTGGATCAAGATAAGAACGTCGATAATACTCACAATATGTGTCAACGCTTGCACCTCCGGCCTCAGTGCAGTGGCCGGCCTAGATCCGACCGTAGCCCTCGCGACCCTCGCCCTCGGTCCCCGCACCAGCGCCGCGAACGCCCGCCCCCAAGTGTACAGGTTGGCGAGCACGATCCCTCCGCACAGGACGCATGCACCGATCATCACGCCCTGTTGAACTTCACGCCGTCTGATCGACGACGCTCAACGAGTTAAGTACGATCACTCACACATAGGAATACTCTCGACATATGCCGACATTATACCAGAAGGTCAAATCTCGAAAACAAAACTGTTCAAATTACATTGCAATATCATTCCGACTTAGTTTGTAAATTTTAAAACAGTAATAAAGGCTTATTTTATTTATTTATTTTATTTATCATTCCGATTGCATTTCGATTACAAAAAATACACAAAGCAGCGAAGCGTATGAGTCTCCTTGGGAATGCGTATCCCAAACCGGAGGAATATAGGTTTAAGAACCAAACCTCAAGTAATTTTTGCTCGAAGTTTTCTTCGTTATGACGAAGGCTGCAATTTCAAAACTATTTCATACAATTTCTAAATAGGTAGTTAAAGAATTATTCTTACAGTGGATCCGGGGTTGCGTCCGTGAGGTACATGACGAGCACGCAGAGACCAATAACAATTATTGTGAAGCACAACTCGAATGTTATTATGTGCGGAATGCAGCAAATACGACGCCATCTGCAAACAGGAAAAATAGTATTAGGTGGATTTGAGTTTATTCCGAAACAATTTCGAAAAAACCGGTCAAGTGCGAGATGGACTCGCGCACGAATGGTTTCATATCATGTTGTATGGGAGCCCCACTTAATTTTATTCTGTTTTTAGTATTTGTTGTTTTTGGTATTTGTTCGGCAACAGAAATACATAATCTGTGAACATTTCAACTCTCTAGCTATCACGGTTCATACGATACAGCCTGGCGACAGACAGACGGACAGATGGACGGACAGCAGTCTTAGTAATAGGGCCCCATTTTTATTTATTTATCACTACATAGTATAAAACAAAGTCGCTTTCTCTGTCCCTACATCCCTTTGTAAGCTTAAATCTTTAAAACTACGCAACGGATTTTGATGCGGTTTTTTTTAATAGATAGAGTGATTCAAGAGGAAGGTTTTTAAATATAATACATGCATAATACAGCCGTACGAAGCCGGGGCGGGTCGCTAGTTTAGAATAAAATAAACAGTGGCTAACAGTCTAACCCAAAACACACACTATTTTAAGTTACTACTAAGGTACAATCTAAGATTCCGTAGAACTAGGTATAATTTATCGTAAAAATAGGTCGGTCGTCTTAAAAATTTAGGAAATCTTGAAATTTGGGGTTTAAAAAGCCTAAGGTACAAAAATATGCAATAAGCAGATAGTCTAAGTATAAACAAATAGTTAAAATAGGCTAACATTTTAAGAAATTTGTTTCAAAAAGTCAACTCACCTCCATCCAGAAGTAGATGAAACAGGTTTAGGTCTAAAAGCGCGCGCCAGTCGCGTGCAAACCTTTCCATACTGACATTCCAAAGCCTCTGCTAAACTAGCTATCATTTGCACGACCATCGCATCACCCTCTTGACCGCCGCCGCTTTTCATACCTTCCGTGAAATGAAATCTGAAAATTAATTATTTTGTTGGTAATTAGACGACCTCTGTGGCGCGTCGGGCGAACACCCGACTGCGACGCAGAAGGTTGCGGGTTCGATTCCCGCCGGGAACAAGTATTTATGCTGACCATAAAATCTTGTTTCTGGTTCTGGGTGTTTCCTATATGTATAATTATGTATATATTTACAAAAAAAAAAAAAAAAAGTATATAAGTAGTTTATCCGTTATCTGGCACCCATAACACAAGCATTAAGTTGCTTAGCTTTGGGCTGGATGGCGATGTGTAATATGTCCTGAAATATTTATTTATTTATTTAATTGATATATTGGGAAAAAAAAATAGGTTTTCATGAAAGTAGCCATGCGGAAAGGCCTTTAGACACAACAGGCATTGTACCTTAAAATGCCGTTTCTGAGACGCTTTAGAGTCTAAAGCGTCTCAGAAACGGGATATATCCCTTTTTTTGACGATTTAGAGGTTCGGTCTGAAGGCTTTATTTGTTCGCCGTAATGGCCTCTACCAATTGGCATAGAAAAACAATAAGCCAAACTCCCATACTAAATGTCCGGACCACTTAATATTTCTGACTTTATAAAAAGTATTCAAAGGAGTTAAACTTTAAAAAAGCATTGCTTTTGCATCGAGTTTCTTCCTATCATGATTCATTCAAGATTATTTTCAGAAGCAATAAGGCAGAAGCCTTATTTTCGCGAATCTTTTTATTTTTATTTAGTTGTTTATGAACCAACTTATCATTTTACGTATGATTAATACAAGTCTTCTTTTCATGCACTTCTTTTTTGTGTTTTTAAAAATCAACTTTTAATGTTACACACCAACCACCGATTGTAATCAGTAAGTAGTTACCTTATAGGCGTTGCAGGCAAGGCGCGAGGGTCGTTAGGTCCGGGAGGGTGACAGAACACAACTTGCAGCACCAGTAGAAGCGAACTGAAGCGGCGACCCAGCGCCGATATCAAGTCGCCGGCCCACAATAACTCGTATCTATAGACAATAAATTACAATATACGTCACGTACTAGCTTATGCCCCGTACCTCCAGGAATATAGGAAAAAAGTACCTAATAAAACATCCAAATTTAATCGAAACCGATTAATGTACTTTTAATAATTTCTAAATTTTTAGTATATTTTGTTGTTATAGCAGCAACAGAAATACATAATCTGTGGAAAATTCCAACTGTCTAGCTATCACGGTTCATGAGATACAGCCTGGTGACAGACAGACAGACAAACGGACGGACGGACAGTGAAGTTTTAGTAATAGGGTCCCGTCGGAACCCTAAACAGCGAAAACAGTTCCTAAAAAAAATTACACACGGACAGACTGACGGACAAGAAAGTGATCTTATATAGATTTCTTTTTTTTACCTTTTGAGGTAAAAAAAGGAATACCAAAAAGGAACCCTAATTAAAGCTACCTCAGATGTTGCTACTGCTACTGTGAATCGTGTGAATATCTATAATCACTACATAGTATAAAACAAAGTCGCTTTCTCTGCCCTATGTCCCTATATCCCTTTGTATGCTTAAATCTTTAAAACTACGCAACGGATTTTGATGCGGTTTCATTTTAATAGATAGAGTGATTCAAGAGGAAGGTTTATATGTATAATACATGCATAATATAGCCGGGGCGGGTCGCTAGTGTTTGTATATAAGACAAATACTCACTTGTTACCCATATACCAAAGTACATAGAGCGCGATGTAAAACGTAGAAAACAAGGCGAAGCAAAGCCCTACGGCTACATAAGGCGGGGCGCCCGATATAGCTGCTATAGCGCCCAGCGCGAGCGCCATGTGCCACGCGCCCCAAGATACCGCCCAAGACCACGCCCAGCCAGTTTCACTCCATTGACGGGCGAAATTCTTCATCTCCTCTAAAAAAAGCACATAAAACGTTAATAGAATTCGAGTCACAGCATCATTCGTTCGCATTTCAGCTGAACCTTTTAGTTTAGCACACGGCATCCCGGACTTTATGATTGTTTTCCAATTCTGTCTGTTTTATTCTCATATTTTGTAATTATGTACCTATTTTTGTTTTTCTTTGTGTGCTCTTCTAATAAATTTCTATTCTATTCTAGTCAAGGCGCAAAGCCATTCGAAATTACATAATATTAGGAGCCTATCTGCATTTTCGTCGAGTTCAAAAAAATATTTTCAATTTGTCGAGTACTTACATATTTTTTATGTATGTTTATTTTGCAAAGTCTCAATATCATTACATTGGCTGGAAATTATATAAATCAATCAACAACAAAACTAATACATTGCCTATAAATAAACTTCGATGACAGTTTGTTATTATTTTCTTTATACTTTGATAGGACGCCAACATTTTAAAGATTCGTGCATGACTATTTTAATTTCATCATCGGCACCTATGAAGAAATGATCTGAGCATGAAGAAAATGATTTAAGTTTCTGCGACCATGTTTTTAAACTAGCAGCGCTCTGCAGTTTCACCCGCGTAACTCCCAATCCCGTGGGAATTTAGGGGTAAAAAGTGGCATAAGCTATCCCAAATAAATAAATATTGCAGGACATTCCACACATCGCCATCTAGCCCCAAGCTAAGTAACTAGACTTCTGTTACGAGTGCTAGACAACGGAGATACTACTTATATACTTTTCTTTTGTAAATATAGGCTTATAATACATAGAGACGACCAGACCACAGACAAATATCTAAGCATAAATACTTGTCTGAGGCGGGAATCGAACCCGCAACCCTGTGTTTGGAGGTCCGGCATGATGACCATTGTGCCAACTAGGTCGTCAATGAATCAATGTATCCTCATATCAAGTTTTATCAAAATCCGGTAGTTTCGGAGCCTATTCGTTACAAACATAAAAATCTTTCCTCTTTATTATAATATTAAGTTTAGAAGAGCGCCTTAAGCGGATCAATAGTGAAACTAACGTCGCAATAGTAAATAGAGTATGTCAACTTAACTCACCTTTAAGTTTATTGAGCAAAAATGACTTTCCCGATCCCCATCGGGCGTATAGTCCGACCGTGATAGGTACAGACAAACTCGGTTCAGAAAGCATATCTGCTAAAGCTGCACTGTAAAGCTCGTAGCCGAGCATATTTTCATTGTCCTCGTTTGTGTTCAGTTTGCGAGCGCCGAATATCTGACCTAATATCGTCTTATTGTAGCTCATGTCGATATTGTACGGCGTCTCGTTCAATTTATTCGGTTTATACAACAATTGACTATTCTTTGGATTCCTTAGGAGAATTTCGACTATTTGCTGCAATAGAAGACATACTATCTATTAATATAAAATTCCAAGTCCTGGCGGACTGATTAACTGATAACGCAAAGCTCGAGCCAATGGACGGATAGGGCAAAAATTTGACATACAAATAGCTGTTATAACAAGCTAGTTGCAAAAAATGCATACAGCAGGGCAAGCATGGGCCGAAGATAAAAATTATGTCCACCCATTATGTCCTCTGTCAAGGGAGAAAATTATTTGTCCACCTGCCAAAGCACGGCAAAAGGGGAAAGAATAAGTATATCCCCATTTGACATAACACGTGGACATCTATTCCCCGCCTATAGCATGGGGACTTGGAAGACAATAGAGTAAAATTAAGTCAAACAAATGACATTGACAAGAATGACAAGCATAGATGTTTATAAAACGAATTTATTAGGTTGATTTGCGACGACATTCTATGTACTCTGCGGTTTTCTTATAATGGCAATAAATACAGGGATAAGCATTTACACCGTTTTGTCTACCGTGGATAGTATATCCACCCTTGCGGCCATGCTCGGGGGGTGGACAAAACTGACAGAGGGAAAGACTATTTTGTCCTTTCCCTGTGGATAAAATGTCTCCGGCCATGCTTGCCCTGCAGTCATCATTAAAAGTCTGCACGGTGAAGGAAAACATCGTGATGAAACCCGCGGCTTAGTTGGCTCCAGAAGTATTGACAATTTCTCTCCTATGGACATGGTCGACTAAGCGTAAGAGAGGGTAGTAGGTGCTGGGCAAGCCTACTTCAACCTCACGCAAAAAGGACCCAATGAAAAGGGTTTAATTGCGGTAAAACAGCCCGTATACAAGTACTTAATAATTATGTGAGCAGGAATGATCAATGTATGCGCGCCGTGTCTTGTGATTTTACATTGAGGTACTAAGGAAGGATACAAGAGTGCCGGAAGTGCCTGGCGGAGTGACCATCCTCTTTACTTAGCATTGTACAATCAACGGTCAAAAGTCTCTGCCCACCGTAACGTTTACAATCCCGTGCAGCACTATTTGAAAATTATAACAACGTATAACCTGTGGATCGAACCCACGTCGGTTGGTGTAGCGGGTAGCGGCTTATACCACTCACACAACTAAAGACATAGCTAACATGTTGAAAATAATAATCACACTGAGTACTTTTAATTAAATTATTTAAGTTTGTGTGTAACGTCTATTAGAAGAAGGTCGTAAGTCCAATACTTGTTGATAGTATTATTGTAGCAAACTGATAATAGACTTATCATACTGTACGTAATAAACTGTGATTTTACATTTTAATCTGTCAAAAATACTGCAAGGAAGTCTAGTCTACCTTGCAATAATATAACACCAACGTCATCTGTAGAATGATGCGATCATTGACATTCATTCATTGCCATACAAATGAATAATGATTAACGTTATAGACGTCATTAATTTATCTACAAACAAGTTAATTGCTGGACAAAATAAATATACCCGGTAAAAAACATAGGTTCATTAGTTTCAGAGCTACGATGTTAAATACGCAGACATAAAGACAGATGATATGACGTGCAATAAAAAGTGAAACAAAAATCAAATGATACAAACTTAAAATCCAATAAATTACGTCATACCATAAGAAACATCTGTTTTAAACGCGTCATTTCAAAACTACGGCAATATCAAATGGTTTTACCTTTTTACCTTATATTAAACTAGTTTAGAAGCTGAGCAACCAGCTGTAAGATTATGGCGGAAAATCGCGAATTTTTTTGGGTTTAAAATAAAATCGCGATTCGTGGAATTTTATCCTCAGTGGATAATCCTTTATATCGTATGATTTTAGGGTTCTTTAATTTTCAACTTTCTAAAATTTCTCTTTCCTTATGCTGTAAGACCTTGCTTTTAACCAAAATTGAAAATTCCAGGTCAACCGGAAGTACCCCATAGGTTTTGGGCCAAAAACCTACAAGTTCCCGTTAACCTAGAATGACAAAATTTGGCAAAAAGCAATGTTACAGCACAAATAAAGAAAAAAATAAAAAATGTTGATAATGTATGAAAGGGTGTCCATACATACATAGTTGGACCAATTTTACTTGACCCTTACATTATATGAGCGATGTTAAATTGGTAACTACCATACCACTGCAAGCGTAGAGAAAGAGAGTTGAAACAAATCTTCAGTACGACTCGCACTTGACCAGTTTTTTGTCACTGATTAAATTTGAAGTGATTATGTAATTGGCTTACCTTAGACCTAGCTCTCATAGCAATATGTAAGGCGGTGTCCCCTCTATTATCGGCGACATTGACTCGGGCTTTCTTCTCTAAAAGTAACTGAACCATCTCTCCGTTCCGAGATCTTACAGCACGCATTAGAGGTGTATCACCACTCTGAAACAAAATTCATTTTATACTTATAAATATAACATTAACGTGGGAATAATCAGTCTGTTACCTAGGTACTTATTTATTTTCTGTTTAATGCCTATTTTTTTTAGCGCATTTTTTCTATTTTTGGGGCATTCTGTATGGGAATGTAAAATGAATTTGTAAAGATTTTTAAGATACCATTCGATTCATGGTGGAAGTCCTAGATACCCGCATTAAGTGTTTTGCTTCTTCATTCCTTATTTGTACAGAAAGGGAATGGAATCAGTTGCTTGCTTCTGTCTTTCCCGACGTGTACAATTTAGTGGTTTCAAGTCGCGAGTGAATAGGTATCTTCTAGGAAACCGTGCTACATGTTAGACCGCATCTTTACCTACTATTAGGTGTTATAGTAGTCAAACGCATAGGTTATGTAAAAAAACGTGTGGCACTCGAGGACTGCCGCGGTAAAGCTATTGCATCGTGTGAGCTTCGTACAGTCGTACCATATACATACACGTTAAGCAAACGCTCGGCCGAGCTACATGGTAGGCGGAGTGGAGGGAACACCCTCCACTCCGCCTACCATGTAGCTCGGCCGAGCAAGAAATTCCGTAACGAAAATAAAACCTAACAAGGTTTTATTTTCGTTACGGAATTTCTTGATTCGGTCGCCGCGCTCAAAGCCCGCGATAAAAAAAGCTATGCAATAGTTTAAAAAATACAACATTTTTGACTGATAGAAGACCTAATCCCATATTCTATTGTGCTATTGGTTACATATCAAAATAACTAAGTTCAATATAACTATGTTCGAAATAACTACGGTCATAATGCCTACTGTTCAAAATACCTAATGGTTGTTTCACATATTTTTGAAATAACTAATGAACTAAATACCTAATGGACGAAATACCTACGGTGAATTTACCTACGTTCATTATAACTATGTTCGAAATAACTACGGTCATAATACCTACTGTTTAAAATACCTAATGGTTGTTTGGCATATTTTCGAAATACCTAATGGACGAAACACCTACGGTTAATTTAACCACAATTAATTCAACTACGGGTTTTCACCTGCGGTTAAAAAAAATCAATTTTATAAAATACGCCTACGGTTAATTTAACTACAATTAATTCAACTACGGTTTTTCACCTGCGGTTTAAAAAAATCAATTTTATAAAATCCCTAACCAAGTAAAATGGGTAGAATTCGCTTCTAGCACTCGCCGGCCGCTGCCGCGGCACCGCTCGCTTCGCTCGCTCGGCTCGTGCGTTGTGGTCGCAGTTCTAACATAAACCTAACCTATCCATGTCGGTTCTGGGTAGGGGGTGTTCCGGATGGGTCTTTATATGCTTCCCTAATCAAGTCAAATAGGTAAAATTCGTCTCTAGTTGCGTGATAAAGGCAGCATATAAAGACCCACCCGGAAAACTCCCTACCCAGAACCGACATGGATAGGTTAGGTTTATGTTAGAACTGCGACCACAACGCACGAGCCGAGCGAGCGAAGCGAGCGGTGCCGCGGCAGCGGCCGGCGAGTGCTAGAAGCGAATTCTACCCATTTTACTTGGTTAGGGATTTTATAAAATTGATTTTTTTAAACCGCAGGTGAAAAACCGTAGTTGAATTAATTGTAGTTAAATTAACCGTAGGTGTTTCGTCCATTAGGTATTTCGACCATTAGGTATTTTAAACTGTAGGTATTATGACCGTTAGTTATTTCGAACATAGTTATATTGAACTTAGTTATTATAATGTGTAGCCCAATCGACCGTTAGGTATTATGAACTTATGTGAATCGACCGTAGTTATTTCGAACATAGTTATATTGAACTTAGTTATTATGATACGTAACCGTGCTATTTAGTAATGTGAATGTTTGTTGATATATTATATGTGTAATGTAACACCAAATTACAGTTACAGTTATTATTTTATTTTGTTTTTATGAGTAATTTAATGTAAATTTTACTTGCGGTTGTCAGTTGTGGACCATCGTTCGTCCGTGAAGTCACACACTATGGGTATAGCTGAAAATCAGTGTCTTGCTTCTTTTAGCAAATCCAACACTGAGCTACTGCCCATTTGCATCACTGCGGCACACTGCTCACCACGTTTTCAATGTATATTACACTTTTGGTTTTATTATAATTTATTTTTTATCATTGATTAGTTGCTTTTTATAGAATTATAATTAGTATTAGCGATAGTGATAAATGTGTATGTATGTGCCTTTTTGTGATGCAATAAATGATTTATCTATCTATCTATCTATCTATTCCTTTGATCGAAATAACATGTGTACACTCTTATTGTAATAAAGTGACCGTAGAGTTAACATGTAGCCCTATAAACCGCTCAGTTTTGATTTCATTACGATCATTACATAGTAACATATACGCTCTATTAATAGATGATTCAATTGTGGTGTGTCGTGCCAATTACCCTCGCTCGTCTTGGCTGAGCAAATAATTTCGGGAAGCCCATATACCGTTATTAAACTGTCAGTTTAATATTTTCCAAGGAAAATGATAAGTGCGAATAAATCATATATCCTGGATGGTATCCAGTGATAGTAATAAACGTCTCGTCTAATGAATCTCGTAATTTATTCCAAAAATTCTCGTTCTTAGAAATCTATAAGAGAATTTGTATTACTAGGAAAATCACTACATAGTATAAAATAAAGTCACTTTTCGCCGCTTTGTATGCTTAGATCTTTAAAACTACGCAACGGATTTTGATGCGGTTTTTTTTAAATAGATAGAGTGATTCAAGAGGAAGGTTTATATGTATAATACATGCATAATATAGCCGTGCGAAGCCGGGGCGGGTCGCTAGTCTATACTAATATTATAAAGCTGAAGAGTTTGTTTGTTTGTTTGAACGCGCTAATCTCAGGAACTGCTGGTTCGAATTGAAAATTTCTTTTTGTGTTGGATAGTCCATTTATCGAGGAAGGTTATAGGCTACTTTTTATCCCGATATTCCCACGGGATCGGGAGTTACGCGGGTGAAACCGCGGAGCGCAGCTAGTACTATATAAATGTCTATAATTAATACCTAGTGTTTTTTTCGGAATGACTACAACAACAACATTAATAAAATATTTGAATCACAACCTAATATAATATTCCCAAAACAAGTATTTATACTTAAAAGGGGTCTCCCAATGATTATATAATTAGGAAATAAGATTTTTTGGTTATGGAAATTAACTAATTATTTATTTATATTATTTACTAGCGACCCGCCCCGGCTTCGCACGGCTGTATTGTGCATGTATTATATATAAAAACCTTCCTCTTTAATCACTGTATCTATTGAAAAAAACCGCATCAAAATCCGTTGCGTAGTTTTAAAGATCTATGCATACATAGGGACATAGGGACGGCGAAAAGTTACTTTATTTTATAAAATAATGATAATGATATAAATATTAGTATTATTAATAAACGTAAGTTAATTATTACGTTTTAGTAATAAGAACATTGAAGAAACTAAATGAACATAATTTATTTTTAACTCATTTTTTTTTCAAGCTCACCTTACTTATTATAATTATTATCAGAAGTATTTCAAAGTTAGTAATATTATACGGATGACACCGCGTGGTGCTTTTAGTATTAAAAAACAACGAATTCATCAACTGATACAATATTTACGAGTTGATATTTCCTTTATCGCAATACGTTTGAGAAAAATAATACCCAGTCATTTTTTTTTATTAAAGAAAAAAACATGCGATGTCAAAATGTCTTATTTATTTGAATTTACGATTGAGATTTCGTCTTACTTATAAATGTAAATTAGCTACAAATAAAAAGGATTAAGTGTTGCGGTCGGTACTTCCCACCTCTTATAATCTAATACCAAAGACGATAACTACATATTGTCCTAAGTTACATACAGACAACGTAGAACTTTAAACAGCCCCGGATCTACAATTTTTTTTACGCGGGGTAAAAACTGAAAAATGCCGCCCCCGCCAATTTTTTTTAATTTTTACCTTCATTAACTTTATAATTTCAGTTAACAGATGTCCACTAATTGATTGACTTTCGGAAATAATGGATCCATCACTCTTCTTTTTGTGATACGCCTATTTATTTCTTGTTGTTTGTTTATTTATTATTTGTACCCCTGGGTCGAGTTGATATAAAAAAACCAAAGTGTTCTGTACTTCACTATCACTACATAGTTTATACCAAAGTCGCTTTTTCTGTCCCCATGTCCCTATTTCCCTATGTATGCTTAAATCTTTAAAACTACGGCAACGGATTTTGATGCGGTTTTTTTTTAAAGATAGAGTGATTCAAGAGGAAGGTTTATATGTATAACACATGCATAATATAGTCGTGCGAAGCCGGGGCGGGTCGCTAGTTTACAATAATTTAATCTGTGGTCAAAGTTAAGTTAATAATGAGTTGAGCATTCGTCTAATAAGTGTGAATTTGGCCGCCCCCTGGACGTGCCGCCCGGGGCGTGGGCCCCGGTCTGCCCCCCCCCCTAGATCCGGGCCTGACTTTAAATACTGGGTCTACAAACTTGAAACTTTGCATACAGCTTCATTATGGGACATACTTTAGGTGCGATTAAGAAATAGTTTGTGGAAAGTCATTCCAATAAGAAGGAAAATAGATCTGTTTAACTATATAATGTTTTGTAAGTATGTCTAGGAAACATATTTTCTTCTAGGTTTGGATTTTTTTTTACTTTATTTTGACTTGGTCGACAGTACTCGACAGACCTGGCGAAAAAGGTTGTATGAAAAATAGTTGATCCGTTTTAGTTGGTCGGAATGGAAGGGCAGAATTTAATAAAATAGGTATTCCTATAGGAGTAAAGCAAAAGTTGTCGTTGGAAAAGAATAATAGTTGATCCGTCTTAGTTGGTCGGAATGGAAGGACATAATTTTTATAAAATATTCATATCGGGCTACCGCAAAAGTTTTCGTTGGGAAAGAAAAATAGTTGATCCGTTTTAGTTGGAATTGAAGTGCTGACCAAACACAGTTTTGTGATCACAATCGCTAGATTTTTCTGAAGGGTATTCGTTAATAGGAGAATAGAATAGGAAAGGAGGCCGGCCTCTGCGAATACACGAGTTATGTCCATAATCTAGATATGTTCTTTGTAGGAGGTCACACATATTTACGTAACTTTTGTGACGTCAATACACTGACATTTTATCTGTGCTAAATCGGGTAACAAAATTTTTTATTACCCTTGCATTTTGTAATCTTAGATTATCCCTTTAAATTTATATTGACTTATGATAATCAGGACAAAATAAAGAAGTATATTTGAATTTCAAAAATCGTAGAACAGAAGTTGTCTTCCATGTTAAATCTTCAAAAATGTGATAAAAGCAAGTTTAATGTTTGTTCAGATCGTACAGGCTAGCTTATTATTCCAACTACTAAAAACCATTGTCTTTTGAAGTCAATTAGCGGTATTAACAATAACATGGTAACTATAACATCTAAAAAAACTTTAGTAACTACCAATTATAGTAAGATCCATAATTATGTTAAACTAGCTGCGCCCCGCGGTTTCACCCGCGTAAGTCCGGTCTTTCTTACCATTTGAACCTTCCCTGGACTTCCACAAATAATTCAAGACCAAAATTAGCAAAATCGGTTCAGTCATTCTCGATTTTTATTTATAAGTATAGATAGATTAAGATACTTCAAAATCTTGAGGTATGGTTAGGTATATGTTCTTACTAGTTATATAATGAAATTCTTCAATGGAACAGTTTTAGACGTGATAACGTCTAATCGATGAACACCGGCAGCACTCACAAAAAAGGTGATGTCATCGCTCATGTTATGCTCACGTTACCGTCCACGTTACGTTATTGACAAGGTAATTTACAGACAACCATTTGTCAAGTCTCAAGTCTCAATTATTTCATCAATGTTTTCTTATGACATTATCACGTAAAAATGTTCGTCCGTAAAACGACTTAAGGTGAATGGGTACCGGCGCTCTCTCCATACAAACGTAGTCGACTGTTTCCTCCTTGGATAATGACACTAGCACAAATATTTTTGTTGACTAAAACCTATAACTGCCATGACTATGCCCCTATATTCTGTTTTTGAAGTTATACTTCTTTAGGCGCGTTATGAAAAAATGATGACAGTGAATTTTTATGATGCGCGCGCAGCACCGTCACACGAAAAATTCACATGTTGAAGCTGCACACGGAAAATTCACATGTTGATGCTGTCCGCACCCTAGGTGGGCCTCAACGTTTGTTGCCGACTGTGCGGCAGTAGGCTGTAGTTGGGATGGCATGAGTTGGGATGGGATGCGTTGGGATGGGATGAGTTGGGATATTATTTGGGTAATTATTATAGAAATTAAGAATTAAAAAATAACTTAGGGTCGTGGTCAAGGCAGTCATAAGTTTTATACAACAAAAATATTTGCTCTAATGTCATTATCCAGGGAGGAAACAGTCGACTACGTTTGTATGGAGAGACCGTTCGGTACCCTTTCTTCTTAAGAGACAACCATTTTTTTTTAAATTAAAATGAAGCGTACTTACGATGGTAGTATGTTCTAGATCCGGATTGGAAGCGAGCAACAGTTTCAATAAAGCTAGATGTCCTTTTTCAACTGCATTGTACACCGGTGTTTTCTTCTCTTTACCAGGTAAATCGATGTCCACATGTTTCTTTAGTAACGCTTCAACGATGTTCTTGTGACCGCCTTTCACGGCGTGGATTAGAGGTGTGTCTTTTGAGTGGTCCTAAAAATAAAATATCAGCATAAATCACTGAGGAGGTACGGTCGACTGCATAATTGCAGACCCACCGTAGTGTTAAAAAATTACCTTACATTGGAATGTTTTCATTCTATTAATTTTTGTTTTTTAAATCATGAGTTAGATTTTAAACTTCAACTAAAGCAAGTGTCCAGAATCTTGCTTGTGTAGAAAACATTCCTATAACAGCCGTTTTGGAGCTCTACGGTGGGTCTGCAATTATACAGGCGACCGTAAAAACCAAACTGGAGGTGATATGTTACAAACAAAAGTTAGCACCATATCGAAAGAGCAGTGTGTTCACGCATGTGTCAAATGTGGTTAGTATGGGTTCTTGCGCCGAAAATTGCTGTTAACTTTTTGTAATATGTCACCTCCAGTGAAACATAGGAACTCAGTGGCCTAAACTAAAGTTTTAAACACTAAAAATTAACAGCATGTGTGCAGGTTTATTCAGTGTTAATAATATAAGAGAGTGCGGGGTGAAATCACCTTTTTAGTTTTTTAATTAAAAGGCTGATTCTGATCTGTTTTTGATAAGGACAATAGGAAATCTTTGGGAATAACACAGACTGCTTTTTATTCTGATATTCCCACGGGATTAGGACTTAAGCGGGTGAAACCCGAGCGCTGTTCTGCTAGTTTCAATACATAGTGTGCATATAGACACTTTCGTTTGTGACGAAATAGTTAATCGTGCCTGACTTACTAAAGTCATGGTGATTTTAATTATAACCCGACCTCAAACCCAAGGAAATACAAATTTATATATTTACTTGCAAATTATCAAGTAGCAAAGCTACGAACATATTTTTATTTGTAATTTGTTAATAATAGAAAATTGTGTAAATGAATTTGACCCTTAAGCCATTTGGGAGAGTTAATGAGTAAGGCTGAATTTCACGTTTCCTATATCTTTGTGAAAACCAAACTGTGTAGTGCGTGTTTTGCTACATGTTTACGTTACAATCCTGTCTAAATCGCGATAAATTTGCATAAGATCAAACATTACAGTATTTTGTAAAACCAGATCTTTTCGCAAAGCAATTGACGTCACACCACTTTAAACGGCGTCATTTTACTCTCTCCACATTAATATTATGTATTTATCAAACGAGAAACTGATAATAAATTCAAACTGAATTATCAGTGTACTTATGTACAATTAATTGTTTTGTGATTATTTACAGATAGATAAATATTGTTTAATTAATTACCTGTACATTAATATATGCGCCGGAGTTGATTAGAGCGAGTGCGATGTCGTAATACCCCTCTTTGCAGGCGATAGCGAGCGCCGTATAGCCGTCCTTGTCTAACGCGTTCACATTCGGCTTATGTTCGAGTATCATTTGCACTATCTCCGTGTGGTTGCCTGCAAAACGTATAGAGGAAATTAATATTATCTTATTATCATGACGTGAATGATGACTATAGTTATTCTTGTTACGTCACTGTATATTAATTTTAAACAAGAAGTTATAGGTAAACTCCGCGTTAAAGCATTTGGCATAATTTTTGAGAATCGGTACGAAACATTTTGTTTTTTAGAGACAACCAAAAAAGGAGGAAGTTTTTAATTACTAAGAATGTTTATCTAAGAACAGTTGCGTATTTTTTTTTCTGTTGATAGTATACCTTGTGAAGCTTGCAGTAGCGGGGTCCAACAATACATGCCAGCAGTATTAGGGTCGGCCCCTGCTCGCAGCAACGCAGCACAGGACGTAACATCGCCCGCCCGAGCCGCCCAACAGAGCGCGGTCGTTGCGTACTTGTCGCACGAGTTGGGCCGCGCGCCCGCGGATAGCAGCCGTTGGACAACGCCGCTGTGACGTCGCCCTGATGCCCATACTAGTGAACTGGAATTGTTATTAACAATCAGTTATACAGATATTATACAATACTAGTTTTTGCCCGCGACTTCGTCCGCGTAAAAGATGAAAATGGACCAAGAAATCACGTTGTCCCATACAAACTTTGCCCCCCTTTTTCACCCCTTTAGGGGTAGAATTTCGGAAAATCCTTTCTTATCGGATGTCTACGTCATACAAGGAACACACCCTCCAAGTTTCAGGTCTCTACGATCAGCGGCGTAGGCTGTGCGTTGATCCATCAGTCAGTCAGTGAGGACAAAGCATTTTATATGTGTAGATAGACGATAGACGATTGTAGCTTTAACAAAACGCCATTTATAGTCCCAAATCAATCAAAGTACGGTAAACAAAGATAAATAACAGCAAAAATATAACTTGGTCAGTATGATTATACAAATGGTCAGCCAAAATATTACTATTATAAAGCAGTCTAGGTTCTCCTAACTATTATATCTGCGGTGTTGTTATTTTTATGGCCATTTTCTGTTTTTTATCACACATTTTCTTATCGATTGATCTACTGCAGCAGGACAGGGAATTGCACACAGCGCCATCTAGCCCCAAGGTAGCAACTAGGCTTGTGTTAAGGTGGCCAGACAATTGCTAATCGGTTTTTTTACTTACCGTCCAATAAAAGCTTACAATGAATTATATTTGCTGAACAATTTTTAGAAGATGTTTTGTAGGTACAATCAACAAAATTGCAGACCCACCGTAGATCTCCAAAACTGCTAATATTAGAATGTTTTCAACTCATGAATTTATTAGAAAAATATTATTAAAAAGAAAAAATACCAATAACAGTAATTTTAGAACTCTACGATGGGTCTGCAATTCTGTTGCCGACTTTACGTCTTTATAACTAAAGTAATAAAACCATGACCATGTACAATGTCATGATTTATTTAGATAGAATGAAGAATTAATGATACTTATCAGACAACAAGACCTCCGATTTCACTTATCAACATTTTAAAAGGCTACGAGAAAGTTTTATCATATTCACAAAGAATGACAGCTATTTTCACCACACTCGTCCGCAAACAAAATGAAACATTGCTTGTATTAATTGCAATGTTTGTACCGTAACGGTATTTATTAGGTACTCTTTAAATTTTTTGGCGCCGAAACCCCGACCTCCTTTTTCTTTTTCGGAAGAAATGTCCGTACTTAATACCCAATATGCCTTTTTAATTTGCAATATATATAAAAAAGATACGCCTCCGAATGTGTGATTCACTTTCAAACACGTGATCGCGTGGCCATGCTCTTCCAGCGTACTATAAACACGCATTTTTATACGTTGCGTTCAATGACGTTACTTTTGACGAATAATTGCGTAGATCAAACAAAAACTATCGTTGAAAATATTAATAATTCCAGCTAAATAATCGAATAGTCTGAAGATCGTGACGCAGATTCTAAATGAAACAAGTTTGGAGCTGTCAATTTATAAAATATTAATTCATTTCCGAAATTAATTCATTAATTCACCTTGATCTAAGATAGATAACGCTGTTTCTCATAGTAAACCGCAGCTCATCTAATAATGCTGATATAATGTACTACGTACTATAACCGCAATTGCTTATTTTGATTTTAAATTGTTCATTGTATACGAAAAAGATACCAAACCACAAGAAAAGAATTCTAATAATTTTTTATCCTTATATTTTTTCTGCAGGTTTTGTAGCTATAGTTTTAGGATTTCCAAAGACTTTGCATACATAATAAACGAAGGAATAACCCACGACACGAGTAGAAAATCTAAATTGCCACAGGGAAATTTATTCCACTAAAATGTGTGAATTTTTTATACCTCTTCGCGCAAAAACTACTGAAAAAGTTTCAATGGACATGTGATATGTATAGATAGCTAGATTCTTGGAAATATAAGCTACTTTTAATCCCAATATTCAATGTTTTACAGAGTATTCTTAACACGTAGTTATTTACTAGACATATTGTAGATAAGCAATCAAATCACAGACGTTTTAATCATACCAGATTCTAGCATTAAATTTGAGACAAAGAAATATTCCGCAAGGAAAACAAACTAGCAAAAATTTTAACTCGCTCGCATTTTTATTCTAATTGAGTAACTGTCTAATGTCTATACTGCTCTAGTTGATTGGAGGTCAGATATTAAGCAAGCTTTTTATGTCAACGGCTTTATTATGTGAAGCGCTGACGAATGACGACAACGATAATAATTAATCGATTTTGAAGTCTTTATGAGAGGTCAGAGATACAGGGAATTCATTATCATTTGACAAAATTAATGAGTGTTTGTATCCATAAGGTCAAGGTCCGGATACTTGGCAACATTATGGTCTCATGCGCACATGGCACCTGTAGACAAACCTCCATAGACAATACAACCGAACTACTTCGCATTTCGCGCCTTAAAACAGGATCGTGATTCGTCTGATTTTAAGAAACCAGTAGATCTAGTTTACATTTTATCGTCATTCAAAGTGGACTAAGCATTAGCTTATCTTTATGAATCTTTAGTTTCCATTGGCACATTCACTGAGTGACGTCTCGTAGAAACGTCTGAGGTTTTGCCCAACAGCCTGCTCTTCATGTACGTATGAAGAGATAATAACGAACTTTAGACATACAATTATAAATTTCTAATCTATACATATAAAATGCTTTGTCCTGAATGACTGTCTGACGGATCGACGCACAGCCGAAACCGCTGATCGTAGAGAACTGAAACTTGGAGGGTGTGTTCTTTATATGTCGTAGGCATCCGATACGAAAGGATTTTGAATTTACCCGATTTACCCGGCAGACCCCGTCGAAGGTGGCGAGACGATATGGACAAATTTATGACAGACTGGCAATCCGTCGCACAGTGGAAGGGGAGTAGAGAGGCCTTTGCCCTGCAGTGGGACACTACAGGCTCTTAATAATAATAATAAATAAAAATCTACGCAGACGAAGTCACGGGCAAAAGCTAGTTTATGAATATAAACATCTTGGATGGTATGATAAAATTCTGAGAAAATTTAATTAAATCTGACAGCAAACCAGCTGCTGTGAACCCATATCAAAAGTCAAATTTGATTAGATATTAGATAAACTTACAAGGATAAATAAATAGGATTATGATGAGTCTTACTTAATATTGTAGTTGCCATGCGCGTGAACGTCCGCTCCTTTCTCGAGCAGTAATGCCACTATGTCTTCGTGACCCTTGTATGATGCCCACATAAGAGGAGACCAGCCACCCTGGGAATATAAGAATAAATACATTGGTACAAGCACTAACAGCCAAATGGAACCAGTTGCCTGCGTCTGTCTTTCCTGACGTGTACAATCTAGGGATCTTCAAGTCGCGAGTGAATAGGTATCTTCTAGGAAAGCGTGCAACATCTTAGGCCGCATCGTCACCTACTGATACTGACTGTGTGATAGTGGTCAAATGCTGACCTATTATATGTATAAAAAAAAGAAAAATGGAAGTCATAAATAAAACGTTTTGTAGGACTTACGTAATCGAATACATAATGTTGCCTTTTCAAAAAATCTATTAAACTTAAGAATATAAAAAGTGACAGTTTGACATCATGAACAAATAAACCACTACATAATATTGTTGAGGAAAAAGAATTTTGCGACTCGAAAAGGCTAAAATGCTGTGGCGCCTGGAGAATTTCCAATATCTTTATCTAGAGTAGGTACCAACCAATTGCGACCCTTTTTTATTACCGCACTACAACGTTAATTAGAAAACACGTTTGTCGAAGGACATTCCATGCAGTAAACCAGAATATAACGGATAAACCACAGCGTTTTCTTTTTATAATCCCCTGTCACTTAATACGTTATTTACGATCGATTCGACGTATTAAACGAGTGTGAACTTAGTTCACTTAGCCGGACGCACTGCGTTATGATTACTAGCGGGAATAACGTGAAATACGTCTACAAGCTACCTACTTCCATTTAAAACGGGTCCCTAAGCGGTCCCACCTCTAATAGGTGGTTCGTTTACAAACATACACTTGTATTTATTAGCATAGATACTCGGATACGCACACAGCACCGGTCCGTGTAAGCAACATAATTTGTAAACAGATAGGCAAACATAGCGGCTGACAAAATTCGAGAAAATTTATGTCTTTCTCAGCAGCTTCTCAACCGGGCTCAGTGATAACGTAAGCATGACCCCATTCTACTAGTGGCCTCAAACTAAAATAAAATAAACGTAAATCAAACCAAAAGAAAAACTGTTTACCGTCGTTTAAAATCAGACAGTCTCTATACTTACCCATCTCGACGCCCACGCTCTGAAGTGCCAAACAATTAATACTAGATCTATTTGAGCATTTCATTGATGTCTCTACTAACACAGAGTACTTTGTGCTCTACTAATTAGTTAGAACCTTGGTAAACAAAACATTTCGTGTCAGATTGAATCTCCATAGATAATATGATTATCCAACTTCATTGACGGCTATGAGTACTAACAATGACTGTAAATACGAAAATAAACACAATATTTTCACCTCCACGGTCTAGTAGCGTTACGTTCCCCATATTTCAATAAGTTTTCAAACCGTATAACTATTATACTATACAGAATGTCAGTGACATCTTGGCACAGATCCACGTACAGTATAAATATACGAATTTTTGGTGCACAGTCCAGAATATGTTTGGTCATTGATCTATTTATATTAGTACTAGGTCATTAATATCCATTGTTCTCCAAGCAAGATTAAATAAAAATAAATATTGCAGGACATTCCACACATCGCCATCTAAACCCCAAGCTAAGTAACCAGACTTGTGTTAAGACAACGGATATAACTACTTACAATTTTTTTTTGTAAATGTATACTTTTAATACATAGAAACAACCAGATGACATACAAATATTTAAGCATAAATACTTGTCTAAAGAATCGAACCCGCAACCTTGTGTTTGGTAGTCCGGCTTGGTGACCATTGTGCCAACTGGGTTAGATTAATCATTAACTAGGAATTCGCCCCGTATTGAGACCCCGTAAGGTTACTTTTACTTTTTAACAAAAAATAATTTAAAAAGTATGCGTGTTCTGTGAGGGAAGACCTCTGAATAAGGAATAAAATATCCTGATTCAGAGGGGAAGACTCCCAATACGATAGGCTTATATTTTTCATACAGCCTCCTTAAGGCTTCATCATCCATCCGATGACGTCCTTTCATTTGATACCCCATGAATATTTGCTTATCTAATAGTTTTCATCCCCAAAACCTACCGGCCAAACCAACTCATGCAAGAGCTTAAAAATTCTATTAACCTTAACTAAAAAATCATAAAGAACCTACTACATAGTAATAACAAAACCTAAAATCATAAAAATCGGAGCAAAGCCACTCAAGTTATCGTTAAAACAAACAAACACGAAAGACTAAGCAAAGTTTGCTTTGTTGATATTATATTGTACTAAATTGAAAGTTTTTTGAGGGCTTATGAATATAGATTTTGATAAAATATTGTAGCGTCAGATGTACCTAGATGCCAAGACAAACCCAGGCGGTTTTCCTGGCATCACTATATAGTATAAAACAAAGTCTCTTCCAGCTGTCTGTCTGTCTATGTATATTTAGATCTTTAAACTACACAACGGATTTTGATGCGGTATTTTTCAATAGATAAAGTGATTAAAGAGGAAGGTTTTAGTATGTAAAATAAAACAACCACGCGTACGAAGTCGCGGACAACAGCTAGTTTATAATAAAACAAACATTGCATTGGCATTGGCTGGTAGGTATTGTAAAGAAATTGTATATGTCCTTTTTAATAAATAAAATAAGCAATGTTCAGTTCGGAAGTTTCGGAATAGTGTTTTGACAAAATACTCGTTACATTTAGCGATTCAACGCGAACAAACATTGAACGGCTGCCACGAACTAATAGAAAAACATGTCACAATGCTATGATCCAGACATTGAATGTAAACATTTGGTCAAAATCTATTCCTAAATAAATGTTTCCATTTATATTAATGAACACCAATGTTTTCTCTCAGAAGCCGTCTCGACATTTTTATAGAAAAAGTTTTATAATAGACTATACCTAATGACTATTTAAAACAGTATATCTCAGTCAAATTAAGAATGTTTCATCTACATACCATGTAATTAGCAGTAAGATACGAATTTAAGTTAGCAGGATAACTTATTACACCACTAGTGTATCATGGTAATGTAAAATGCAATTAAAATTAGAATAATTAAAAGTTTTAAATTAAAAAAGTATTTTCAATTCCACAAAATTCTGTTTTGAAGTAGTATCTAGAAAATGACAACACAACTTGACTTTGAAATCAATAGAAATTTTCACATGATACCAAGACGGTATTCAAAGTTAGGACTACAATGTAACCTATGTCATAATAGTAACGCAGAACTAGTTTGACTAAAGGTAAATCCTATCTAACACGGAAACCACATCGGTTTTCCATCCTAAGAAACCGCTGTGGTTTTCCACGACAACGAGCGGAGACTGATTGGCTTGGTAAACTGAACTTAGAACTCAAGCTTGGTGTCGAGAAATAATTAAAATTTATGTCAAACGTGTGCACAAGTCAAGAGCTAGAAAATGTAATAAAGGAAGATAGTAAATATAAATAAAGACAGTAATAAAATAATAATAAAGGAAGATAGTAAATATAAATAAAGACAGTAATAAAATAATAATAAAGGAAGATAGTCTTAAATAAATAGGAACTCTTAGTGGCCTTAGGCAAACCTTGGATCTGAAGGCAAATTCACAAATCATCCGGGAAGGCTACCAAAACGAAAAAAATTATGCTGCTCTTTCATTCCCGCGACTTTTGACGTGTTGCCATCCTTGTCTTTTCAGTTTTATCCGTTTCGGTAGCCTTCCGATGGCTTGTGAAACAGCCTGCGGATCGCTTATCATCAAATGAGATATTAAACAAACGCTGCCGCTACCTTCCTAAAATAAAAAATACTTACGCAGTCCCTCGCGTCGATCTTCGCAGCAGCATCGAGGAGTTCCTTGACGATGGCCAAGTGGCCACCGCGTGCTGCGAAAGCCAAAGGCGTCCAGCCATCGGCGTCAGCTGCGCACGCGTCTGCGCCCGCACCGAGCAGCAAGCGCACCGCGCCCGCTCGCCCGTTGTGGCAAGCGCACATGAGCGCCGTGGTACCGTTCTAAACACATAAAGAAACTATTTAATTAATTTTATGGTTTTCTAAACACGACAGTTTTAGGCATCATTTAGAATTCTAGACATTAAAATAACATAAAATTATTTTCTTTTGAAGCATGTACGGCAAAGCATTATAATTAATTAGGCACGTTAAAGTTATAGTATTATGTAAATATTTTTCTTTACTCTGTAAATTAGTTTTATGGGAGCTTTTTTTTTTAAGTCGCTGTTTTGTTTATTTACGAAGTAACGGCCTGCCAAATTTTAGTTTTTCAGTATTTTGTATGGCAATGCCATTTTTTATGTTAAAAACAAGAAATTTATTAAAGGTCCAAATTATTACAAAAAAAAATTAAGCACTTAAATCTAAACATACAATTAACCCACACACAAAAATAGAAAAAATAAAATAAAATAATAAGCTTTTTTTTTAAATAAATGATATTTGAAAACAAAAATTAACGGGAGTAGGCAATGGAAACTTAGAGAAATAAAAATGATACAATAATAATACGCAATAGATCGCAAGAATGTATCTATGACGTATTTACAATTTCTTGGTATTGTTTTCTATGGACCACACCGTATCTAGGAATACCTACCTGTATAGTTATTTACCTCATAATTTTTTAATTTCCTGAATTGTCATAATTTAAATTATCATAATTATCTGTGGTTTGTGGTGGGTGACGCCTAACAAATCTTTTATCATGTCAATCTTCCCTCTACTTATTGGGTAATTTTTAATTTTCCTAATAAGTGTATTTTTTTGTCAATGTATGTCGATGAGATAATAAAACTTTCGATTTTCTTTATTTAGACAATGAATCCTTTTATAATATAATTGCTGGGGGGTACTAGAAATTGGTGAGCGACCAAAGTATCGATTTGGCCCAGTTTCGGCTAAAAAAGTTCGAAACCGAAAATGAAATATCGGCCGAACGTTTTGACCGCGCACAAACTTATTTTTAGTTTATATTTTAAACGCTTTTATTTAACTTGCAATGTTTTACGTTCAGGTGGAATCTTGCAACTTAAGTTTGATCCAGTTCCAGGTTATTACTTACACTGTACTTAGGTGTCAGTCAGCCAATAAAAAATTTAACATGTCTAACATTTTTGGTTTCGGCCGAACGACACTGAGCTGAGACCGAGACCAAAGATTCGGTTTCGGTTGAAAATCCTTATAAAAAACAAAACTGAAGAGTTTTAGGTGCGTAGATCGCCCACATACTAACAAATATTTCGTATAACAGACAAAAATACAATTTTATATAGTTTTTCGTCGTGTATAATGTGAATAACATTCTGATTAGGTTCCTTACCTCATCTCTGTCGTCGATGATTGCATTTTTGTTGTTTGCGAGGTACTGTTGAAGTTCTTCTGTGTCGTCGGAGTTGGCGAGCTGGGAGAGCGTGCGGAAGCACGCCAGTGACACCATCGACTCACTTCGGTGGAGGCTCTGTACACAGAATAAACACAGTTTACACACAATATTCACACACACATATAGGGAATGAATACGCACGCCCAATCAAACTCAGACAAAACATGCTAAAGTAATCTTCGATAGAATTAAAACATAGAATTGTCAACAAAAGAGCACCTCATTCGGACTCAGAGTCCAGCGCAACATTATAGAATTTACTATATAGACCAGTAAACTTAATATTGGTTTAATAACGATACTACTACGCGCTGTAAAACACAATGAGCAAGTAAACGTTTACTCGACATAGTTAATACCTAATTAGGTATGGCGAATAAAATTTATAGATACAGTGATAAGAAAATGATATCACAAGGTAACCCAATAATGTACGCTATTTTTGTTGGTTTAAGGATTCCATAGTGCAAGAGCAGAGGTAGCCGGAGCTTATCACGTTTTTGCAGAAATGAATAAATTAGTATCAACAAGTATGTTTGTAATATAATTACAGTTAAACTGTAAAATTATGTGTGCTATTTATATTATAATTTTATGCTATAAAGTTTTAAATATTCGAAAATATCATTTTGGAACCAACTTCTTAATTAAAATAATTAATGTAGGTATCAGATTCCGAAGAGCCTGCTTTGGTCTGAATACTTGTAAGTAAAAAAAACCGATCATACATTTTTTTTTCTTCTGTCTAACATCACATTGAGGATCATGCATTTTGGTAATTCACACTTCACAATCCATGCGTTGAATGCGGGTTAAAGATTTTCAAAAGACAAAACTGTTAGTATGGTGCATGTTACACATTTGCAACTATGAACACGCGGACCGTGTTAGAGTGTCGACGCAGTGCGAAACCATGGAAAGCTGGGAAACCGTGGCTGAAGCGACGCTGTTCTCCAGGAGGAGCCGTCACTGTGAACTTCGGCACGTTGAGGTGCGTCCCCGCCGACAAGGGTCCGTCATGATGCGAGCCACCCCCGAGGTGCAGTGAGGGAAGAAAAGAGGTCCTCCGTCTTTTGGAGTTCTGAGCGGGATCAGGTAGCACCAACATAGAACCGGCGAAACTGTTACTCTTCACACGTTTTGTCGGTACCATATCTTCTACGACATTTTCTTCCGATCTGTCGGATATACTCCGTTCCGTGTCCGATGAGGTCGGCGATTCCCGAAGTATCTCCAGCGGCGGACTCGCTTCTGCCGGTAGGGCAGGAGGCCTGGACACATTTTTTGGACGGTGTATATTTGCGATAAGACTACGTATATGAACGTATTCATATTCACCACACTTCGCATTGGGTAGATGTGGTGGGAACGACATGGTTGTTTGGCTTCCCGCATAATACACGGGCGCTCGGAGCCACTCCAATCACAGATTTGTGGATATACTAATAACCGAAGTGTGGCGCGGCGCGCACACCACGCCACAACAGATTCACGATGGGCGGTTACTATTTTAGAGCGCGGCCGCGTGGAGCAGGGCGGGCGGAGGGCAGATTCTATGAATGAACGCGTATAATAGATACGTACTAAAGAATAACTACTGCAAGAGCGCAAGGAGATGCGCTTAAGGATCGCGGAGGCGGTGCGATGAGCGACTCGTGGGGGCAGCATGTCGTGCGGTGTCCGATTAGACTATGCCAGCGACTCACCGGTGAAGCGAAGCCCTCCCCGCCGAACTGCCCGATACCGCCGCCGACTTCCCATTGGTCATTAGGATTTTTTCATAACATGTTTAAACATTATTTTAACAGATTGAGGAAATTCTTGTTCTTCAAACATTAGGTAGAATTTTTAATAAACATAGTAAAAAAATAATTAAATCAGATTGATCGCAATTATTACTCATATGGACGACATGGAAATGGAAATTAGAATTTATTTATTTTAAAAAGCTTTGGAAAAATAACGTGTGAACTTTATTACGCTTAGAGTTAAATAAACATTAACAATAAGTGAACTCATCTTCAGAGATTTATGTCCATTGCGACAAATGCACTACGGGCCTATTTTTATTACAACCGGTTGGTCCAGGTTACCTGCTTAGGCACAACGAGCAATAAGAGGATTGAGTACTGAGAGGTGAAGATCCGCAACACGAACAGAGTAAAAAAGATTAACGGGGTTACAAGATGATCACAAATAGTTGGTACACATGGAATTATGCTTTTGCTTACTGCTACAGAAATATATTGAAATTTTTAAATAATATACCATCTTAAATGATATATTTGAAATAAATCAGGAAGCAATAATCTAGATATTCCTATAGGAAATAGAATCGATAAGGTTAATGGCTTTTTACCTGCCCGTAAGTTCTTATAAAGGACGCGGCTCGAAGCATTTTGGCGCAACATTAAGCAAATACGAGTCCTGAATTGTTAAACCAAATTATTATCCTCGTCAAGTGAAGCCAGAACACGTTCGTAAAAAATACATACTGATCAATTTCCAGGTTACGGTCAGTGTCTTATACCCGGTAATGTTTTCCTAAAGCTTAGCTTGTGTTAATATTGGATTACAGGAGTTACAATCTTAAGAGATTAACCAGATAAGAACTAAAATTACGACCATTGCGTTTGTTTACGTTACATTGATTAGGTATAAATAAAGAAGGATAACATTCGCTTGTTAATTTCCATTTTGTAATGATTACGTAATATTTGAGATCCTAAAAAAAATAAACCAAAATATAAATATAAATACACTAGATTCTATTCTAATGTATTCGTATGTATTTGGCATTCATTATTATGTATTTGTAACAATATTGTTGCCCCAAGTTTGGATAATATTTAGTAGTAACATGTAGGCATAAATGAATAGCAGAAAATTAGTAACCCTCTAATTACTTAGTACTTATTCAGTATCATGTTGGAATTGAATTATGTGTGTAGGTATATTTTATTCTAAATATTCTAGATTTAGAGAAGAAATAAGAATATATTATATTAGATACTAGCGACCCGCTCCGGCTTAGCACGGCTATATTATGCATGTATTATACATATAAACCTTCCTCTTAAATCACTCTATCTATTTAAAAAAAACCGCATCAAAATCCGTTGCGTAGTTTTAAAGATTTTAGCATACATAGGGATATAGGGACAGAGAAAGCGACTTTGTTTTATACTATGTAGTGATTCTTAAAAGAATTAAATTTTAAAGGACTTTTCTCCAACCCCGAAATTGCTTGTTATTCCAAGACCTTTGTGTTAAAAACGTAAATTTAGAATTAAAAAACCCCCGATTTTTATCTATTATCCCCCATTATATAACTTTTGAATGGCTGAACTGATTTTGATAAAACACTCCCGACTAATTCACCTTTAAAATAAAATAAACAAAATCAAAATCGGTTCATCCGTTCGGGAGCTACGATGCCACAGACAGACACACACACACGTCAAACTTATAACACCCCGTCGTTTTTGCGTCGGGGGTTAAAAATAAAAACCAAAATGGTTAAATACTTTTTTTAATTTTTTTTGGGTGTAATATGCTAGTATGCTAGCTAAAATTTTTAACATGTTGTCACGCAAAATACACGTACCTACATTTAAAATTGGGTACTATAAATAATTTCATTATTTAGATTTTCGCAAACACATAGCTCTATGTCACCTTAGATTTTTCTAAATTAAAGGAAAGACAAAATGCTTTTTTTAACTGGTCTCGAAAATAAACCACGTTAGAAAAAATTAACAAACATACAAAGATAGGCGCGAAAAACATAACCCTTTCCTTGCAGTCAGGTAAAAACGTCCTTACCCGTTTGTACACAGTTATCGGTACCAATCTATGGATGAATGAAAATTAATAATTACAGTATGATCACATCATTATAATTACTGGTACCTTACAAACAAAAACATTGTTTGTTGGTTCATTTAATTCGTTCATACTTCCTATATGTTTTTAAAATATAAATTAACTTTAGGCAGGCTATAAATGATGTCATATTGAGTTTTCATACCGACTACGGTTCAAAGCACTATTCGTAGGTAATTAGTGTATGATTAAAATATTAAAATTAAATATGTATTATAATTTTAACACACTTTAAAATAAATCTGTTGAATCTTAATAACTTCTTGAAACTTCATGTAGGTACCTTTTGTATGATTTTAATTTTGTTTTAATGTGATACAATTTTTTTATTTTTATTTTAGTAAGTAGGTTATCATAATTATTTATACCATAAAAAAACCGAAATTTCCATTGCTTTACTTAGTTTTTAGGAATTTAATTTTTTTGTTAAAGTCCATTAAATACTTCGTCAAAGTCAAAAGCTTTTATTAAAGATAAAGAATATTTTTCGGTATACCTAATCCCTATAATAATCTTATTTGACGAACAATGAGCACAGGACAGTTAATCAATATTTTCATGAAAAGAAACAGTAGGCAGACTGGTAACAAAGTCAATAATGGGGAAGTTTTATTTACCTATTGGCAATTCAGTTACCGAAATATGATTGTCAAAGATACTTTGAAAACAAGGCCAGTGGCAACGAAAGGAACTTCTTTACCTATAGGTATGCAGTGTTTATTTCTTCAAAGAATCTATTGTCAATTTTACTGGTTTGTCGATTAAGTTCTTAACTTTATTCCCAAGTAGACATTTACTTTGAAATACAGTCTATTTTGTGAAGTTGTGAAACTTAGGCAAAAGTACCTATTGTTTAAAATGAATATAAATATTAATTTGTACCTCGGTAACGACAGTTTCTTTGGCTGTATCCTTTACGAATTTATAGTAAGGAAAGAGACTTCCATAGCTTCTTGGCACTCTGAGGGCTAGCATCAGAGGTCGACGCTCGGCGGGCGGCGATGAGGGCCCCGCGTCCATCCGCGACATATCAATAATATATCACCACTAGTCCGATAAATATTAAATTTGGACATTGTATGCCATATCCACATTTGTGTTACTTCAAAAATCAAGATCACGGTAATCTCTACAATTGTTTTATTTTATTGAGGGTAGTAAAAAGGACGTTCAAAAATAACTTCAATTAAAAATATAAATGGCAATGAACGTGTATTATATCCTGCCACTGAACATCACTGCGTTTGAGTAGTTATTGATAAGATTTGAAGTAATAGAATTACAAAGTAAAGGAGGCGGTGCTTATCATTTTTATCGCATACCGGTGTACTTACATTGCTCGCTTTAAGTCCTACTGTGCCCTTACCTGTGGTCTTGTAATATGGGACAAAAACGTATTAAATTATCTTAAACTTTAAAAATGTATAGAAAGAAAATCTCAATTTCTCAACAAATTAAGAGGGAAAAGCTTGTTGTCGTTATTATTTTGAAAACAACAGCAATAATTGCTTGAAAAAATATTCACATCATCAAAAACTTATAGATAAAATACTGCTAGCGCCATCTACCGAAAACAGTCGTATTTAGTTAGAAGCACGAAGGTTACTACTCTCGCAGTGTGGTTTGAACTTCCATTTAGATCGGCGCACACGCATACTCTACAAATTGATTCCAAGTACAAAACATAGATGGCGCGCACTTTATTTAAAACTGAATAAGCGATTTTTTTCTTTGTAAAACTTAGTGTGTATAATGTAGGTAAGTATAGATGTATTAAATACTAAAGTTATCATAACAATGACGAAATATTTTATTATTAACATTTCTGAGTGGGTACGATATGATTAAGATAGGAATTGCAATCTCGACTCTTGATTGGAAATTCGAGACTTCATCGCCTGTGTCGAGATTGGCCATTCATTACAAATCTCGCTTGTCAGAAAATCTGCCGAGATCATCGATACAGACAGACAGACCGCTTATAGATCGATGGCTGAGATCTAGAAAGATCTCAACACTATCGAGATATCTCATATTGTGATTTTTTTTTGTAAAAAAAAACTATACTTAGGCAGTTACATGATTCTGCCTGCCTAGCATGAAGACCAAAACACGATACGATAAAGCGATATTACGCGATATAACTACATCAACTCTCAAAATATGATACATAAAGCCGCCATGTTGAATTTTTATTATAAATTGCGATAAAAATTATGATAAAAATTCAACATGGCGGCTTTATCTATCATATTTTGAGAGTTGATGTAGTTATATCGCTTTATCGTATCGTGTTTTGGCCTTCATGCTAGGCTAGCTGAGCTTTTTGCCTATTGATTATTTAGGGAATAACAACGATTAACAGCAACTATTTTTCTACGCATAGCATAAATCTCGAATCTATATATCAAGGAATCTCTTTCTTGAAATTTGATTTGAAATATTCATATATTCACGAAAAAGTTTAATACCTACTTATAAAAATATATTATCCAGGATAACAGTGGTTGCTGTTGAATAATTTATGTAGGTAAAGTACCTATAAGAAATACTTAATAGCCGTGTTATTTGGTGCATCACTACATAGTATAAAACAAAGTCGCTTTTTCTGTCCCTATTTCCCTTTGTACGCTTTGATCTTTAAAACTACAAAAAGATTGAGTGATTCAAGAGGAAGGTTTATATGTATAATACATGCATAATATAGCCGTGCGAAGCCGGAGAGGGTCGCTAGTATAAAATAAAGTCACTTTTCGCCGTCCCTATGTCCCTATGTATGCTTAGATCTTTAAAACAACGCAACAGATTTTGATGCGGTTTTTTAATAGATAGAGTGATTAAAGAGGAAGGTTTTTAGATATAATACATGCATAATACAGCCGTGCGAAGCCGGGGCGGGTCGCTAGTATATTAATAAGATAAGTATCGCACGTTTTTACTTATGACGAATAGCCTCCGAAACCACTGGGCCGATTTTGATAAAACTTGGCATGAGGATACATTGATTCATTGGGAATAACATAGGCTCCCATAATTTTCATCCCGATATTCCCACGGGATCGGGAGTTACGCTGATGAAACCGCGGAGCGCTGATAGTTGTCTATATTCGATATTACACAAAAATCAATCATATTATACGAGCGGAAAGTTAGTCAATCTTATACAATCGATATCAAAGTATCATCCTTCATTAACAGACATTTTAGACGTATGTAATATCGGTAGTATTGGCATAGGCGACACATTACGCGGCACTTTTAACGATAACGTCATAATTAGCACTAGGAAATTAGGTGATTATACACGTGACAAATAAACGTTCATATTAGATCTATTTGAGAAAAAATATATAAACCAGCGATTTTGTTTGTTGCTAACTGATGAATCACGAGTCATTAACGAGTGACCGCCATTATGATAAAAGCTTCATGCAAAACAATTGAAACAATGGATGATTTACTATTTTATTTATAAGTATTTTTATTTACCTATACAAGATGTTTGGAACGTATTTATTCTACTTTGAGCAGAAAATATTTACCTAAAAGTTACCACCGATCAAATCACGTTTAAAGTAAGTATTAAATAAAGGGCGAAAGATACCTCAGGCAGGCTTAATTTAGCTTGTCTAAACTACCTACCTAAGTTTTAAGCATCCCACTCCAACGCCCACTCATCTCCCATTGAAAGACTGCGAATTACTCAATTATAATCTAAAGAAAGTCCCCCTTTTCTTTTGTTCCACACCGCCCCAGATGTTAAATTTAACTCTAGATAGCTTTTTTATCACAAAATAAAATCTGATTAATAAACGATGACAAACGATAACCAGTATCAGAATTTATGGCCAATCAAACTACTGATAGACGACAGAATAAATTGATAGCAGTAGTGATTTTTTTGGTACAAGTATCCAAGTGGTTCATAAAAATTATAATAATGAAGCCGACGAAATAATTACAGCGCAGAGTAGTGCCAACATTCCATTAAAATCAGGATGTAGACCAGCAGGTACCAAACTCAGGTATCAACACTGTGATGGTCATTCATTACTTGACATGAAACGCTCCATTGTCAGAGGGTATCGAATTGAATGAGAACAATACGATAGGTACAGTATGGGTCATAAGTAAATGATCAGTTTGCTACAATAATACTATAAACAAGTATTGGACTTACGACCTTCTTCTAATAGACGTTACACACAAACATAAATACTTGAATTAAAAGTACTCAGTGTGATTATTATTTTCAACATGTTAGCTATGTATTTAGTTGGCTGAGTGGTATAAGCCGCCACCCGCTACACCAATTGACGTGGATTCGATCCACAGGTTAAGTTGTTATAATGTTAAGTTACAGGTTAAGTTGTTATAATTTTAGGATATAGTCTAGTTTAAAATTATTTGTTATATTTATCTTATGTCCTTGATATGACTGTATTCTGTTTTGTGTTCCATTAAATAAATAAAATGTTCAAAGAGTGCTGCACAGGATTGTAAACGTTACAGTGGGGAGAGACTTTTGACCGTTTTGATTGCACTTAAGTAATAGGAGAAGAAACACATGAATTTATGCATAATAATAATTCTAATTTGAAAAACACAGAAATGGTTTGTAATAAGACACATTAGAGCTTAAAATCACAAAGGAAATAAGAAAGTTCAAAAGCACACTGCAGGTACCTAATAACAAAGACTGAGGTAGCAAGATCATAAAGATTCCTGATTGGTACTACATATACAATGGTGACAACATTCTACATCTCAAATTATTCAAAGAGAATGCAAACAAAGAGATACACTCATCAAACGATGTTAGATAAATTGATAACATTTAATTCAGTTAAATATTCTAAAATACTTTTGAGTAAACATGTGATGCGAGGCTTCCGGCGACTGGGACCGCAATCAACTGGAACCGCGGTCCCGGTTACCGGATTAATATTTTTAAATATTTTTCTTCCGTCGACTGATACCTCTCAAAAAAACATAAAAAAACTGTTATTCAAGTCAAAAACAGTACAGTCAAACGAAAAAACGTTTAAGGTATCAATAAAGAAAAAACTCTTTGATTAAATAATATCATTTATTTATAACTAGCGACCCGCCCCGGCTTCGCACGGCTATATTAGGCATGTATTATACATATAAACCTTCCTCTTGAATCACTCTATCTATTTAAAAAAACCGCATCGTAATCCGTTGCGTAATTTTAAAGATTTAAGCATACTAAGGCATATAGGGACAGAGAAAGCTACTTTGTTTTATACTATGTAGTGATATGTATAATATAAAAAAACACTCTTTGATTATCGTTCTTGTAACTTATTTAAAATTTACGCAATGAAAACATACATTTCAAATATGCTAAAAATAATCAACAATTTACAAACAATTAATAATAAGTAATTATCTATCACAAAATCAGCCATAGAGACGTTAAAATAAAATAAAAATTTACACATAAATACGTATTATACAATAATCACAGTCAACAATCACTCCTAGTTAAAACGAACTGAAATTCTATGGGTGTCATTTAGAAAAAGGAATTTGAACATTTGAAAAAAAAGTATTTCATTAAGTACGTCTTTTTTTTCCATTAAAAATAATCAAAGGTTTCTCGTATTTTTACAATGATATTTTTGAATCAGAGTTTTTTCATAAATTATTACTTCAAACATTTTTTCGTTTGACTGTACTATTTTTCTTGAACAATTGATTTCTGTGTTTATTTGCGAATGGTCCCACTCGACGGAAGAAAAATAATAAAATAAATGAATCCGGCAACCGGGACCGCGGTTCCAGTTGATTGCGGTCCCAGTCGCTGGAAGCCTCGGGATGTGACGAACTGGATTTTAACGAAGATAAGCCAAATATGCAGGACCTTTGCCCAGCAATGAGTCAATACAGGCTGACTGACAAAGAATTCTACACTTAAGTTAACCTTGAAATATTATGATTGATTCTAAAAAGGAATAAAAATTAAACTTTAACAATAGCATAACCAATCCAAGGTTTATAGACACAGTGGCAAAGATAGGTACCTGCTAAAATAAAATAATATGACATTCGACGACCTCTGTGGCGCGTCGGGCGAACACCCGACTGCGACGCAGAAGGTTGCGGGTTCGATTCCCGCCGGGAACAAGTATTTATGCTGACCATAAATTCTTGTTTCTGGTTCTGGGTGTTTCCTATATGTATAATATGTATATACTTACAAAAAAAAAAAAGTATATAAGTAGTTTATCCGTTATCTGGCACCCATAACACAAGCATTAAGTTGCTTAGCTTGGGGCTGGATGGCGATGTGTAATATGTCCTGAAATATTTATTTATTATTTATTTATTTTATATAAAATTTTATTGAATGTAACATACATTTCAAAGTTTCTCTAAATCGCAGTTGCCTGTTCAAAGCATAGTAAATTATAATTTTTAATACGTATATTAAATAAACAATACTACACTTGGCGACTCAATGCAATAATCTGAAGATGTATGCATAACATTAATAACTGTAGGTACTAACAATAACTTAATGTCACTAAAGCAAGGAATTGTCACGGAATTCGGGTATGTATAGGCGTACAAACAATATAAGTATTTTGGACGAGTTGCAAATGTTATACACAATAATAATAATTGTCAGTCAGAAATAACAGACTCATAACGAGCAAGTTTTGTCGTACTTATTAACGTGACTCAAAATAAGACCCCAAGTTGATGTATGCATAATATTAATAACTGTAGGTACTAACAATAACTTAATGTCACTAAAGCAAGGAATTGTCACGGAATTCGGGTAGGTATAGGCGTACAAACAATATAAGTATTTTGGACGAGTTGCAAATATAAAACACAATAATTGTCAGTCAGAAATAACAGACTCATAATGAGCAAGTTTTGTCGTACTTATTAACGTGACTCAAAATAATACCCCAAGTTAATTTTATGTGGAAGATTCGTTGATGAAGTCACGATAGTAATTGGTGACGCATAAAGACTAGATAACGAGACGACCTTGGGTGGCCGATACCTATTCAAACAACCACCAAGCCCCATTGCGGATTGTAGACAGAAGTGGGTATAAGCAGATAGACGCAGCGACATAGGTATTTCAAGGTATATCTACAAAGAGAACAATGTGCTATAGATAAGTAT
This sequence comes from Idaea aversata, assembly GCA_907269075.1. Lineage (NCBI taxonomy): Eukaryota > Metazoa > Arthropoda > Insecta > Lepidoptera > Geometridae > Idaea > Idaea aversata. The sequence goes on from OU026087.1 coordinate 13,573,112, forward strand.
ACTACAAGTATATCCGGAAACGTATTGTATATATTTTGTTTGATAGCCTATGACACTTGGGGCTATTTCTACGTCAGTACAGCCTATATCTGAAGTGTTTACTAATATACAACACTCTAATAGGCTAATTACTTTGTACTCCGCTGGAACAGCGACCCAAATTGGATCTTGGGCTCTGAAACGAGAGTGTTCCATCGCTCCCGGTCCTGCGCTATTTCTTGCCAATTATGATGAATTCAATTATGATCTAACATTATTTTAAAAGGCACCTAAAACACAGCGCGATGGTATTGCGTCATTGTAAAAATATAAGCAATTAACTTTAACAAGACGTACAATAACTTTTAAGAGCTAGTACTGATAACAGAAAACAATGGAAAGATAAAAACAGTAGGTAAGTATATTAGATATTCGCATCCGTGAAGACAATCCAATATAGTTAATTTTTAAGACGTATCAATTGATTATTTCTTTGTTTTGACGAGCAATTTCTGTTTTTTGTTTACTTTGTGTACAGTTTTAATCTCCGACGCAAAAATAACGGGGTGTAATAACTTTGACGTGTCTCTGTCTGTGGCATCGTAGCTCCCGAACTATAGTCCAGAACGGATGAATCAATTTTGTTTTTGTTTTAATAAAACTTTGCTACCCGTCTTTTTCACCTTGACCTATCTAGCTTTTCTAGCCACTTCTATACTCAGTATCTATCCTAAAGGACGTTATCTGTAACACATTACTCTATTTGGAGAGTGAGGCTCTGGCAATAAAATAAATCTTATAAGATTTGTATTCGCGATAAGGCCATTGAAATAAATAATTTATACATATGATTAGATTTGATAACATGATCACAGTCAAGGCGTTCGCTGTGTGCTCTGTGTGTGGCATATCACTCCTGATTCATGGCATGATCATGTTATAAGTTCACGACACGACAAATATGTGGAGTTTATCTTTCGCTTCAAGTGGGCATCCAATAATGCGTGGTTTAATAACGAATATTGCAGTAAAATTGTTGCGAAATTTGTTCCGAAGATAAAAATTAATTAACCAATGGTCGATTTTTCTTGTACTTTATATTAAAACTATATTAAAATTAGGTACAATTTACACAGTAATTACTACAAACCTAGTAATGTTATTAATTTATTGCATAGAGTATTACTCTCTACTGCATGCTCTATGAAATGAATGATAAGAGTACAACATTACAACTTTGATTGGTATTTTATTGGAATTCACTAGCGACCCGCCCCGGCTTCGCACGGCTGTATTATACATGTATTATATCTATAAACCTTCCTCTTTAATCACTCTATCTATTAAAAAAACCGCATCAAAATCCGTTGCGTAGTTTTAAAGATCTAAGCATACATAGGGACATAGGGACGGCGAAAAGTGACTTTATATACTACTAGCGACCCGCCCCGGCTTCGCACGGCTGTATTATGCATGTATTATATCTAAAAACCTTCCTCTTTAATCACTGTATTTATTAAAAAAACCCGCATCAAAATCCGTTTCGTAGTTTTAAAGATCTAAGCATACAAAGGGACATAGGGACGGCGAAAAGTGACTTTATTTTATACTATGTAGTGATGTAGTGACATGTGATTATGTAGGTATGTATGCGTACGCATTGATCACAGACTCTCGTTACAGTTTTATATTGATACACTGGGCAGTGGGCACACATAATGTATTGTTAGTCAAGAAACAACGATTTGAATGAGTGACAAAAGTAATATATCAATCAAAGAAATCGTGCCAGACGTACGCGAGGAAGCCGCTACATTTACACATTTAATGTAACTTTGATTTCGATGTCTGTCTGTACCATAGGATACGCATCTCTAATATTTATTGGTCTTCCACCAAAAAAAGGGACGATTAAACGTGATTAGTCTCTTTACAATTTACTATTATAAAGAGAGTGAACATTTTTTGATCTTTTGTAATTTTAACAATAAAAATGAAAGTAAAAACTCAGAGCGAAGGTAAGATTGGTGGTAAAAAAAAGAACCTGAGAGCCGGCCTTGGATTTTAAACGCAGCCATCATTATATCGTCACATTTTGTGAGCAAAATAATACATCGAGATACTAAGAATAAAAAAAATATTATTAGCTTCAAGCTCATTTGTAACTTGGTTTTTATCTCCTGGATTGTTTTTATTTAATTTTTGTGCATGACTACCCCAAAATAATAGAATTACAGAGAGAAAGGGTCAGGCTGAAAACCAGCGCTGTGCAGCTGCGTCTCACAGCATATGCTGAGCCTGCTCCTTTTGCCATACTTATTATTGTTTGTTTACTGTATAGAAATTGTAATTTTATGGCAATTAACGTTTTTTTTTTTTTTTTTTTTTTTATTATTATTATTAATCAAAAATATTTTGTCGTTTCTGCGTCGTTTCAGATATACTGATTCTGATATTCGAGTATATGATCAGGATCATAATATGATAATATTTTCACATCTTGCTAGTAGATATTCAAATAAAGCGCGTCTGTAAACATTTTCTCGCATTCTTGTAATGTCTTTGGATTCAGTCGAGGTTATGTAGAATCCAGAAGTACCAGTTATACATACTTGGAAGATTTTATGGGAAGTACCTACTTACTTTAGTATCCGACCGCGTAGGGTTAATTTAATACGTTTCACGTCATTCGCGTTTAAAAATTCTTAAATAAATGCCTTTAAATTATACTTTATAGCGTTCAGCAGCATGTTATAAAAATAAGTGTCTGGAAAAATAGGTAAAATCATAAAAAATAATCTTGTCCATGCCCTACATTTGGCAAGGAAAATCTTGAATCGATTTCATATCTCGCAGCGATCTAGAGGACAAGGAATAATATTTCATCTAGATTACCTTCCTACATAACGTTTTCTAGGTTTTTTATTGCTGGCCTGAATGTTTAGAAACCATGAAAGGCCTTTGAATAGAATATGCTTTTTTATATTTACTTCACCGATTCGTGCTTTGTTAATCGATGTCCTCGTTTACGCAAAAAGTGGTAATTATGTCATGAATAGCAGCAGTAGAGCAGGTGACAATTTGTATTGATAAATGTGTGCTCATAACTGAACAAATATGCTTAATTCATTGACGACACTGCATGCTGCGATGGGCTGAGAGATGAATTGTAAGAATTAAATTGAGTAACACGCAACTCACTCTAGCTATATAATTTATTTGGTTGTGACACAGTGCCGTTGTGTACACTAGTATACAGCTGTGGCGATAGGCTCATTAACAGGCCTTGCTTTGCGTGCCTTTATAGCACGCAAATTGTACTGGTATAAACTGATACTGACTGATGTTTGATTTAAGTACCAGTTTTTATATAGTGGTGAGAGTTTTCAGGTTTGTTTCACTTTAACTTGACCAAGGATGAATGCTTCACTGTTTTCATCAGTGGACGTAGGTAGAGCATTATCAAAAGTGTTTTGGATCAAGTCTTAACATCATCGTCGTCTTTTATTTTTCTTAGACCTTTCCCATTACCGACTAGTAATGGCATAATGTGATTGGTAATTGGGTCGAAGCCGTTTCTATTTACAACACGTTATATTCGTATTAACGCTTGTTTATGCTTACAGCTTTGTCGTCCACAGCATAAACATTCCGTGCCTTAAACACCAAACACGAAAGTTGTAATACGACTCTTGTATGTGTTCTGCCTGCCTAATTGAAGAAAACCTGCGCCCACATGAACCCAATCACGTCTTCCAGTCTGATGAAAGTGGCAGGGGCTTATGAAATCGCACATGATGACTTGAATCATTACGATATTCATCGAGGATATTGAACTTGAAACTTGTTTTATAGACAAGGTCAAAGTAGGAATACATTTACTAAAATTAGGTTTGTTGGTTTCAATTACTTTGTTACCAGTTTTCATTTGTTACAATTCGGTGTTATGCAATTTTATATCGTTCGGCAACATACATATCTACACGTGTAAGACCAGTAGGTAACCGGACCGTGTGTTTAATTTAAATTTGTCAATAAAGTTTGAAGGTACCATTGAATTATTACACCTATTATTATTTTATTAAACGCAAGATACGTGCTTTATATATTTGTCACGGTAGACAGAGTCTGTTAGTGTCGCAGTCACAGCAATATCCCAGGGCAATTCAGTAAATAAAGCTTTAAGAACATTTCCATGGATTTACTTATTCCTTGTTGGAGATTTGTCCAGTGTTAATTAAAAGTTATTGGTAGTTGTAACTAAAATCAAAACCATTAGGTGTTACAATTAGAGGTCATGTTGTGTGTTATGTCAAGGATATAATGGGTGCTTGTGTAAAAAAGATTAAAAGTAATCAAATGACAATTGGAAGTCAAGAGGGAACTTCAACAAACGAAAGGCGTAGACAAGATGTCGTTGGTTTGTAGAACAAAGCGAAACAATATTTCAATATTGCAGTGTAGAACATACAATACAAATACCATTTCTTGGTACAAAAGGTAGGTACAAACATGCCGGTTTTTAATACGATAATAAGGTGCTGTTATCATTACCAGCTTACACTGTGAGTTGAGTTCATTCACTCCATACCTCATGAGCTTTGTGTTGCTGCTCTCCACTCCAGATATCACGCCAGTGGATAAGGTGATGCAAGTGGTTCATATAAGTGTGCTTCTTTCGAGAATCAGTCGGCGAAGGGGGCGCAGTCAGTGACTCTCGTCGCCTCGTAGGTATCACTATGGGCAACTGCGCCTTCAAGAGCCGTTCGGTTTCCGGACCTTCGTCTGATGACACGCTATCCATGAGTAACCGAGTCGGCCTCGACCCGTGCGCCCCTTTCCCCGAACTACATTGCGGATCCTGCTTCTTCATGATGAAACTGATTACAATGAATTCACAATAACGTCAAACAGTAGGTTTTTGAGTGAAAGCTTGTACTGTTTTAACATTTCGTAAAAGGTTCGCGCGAGACGTGGCGCGTGGTATAAATACGTGTAGCGCGGCCGGTGCCGGCGACAAACTGCCTGTAGGTAGTGTGGCGGCGAGCGCACGTGGGCGATTCGAAACAATGTCAAAACAACGCGCTCCGCGCCGCGGTGATTATATTGCGCCCGCAGAATTGTAGGGCAACAAAACCATCAAGGCTTCTGTGTGCAGGTTATGGTTTTAAATCAGAATTAGGATACTTTTAGACAAATAAATGTGGTGCATGCATGACTCAAGTACCACATTTTTGCCTAAAAGTTATGGGTACTATAGCAAAAGTCCTATATGTATACGCAGTGTATAAATTAACATAGCACTATACATATAATCGATTTTAAAAAGAGGGAGGTTCTTAATTCTAATTATTTTGTTTAAAAATTCGGGCATTACTTCCTTTTTCCAACTAACGGCCTGCCTAACAGTTTTTCGTAATAATGACTCAGTTAGAAATGAAAATCTAACATTATTTTGTGATATGCGATTTGGAACATAATTTTCTAACGCCTTAAATTTTTTTTGTGTTTGTAAAATATACTAAATTTAAATAAATCTATTGTTTAAAAGTCTTAAAAGTTATGTCAACTTTGGATAGTTTTAATAGATTTCAGTAATAGGGAAATTTTGTTCTAAAAACGCAGTTTACAAAATAATGTTTAATTTCGATTTCTAACTATGCTATTTAAAACAATTGGTGGGAAATTATGTATAATACCCATATACTTCATCAACTGGCAGTCAGATGGCGCTGCTTGGAAAATGTATGAATCAACCTATAATAGGTTGATCTACCAGTTCAAATCTTTTTTGTTGGAAAGGCCATAGTTACTACAATGGCAGTGCAGTGCAAAGGGGATAATTACCACAATGACTTACTAAACTGTAATTAGTACAGTCAATTTTAGTCAATTATGTCAATTTTTTTTATTCATTTGGATGCTTAATACAATCATACAAAGATCACATAGAAACGTCTTAAAAACTAAGTTAGGATGTAGTGGTGTTAGTACATCACCCACCTCTTTAAGGGCATTTTATTTTTACAATTTACAATAATATATGGATGGGTGTTATGGATGGGTATTTTTCCCCAGGTGGTAAATAAACCTTTTGTCATATTTTTTATAAACTTTTTATTTTTATTTGGATAAGCTTGCACTCTGCATTTCATTTGTCAAGTAGAAATATTTCATTATTCATTTTTAAATTAATATATATGTATTTTTTTTTTAAGGGCATTAGCCTGTGCTTTGATTTATAGAAAATTTTAATTTCTAAGGTTGCATGTTTATATCATATTGTGGTGCAATTTTCCGATAAGTATGCATTTTTCGTAGAAAATATCTCTAGGACTATTTCTATATTATCTAAATCCAATAAATACGATTATTGGTATAAATTGAGTTGATTTAATGCTGTTATCAACAGAGGCAATGTTGAAAAACATTGTACATATTTAGTTTCCATTTTCTCTTTTACCCCACACATCTGTTAGATACAGTAATTCTTATCCTCGTTATGATAATATTAATATTATGAATCCGTTTGATCGAACCGCAGGCTCAGTTATTGATCAAAGAAACCTTCATTATTGTAGGGCTACTCTTCAATCTTAAATTTTTCATATAAAACAACGGAAGTAAATACCTAGTTATTTGTTATGTTGTAAAGTACGTATTGTACATAATTTGATACGGCCGAAATATCGATAAAATATACAATAGCTTGGATTTTAATTTAATTGTATCAGATCGCAGAACGGAATAGCGAAACAAAGAAAATGACTTACCGATAGTTTTATTAGGGCAATGGCTGGTGTATTCTTTGTTTAGGGCATCACATTAGCAGTTATAAGAGTTTTATCTTACAAAATATTATTCTGAAATACCATTTTACTGAAAATTCTACGAAAATTCGCACTCAAACAACAAACATAATTTCGGTGAATATTTGACATTGACACTGACAGACATCAGAATAATTATATTTGACCTGCTGTTTCTTTTGGCCACTTCACACGAAACTGTCGTTCATGATGTATGGCCATGTTTAGCCCACAATTTGTCATTGTCAAATCTGACAGTTCATTCACATGCGGCGGGGTTTCAACTTTTGTTTACATTTTAAAACCTCCAATAAATTTTTATTGAAAACGCAGTTTATTTTACATTTGACAGGCAAAACAGCCAAGAAATTAAAATATTTATGTCAGCAAATATGTCTCTCCCGCAAAAAAAATATTACCGTCAGCGTGCCCACTCTAACCCCATAGCTGATCATTGTTTTAATTAGTAAGTTACTAATTTGCTGAATTTTATAGCAATTCAACTTGTGTTGTGAATGTAGTACCTAATTGGATCTTTTATATTGCAGTCCCGTTCACCCTGATGACTTTGATTGGTCTAAACTTTATCCTGAAGGCCAAGGAAAGAAGGTGGCGTTTGTAGATGTTGGCTGTGGATATGGAGGTCTATTGGGTAAGATAGATCAACTATGTCGTTTCTTATGTGAAAATCTTCTTCAATTCAGACTAATACTAGCTGCGCCCCGCGGTTTCACCCGCGTAAGTCCCGATCCCGTGGGAATATTGGGATAAAAAGTAGCCTATGTGTTAATCCAGGTCTCCAGCTATGTACATACCGAATTTTATCGCAATCAGTCCAGTAGTTTTTGCGTGAAGGAGTAACAAACATACATACCCACACACGCACACAAACTTTCACAATGATAATATTAGTTTAATATAATATTAGTAGGATACATGTATAATATAGCCGTGCGAAGCCGGAGTGGGTCGCTAGTTTATAATATTAGTAGGATAGGATAAAGAGGAAAGATTCTTTGTTGGTAACAAATAGGCTCCAAAACTAGTGGACCGATTTTGATGAAACTTGGTATGATGATATGAGGACTTTTTATGTTCTATAAAACCTCTAACTGCAGGTTACAGATTAATCTAGCCGCATTATAGTTCATAGATTTACCAATCGCAGGTCACCATATTTTTGAAAAATCTCTCGTTAATTATATCTGTACAAATCCTGCAAATACCTTTATTTGCAGGGTTTGAACAGATATAATTGACGAGGGAACCGCTGTTCTTTTCTAATGGGTGTTCATTATCACCTACGCTATCGATTTTTCATATAATTTGTTTTAACATTTGGGAAACCAACAGATAATCAGTAACACAAATTAAAAATGTACTTACATCTAATAATTATTATTAAAAAATTGTTAATATAAAATATGTAATAACATAGCTTAATTATATTTTCAGTAACATTATCAACAATGTTCCCTGACAATTTAATGCTGGGCCTGGAGATTCGAGTGAAAGTCTCTGATTATGTCAATGATAGAATCAAAGCCCTACGAGTACAGCACTCTGGTCAATATCAGAATATTGCTGTGTTGAGGACAAATGCTATGAAATACTTGCCTAACTTCTTCCATAAAGGACAGGTAAAGTGTACCTAAAGTTCATAGCGCATGTATCCACTTTGAACCTTTTAAAAACTTGTTTGTTTCTATTTTCAGCTCACAAAAATGTTTTTCTTATACCCAGATCCTCATTTCAAGAAAGCAAAACATAAGTGGAGAATTATCAATAAATGGTTGCTCTCAGAATATGCCTATGTTTTAGCTGAACAGGTAAATTTCCAATTTAGGGTTCTACTAGAACTATGTTTGATCATCTTGCTTGATTATGATCAAACACAGTTTGAATAAATGAAGTAATTAGAATAAACCATCCTGGTAGATATAAATAAAAAGATCTAAAAAATAATATTTATTCATATTTTTAAGGGAATTGTATACACCATCACTGATGTAAAGGATTTAAATGAATGGATGGTCACACATTTTGAAGAGCATCCACTATTTGAAAGAATTCCTGATGAAGAATTGGTAAGAATTTTCAAAATATAAACAATCAGTACTATATTTTACATCTAGTAGTTGTATCTTTGATTGTTGTATATTATTTACAGAAAGAGGATCCCATTGTTGATAAGTTGTATGAAAGTACTGAGGAAGGACAAAAAGTAACAAGGAATAAAGGAGATAAATTCCTAGCAGTGTTCAGAAGGATTGCTGATAAAAAAATCATATTATAGTTAAGTGCTTGTTTATATTGCTCATAATTATTTACATAACATTTCATTGGCATAACTTTAAATTGTAAAAAATTAAGCTTAAGAAACAGGAATTAAATTAATATTTCATACACATAAGATATATCAATTAAATATTTTATAATTCAAGCAAGGCACAAACCTGTTATTATGAAGATTGTGAAAGGCACTCTAAATACTATTGCTTAACTTTTTCTCTATCAGACTCACCCATCTACTGAGTGGTCTGGAGATAGTGAGATGTCTACGCATATAACCTGCTACAGCAAGAAGCCAATTTTTCTTCTCTAACCAAGCATTATGTGTTAAAAGAGAGAACAATAATGTTGCCCATATTTCCGCCTGATTGGGATGCATATGAAGCCCCTCTTTGGCTAATGTTAATGCCTTCTTTTTCTCCCCAGAAATGTGCTCTGCAATACTTGCAGTTGCTAATATGTTTGCCAAGTTGCAGGTATATTCTCCAAAATGGGCTGCACACAATGCTTTCTGTGCACAGCAACTAGCTTCTTTTGCTTTGGTATCAGAAACTCTTAGGCAATATTGAGAAAGACAAACCCACATTAGAGCATTGTTGGGGTGGTCATGCAAAGATTCACTCAGTAATTTTATGGCATGTTCAATGTTATCTTCTATGACAAAACAATAGGATTTGAGAAATCCTATATCATATCCAAACTGGCTATCCCTTTCGAATTTACGCAATTCACTTAGAGCCAACTTTGTTAGACTTTGTTCAGAGTGTGTTAGTCCAAGAGAACAAATTGCAAATAAACTGTAGGGTGATGGTTTATTCTGTGACACTTGGATGCTGTGAAATAGTATGGTCTTTGCATCATCAACCCCTTTGAACATGTAAACTATGCCAGCCATGGCTACAAGTAAATTTGACTTTTCGTTATCATTATTACATAGCCAATGTAAGGCAGTATCATACACAGAATACGATTCTTCATATAAACCATTCTTAAACAGCGCAAGAGCTAGGCCCACAGTGGAATTAAAACTGGCCTCAGTAATGGCTTTGTATATTTTAACAGCTTCAGGATATTTTTCTAATCGAATTAAAACTCTGCCAATATTTAAAAGTACTATGTTTTTCTGATTATCATCTCCATATTTGAAAGCCTGTTCATACGATTTCATAGCTGGTTTAAGAAGACCACTTCGCTCCTGAAGTATTCCAAGGATATTGCTGGCACAAGCATTGTTTGGTTCAAATGTAATGAACCATTCAATCAAATCCATTGCATAAGGTATTGCATAAAGACCTTCAATGACATATCTCGATTCAGAATCCTCTGTATACTTGTTGTCTTTTAATGTTCGACATACCCAGTCCGCATATCCTAAAGCGCTTTCTGGATGATAACCCAAGCGTGAAGCATGTCTAAATAAGTCCATAGCTTCTTCTTCTCTTATAACCTCAGCAATTAAAGCTTGACCAATCCAACTCTGGGGATAAGAAGGGAGAGTAGATTGCCCTCTCCAAAAACAATAATTCGCTAATTTAAAGAGCTTTAATTTCAAATAAAGTGTTCCCAAATTACACCAAATTTTAGCAACTGATATCTTCTTTGTCACTTGCAATGCCTTTATGAAACAATGTTGGGCAAGTTCATAATTTTTCAAGGATAAACAAATTTTACCAAGTAGATTCCAATTTCTCCAGCTTGATGGCTTATTCTTAATAGCAGCCATTGTTAAATTAAAAGATATGTGGCAATGAAGAGTTTTTTGTGTATGTTGGTAATAATGATAATATGCATAGGCTAAGTCGTAAGATGATGTTAGATTTGTAAGTTTAGCTATTCTAGAATAGTATGCTATAGCTTGAGGATAAATATCAGTTTTCTCAAACTTCTTGGTCTCAGTTTCATTAGGCATGTAGACATAAGAATATTGATTTGGTAACTTTGTTATGAACATCAAAGTATCAGCTAAAAGTTTCCAAAGACATGTAAATTGACTTTGCTTCTTCAGGGCTAAAATAATGTGATTGACTGCATTTTGTGCACAATCTCTAGCCGTACCAAATGTTTTGGCAGTAACTTTTTTCTTTGCTATTCTCATCCAAGTTTCTGCGATACCCTTCAGCGGTAGGTATGAATCCGGATCATTTGAAATAACTAATTGAAATGTAGCAATGGCTTGATCATACTGTGTCAACAAAGAATGAATATATCCAATTCTGGTGAGGCAATGAGAAGACTTACTAGGATCTAACATCATCACCTTATTGTAAGCTCTAAGAGCAGATGAATATGAGCCTCTAGAGTAGTAAGCATCTGCTAAACACTGGAATGCTGTTGTGTCATTTTGATTACTCTTTATTACATTTCTGAAATTGTTAATAGCATTTTCCCAGTCTCTTTTATTCAAATAATGCAGACCCAATCGGAAACTAACCCAGGGTTCGACATTGACCACAGTCTGTAAAAAAACAGTTAATAGATCAAAATCAGCCTCAGATTGTTGCAACTGAATATAGGTTTCACTTAAACTTTTCACAATACTGCTATCTGTACTGTTCAACATGTGAGCTTTTTCATAACATTTCTTTGCTTTTAGCAAGTCATTTTTCTGGTTGTTATAATATTGACCCAGATAGAAAAATGTATCTGGATGATCTGGATTTTGTTTGGCAGCTTTTAGTAAATTTAGTAGGCATTTTTCATACTTCTTGATTTCCCAGTATGCTACTCCCAAATAAAAACTATGCAATGCATTATTGCTTGTATCTTGTTGCAGTAAAGTGATAACTTCATCATACTTTCTTTGCTTTATAAAGAAGAGAGCTTGAAGAGTTTTGTAATAATTAGTAGACTTAAGTTGCTCTATTAAAGTTTCAGCTGGCTCATTCTCTTCAATGTAGCATTCTGCGAGGCTTGCAAGTTCTTCTTCATTTAGGATGTTTACTTCTAACATTTTGGCATTTGCTATAGCTTGTCTCCATTTCTGTTGCTTAGCCAATGAGATAAACAAGTATTTCCTGAGTTCTTGAACAAGGTGTTCTTGTTTTGCTTTAGTTATAAAATTGATTGCTAGTTTTTGGGCAACAGACCATTTCCTCAACATCAATGCACATTTGATAATAAAAATTGCTTCAAATTCATCAGTTTCGTTGTAGTTAATCAGTGGTACAGAAAGCTTATATGCATCTAAATAACAACCTTTGTTGAAAAGGTGGATACTTTTCAAAAATATTGCATGTTTAGAGTCCTCAATCCCAGAAGTTAAAACATCTATTTGATTTTCAATATTAAATTCATTCAAGGACATGGTTTTAACAAATTTCATACACAACCATTTACACACAAATTCCTTTATAACAGAAATATTTGTAAAATAAAATTTTATTATTTCATCAATGGCAGAATTTAAGTTGCTTGTGCTAAGCATTATTTTGCATATTATTAGCTCTAGAGATTCACTTGGTTGTTCTTTGTTGATGTCAAAAAGTGTATTTTGAATTAGCAAGACATCATCCTCTTTAATGGGTACATCCGCTTTTAATAACCCTAGGAATTGATTCACCGCAGAGTTCTTCAATTTTGTATTCTCAGTCTTACTAATAAAATTAGCTAGGATGCTAATAGTATCTGAATTGTTCAGAGCAAGACCTACCTGACCAAGTTTGGTGATTATTTCTTGCACTTTCTCATCTTCTATTTGAAGTGTAAGCATTTCATTGTAGACTTGTATAAGTTTCAATTTTGAGAGTTCATCTTCTTTAGATTCGTAGTATTGTGCTAGTCCTTGCCAAGCTAGAGGTTGGTCTCGTTTGCTGGCTATAGCTTTCTGGTAAGCAAGCGGAGCTTGATCAGAATCCTGAAACGATTTACCGAGAAGCACCAAGCCAAAGTAATTCTGTTTATCTTTACGAAGGATGTTCTTGCAACATTCTTGGGCTTCTTTGTAGTTTTTCTCGTCTATTAACTTCCTCGCTTCTTTCAATAAACTCTTTATATCAGCCATCTGGAAATTATATTAGATACATTTTTAGGTTGTTGTGGAAGCACCGACCGGCTTGGAGGAGAGTAATATTATAGTTTACTCGTTACAATACCTTGCATATTATTCATCAGACATTATTTATACCGAAGGCAATTCAATGCGCACTAAAATAGCAATAAAATAGCAAAGGAATTTGAGAACGAAATTGTCAATCTAAATGTTGTCAATCAATTGAACAAAAAGCAAGAACACAAAAACGTCCTTTGCAAAAAGAATGACCATGACATCTGAAAAAACTGTCAAAGTTAAGTTTTTCAAAATTGTCACTGTCAAAGTCTTTTTCAAATTCATTGTCAATGTCAAATGAATTGATGCACCACGGTTTTGTTCAAAAATTTAAAAATATTCACAACAAAATCAAACCGCACGCAGTATGTATACTGCTAAGTTTTTATAAAAATTGAATAACTAGGTATCTATGAAATGGAATCTGCACACCATCTAACTGCGTACATTTCTAAGTTGAGTAAGTGCCATAAAAATCCATCAAAGCACCTTAAGATTTTCCGCGGTTACTTCACTATAAGTAATCTTTGTTTACAGATCATCCACTGAAAGAAATAAGAGAAAGAGCGTTATACCTGCTTTGTGCTAAGCTACAACTTGGTTGGGAGCTAGATGACGAGCTATCTGGGACGCGACAGCTTTTAGAGGCATTATTAGCGTGGTTTAGGGGCCCTCAGCCGACTTTACAGCAAGAAGCTTTAGAATTACTTCTTACTACAATCAAGGTAAGACTACTAGTTCCTAGTCTTCCTAGATGAGCTCACATAGAAGGAACTTATCCTGTAGGAAACAGCACCTTCTGCATTATGAAATCTTATAAACATTTTATGTTCGTCTCACCTGATAAGAACCCAAGGACGTGACTTTAGTTGCTCCATTTCAAATATACCATCTAAAAGTATTTGTAATCTTGACCTTTGTGAGTATGTTCACAAAAAAACCCATGAGTTTCTTGTGCCTTCTTCTCATTGGTGGGCGCGTTCCAAAGGCACACAGCCTATCTTAGTTTTTAAGACTATTCAAAGTGAACACATGCACTGTACAGTATGGGTCATAAGAAAATGATCAGTTTGCTACAATAATTCTATCAACAAGTATTGGAGTTACGACCTTCTAATAGATGTTACACACAAACTTAAATACTTGAATTAAAAGTACTTAGTGTGATTATTATTTTCAACATGTTAGCTATGGCTTTAGTTGGCCGAGAGTTATAAGCCGCCACTAGCTACACCAACCGATGTGGGTTTGATCCACAGGTTCGTTGTTATAATGTTCAAATAGTGCCGTAATGTTTACAATCCTATGTAAACATTACGGTGGGCAGAGTCTTTTGACGGTGGATTGATTCTAAATGAATAAAACATTTTGAGTTTGAGTATGTTACCAGACTCCGTGATTTAAATACTGAAAAAAAAAACTTTACTGATTTGTACCCAATTATTCTGTTCTAGACAAAGTCAGGTACATACATAGTAAAAGATATGGGTATTAGAAGAATTATATCTGATTTAAACACAGTTAGAAGTAAAATAGCCCCCGAGGGTGAAGAGACATACAGTGATATACTGGATACCCTAAGGTTTCTAAATACATTGGAGTCTGAGGAAAATATCATGGTGCCGAGACTCTCCATTCCAGATTTAACAAGGTAAAAGTAAATAACATTTGTCCCATGCTTTTAATTTAAACTGTTGAGAATAATATGGCATCTCAGTTTCTTCACAATAGTTTTCTACATTCTTCTTTTTATTGTGTGAAAGCATCTTTAAATAAATAAATAAAAAAGCCTTTTATTTTCCATTGGCATGTACACCAGTATGTATAGTCCATTATGCATACCGTCTGGACCCCAGATCGGGGGTGTGTAAGACATGTGTTTAATGTGCACATAATTTTTTTATATAGAAGAACCTATTGGTACACAGGCAGTATCTGGGTTTGAACCCTAAATTGAAATGAATTATCTCCTACTTAACTAATATTGCTTAGTAAAAGTTGTACATCAGTGTTTTTTACTATACTTACTTAATTGGTATGGCTGTAATATTTTAAATTCTTTTCTTTCAGTTCAGAAAGCGAAAATGGATCGAGCAGCAGTTATTACAATTTGAATCCCATAGTGCAGACTTCAAAGGAATCCTCCATCAATGACAATCAGGAAGGTGACAGACAGCCAAGGTACCAATAAGAAATTATAATTTTTCTTTCTTCAAATCTCTTTCCATCTCAGCCTATGGAATCCAGTACGTAGGCCTTCTCCATCCTCAACTGTCTAGAGCCGTTGCCATCCATTCATCTAAATCTATACTTATCTAAGTATTTCTTTTTCTTCTATACTTATAATAAAGGAAGAAAGGTCTGTACTCGGAAGCAAAGGATCTTACAAAATATACAATAATAGCAGCGCTCCGCGGTTTCACCCGCGTAACTCTCGATCGCGTGGGAATATCGAGATTAAAAGTATGTTTGTAAAAGCTTATATGTTATTTCTAATTAATTAATGTATCCCCATACCAAGTCCAGTAGTTTTGGAGCCTATCCGTTATAAACAAAAAAAAAACAAAAAATCTTTTTTCTTTATTGTATTAGTTTTAGGGATGGGCCGAAATTCGTTTCACATTCGGTTTAACCGAACTTCGGCAATTTAAACAGAACTTCGGCATTCGGCCGAAATTCTGCTAAAATACCGAACATTCGGTATTTGATCATATCCAGAAAAAAAATTAACAACTTAGCTGTTTTAAATTCTACTATCCTACTAATATTATAAAGATAAAAGTTTGTGAGTACCTACGTATGTAAGTTTGTTACTCAATCACGTAAAAATCGCTAAACCGATTACCATGAACCTTGGTATGTAGATAACTGGAGACCTGGAATAACACATGTCTACTTTTTATCTCGATTTTCTTTTATTTTTTGTCACTTATTTAACAAATAAATCTAAATTCTAATTTCTAAATAAATATCTTAATTTTGATATCGAAACATTTAAATAATTATCGCCATAAATCACTACATAGGAACTTTTAATTTTTCTGAAAGTGGTTTGTTGATTGAAACCGTATTATACCTATTGGTATTTAAAATTTACCAAGGGAAGGCTATGGTGCAAAAACAACAAGGATTCGGCTTTACCAGGCAGGCTGTTGCGTTTTTCTTCATACACATTTCCTGCCTCTGAGAAAAATCGCTCAGAATATACGGAGGTTCCAGGAGGAGATAAAAATTTTCGTGCCAAAAAACTCATACAAGGGAACTTATGATTATTCTTGGCCAACCAGCCATATGGACATTGACCTTTAGGCAGCAAAGCCTCATTCAGATATCTATCTAGTTCTGTTGCTATCGGACTTCTGATGCTAACGATTTATGTATGTCTTCGTTAGATTGTGAGAATGACTGTGTGGTCTGAACAACTTCTTCGTCACTACTTGAGCTTTCATTCTCTACGCTTCTTCTTACATATTCTGCTGGAAAGATTCTAAACAAGATTCGACCTGTCATTCTCAAGAAAGTGCAGTAAAAATAACCGAAGTTCGGCTGAAATTCGGCCGAACTTTTTATTTTCACCGAACATTCGGCCGAGTTCGTATTCGGTTCAAATCACATTCGGCCCATCCCTAATTAGTTTAGATAACTTTTTACCGCCAAAATAAAATCGTGTTCTGCAATTCATTTTTTTTATACAACATAGCTGCGCTCTGCGGTTTCATCCGCGTAACTCCCGATCCCGTGGGAATATCGGGATAAATTAAGATGTAAGCTATCCTATCTTTCAAGTTGGATCAAACTACACACAGTGTGCAAATTTGATTAAAATCGGTTATATCGCGTTGGAGTCCATCGCGCACAAACAACGTGACACGTAATTTATATAATATACTAGCTGCCCTACGCGGTTTCACCCGCGTAACTCCCGATCCCGTGGGAATATCGGGATGTAAGCTATCCTATCTCTCAAGTTGGATCGAACTGCACATGGTGTGCGAATTTTATTATAATCGGTTAAGTGGTTTAGGAGTCCATTGAGGACAAACATTGTGACACGAGATTTATATATATTAAGAAAGATAGCTGCCCTACGCGGTTTCACCCGCGTAACTCCCGATCCCGTGGGAATATCGGGATGTAAGCTATCCTATCTCTCAAGTTGGATCGAACTGCACATGGTGTGCGAATTTTATTATAATCGGTTAAGTGGTTTAGGAGTCCATTGAGGACAAACATTGTGACACGAGATTTATATATATTAAGACTAGCTGCCCTACGCGGTTTCACCCGCGTAACTCCCGATCCCGTGGGAATATCGGGATGTAAGCTATCCTATCTCTCAAGTTGGATCGAACTGCACATGGTGTGCGAATTTTATTATAATCGGTTAAGTGGTTTAGGAGTCCATTGAGGACAAACATTGTGACACGAGATTTATATATATTAAGAATAGCTGCCCTACGCGGTTTCACCCGCGTAACTCCCGATCCCGTGGGAATATCGGGATGTAAGCTATCCTATCTCTCAAGTTGGATCGAACTGCACATGGTGTGCGAATTTTATTATAATCGGTTAAGTGGTTTAGGAGTCCATTGAGGACAAACATTGTGACACGAGATTTATATATATTAAGAAGATAGAACAAATAGACTATTAAAACTTCAAAATCTTTTCTTTTCTCTGTTTTCAGTAACAGGCCTTCCCACGGTATAAAGGTCCTTCTATACCCATGGGTGGAGCTATGTCCATCTGATTCTAAAACTATGCTTCTAATAGAAGATGCATTAAGACTTCTCAAGTCAACTCGAAGATGTTGCAGATTCGTATGCGATGTCTTCCTAAGGGACTTTCCTGTCGAAATATTCTTGAACAGACCTGGGATTATCAAAGTAAGAGAACAATTTAGTATTTAGATTAGTTTAAAGCCGTTTGTCCACCGCCAACTGAACTTAGTTTAGCTTAGCTCGCACAGTTGAGCCAATTTTTCATACATGTGCGTCCACCGCAAACTATGCCAACTAAGCTACGTAGAAATAAAAAACTTTTTAGCTAACTGAAAACTTTCGAGCTAAGCTAAACTAACTTAGTTTAGTTGGTGGATGATGGTCGGCTATAAGTTCTGAATGACACTCATGTTATTAATTTTTTGCCTCTTGTCTTTGTACATGGCAGTGTAGCTTTGAAACATGTGAACTAATTTGAATGTTTTTTTTTTATTTAAATACTGAATGTCCCATGATCTTTCCTATGCTTCATGAAAATTGATAGTAAGGTAATAATAATATGATATATTTGTGCTAGTGTCATTATCCAGGGAGGAAACAGTCGAACAGTGTATGGAGAGAGCGCTGGTACCCTTTTACATTAAAGACAAACTAAAATAAATATGTATTTATTTATAATTCTTAATAAATGTACTTCTTTTATGGATAGCTGCACCAGCTATAAGTCCACTGTAAGTTAAATGCCTATAACTCATAATTTCAAAATATATGTTCTTTACTTCTTATAGCTATTGTAACTTTTCCTCAGAATTTGATAGCAATATCTGAAGGAAATGGCGGAGGACGTGCTAGCGAAACGCTGCGTGTTTTGCTTTGCATTACAAACTCTTTGCGGAGCAGATTACCACAACTTTCTTCTTTGGATCTCATTCATGATGATGATAAGGTGAGTTCTTTTCTTCATTTCAAATTAAGTTTAATAAATCGTATTCACAAAGTTTTCACTGCCATCAAGATGGTACCACAGTAAACAGATACCATGTAACAACTAAAGAAACATCTTCATAGTGTGTTTTATTATAAACTTTTATAGAAGATTAGGCCACCTTACACATAACGTTGAGTTTCTTTATAGATGTCTGACGACTACAAAGACCTTGAAGATGACATACACACGGAATTGGAACAAATAGGCGAAGGTTCGCAACCGTCGCCCAAGGAGGATGGGTTAGCTGCCTTGAGGCAGATACCGGCGCCTATCTTCGCTTTAGACACCCTACATTCTGTGATATCATTAATGGCTCGGAGCGTCGTCGCACTCGTACCGAGTAATAATACTGAGATATTGAGTTTGGTAAGTTTTTAAACTTGATACGAGGAAGTTTTGTGCGATAAAGATTAGAGAGAGAAGCGTGTTGGCATTTACGGCGTACAAAGATCGCTGGTCTGCTTAAGTTCCTTGAATACTTATTTTTAACTTGAATGGCAATAATTTCATAAATTTTTAGGGTTTCGCACCTCAAAAGATAAAAAAGGAAAACTTATAAAATCACTTTCTTGTCCGTCTGTCTGTCTGTCCGTCCGTGTTTCACCACCGATTATCTCAGGAACGGGTGGACCTAGCAAGTTGAAATTCATACCAGATACTGACGTCTATAGTCCCTATTAGGTGTATAAAAATCAAAGGCCTGAGTCAACACGATAAAAATATATGGACCAATTACATTTTCGCAAAAACTTGTAAGTACCAAAATTTACCTTAATTTTCTCCTTTTTTTTCAGAAAGAGTTAAATATCTGCCTATGTTTAGTGGATGCGCTGACATACCTTCTTGTGGATTGTGTCAGCAACAAGTTTTGGATATCAGATCATAATTATAAAACGCATAGGGACATTGCACATAAAAGTTGTATGGTGATGAGGTTGCTTGGCGATTTATTGATGAAATACAGGTTAGAGAAATATACATACCTACCTACATTTAGAAATCTGTTTTCACTTCACAAATATTTTGTTTGTTATGTATAATTGGGTACATGACTGTGATAACAATATGTTTAGAATGGAAGCTAATAGGTTTACATTTACTCTACAATTTATTTCGCATTAAATGTTTTGTAAATATTTTGTTTTTGCAAAATAAATTTACAATATTTTGTTTGCTAACTAAAAGAAACGAAACGCGGGCGGCCATGACTGACCTTCGTGTGACGTCATGATTTTCCATTTTCCTAAGGAAAAAACAAAAATGCAAGGAAAGTTGACGTCACAGATTAAAATGTATGGTGGTCGACTATTTTCAGAGGACAATTTAAATTAATGAAGAAAAATGCATTTTTTTCAATTAACTAAGACTTTTTCGGAAACAAAGATAATTGTGAGGGGTTTTCAAATAAACCTTTGCGACTTTTGAAATACTTAGTGAAAATCAGTCAAGATCCGAATTATGAATGTTACAGAAAATCATTCTATGAAGACCCAGAAGGCAGTCATCATCGCGTAGCTTGGCTGCGTTTAGTCTCCAGCACTGAAAGGCTTCTATTCTGGGCTCGAGATTCAGCTTTACCACCGTCATCTATTGTAGCTGCCTTACAAGTGGCGCAAATTGACCCAGTTCTGGATTTATTCTATCCGAAACTCGGCGAAAGAATTTCTAATGTGCTACAGGTAAGAAACTCTTTAACTCCATAACTTACTACTAAGGTGCATTTCGCGTTTAGTCTCCGGCATAGGGCTACCCCATGTCTTTCAATGGTTGTTGTAAGAGGCGATAATGGGATTTGTGGAGCTTGTGCTGACTTTACTGCGTTATTAAGCAGTATGAGCTTGAAGACTATTGGCCTTTCGAAAGAAATAGGTATAAGAGAGACAGGAAGAAAAAGCATTGATAGCTGAAACAGCTAGATATTGAAACATGAAATCATAAACACAAAACTTTATTATCTTCCAGGCAACTCGAGTTACAACAGATCAAGAATACAAAGCTAAGCACAAGCAGTTAAAAAAACTTTGCGCCAGCATGCAAGAAGCTGTTGCATTTATGAAAAACAGAAATAACTGCCGTAACTCGAAAGCCATTTTTGATTGTATTAAAAACTCCTTACCAGTGCTAGAAATATTCCAAAGTGAACCATATTTAAATGACGTAGCAGAGTTTTTGCTTCTGAAGACGAAGAATTTTGATATGAATGACGGTGACTGGTTGACTGCAAGGAGTATTGCATTGAGTCTAATGGCTAGCAACATTGAATGGGTCAGTGTTAAGTTTTATAACCTGTTGGCTGAGATTGTGAAATCTGTGCTGACTTCAGATGAAGTTCATCAAGCGGAGAACGAAAAATGTCTTACGTTGTTGTTCGATGTCAGTATATTGACTGAGATTTGCTGTCATGGATTAGCGTCGAAGGTGCAAGAGGTACAAAACTATAAATTAAATTAAAATTAAAAATTAAAATTCATTTATTTCAGATATTTAAATCCATAATAATTACAATTCAATTGTTAATAAAGTTAAATATTCAATCAGTAAAAATGTCAAATTGAAATTTATAATACAATAAATACATTAAAAATAAAATAAATGATAAATGAAATTAAAATGTCAAAAAAAATGTGTAAATGTGTGGTGTGTATAATAACATCACCTTTTTTACTTTTGTAGGCTGTGATTTTTAAACACTTTCTAACTTATGTGTTTTCGGTTTAGGTAGAAGAAAGTGCGTCAGATGTAATGCTGTATTTATTGCGAGGCCGAATGGTACTTAGTGATGGATGTTGGTGGAAATTGTTAGCGAGCATGATGCCTGTTTTCCCTTTGTTACACGTTTATGCCGCACATGACACCCAATTAGGTAAGAAAATCATTATTATGTTAAATTTTCTTATTTTTTTGCACGCATAGTTGCGTATACGCACGCGCTACGTACGTACATGTATAAAAGTAATATCAAATCGTTCTTATTCTATGTAAACTCATCATCACATAGTATAAAACAAAATCACTTTCCGCTGTTTGTCCATATGTATGCTTAGATCTATAAAACTACGCAACGGATTTTGATGCAGTTTTTTTAATAGATAAAGTGATTCAAGAGGAAGGTGTATATGTATAATACATGCATAATATAGCCGTGCGAAGCCGGAGCGGGTTGCTAGTTTTATCATAATACTAGCTCATGCCCGCGACTTCGTATGCGGGGTAGTTTTGTTTTTATACTAAAACCTTCCTCTTGATCTAAGTATACATAGGGACAGACAGACAGCAGGAAGCGACTTTTTTATACTATGTAGTGATCTTGTGACTATTTTTTAGGACAAGCAATTTGCAAATCTCTGGACAAGGATATAGCTGAATGTATGGGAGTGAGCAATACTGATGTTATCTGTGGACTTGTGCGACTTTTGTTTGTACGTTGCGTTGCCGTGCAGTTAGATGCGGCACATACTCTATGCAAACTTATTGGTAAATATAAAATTCTGTTATTTTATACTAGCGAAGAACTCACGAAAACTATTACGCTGTTAGGTCCAAAAAAATAAAATAACTTCAGAATTACAGAAATCCATAAATTAATTAAAAGAGAGAAGAAAAAATTGAGTTACTGTTTTTATAACTTTAAAAATAAATTAAAATATGTTTTTATTTTTAGATGATAATAGTTATTTGCCTCCAAGAGAATCGTTAAGAGCTGATATACTGTTAAATGCTTTGAGAAGACTCGAACCGCAGAATTTCAACGTAGATCTATCCAGCTCGCCTTCCAAAACGCATGTAGTAAGTATCTATTTTATGCTTATTTCGAACTTTAACCAATGAATAGACGAGCCTAAAATTGTGTTTAACTTGGCGAATCTCACTCGGAAATGAAGCGTCCTATCGGCGATCAGTCCAAAAGCGAAACGACTGTAGAAGAACGCTGGGACTTTCCCCCCTTTTTCTATCGTAGATCTTCTGACGCGTGGCATTTAATGAAATAGCACGACCAGTCGGAAATCCACAAAAAATTATATAAAAGTGCTTGGGGGTCATTAAAATCATCTCGACGGCGCGGCGACTAATTTTTCAACTAGGTAGTGTCTGAATTAACTATGTATGAGAAAAACTATACATATAAAATGCTTTATTTTGTCGAATCATACCCAGCCTAAACCGCTGATCGTAGAGACCTGAAACTTCAAAGGTGTGTTATCTGTATGACGTAGGCATCCGATAAGAAAGGGTTTTGAAGAAATCAACTCCTACGCGGACGAAACCGCTGATAAAAGCTTTTATGGTACAAACAGCTTTTTGACGTGATAACGTTTAATAAATTAATGAATACCTGCATTCACAGAAAAGTGTGACGTAATGTCACGTTCCGGGAACGTGAAGCTGTCATGTTCCGGGAACGTGACGCAGCACGCGTCTCATATTTGTTTTATATGGTTTAATAATAATATCACTTATCTGGGCTTGTGCTGTGGTGATGAGTGACGAATAGAAGACTTATCTAAAGAAAAAAATAATAATAAAGGAACAAGAAAAAACAAAATGGAAAAAATAAAGGAAAAAAAATATAAATAAAAAAATAAATAAAGGAAAAACAACTTTACAGACAACCATTTGTTTTTTAACAAATAACTTGTCGATAATAGCGTTTTATATTACAGACGGTGGGCCTGACTCAAATGTTAGATGTATTAAAACAGGACATAATACTAGACGAGCATGGTATGGATTACATCGGTAGTGGTACCTTACAGCCGACCCTCGAACCGTCGTTGAGACGGAACACGTTGCAGCAACTGTCTGTTGTGATGAGGCAACAGGACTCGCACGAGACGTTCGAACAGTGTGATGGCTTGAAACTTATTGTTGCTACACTTAGGTAAGTTTATGAGAATTGATGATCTTTCCAACTCTGGTCTGCGAAGCAGCAGTGGCGTAGCGTTGGTTACTGTCGCCCGGGGTGCATCATCATTTGCCGCCCTTTTGATGTCATAAAAATAATAATGTTGGTGTTGGTGAGACAAAACGTAACGATAAAGGTGAACGCAGATTGATCAGAGCCGAATGAATCGAATTTTTGCCGTCCACGGAAAAAGGTACCTTATAATAATAGAGATATAATAGAGAATACCTACATTTATATTTCATCGGAGTCGACCTCATCGTCAGAGGTGGCCGACTCTGAAATATAAATGTACCTTATTTCTATTAATATAAGGTACCTTTTCCCGTGCACGGCAAAAAATGTATTTTTTCGGCTCTGATGTGCCAATGCAATGTGGGCTCTGTGTGTGTGTCAATGTGCGTCCACCTTAAAAAAGAATTGAGCGAAAAATATTTCTTTCGGGAGGATATTCAATAAGTGCCAGTGGGTAAAAGCTAATTTCTTGAAAAAGTAATTGTGACTTACCGCCAGTGACCAAACAAAACATTTTTTCCCAATTTTGCCGCCCTCCCAATAGTAGCTCTCAGGGCGGTCTGCCCTCCGCCCTGCTACGCTACTGCGAAGCGGCATTATGTAGGGTTGAGCTACGGATAATTCGGGTCCGAGTGTTGCCTTACTTTATCATACACAGTCGGGATAAAAAGTAGCCTATAGCACTCCCAATGAATCAATGTAAATGCTTGTCCTACTACATAACATTACATAGAACTAATGTTATAAATAGTAAAGATTTCATTGTTTATTTGTTTTTATGGAAGCACCAAAACTACTGGACCGATTTTGATGAGACTTGGTAAGTCCTCTTACGATAGGTTTTACAAACTTAGGTTGGATTAACAACTTCTGTGGCGCGGCAGACGAACTCCGGCCTGCCACGCAGGAGTCTGTTGCAATTTGCTTAGCTTGACGCTAGATGGCGCGAAGTGAAATGTTCTCCTATTTATTTATGTCCTTATTGTTACAGAATGTCATTGATGGTGGATGATTATTTAGCGTTCCCAGATTGCGCGATCAGTTGCGTCTCCATATTGAATAGCGTTTGTTTCGCAAGTCGACATAATTTGGCTAAAATAAACGATCTACCTTCACTTTTAATTAGAGGTATGTATGTCAAATTAATACGAGTTACTCTTGATTTTATAGCTGACTAGCTGCGCTCCGCGGTTTCACCCGCGTAACTCCCGATCCCGTGGGAATATCGGGATAAAAAGTAGCCTATAACCTTCCTCGATAAATGGACTATCCAACACAAATATAATTTTTCATTTCGAACCAGCAGTTCCTGAGATTAGCGCGTTCAAACAAACAAACAAACAAACAAACTCTTCAGCTTTATAATATTATAAGTATAGATTAGATTTCGTAGCGAGATGCCTATTATCGCACTTAGCCGAGTTTTTTTTTAAATTTCATAGAATCGTAGTGCAAAGACAGCATTACTAAAATCGCATACTTTAAGATCGCACCATGCCTATTTTCGTCTACCTACAGACAACTAATGGTTACTTTAGGTTGGTTACTTTACTTACTGCCTGCCGACTTTAATAACACATACTAAAGCATACTTTTGACTGTAATCACTACATAGTATAAAACAAAGTCGCTTTTTCTGTCCCTATTTCCCTTTGACTGCTTAGATCTTTAAAACTACGCAACGAATTTTGATGCGGTGATTCAAGAGGAAGGTTTATATGTATAATACATGCATAATATAGCCGTGCGAAGCCGGAACGGGTCGCTAGTAAATAATACAAGATAAAAAATACAGACTAAATTGTGAGACCTGTTGATAAAAAAAATATTTATTTCTTTACCGAAACACGATTCTCGGAAGCATAATAAAAATAATAATTACATTACACGTCTATTTTTAAGAAAATCTTATTTGTAGTAACTGCTTACGATCGGCTTAATGGACGATGACAGCACAAAGTACATGTAACCTTTTTGGTCCATAATCAACGAAATACATATCATTGTCCATTTTTAACCCCCGACGCAAAAAGAGGGGCATTGTAGCTCTTGAACGGATCAACCGATATTTTTTTGGTTTGGCAGGTGAAATAGTCTGAAGTGTTCTTTCTTAGCTATGTTTCATCAAAATCGGTTCAGCCGTTTAAAAATTATATGCATTATTCCTTATCAGAGAGGGGTTTTCTAATTTGTCTGACAATTTTCTTTTTTTTCTTCCAGTAATCCTAGTATTCCCATCGAACGAGCCAGCAGTATTAATGTCAGCACAGATATTAGCAATGGTTGTATGGTCTGGCTTCATATTACAAGAGCTAGATACGTCGAGGCGGCGTGTCCCCGCGTTACCGCACAATGTAACGCAACGCACCTCCTTACCATTTACTGTACATTCTTATTGGAACACTAGTCCTAATGCTGAACATTCTTATGTTGGTAAGTATCATGCACAATCAACGGTCAAAAATATCCGCCACCGTAACGTTTACAATCCTGAATCAAGAATCAAGAATATTTATTGAAAAACTGTGTACATAAGATGTCAAATTATAGTAGGTGGGTATCAACAGTTTGTCCATCCCGGACATACAATAATGAGTTACATATGTAAGTAACCTAATTTATACTAAATACAAAACAATATATTGAGCTGCCATATCAAGCTCATGTATCTAGTAAAATAATTAATACTTAAAACTAATAAATTGACTAAAATTTAAATAATAAAACGGGAAACTTAACAATCATATTAACAATTGGAAACCTATGTGAAGTATACATCTAAATCAAAATATTCTTTAATACTATAGAAAGTTTTAGAGATCAACCATTTTCTTAACCTATTACGAAAAATATTTCCGTTTAGTATTTTTATTTCTAGAGGTAAATTATTAAAAATTCGAATAGCGGACACAAATGTACCTTTTTCATACATAACATTATTAATTTGATGATAGCAAATATTGTACTTATGTTTATTACGCAAGTTATCCAATCGATACGATTGTTTTTGAAAAAAATACGCTTCGTTGTTTTTTACAACGTTACAGATCTCAAAGATATAGATAGAGGTTAAGGTAAAAATATTCTCTCTTTTAAAAACATCCCGAAGAGTTTCTGTGCTTTGCATGTTATAAATAGCACGTAGGCATCTTTTTTGGAGTAAGAATGTCGAATTAATATTAACGGAATTACCCCTGTGCAGCACTATTTGAACATTATAACAACGTTACTTGTGGATCGAACCCACATCGGTTGGTGTAGCGGGTGGCGGCTTATAACACTCACACAACTAAAGACATAGCTAACATGTTAAAAATAATAATCACACTGAGTACTTTGAATTCAAGTATTTATGCTTGGGTGTAACATCTATTAGAAGAAGGTCGTAACTCCAAATACTTGTTGATAGTATTATTGTAGCAAACTGATAGTGACATAAGACGCATA
Source organism: Idaea aversata (assembly GCA_907269075.1). NCBI lineage: Eukaryota > Metazoa > Arthropoda > Insecta > Lepidoptera > Geometridae > Idaea > Idaea aversata. Next base: position 13,600,311 of record OU026087.1, read on the forward strand.
CTGTACAGTCGGAGTCAGAATTCCAGACCCACCTTAGAATTCTAAAATTACTATTATTGGAATGTTTTTATTCCAATAATATTAATTTAATAAATTCACGAGTTAAATTATATATAAACCTGAACTCGACCAAGACCTTAGAATCTTGCTTGAGTAGAAAACATTCTAATAATATCAGTTTTGGAGCTTTACGGTGGGTCTGCAATTGTGACCGTCACTACATAGTATAAAACAAAGTCGCTTTCTCTGTCCTTATGTCCCTATATCCCTTTGTATGCTTAAATCTTTAAAACTACGCAACGGATTTTGATGCGGTTTTTTTTTAATAGATAGAGTGAATTCAAGAAGAAGGTTTATATGTATAATACATGCATAATATAGCCGTGCGAAGCCGGGGCGGGTCGCTAGTAGATAAATAAAAAAGAAAAAGACTCATCAAGAAATTTCTAAAACTACAGAAGTTACGTGTCTGAAACTTAGCATGGGTGTTCCTATTAGAACTTAATCGAGCACTGAGAAAGGATTTTTAGAAATTCGACTTCTGTATGGGTTAAAAGGCCTGTTAAAGTTGTTGTTCATAGTAGCCATAGCCAGCCATTATGTATTGTGTTTGTAGAAAATCAATATCACTTTTAAATTAACACTAACGCAGGTTGAGCCCGTGGGGCGTAGCTAGTTAAATGTATAGGTACTTAAACGTTATTCCCTTCAAGTTATAAATGTTAAATGTAACAATTTAGGTCATAAGATCTATGCTTATCTATACTCATATTATAAATTAGCTGCACCCCGCGGTTTCACCCGCGTAATAATCTTGTACGCAATTTTCTTCATATGAACCTTCCCCTGACAATAACAAACACTACAAAAAAATAATTAGCGGAATCGGTTCAGCCGTTCTCGATATTTGCGCTTAGCAACACATTCAGCGATTCTGTTTATAGATAGAGATATGTTTGTAATTAATAGTCTACTGCACCTTGGTATCTAGATAAAAATACATAAGAAAGATAGGGGCCCTGGAGACATTGGCTAGGTTTAGGTTGGGGGCTCCGATTTCCGTACGCAGCAGTATGCTCATTGCGCGTGATCGTCGATTGCTACTCCAGCCAACACATTGGTTTTTTTTACCTTCAGACGCATAACACCAACTACGCAAAACATCACCTTTACGCAAAACGCATGACTTAGGGTTCCGTATGTCAAAAGGTAAAAAAGGAACCCTTATAAGACCACTTTCTTGTCCGTCTGTCACCACAGATTTTTTATCCTGATATTACCACGGGATGGGGAGCATACGTAGGTGTAAACAACCAAGCGCTAATCTAATATTTTTACAGAATGGCTGCTAGCGGAAGAAGACTGGCGCACAGCAATCCGCATCCACTGGTGGTGCGCAAACGCAGGCTATTCGAAAGTGTTACTCGAAGCGCCTCCGCCCCCCGCCCCGCTGGCGCTCCGCCCTTGCGCCCGAGACCTGGCGTTACTACGGACAGCGTGTCCTATCTATTCTATTAGTAAATGTTTGCTGGCATTGGAAAATGCGACGAGCCATAGACAAGTTAATGATGCCTTACATGTTTTGGAAAGGTAATATAATTTATTTTCTTATTTATTCACAGCAGCGCTCCGCGGTTTCACACGCGTAACTCCCGATCTTGTGGGAATATCGGGATAAAAAGTAGCCTATTGCACTCACAATTAATCAATCTCCATACCTTCGTCCAACGACTTCCCGCGACCTTAATTAAGTCTTCTTTCCATCTAGTCTGAGGCCGTCCCTCGCTGAGCTTTCCGGTACGTGGTGTCCAATCCAGGACTTTTCGGCCCCAACGGCCATCAGTTCTACAAGCCACATGTCCCGTCCATTGCCACTATCTTATCTTATCTTACAACGGGGGCTAACATAGCTAGCAACACTTCGACCCAGTGGGATCTTTTGTGTTTACCCCTACCTTAATGTTTCTTACTCTTTAAAGAAGTGGTCGATTAATGCAGTGATCCCACTAAGGGTCAATTTATACTAGCGCAGAGTCAAAGAGCATCGCAGTAATATGAGCATTAAGCTATAGAGATAAGGTTGATTTTTTATGTTAAGTTTTGGATTGACGCTTCGATGCGCTTCGACTCCGCGCTAGTATAAATTGACCCTAAGAGGAAGAAACCTATATTCCTCCGGTTTGGGATACGCATTACCAAAGAGGTTCATACGCTTCGCTGCTAAGACGTCGACAATTACCACTAAATAACTTTTCTTAATAATATGTCCTGAAATAATAAACATTAATCAGATTTGTTGGGCTTCTTTCTTTCACAGTTACACTTACTTGATACCCCTATCATCAACTACCAACGAACAATTAGCGGCGTTGCCATGGCAACATACAAAACGGTTTTTTTCAGCGCCCCCCGCCTCCTCTAGAGATGCATCGCTTTTGGTATCATTGTTGCAGTTTGTTATAGCTTATATGGACAATGTTTCTGCAAGTGGTAAGTTTAACTTATATCTATTAATTAAATATATCTACAACAGAAACATTCATTTATATAAACGGGACAAACATCACACAGCACTATTAATTTTTGTTTGTCTACTTTTCACTACTGCTCACTGCTCTATGTTCACAAAAATCCTGATATTTTCCGTAAAAACAGCGATATTCATTATTTTAACTTAAGAAATAAGAATTAACTGACCGTGCCCGGTAGTAGACTCCGAAAAATAAACAGGTCGTTTAATAGTACATGTGTGCTCTATTATAATAAATTACCTAAAGATGTAAGTATATGAGATGTCCAAAGGGACATGAGTTTATGTAATATTGACCTTTGTGAGCGTGATCACATGAAAAAAAAATCCATGAGTTTCTTGTGCCTTCTTCTCATTGGTTGAGGAATTCCGAAGGTACACGTCCTAACTTAGTTTTTAAGACGATTCTATGTGGTCTATATACAAATGTATTAAGCATCCAAAGGAATAAAAAAATTTGACTTTCTCTTTCACGGTCAAAAGTTTTTATGAATATTTTACAGCCATAGTCTATAATGTGGAAAATGCTATAAACTTCTTTTGTTCGGGTGAAACCGCAGGCGCAGCTAGACGAGTTATATATTTAAAATATAGCTTGTATATGTACGTCAATGTTTCTGCTTACAGTGTGACCAAATATCCAACATGTTGATGACGTACGTCACCGCTGTCGTTTTGTATTTAAACATTTTAGAAATATTTTATTTGGTCATTTTTCCTTTTAGCACTGTAAGTATATGTTTTGTGAAACTTTTACCCTAGTTTGTTCGTTTAACTTCACCAGGTGATACAATGTACTGGATTAAGTCATCGTTCATAGGAAACGATGCAAACGTAATATCCCTTCTCAGTCGCTCACAATTGTACCCCCAACAATCATCAAGCGATAGTATCGAAGTAACACAAGTTCATATCCACATTGTTAAAGTTTTGATACGATGTATCATGATGGTGGATAAATTTGGAGACTACAGCACTAGTAAACTGGAGAGTCTTATTAAAATACTGTTGACTTGTTTGGAAACGATTGATTTGAAGAATTTTCATATGCTGGGTAAGTTTTTTCTGGTACAATTTTTAAATCTTACACAGAAAAATAACGGTTTCTTGAAACAAGAAATAATTTTCCCCCTTTAGACACTAGAAAATATTTTTTGTTTTTAGTAAAGGTTCTTGAAAACAATATGCAGTATTCTTAATTTGATAATATTACTTTTTAATTAAGAATACTGCTTATAAGATAAGAGTCTATAGAGACAGGATTATTTCTTGCGTCAAAAAAAAAAACCTTTTTCTGTGTAGTTGTTAGGCGTTCAGACCCCGTTTGCTGTCATCTATTGAGACAATAGAACTGTTCTTTTTTTTTTCAATTATTACCTTCAAACATTTGTAATCTTAACCCTAACTTAGTTTTTAAGACGTTTCTATGTGGTCTTTGTACAAAATCCAAATCAAAAGCATAAAGAAAGCATCCAAATGAATAAAGAAATTTGACTTTGACTTTTGTGAGCATGATCACAAAAAATGTTTCCATGAGTTTCTTGTGCCTTCTTCTCATTGTTGGGTGTGTTCCCTAGGCACACATCTTAACTAAGAGTAGTTTTTTTTAAGACGCTTCTAGTGTATGAATTTGTGACTTATTTTCACAGGTTACCTCAACGAAGTAATGCGATGTATCCGCTACGCCCTCAATTCTCATTACTGCCGACTATCCGAAGATACTTTGATTAGTTGTCTGAAAATCACTACGAAAACATTGAGCGGGTGCGCGTCCGGGGGTGGTCGGAAAGGCCAAGCGTGTAGGCTCGATGCAATGATCTCCATACTGGCTTTGTTGAAACAAATACATGAAGAAGTTATCCCTGTGCCGGTGAGTGATTTATTAGTTTTGTGGTCCTTCGGGTCGGATCGAATTGTTGATTTTTGTTTGATTAAGCACCTAATAATTTAATTATAATTAACTAGCTGTTGCCCACGACTTCGTACGCACGTGTTTTATGTACTAAAACCTTCCTCTTGAAAATATCTATTAAAAAAAACTGCATCAAAATTGCGTAGTTTTAAAGATCTAAGCATACATAGGGACATACAGACAGCGGAAAGCGACTTTGTTTTATACTTTGTAGTGATGAGTTATAAGTCTGTATGTAATTAGTTCGCGGGAGGGAAAGGAACACCACGACCAGGCATGGTTAGCCTCCTCGTTCGACAAACAAGCAAAGAGACACGGTACTGCCACTAACTAATCAACGACTTCACTTCGTTTACCTGCTCGAAGTGTTTCCGATCTGTGCAATCGCGCATAAGGCTATTTAGCCACTTAAATCGTCAATGAAGACCAATGAGATCGGCCAATGAAGACGATGAATTAGTATCTAATCGTAGAACTACGAAAAACAGTTATATAATATGATGAAACAGATTGTTTGTTCTAGAAACATAAATTATTATAATATAATAATAATAATAATGTTTATTTCCATATAAGAGTAGTTACATAAGTTGCCATTTTATACATTTCTTCCTTAGTGTTTAAAATTACAGTTTTTTTAATAGTAGCATATTTTGAATCCTAGACTGAGTATTATCTCGTATCCTAGGCTTCAAAAGGGGGTGCTTAAACTAAGTACATTGTACTTATACTAGAATTTAATATCTGCATATAGGGTGTGAACAGGTGTAGCACTAATTAACTACAAAAATATAATATACTAGCTGCCCTCCGCGGTTTCACCCGCGTAACTCCCGATCCCGTGGGAATATCGGGATGTAAGCTATCCTATCTCTCAAGTTGGATCGAACTGCACATGGTGTGCGAATTTTATTATAATCGGTTAAGTGGTTTAGGAGTCCATTGAGGACAAACATTGTGACACGAGATTTATATATATTAAGATGATAAATATAATAAATATGGTTTAAGTACCGTATATAAGTATATATATTATAAATGTAATACTTAATCAAAATTAGGTATCATTGTAACTTTAAAATAACATAAATTCTTAAAATAAATACCTAGTGCATTCATATAAAATGTAAACAGAACCATTATTTTTGTGATTGATTGATAAGATACAATGTTTATAAGATAAGATATAAAATAGAAAAGTTAAAAGGATTGTTTTGTGTTTTTTCAATTTTTTTGAAATGGCTATAAAATTTCAGAGATGGAACGAAGCATTTAATAATGAAGTAGTAAAGGCTATAGTGAAGAGCGCGAAAGGCGCGCGCGCAGAACTTCGCGCCGCTTCGCTTCAAGTTATCGCTGCGCTTGCATATTATGCTCAGATCATGCCACATTTGATGCAAGGTTAGATTAGATAATGATTTTATATCACGATAAAAAATATTGCATGTAAGTAGATACGACGACCCAGTTGGCACAATGGTCACCATGCCGGACTGCCAAACACAGAGTCGCGGGTTCGATTCCCGCCTCAGGCAAGTATTTATGCTTAGATATTTGTCTGTGGTCTGGTTGTTTCTATGTATTATAAGTATATATTTACAAAAGAAAAGTAATATAAGTAGTATATCCGTTGTCTAGCACCCATAACACAAGTCTAGTTACTTAACTTGGGGCTAGATGGCGATGTGTGGAGTGTCCTGCAATATTTATTTATTTATTTTCTTAGTATTTACTTACATAGTTATGAATGTTTTTGACAGGTATTTTTTATTTTCTAAAATTTGGAAAAACATCATGGGACGTCTGCTTGATAATCAATTGATAACACAATCAAATCGAAAATAGAAGAGACAACGATAAAAATGACTAAACGATAAGCTTTACCTGTAACATTTTAAAAAGACAATATTTTTGTTTCGGTTATGCCCCGATCTCGTTTGAATGTCGGATTAAAATGTCCTATTAAAGATGTTTTAGTCCAGGACCTCCAGTTATCAACATAACAAAATTTATTACAATCGGTTCAGTAATTTTTGCCTGAAGGAGAAACATACTAACACTTACTCATAAACTTACATAAAAAGCGAATTTTCTTAAATATTAAATTGAAATAATAATTGTTTTAGCTATAGAAGAAGAATCGTTGTCGCAATATGCAACTCGTATATTCTCAAAGCACGGCGAAGCGAACGTTGTTCGAGCCGCGGCAGCTTCGCTTCTCGCTTCAGTCGCTTCGCGTGCTTCGCCCCGATCTGGTGTAAGTAAAGAATAATGGCGTAATTTTTTTTTTTTTTTTTTTTTTTTCTGTTGTGGCTTCGCACGGTTTGTGAATATAGCCAGTATCAAGTAATATTTTGCATCAAGTTATGGCCCGATTTACAGAAATCGGGCTCAAAGTGTTTCAAGATGGTCAAGTCGTCAAGTCACAGTTTGTCAAGTCAGGGGTCATAGTAAAGCGGTGGCTACTTTACTATAACCTTGTAGGAGATTTTGGAGGCAACGAGAAAAGTCCATGTTTGACACTGATTTTTACTTTCACTACACTTGTGCACTTTCACGGAACTAAATTAGATAACTTTCCACCAGAATTATACAATTTAACTCGGTTTACAACTAAGTTTTGTGTAAATAAAACTGCAGCACGACATGTTGTTGGCTCGTTCCCGCCAAAACTCCAATGGCGTAATTTCGACCAAAAATAACTTGTTTGCAAGGAGGTTACGTTCTTGAAGTTCCTATTGTGCGTAATGGCGTCAGATGCTGATGAAGAGAATATAGAACCACGTGACTCTTACTGCTTATATCTTTTTTCACATCTAGTCCACGAAATACTAAAAATTTCATTGCAATCTAGAAAAAAAAAAATATGTTTATGCTCAAGTATTGCCTTGCCATCATTATTTAGTTTACTCCGGAGGTCACACGAAAAAGGTTGGATATGTTTTGAACTCTTTAATAACGCTGAACTTAAAAAGGTTGAACGTTTTTTGGAACTCTTTGTTGAGGCTTACCTTAAAGAGCTAGAACATTTTTAACTACTTTTTCATATTGGCTAATTTGCCTATTTAATTTTACTATATCTATCAAATTGTTATACCGGGGTCTTTTTACTGAAATCGATTCTTAAATAGTGAACTCCAAAATAAGTAAAAGGATCCCATTACAGACTGTGGGCCTCCTCTCAGAGGGGTATGGAAAGTAAGACGATGGGCATTCAGCCCTCATCGGGCGAATGTTTCATACCATGAAGTATTGAATGAGACTTTATATTTTCTTTGTGTCTTACGCCTATATCCTGTATTTACTGCATTTTTCTTTTCGTGAGTTAATAAATTGACAGAATTTAAGGAGTGTAAATAAAGATCAGATTCCTATCTATAGGTACTGACTCTTAAGATAAACAAAGGCTTATTTTCAAGCAAATATCATTAGCTATTATCTCTATATAATCTCTTCGATTCTCTCAATATTTGTAGAGCCGAAGCCACTAAGCCATGTTTGCAAAACTCCACGGTTTAAAAGTTAAAATTAGCTCTAGCGTTTTCGTTTACTTTTTTTCATAGCACTTAAGTAGAGTTAAATCGTTTGTTGCTGTATAATTTAAGCGTAAAGGTACATATTTCCAACAGGTATAGTACCATTTTTGTCCAGCCTTAAATATATTGGCTACATCTTTACACTTTGACTTTAATGTCACAAGTTTGAACCTCTATTTATTAACGTCGCCATTGTGTTTGTCACGCTTTTCACACACAAAGCAGTCATAAATTACATGAACTTATTTATTTACAATTACACATTTTCCTTTGTTACTGAAATAGTAGGTAAGTAGTGGTTTCTAAAGTACTTATCTATATTTGTTCAATGTCTAAGCTAAGAGACCGATAAATAAGAACTATATCCTCGAGTGACTTTAGGTATACGGACTTAAAGCAAGACAGCCATAAAGATACAAATTTATTGGTATTTTAGTAGGAAATAGCTTTTTACTGAGACGTAGTTATCTATTACGTTACGTATGACCGTAAAATGTTTGGCGAAGCTACCGTTTTTTCCTATTAAAATATATTTTAGGAAAACAATGGACAACTCTAGATTTGTGTTTGCTTAGGACATGAAGGGTAAGTATCGAGTAGTAATTATTTAGCGAGTGTGGCCTTGAGTAGCAGCGCAGTGGACCGCGGAGTACCTACGCATGGCTTATCTTGAGCTGAATGGCCGCGGAGTGGAAGCGTGTATAGCGTAGTGCGCAGCTCACTCGAGAGCCGACCGCAGCCGCGTCCCATCGCATCGCGCTACGCTACATATATCACACTGCGCCGGCGCCGCCGATTAGCGCGTGCCACAACACAACGCTTGCTCTTGTTTGTTTACATTCTCTCGAAATGCCGGTGCGATAAACACTACTACTAGAATCGTTAATTATCAAATCAGTGCGCATTTATCGGTGAACGATGTGGATCAGTGTTGTTTTGTTGTCCCTGATATTATTTCTTATTATTTTGCTAGCGGGTTTTCATTACTGCACAAATGGAAGAAAATATTGGAAGTTCAAAAATGTTGCGTACAGGGAGCCGTGCCCTATTTTTGGAAATTTCGGACCTACGTTCACGATGAGAAGAAGTTACACGAATATGCTTCAGTATTTTTATGAAACTTATCGAGGAGAAAAGTATGTCGGCATATTTCAAGCTCGTCGGCCTACTCTGATGATTATCGATTTAGAAATGGTAAAGAATATTTTATCGAAGGATTTTTCCCACTTTAGCGATCGCATGTCCGTAACGACAGATACGCGAAGGGAGCCTCTGCTCCGTAATCTTGCCAACATGAGCGGAGCCGAGTGGAAGGCTATGCGGCAGATCGTAACTCCGACCTTCTCTTCTGCCAAGATGAAGGGGATGTTCCCGCTTATAGCAGAGTGTGCGCAAACTTTGAAGAACACTCTCGCAGAGGAGCCGCTGGATATAGTCAATATACCTAGTCTCATGTCTCGTTACACGACAGATGTCATAGGGAGTTGCGCTTTCGGTGTCGATCCACGGTCACTGAAGAACCCCGACTCGCCTTTTTTAATAATGTCTCAAAAAATGTTTAAAGCCGATCGTGCCACTATTCTCAAACGGTATTGCCGTACATTTTTTCCAAGACTGTTCAAATTCTTGAATCTCAAAAGTTACTCTCCGGATGTTGAAAGCTTCTTCACTAATATAATAAGCCAAGTGTTGGAGGAAAGACGTTCTACTGGCGTGCAGAGAAATGATTTCCTTCAATTGATGTTAAATGTACAAAAAACTGAGACCCATTTCTCTATGACGGATGCGTTAATAACGTCCAATTCGTTTATATTTATGTTGGCTGGACTAGAATCGTCGTCTACAACGCTATCCTTTTGTTTGTACGAACTAGCTAAAGATAAAGAATTACAAGATAACATAAGAGCAGAGATAAATGATTGTTTGGAGCGACACAATGGGTTGAACTACGAGGCAATATGTGCCATGCGTCTGGTCACGCAGGCAGTTCTGGAGACGTTGCGGCTGCATCCACCTACTCCGCTCACCACCAGGATGTGCACATCGCCCTTTACCGATGCTGACACGGGACTCAATTTCAAAGTAAAAGATCCGGTGCTGATTCCACTGTATTGCATACAGAGAGATCCTCAGTATTTTCCGGATCCTGATACATTTAATATTGACAGATTCAAAGACGGCCTTCATCAGCCGGCGTTTATTGCATACGGAGATGGCCCTAGGAGTTGTCCTGGTAAGCACTATTTTTGATGTTTGAATGTTTTTTTAATAACACGAAACTACGGTTGGGACCATTTCGATTTGACACCATTGCTATAACTTTACATACATTCCCATATCGCAGTCGCTGGAAAATACTGCATAAACAACCTTTGTCTTCGTTTAACTCGGAGATACAATATGTAAAAATATTTAAAAATGTCTTTATTGTTAGCAAGTTTATTTTCAATGTTTTTATACAACGTGACTTTAATCTCAAAACACCACAGAAACTTAAAACAAGGTCCTAAATAAAGAACCCTACAAACCAATTCACCACATCCCGCTCATACCTTTACTGCATTACATAATATGCCTGCCCATAACTAAAGTTGATAAATATAAGTAAACTAGCATCACCTCTCGTTTTCACCCGCGTAACTTCCGATCCCGTAAGAATATCGGGATGAAAATTTGCCTATGAAATTCCCAATGAATCAATGTATCCTCATACCAAGTTTCATCAAAATCGGTCCAATAGTTTCGGAGCCTATTCAATGCAAACAAAAAATCAAATATGTTCCTATTTATAATATTAGTATTATCTTACATCGGGGGCTGACATAGCCAGCGACCCTTCGACCCAATGGGATCTTTTGTGTTTACCCCTACCTTAATATTTCTTACTCTTTGAAGAAGTGGTCGATTAACGCGGTGTGATACCACTAAGAGGAAGAAACCTATAGTCCTCCGGTTTGGGATACGCATTCCCAAGGAGGCTCATACGCTTTGCTGCTAAGACATCGCATAATCTCTATATATATAAAATTCTCGTGTCACGGGGTTCGAACTTGAACTCCTCCGAAACGGCTCGACCGATTCTCATGAAATTTTGTGAGAGAAAAAAAATAGATGTTGGCCGATTCTCAGACCTACTGAGGTCTGAGAATCGGCCAACATCTATTTTTTTTTTTTGTTTTTTTTTTTTTTTTTGTAAATAGCAAAACAACGATTGCCGGGACAGCTAGTATTAGTATAGATTATTGTCAAATTCTAATTATTTTAATGCATTTCAGGGGGTCGATTTGCTCAGCTAATGATCGTCGCCGGTCTGGCTGCCATGCTCAGCACGTTTGTAGTTGAACCTTGTTCCAAGACCACACCACGGATACAATACGACCCTCGCAGTGTTATGCTGAAGAATAAAGGAGGAATCTTTCTGCGATTTACACCTCTTGATAAAATTGAATAGTTTCACTCCCTCTAATACACGGGAGTGTTGTAAAACAAAATCCGAAAATACTTTGTACTTTAATACTTATTACTTATATTGTAACTATTTGTTACATATTATATAAGTAAAATAAGTTTCGAAAATTAATCTAGATCTTACAAATATTGTTTTATTTTCTTTATATCACTAAATATTATTGTAAATGAAAGTATTAATAACTCATGATAACGTTTTAACCTGTCATCGTGAAGTAAGTTAATTGGCTATGTATTATGTAGGCTAATCTTTTATGTTGCAAACTACGTTACAAACAAAATGACTACAAAGTTGAACTCCGATTAACTTTTATTCGACAACACTTTACTTCGACATTATCGAATTCCGATACGATTTAAACTTAACTATTTGTAACAACGAAGTATCTTAAATCCGATATTATGGAACTTCTAGAAAGCGTTTCTTCAACGTGTCTTAACAAGGAAACGATGCGAGTTCGACAAAATTCTCTTCGACAATGTTGATATTGAATCATTTGGAGTACCAATGAATCCTAGTAAAGTCACCTCGAAGAAACGCCTTGTCGGAGTTCCGTAGTAGAAGTTAAGTTAATTCATAGTTAAATACTGTCGAAACTAAGTCTTATCACTTATTGGAGTTCAATAATGTCGAAGTAAAGTCTTGTCGAATAAGAATTTGTCGGAGTTCAGTTTTGTAGTCATACAAAATGTAGTTCACTGACTCAACCAACAAACGTGTCTCGATCAAAACTCGTTATTTACTACTTACATTTAAATATGTTACATTATAAATAATTAATTTTGTTTTCGCCGTAGGGAAGTAAATTATTACAATAAAAAATAAGAATTGAAACAAGCTCTACTGGACGTTCTTATATTATTCATTTTTACTTTGTTGCGTTGCTTTTTGTTATTACTCAATCATGACTGGATATTAAGAAGCGAGGTTCTAAAGCGCTGAGCACACTGTGGCGGTACCGCGAGCAGTGGCGTAGCGTGGGTGACTGTCGCCCGGGGCGGAGTCATAAAGTGCCGCCCTTTTGACGCCATAAAAATAATAATCTTGGCAATTTGCCGCCTTTCTGACGTCATAAAAATAATAATGTTGGCAATTTGCCGCCATTTTGACGTCATAAAAATAAGGATGTTAGAAATAACGACATGAAAGTATGAGCGAAAAATATTTATTTCAAAATCATAACATAAGGATGCAGGGCCACTCGCAAGGGCAGATCCAGCTTTGGCGCCAGGAGGGGGTCACATAGTCGTGGTCAAGTCAAGAACTTATAATTTAATTTTGATAGCAATAGATACAAGTAAAAAGTAGATATTTTATTAATGTACGTACGTACTGTACTTAAAAATATTTATTCTTTATTGTACATTTGAAAAACTTAACACATTATAATAACTTGCCCGCTTATCCATTCATTACCGCTCATGGACGTTTTAATACACCTACTTAGCTAGACGTTATATGGCGCGGTAAAATTCAAATTTTCGATGCGTTCGTTCCCAAACGTTGGCCATCATACAAAGTTATTATATTAAATTAATTAAATATTGAAGGTATGTAGTTAGTTACATGAAATCTGTATGGTGACTATTGGTGACAATATATATTGTTATATAAATCATGTTCAATTAGTGGTCCACCTAAGTTCTGGAATCAGCTCAGGGGGGGGGTCATGATCCGCATGACCCCCCCCCTGGATCCGCCCTTGGCCACTCGTGATTTGCCACAACTATATTGGGCGGGAGGGACATTCAATGTGCCAGTAAGAAAGAGCTAATTTTTTGAAAAAATAATTTTCTGGATGACCGCGCAAAATATATTTCCTAATTTTGCCGCCTTCCTAATAGTGGCGCCCGGAGCGGTCCGCCACTCCGGTCCCTCTCTCTCGCTACGCTACTGACCGGGAGTGTTCCGGAAGCGGAAATTTTGGTGATGTTCGAAATTCTATGCATCGGCTAGTCTGTATGGTATGCTGCGGAGAAACTCAAACATATTAAAAATTCCCGCTTCCGGAACGCTACCTTTACCGCCGCAGTGTGCTCAGTGCTTTAAATAATATTAAAGATAGAAATATGACGCAGAATAGCATAGATTTACGGTACCTAAAGTCATGTTAAGAGTGAAATGAACAATACAATATGAGTGACTTTTATCTCTACTGACCCTCATATAATGTTATACTGTTTATCTTTGTATGATTTAAACGTCAGTAATTTCTAGTTATAGATAGCTAATCGTAGGGACGTATATTGCGAAAATATATCTACGGAAAATATATGAAATATTCTAAAGGAAACTTTTAAATAATTAAACTTAATTGTAGCTTAGTATGTTATTTTTTGTACCGTACTTAAAAAAAAATTAAACGTGTTAGTTTACTAAATGTAGATTTGCTGAAAGACTCGTATTTTTTATTTCATTTTGCAATAACAATCTGTCTCATAATGCAATACGTTTGTTTTTAGTTTTTTAGATGTGTTTTCCGAGAATGATTTAAGTAAATATTAGTAAGACTTATTTACCTGTATAACGATGTATTTGTTAGTTATTGTTAAGGTGATATCGGTCACAGAATTGGTCATAACAGTTAGGTACATAATATCTTCTATCTTCTATACATATAAAATCCTTTGTCCTGACTGACTGACTGACTGACAGACTGACTGACGGATCAACGCACAGCCTAAACCGCTGATCGTAGAGACCTGAAACTTAGAGGGTGTGTTCTCACACCCTCTAAGTTTTTATCGGATGCCTGCGTCATACAAAGAATTGTATGACGCAGGCATCCGATAAAACAGAATTTTCCAAAATTCTACCCCTTAGGTGGTGAAAAAGGAGGGCAAAGTTTGTATGGGACAAGGTGATTCCTTGGTCCATTTTCGACTTCTACGCGGACGAAGTCGCGGGCAAAAGCTAGTCTTATACATATAAAATGCTTTGTCCTGACTGACGGATCAACGCACACCCTAAACCGTTGATCGTAGAGACCTGGAACTTGGAGGGTATGTTGTTTGTGTGACGTAGGCATCCGATAAGAATGGATTTCCCGAAAGTGAAAAAGGGGGGCAATGTTTGTATAGGACAACGTGATTCCTTGGTCCAATCTACTTCAAATTTTGCATAAACATTCTTTCGACTTTTACGCAGACGAAGTCGCGCGCAAAAGCTACTTACTATATAAATATGTAGGTCTGTATCTATAGCTTGGGGATTTCAATTTTGATATGGGAAAATACGTAAAATCTGTACAGATGATAAAATGTTTAGAAGTAGGCATACAATTCTTCGAATTATGCATTAAAATGTAAATTGTTAGTATTAAAATTGCCATTGGTTAAGGAAATAAAGGACTAATCTATTCAAATAGATAGTCTATTTAATGCATTTTTGTTATCTTTTAAAATCTGTAGGTACTCAGGTGATAAAATATTATGTAGATGTAGGCATAAAATTCTTCGAATTATTCATTAAAATGTATTCTGTTAGTATTAGAATTGCTATTGGTTAAGAAATTATGAAATAATCTTGTCCTATACATAACCTATTATGCATTTTTGTTATCCTGTGAAATCTGTAAGTACTCAGATGATAAAATGTATAGAAATAGGGATAAAATTCTTCGAATTATTTATTAAATTATAACCTGTTAGTATTAGAATTGCCATTGGTTAAGAAATTATGGAATAATCTTTATCAATACATAACCTATTTTCCATTTTTGTTATCCTATAAAATCTGTAACCAGATGGATAAAATGTATAAAAATCTTCGAATTATTTATAAAAATGTAACTTTTTAGTATTAGAATTCGCCATTGGTTAAGAAATAAAGGAATAATCATTTTCAATACATAAACTATTGTGCATTTTTGTTATCCTTTACCTACAACACAAACATAATAAAGAGTAATCTTCATTGTAAGTTAGATGTATCAATGTACTAGCGACCCGCCCCCGTTTCATTATACGGCTACATTATGCATGTATTATACTTACATATAAATCTTCCTCTTGAATCACTCTATCTTAATAAAAAAAACCGCATCAAAATCCGTTGCGTAGTTTTAAAGATTTAAGCACACAAAGGGATATAGGGACATAGGGACAGAGAAAGCGACTTTGTTTTATACTATGTAGTGATAATGCATGCCGAAACCGCAGGGCTAGAAACATGAGTATGATGGCATTGCAATACTTGAGCATATACACAAATAGAAAATTTATGATAAAATTCTCCGTTTTTTTAGATTACAATGAAATTGATAGTATTTCGTAAACTAGATGTGATTAAAAAAACTGGTTGCCTGTAAAGTCGGTATACGGGCGAAAGTTTTACGTGACAACAACTGTGCTCGAGTGGAAGGGACGCGTGCCTTTCACTTTTTATGTCTGTCTCTCTCGCTCTTAGGCGGGCTAACCATGCCCGCGTGCCTCTCACTCGCTCTCATTGTGAGCGCATAACGTCAGCGGAGCGTAACGCAGTTTCTTGAAGTGTCACCCGGCAAACCAATTTATAAGACGTTGTCACGTCAATAAGCATTTAAAGCAGGGACCGAAATGGTATCTCAATAAGCGGTTTTGATCGGTATTTTTAAGTGATACTCGAACGCTTACTTTGCATTTAAGTACCACAAATAATGATATCTATAAATTGCGGTACCACTAGTTTCGGGTACCCAAAATCGTAAGCGGATACCCGAATATTAAACCCTAAAAGTGTCTTCTTGCGCGTTGCCAATTCTACGCGAAAATCCTTTCTCTCTTTTACATATGTCATTAGAAAGGGTTAAACGTAATCTCTGCCGTGCACGTGTATGTTTGTTTATTAATTGTCAATTTCATAGTCTAGGTCGTTTTTAATACAGAAATTTTAAAAATAACATTTAGAATAATGTTTTCATCATTAAAAATTCAACTTTAAGAAACGGTAAACTATTTCTTTGTTTCTGAAAAAACTGTCAATCCTAGCAGCACCACTTTGGAATCAAATTTAAGGTGATTTTAGTATCTACAAATGTATTTCTAATAGTTTTTCCTATAGGACTATTACTTCTCCTATAGGACTAGTTTTCTCAGAAACAAAGAAATAGTTTACGGTTTCTTAAAGTTGAATTTTGTTTAATGATGAAAACATTATTCTGAATAGTTATTTTTAAAATTTCTGTATTAAAAACGACCTAGACTATGAAATTGACAATTAACTTCTCAACTGGCCTACAAACCCCCGAGCGATTTTCTTTTCGGAGCAGAAAGTAGCCGTTGACTGGCCAAGTCGAAAAAAAATGGCCGCTTGAAGGGGGCAGACCCGTTTATGCATATAAATTAATTTTGGTTTGACTAATTCATAACATTGATACCTTTCTGCATTCAGAATGAAATTTCCTATTTAGATGACATAGTTTAAATATTAGTACTTGAACAAATAATGTGAGTAATTGCAGAGTGAAGTGCAAATTTGCAAAATGCACTTGCAAAAAAATTGCAAAAAAAAATCCTAAAGAAACTAATATCTCCTGCGAAATTTATGAGTTAATAATACAAAGTGAGGTGATACCCAGGCGTTATTTTATCACAAAACACAACACATAAAACAAATGAAAACAATATTAATTAAGTCGAAACGCGCACTGTCCAAAACAAAAACCAACAAACATGGCCGTCAGAGGCAATTGATCGAAGTGACATTGACATTGAACGATTATAACCTTACCAAATTAAAAAAAAATACAATACAAAAAATACAAAATATTTATTTCAGCAAAAAACTTAGAATACATTTACAAGTGTTGCACTATGATTAAAGAATCTTGCTGTTTGTTATACAGTTTGCGAGTTTACAGTGGTATTCACACTAAGCAAATGCTTGTATCGTGAGTACCGGTATTTACGATTACCAACAGTCTAATGTCGAACGATGGTAACACTTTACAAAACACAAATAA
This sequence comes from Idaea aversata, assembly GCA_907269075.1. Lineage (NCBI taxonomy): Eukaryota > Metazoa > Arthropoda > Insecta > Lepidoptera > Geometridae > Idaea > Idaea aversata. The sequence goes on from OU026087.1 coordinate 13,617,699, forward strand.
ACTTAAATTTTAAATAGAGCCTCCGAAAAATAAATATTGGTTAATGAATGTAACTATAGATATGTCTAAATATATATATAGGTATACATAAATATTCCTAAATTAAATACTATATATATTACACATACGTACGAATTAATTAAAATATCCCTAAATTAATACATTACCCTAGATTAAATACAATATCTTAGTTCTCTAGTTACAGTGCTTTCTATATTTTTATTTTATACATCTAACTTGTCTAATATTGACTCAGTTTCATCGTAATCTAATTTTGACAACCATTCTAAAAGTTTTGCTTTTGCTTCACGTTTATTGCACAGTTTAATATCACAGATCTTCAACACTTTATTGTATAAGAAATTTTTGATAAAAGGACAGAAACGACGGCCAAGAGCTGTTTTGACTCTCGGAACTTTAGCAACAAACTTTCTGCGACTCATTGTTTGGTGTACACCAGAACGAAGTATGTCGCTATGTGCATCTAACACTACTTTTAAAATAAACAATTGACGAACACTTAAGACTCCACAATCACGCGTCCACTGTGTGATACCTGCGAGGCTTTTTGAGCATAGTTTTAAGAACCGCTCTTTGGGCTCTCTCAACTTGTATCAATACAGTCTTCGCAGAGCTACCCCAGCTGACATTGCAGTAGTTAAGTAGGGACTGACACAATGCTAAGTAGACTGACTTCAGAGTTTCAAGACAAGCGGCTGCGCGTAGGTTTCTCATTACATTTATTAATTTACGTATTCTGGCCGATAACTTATCGATATGAGTTTTAAAATTAAGATTCTCATCAACAATGACTCCAAGATATTTCATAGTCATCGCTCTAGAGACCTCATTGCAGTTGCAACCGATGTCGGCGGGGTCACAGTTATGAATCCTGATGTTACCTGTGGGTGGAGGAGTCGAGGCTGCAGTTTTATGGAAACAAAGGTAGTTTGTCTTTTGGGTGTTAAGTGTCAAAAGATTCCGCTGTAACCAGTTTGAAATAAGCCTGAGCCCATCCTCCGCACGTCTAAAAGATTCATCCCAAGATTTACCATGAAAAACCAGCGCCGTATCATCTGCATAGCAAATAATGTCAGCGCTCCCCAAAGGCAACTCATGAATTAAGTAGTATGGTTTTATATGCAACTCATGTACATCCCAGAATCATCATGTCAGCCCATACACGTCCACTGCTGGACATAGGCCTCCCCCATACGACGCCACAAACAGCGGTCCTGAGCCGCCTCCATCCACCGACCACCCGCGACCGCCACAATGTCGTCGGTCCACCGGGCAGCTGGTCTCCCAACACTCCGTTTCGCGTTGCATCGTGGCCGCCACTCGAGAACCTTTACTCCCCAGCGGTTGTCAGTTCTGCGAGCTATATGACCTGCCCATTGCCACTTCAGCTTACCAATCCTGAGAGCTATGTCGGTGACTTTGGTTCTTCTACGGATTTCCGTATTTCGGATTCTATCACGTAGAGAAACTCCGAGCATAGCTCTCTCCATAGCCCGCTGAGCGACTCTGAGCTTATGAACGAGGCCTATAGTCAGCGACCACATCCCAGAATAGGTTGGCTATACTTGACCTTGACATACATTCATTCATTAGACGTAAACATCAAAATATGCCCGAAACCCCCGAGCGGTTTTGGCCAGTGTAGCGTTTCGGCCGAAAAACCGCTCGGGGGTTTGTAGGCCAGTTGAGAAGTTAATAAACAAACATATAAAACAAACATACCTGGAAAACGCTTTCAAGGGGTAGTTTTTCCTAAAAAACTAAAACACGTGCCAGAATAACGTAGCACCATAGGAGAAGCCCAGGGTTTTCAAGGATGACAACTCAGGAATAGACTACTCTCGGAGGGTCTAATAACATATTAAAAATATATTTTTTTTTTTCGATGTATAGCGTTTTTGTGTCCATTTTTACTGACCGAATTGAAAGAAAAGTAAGCATATTTCGAAAATTATAAGTCCTATCAACATACTTCCAAGACAATTATTATAGAGAATTTAATGAAGAACAAATTGGTCATTGACAGTTTTGATGTGGCTTTAATCGTTTTTATAATAAAATCAAAAAACTCATTAGGGTTGATACAAAACAGGGTCGAGGGGGCGTTAAAATCACTTACAGCTTCTAAACTATAAGTCCGATCTACATACTTCCAAGGAGATTGTTGTAGTGAGTTTAATGAGGATCATATTGCTCATTGACAGTTTGGTTGTAGTTTGAACCGTTTTCATACAAAATGCAAAAAACTCTAATTTGGCACAAAAAGGGGGGGAAAAGGGGGGAAACAATAATTTCTCGACGTGCTTCCATATCGAAATTGAAGCCGAAGAAGAAATTTATGACAGTTACGTTCATGCCAAGTTTCATGCTTTCTTTACGATGGGACCATAAAACTGATTTTTGTTAGGACTGGGAGCTGCACTAGATGTAAATTGCTAGATTCAGTCGAACGAAAAAGCGACGTTGCCATTTTTACAAACATCTCAAAAATACTGTTCATGAACGGTTCATAAACCATTTATTTTTAGATACCAAAATTTTGCGATATCATTATTTTTGGGTACCGTAATTCTATTTTAAATTAAGATATCTTTGCATAAGGGTATCTGAATTTCAAGTATCCTAAAATATCGGTTTTTCGGTCCCTGATTTAAAGTCACGTGTTGTTCAGTTTCTTCATCAGCATCTAAAGCCATTACACATATTCCTATTATGTGTAATGTAATGTAATGTAATACAGCAAATATTTTTGCAGTATAAAACTTATAACTGCCATGACTTAAATTTTATATATATTTTGTTTTTTTGACTCATAATTTCTATGATAATTAGAAAATGAAAAAAAAAACCAAGACATAGGGGCATAGTCATGGCAGTTATACGTTTTATGCAACAAAAATATTTGTGCTAGTGTCATTATCCAGGGAGGAAACAGGTCGACTACGTTTGTATGGAGAGAGCGCCGGGTACCTTTCCTCTTAATTAAAATAATCCCATGTCCGCGGGTCAAACGTCACGACATATTTTATGTTTGGTTGAACAGAGTCCATAGTTTGGAGAATGCTAAAGGCTGCTTCTTATGCGTATGAAACAGCGGAGCGTATTTATAATATTATGTTAAAATTATAAATACGAATTATAATTTTTTAATTAAGTCAATGACGCAGATCTTTGATTCATACGGTAATTTTAACGGAATTTCGTAATTCATTTATTCCTATTTTACAGATTTTAGAGAGCGACATCTTAGCGCAGCTAGAAGATAATAACTTTATAGAGAATTGCTTGGAGATTTTAGTCAATTTCTGTAATGGAATAGACTATAAAACTCCCACTCTAGGTAAGTTAACTATCTACTTAATCTTAAGGGCGCGTTCCTACTGTGTCGTGACGACAAATAATCTTGTAGTTTTAAATGTAAAAAAAAATATATATGTATTGCAGGATATTCCACACATCGCCATCTAGCCTCAAGCTAAGTAACTAGACTTGTGTTATGTGTAATAGACAACGGATATTCAACTTATATACTTTTCTTTTGTAAATATATACTTATTTTTGTGGTTTATTTATTTAAATGGAGGGGTTCACATATAGATCGACAAGATTGATTGTCGTTTACGACATTTTTTTTGCGGTGACGACAGTTTATCACGATAATCGCTATAATGGGAACAGCGAGAGACGATAGTCGTCGGACGATAAATTAATCGTCACGGCATAGTAAGAACGCGCCCTTAGTCTTTACCAATCGTAACATGGCGGTATCTACAATAGAGAGATGTTAAATGGGAATGGTTAGTGGAGTGGGCACTTTCTTCGTGATTTACGCCATTAATCGTGATGTTGCTCTCCCAGAATAGAGAAATAATGTATGAGGTAAGTAGGCTAGGCATTAAAAAAAAAAAAAAATATTTCAGGACATAATATATTACACATCGCCATCCAGCCCCAAGCTAAGCAACTTAATGATTGTGTTATGGGTGCCAGATAACGGATAAACTACATATATACTTTTTTTTTTTTTTTTGTAAATATATACATATTGGATACACCCAGAACCAGAAACAAGAATTTATGGTCAGCATAAATACTTGTTCCCGGCGGGAACCGAACCCGCAACCTTCTGCGTCGCAGTCGGGTGTTCGCCCGACGCGCCACAGAGGTCGTCAGAGGTCGGAGGCATTGGGATTCCTTTGACTCCCTTATTTATTTATTTATTTATTTATTTATTTATTAACAAAGATTCTACAGTCATTATTATACCTTATATTCTAACATATTGTACACAGAACTTAGACCAAATTGAATCTACATTTTGTATGCTGTTTCTTATAAATTACCTCATAAAAGCCAGAATTGATTAGATAGGTGAATGGTTGTGAATAGAAATTACAAGTAGGTAGGACCTACTTATCATAAAAATAAAAAGAAGAAAATTCATTATAAGTTCAGATTGATAAAACATTTCGAAAAGTTTAAAGACCGTTAAAAACACTACTATTTCTCGAAAAATAAACAAACCTTGACTGCCTAAACATCGCATAAATGAATGTTTGTTTGTGTGTGTGTGAAATGTGAATGACGTTTTGGAGCTAAGGAATTTCCACATCACCGCAGGATCTTGAGATCCTGGGTACGCGGATCCATTCCCGCCTCAAAAAAAAAAAAAAAAAAATGCTTATGTGTAAATGATTGTGTCTCCCTTGTCACTATAGAAAACGGGTCAAGTGCGAGTCGGACTGGCGCACGAAGGGATCTGTACCATATCCTGGTTTTAGCATTTGTTGTTATAGCGGTAACAGAAATACATCATCTGTGAAAATTTCAGTTGTCTAGCTATCACGGTTCATGACATACAGCCTGGTGACAGACAGACGGACTGACAGTGGAGTTTTAGTGAAAGGGTCCCGTTTTGACCCTTTCGGCAACATAACCCTAATAACGATAAATCATTTCTTAGATATTTACGTTATCCTAAAAACATAAAACGATTGCATCAATTAACGAATATTTTCGGATGTACTACTTTTTCTTATAAGCATCTGTCTCCACAAACAATCAGCCATAAGATTTTTTTTAAAAGTATATGTTTATTATAATAAATCGATAATAATAATTATCATCGAGATATTAAGCTGTCGACTATGATCTCTCAATAAATGGTGAACAATTTATTTTGGACACAACCTGAATATACATAGTGACATTAACGCATAAGGTCTTCACGTTTATGTATAGAATTTTAATTGAATAGCCTACGTAAGTGATGAGTGCCATAATAACAGTAGCAATAAAAATAACTGAGTGACGGACTTGTTGTGTGGTATGTTATTATCTGATCTTGACAATATTTTCGTACCTTTTGTTTTGTGAGCGAATTTAATGAAAATATCGCTAAGTCGCATAATGTACCTTTCGCAAAACGCACCCCGAACGAAAAACGTACCTTTCTCACTATGCACCTTTCTCACAATGCATCTTTCCCATAATGCACCTTAATCAAACAAAAATATTTCTAGCATGTCGTTTTATTTAGTCAAATATTGTATAGGACTCATTCTCATGTTATTTTTATAATAATTCTAGCTGTCCTAGCATGATAATCTCCCTGCTCTTATCCCAATTTATTTGGGGTCGGTAATCATCTTCTCATTCCTATTCGTCGTCATCTCACTGTTCACATTCATCTCTCTCATGCCAGCAAACGTTGTTTCCCATATAAAAAAAGGAAAAGATAAGAAAAAAAAAGATATTGTTCGATTCTCAGACCTAACGAATAAACACAAAAAATTTCATACAAATCGGTTCAGCCGTTTAGGTAGAGTTTGGCAACTAACACCGTGAATTTTATATATTTACTTAGATCTGCGATTGACAATTATCTCACGCTATAGTAAGTGATGGTGCGGTCTAAGTAGCACGCTTTCCTAGAAGAAACCTATGCGCTAATTACTCAAAGAGCCTCAAGTAAACCCTTTGAGAGACGCGTGTGAAGGTTGGAAGACTGCAGTGAACCAAAAAAAATTCAACCCGTCCTTGTTTGGCTAATTTTGCTCATATTACAGTCTATATAACTCATCTTTTGCCGCTTTATAATGTGACATATTTTATTGTGAAGTAGGTAAAGTGTAATTTTAGATGTTAAAACCACATCTAAAATAACACATGTCATTGTGACATATGTATGACAATTTTGCGGTTTACAATAGTTTACATCACACAATCATGGCCAGCTATTTATATGTACCTACGTACCTAATACCTATACTATTTTTCCTTTCTTTCTGGTATACGAGTTACTAGCAGAGCTCCGCAGTTTCATACGCGTAACTCCCGATCCCGTGGGAATATCGGGATAAAAGTAGTCTATGTTATTCCCAATGAACTAATGTATCCTCATACCAAGTTTCATCAATATCGGTCCAGTAGTTTCGGAGCCTATTCGTCACTAAATAGTATAAAACAAAGTCGCTTTCTCTGTCCCTTTAACCCTATGTATGCTTAAATCTTTAAAACTACGCAACGGATTTTGATGCGGTTTTTTTAATAGATACAGTGATTCAAGATAAAGGTTTATATGTATAATACATGCACAATATAGCCGTGCGAAGCCGGGGCGGGTCGCTAGTTACAAACAAAACAAAATATTTCCTCTAACAAAGGATTATACTTTACTAGCTGCGCCCCGCAGTTTCACCCGCGTAAGTCCCGATCCCGAGGGAATATCGGGATAAAAAGTCGCCTATGTGTTAATCCAGGTCTCTAGCTATCTAAATTCCGAATTTCATTGCAATCGGATCCCAGGATCCGCATTGCAGTTTTTGCGTGAATGAGTAACAAACATACATACACACACCCACACAAAAACTTGTACAATTATAATATTAATAGGATAGGATAACCTGTCTTTATCCATACCATTATTATGTCCGTCAATAACAAATGTAAATAATCAAAGTTCGTTAACATTTCAGAGCCAAACGTGTCGCTATCGGTACTGGAACGTCGATCGGTAATGGAAGTACGAGCACAGAAGGTCGCCGACGTGCGTGTATCGCCCGTAGCCAACGTACAGGTTGCGTACCCTACCGCGTCATTGGTCGCTACTGTTGCGGACGTTTTAAACAATGTTAGCTGTTTTAGCCGCTGTCCTGTGACGGATTGGAATAGTAAGGGACTATATCGGCTTTTGTTCAGGTAAGAAATGTGATAGTTACGTAATTATCCAACTTCGACACTATCATTTTTAGAGTTGAATACCATCACTTCTTCATTCATCATCTATCTGCATCCATCCACAGGGTTGCGGTTTCGATTCCCGCAACAAAGAAGTATTTATGCTTAGATATTTGTCTGTGGTCTGGTTGTTCAGTTCCTATGTATGATAAGTAATATTAATATAAGAAAATTATATAAGTAGTATATCCGTTGTCTAGCACCCATAACACTAGTCGAGTTACTTAACTTGGGTCCCGGAATATTTTTCAGTTATAAGTTTTATGCACCAAAAAATATTTGCTCTGGTGTCATTATCCTGGGAGAAAACAGTCGACTACGTTTGTAATAGTTTGTATGGAAAAAGCCGCCGGTACCTTTTCCTCTTAATAAGTCATTTTCTATTCATATTTTTCTGATTCAATCAATCAATGACTTGTTGTATAAATAGTCACCATATAAATTGTAATATAAGTATTATTTGTTAAAACATTCCTAAACATTATTTTTTATTTTATAAATAATAAACTGTATTTATTTATTATTATATTGTGAATGAAGCAGTAATGTACTGGTTGTGATGGTATTGGATAATAGTAGGCTACTTCTTTCGCCCTCATATACACTACATTATTATTTATGTTAATGTACTTGTCTGTAGGTTATGAGGTTCTACTCGTCAAAGACCGAACCAACGCAGATATTTCATAAATTTTGCAAAGTTATGTGGTTCTTTGATGTCTATTTATTTCAAACACAGCGCATACATAACTTATTTTTAAATAAAAACTGAGGAAGCGTTTTTGTTAATATTACGAATTGACTTTTTATTCCATCTATATTTATGACTGATGAAATAATACACGGAAAAACGGAAAGTAAACCTTTTTTGTACAAATTAATTTTGAAATACGTTTTAAGCTATTTCAAAAGATCGCCCGGTTTAAGTGGAAGTAGGCTGGCCACGTGTGCCGAATGCATGTAGGCATTCGTAGTTCGGCAGACATTCGAGGTAGACCCAGAAACAATGACCCGACGATCTAAATGCATTCGACGTAGATTGGTCAGAAGTAGCCAGAGATCAATCCGCATGGAAGGAAGTAAAAGCTGAAAAAATCTTTTTTTCAGATGTACATCATGGTCTAACTGTATACCTAGTGAAAACTATTGCGTACGCGCAGCGTCGTGCCGCGCGTTGGTTGCGGTCGCCTCGCACAAATGCGTGCGAACTGCGCTAGCTGCCACTAAAGATTGTCTTCACAATCTCTTGGTCACTTTAACGCCATTTGAAGAAGGTACATTTTTTATTTCTTTAAATCTCTTTTTAGAACAGCAAAATAAGTAATGCTTGTACAGTCAGAAAAGAACTTGGGGTAGCAGGTTTAAAGTTCTAATTATTTTAATGACGGTTCAATAATTTTTGTTTTGTTTTTGCGTGAAACACTTCGAAAGCTTTAGTGATATGTAACAGAATAATTTACAATTACTGAACCGTTATTTAAAAAATTAAAACTTTAAAATATGCACCTGCTACCTTCAGTCCTTTTTTAACTGTACTGTAATGATCTTAGCTAAGTCAATTAATATTGTACAATAAGCAATTAGTAATTTATTTCGATTTTTATGCAACTTGGTATGAGTATACATTTAATTCTTGGGAGTTAAACTGCGAGGAGTTGTAGTATTTAAAAACCGAAAAAGTGCGAGTCGAACTCGCCCAAGAAAGGCTCCGTACCTTTATAATCTGTTTTTAGTATTTGTTGTTATAGCGGCAAAAGAAATACATAATCTGTGAAAATTTCAACTGTCTAGCTATCACGGTTCATGAGATACAGCCTGGTGACAGACAGACAGACGGATAGTGAAGTCTTATTAAATGGGTCTCGTTTTTATCCTTTTTGTACGGAACCCTAATGATTCAGCGGTTTGTTGTCTATACCTATTCGGAAGTGTTTAAAAACATCGAATAATATGTTATTGAATATTTTTGGATTCGGTTTTCTTTGGTGTGTCAGTTGCTATCATGATTGATTGATATGTGCAAGATTCCGTACCTACTTGCTGCACTTTACTGTAACCCTGTCATTTCTTTCCTCGAATCTCTTCACTTATCTGATATCAATCAAACACTTATCCATTGTCCATAATGTTATTGTTTCACTGGTGATGTCATATTTGCGAGAAACTAATATTTGAAGCATAAAGTATAGAGGACTATCGCGACCCGCCCCGGCTTCGCACGGCTAAATTATGCGTGTATAAACCTTCCTCTTGAATCACTATCTATTTAAAAAAACCGCATCAAAATTAGTTGCGTAGTTTTAAAGATTTAAGCATACAAAGGGATATAGGGACAGAGAAACCGACTTTGTTTTATACTATGTAGTGATAATGTTTAATTGAGTCAATGGTCGTTAAGCAATAAATCAGTTATCTAAACTATATATGATAACACTAATTCTTGTGTATTCATTCATCTATACTTCAATACATCACTACATAGTATAAAACAAAGTGGCTTCCCGATGTCTGTCTGTCCCTCCGTATGCTTAGATCTTTAAAACTACGGATTTTGATGTTTTTTTAATAGAGTGATTCAAGTGGAAGGTTTTAGTATAAAAAACAAACATACCACGCGTACGAAGTCACGGGCAACAGTTAGTATAGTATAAAGATGAAATGTTTAGGAAATGCAATATTAAACTATTGGACCGATTTTAATATTTGTATAAGGACATATTGATTCGTTGAATTAACGGGACTTACCGTGGAGCGCTGCTAGTATAATTATAATTTAAATTTTTTGTGTAACAAATTAAACTAGGTTTTCTAAGTAAGTAAATAAAAAAAATTGGTTTGACGACCCAGTTGGCACAATGGTCACCATGCCGGACTGCCAAACATACTGCTTGTTTCTATGTATTATCTATACTAATATTATAAAGCTGAAGAGTTTGTTTGTTTGTTTGTTTGTTTGTTTGAACGCGCTAATCTCAGGAACTACTGGTTCGAATTGAAAAATTATTTTTGTGTTGGATAGTCCATTTATCGAGGAAGGCTATAGGCTACTTTTTATCCCGATATTCCCACGGGATCGGGAGTTACGCGGGTGAAACCGCGGGGCGCAGCTAGTAAGTAATATATTTACAAAAGAAAAGGATATAAGTAGTATATACATTGTTCTAGCACCCATTATACAAGTCTAGTTAGTTAGCTTGGGGCTAGATGGCGATGTGTGGAATGTCCTACAATTTTTTTTTTTTTTTTCAGACGATTCCGATCCGATGTGTTTATCGGCAAAGGCGCAAGCAATGCTTCTGCTCGCGTCTTTGCTCGTAGAAAGATCAGCCGTCGATTGTGTGTGGTCATATTTAAAGGAAGACAAATCTAATAATCTTCTGGTTTTGCTACTTCAATGTTTGGAGAGCGATGTGATGGGTAAGTTTCGTAATTGCATCTCTTACCTGATGAATTCTATACATATTAAATGCTTTGTCCTGACAGACTGACGCATCAACGCACAGCCTAAACCACTGATCGTAGAGACCTGAAACTTGGAGTGTGTGTTCTTTGTGACGTAGGCATCCGATAAGAAAGGATTATGAAAATTTCAAATCTTACCCGGACGAAGTCGCGGGCGAAAGCTAGTCTATATCTAAAACTAAAGGATTAAGTTCCTCCCTAAATCATTTTTGCCTATGTTTGCATATGTACAACAAACCTAGGTTTTATGAAAAAAGAATGATGGCTCTAGCTAGAGGCGTAGTTCAGGAATTCGATAGGGGAATATATTTATACGAAGAGCGGTGTAGGCTTAGTGGTACATACGTCGACTTTCATTCTGAAGGTCTTGGGTTCAAATCCCCGCCGGCCGTGCACCGATGCCTTTTTATTAAGAAAAAATTGCGTGCGCTAATTGTCATCGCTCTTACGATGAAGGAAAACATCGTGATGAAACCCGCGTCTTTGTTGGCTCCAGAAGTATTGACAAGTTCTTTCCCTCGAGACTCGTCGACTAAGCTGAGAGGGTAGTAGGTGCTGGGCAAGCCTACTCCATCCTCCCTCACGCAAAAAGGATCCAATTAAAAAGGGTCTAATTGCGGAAAACAGCCTGTATACAAGTACAAGTACATTTATATGAAGAAAGCGTTGCTTCTCTTCTTCTCGTATAGTGGTGTGGCTCACCTATTGTTAGAGTTTTCAGATCGCCATAAGGCCTTTCACTTGACCTAACGACTGCTACTAGAGGTAGCAACCGGGACCAACGGCTTAACGTGCCTTCCGAAGCACGGCGGGACTCACGAAAACACATTTTTGCCACACTACCAATTGGCCAGCCATAGAAGTATTGACCGCGCTAGGCGTCGCTTAACCCCCACGACCATAAACGATCAGCGAGCTTCACTTAGCTGTGAGCCTCCTCGTTGCTAGGATATCGTCTTAACCGATTCTGATTAAACTATCGCTGTTCCTCAACGATAAGTAGTTTCTGTGAAATCCATTAACCATTCCATAAATTCACAGATTAGATTGCGAATTATCATTATTTCTTTCATAAATGTGACTAAACAATTAGATATTTCACGTGTGCTATTATCTTCACGCATGACATAATTCACAATCAATTTAAGTCTTCGACCGTATCCGCATTGCTAAAGTAATTCGAAATCATAAAGTCACATTGTCTTTTAACTTCTGTGGACCAGGGTTCGATACCCTTCGAATGTCGATTTGATTTACTTACAGACGGGGTAAGTGAAACCGCGGAATGCAGCTAGTAGTAGGCATATAAGAAGCAGGTATATTTATACGAGTTTTTTAAGGTAAAATGCATTTTGTATAACTGCAACAAATGCATTTCGCTCATACGCGAAATTTTGAGAACTTGCGACCTTTTGACTTTAATTCATCTATGTGCCATAGTACAAAGATTGCTATCAAATTTATATTTTCCACTTATTATTACCTTCCGCTATATTATTTCCTTTCCCTAGAGGTATGTCGGCAGTAAACTCTTAAAGGGTTAGACTTACCTTAGTAATGTATACTTAATTTTATAAAGCTGAAGAGTTTGTTTGTGTGAACGCGCTAATCTCAGGAACAACTGGTTCGAATTGAAAAAATATTTTTGTGTTGGTTAGTCCATTTATTGAGGAAGGCTATAGGCTGCTTTTAATTTTGATATTCCCACGGGATCGGGACTTACGCGGGTGAAACTGCGGAGCGCAGCTAGTAACTTTATAATGCGTATATTTGTTTGTTTCTTGTGTATGTACTGAAAATATTAAAAATATCCATTTCAGAGCTGCAAGATTCATCACTATACTGTTTCACACAGCTGGCACAATCTGCAACGAATAAAAAGCAGACAGATAAAACGAAGGACGTGACTTGTCTCCAGTTTTATGACAACTTGAAATCCCCTTTCGATAATAGACCAAATGATAAGCTGTGTGCCGGAGACAGCGCGAGAGATGATTGTCAACCCGAGTATATGGCAGAAGATCTTTGCAAGGCTCTTGTTGATCTGTATCAGAAAATTTCTTTGGAGAATAAGAATTATCTGGCTGGCCAGGGTTTGTATTTTATATTTTTTGCCTATTTTATATCAAGAAATAAGAACAGCGCACATCGGCGGATGGGGTAGGGCATTAAATTTGCCGACATTAATTCTGTACTACTGATTACTGAGTTTTTCAATAAATAGATAGGTATATAGAAAACTTCACACCCCAAATGAAAACATTACAATAAAAAAAAAAGCTTTTCGTTTAAAATTAGTCGCGTAATACCGCTGAAAGAATCTATATTAATATTATTAAGCTGAAGAGTTTGTTTGTTTGATTGAACGCGCTAATCTCAGGAACTGCTGGTTCGAATTGAAAAATTATTTTTGTGTTGGATAGTCCATTTATCGAGGAAGGTTATAGGCTACTTTTTATCCCGATATTCCCACGGGATCGGGAGTTACGCGGGTGAAACCGCGGAGCGCAGCTAGTCCTAACATAAATTCGCGCTTACCGAACCTTTTTATAACATTTTTTCAGGGAAAATTGTTTGAAAATTACAGAAGACTACATTTAGCTATTTCCTTGGATTAACCTACTATGTTTGTTTTTAAGAATAATAATTGATCTCTATCAGCAATAGTATTGATTGGTATAAAAATAAAAGTGTTTTTTTTTTGCATTATCAATATGCTGATTCCTGGCAATGACTACCTATTTCAAAAATCTAATGATGCAGTTTTAGTTTTTGTCAAAATCGGGCACGCAACTCCTTTCAGCATTTTTCGCTATCTCTTATAGTTTAGGATATAGCCCTGCTCTGGGTGAATCACAAACCATCGGAAGTCTACAGAAACGAATAAACTGAAAAGACAAGGATGGCAACACGTCAAAAGTCGCCGAAGTAAAGAGCAGCAATATTTTTTTTGTTTCGGTTGCCTTCCGACGGTTTGTGAAGGCCCATATAAAAAATTCAACCTGTAGGTATATCATATTTGTAGATGACCGTTGGACGCGCGTATGCTCCTGCCTTGCCTCAGTGGCGTCTTTCAGCGACCGAAGCCGGCGTTATTGTACACACAGACATTTGCCGCGCACGTTGGCCGTGGCCTTACAAGCTGTAAGGGACCACTTGTCAGTGCGGGTCAAGTCTAATGAAGTACTGAAGAGTGCTGACAGTGTAAGTTGATATTTGGATACACCACCTTCTAACGAACTATGAAAACTGAATCGTTACGTGTGGTTGCTGTGGGTGAACCTTTCTAAACAAAGTAGATTACATAGGCCACCTAAAAGCCAGACATCAGAGTTCTTAACGGTTTGATTTTGCGATTACCAGTCAAAATCAACTAGAAGACTGATGATTTTAAGAAGAGTTGTGTTTACTTCTCTGAGTAGTACTTCCACACAGCTAAAAAGTAATTCGATGGACCTATACTGAATTGATATTGAGCTATCGTTCCACATATTTTTTTATAATTAGTATTTATTGAATGATTGGCTTGAAAAAATATAATCATAATTTTCAGAACCCCATTCTCCAGACCCTATATTGGCTTTTAACTGTAATAAACAGTTGTATGATCGATTGTCCAACGGCAAAAGAGGTTTTCGCGGACGAAAACATAGCAGTATCTCTGAACAGATTGTGGACTTGGTGCATGCTCACTGACCAATTGAGAAATGCGGTTGTACATTTACTGTTTACGTTCACAAATGAATGTCCTAAAGGTGAGTTCCTTTTTGTTTGATAACTAGCTATCCTTGCGGTTTTACATGTCCAGATTCTGTTGAGGGTGTCAAAACGCCCTTTCAAACATTAAAATATTACGGTTAATAGTTTTAGCTAACTAGCTAGGTTAATTAGCTAGGTTTAGTTTTAGTTTTGGCAAAGTATGTGAAAACTTATATTTAAGAACTGTCGTACTTACTATACTTTATCCAAATAAATATCTTGTCTTTAACTCTGTATTCGTCATATTAGGAGCCTAAATTATCCCACTGTAGGATTTTTTAAGACTCTACAAATTGATCTCATGTGAATGAATCTAAATAAATAAATAATAAAATATTTTATTATTATTCTTCCACAATCAAACTTAAAAATAAAATAAAAAATAATGTGACAAAGTACAGATTAGTTCAGTTGTGGGAAATGTAGAAAAAAACCATTTATCGCGGCTTTTATGGGTACTGTAGACCAGTCATTTCTAAATCTAAAACGTCCCGCCCATCGCCCTGTCTTAGTCTGCTGCGTGGTCGTATTCCTATAGGGGACCAATCTGTTGATATTTTGACTCTATTACTTAAAACAAAAGAGCCGGGCTCCCGAGAGGGATGCAACCGGGAACATCGCACGGATGATGATGTCTTAAAACTAAAGATGAATATTAAACCTGTTTGTATTTTCAGCGTGGAGCGCTATGTGTGTATGTGTTAGCGGTCACAGTCTAACACTCGGCATGTGCGCGTTGTGCGAGCGGGAGGCAGCCTTACAAGCGACGCCGAGACCAGAGAAACTATTGGTGTTGGCCATACATACGTTGAGACATTGTTTGCTCCATCATCATTGTCGCACTATAATACTAAAGGTATGGTGTTTTCATACAACACTTAGCGGCTTTCATTTGTTTTTACGATGTTTACTCCATGTTTGAAGCGTTCGCAAATCGTCGCCTGTGTTTTAATTATACACGGATGTGCTTATTTTAGAGACTAGTTGGACTAATCATATTCATTTTTCTCTAGCCCGAAAAGTTCCGTTTTTTTGTTGTTTTGTCCGACTAGTAGAATAATGTGGGAAAACTAATGGTATGATTAAGTATTTAAACTAACCCTGAATGACAGTCACAAATGCAATATTCACTAAAAGCGTACTTATGACAAGTTCTAGCTCTATTATGCGTATTCTTTGTTAATTATTCTGTTACTCAACATTCGAAACAAGCGACGCGGGTTCTACTTGTGTTCCGCTCTACGAAGTGTACGAAACATTGCAAAAAAGAATGGTGGCATGGCAATATTTGAGCACGTACACATACAAAAAATGTGATAAAAATCTCCGTTTTTCTAGATTACGATAATATTTATAGTATTTCATCAACTAGATTTGTAAAAAAGATATAAGCGTTTAAAGTGACGTGTTTTTCATATTCTACGTCAGCATCTGACGCCATCACACATTCAATAATCTAGCCTTCTTGCATACAAGTAATTTTTGTTCGAAGTTTTCGCGTTTGCTTTGTGCGTAAATCAGCGTCCTATACAATTCTGATGCTACTGCGTTACCACATGTAACGCCCGCGGTTTACTGAACTTAGTTTTAAACCTTTATTTAAGTGAAAACTTCTTTTAGCGCGGTACGCATATTTTTAGATTAGATGAGCGCATATTTTTTCTGAACTCGCGACACCGTTACGAGACGCAGCTACAGTGTGTTCATATATGCATGTACTTTTACATATATTTTGTAGTTGATTAGTAAATAAGTTTAAATGTTATTTATTTTTATTTTAAATTTTTTTTTTCCGTATTCGCAGAGCAATGTAATGTCCAGCCTTCTGAAGATGTGTGTGCGGGAACGCGGGCGCGGACTGCGCGCTACGGGCATAGCTTGGGCAAAGTTCTGTGTTGTACTTTCTACTACTGTTGAAGGTGATTCTATTTCTATTACAACTGGATGTATGTATTTACAGTCGCCGACTAAAGAAATTTCTAGTTGAAATTACTCTTGTTGGTGACTTTACTTCTGCTTCAGAAATGTTATTGGCTCTTCAGGTCTTACGCTTTGCTTCACTTCTCCTGTTTTATACTACTAGCAGCGCTCCGCGGTTTCACCCGCGAGCCCGTGGGAATATCGGTAGCCTATGTCACTCCCAATGAATCAATATATCCTCATACCAAGTTTTATCAAAGTCGGTCCAGCAGTATAGGAGCTAAATTCGTTACAACCCAAAAAAACAGACAGACAGACGGACAAGAAAGTGAATTTAGAAGGGTTCGTTTATTACCTTATCCGGTAAGGAACCCTAAAAACAAGAACCATCCTCTTTTCATTAAAGCAACTTTCGCACGGCTATATTATACATTTAAACCTTCGTCTTGAATCACTCTATCTTAAAAAAAAACGCATTAAAATCCGTTGCGTAGGCTTAGAGAATTAAGCATACATAGGGACAGACAGCGGAAAGCGACTTTGTTTTATACTATGTAGTGATAGTGAAGATTAGTATAGATATATATTAGCTGTTATATTGTAGGTAGTGCCGGTGTCCTGCAAGCTATAGGCGGAGGCAAGTTGGTGGCCATACCGACGGGGTTGAGAGCCGCCTTGATGCCTGCTGTCGCTCACGCCGCTACGCATCACCGTATCACATTTATACAATCACGTAAGTACTTCACCGTTCTACAATAATATTGTGATATACTAGCAACGGAAACATTGATCAATTTCACCCGCGTATACAAGGTGACGTGGGCCTATGCTATGTCCTAAACTATAAGAGATAGCGAAAAAACCTGAACTGCATCATTAGATTTTTGAAAAAGTCATTACACTAGCCAGGAAACAATTCTCTATACCAATCGATAGTGTTGCTGATAGAGATTATTTCTTTGAAACTAACATAGTATGGCAAATCAAAGGAAATAGCTATTTTTTGTGGTTTACACCAGTTTTCATCTTTCCGTCTCTGGTAATATAATAGCGTATGAAACATAGATAGCGTATTATTTAGACAAAGTATAATATTTTTATAATTTTGTAATGCAATGTATGTTCTAAATTCTCTATTATATCACTAAAAATAAAATAAAAAATAGTTTTTTGTGCAGCAGTTTGTTACGTCATCAACCATACTTCTTCACTACATTTTTTTCTGGGACAGTAGTATGAAAACTACAGATGACTACAAAATTTAGCTATTTCTGATTTGCCATACTATGTTTGTTTCCAAGAATTTATCTCTATCAGCAAGACTATCCATTGGTATATAAATATAGTTTTTTTTTTTTTTTGCAAATACAACTGGTTTCCTGGCGCGGGTAATGACTTTCCAAAAAACCTTTCTTTTTAATATTATTGTGATAATTCGTCAGGTGAACTCCTCGAGCTTCTATCGGGCACGTTGCTGAGCGGTGATATTGCTGAGATTGTATCGGCAGGCCGCGCTGTTTGGGCTCTAGCCGCTAATAATCATAAGGTAAGTCATATTCACTCAATGGAAGAGGGACGGAAGGATAATCATTACATAGATATCCTACTATCTTAGTTTGTGTTTATGTGTAGGTTTGTTACGCCTTCACGCAAAAACCACTGAACCGATTGCGATGAAACTCGGTATGTAGATAGATAGCTAGAGACCTGGATTAACACAAAGGCTACTTTTAATCCTGGGTGAAACTTCGGGGCGAAGCTAGTATTTAAATAATAATTGAAAGTTAAAATACTATTTATTTAATTTCATAAAATACAAATAAATGAGAACAAAATAATTTACTTAATTTAATAAAAAACATAGTGCCATCTAGCCCCAAGTAAAGCAACTAGGCTTGTTTTATGGTAACCCAATAACTGATAAAATATTAAAATATACAGAAACACCTAGACCAGAAAAAAATCATCATGAGAAACAAATATTTGTGCATACATATCCATAAATACTAATAAAAATGCATTTATTGCAATTATTTTTTATTAGAGTATCATCACTATCACTACATAGTATAAAACAAAGTCGCTTTCTCTGTCCCTATATCCCTATGTATGCTTAAATATTTAAACTTACGCAAGGGATTATAATGCGGTGTTTTTTAATAGATAGACTGATTTAAGAGGAAGGTTTATATGTATAATACATGCATAATATAGCCGTGCGAAGCCGGGGCGGGTCGCTAGTGCTATATAAAAAAGACTGAATAACTGGCTAGACATCGCTAATCTTATGATTATTTTAACTAAGCTTACGTATTAAATGCCATTTAAATATTTGCTTAAGTTAATTGCAGTGCATAATCAAATATTTTTGTCAAATAGACTAATGGGATGAGACTTGAGTTAGTACTTTTATTTATGTAGGTTTTTTCCTCTCTTAGGCGCACTTAGGTTAAAAATTTGTTTGTTTAACTTGATACCATCGATTTATTAAAAAGGGTCAACTGGCCTTTTTAGGGGTGAATATACCACGTACTTATCCGTACAAAAATAAATTAAATATTTCTCGCTTTAATATTGTCCGAATTAGGTATTGTGTAATTAATTCATTATGAACAAGGCTTCTTTTTTAATAAGTTAAAAGTTTTAGTTTTCTGAAATAATCCTATTAATATTATATATAAGATTGTGTGTATGTATGTTTAGTTACACCTTAACGCAAAAACTACTGGACCGATTGCGATGAAACTCGGTATGTAGATAGCTAGAGACCGGGGGCCTAAGTCTGCTAACACAATCGTGTTTCAATAGTGTGTCGATATAATCGTAATAGAAATTTAATGTAAAAAATATGACATTACATGTCAAATTGGTATTCTCCTAACGTTGACTATTCTATCGAAACACCACTGACACACCACTGACTCACTTTTGTATTTTGCTCTACAATCGTGGCATAATGGAATCTCGATAGTTGTCAAAACGGTATATCGCTTAGCAACATATACCATGGTGCTAGGCAACACCTGCAAGGTAAATATTACCATACCATTGAGACTCCATAGTGATTCTATTGCGATGTTATTAAAACTTTAGCAGAATACCAAATAAAATCACAATCTCGATATAATATCAATAGAGTCTCGATATAATGACAATGGTTGGCCAAATAGCAGAATAAGGCCCCTGGATTAACACATAGGCTACTTTTTATCCCGATATTCCTACGGGAACTTACGCGGGTGAAACCGCGGGGTGCAGCTAGTAAAACATATAAGTCTAGAAAACAAACTATTCAAGCATTGGCATCTATATAGTATATACTTATATTATAAAGAGGAAAGATTTGATTGTTTATTTGAATTAAATAGGCTCCGAAACTACTGGACCGATTTTGATGAAACTTGGTATGAGGATACATTGATTCACTGGAAGAGTCACATTTTTTATCCCGATATTCCCACGGGATTGGGAGTTACACGGGTGAACCTGCGGAGCGATCTAGTCACTAATATAACATTTTGTAAAACCCTGGAAAATTGTAACAAAAAATGTCTTTAGTATGTGATACTCATAAGCTAAGCCATTACTGTTGTTGCATCATCTCTCACTTGCTAGAAGACCAAAAGATATCACAAACATTTATGGTTTTCTCTACCTACATTTAAATATTTTATGTTTAGAAAGTTTTATTTTAGTTATAGGCGATATATTTAGCTGCAGCCAGCAGTGGGACAATATAGGCTACTAACTACTACTATACTGCTAGCTAAGGGGCTCTCTCCATACAAACTATTATAAACGTAGTCGACTGTTGCCTCCCTGGATAATGACACTAGCACAAATATTTTTGTGCCATGAAACCTATAACTGCCATGACTATGCCCCTATGTTTTGGTTTTTTGATTAACAAAAATAATAAAAAAATCAAGAAACATGGTCTCTAAATTCTCAAAAATATTTGCTTGTCGTGAGAAATGCGTGCCGGTCCAACGTTGCAGCCCGTTTTATAGCAATTCCGAAGTGGGGAGACTCGCCACGCCCATCCCCTCCTTTAGGCGTTAACGCTTGAAAAACGTACTAGTAACGCCATCTGTTGGTTGCCTGTCGTAACTGTCTGCCGCAACTTCATATTAGTGCTTACGCTGTCATGCTCTAGTGTCATTATCCAGGAAGAAAACAGTCGACTACGTTTATAATAGTTTGTATGGAAAATGCCCCCGGTACCCTTTCCTCTTAAAGGCGGATAAGAGTAAAAAAAAGTCTTTAAAATCGTATTACAGTAGTCTCATTTGTGTATATTTAACCTTTGGTCAATTATTAACTATTGTATAAAGATGATTACTTATAAATAGAATATTTCTGGTCATTATCAGTGTCGTCCAAGTACCTATGTTATATAAATTGCTATTCATTTGTATAAACAATAACAAATGTAAGCTGCATTATGTCAGAATAGTATGTATTAAGGGACGACTTCTGTTCGATTCCCGCCTCGAAACAAATTATGCACAGTGGCCGGGTGTTTCTGTATGTATGCTAATGTTTTTAAAAAAATAGTTAATACACATAAATGGTTGTCTGTAAAGTCTGTTTACGGACGATAATTTTACGTGATAACGTCTTACTCTGACGCTGAGGCCGATCGTGCCTCTATCACTTGTATCGCGCTCTCGCTTACACCGTGACGTGATTGTAACATGACACTTTATGTGAGTGCAGCACGGTGGTCATCGATTTATAAGACACTAGCGACCCGCCCCGGCTTCGCACGGCTTTATTATGCATGTATTATACATATAGACCTTCCTATATATAGGCATCTAAATCCGTTGCGTAGTTTTAAAGATTTAAGCATACAAAGGGATATAGGGACAGAGAAAGCGACTTTATTTTATACTATGTAGTGATGATAGTGATGATTATCACGTCAAAATGTATATCAGTATAATATTCTACTATAACACAAGCCTAGTTGCTTAAATTGGGGCTGGGAGGCGCTGTGTGGATTGTTCTAAAATATTTATTACTAGCGACCCGCTCCGGCTTCGCACGGATATATTATGCATGTATTATACATATGAACCTTCCTCTTGAATCACTCTATCTATTAAAAAAAACCGCATCAGAATCCGTTGCGTAGTTTTAAAGATATAAGCATTAAGCATACATAGGGATATAGGGACATACGGACAGAGAAAGCGACTTTGTTTTATACTATGTAGTGATTATCAATATTTGAAATGTGTGAATTGCCTTACAACGTCATAACGCATAATAATTGAAGTCGATTTCTAAGGAGTTTTTAACTTTAACCTTACTTATAATATTTTTCGTACAGGCAAAACTATTGCTGCGAAGCGCCGGCGTCGCTCCGGCCGTGCAGTCAGCCCTACAGAGACTACAGCGGAGCCCTAAAGATCCTGCCACTGAGAAAGCGATACAACTATTAACATACACTAACACTGTTTTACAAACAACTTAATATGAAAATAATATATATTTTTATAACAATTATTAAAAAATTATACAAAAGCGGTTAAGTGCCACTGCGGTGCACTACAAACAACTTTTGGTTTATGACTTTTGAAAAATCAAACATTTTTTTTTAAATTTTGAGGTTACTCTGTATTAGATTATTTTGTTCAAAGGAGGATGCCCAAAGAAATCCTTTATAGCGCCGTGTATTACAATTTACAACTTTTAAATGAAATGGACCACTAGCCTTAGAATTTTATTTTAATTCAGAAAGTTGAATATCTATAATTTATTTATTTCTTCACTCATTCATTTAATTATCTTAAATTTAGATTTTTAAATATCTTATCTATGAATATAAAATCACTATAGAAACTTATAAAAAAATCCTATCTAAACACTTAGATTTAATTTTCTTAAAACATATAAAATTCAATAAGCTATAAAATTTACAAGTCTTAACAATAACGTATCATTATTTATTTATTTTATTATCTTAGGAACACTTACAGCTAATACTACAAACTACAAACAGAATTCCTCTGAACACACTTTTGTAAATGAGATACTGCCAAAGGATCTATTTTCCTTGGACAAGTTTCTATTGGACTAGATAGGTAATATATTGTTCACATACAGAGTAAATTAACCGGTTTGTTTGTAAACTTGTTTGATACGTACAATCAACGGTCAAAAGTCTCTGGCCACCGTAACGTTTACAATCCTGTGCAGCACTATTTGAACATTATAACAACGTAATCTGTGGATCGAACCCACGTCGGTTGGTGTAGCGGGTAGCGGCTTATACCACTCACACAACTAAATACATAGCTAACATGTTGAAAATAATAATCACACTTAGTACTTTTACTTCAAGTATTTCTGTGTCTGTGTAACGTCTATTAGAAGAAGGTCGTAAGTCCAATACTTGTTGATGGTATTATGGTAGCAAACTGATCATTTACTTATGACCCATACTGTACCTAATTCCTAGGATCTGAAGCATAACTCTAGTTCGCTTAATAATCATAGTGTCCCAGATTCTAACGCTTAATTCAATTAAAATGTTTACCAAGTAATCAAGACTGATATTTTTTAAATAGGAAAGTTAGAATGAAGTATGTATATGTCACGGTTAAAGGCTGATAATACCTACCAAGTTTTAGACGGCCCAGTTGGCACAATGGTCACTGACTCGGACTGCCAAACACATGGTTGCGGGTTCGATTCCCGCTTCAGACAAGTATTTATGCTTAGATATTTGTCTGTGGTCTGGTTGTTTCTATGTATTATAAATATTTTTACAAAAAGAAAAGTATATAAGTAGTATATCCGTTGTCTAGCACCCATAACACAAGTCTAGTTACTTAGCTTGGGGCTAGATGGCGGTGTGTAGAATGTACTGCAATATTTTTTATTATTGTAACCGGTTAAACCTAGATTCAAACGAAATAGGTTACACCTCGGTTTAGCACTCAGAGCAGCAGAATACTAAGGCTACCTGTTCACTGGAGCGAAGCGGCGTTTCCACCAATAAAATGGATAAAAAAATCCGACATTTAGTTTTTATGCAATTCTATTGGTTGAAACCACTCCGCTTCAGTAGAATGCCAACCTAGGGCTTACATTGGGTGCGACCTTTGTATAGCTAAAGGGTCAACAGTTGGTATGCGAAGGGTGAAGTGGTTAATTCGTTTTTATTCCAAAATGTTATCTTGTGCAATTTCTTACGTGCAAAAAGCACTGTTTGTTTGCACTGTTGAGAACCTCCTCCTTTTATGGAGTAAAAGTTCTAATTCCAGTCGAGAGACACTTGGCTCTGTAAAAACTAGGCAAGAGGATAGGTGGCTTAGCCGAAACCGAGTTGCTACATAATAGTAACCACACTTTAGGATTTATTATATTTATTTTAGTGCCTAAAATATGAGCTTTATACAGTACAATTTATTGGTAAATAGTAATTAGTGTGTTGTAAGGTTGTATTGTTTACTCTTTGGAATGAAATAGCTAAATTATAGTAATCTAATTAGTTAGACTATTTCAATGGATTAATTGATGTAAATAAAGAGTATTTGAAAATCAGAAGTATTTTTATTTTATGTGTATGTAGTATTAAGGTAGATTTTTAGTTATAGTAAATTAATTATTCTAGAGTTACCATAGGTCTGCTATCCAACCATATACTTAAAAGGAAATACTTACTTTTAAAAATAACAGTTATTCTGTGATATGAAGATTATCAAATAGCACGTAAAAACAACATCTGTTGCTGAGATTATAATCATACAAAATTAATTTGCGAACTAATTACCAATTGTTCCGTTCAAAAATGTACAATGTTCATACCTTCAAGTAAATATATTATGTAGGTATTTATAGTAAAATGTAATGGAAGGAGGAAGGCATACCCGCAATGGCCAGTATTGAAACTGTCAAGACATAAGCGACCCGTGTGCTCGGTACGCGGCCGCAACTCGAGCGCGGCCGGTTTCGCGATAAGCCTTGATAGCGCACAATAACAGCTCTATAGAGTTTGTATTTCGTGTTATCGCCGTAAAGAGTTATATTTTGCGTGTACACAAGCTTCGGTGTCGCCGTACCTTCATAGACTGTTTGTTAGCGACGCGGCGCTCGCGCGACTCGTATCCATTCTAGTCAACACAATACAGAGTTTTTAGTGCATAAAGTAAACGATGATAGTAAGGAGTGTTTCCGACTTGTGACGTTGATGCTGTGTGTTATCTTATCCCAGTGTTTCAGTGGTGAGTGTTGTGATTGTGATATACATTTGAATAAAATGTCTGTGCAGTTCAGCTTTCCACCGGAAAGCTTCTCCGCAGTGTACAAGAGTGACGGCCAGAAAGCTGTGGATGTCCATGTGAGTATATGCGTGAGTAGTGGTTATCGGAGCTCGCAAGCCCCGCGTCCGGTCCGCGGCGGGCGCGTGCGTGTGCGCATCGACAAGGTCGCGACGGCACACAACGGTGCATTCAACTCGTTTTGTCGAACATTATCAATATTTGCGTGTCTGCCATCGTCCGGTTCAGCTGTCCTTCGACTCGCCATCACTTTAATAAAATCTTCATTGTAACTGACACGATTTAGTTACTTATTTCAAATTGATTTACGGCGAATAATACGATATCAAATTAGTTATTCAAGTCGTTGCTGCTTACATACCTACCTATAATTCCAACAGCACATGACTAAACTCAATTTCAATTGTTAGTGAATTGCGTATATCCAAATACTTATAACGAGGCACTTTGATGTACCTACGCTGTATACTGGCCACATCTGCTCTGTTCTTTAGTTACTTCAAGGCTGTCAAATGTACCTACTCGTACTTTTAACACTTGTGTATTAAATTCGTCTTTTGATTTGTCAACTACCCACGCACTTATCTGCTTAAATGTCAGTCATTCACACTTGCTTGTTAATTCTAGTAGTACTTATACTGATTCATCAACTTATTACCTACCTCTAGTTGCTAACTTGAAGGTATTTTAAAGCATATTTTGTAATTTGAAACTTTTCCCAACATTTTGTGGTCAGGTAGACAATTTAAGGTGAAAGGGTACCTGCGCTCTTTCCATACAAATGTAGTCGACTGTTTCCTCCCTGGATAATGACACTAACTAGCACAAATATTTTTGTGCCATAATAGTACATTGCGATACAAGTGTGGAAAGTTGATCATTCCATAGAGGCGGTTTATGACGCGCGAGCGGAACGCGAGCGTGGCAAAAGCCGAGATGGAATGATCAATTCACACGTGTATCGTACGACGTTTTTTATCACAGTTGCGAATAAAAAAAAAGACTTGTTAAAATTTTAATAATAAAAAGTTTTAAAGAATTTTAGGTTATGTTTACTATTTTTTGTTATTTACACTCCCGAAAGGCTAGGCAAAAGACTTTTAACCTATACAGCGTCTGACATACAATATTTTTTTAGGGTTTTTTTCATTTGTTTTTGCGTCGGCGGTTAAAAACAGAATATATTAGTTCCGGGTTTCATTAAAACAGAATATATAAAAAAAATATATTTATGTACCTAAAGAAAAAACAAAATAAAAACAAATCTCAATTTTTATTTAGTTTCAAAGACGTCATCACGTAATATTATCGTTCGCAGACTTTAGAGACAACCTTTTGAAAAGAAGAAAAAAGGTACCAACAAAGAGTTTTAAGCCAGCAAGGCTTAAAAACTCTTTGGATGGTACCTTTTTCTATACATCAAAACAGTATAACCCAGATAAAGGAGATCATTCATGTTTCTAACAAAAAATACCCACAAAAAAAAATGCCGGCCAGTAATAAAAATTATTTGTATCTTGTAGAGAATAACATTTTAAACAATGTTTACTAAGGCAACAAAGAGCTACGATCAAAAATCGTTGAGTTATTTTACATTGAAAACCCAAAAAATGCATTTTATAGGGATCCGTTTGACCACTTTTAAGATCCCACTATAACTTCTGAAAGGGTTATTGGATATACCTATGTATATAAATATAATAAAAACAGACAAAACTTATCCATTTACTACTTATTTTTATATTTTTTCTGTAGTAATATCTTAGAAGTGGTCAAACGGATCTCTACAAAATGCATTTTTTTGGGTTTTCAATGTAAAATAACTCAACGATGGTTCATCGTAGCTCTTTGTTGCCTTATTAAACATTATTTAAAATGTTATTCTCTACAAGATAGAAACATTTTTTTTTGTGGCCGGCACGTTAATTTTTGGGTACGATTTGAACGATGTCCTTAAGAATGTTTCATCTACTATATGTCATTAGCAGTAAGATACGTATTTGACATATCGGGATGACGTATTATTTTCCAACACTAGTTGGATTTTTTTTTATCGCACGCGTGTATTACGTTGCATTATGAGCCTAAAAGCGGTTTAATAAGATCCACTTTATGAGCAACTGTGATAAAAAACCTATAACTGGCGTGACTATCCCCCTACGTTTTGGTTTTTTTCATTTTTTAATTATCAAAGAAATTTAGATTTAAAAATTAAAATAAAACAAAAAATTGGGACATGGTCATGGCAGTTATAAGTTTTATGCACCAAAAATATTTGCTCTAGTGTCATTATCCAGGGAGAAAACAGTCGACTACGTTTGTATTAGTTTGTATGGAAAGAGCCCCCGGTACCCTTTCGTCTTACGATTCTTTCAGTAGAATAAACCACGCAGTAAGTAGGTAAATATACCTAGCAATGCTGTAATCGTGTAGGTATACCTACAGTCTCGAGTAAACGTTACCATAATAAATACACATTAATTGATAATAAGTAGGCCATATGTTAATGATTCAACATTGTTTTTATTATGAGTGTGCTGCATTATTCTAGCTTACTATTATAGGAATAACTTATACTTACATATTTATTGTGCCGTGGGCCACTTCCTCTTCCTGCTCTAACTTCAATTTATTTGGAACTAGCAGCGCTCCGCGGTTTCACCCGCATAAATCGGGTAACTTAATTTTGGGATAAAAAGTAGCCTTTGTTATTCCTAATGAATCAATGTATCCTCATACCAAGTTTTATGAAAATTGGTACAGTAGTTTGTTTCGGAGCCTATTCGTTACCAACAAAAAAAAGTCTTTATAAAATATTAAGTTAGTATAGATGGCGAAGTACCTCTTCTTTATATACTGCAAAATACTTACGCTGGCTCAGCTACCCGAAGTGAATCTTGGCCTCCAACACCAAAAGACGCCATTGAATCCTATTCTGTGCCACTTGCTGCCAATTGACTGCATGAAAGTCTTGTTGTACTTGGTCAATCCAGCAACAACTTGGTCAATACTACAAAATGATTTGGCAAATTATACGGCCGGCATTCTGATTGACACCATCCCTCTTTCGGAATGCTGTGTTTGCGGATTCATCTTGTCGCAAAGTCCCCAAATCCTTACTCACCTATGACTCGCAATAAGATGAGATACCGAGGGCTCCACGATTAGAGATCAACTAATCTATACCTCTTTAAATTTCAGATTGCAAACGGTACATGTGAATCAAGCGAACCTAATTCATCGTGTACTAGTGAAAAATCACCTAGATTATTCAGCTGTTTTACATGTGCAGTAAGTATGACAAATCTATCTTGAACAGACATTAATGATTAGGGTATGAGGGAACAGATCAAAATCAGGAAATTCAACGAATTAGTTTGAATTGACAGCTACTGTAGTAATTTTATTTTTTATTTATGTTTTTTTTTTAATATATTTTTACAGTTATCAATTTATAGTTTAACGTTTTTTCAATAAAACTTTTGGGTGTATCCAACTATTTCCATTGATGCAATACTGGGAGAGGTTCTACCACTGTTTCCATTACTGGCGGTGGCGACAAAAAATCCTCTAGTTTGCCTGTGTTCCCATGGCTCTTCTCTCGTGGGAACAGAGATTTTCTTTAACCCGGCTGTAGGTTAGGTACCCATGGCCGTCATAAAAATTAAAGTGAAAACAGATTCTCAAATAACACAACTCTGTGTTTTTGCCGCAATGAAAATAATTGGATGTAATAAAAAAACACTTGTCCAACTTATTCCATTTTGTATTTCCATGGAAATAGTGGGATACACCCAAACTTTTCTCAAGTTTAAATGGTCAAATTTCCTTAGTAATTTGTTGTAATGTTTTCAGATTATAGGACAAAAAAATAAATTATAGCTTGGTATTTTTTTCTTTAATACAGTTTTAATGTATTTTTAAAATTTCACTCAATTTTGCAAAATGTCAGTTGGATCACTTGGCTTCTACACTGTCCAATTAGATATTAAACAAAGGAAAACAGAGGCATGAGCACATGAGTAAAGAATCATGTGGCATGAGTAACTACAGCAAACCTAGGTTTTGAGCAAAAAGGTTACTCTAAAGGAGTTTTTTACTCGAATAAAAATCTATTTCCATGGATATATTAATACCGAAGTACCCTCTAATTAGGTAACTTAAGTTACATTAGGAACATTTCTGAGCAAAGCTACGCGGCCGCAAAGTCCAAGTGGTTTTCATAACATTATTAAGCTAACATAATGTGGCCTTTTAAGGTAGACCAAGCTTGACAAGATACCTATTCCGTCGCGACTTGTGGTATCTTTCTAGAATATTTACCTACTTACCTACCTATCAATTTGAACACATGCCATAATGTGTGAATATTACTTTGGTATTAGATGTTATAAAAATTATCGCGTGATAATTAACTTTAATACCTTTTAAATACATAGATACTTGCATAACTAATAATCACATAGAAAAATGTTTAGCAATTTATTGTATTTATTTACATGTTAACATAGTATTGTAAAATTTATTATTTGGCATTTTACCTGGTTTTTTTGTAATGATTTTTTTTTTTTACAGTTTCGAAACAGCATTAATGTGCTCCGCAAAGAAAAACGTCGAAAAGAAAATCATGTCAACAATAAAGTGAGTACCAATTAATATAACATTTTAGTTACAGTTCAAAATGAAACTTAACTAGAATTGTGATCCAATGACCCAAACAGAAAAAAAAAACAATTAAAATATTTCTTTATACTAATACTAGCGACCCGTCCCGGCTTCGCACGGCTATATTATGCATGTATTATACATATAAACCTTCCTCTTGAATCACTATCTATTAACAAAAACCGCATCAAAATCCGTTGCGTAGTTTTAAAGATCTAAGCATACATAGGGACATGCATAATACAGCCGTGCGAAGCCGGGGCGAGTAGCTAGTTGTTTATAAGTTTCTTTGATATAATAATTAGACTTCATTTTTAATGATGTTTATTGACTCGTAGATACTTACTTTAAATAAATCCAAGTTTGTAATATGCTTAGAAACACAGTTATTTTATTTTTTGAGAAAACCAACAGCAATTCACTTAAACTAAGCTTAACTTAAATATTGTAATAAAACAGCCAATTACAGGTTTCCCTATTTAGACCTTTTAAAGAAAATTATCCTATTCAGAATGAAAAGTAGACACAAGTTAGGTTTGTAGTTATATTAAAAAGAATATGAACAATCCAAGGCGATTTGTGAGTTGATGGATGTGTGCGCATGGGCTTCGAGTTTCCCACGTCACCCCAGTGTCCTGAGGCTCTGGGTACGCGGGCTTACTCCCACCCATGGGTGTGGATGTAGTGCGTGTGTGTAGACATTATATTATATTAGTATATTTTATGGTACTAACTATATTATAATTATGTAATAAGAAGTAAATAGATATTAAAAGTATTTAGTAGATAGATACAATAAACAACATATTATTATGATAAATAATATATAATATTAGGCTAATTGTGTAGTTGATCAATAGTACGTTTAATGGCATTGCGAAATTCATATTTAGTCGTATCGAAGATATCAGCAGCATCGGAAAAAAGATTGTTATAGATGTTGCATAATCTATTAATTGGAGCGTCTCGAGCATAGTGTGTTTTTTGAAGGTAACTAGCGAGTAATGGAGTATTTCTGGTTCGTTTTTTGGGAGTGTTGAATCGAATCTGTTCAAGTAGGGTAGGACAGTCGAGTTTACTATTAACTATGTTATAAAGTAACATCATGTCCAATAATTTACGTCTGTCGTCGAGATTCATCAACCCATGGCGTGAACAGCCTTCCTTAGAGAATTGTTTACAGGTGCCCATTTATTCTAATGAGTGCCTATATCATTTGCTTGCATATTTAATGAAAACGTACCTAATCACTGTTGTCCAAATTGGGGTTTCCCAAATTGTAAAATACAAATTAAATAATATTTGCTTATTGAGCTGTCAATGTTTGTTCGTATACACTAGATGGCACTTACTGGGTACAAGTGGACATCGAAGTAAGAGGTAGTCGTGCTTACAGAGTACTCGAGTCGTGAGGCTGTGTGTAGTATAGATATTGTGAAGGTAAAGTCGGAATACCAATTAGCTGAACCCCACGTGACCCAGAGCTCACTTGTACGGTCAGCAGCATAATTGCAGACCCACCGTAGAGTTCTAAAATTACTATTATTGGAATGTTTTCATTCTTATATTTTTAACTAGCGTCCCGCTCCGGCTTCGCACGGCTATATTATGCATGTATTATACATATAAACCTTCCTCTTGAATTACTCTATCTATTAAAAAACCGCATCAAAATCCGTAGTTTTAAAGATCTAAGCATACAAAGGGACATAGAGACGGCGAAAAGTGACTTTATTTTATACTATGTATTGATTGATAAATTAATAGAATATAGTTTATTCAAACAAACACACGATATAGTATTTACACAAATAAGAAACAACGAAAACACAAACGTAACGTTTAATACAAATTTCCGATAACTACAAAGTTCACAAAATACTATAAAGGTGATAAATAAGAGTGCCGAAGCGTTACTTATTTTTTCGCCACGGGCTGGGGCGCCTGGATGTGTAAAGTGATGGCCAAGAAAATTGGTTTTCAGTGAAATTCCTTCAAAAATTTAATACAAATATTAGGATTAATTATTCGTTTCGTCAACATAATATTAAAATGCTCTTTAGACCAATATATACCTACTACTTATCGATTATACAAATACATAAAATAATATTTGCTTAAATAGTGCTTCCACTCCCAAAATATTATGCTAATGTGGGGATTTCCACACCGAGTACCGTTCAACTTAGATTGAAGTGTTTATTGTAGATACTTAAACTTAAAAGCCACATAAAGTTAGAACTTAATTCTTAACTTACCCCACATAGAATATCATAATCTACAAAACCTTTCTAATAAAAACTGACTCGAATTGAATTGAAATGTACCTAACGACTTACGTATTACTTGGTTGAAGCTTAACGGCTCCCCTAGCGGTCCCCTACTGTCAAGTTCCCCTGTTAAAAACTATAATATCACGCTTATCGTCCTCCTAGGGGAGACGATAAGCACTAATCACTACATAGTATAAAACAAATCGTTTGCCGATTTCCGTCACTATGTATGCTTAGATCTTTAATACTACGCAACGGATTTTGATGCTGTTTTTTTTAAATAAATAAAGTGATTCAAGAGGTTTTAGTAGGTATATATAACAAAACTACCACACGTACGAAGTCGCGGGCAACAGCTACTTTTAAATAAATCGAAATCGAAGATCGAGAGGGAACGGAATCGGTTGCTTGCCGCATCTGTCTTTCCTGACGTGTACAATTTGGGGTTCTTCAAGTCGCGAGTGAATAGATATCTTCTAGGAAAGCGTGATACATCTTAGGCCGCATTGTCATCTAACATCAGGTAGGTGTGATAGCGGTCAAGCATTGACCATTAAAATTTTTTATTATTATTTTAAGGCCATTAAAAAAAACATAAGATCGGAAGGTGTCGCGCGTTCAGTGCTCAACGTCTCCCCTGAAGCAAAGGGGGTGCTTCAGGGGAGACGTTGAGCACTGAACTGTTCTTAATGCATCCTTTCTATGCAATATGCAGTACATTAATATTGAAGGGTCACTTGTCTGACGACTCTAGAAAGATCGCTCGGTCGTATAGTGGCATGCACTCTCGGTCAACCAACCGATAGTAATTCAGAATTCACTTTGCATATGAAAGTTTCGGCCGGTCGTCCATCGCAACATTTAAGATACATATATCATACACATACATACCAATGACAGTTTTTGATACACTTTTCATTCCTGATATTGCATCAAAATGTTATGTTATTCATGTCAATCGTTTAAAAATAATCGTAGCATAATTTTGGACCATAATAGGTATACTTACCACAGTCCTACGAATTTAGGATAGTGATCTAGATGCTTTTGACGGAGACTGAGGGCCCAGGGCCGAGTTGCTTATATGGGTGTTAAAAGCGGTGTATAATATGGCATAGTAACGGATAGTATATCACCTGATATTATAACGTTCACATGAAATAATTTTCAGACCTTTGTCCGGCAATAGGACAATATTTGTCTTACTAAAGAAACACAGGAAAATAGCTTGTCAAGCATAACCAAAAGTCATCAGACTAGATATCTTACAAGTTTTTTATACCTACGTAAGTATATCGGAGCATTGAAAGTCTTGCCAGTTTATTAAAAAAATAAAAAAACCATTATGTGGTTAGTGGAATTATAACCTAACCCTTATCATCTGATTGGTGAGAGCACGTGCCTACACTAAGTGCTGATTCCATTATCCACTTCGGGGTGAAATGCCTAGACTTTATTTGAAATTCTAAAAGCACCAAGCGTCTTTCTTATATTTTTCAAATGAAAATATCAAACGTTGCTTATCTGTAGTTGAGTACATTTCTACCCTTATCTTAGATATCAGAATAAAACATATTAGGAGATAATAAAATGATAAATATCGTTAACAGTAGCGTATATTAAATTAGATATACTTTGAAAGCGATCACGTATTTTGATGAGCATCCAATGATAGTATTATCTATCTTATTTAGTTGCCATGTCAATCTGTTCATTTAATTTTCACGCTACGAATTCATTTAATATCGTTCATACATACCAAACATCGATTGGACATCGTTCGTTCGTTCATTCTTTCATTCGTTTGACATTGTTTGATAGGAATACTTAAAGGGTAAAACGGGACCCTATTACTAAGATTTCACTGTCCGTCCGACTGTCTGTTACCAGGCTGTATCTCATAAACCGTCATAGCTAGAGAGTTGAAATTTTCACATTTCTGTTGCCGCTAAAACAACAAATACTAAAACAGAAAATAAATAATATTAAAAAATATAAATATAATATAGTTTTGGTTTAGTTTATTTTTCTTTGGGGTTTTATAAATGTGGTTATTTTAACTACTAAAGTTATTTAAAACGTGATATTTATTACCATGTACCTTTTTATAATAATGTTTGAAACTTGAAACATCATCGAAATAACGAAATCCACAAAACTAAAACATGAAAAATATATCTTTAAATGCTAATTTTATATACTAGCGACCCGCTCCGGTTTCGCACGGCTATATTATGCATGTATTATACATATAAACCTTCCTCTTGAATCACCCTATCTATTAAAAAAACCCGCATCAAAATCCGTTGAGAAGTTTTAAAGATCTAAGCGTACAAAGGGAAATAGGGACGGCGAAAAGCGACTTTATTTTATACTATGTAGTGATATAAACCTTCCTCTTGAATCACTCTATCTATTTAGTCTTAATATATATAAATCTCGTGTCACAATGTTTGTCCTCAATGGACTCCTAAACCACTTAACCGATTATAATAAAATTCGCACACCATGTGCAGTTCGATCCAACTTGAGAGATAGGATAGCTTACATCCCGATATTCCCACGGGATCGGGAGTTACGCGGGTGAAACCGCGTAGGGCAGCTAGTATAGTATAAAACAAAGTCGCTTTCTCTGTCCCTATCTTTAAAACTGCTTAAATCTTTAAAACTACGCAACGGATTTTGATGCGGTTTTTTTAACAGATATAGTGATTCAAGAGGAAGGTTTATATGTATAATACATGCATAATATAGCCGTGCGAAGCCGGGACGGGTCGCTATTTTTAAATAACATTTTTTTAATTACACAATTATTTGATTTTTAAATCAATCCTGAGCATCTAATATTTCGTTAGTAACAATGTTCAAATTATTTTTTACATTGTATAGGTACCTACTGCACATAATGATTGTAGGAATTTCACATACCTAGAAAAGTAGAAGTGTACTCGACAAATTAAACAAGACATATTTGTTAGTTTTAGCATTAGCCAATCAAATAATGAATGCATTTGGTAGTCAAATGGCTACTACAATATTTGACAATTATATTGTATATACAAACACACTAGAACGTACTATTTAACACTTTGATACGGAGTCCGCCCGGCTCTGTCAACAGTAATTGAGTTAAATTGTAGAAAGATTAAAGTTCATCTTATTTGTCAAGTATACTTAACCTAACGTTCTTTCCTTCTTGGGTCTATCAAGTCTTGGAGCAGTAGTCAAAGTCAAATTTCTTTATTAATTTCGATGCTTATGTAGGTATATTACATAAATCACATAGAAACGTCTTAAAAACTAAGTTAGGGTGTGTGCCTTCGGAACGCGCCCACCAATGAGAAGAAGGCACAAGAAACTCATGGGGTATTTTTTTCATGTGATCATGCTCACAAAGGTCAATATTACAAATATTTGAAGGTATTATATGAAATTGAGTTAATTAAAGTCACATCCATGGATCCTTATCATTCAGGTACGAAGAGGTATCATAGTATGCCTTACCGCACAAGGCCCGTTTTATTGATAGATAGTGCCGTAACTATACCGTACGAGGCCCGTGGCAAATCATTGGATGTATAATAAACAAGCTGAATAAAAAAAATAGAATTTTTATTTAATAATACTTGTTTACGTATTTTTACACTAAAAGGCCTAAAAAATGTTAGCTGAAATAACTCTATGCAACTGAGTATAGGTTATAACTGAAATAAACTTTTTTTTTTCATAAATGTTAGGAGTTATGAGTGTCTCTGACCAGGGGCCCCTTCCGGCTGGGGGCCCGTGGCATTTTGCCGACTGTCCACCTGGTAGTTACGCCACTGTCTTGAAGTCTAAGTGCTTGAAGATAGCACGTAATTTTACCCTTTCGGTAAGGAGCCCTAAACTTCTTGCTCTAAAACGGTGGATTGTAAGGGGAAAAGAAATAATCTATAGATCCACTGGTGTAGGGTTGCCATCTCAAAAAATCTACACACAATAACAACAACAACAAACAAACACAACAATAAGCGTGAAAACTCCGGATTTCAGACCCGGAAAAAAAACAAAACTTTCTACTAAATCATATTTTTATTTATTTTAAACATAACCTGTAAGAAACGATTAAATAGTCCGTCTTACATTTTTATACAACTAATGTAAATCAAAAACCTGGCAACGAAGGGTTCCGTAACATTATTATATTCTGTTTTTAGTAACTATTTATTGTTAAAGTGGCAAGGCAACAGAAATACATTATCTGTGAAAATTTCAACTGTGTAGCTATCACGGCTCATGAGATACAGCCTGGTGAAAGACAGACAGACGGACACTTCTAGTAAAAGGGCCCGTTTTTACCCATTGGGTACGGAACCCTAAAAATGACCATGAAAGACCAGGGTTTTAATTTACGGTGCGGGCAAAGTGACTTGAAAATTTTAGTGTAGCGAACGACACTCCCACGTAATTTTTAGTTTCTTATGTCCCAGCAGTCGGGGTCTCATTTGTCCAGATTTTACCCAGACTACAAATGAAACCCTGCCCGGACGGTCCCCGGACGCTAGGACAAATCCGGGGAAACACGGACGGATGGCAACCCGACACGATGAAGCCTCGTTGGTGGATTCTAGTGGAATGAGGCAAACATTATCAATTGATTTATGGTGAAAGTGTGATGACAGCAATAAATGACTCTGTATATTATAATATTATAAATCTAAGGTTCACCTCCGTACAAAGAGATAATCTCGAGGTTCATGGCTACTCCACACGTGAATCTCCACCGGTACTTTGGCACGAGTATACCATTTCAGTTTTTACTCAGGTTTATTATTCAGGGTCGCATGTAATTTACGTCACAATTTGGACGAATATACGAGGGGAAAAAACGAATTATCATAATCGTGAAATATTTCTTTCTGAAGTAGCTCTTACCTAACTTACCTAACACTTAGGTCATAGCAAGTTTTATTTAAAATATACTTACATAAGTATCTACTGAAAACGATTGTAAATTCTATGAAACATACTGAAAAATACCTAGTGTAGTGACATTAGAGTCGTGCACTAGTAGAAGCACGGAACACTTTTACTCCTAGCGGAGAAGTAGAAGTCTGTAGTTACCTACGTCTGTCAAATTAAAAAAACATTATGTACCTACGTCAAATGCAGTAGCGAAGACAGGTCGCGTGATGTGTTTGACCGGTGTGCATAATGTGTCCAAGTATGTCCGCGGTCAATGAAGTTGTTCTCGTGTCACCGGACTCTAGGTTTATTCAACCACTAGGTGCGCCCTGCGGTTTCACCCGCGTAAGTCCCGATCCCGTGGAAATAGGGATCATGTCTTTTTCCATCCCCTAATCTACTACTATGCCAATTTTCATCTAAATTAGTCCATTCGTTTGACTGAGAAGATGCAACAAACAAACAAAGGAATACATAGACAAACTTTCGGATTTGAAATATAATTGTCAAAATCGGGCACGCAACTTCTTTAGCATTATATTATATACATAATATTCGCTATTTCTTATAGTTTGGGAAACGGCCCTAAGTTCCACCTTTGCCACCCGATTAATCGCACATCGTTCATAACTGTGTTGGCGCTGAGAAATTCTCAGCTTTAATAAAATAAGGAAGGTCTGCTGGTCACGGTATCTTGGTTTATTATAGTTAGTTACTATACTTATTGAAAATTAGGTTCAGGTTGGGAGCTCTGATTACCACACTGGCATCAGTCTGCTCATTGCGCATGATCGTCGACTGTTACTCTAGCCAGCCACCCCAACTCCAGTTTATGGGTTATTCCACAAATCCACCCAAAAATCCCCATCGGGGGAAAAGTGGAATTGAAAATTAACGAGTCCATAAATATCCCTTGAAATCGGGGAAAAAGTGGAATATAAATAAATAAAAACAAGTCAAGAAATCGCCCCTGGGTATATTCTTAAAGGAAAAAATATACATAGTATAAAATAAAATTATGTAGGTATACAGTAATGAAAAATTAAAAAGGTGTCCCGTAATGAATGAATAAGCGGGCTCATGTGAAGCGGACACCTACGGAGAGAACACTGTGCCGAAAACTGTTCAGAAAAATAAAAGTTATGCTCGCTATCTCTTATATCCATTGGGAGTGTTATAAGCTACTTTTTATCTCAATACTCCCGGACCGGGAGTTACCCGGGTGAAACCGCAATGTGATGCTAGTAATAAATAATCAGGTGATATACTCGTAACAGGGATTCCCTCCAACGTTTATAGAGATTAATTTCTTGATCTTTGTCTTGTGACTTTGACTCTCATTTAAATTGTTTAAATAGCGAGAGATTACGTTTAAGTATGACAAGTAGGTACATTAGATTATGTATGTTCAAGTCAAAGTGAAAATAAAAAAACCAGAGATGTCTTGACATCCCTAGAGAACACTACATGCACAACCTTCAACTAGACGATATCCTAATCTTGCTGGAACATGGATCATGAAATAATTTTTTTACGTGGGCTTTCAGGGATATATACTAAAAAAATTATCATCTATATTTTTGTATCAATTGATAGTGTTGCTGATAGAGATCAATTATTGGACACAAACATTTATGCAGGTATAGCAAATTAAAGGAAATAGCTAATTTTTGTAATCTTCTCTAAGTATCACCTTTCTGTGTTTGACAAAACATTAGTGTAAGAGGGTTGTGATTTTCTCTTTTATAAATCTAATACCATGAATATTTGAAAAAAACTAGCTTTTGCCTGCGACTTTGTCCGCGTAGGAGTTGAATTTTTCAAAATCCTTTCTTATCAAATGCCTACGTCATACAGAGCACACCCTTCAAGTTTCAGGTCTCTACGGTCAGCGCTTTAGGCTATGCGTTGATCCATCAGTCAGTTATTCAGGACAAAGCATTTTATATGTACCTATAGAGATGATAGTTTCCCTAAACTTAATCCATAAGTCGAATTTATAACATTAATAAAAGATTCGTCAGCCTAAATGATGTTGTTGAGATTGTAAATGATTCTAACCCTAACTGTAGTTTTATGTCAAATCGATTAAATATGGACTGACTAAGCATTTGAAGGGTTCCAGAGCATTGTCCGAGTGAACTTCTAAATGGTCCTTTGACTCTATACAGATGACGTTAACCTCTATAGCTGTCTGCCAGATGTTACTATAAGTTTGGTCTGTTGATTATACAAGTACATCATTTACATGACGGGACATGACAGCCCTTTTTTCTATTGCATCTAATTTGTTGATAAACTTGGACAAAGCAACAGAAAATGATAAGTTTGTTTCTGTTGCTCGTTTATTAAGAATTCTTATGGCAGTTCATAAAGTGCCTATAATTATCAAAATCCAAACTAATAGACATAAGAAAGTTAGTTTTTTTGTTCTCTATTCACGGTCAAACGAAGGTGGATAATGGTAGTTTAGTTAGAGGATGGAGAAGGACATAGGATTTTTGATCCCAATTTTCTTGCGGGATCGCGACAAACGCGGGTGAAACCGCGAGACGCACCTAGTAAAAATATAAATATCTTTAGTTATCAAATAAAAAAAAATACTTCTACTGATTCAGTACATAACATTGTATCGTATGATGTTATCGTAGCTACTTTTACCTAATTTTCATAAAAAATAAGAAATGTTTCGAATTTTTCCAAATTTTTCTTTCGAAATTTGAATTACTGACGAAAGGCATGTAAAAAACATGACCAGTGATATCTACAATTGAAAAAATAGCCAATATGTAAAATCACGTGTGCCTATAGAGTTTTCGTGAAAGTAATTTGTTTTCACTTTACATCCTATCACTAGCTCTGGAAACGTGACTATTGAATATATGTATATCATGATATTTGCTGCTGACTCCAGACTTTCTATCAGTCAATAATCTGCCGACCAAGAGAACATGTCACAACGTTTAAAATACCAACAATCTAAGTTTACAACTGTCTAGCTATCACGGTCCATGAGATATCTAGAACCCTAAAAACTAAAGCGTCCTGTAGAGTATCAATAGTTTAATCCAAACCGGAGGTTGTCCTTGGTTGCACTTTATAGTGTAGACAGGTACAATCGCCGGTTTAGAATCCACCCCATTGTTTGCTATCATTTTACTAGATACATGAGCTTGATATGGCAGCTCAATATATTGTTTTGTATTTAGTATAAATTAAGTTACTATGTAACTCATTATTGTATGTCCGGGATGGACAAACTGTTGATACCTACCTTCTATAATTTGACATCTTATGTACACAGTTTTTCAATAAATATTCTTAATTCTTGATTCTTGACCTACTTGTTATTGTAAAGGGCCTCTACGTGTTGGCTTCGGCTCCACGCACGCCTTCAAAAGGTCCGGGGCTCCATAGCCCCGTGATACGGGACGTATAACTAAAAAAATATAATAATAATAAAGTAACGCAGACAGCGATAGACTGTCTTTAGTCTGCTTGAGCCGTTGTCGTTCAACTCTCTAAAGTCCTCCTTGCCGTGTTCTGACGACGATGTACCCCAGAGGTGTTTGAACTATTCTATTTTTGCCCTTGGTTATTTTCATAATGGACTAACATTAAAATACGCTGACCCGCTAGTATTATAATCAAAATGTAGAATCTAGATGTTAAACACCTAGTAGAAGACATAAAGAGATAGACAAATATTTATGCCTAAATGGAAGGTTTGGATTATTCCGATCTGTCCCAATGCTTTTGACTAGAAAGCTTTTCGTCCTAAGCGACAGGGCATCTCTGGCCTTAGGGCGAAAAGCTTTCTCTAGGCAGTCCTTCCATTTAGGCATAATATCTTTATTGGCATCCCGCTTTTTAGGTAACTCGATCATGAGGGATATTATCTACGTACATTTAAATTTTCTTAGATGAAATGGTTAATTTTTTACCTGTGATAGCAAAACATTTGACCACTATCTCACGTGATGGTAAGTCTATATAAATAAATAAATATTTACTAAAAAAACCGCATCAAAATCCGTTGCCTAGTTTTAACGATTTAAGCATACATACAAAACAAAGTCGCTTCCAAAGTCGCTTTCTCTGTCCCTATATACAGGGATATAGGGACAGAGAAAGCGACTTTGTTTTAGTACTATGTAGTGAAGATACCTGTTTAGTCGCGACTTGAAGCACCTTCAAAATGTACACGTCAGGAAAGACAGACTCAACTGTCTCCAACTGATTCCATTCCCTCGCATTGCGATTAGGAAATGACGAAACGAAAGATAGTAAGGTAGTTTGTGTGTGTGTTTCGTATAATATAGGTACGAGTATACCTAAAATAACGTTATAAATTTTTATTAATAAAGTCAAAAATAACATCTTGCATATATTTCATAGGTTGAAATAAGTTGCCAAAATAATAATTCTATGCGTCTGGTTTCCAGTAAGCTGGTTTTTTTCCTATTGCAATGTCTCCCTGATTTGTAGCATAAAACCTATACCTGCCATGACCAAGACCTAGCTCCTATGACTTCGGTTATTTCATATTCTCATTATCATCGGAAGTAAAAAGTCTTTAAAAAAAAACAAATAAATATAATAATAAGTTTTCTGCTACAAAAATATTTTTGCTCCAATGTCATAATCCAGGGAAGAAACACTTGACTACGTTTGCATGGAGAAGGAGCCGGGTACCTTTTCTCTTAATCCTTCCTGATCTACCCTTATGATACTTGAGTCCATTGTTAATGCGAATTACTTTTTGTATTATTTTTGACGCGAAAACGTCTTATATATCAATGGACACCGGCACCGGCAAAAGAGTGTGACGTCATTGCGTAACGGGAACGTGATTTTTATTGACAAAATGATAACCATAGCAACGATGTTTTCATTATATTAACAAAATGGTAACCATAGCAACGTAATATTTTCATATGACGTTATCACATAAAATTATCGCCCGTAAAACGACTTTACATACAACCATTTTGTTTAACAAACTATTTTTTATTTTTTTTATTTGTTGTTTCCGTATAAGTTCGGTATACCTACGTAGGTACATTAGACAACTTTCTGTATAAACACTGTAACTTGATAGGTACATATTATCTATGACTAACAGCGACTACTAGTAGGTCGTATTACTTCATGCTGTAATTATACGGAGTAGGTATGCGCAGGGTATTTTGACTCCGATAAGCAACCGCGATGCGGCCGTTACCAGAGGTCACTATTGACGTCAATTGAGTCACGTGATCGTAATGTACCACCACTGTAATATACCTACATGTTACAGTTGACATATGTCAGCAGTGGAACAACTGAACGTTCAAAACGAACGCAGCGTATGCGCAACTTTAAGGGCTTTTCCTGACGTGTAAAATCTAAGGGTCTTCAAGACGCGAGTGAATAGGTATCTTCTAGGAAAGCGTCTTAGGCCGCATCGTCACCTGTCATAAGGCGGGTGTGATAATGGTCAAACGCTGACCTATCAAAAATGTAGAAAAAAACAATTTATTTAAAAATAAAATGTAGGTAATTCAATTCATTTTTACAATATAGTTCATAAGAACTATATTTTGCTTTAATTACAAGTCACAAGTTTAATTACATAATTACTTTTGTGTAGATTAAACAATTTAAAATTATGATAATTTGATCAATCTTTGATGTCTTTTTAGGGCCGCGCTAACAAAAGACTTCAACGAGCTACCTTTAAATATTTGTTACGGTGATTTTTTGACGATTAATAATTATGTACGATATTTTGTTTGTTGGACATTGTTATGGCAGCTGCCATAGTATCCACAGTTTCCCCGTAGCCAGTCCACCTACCATCCCATCGTAGCAGCCCAAGTAGTTTTTTCCTATAGTTTATAGTTCTATCCAAACCGGAGGTTGTCCTTGGCTGCATTTATAATTCAGACAAAGACAATCGCCGGTGTGGTGTCCACATTATACTTTGCCATTGTTATTGTAAATGACCTATATATGTGTTGGCTTCGGCTCCATGCACGCCTTCCAAAGGTCCAGGGTTCCATCCATAGCCCTGTGATTGGGACACATACGATAATTAATTATTTAAAATTTGGATCCCTTCTGCTTTAGTGGAATTCTTTTTATAACTAAAAAGTTTTGTTCTAAGTGGGTAAATAAGGCTTTTTATTTAAACCTACGGTAATTAAAAATTATTGTTTTGATGAATTACTGTTTTTGTTTGACTGTGGTAGGCAAGCGCTACGATCAACTAAGCTGGCATCGTACAGCAGTACGAATCCGTGTCGAAAACCATATGTGGAAGATTCAATATAAATATGTCGTTGGTAGGTACATATAGGTTTAATACCTACCTACCGCGGATGTTGTTGCTCTTGAAAATACCTAAAATATTTGCCGGCTATTTTAGTACTCGTTTCTTGTGTTTCTAGATCTATCGCTACATGTAATAAAAACTTTATGCCGTTAAACTGAAAAATAAATCTCATTTTTGCTCATCGGTCTTTTAAATTTCAAAACGACTTTAGTAAAACTATGTTAACTGATTAAAAGCTATTTGATTTTATTGGTATTTTAACTACTTGCATGCCAGATTTGAAAAAAATATTAGGTTTTTGTAGTCCAGTTCGAAATCGAAATCTGACATGATTTTATGAAACGTGCATAACATTATTTTTCAACTATTTAAATATTAAATAGGCTTTAGAACTATTCAAAATTTACCAAACAGTATAATTAACAATGCAGGTATGTTATAAGTAAGCTATACGGTCTCTAAGGCGGGTGTGATAGTGGTCAAACGCTGACCTAATATTATATAATAAAATATAAACGACACTTTTTCAAAGCCTAATTGAGATTTTAGTAGTTAGAAAATTATGATCTAAAAGCTTAAAATAATGTTATATTGCGATTTCTATCTTCTTACGCTTTGTCCTT
The DNA here is from genome assembly GCA_907269075.1 of Idaea aversata. Classification (NCBI taxonomy): domain Eukaryota; kingdom Metazoa; phylum Arthropoda; class Insecta; order Lepidoptera; family Geometridae; genus Idaea; species Idaea aversata. Next base: position 13,661,215 of record OU026087.1, read on the forward strand.
ACGGTTTTTTCTTAACGCATTACATTTTTTCTCGGCTAGGTCCTATCGCCAACCAGCGATAAGGAACTTCGTTTAAAAAAAAAATATATGGTGTTAATATGACATTTCAATTTTTTTCAGCTTTAACATCACCCTAAGTCTTTTACATACCTGTCTACTGGTAGATAAAGTTAAATAGTGTTTCTTTAGGTAATTGTTATATGCGCTAATTGACATTGCTCTACGGTGTAGGAAATCATCGCGATGAAACCAGCGGTATAGTTGGCTCCAGACGTATCTATTTTTTTTTTCTATATAGGTCAGCGTTTGACCACTATCACATCTGCTTGATTGTAGGTGGCGATGCGGCCTTAGATGTAACACGCCTTCCTTAAAGATACCTATTCACTCGCGAGTTGAAGACCCCCAAATTGTACACGCCTGGAAAGACAGACGCATAGGCAGGCAACCCATTCCATTCCCTTGCAGTACGAATAAGGAATGATGGAGCAAAACGCTTAGTGCGAACGTCTGGTATGTCCACTATGAATCAGTCGGTCATAGATTTGTGATTGTTTGAGACACCTATTGATGAGTTCTTGCCTCTGGATAAGGTTGACTAAGCTGAGAGGGAATTATAGATGCTAGGCAAGCCTACTCCATCCTCACGCATTAAAACCTAACTAAAGACGTCTAACTGCGGAAAAACAGCTCGTAAACAAGTACAAGTAGTGTTTCCCTGTTTTTCTTAAGAGTTTCTTGTTAGATATTAGGTATTGTTACTATCATAATATATTGATTATGGAAATACCATTCTAATAAGTAGGTACCTACGTTGTGGTATTTCCGTTCAAAGAATTTGTCAGAATTTATAATTATTACAACAGATTCTGATTTCTTCGAATACTTAAATGAGATCGCATCAGGATAATAAATAATTTAGTCATCTAGGTCTTTAAGGTAAGTATATTTAAAATACATTTTTTATTTTCTTCGTTTGATACCTACATGATATAGTAACTGTTACTTAATAGTAGACTAGCAGCGCTCCGCGGTGTCACCCACGTAACTTCCGATCCCGTGGGGATATCGGGATAAAAAGTAGCCTATGTTACTCCCAATTAATCAATGTACCTTCATACCAAGTTTCTTATCAGTCCTGTAGTTTCGGAGCTTATTCGTTATTAACAAAAAACTAAAAAATCTTTATACTATTAGTATACCTACGTATAAAGAACAAAAAAATTAAATAATTTCGATTTTTATTACTTAGTTATCTGTAAACATAGGTAAATTTATATTAAGTACTCCGTAGAAAAGTCTTTCGAAATGGGAGAAACTAAACTTTATGAAAATTTTAACATGTATTACCTACCTCTCCTTAAAAGTCGAACATGCCTTCTTAATTTATGTGAAGTGCAACATTGTATACTTTTGATACAATGCTCTTTATATTCGATAAGGCGTTGAAATAATGACAATGCACAGCAAAATCGGTTGTGCCTAGAAACTACCAGGTTAAGTTTATAAATAGGTACCTTTGTAAACCTTTAAGTTACTGCAAGGGAGTTCAATCAGTTGCCTGAGTCTGTCTTTCCTTGGGGATCTTCAAGTCGCGAGTGAATAGGTATCTTGTAGAAAATCGTGCTACATCTTAGGCCGCACCGTCATCTACCATCAGGTAGGTGTGATAGTGGTCAAACGCTGACCTATCAATATGTAAAAAAAAAGTTAACGTCGGGCCACGAAATTGTTAGCGTGACGACCTCGATCGCCTCGAGGCAGCTTCGCCGGAGGTGGCAAAGAACTGCGACCGATAGGGAGATGACTTCCTCCCATCCGCCCATAGGTAGGGGAGACCCTAAAAGTGGAAAAGTAGTGGTTTGATAAAAAAGAACCTTTAAATATTGCTGCAGCTGCACTAGAAAAAATGTTAAAATTCGAACGACCCTTATCCACAAAGTTGCCCTGCGCGTGGATACTAAATAACCTCAATTATCAGTGCTGGTTGTGGCTACAATATCCGGACGAAATCGTACAGGACGTAAACATTAGTACTAGTTTGTACACACAAATAACTATAAAAACTTAACGAAAGTTCTTTGTGAGATAATTAATTGCTTCACTGTAACTTCGTAACAATTGCACAACTTGACGTTTAGTAATAAAACTAATTAGTTGGGCATATGGCAAATGGTCGCAAGCAATGCCGCGACTTATTCTCTCTCTATTATTCTGTTACTATGAGTACGGGACTAATTAAACGAGTTGTAGTTTTTAAACGTCTAAATGTAAACTGTAATATTACGATGTTTTTGTAAACATATAGTTATTTTTGCGTAATTGACGTCAAACGGTGGTCACTCAAACGTTCCTCGTGGGAAAGCTTATGCAATCTTAATCACTACATAGTCACTTCACTATCACTACATAGTATAAAATAAAGTCACTTTTCGCCGTCCCTATTCCCCTTGTATGCTTAGATCTTTAAAACTACGCAACGGATTTTGATGCGGTTTTTTTTAATAGATAGAGTGATTCAAGAGAAAGGTTTATATGTATAATACATGCATAATATAGCCGTGCGAAGCCGGAGCGGGTCGCTAGTTATAGGATATAATAAGGATTCAAATTGAAATGAAAAATAAATAGCTGTATATTTCCTAAAAAAATATGTTTGCAACCCCGTAGACGTCATCCTCGGATAACAGCCGCGATATCTTCTTAATATATATAAATCTCGTGTCACAATGTTTGTCCTCAATGGACTCCTAAACCACTTAACCGATTATAATAAAATTCGCACACCATGTGCAGTTCGATCCAACTTGAGAGATAGGATAGCTTACATCCCGATATTCCCACGGGATCGGGAGTTACGCGGGTGAAACCGCGGAGCGCAGCTAGTTTACTATAGTTTTAAAAATATGCCATAGGATATCTCAAAATCTGGGTCCAAACACAACGAAAGCGCATTGTTTTTAACTAGTTTTAACTTTAAAATTAATACCTTCATGGTGCCTTTTTATTGAGTACTTGAACCTCGGTATGATTCGCAAATTTTTGTAATTACTTTTATCCCAACTGCTAAACGTTTTAATTTATGTCAACTGCACGTAATCTGTTGTTGTTTCGAAACTTAATAGTAAGTTTTTGTTGTAATTTGCGTGGGTCTTGTTATAATTATAAGTAAAAACTAGTGTGGGTTCGTAACTCTAGCAAAAAATCAGAAAATTATGTAACTGGCTGTCATTATTATTAATGAAGATTAATATGTTTTGAGTTATGGCATAATACAAAATGTTATTCTTTATTAATAACTTATGACGCTTCACTCATTTGTGTCTTTTGTAGTTGGCAGTTGTTGGCTGTTGCATATGATTTAAACTAATGATTTATCGTATTTCTATTTTTAATAGAGTTGTTGTATTTTTGCATTTATGAATGAAATACACGACAAAATAATGATTATCTATCTCAGTAACTACTGGTTCGAATTGAAAAAATATTTTATGTTGGACAGTCGACATATCGGGAAGGCTTTAGAACAATAGGAGCGAAGAATCAGTGGGAAATGTAGAAAAAAAAGGGAAAAATATTCATCTTTGAGGGCTTCCGTTGTTTGTTTGAACGCGCTGATCTCAGGAACTGCTAGATCGAATTGAAAAATATAGGCTACTTTTTATTCTGATATTCCCACGGAATTGGGACTTACGCGGGTGAAACCGCGGAGCGCAGCTAGTGTGATATAAGAAGAGCCATACTATCTAGGTATAGTAAAAATAGTTATTTATTTATTTATTTATTGTTTAATACCAAAAAGTAATACCAATGGTATTTGTTTATCATCGTTGTGATTTTTCTATTACTAAAGAATACCTAATTTTAAATTTTGAATGATGTACTAAATCTATTCCCAACGAATACCAAAACATAACTTTTGGTACAGTCAGGGAAAAAAAGAATTAAGTTTACTATTATTTTATTATTATGATCATACCTAATACAAATCTTAATCCAAATTTTTTACCTGCTAAAAAGGTTGAGTTTGCTCTATTGTTTTCAAATCGTAGGTAGCCAATCAGAGTAAAGAGCCGTGCAAACAAAGTTCTTAAAAAGTTTTATTGTTTTGTTGGCATAAAAGCCAAGTCAATGCAATAATTTTTATTTTGTCCGGGCATAAATTTTTTTTCTATTAACTGGTCTGACTTGAGGGATATACAGGATTTTTTTACATAGGCCTTCAGGGCTATAACTTAAACTATAAGAGATAGCTAAAAATGCTCAAAGAGTTTCGTGTCCTATTTTGACAAAAACTAAAACTGCATAATTAGATTTTTGAAAAAGTTTTCACCTTAGCCAGGAATCCAACAATTTGATTTTGAAAAAAATATCACCTATATTTTTATACCAATCGATAGTGTTGCCGATAGAGATGAATTCTTGGAAACAAAGATAGTATGGCAAATAAAAGGAAATAGCTTCTAATAGGATTTAGTTTCTAGATATTAGTGTGACCGACTTGACTATATCATTATTGAAATGTTTCTGTTTTTTTTTAATATTTTTTATATTTTTTTTTTGTTTGTTTGTTTTTTTTTAATGATAGTTCAGCGTTTGACCACTATCACACCTGCCTGATGGTAGGTGACAATGCGGCCTAAGACATAACACTCCTTCCTAGCAAATACCTATTCATTCGCGACTTGAATTGTACTTGAATAAATAACTTAAATAATTTAAAACTATTTTCACTGCCAGTACCTCATATCATTCTACTTGTTTTGGCATTTGTTTTTACTTGGTACTCGTTCGGAATAGAATATTTATTACGATAATAAACAATACCATTGGTATTGGTTTTTGGTACTGGAAGGTATAGATCGATATACTTATACTATACTTATATATTTTTCTTTTGTAAATAAATAATTATAATAGGTACATAGAAACAACCAGACCACAGACAAATATCTAAGCATAAATACTTGTCTGAGGCGGGAATCGAACCCGCGACCCTGTGGTAGTCCGACATGGTGACCATTGTGCCAACTGGGTCGTGCCTGTAAAATCCTCAAGAGTGTTTATAATTTGAGTGTTAATAATTAAATAACTCTTAAATTAAGAATACGAGTTAAACAAATAATTGTAGCCGTCTACGTCAAAATTAAATCACCCATTGAGCCTTCTAACAAAAATGAACAATCTGTGTCGTCGTGAAATTTTAGTATCATTTACGGCTTTTAGTTTTATAACCAAATAATGACCTGCAATTAAGAATCCGGTCATCAAATTGAGAATGGTCGATTAGGCTAGGTAAATGCACATCGTGCCCTGCTCGAAGTCACGTAGGCTTCGGAGTACTTAAGGCAGAGTCGCAGAGCACGTGCTCTCCCCTAATTGAGGAAAGCTTTATGCATTAATGCACATTTTATTACTGAGTACTTTGAGCAGCTGTAATATATAACTTAGTTCTACGGTGTACAGTTCTAAGTTAACAATAGGGCCACATCAAGATCGTTTTATGTAAGGACGTAAAACGACACTGGTCGTTACAGATAAGGCTGCGTAGGAAAGTGTTTTTGCTTTTATTCTATTGTAATAAAATATTGTAGTTAAAAATAGAAAGTTCTCTTGTACTATGAATAATTACGATTCTGTTTTTTCTATCCCCATTGGAATAAGTATTCCGGTAAAAAAACTTTTTGTACAAACTTTATCTAAATTAAAGATAAGTACTAAGGATAGTCTTTGCATGTAGGTCGAAGTCAGAATGACAGACCCACCGTAGAGCTGAAAAACTGCTTTTATTAGAATGTTTCCAGAAGCAAGATTCTAAGGTCTTGCTAGAGTTCAAGTTTCAACTCGTGAATTTATTAGATAAATATTATTAGGATAAAAACATTCCAATAATAGTAATTTCAGAACTTTACAGTGGGTCTGCAATTCTAACCTCGACCATACAAATATGTTAAAATTATTTAAAAAAATTAGACTTATTGCATAAACCCTGCATCTTCGAAAATACGTCAGAGATTTAATGACCAGTGATTAATTTGTTTGCGGTTTGAATACCTGAATTAGATATTGCTGAATAACATTAGGGCCAGTGTAATTCTTATGATGGATCGCCCGATTAAGTGGCGATAGTGTTATTTTGAAAATTAATTTGATTTTAGCGTACGTGACAAACTGAACTATGTCAGCCCATTAAGATCAGGGGGAGGGGCCAGTGATCAATATTTAATCGATAGTTAATATCGACCAATTAAGAATTTAGTATTTTCCTTGTAAATTTACGTTCAACAATTTTTTGTTATGAGTAAGAGATTGGTATTGTAAAACTCTATAAACATTATTAAATTACTTTGCTTTGAAATCTTTTTTTGACCTATTTGACGATTATAACAGCTTGAGCTTTTTGTCATCTTCTATCTACTATATGAGTCTGGACTGGACAGTGTATCTGTTGAGATTTTTCGCCTTTAAAGCACCGACTATCAAAAGCTAGTTGGGCTTTGGACTCTACATACGAATGTAGAGTCCAAAGCCCAACTAGCATCTAAAAAGTTTGGTGTAAGTTCGAGGATGTACCAGTAGAACTAGAGGTAAACTAATTTTCAACACCACACAACCCACACCAAACGTTTCACTTATTTATTTCTTACTAGCTGCGCTCCGCGGTTTCACCCGCGTAACTCCCGATCCCGTGGGAATATCGGGATAAAAAGTAGCCTATAACCTTCCTCGATAAATGGACTATCCAACACAAAAATAATTTTTCAATTTGAACCAGCAGTTCCTGAGATTAGCGCGTTCAAACAAACAAACAAACTCTTCAGCTTTATAATATTAGTATAGATTTATACACCGCAAGCAAATGGAATCAGTTGAATCCGTCTTTCCCAACGCGTCAGTTTCGGGATTATCCAGTCAAAAGTGAACAGGTAACGTCTAGGTAAGCGTGCTACATCCTAAATTTCATCGTCACTTACCAAGTGAGATAGAGTCAAACGCTTAGCTACCATAACCAACGAGTAAGTATCGCAAACTCAGGCCCCCTTATTCCAAAACGAGGTTTAAGGATAGTCCGAGATGCAAATTGAAACCTTAGATTTAGACACAGATTTATTCGTGAACTATAGTCTAAACACTATCCCTATAGATTATATAGGGAACTATAGTCTAAACACTATCGCTAAAGATTTTTAAAGATAGTGTTTAGAGTATAGTTCACGAGTAAATCTGTATTTAAATCTAAGGTTTAAATCCACATCTCGGACTATCCTTAAACCCTTTTCCCTTTTAAATCCTTTTGGAATAAGGGGGAGGTAGTCTAGGTAGCAACTCGTCTAAGCAGCGGATGGTCTAAAGCTGATGTCGTTATAAATGGTGGTGGTCTAAACCTCAACTTCGTCTAAATAGGCGGTAGTAATAGGCGAAGTTTTCGTCATCAATCTGAGGTTGTTAGATAATGCATTTATAAAACACCCTAATAACTTGAAGACACGTAGTTTTTTTCTATGATTACTATAATAATAATAATTCTTTATTGTCAGGCACAATAACCCATAGATGTACTATAACTATACATTTGTTAAAAGAAAAAATGATTAAATAAAAATAATAGTGAGGTAACAATCTACCCGCGTCACTTTTTGTTCCCGTTCTGGTGGACCATCACCCAATGACCCAAGATGCCACTCTGCAAGTTCCTACCAACTGCTTGCAGGATGCCATTGCGTGAGACACCAACCTTTTCCAAAAGCCAGCTAACCAACTATCCTCATCCCAATTTAATATTATAAATCCAAAAGTTTGTTTGTTTATTTGGTCAAACGACTGGACCGATTTGAATGAAAATCGGCATTTGTGTAGTTTAGGGAATAGAAAAGGACACAGGATACTTTTGATCCCGAAATTCCCGCGGGATCAGGACTTATGCGGGTGAAACAGCGAGTCGCAGCTAGTAAACATATAATTGTCTATTTGCCTCTTTTGTGATTTAAGTATTTACATCACTTATCATCTATTGTTTTTCCTTAAACATTTTCCTCGAAAAAAGCTTTGATAACATGTTTGTCTGGAAGAAGGCATGTATATTTATTTGTTTCTGTAGAATTACCCGCACCCCGACGTATTGTTTACCTCTAGGCGGAGTTCGGGGCAGAGGGCAATGTTCGCATCTCCAGGTTGCTCCCTCAGACGTCCAGGGTAAACGCACTGTCGAGACCATCCATTATTTACTAGATGCATCACTGACCCTCCATCACGCATTCGTTACCATCCCACTTTACATATCGGTCGGTACTTTTTTCTCAAATATGAAATTTAAAAGGAAAATTGTGAGGAAGTGCTGACGTACATACGCGAACGTATTAGGTGCGGCATGTTGAGGTTATTGACATTCTAGTAGAGACCAGTGCCTCTTCTATGTGCTGTATTTGAATCGATCCAGAATTATTTTTATTAATTTGGTTATCTCTTCCTGGAAGTCTGTTTGACGTCAAAAGTGTTCCTTTTGCGATTGCCGAATAAATAGTTGCTGTTTTATTTCAATTGACAACCTAGTTGGCACAATGATCCCATGCCGGACTGCCAAACACAGGGTTGCGGGTTCGATTCCTGGCTCAGGCAAGTATTTATGCTTAGATATTTGTCTGTGGTCTGGTTGTTTCTATCTATACTATATAATATTATAAAGCTGAAGAGTTTGTTTGTTTGTTTGTTTGAACGCGCTAATCTCAGGAACTACTGGTTCGAATTGAAAAAATATTTTTGTGTTGGATAGTTATCCCTTTTTATCCTTTTTATCCCGATATTCGCACGGGATCGGGAGTTACGTGTATTATAAGCAGGATTGTTTTGGAGGGAGCAATATGCTGAGACTGCACCCTCCATTGCACGCACATTTATCTTGTTGTTTCATGACTTTATGTATTGTAACCTATTTTTAACCGACTTCAAAAAAAGGAGGAGGTTTTCAATTCGGTTGTATGTATTTTTTTATGTATATGTGTTGTGTTATGGAAAATAAATGGTTAAAATGGTTTATAAGTAAATATTTACAAAAGAAAAGTATATAAGTAGTATATCCGTTGTCTAGCACCCATAACACAAGTCTAGTTACTTAGCTTGGGGCTGGATGGCGATGTGTGGAATGTCCTGCAATTTTATTGAATATCCACTTAACCAATTTCCATAATTTGGTCTACCTACTGATAAATCTGCATCCGTTATAAATAAATATTCCTAAAAGCTTCTTAGATTTTCGAATATTTTCTAAAATAAATATTTAATTTTTTATTACTTAGCAAAGTAATTAAGTCTCATTTAACGAGCGTTCATTAGGTATAGGTAGCTATCCGTGTCTATTTATAAAAAGAAACCCAGAAGCGTGTTTATCATCACTACATAGTATAAAACAAGTCGCTTCCCGTCTGTCTGTCCCTATGTATGCTTAGATCTTTAAGGCTATTATGCTGCCAAACGCAAAGCGCCAGAATAACCCGTCGCTTACAACTAACATTGTTGATTGTAACGAATGTGTTTTATTTTTCTCAAAAGTGCTGAGAAGGAATTGTAGGTGAGATCTTTGGCGATATTTTGGAGTAATTTGAGACAAAAAAAAAATTGTCATACTAAAGTTATACTAGTTTTAATTCTTAATTTTAGGATAGCTTCTAAACTTTAGGGAATTTTTGGCTGAAAGTCAGACCAAAATGTCGGTAAAGATCTCACCTACAGTTCCATCTAAGCACTTTAAAGAAAACATTTGTAACAATTAATAATTTCCACCAACAAAGGCGACCGGTGCCGGTAGTTACAATTTAGTAGGCTGTGTAGCAAGGTCGTTGGCGTATTAATCCACCTTAAAACTATGCAACGGATTTTGGTGCTGTTTTTTCAAGAAGATTTAAATTTATAAAGTAAACTACCACGCGTACGAAATCGCGGGCAAGAGCTAGTCTAGAATAAATCTAGACCGTACTTCATGCCGTGTGAAAATGAGTGATCGTTAACCAATTGAGGTTAAACATGGGTTAAATCATAATTAAATGTGACAGCCTCTGGTTGTTAAATAGGCGTTGCGCGTCTGAAAGCCACGAAATAGGCGCGTGCGCTTATTGTCGCTTGTTAAAGTGAAATTGAGATGAATTGTTACAATTTGATACTTTATAAATCATGACCGCATAACTAATTTTATTGTAGTCATTGTATAACGACCTCTGTGGCTCGTCGCCCGAATACTAGCCTGCGACGCAGATCGTAGTGGGTTCAACTCCTGCCTAAAACAAATATTTACAGATATTTGTCTTTGGTCTGGGTGTTTTTGTATGTATGTATACTAGCTTTTGCCCGCGACTTCGTCCGCGTAAAAGTATAAAATGGACCAAGTAATCACGTTGTCCCATACAAACTTTGCCCTCCTTTTTCACCCCTTAGGGGTAGAATCCTTTCTTCCTTTCTCCTCTTATCCGATGCCTTCGTCATACAAAGAACAACCCCCACCAAGTTTCATGTCTCTACGATCAGCGGTTTAGGCTGTGCGTTGATCCGTCAGTCAGTCAGTCAGGACAAAGCTTACAAAGAAAAGTATATAAATATTTTAACCTTTATCTGGAACCCATAACACAAGCCTAATTGTTAGCTTGGGGTTAGATAGCGCTGTATGAATTGTCCCATAATATTTATAAATTATTTGTAACTAGCGACCCGCCCCGGCTTCGCACGGCTGTATTATGCATGTAGTATATCTAAAAACCTTCCTCTTTAATCACTCTATCTATTAAAAAACCGCATCGAAATCCATTGCGTAGTTTTAAAGATCTAAGCATACAAAGGAACATAGGGACGGCGAAAAGTGACTTTATTTTATACTATGTAGTGATACCTATACTTACCTGTTTAAAGTAAGTTAAATAGAGACAAGCTATTTGTCACAGCTTTTCAACGGCTTGACAGATTCTCATTAAACATAGCTAAGAAAGAATACTCACGGAATCATGAGTGTCTTGTGCCTTCTTCTCATTGGTGGGCGCGTTCCGAAGGCACACATCCTAACTTTGTTTTTAAGACGATTTTATGTGGTCTTTACCTATACAAATTTTTTCAAATTTTTTTTTTTTTTTTTTTTTTTTTTTTTCGATTTTTTTTTGACGACCTCTGTGGCGCGTCGGGCGAACACCCGACTGCGACGCAGAAGGTTGCGGGTTCGATTCCCGCCGGGAACAAGTATTTATGCTGACCATAAATTCTTGTTTCTGGTTCTGGGTGTTTCCTATATGTATAATATGTATATATTTACAAAAAAAAAGTATATAAGTAGTTTATCCGTTATCTGGCACCCATAACACAAGCATTAAGTTGCTTAGCTTGGGGCTGGATGGCGATGTGTAATATGTCCTGAAATATTTATTTATTTTTTATTTATTTTTATTTATTTTTTCTTACAAAGAAATATTTTTTTTTGACTTTGAATACCTACTCTTGCTTCCAGACAAAAAAAAATGCATTAAAAGCGGTTTATTCATTTCGAAGCTATAAAGGTTAGCGCGTAAACAGTCAAACAAACAGACATAGTATAGTATACAGACAAACAGACATAGTATACCTTTGTTAATTTGGCTTATAATAAGCATGAATTATCGCATCAAAATTATTCAATCAGCAGGCTCAAAAAATATTGAAGCTCCTTATTTATGTATCCTGATATTTTAACTAAGTTATTTTAAAAAATCAATTTAACATTTTTAAAAGTTTTTAAAATTCATTTGTGAATAATTTAGTACCTGTATAAACTGTATTTGTTTACTTTTAAATAGAAACTTGTGTATTTAAGGCCAGATAAACTTAAAAAATCCCGAAAATTAGGTAATTTTTTTCAGGACGTCAATGTTTATGACCTTAAAAAGACATTAATAACCATGCATGTCTGGCGAATGACTCGTAGAAGTATCGTATAGGTAAATGAATTCTGTGAATGGGACCATTTAATTATGGATGCAATAGGTTATGTTTTTTAGTACTTACGTATTAATCTTCGGGGGCAAAGACTTTTTGAGGGAGGTGATAGAATATTTCTGCTGGCATCACGTCAGGACATTTGAGGGCATACTTCATACATTTTAATATAAATACGTTTGTTAAAAAGGACACATTGTGATTATTTGTGATGTACAGTATGGGTCATAAGTAAGTGATCAGTTTGCTATACAATAATACTATCAACAAGTATTGGACTTACGACCTTCTTGTAATAGACGTTACACACAAATTTAAATAGTGTGATTATTATTTTCAACATGTGATCTATGTATTTAGTTGTGTGAGTGGTATAAGCCACCACCCGCTACACCAATCGACGTGGGTTCGGTCCACAGGTTACGTTGTTATAATGTTCAAATATTGCTGCACAGGATTGTAAACGTTACGGTGGGCAGAGACTTTTGACCGTGGATTGTACAGCGTTTAAATATATAATCAAGTTATCCCTCGTCAGTATATGTAAGTACCCATGTACCGTATCCAAAAAATAATAAAAAATGGTTGTCTGTAAAGTCGGTTTACGGACGATAATTTTATGTGATAACGTCATAAGAAAACGATGATATTTTTTTGTTTTGTCCTTTTTTGTCTTTTTTCCTTTATATAAGTCTTTTATTCGTATATCGTCACCATAACACAAGCCCAGATGAGCAATATTATTATTGAATGCTCTGTTTCCTAACGGGAACGAATGCAATATTTCGTCAGACACAATAATTTCGTCAGACTTTCGTCAGACACTTTTTTGTGAATGCAGGTGTTCCATCAATTTTTTAGACGTTATCACGTTAAAAAAATAAGTTTCGCAAATTTACCAAGAGTTTGAGAATATGAAGAATAAGAATGTTTATTAGATTAAGATTAAGTTACAACAATTTACCCATTGTGGGCATGTAATAAGTACTTATCACTATCACTACATAGTATAAAACAAAGTCGCTTTCTTTGTCCCTATGTATGCTTAAATCTTTAAAACTACGCAACGGATTTTGATGCGGTTTTTTTAATAGATAGAGTGATCCAAGAGGAAGGTTTATATGTATAAACCTTCCTCTTGCCTTCTCCTCCCGGGGCGGGTCGCTAGTTAAAGTTATAAAATAACATTTTAGAAGTAAAGTATCTAGGTACACTAATATTAAAAAGAGGAAAGATTTTTTTTGTTTGTAATGAATTGTCTCCGAAACTACTGGACCGATTTTGATGAAACTTGGTATGAGGATACATTGATTCATTAGGAATAACAGTTCCCTTTTATTCCGATATTCCTACGGGATCGGGAGTTACACGGTACGTTAAACCGCGGAGCGCTGTTAGTCTTTAATATAAAACAAAATATAGAGCTCACAATATTAACTAACAATATTTCACTATTAAAGAAAAGGAATAGATCGATACAGTCGTCTCTTACTGTCAAGATCTCTATAATACTCTAATACTCTAGTCACAAGAACATGGCGCTTGCAACAGTGCCAAAATATGCAACATTAACTTCATCCTGATTTATGTTAGGTACTTCCCACACAATATCGAAATACAAAATATAACGTATAAAAAGTATGAATAGATAAAACTTCAATTTAAAACGCAAATAAGACGCAAATACTACTACGCTATTTGGATTCATACAATAGCCGAGTTGATTTTCAAATAATGTATCTACCTTATTTAAATTAGCGTGCGCCTCTGACGCATTCCATTTGCGATATATACCTTAAATTATTTCACTTTTAGGGTTCCGTACCCAAAGGGTAAAAACCTATTACTAAGACTTCGCTGTCCGTCCGTCTGTCTGTCTGTCTATCACCAGGCTGTATCTCATGAACCATGATAGCTAGAGAATTTTGGGTTATTCTCATGTTTACAATTTTTTTGGCAATATTTCTCTTAAAAGGGCCGGCAAAAGACTTTTAACCCATAAAGCTTCGTCTGACAATGACATACTTTATTTTTAATGGGCAGAGACTTTTGATTGTTGATTGTACCTACCTTATTTGAATTAGCGTGCGTCTCTGACGCATTCCATTTGTGATAACTACCTTAAATTAATTCATTTTTCTACTAGTTGTACCTACTTGAAGTAAATTCAAGTAAATATTTTTCTACTTTTGTATTCGATAGTAGTAGACATACTACTTGTTATCGACAAGTGAAGTCCTGAATTATTGATAAGATTTCGGATAAACAACTTTAATGGTGTCTCTAGCTACACTAGTACTTAAGTACATAACTTACTTGCGTTTACACGCAGGACTCGCATGGTTACTGATAGTAACATCATGACAACAATATAATTTAAATAAAAAACAGACGGATAAGAAAGTTGATCTTATAAGGGATCGGACTTCATCCGCGTAGAAGTCGAAAATGGTTCTAATAGGATTTTTAATTTTTTTAATTTGATATTACCAACACAAGATAGAAATCGCGTTGTATCATAGAAAATTTGCCCCTCTTTTTCACCCCCTAATAAGGGATGTAGGAAAATCCTTTCTTATCGGATGCCTACGTCATACAAAGAACACACCCTCCAAGTTTCAGGTCATCAGGATCAGTGGTTTAGGCTGTGCGTTGATCCGTCAGTCAGTCAGGACAAAGCGTTTTATATGTATAGATAGACTACCGACCTGCCACGGCTTCGCACGGCTATATTATGCATTATTATACATATTTATAAACCTTCCTCTTGAATCACTCTATCTATTTAAAAAAACCGCATTAAAATCCGTTGCGTAGTTTTGTAGAGTTGTTGTTCCCTAAGCATACATAGGGACAGACAACGGAAAGCGACTTTGTTTTATACTATGTAATGAAGATAATCTACGTTAAGAGGAAAGGGTACCGGGGGCTCTCTCCATACAAACTATTACAAACGTACGACACTAGGACAAATATTTTTGGTGCATAAAACTTATAACTGCCATGACCATGCCCCTATTTTTTGTTTTATTTTTTTAATCTTAATTTCTATGATAGTTAGCAAATGAAAAATATATATTTGTGCTAGTGTCATTATCCAGGGAGGAAACAGTCGACTACGTTTGTATGAGCCAGCGTTGGTACCCTTTAACCTTAAGTATGGATGTTTTTTCGTGTAAAGGTGCCAGAATTACCTGATAGTACCATAAAAGAGACAATTACGACTAAGGGCGAGGTGACAGGTCATTTACCTCCCATTATTATACTGCACATAGACTTCATTATAGTTTTTATCCCCCATGGAGTATTTTGAGAGGATATCTGTTTAATATTAAATGTGATATCGCTGCATATTCAACGCGACCTCGGCCATGGACCGGTCATTCCCCAGCCGATGTACAATTCCCCAGAAAATTACTACGAGAATATCCCTGCTTTTGAATCCCAAAATTTTGTCTTGTAGAGACATTTTTATTCGCAATTTTTTGGGGTTTCGTACCCAAAGGGACCCAAAGGGAAAACTGACGGACAGACGGACAAGAGATCTTATATAAGATTTCCTTTTTTCCCCTTTTGAGGTATAGAACCCTAAAAACGGGACCAAAATACTAAGACTTCACTGTCTGTCTGTCACCAGGCTGTTTCTCATGAACCGTGATAGTTAGACAGGTAAAATTTTCACAGAATATGTATTTCTATTGCCGCTATAAAACCACTAGAGACAGAATAAAAATTAAGTGGAGCTTCCAGACAACATGGTACGGAACCCTTCGTGTGCGAGTCCGACTCCCACTTGGCCGGTTTTTATTAAAAGTTAAACCTACTTAAATGTTTTATTATCTTATTTGGATTAAAGACTTTAACTTAAGGTATGTATTCCAGAAAGTACAACGGTTAATGTCAAACGAAACCGTTGAAGTTCGTCAGCCGTATATGGCTGTGTGCATTGTATTCTAATGATGTTTGTGTAGGTACAGTTTGCGTCATAAGTCTACTATCAGTTCGTTACAATAATACTATCAACAAGTATTGGACTTACGACCTTCTTCCAATAGACGTTACACATAAACATAAATACTTGAATTAAAAGTACTCAGCGCGATTATTATTTTCAACATGTTAGCTATGTCTTTAGTTGTGTGAGTGGTTTAAGCCGCCCACCCGCTACACCAATCGACGTGGATTCGATCCACAGATTACGTTGTTATAATGTTTAAATAGTGCTGCACAGGATTGTAAACGTTACGGTGGCGGTGTACTTTTGAGCGTCGATTGTGTGTCAGTAAGTTGTTTACTATTCTTCATTCTATGCACCCCCTCATAAGGTCAACATTCTGAAATGTTCTGTTTTGAGTAATTCTAGAGCTTTCCACAGTGAAGTTCATTTATCCTTTGTTAGGACCTTGTCTGGGGCAAAAACGTTTCTCGCATATGGCGTCTAACATTTACATATAAACTAATTTAAGGAGATGACGTCTGTTCTTTGGAATTGCTGTTGGTAACCTCTTTAATCGCGTCTAAATCGGAAGGTCGAGATCAAATTATACAAATAAGTTGATTTAATTCTTAGCCTTATTCCCTTTAAGTAAGGTTTATTGTCGCTTGTTTATTACATTCTCGTATCTAGCGTTGGTCTTAAAATGTTTGATGCGTTCATTGTTTTTAACCCTGGAAGTCTTTATGATCCATATTTCTTCTAAGAAAATGTTATAAAAAGTTTACTTTACGTTTACTATTTATCCTGGAGGGAACGCCGCACGTGAAGTTCTTTGTATTTCTTTGGCAAACTTATAAAATACTAGCTGTCCCGGCAAACGTTGTTTTGCCATAATATAAAAAAAATGTGATAAATGAAGAACCGCTCAACCGATTTTGTGCAAACTTCACATAAACCATCTACTAAATAGTCCGAACAAAGCTTAAACATTTGGTTTGGATAGGTGAGCCCGTTCTTGAGTTATAAAATTACAACAAAAAGTGGCATTGATTTTTATATTTAACTAGCGACCCGCCCCGGCTTCGCACGGCTATATTATGCATGTTTTATACATATAAACCTTCCTCTTGAATCACTCTATCTATTTAAAAAAACCGCATCAAAATCCGTTGCGTAGTTTCAAAGATTTAAGCATACAAAGGGAAATAGGGACAGAAAAAGCGACTTTATTTTATACTATGTAGTGATATAGAGGATTCTTTAATTAACTATGTCATCAAGTCATCAGCATCACTGACCAGCATAATTTATTGCTACCGTAATTATTATGATTTATTGATTTATTATTAGTACAATCGTTATTTGCTATAGGTATTAAGTATAAAAGTTAGCAGCCTTCACCTTCGTGTATTGTTTTTGCATACTAATTGTCTTATTACTATCCTTTTGGACTGGACGTAGATGTTGGTACTTGGTTTGACAATCCACGGGCGGGCGCGGGCTGGCCACCCAAGGAGTCTTTGTTTTACAATTCTTAGATAGGATGAGCATCGCTGTACTGTTATTATGAAAATTAATGTGTAGCAATATAAACCCATGACGACCCAGTTGGCATACTGGTCACCATGCCAGACTGCTAAACGCAGGGTTGCGGGTTCGATTACCGCCTCAAACAAGTATTTATGCTTAGATATTTGTCTGTGGTCTGGTTGTTTCTATGTATTATAAGTATATATTTACAAAAGAAAACTATATAAGTAGTAGGTATATGTTTTTGTCTAGCACCCATAACACATCATGTCTTCTAGTTGCTTAGCTTAGCTTAGGGCTAGATGGCGATGTGTGGAATGTCCTGCAATATTTATTTATTTATAAAACAATTGTTCACAATTTTTTTTATAACACATTATGTTGCTCTACAATTAATAAACTAAATTGACGTGTGCAACATTATACCGGAAGTTGTCGAGGCCCATAAAAACAATAGCGTTCAATTTTTATAGAACAAATAGAATCAAAACTAAGATAACGTAGGTAATGCAGCTCAAAACTTAAATAAAGATTCAGTTTCAATAACGTTTTATATAATACGGTACTTACTCACAAAAGTGAATGTTTTTTTAATTTGATGATTAGAATGATATTGACGACCCAGGTGGCACAATGGTCACCATGCCGGACTGCCAAACATATTAGGGTTGCGGGTTCGATTCCCGCCTCAGACAAGTATTTATGCTTAGATATTTGTCTGTGGTCTGGTTGTTTCTATGTATAATAAGTATATATTTACAAAAGAAAATTATATAAGTAGTATATCCGTTGTCTAGCACCCATAACACAAGTCTAGTTACTTAGTGTGGGGTTAGACGGCTATGTGTGGAATGTCCTTTAAAAAAATCACATGACTCGCCGTCGTCACATCAAAATAAATGTTTTCGCTGAGGAAAACAACCGATTTGTATGCTCTATGTCAGAATACGCAAAATTCTAGACAGGCATGCTTGTTTTTGAGATTCAAAATCGTTCAACTTAAAGTAAACAACTTCCTAATACTAGTCACTATCACTTCACTACATAGTATAAAACAAAGTCGCTTTCTCTGTCCCTATATCCCTATGTATGCTTAAATCTTTAAAACTACGCAACGGATTTTGATGCGGTTTTTTTTAATAGATAGAGTGATTCAAGAGGAAGGTTTATATGTATAATATATGCATAATATAGCCGTGCGAAGCCGGGGCGGGTCGCTAGTAGGTACTAATTTTAAGACGTACTGAATTTGCACGACGTAAAAAATCATAAATTCTTAATACTTAAGTAATACATTCGTGTACAGGTATAAAGTGAACTTATCGCTTAATAATAATATAGCATGCTAATACTTCATTTCCGTTATATGCGGTATCAATTAAATCTAATTATAGTGCATTGGCTTCCGTCTATTAGAAACTTGCGTAAAAGAATTAGGTACACCGTACCTATGCTATAATAATATAATTATACTTCCATGACACTAGTTTTTCACTATCAATAATTTTTTGTTTTTCTTTGCAAATGTTGTAATTTTGATACTGTCAGAAAAAAAATGCCCATAAATATTTGGTTATTTATTATGGAATATTCGGTGGGGTCTTAATTTTTACAATAGGTAGGTACCTACTTTTTGTTTGAAGTTCTAAAACTTCTTTGTACTCTGCCACACTCGTTGGCCGCTGCAAAAAACAACGCATTCGTTATGGTAGAGCTTATTTTTAGTAAAAAATTAACTTAATTTGAATCCATGAATAATACAACATCAACAAACTAACCAAACGACTTTTTAGAATGAAAATGCGTTATACATTATTCAAACATTTTACGAAAATATTAAAAGTTCGGACTTATTTTATCTAAAATTAAAAACAACGTTAGTTAGGTACTGTTTCGAAACCGGCTACCTGACCATTGACGTCAAAGACAGGTTGTGTTCAGCAGTTTATGTGAAACATGCGACCATAAATAGTAGTGTGCAATCACAGAGATCGTATATATATCATAATCGCAGTTACATAAATTATATATCATATTTTGGTTCCACATGCGTAGATGGAGCCAAGGTTTATCTTGATACTATAAGCAGGCACCTAGGTTCTACTTTGAGTATCAGTCAGATGTTTTGATAACTGAGATCATAAACATATTCGGAGACGAGTTTATTAAAAACATCAAAATATTGACTGTTAAAATCAGGGTACAGTTTAAAATTGTCTTTAATGTATAATGATTTTTTTGTAATGGAAAATTCGATTGTATTGTAGTTAGGTAGGTTAAATTCCCACGAGGTGTCACGTTCGCGGACTTTAATCACAGTCTTGTTCGTGGAGAAAGTGCGGTCACCATTGACGTCAATGGTAAGTGCTGCGCTTGCGTTTCATAATTTCGCAGCTCCCCGCACCGCGCGCATCGCTTGCTCATGCGCATACAGCGAAAATACCGACAACATAGCGTGATTAGAAAACATGCGACCTACGATAAAACGCAAAACATCACGAGTTGCACGTACATACTTACTTATCAATCAATAGGATGTTATTTATTATTGTTTTATCAACTACTAACTGCGCCCCACAGTTCCGTATAAATGATCCTGATCCCGTAGGAAATTCCAGAATAAAAAAGCCTATGACACTTAGCTATCTCTATGCGAAATTTCATCCAAATCTGTCGGCTGGTTTCAGAGATTACAAACTCACAATATTTACCTCTCTAATATAATATTAGTAATAATAAAAGTCAAATGCTTTTCATTGTCTTATTCTTATTTATTGACGACCCAGTTGGCACAATGGTCACCATGCCGGACTGCCAAACACAGGGTTGCGGGTTCGATTCCCGCCTCAGGCAAGTATTTATGTTTAGATATTTGTCTGTGGTCTGGTTGTTTCTATGTATTATAAGTATATATTTACAGAAGAAAAGTATAAAAGTAGTTATATCCGTTGTCTAGCACCCATAACACAAGTCTAGTTACTTAGCTTGGGGCTAGATGGCGATGTGTGGATTGTCCTGCAATATTTATTTATTTATTTATTTTATTGTTGCTTTTTATAAAATAAAATTAAAATTAATTATTTAAATAATAAAATTTACTTACTAACTTAGATCGTTTCTATTTTAATTAAAACAAATACTAGCTATATAAACTACGGACCTATAAAACGTCTTTAGAAAGCTAAATTGTAGTCGTAAAAAGTTAATTTGACAGTAAATTGTTATAAAAAGTATCATAAAATCAAAATTCATTTCGTAGACGTATGAAATTGTTATTTACATAGAGTTCAATATGAGAGATTCCAGGATGATTGGCCTCCAGTGCACCGAACCGCGTGCATCTGAATTCAAATATTCAGGGTTTTCGAACACAAAAGGATAAACAACGTGAGGTAGGCGTTTTACGTCTAAAAAATACAGATTAAAGCAGGACTGCAAATATATACCTACCTGCTTATCCAGTTCAAAAGGATAATCGGTCAAAAAGTTCCATCGAAATAATATGTAGTATTTTACTACCAGTTCACAGATGTCTTTGCTTTGATACGTCTTCGTCACTACATAGTATAAACAAAGTCTTTTTCTGTCCCTATATCCCTTTGTATGCTTAAATCTTTAAAGCTACGCAACGGATTTTGATGCGGTTTTTTTAATAGATAGAGTGATTCAAGAGGAAGGTTTATATGTATAATACATGCATAATATAGCCGCGCGAAGCTGGGGTGGGTCGTTTATAATAAACTAGCTTTGGCCTGCGACTTCGTCCGCGTATAAGTTGAAATTTTGCAGTAGATTGGACCAAAGAATCCACGTTGTCTCATACAAACTTTGCCCCCTCTTTCATCTCCTAAGGAGTAGAATTTCGGAAAATTCTTTCTTATCGGATGCTTACGTCATACAAAGACCACCCTCCATGTCTCGGGTCTCTACGATAAGCCCCCTTAAACAAAATTACTTTCTATTATCGATATCGCCAATCGACAGTCTCTTTTTAATTTTTTTTGTATGAAATTGACATAAGCCAGCGAAAAGTCACGTAGTCTTGGGTTAGAGAAAAAAAATAAAACAAGTTTCATTTTAATGCCAATTTTATACAATGCTTAATTTTAATTTCATACAAACAAATCTGTGGGTTGGCGATATCGCTAATGAAAAGTAATCTTGTCTAAGGGGGGTAGTTCCGTCAGTCAGTCAGGACAAAGCATTTGTAAATGTATAGAAGAAGATTGTCTTGATGATAAAAGACTCCAGCTCCTTTAATAATGCAGACAGCATCTTATTTATTACAAAAAGTCGTCAACACTTACGGAATGATTACGGAATGGTGCTATATAATATAGACAATTGGCTGGTCTAAGTCCTTCCTTCTTGGCAGTGCATCGCGTCAATCACCACATGCATTGGTTGCGTAATGTATAGGACCTACGCAAAACAATGCTTTGGTAGGCAAATCACGTAGCTTCGCTTATACAAAATAACAAATAGGATCTAGGTAATGGAAGTTACCCACATTTTAGCATACTTCAGTATAAACTTATTTTATGGCGTCAGCGAATTTTTTGACGTGATAAATCGTCTAATAAATTGGTGGAACACCTGCATCCATAAAAAAGTGTCACAGTAATATTGTGTGACGTCATGCGTCATGTTAACATGACCATGAAAATCATGAGCAATCTGTACGAGTGACAAATATAAGACTTACTTATTTAAATAAAAAAGCAGAAGAAAAGAAAAGAAAAATAAGAAAAGAAAAAAAAAAGATGAAAAAATATAGTGAAGGAAGGAGTAAAATTATCTTCCGTAAACCAACTTTACAGACAACCATTTTTTTATTTATTTTCTAGGCACATCCGGTTTGTACTAATGATATAAAACTTCTCTTCCGTGATACAAAAAACACACCATCCAAGTCTCAGGTCTCTACGATCAGCGGTTTAGGCTGTGCGTTGATCCGTCAGTCAGTCAGGACAAAACATTTAAGTCGCAATAAAGTAGGTATTTTTGTGATTGGTAAAGTATGGAAATTAGGATGTTACTCATCCGTTTTATAATTTAGTTAATGTCCTTCATCTCCTCTAACTCTATATACATCTTCCTAATAAAGTTTTTCTTCCATTCATTGACTGCAGTTGCGAACAAAGCGTTGTTTTGATCTTGTTGAGTATAAACATCTTCATTGTTTGCTTCGAAAATGTTCTGTGGGAATGAACTGTATGTCTGCTCTCAAAACAATTCAAGGCTTTCGATTTGACGTATTACATTGTTACTTACTCGTAGTATTGATTATTCACATGGATTTAAAAAAAAACAACCAATTTTTGGAATGAAATTCCAAAGACCTAGCCGAGAAAAAATGTTACGCGATACGAAAACGTGAAACGAAAAACCTTAAGAGACACTAATCTCTGTATCATCATTACATAGTATAAAACAAAGTCACTTTCCGCTGTCTGTCCCTATGTATGCTTAGATCTTTAAAACTACGCAACAGATTTTGAGATTTTTTTTAATAGATAGAGTGATTCAAGAGGATAATTTATATGTATGATACATGCATAATTGCATAATATAGCCGTGCGAAGCCGGGGCGGGTCGCTAGTATATAAATATGTTATCTCCCACACACATATATGAAAAAAGAAAAAAATATATATTAAAAAAGAAAAGAAAAAAAGAGACTTCCTTTCCGTTCCTTTTCTAAGTCTCATTGCATCACCTATTTCCAACTAAATTCTGATTAAGTTTGTTGTTTGAACCAATCCATATTTACCCCAAAGGAACAGTATTGTTTTTGACTATTGCTCCTATATTTTTCTAGATAAAAATCCATGATTTAATTTATTGTATGATGTTACCCTTGTACCTACCAGATTATACCTATGATATTTTTCATTTTGTTACTGCGTTGTATGTGATGTAAATTATATCCACAAGGCGTTGTTATTGTTGTTGATGTTTTTCATGGATTTTCCTCTTCTGTAATTCATACATCTGACTAATTTTAAATGTCTGTATTTCCGCAGATTTAAATGTTTACATATTTATCTAATGACGATACCATAGATCATATAGATAATGTAATATTTATTTATTGTTTATTTATATACGTATCTACGTATAGATACTGTTTATAACTTTTTTCTAAAAAAGCAGCGGCCAAACTATCAACTATCGAACTATAAGCAGCCCTAATTGATGCTTACTGATGAGATAATAAAAGAAATTGAAAAAATTTAAAGGTCTGAGATCAGATCCCTTATGAATTATTCATTACCTTTACTGATTTGGAGGTATTTGTCCTGGAATAGTCGAGAATAATGTTAAATAGCGAGGTAAACGTCCTTTAGGGCGGGTCGGCGTGTTTCCCTGCGCATGCGCACCTCTTAGAAGTGCATTATGGAACGTTGACATTATTCAAATACTTACTAGCTGCGCTCCGCGGTTTCACCCGCGTAAGTCCCGATCCCGTGGGAATATCAAAATGAAAAGTAGCCTATAGCCTTCCTCGATAAAGGGATTATCCAACACAAAATAATAATTTTTCAATTCGAACCAGTAGTTCCTGAGATTAGCGCGTTCAAACAAACAAACTCTTCAGCTTTATAATATTAGTATAGATTAAAATATACACACTACACACCATACGTACATTTACTAATTAGTAACTACTTATTACATCTCCTATTCTACTAATATAAGAAATGTGAAAGTTCATCAACGAAAAACTGCGGCTGACCACTGCGTGCGGTCGAGTACACGCTACGATTTTCCGACAGAATCAGGACTGATAAAGGTAAACCTCGGGGCGCAACTTATTTTAAACTACAAATCTATACTAATATTATAAAGAAGTAAAGTTTGTTAAATTGTAAGGGGTAATCTCGGGATCTACTGAACCGATTTTAAAAATTATTTCACCAATAGAAAGCCACATTATTGCTGAGTGTCATAGGTTATATAAAAAACCGAAAAATAAAAAGGATTTTACGTGGTAGTCCGTTTTGCAAAGTGAATCGGAGAAAAAACGGTCGAATGAAAGCGTTTCTTACGAACGCTGCCTTAACTATGAAAGATATATTTTTGAGTTCTATAGAAAAGATGTGGAGCTTGAAAATGCCTACAAAAAAGTCAACGACAGCATATGTCTAACTTTTATATTTAAGTTACAAAAAGTACTTTTTTAAATATTAGTATAGATAATTATTAATATTAATAAAATAAATGCCCAACGAAGTGGGCACGGGTCAGCTAGTTAACAAATAAAAATAAATGACAAACTGACGTTTAAAAGTTTAATGTAATTACTTACGTACATGTGTAATATGAAAAGTACCTACTAATTTATCTACAGAATGCCTTAGGCAGTAAAAATACCCAATGACGTCTAATTTAAAATCATTTTGTTAATTATTAATCTCTGGTTATAGTTTATCTGTGGGTTATTCCAAAAGATTTAACCAGTTACCTATGTAATGATTAAACTAGGCAAGGTAGCTTGAAATTGCAGCAAAAAGTTCGAAATATTCATCTTCTAAATGTTTGGAACGTATCTAATATTTAGCCGATGTTTTCCTTCTACTTTGAAGTTATTTTTTCTTAAAGATCACTCGAAATAAGCAAGTCGCGACTACGTATCGAATTCGGATGTTCTTGGACAAAAAATTACGAGTCGTCTTTGTCTAGGTGCATTGCCCTGATGATTTTAACGGATGGATGTCGCTTTAAGACCTATGACACCTATCGTGGAAGAAAAAACAGGGCTCTAAAACTACTGGACCAATTTTGATCGAACTTGGTATGAGGATGCATTGAATCATTGAGTATGTGGACTAAATTTTAGGGTTCCGTAGCCAAATGGCAAAAAACGGAACCCTTATAGATACCTCATGTCTGTCTGTCTGCCCTGTGTCACGGCCACTTTTTTCCGAAACTATAAGAACTATACTGTTGAAATTTGGTAAGTAGATGTATTCTGTGAACCGCATTAAGATTTTCACACAAAAATAAAAAAAAACAATAAATTTTTGGGTATCTGTGGATAATTCTTCAAAATTGATATTGAGGTTTCTCATATCATTTTTTTTAAACTGAACAGTTTATGTGACACTTCCAAAGTGGCAAAAAGTGTGTGCCCCCCCTGTTACTTCTAAAATAAGAGAATGATGAAACTAAAAAAAAAAAATGATATACATTACTTCCACCCAAAATTGGTTTGAACGAGTCTGGTGAGTAGTTTTTTTAATACGTCATAAATCGTAAACCGCCATTTACCCTTCATTCATGTATTTTTATGTGATGATAATGTTACGGAACTTTTCGTGCGCGAGTCCGACTCGCACTTGACCGGTCTTTACCTCGATATTCCCACGTAATCGGGACACGCACCGGGTAAAACTTCGAAGCGCGGCCATTATATTGTAAATGGCTTTAAAAATCTATTTCTAGACAAAATAATTTTATAACATTTTCTGAATATTTCCATTTACCACAGAATATCTGTGTGATCTTGATTGATATCTACGTTACTATAGCTTTTCAGATTTCATCTTGTTTTATTTCCGATACAAAACCTATATCTAAAAACAAGGTTGGAAGGAAGTAAACGATGGTTCTTCTATAAAATCTATAAAATACAATACCATAGTTGTTTCCTTCATTATTGACGTGGGTGGGTATAAGTTAAGAAAACCAGTTAAATTGATCTTCTAGTAAATGTATGCCCAATAAGGTAAAATGTTGTTGTCGTCCAATTACAATGATAACAAGTAAATAAGCTTACATACGAGTACATTACGTAACTTACGAACCTGTTTATCCAATATTGAAGGAAAACTGCTTGGTTTATCGGAAGAGTAAGTTTGTTTTACCAAATTAAGGTATGACACTGTGGGTAAAGGTTATGGATAGGTTTCACTGGTGATGAAAATGGTTTCCATTTCCAAGTATGATGATGTCTTCTTGACAGATTTTGGCCACAGTGACTTTCTAGTCTCAGCTCAGCTAGTTTATGGGCTCAATTTTGTCTCTTTTCATATGCCTTTTCAGAACGTCAGGTACTATTGCTCACCTGGTTGACGCTTGCCATTACGGAGTTCTGAAAAGCTGGTATAGTATGTATGTAGGTACTAAGGTATATTAAAAGTAAAGATAACCCATAGGTAGGTCCTATTACGGACCCTGACGCCACGGATCCGGATTGATAATTGTCTCATCAAGTCTTATGCCTTTAAGAATCTTTCGAACCGTGTGAGTTCTAGGTTTTATAACATGCCCTATATAGCTGAACCACTCCTTTCCTCTTCAATTATCTTTTCCTTTATAAAAACATCGGTTTACGGTTAATCGTATCTGTTATAATTATAACAGATACGATTAACGAAGAAGAAGATTAAAGATACCTCGGCTTTCAATTGAAAGCCGAGGTATCTTTCTCGAGGAATATAGCTCTCTTTGGTAAATATACAGTGCTGTATTAAGTATGTACCTACCACATATGTATGTGGAAGTTAAACAAAAGTGAGGCAGTACATAAACCGTTGAACTTGAAGTTAAAACTAGACAATTTATGTTACATCCCTAAGTTTCGTTTCTATCGCAAAACGACAAAATTATAAATTAAAAGAAGACCCAGTTTCCAGCGTTACGTAAGTTCGTATTTACCGGAATTTGCGACTAATTAACATCATGTTAAGCTGTCTTTATATTATGAGTAACCTCAGTAACACGAGTGTCACCACCTTAGTTAGTCCAAATGCACGGAAATGAGTCAACTACTCTGATTGATAGACATAAAGTCAAGTTGAAGGTTGTCCCTCGACTTAAAACAATTGTTGAGACAGTTTTTATACAGGTCATATCCTCTAACGATTTGCGGAAAATGTATGACTTTTGTATTTTAATGTCTTTTACCTCCAGCTTTATTATGTAACAATTTCTTGCCATGGCGCCTCCGCCGGGCCGTGGCAGACTGGGTAGACCCAAGAAGTGCTGGCTGGACGTCGTAAAGGGTGATATGCGTGCAAATGGCCTTACTAACCAGGATGTCGAAGATCGTGCGAAGTGGAGGCGTAAAAGTAGGAAAGCGGACCCCGGGCTCCCGAGAGGGATGCAACCGGGAACATCGCTCGGATGATGATGATGATGATTATTATGTAACAATGTAAAAAAACAAGCTAAGTAGGTAAGTATGTGACATGATCATCTATAAAATTAAATCTTGATTAATTCATATCATGTCCTTCGCAACAAATTAATGTTATTCATTCACCAATATGCTTAATTATAACCTGTTATGTAGCTTTTTCCAATTTTAATCAATCACTTTAATACTGTCAATGACGTCTTTAATATCATTGAGTGTACACAAAAGGTATAGAATAGATATAAGGTTCTCTATGTACGGTACCAATTGTTTACGGTTCGGCCCACACATTGTCATGAATTGAGTCGGCAGTCTAATTTCTTTTAATGATTATTACTACCTCCATTGTTCTTATTGGTAAAAATAAAGCATGACTCAACTCTTTAAAAAGATGATTTCAGTTAGACTTGTTGTATGCAGGTAGGTGAGTAGATACACAATAAGAATAAGAATAAATTATTGAATAAAACCTTTTACAGAATATTGTACTATAGAGCTAAATTCTATTATGAAAACAATAAATTTGCTTAAACTACGAAAATTCTGTGTTTCAGGCGAATAAGGACTTACATTAAATAATTATTTCCCTATATATATATTTTATACTTATTTTAAATGAACTAGCAAAAACAACATTAAACAAAAATACTACATATATCGGCTCTCCGCGGTTTCAGCCGCATAAGTCCCGATTCCGTGGAAATGATCACTACATAGTATAAAACAAAGTCGCTTTCTCTGTCCCTATTTCCATTTGACCGCTTAAATCTTTAAAACTACGCAACGGATTTTGATGCGGTTTTTTTAAATAGATAGAATGATTTAAGAGGAAGGTTTATATGTATAATACATGCATAATATAGCCGTGCGAAGCCGGGGCGGGTCGCTAGTGTACCTATACAACTCAAAAAGATTTTTTTAATTCGAACCAGTAGTTCTTGAGATTAGCGCTTTCAAAGAAACAATCTCTTCAGCTTTATTAAATTAAGTATAGATATGAGTTTAAATAATAAATAAATATACAAATATGGTATGCGAATAACCTACCTATTACAAACTAAATCTGCAGATTAAAAAACTATACCCAAAGTATGTAAACACACCTTTTATGTAAAAAATAGCCTAAGTACCTATTATGTTTAGACATCAAAATGTTAATATACCCACTTAAAAGAACGGTGTTTCTTTGAGGATAAAGACTCGAACAAATTACCTAATCCCAGTTGTCTTTTTTCCTTTTGTCGCATTAATATGCCACACAAATCTAAAAGCAACTATTTTTTAATTGCTTTATTATACCGATTGACCTTGGCTCTATTTTTGTTTGCAAATTTTATGTATTTTCTATGACTTCTTAATTAGACTAGTGTCATTTGAAAGATACTTCACATAAAACAAATAGTTTGGCGATTCTAAATAATATCAGCCAAGCAACTAGTGTACTTAAATTTGAAAATCTTTGTTTTATTAAAAAAATGGAAAGAAAGAAACAAGTTTATTTGTAACCAAAGAGAACAACTTTAATAGTCTCAATTTATATCACAGAGTCTCATCCCACGTAAAACATTAAGAGTCATCCCAAAAAATATGCCAAATTTAACTGAAATTTTTTACACGACGATGTCAAATAAGATGTCGTTTTAATCTTCGTCATCGGGTTGCATTGGACGGACTCTTTTTTAACACGCTTTTTAACCGACTTCAAAAAAGGAGGAGGTTCTCAATTCGTCTGTATGTTGTTGTTTTATTAGTTTCACCTGTATGTTTGCTTGCTTTTAAATAATAAATAGGTCTTCGCTTCGACCACTATTTCAAACGATGATAAGTGACGATGCTATCTAAGATGTAGTACACTTTTTTAAAAGACGCTCGTGACTCAAAGACCCACAAATAAATAGGGGTCTTCGAAAGAGTGAGGGTAGGAACAAAACGGCAGCGGCAGGGGACAAAAACTTTTCCGACCCATTCTCATTTTGAGTCTGCTCGCTCGAGAAAAGTGTGAAAAATTTCTGTTTCATTTTTGAGAGCACTAAATATTTTCGTCGTACTTATTATCCTTAAATAAATTTTAATCATTCAATAATGTTTAAAATGGATGATCTAAGGACGTTGTTTTGCGTCAGCGGATACGACATTAAATTGATACAGAATGTATTAATTTAAATAAGTAAAAACTGGTATGTAAAAAACGCAGTTTACATTCCAAAAAAGTTTACGGCGTAGGTAACTTGTATTCTTTATATACTTACCCTAAAAAGTTTAAGAAAGCAAGTAAAGTTACTACTTCAATTTTATTTTCAAGGAAAAATATCACATTTTTTATTAATTCAATGGATTTTTTTCAAATTCTAAATATGTTTCCCTAGGTAGGTTGCCCAAAAAGCAGACTGCATTGCCGCGTTAAATGGCAATGCTGATCCCTTGACCAAAGTACCAGCGAGCCCTTTGGTCACCTAAAGTTAATACTAATAATTATGAAATAATTTAATTAAAATATCGGGTTTCGGGTCCCCACGGGTCCAGGGTCTCTGTGGCAAAAGGCAGAAATATGTATAAAATTAATAATAACTTTTTGAATTTTATATTTAGGTATAGAAGAAACGCTTCTAAATTATTTATCTACATACCTTTACCATGCCTTTAACCTAAAACTGAATACTATAAACCATTTTTTAAAGCGGTTGGTACTAGTTTACTCTAGTATTTTAAATAAGTTACGTGTGTATTGAACGAAATGTAGCAGTTGAATGAAACATGTCAGGGTTGTGAGACGGGCCGCAGACGTAGATTAAAGGGTCGTGCCCTGTCTAGTCGCCTCTTTGTTACGATAACATGAGTTGCGTATGCCTTCCCTGTTTTACGTAGCGGGAAATGGAACTTTACCCGTGTTTTGACTGTACACTACCCTGATTTAGTTTACGGGAAATGGAAGTTTACTGGCGTTTTACTGATATATACGCCTACTGCATTGTATCATAGGATCGCATCCGGACTGACATTACGCGCCGTAGGTATAGTTTAATCCAAAACCAGAGATATCACTATCACTACATAGTATAAAACAAAGTCGTTTTCTCTGTCCCTATGCTTAAATCTTTAAAACTACGCAACGGATTTTGATGCGGTTTTTTAATAGATAGAGTGATTCAAGAGGAAGGTTTATCTGTATAATACATGCATAATATAGCCGAGCGAAGCCGGGACGGGTCGCTAGTTTTTTATAAATGTATATGCTGCACCGAAAATACAACTCGCCATTTTCTTTGCTATAATGCTAAGAACTTTACGTAGTAGAACCGGGTTCGTATCCGATGCCAAGTATTCACTGATAACGTGATCCGTTTCCAAAGAAAAACAAATAAATATTTTTACCCCCTAACTAGCTATATATCAATGTTAATAGGTAAATCCATTTGACAAGACACTAAACTATGTATTTCATTTCATTTATATAGAACACCAAGAAAGCGATAATAAAATGTATGGAGTATGATATGTAGTTATGGTGCAATACCTTAGGTCAATAACCTAATTTTTACTAGGTTTTGGGAATCATTTTATTCATTTTTAGCCTATTTCGTCTCACTGCAGGGCAAAGCCTCGCAACATTTATAAAAAACTAAGCTGCGCTCCGCGGTTTCACCCGCGTCCCGATCCTGTGGGAATATTGGGATAAATTAGGATGTAAGCTATCCTATCTTCCAAGTTGGATCAAACTGCACAGCACGGTGTGCAAATTTGATTAAAATCGGTTAAGTTGTTTAAGAGTCTATCGCGCACAAACAACATGACACGTAATTTAATCAATGCTTAAAGAGTTAGTAGGGTTCAAGTTTCCAAGAACAATCGACCGTTTCTGTATTGTCTATATACCAGTTACAGAAACGCTCTAGGCTCATTATATACTCTATTGAACCTATTTGCAACCGGATACGACTTACTTAGGTTTTAACACTTACGAAACATGGTAGAACAAACATAACACAAACACCTATGTATATTTTTTAGGGGAAATACTAATAACATACCTATTTCTGTTGCCAAGTAGTGCATTAACGCTGCAGCTTTGTCTTTGTTAGAGACATTTCTCATGTGTCTGGAATTTCTCCACACCAAAGCTTTCAAATTGAAGAAACATCGTGCCATAGTGACAGACACATTACTATGTCATCCTCAATCCTCAATGCTGCTATTTTTATGGTCAGAACAACACAAGCAAACTGGATCGATTTTTGATTTTTCACGAACCAGTTGGCATAATGGTCACCATGCCGGACTGCCAAACACAGGGTTGCGGGTTCGATTCTCGCCTCAGACATGTATTTTTGCTTAGATATTTTGTCTGTGGTCTGGTTGTTTCTACGTATTATAAGTGTATATATTTACAAAAGAAAAGTATATAAGTAGTATATTCGTTGTCTAGCACCTATAACACAAGTCTAGTTACTTAGCTTACGGCTAGATGGCGATGTGTGGAATGTCCTGCAATATTTATTTATTTTCCATATGAGCATACGCTACGAATTTTACCTAGATTTATCAATACTGTGCTTGACGATAAGTGTAGGTACGTAGGTATAAGTACTATTAGACTGATCTCATTTTCTGAGCGTAAGTCCTAAGTCGTAAGTCAGAGAATTGCAGACCCACGGTAGAGTTCTAAAATTACTATAATTGGAATGTTTTTATTCTAATAATATTTATCTAATAAACTAATGAGTTAAAAGACTTTTAACTTGAACTCGAGCAAGACATTAAAATCTTGCTTGAGTTGAAAATAATTGTAGCAGTTTTGGAGCTCTACGGTTGATCTGGAATTCTGACTCTGACCGTACAGAGGTCCGTAAAGAATCGCTGAGAGCAACAATTCTTTATTCGACAATCAAACCTATATTTTAACGCTTTGTTAAAACTCTAGCGCATTTTAATCACTACATAGTATAAAACAAAGTCGGTTTCTCTGTCCCTATGTCCCTATATCCCTTTGTATGTCTTTAAAACTACGCAACGGATTTTGATGCGGTTTTTTTTAAATAGATAGAATGATTCAAGAGGAAGGTTTATATGTATAATACATGCATAATACAGCCGTGCGAAGCCGGGACGGGTCGCTAGTTTCAAATAAGAATTACTTACTTGTTTTAAGTACCTAAATAGGTACATCTTATCCTTAAATTATAATCTACTCTTGACATCTCTAATATATATTATGGTCCGAAAACCTGTTATTTTTTATTGATTATATATATATAAGTATATTGGTAGGTACCTATTAATAGACATTCAGCAACATTTTCCAAACGTTGCCGTTGTTGGGTCTCATTTAGAATCGGACACAAATCATTCAACTCATAATTTAGGGTTCCGTAGTCCCAACAAGGAACCCTTTTAGTTTCGCTATGTCCGTTCGTCAATCCCCGGCTTAGCTCAGATACTATTAGAAAGTTGTGGTTTGGCATGAACGTTTGAAACACGCTGACAAAATACTAATATATTTTTTTTTGAAATAATTTTATTAGTGTAAAACCAACACGTTAATTTAGGATGAATTTTTCTCGCCAAACCAATAGTGTGAGGTATCGTTAGATAGGTCTTTTAAAAATATTATGGGTATTGGAAATATACATGTTTTGATACTAGCATGTTTTCAAAAAAAATTGATTTATAGATATTTATTAAGTGTCCTTTCTCCCACCATGCAGCTCGATGATTGCTTCCAGCTGAATGGTTATTTTTGGATATACTAGAAAATATAAAAGAAAACTATCACGGCTAAGTAGGCTTTAATAATTGGTAAATATTAGACAGCCGAACATATTTCATTGAAAATTACATAGTTACATAAAATTGTTTGTTGTGTTAAACATGCAGTACCTAAATATACTTAAATTTATGAATTATGTAACATTGTAAAATAAAACACCTGCGGAACCCTACGATGCGCGTGGCCCGACACGCACTTGGCCGATTTTTTATACTTTTATAATCGTTATAAGTATACTATAAAAATAAACGGTGTCACTCAAAAAATCTCGGCCTCATAATAATATAACATGTAGGTAAGTACTTAAAAGATTTTCCTTGTTCACTGCATATAAAAAAGTCGACTTAAAAATTTATTGTACCTACCTACTCATTTTATTAATATTATTAATAGCACAAATCTTGAACTTTGAATCATATTAATACGCGCTGATAGATCTTAGGGTTTAAAAGAACCAACGTAACAGATTTTTTTTTTAAACAAGAATTTTTCCTCTCGCGATAGACAATAGAGAATATTTTTAATTTTTTAGGTTTAGTAAAATTCTTAAAATAATGTGTTAATATAAGTAGTATTTTTAATTTAAAAGCAATAAATAATAAATTAAATTTATTCAAAACAATTTTTCAATGTAAACTATGAACTAAAAAACAATAAAAAGACATTTTCCTGAACTAGGATGTTCCTGTGTTTGAACTAGGATGTTCCTTAGAAAATTAAAATGACCTGCAAAGTGATTATAAAATTAAACTTACATTATTAAACTACGTTTTTTATGAAGAATACTGCTTATTATTTTCAAAGAAAATATTATCTCCCTAGAGCGTCTATATGGAAAGAATAATTATTTCTCACTTCAATAAATCTTTTTTTCTGTGCACCTATACCATCCATATCTACCTGGAAAGTTGACGATGATAAAAATATAGCAATTTGGCAATTAACCGATATCTTTTATTATATTTAGGTATATTATTTATTATGATTTTGCATGTGGACCAAGTGTGATCATTCACGCGCTACGTCTGTGCTAGTTGTGTATTTATTTATATAACAAGGTAAAGGTAAATAAATATTATTGATAACGCAAATTAATTCAAATACCTACAGTGAATGTTTAATGCCTACACGATGAAAACAGAGACGGACTAATCAGACTAGACAACCCAGTTGGCACTATGGTCACCATGAATGAAAACGCTATTTATATATTTAGATATTTGTCTGTGGTCTGGTTCTTTCTATGTATTATAAGTATATATTTACAAAAGAAAAGTATATAGCTAAGTAGTATATCCGTTGTCTAGCACCCATAACAAAAGTCTATAGTTACTTACCTTGGGGTAAGATGCCGAAGTGTGGAATATCCTCAATTATTTTTTAACTTTTTCGCCGATAGCTAGATAAATTAAATCTAAAGGCAAACAAAGTAAACGTCTATCTGTAGTGTTACTTCATATAGGACCTAATTACGCAATGCGTATACGTTTTGTAAATAAAAACAAACAAAACAATAACAATTATTATGACGGAGCAGCTGGCGCGACGGGGCGCCACCACAGATAATGCCCTCAATATTTGTTAATAATATTAAAAATAGCATTGCCATGCACTTTCAACTGCAAATAGCCTGATACCATGAGAACTAGCGCTCCCGGCAAACGTTGTTTAGCCATTTAAAAAAAATCGAAAAAACATGATGTTGCTCGATGCTTAGACCTAATAAATAGACACAAAAATTTCATACAAATCGGTTCAGCCGTTTAGAAGTTTGGCCTGCGATACGAGAATTTTATATATAATATGTAAAGGATATAATTGTATTTCAATTTAATATAAGTATTTTTCTTAAATCTATATTGATTTTGCAGCATGAATTCTGTAAATAGAGAAGTACCTATGTCCTATACTAATAATAAATCGAGTTGAAATTATATCATGTTTAGACATAAAGATTGCATCCATTTCACTTTTAAGATGAAGTACAAAACACTTGTTAATTGAGTTTAGTTTAGCTGTCGAGAGTATAAAAGAATTCATTAATAAGACAAGCAACAAATCACATTTATAAAGTTATTCATTCTGACATTATTCATCCATCATAATCATCAATAATAATGTTTCTGAGTGACCCGTAATTTAATACATGTGCGGCACGATGGCTAGCACGTTGCCCTGCCCACCTGCCCACTGCATGACTCGGTTAAAGATATGACTCAGTGTAATTTAGTTAAAATTGCGATCTAAAAATATATGTAGCGAACAGCCCGTAATCACATCAGATAATCAGTATCCGTGACGACAAGATCAAAGATATTTTACTAACATTAGGATAGAATAGAATAGAACAAACATCTGGCTAAACCATTTCAAACAGTTTTATCAAAAAAAATAAACTCTTGTATTCATAATAACCATTTTCCCAAGTCTAAATCGTGTATTTTTTTATTTTTTTCTTTAAAAAATGCGATTAAGCTGGGAAAATAGTCACTAGTTTCATCATCATCTCGCTTTGCGTTCCCCCGAAATAGGTCGAGTAGCTAAGCTACCTTTAGAAAAAACGCCGAGTTGACCACTTGATTTTATCAAAGTTTTTATTTTATCAAAGACAGTAGGACGGCAAAGAAATTTTAGCCCATATTGCCTCGTCTGACGCGTAATTTGTTTATCTTTCTTTCATTTTCTTGTTTCGCTAAAACTTTTCAACGAAATCTTGAAGTTTTGAAGCATCGAGACAACTTAAAGATGCAAGCACAAAGGTGCTTGAAATACATTTCACTGTAACATCATAATTGAGCTTTATAATGTCACTGAAATTTCAGATATTTATCTACTTAACTGGTTTGTTAGAATTGACAATACTAGGTCGCTACTAACACTCGGTATGTTACTTACATACCCCATGAGTTTCTTGTGCCTTCTTCTCATTGGTGGGCGCGTTCCGAAGGCACATATCCTAACTTAGTTTTAAAGACGTTTCAATATGATCTCGTACAAACTGTATGAAGTAAATTTTGGCCTCCGACCCTAAGAGATACTATTGCACCCTATTCCACTTGCTGCTTATCTTGTTAGGCTTGATCAATTCAGCGATATTTAGGTAGAAATTCTGGGCTTAGATATTATGTTAAGGAAAATAAATATAATCTGTCTATTTCACTACAATCTGAATACCTATATCTCTTTGAACAGAGACACGTTTTTTCAAAGTTTTATAATGTTGTATTGACTTACCGCGTGTTTCAGTCATTTACAATTGTAAAACATGAAACGACGGTTTTTTTTGTTAATTAATTTTTTTTGTAGGTATACAATATACAAAACAAACAAAAAATCTGAATACAATTTGAACTATTCTATTATTTTAGTAGATAAGTACTTAACTAGTAACCCAAGTCTTAAAATAATAATAAGGTAAAAGATTCAATTTACATGTGGAATTCGTAGAACGTCTACGAAACGCTACGCAATTTAAATGATGTAATCAATCCGAATTATTTCTTGTGTAAATATAAACTTACGCGCCTAATTTTAGTATTTGTTTATTGTTTATGTTATCTATATAGAATAGCAAGCACAAGATGCATTCAGTCGGGTGGTGATTGGAAGACTACTCCACTCCCTTATCACGGGAGTTGACTAGTCTCGCTCAGCTATCAACGAACGGTATTCACGCTAACTTCAGACTACAAAACTCTATTAGAAATCTGCAGTGTGAACATAGGCGAATATGGTTTATTGATAGAGGTAGCGATTGTGAGAGAAAAGCGTGTTTAGCATCCCGTTCTGGTGAGTGGAAACCGCCGCACGCGCAGCGATAACCCGGGCCTTCGGAACAATCACACCACTTATTGTACTCATGCGTACTATCATCTGTAATAGATATACAATACATACTAGTAGTACATGTCATTAATTAAATTGATGACCGAACGAAAAATGTGTAATAAATAACCCAATTTCTCAAGCTCTTCTCTATGGCTAGTAATTAGCAGTTTTTAGTATGCCAACTTTGTGTATGTATTTTGCGCCGATGCCGATGGCACTATACAGGATAACCCTATATAGTTTTATGTATTTTTGATAAATTTACTGGCATTAGAAGTTGGTATTTTCGGCTGTACAGCGTTAAAATTCACAGAAGCGGCCCATAACTTGATTGAAAGTCAAAGTTATTTAGAAAAAATAATCAATTGTTAAATAATAACTTTAAAATGTAGTTACTTTATAACATCGATTTGGTTATAAACTGTTAAGCTGCTATAATTTAGTCTCAATAAATAAATAATACATAAGTTGGATTTCATTCTGAAAACTTTAGTATAAAAAAAACATTGAAAAGACAATTATTCTGAATATACATATTTTTGCATTTGTTTACCTTGACATTTTTCTATTGATGAATGAATTACATATTGTCATCATATTTTTAAAAGTAATTTCATTACATAGTATAACACAAAGTCGCTTTCTCTGTCCCTATATCCCTATGTATGCTTAAATCTTTCAAACTACGCAACGGATTTTGATGCGGTTTTTTTTAATAGATAGAGTGATTCAAGAGGAAGGTTTATATGTATTATACAGGTCGCTAGTTAGTTCTAAGTTGCCAAATTACCATATTCTTTACATTGTAGGTTCTAACATGTACATTATTGTACATGTTGTCCTCAAATAATATCTCTTCTTTAATAAATTAAATTTATAGATACCTCGCAAAGCCACTAATAATTACAATAGACCTATCTGGTATAGGAAAGTACCTATGCATCAATTCGTAAGGGTAGGATATACATAAGGGACATAATACCCGTAAGGGACATACGTAGGTGTGTATACTTGGTAACCGTTATAAACAGTAAGTTAAATAAGTATATAAGGAAGTTATTGACGCAAATAGCATAGACATAACTTATTAAATTATAGCAAAACATATACAAATATACATTTTCAAACATTGTTTTCAGTATGTTACCTACACTAAATATTTATGTTGCACGTTTGCAAATGATGTATTAAAAGAAGATAAGTGAACAGAGACATGACTTTAAACTTCAGTACATGGAAACGTTACATAAATCTCAATCCAGACGTATGCAAATTGTTTATTAAAAAATGTTTTATTGCACGAAAAAAAACGCTAAACTATAGGTACCTACTCTCTATTTAATAAGGTACAAATTGATTAAGAATCACCTTGTTTCAAATTCTAGAAGTAAGTTGCAAATGTTTATTTCAAATCATTTTTTCGAAACCGTTGAATAATTTGATTTGGATAAATATTTGTTTCTCTATTATTTTTTGAAATGATAGCACTAATACAGTCGTTGACGTCATACTTTAAATTTAAAGGTTTTGTAAATTTTCCGTTAAAATAAAGGTAGTCACAGTCATGGCAGCCGCGTTTTATAAATTATTTTATTTTTTTTGTTAAAAAAATCAATGAATTTACGCGATCGCTGTGATTGTGACCAGTACCTACATTTTAACGTAAAATATACCTACAAAACTTAATCTGTTCCATATAACAGGGCCATAGCCCCAGATCTTTAATAGACGTAGGTACTACATGGAGCCGAAGACACTTCACAATACCTTTAATAGCAAAGTATGATGTGGACATTAAACCGGGGCGGGCGATTATCTCTGTCTGCGCTAACAAATGCAGCCGAGGACAACCTTTGTTAACCTATTAACTAACATTGTCAACATATTTCATATTTTAAGGTTACCACTTGAAAACAATGGCACAGTTCCGACACGTGCTGTTCAGTTACGTATTCATCAGTTTCAGTGAAAAATTATATTGTTGCATACTTTTTGTACTATAGGCTATCAGAGGCGTGCATCACTGACATTACTGAACGGGTTAGAAGCTTTGTGACTACATCTCGATACGACTAAATAGTAGATACGACTAGATCGCTATAAGATTAAGTCTCGAAATGACTACATCGCGTTAGGACTAAATAGCTGACCGACCACATATTAATTCGTCCATTTACCAAATTGACTATCGATAAGACGTCTAAAAATGGCTCTTAGTTTAACCTCTCACTATAGCATACACATACAGGTTTGCCCGTAATGAATGTATAAACGGGTTCCTACGGGTAGAGGACACTACGCTGGTTTAGAAAAACTTAAGTTATGCTCTAAGGAAGTCTCTGTTTCTGTATCCGTACTCGTCACTGTTACTGACGAGTACGGATAGCCTAGTAGAAAAAGTATGCAACAATATCATTTTTCACTGACACTGATGGATACGTTACGGAACAGCACGTGTCGGCACTGTGCCGGCACTGTTGTGTGCGAATCGACCTTTAGGTCTCTGTGTACTATTTAAGGTGAAAGGGTACCTGCGCGCTCTCCATACAAACGTAGTCGACTGTTTCCTCCCTGGATAATGACACTAGCACAAATATTTTTGTGCCACAAAATCTATAACTGCCATGACTATGCCCCTATGTTTTGGTTTTTTTCATTTTCTAATTATCATAGAAATTAAAATTAAAAATATTAAAAAATTCAAAAAAACAAAAAATAGGGGCATGGTCTTGGCAGTCATAAGTTATATGCACCAAAAATATTTGCTCTAGTGTCATTATCCAGGGAGAAAACAGTCGACTACGTTTGTAATAGTTTGTATGGAGAAAGCCCCCGGTACCCTTTCCTCTTAAACATCTACGCTAATAGAATAAAGAGACAAGACTTCTTGTTTGTAACGAATATGCTCCGAAACTACTGGACCGATTTTGATGAAACTTGATATGAGGATACATTGATTAATTGGGAATAACATAGGCTTTTTTTTATCCCGATATTCCCACAGGATCGAGAGTTACGCGGGTGAAACAGCGGGGCGCTACCAGTCTAACTGTGACCCATAGTCACAAAGCTCTCGAATCTATCATTCATTAACACAGTTCATTGACGTGATATTTTTTAATTATCACGAATTTATTAATTTAAGTGTTTTAATTTAAGTAATACGTAGTAGTTAATTAAAAATAGTCTTTAGTTGTCTCTAATTATAATATATCACCATCTATATTGCTGCTATCGTGACCTTTCCACAGTTTAATTCAAGTATATTTATGGAAATATTGAATAAACTACCTTATCAACTTATTTTTAAAATTCATAATTATATACAATCAGGCAACAAAATTGCAGACCGCATCGTCCGACCTTGTTGTATGCAAATAAAAAAAACAGTGATGACAGACATACAGACAGACGGACGGACAAGATAGTGTCCTTAAAAGGGTTCCTTTTGAGGTAATTCCCTTTACCTTTTTTGACGCGATAACGTCTTATAAATTGATGGAATACCTGCATTCACAAAAAAGTGTCAGACAGACTCCGTCATGGTAAACGTCACGTGTCTTGTGTTTGTTTTATATTGCTTTATAATAATATCGCTCATCTGGGCTTGTGTTATGGCAACGAGTGACTAATAGAAGACTTAGATAATGGAAAAAAAAAATCTCGATTTTCGTCGTTTTCTTATGACGTTATCACGTAAAATTATCGTCTGTAAACCAACTTTACAGACTACCTTTGTTTT
The DNA here is from genome assembly GCA_907269075.1 of Idaea aversata. Taxonomy (NCBI): domain Eukaryota; kingdom Metazoa; phylum Arthropoda; class Insecta; order Lepidoptera; family Geometridae; genus Idaea; species Idaea aversata. The sequence continues at coordinate 13,702,103 of OU026087.1, forward strand.
TCTTTTTCCTCTCGTAATTAAATGAATTGACTAAATATATGTGGGAGTTTAGTTTCTCTTAGGTAGGTACGGTGTTTAGTTTCACGTTTTCGTAACGCGTAACAGTTTTTCTCGGAGACTCGTCAACCCGCGATAAGAAACTTCATTCTAATAAATGTCTGAATCTGACCAAACGTAGAGCTCCAAAAGTGCTATTATTAGAAAGTTTTCAAATTATTAAAAAAAAAAATTAAAACATTTTGGTCTTGCTTGAGTTTTGTTGCCGACTGTTCTTAGTTCCTTCCTACTTACATGAACTAAATTGGTACAGTCGGCAGAATTGAAGATCCACGATAGAGTTTTCAAATTATTATTGGAATGTTTTCATTCCATAAACGTTTGTCTCATAAATTAATGAGTTGAAAGACTCCAAACTTCAACTCAAGCAGGCCCTTAAAATTTTGCTTAATTCTACTAAATCTACTTCTAATCTAAATTCTACTTAATAACTTACTATAGGAGCTACTAAAAATATTTGCCTTTCAAATATTGTTCTATTACTTATTGAAAAAAAAAAAAAAAATCAGCATATAACGACGTCGTAAAGTTTTTTTTTTCTAATCATTTAAGTAAGTAAAAAACATAATACATAAAACAAAAACAACCATTATACCAGCAGAGGTTTATCTTGAGTGTGCATTCCTCATTTACATAAAACACATACCATTAAAATTAAAACATGTGTTTTAATTTCATAACAAAAACACATAAAACAAGTTATAAATAAAAACATACAAAACAAATAAATAAAAACATGAAACAAAAACATTGCATATACATAACAAAAAAATAAAACAAATCAAAAAGAAAACATATCATCCGAAATTAAAACATTTTTTTTTATTACTATTGTATCGATATTACAAATGTATTGATCTCTAATTATTGAGCTAAAAATCCTCAGGATTCCAAGTCTTAATACCAAGTAATTTCCCAACATTTATTTATTATTTTAATGTTTATTTTTTTATTAAACATATAAAACTATGATATAAATACATCAACACCACACCCATTCAACATCCATTCAAAATAGCCATTTTATTACGGTCCCATGTCAGTGCATGAGAAAATAATAGAAAATAAAAGTTATTTTTACCTAAGGATCATGACGTTTATTATCGTATTTTATTTAACCTTTCCAAAATAGTTTTATTATTATGTAGGTATAATTCGCGAGAATTTATATTTAACACCTTACTTGCTTACAAGGTCATACAATAAATAATTTTATAGTTATTAAAAACTGTTTTTTTTATATTATCACAACACACACTCACACACACATACCCACCCAAACACACAGGTGCTATGTGGTGCACAGTCAAATTAAAAAGAGTTTTTGTTGCACCATTATTTTTTTATTAAATCCTACTACTACGGTTTACCCGATCCCGTGGAAATATCGGGATACAAACTAGCCTTTGTGTTAATCCAGGTCTCCAGCTATTTACATACTTACCGAGTTTTATCGCAATCAATCCAGTAGTTTTTGCGTGAAGGAGTAACAAACATACATATTAACACAAATTAACAAACACACATATTAACACAAATGTTCACACTTATAATATTAGTAGGATTAAGTAGGATATTAGTATAGGATAAGTTTTTCTATTAGAATAAATAAAGAAATGAAATCCTACGCCTTGAGGATTCAACCGCGAATTCCGATCTCGTATAAATATGGGGATAATAATTATAGATGAAACTTAGTATGAGAATAGGCTACTATCCCTATACCAAGTTTCATCAATATCGCTTCAGTATTTTTAAAACTTTTTCAATGCAAACAAAAATCCCAAAGACGAATATTTTCTCTCCATATAATGAAAATAGCTATCTGATCAGAGTGCGTGTTTTGTAAACATAGCTATAGAAAGTATAGTACCTATTTTGTGATAATGTCTAAAAATAACAGGAAATATCCGATTTTTAGTAACTACCTAAGGACTTTTATATTACAGAATATACTAGTTATATCCTGATTTTTGATATCGTTCTCGACCTATGCCATAGTATAATGAACGAAACTTGTTAAAACCGACATCCAAAGATAAGGCAATACAATTATCATAAATAGTAAGTCTAATTACTTGACATTTTGTATCAAAGTACAGGGCTACGGGGTAAAATATGTTTGTATTTTGAAATATCCAAGGGCAAATGAGATTTAAACAGCCTTTTCAGCAACATTGTTTTATTCTTGAAATGTATGGTACAAATAAGCAAAGTAAGGTTTAAAGAATTTAATATTCCCATAAAAACCAGTAAGTACATGTCACGGGTAATAGAGAATACATAGCATAATTTAAAAACTAAATAAACATCGCCAGAATGCCTATTTCAGACAATGTGTGCAAGTAGGTATAGAAGTATATCTATACATATGCTTTGTCCTGAATGACTGACTGACGGATCAACGCACAGCCTAAACTGCTGATCGTAGAGACCTAAAACTTAGAGGGTGTGTTCTTTGTATGATGTAGGCATCCGATAAGAAAGAATTTTCCGAAATTCTACCCCTAAACGGGTGAAAAAGGGGGGCAAAGTTTGTATAAGAGAACACGATTCCTGGGTCCATTTTCGACTTCTACGCGGACGAAGTCGCGGGCAAAAGCTAGTCTATACATATGCTTTGTCCTGACTGACGGATCAACGCACAGCCTAAACCGCTGATCGTAGAGACCTGAAACTTGGAGGGTGTGTATGACGTAGACATTTGATAAGAAAGGATTTTCCGAAATTCTACCCCTTAGGGGGTGAAAAAAGGGGGCAAAGTTTGTATGAAACGACGTTTCATACAAATTCCTTGGTTCCACCAATTATACGATTGACAATATCACATATAGACATTCCACCATTCTACTGCGTAATTCAATCGTTAGTAGAATACCAGCCAGCATAATGGGAAATAGGTTCTTATTCTGGTACAATGAAGTTCATATTTTCAAGTTGCTTAGCCCCGGCGGTGCGGGCGCTACGCTAGATCAGAAGGCCAATTCTCGTAAATAACATTGTTAAAATTACATTGCAATACCATTTCGATTGGAAAAGAGTGAGTGAGTTTTTTTTCTACAAAAAAACCTAACTTTTCGGTTATTTTGAGCTTCTTCTTCTTTTCGAGTCAGTGGTGTTCGACCAGTCAAATTTTTTCTGCCCAGTAGCTAGCCACTGCAACTGCAGCAGCGTTGGCCTCTACCAGGTCCTCCAATGTGCAGGAATTAGGGCACAATGGGCATTGGAGTGGGTGCACCATGGACTGCGACGGGGCTCCACACTCGCATTGCTCCTCAGTTCGGTGCAATATATCCCCATTTGCTCAAATTTTGTCTGCAACGGCCTACTTGAGTCCGGAGTCGATTAAGTGACTGCCACTACTTTGAGGGTATTATTTGTAATCGAAATGTAATTTGAACAATGTTATTTACGAGAATTGACCTTCAGGTTTAGGTATATAATCGACTGTAGTTCATATGTAAAAGTGGGCAAGTGTTACAATTTGTTGATGACCTTATTAGTTATGTTAATATGAAATGTGATTGGCTGACTGAGGAGATACAGGATATTCTCCGCACATCGATAAAGCACGCGATCCGCAGAATATGTTTCAAAATATTGTAATTTGTTGTTTACAATTTAACTACTCGTCGCCAACTTGCTTCTTGAACGAGATATGCGACGTATTTTTCATTTTATCTGCCTCGAGCAAAGTATACCGATTAAAATTACACGAATATATATAACCATATTTTTTGTCTCAACTGTTAAAGTAAACACTTTGATTAACTGCTAAACCTTGAATGATTAAATTAGGTAGTCTATAATCTCAGATGTAAATTAACTATCTAAGTACAATCGGCAACAAGAGTGGTGGAACCCATAAGAGTTCTAATATTGCCACCATTAATGTTTCCACTTTAATTCGAGTTGAAAGAATTCAATCCATACTAATGGCTTAATAAAACTATAAATAATAACTATGGCAGGCGCCGTAGTATTCATAGGTTCCCAATAGCCAGTCCACTATACCATCCAATCGCAGTAGCCCAAGTAGTTTTCTCCTGTAGTTTATTAATAGTTCTTTCCAAACCGGAGGTTGTCCTTGGCTGCATTTTAGAGTGCAGACATAGATAATCGCCTCGCCGCGCCACCGGTTACAGCAAAGTTAACTAAAATGAAAACATTCTAATAAGTATGCGGCATACCGTAAATATTTTTTCAACTCAAGCAGTGCTTTAAGGTTCTGCTTGAGTTGATGGACTTAAATTTATAATAGCTAAACTAGCTTTATATCAAACTATAATATTAATACCTATACCTTAAAGCCTCAACTTTTGTTACCTGATTGTACTTTTATAGTAAGCACACACCTCTAAACTTATCTTGTTATTTAAATATAAAAAGTTACTTTTTGTAGATATTAAATAATTAGTTCCTACTTATGAAAATACAGTACAGATTTGATTGTTTTATGTATTCACGTGCGCATGCGTTTATAGCTATATCACGACGAGCATTGACGTCAAGTTCCGCACGCTCCACTATACTGGCTATAAATATTATACTTAATAATGATAAAATTAATTAAGTTAAAATAATAATGTCAGATAAGATGAATAAGATTAGTTATTTGATAGTATCTTCGGGCTGTCGTTCGTTCTCGAGAAATTGTGATAATTATATTTTTGTAAATTAGAGATAACAGATCTCAAAGAAATCCTACCCAAAATGTGTTAACACATTAATAATGGCATTTTGAGCGGAAACAGTTGAAGATTTTAATCAAAATGCAAAATATTCTAAAGTAGGTATCTACACATATAAAATTTCGTACCTGGTTCTATAAAAAATATTAATATTTACGACCAAGCAGACTGATATGCATTCATTGTGGACACATACCAGACGTCAGCACTCTGCACCAAGCGTTTTGCTTCGTCATTCCTTATTCGTACTCGGGAATGGCATCAGTTGCCTGTCTTTCCTGACGTGTATGTACAATTTAGGGGTCTTCAAGTCGCGAGTAAATCTTCTAAGAATTCGTGCTACTTTTTAGGCCGCATCGTCACCTAGCTATCATAAGGCAGGTGTGATAGTGGTCAAACGCTTACCTCATCATCATCATCATCAGCCGGTGTCAATCCACTGCTGGACGTAGGCCTCTCCCAAGATACGCCAATGAGCCCGATCTTCGGCTCTTCTTCTTCATTCACTGCCCACCGCTTTGCGTACCTATCTCTATATATAAAAATCAATTGCTGTTCGTTAGTCTCGCTAAAACTCGAGAATGGCTGAACCGATTTGGCTAATTTTGGTCTTGAATTACTTGTGGAAGTCCAGGGAAGGTTTAAACGGTGAGAAACATCGGACTTACGCGGGTGAAACTGCGGGGCGCAGCTAGTCTTAAGTAAAAATAAAGAACTTGAAACTATAAATTTATTATACTTACACACATCCTTATGACCATGTCCTCTGTTTGGGGCCACTATAACAGCAAGTTGGCATACAATGTCGACAATATCGAAGTCGTGACCAAAATCGCATTGAACTCTGGTAGAGTACAGTCAGTAGAAAAAACAAATGTATTGCTATCGGTCGTCGTTAAATCTTAGTACAATAGAGCACAATATAGCAATGTTTTCTATAGTTGTTGTGCCTCCTGTACGCTTAAGAATTGGAATGTATTGAAATTAATTATATATTTTTGTACAACTTATCTATTGTCTGACAGCGATTGACGTATTTAATCCGACGTCATACTAGTGTTAACGTTTGTATGTACAGTACAGTAAATATTATGTTATTGTTAGTCGCGAGATGATCCTAAGGTACAAAGTACTATCTCTCTTTCTTTTGAACATTGTACCACACCTACTTTGAAATATTTTCATAACCATTTTTCACTGTTATCGCTTCTACCAGTACCTACTTATTTATTACGTCTCAAATACGTACCTACATTTTATAAATAGATTAGAATCATTAAGTGCTATGTTTTACTATACTAATAAAAGTGTTAAAGTAGGTATATATATATTTTTTGTTTTAGGAAGGTCAATGATATTTTTTGGATGGAATTTTCATTTTCATTTTTTGGATGGCATAATTGTTTTCATTCCTCAAATTATAAGAAAATGTTTCATGTTGTGACAATCGATAGATATAGGTAGGTATAGATAGATATTCATTTATCAATCGTTTGCTTAAATAGTTTGGCTTAGGTATATACCTAATTAGTTATTAAAAAAACGGTTGCACTCCGGGACTGCCGACAAAAAAGAAAACTTATAAAAAAAACTAAGTAATTAAAAAAATTTAAACTTAAAAAAAAATTAAATCTTATTTACTAAACAACTGCAAAATATATGTACATGCATATATGCACACACTGTAGCTGCGTCTCGTAACGGTGTCGCGAGTTCACAGATTTTATCTCATCTAAAAATATGCGTACTGCGCTAAAAGAAGTTTACACTTCAAAAATATTTATGTATCTTTAAGTTATATCGTAGAAGTGACTAAAACAAACAAAAATAAGAAGAAATACAAGCCTTGTTTATAATGAACTAGCAGCGCTTCGCAGTTTCACCCGCGTAATTCCCGATCCCGTGGGAATATCGGGACTAAAAGTAGCCTATGTTATTCACAATGAATCAATGTATCCTCATACCAAGTTTCATCAAAATCGGTCTAGTAGTTTCGTAGCCTTATTTGTTACAAACAAAAAAAGCAAAAAAATCTTTAGTCTTTATAATATTAGAATAGATAGATTAATTTTACAAAAAAAGAAACACCAAAAACGGACAACAATAAGGAAAGAAGAACTATTTATTTTTGTATGGATAAATAACGCGATATCTAACTAAATATTTATGTACGATAATCAGTTCTTAATGTCTTTAGTATTTATTATGACAACATAAAAATTATCTTAATGACTTTCTTATTTATTTTAATCACCATTAATTTTGTTGTCTACGTATGCCTACGTCATCTAGAGAGCCCATGACCTACCCTATGAAGAAAGTTTATGTCCAGAGAAAGTAAAGATTAATTTATCTCTACGTAGTGGCTTTATGTTTAAGGTTGTCCCTTTAAAATTTTCTTTAAAAATGTTAAATAAAGACTCTACCAAAGTACCTACTAACATATTTAAACCTTGAATATTTCTTTTCAATATCTTTGATTTTTAACAAGTAAAAACCGTAAAAACGTATATGAGAACACAATAATTCCTGGCTTTTTTTGGAAAAAACAATGTGCTATCGAATTACTGTTCTATTATGTTTGAATTACTTTATTGAAATTATTTGAGATTAATGTGTTACCTTTTCCAATAATTTTGCTATTTAGCGGTACAGCTATTTATGCGAGTTAGCCGACCTTATAAGTTTCTTGCAATTTGAAGAACTACAGAATCTTTTGAAAGAGAAAAGTTCAAAATAACTCTTATTTCAAAGCAATAATCTTCGCAAGTAAGCTCTTACAGTAAAAACTAGGACACCATTCAAGTAGGGAATGAATGAATGCGTGTCTTTTAATTTAGAATAAATAAAAGTTGAGTCTTATTAGCTAAGCATTAATGTTTAAATTGGTTTACTGCAATTCGTTACGACCACCGCACGGAATGAATCGACCTTCTATAAAAAGAATAACGGGACGCTGCTGTGTGAAGCTTTTTTGTACTGACAGTTCGTTATCTGGTTCTTTCATTGAATGTGCGTGCATTATTGCACATATAACTAAGACGTTATATTAGATACATTTACACGAATACAGCTAAATCTCTATTGTAACTTTGGAGTTCTTTAGTAAACAGTGCAAAGACAGCTTCGAAAGCTTTGTTTTTTGTTGTGCGTCGACTGTGAAGTTTGAGGTTATGTTGACAAAACAGCTTTGGTCTCGCGTAAGTAACCTGTTGTGATTTTAGTTAATAATATTAATGATTTATCGAGTCTATACATAAATAAGCATACAAGTTACTGTTGTTTTAGTGTTATTCGGAATATCCGAAATATTAAATATTTAGGTAGTGATGTCGTCCGGTCAATCAAGGTGTGATGTTTACTCAATATTTTTGTTTTTAAAACAAACACAGGTAAATATAAACAAATACCTACTTACATAATTAAATGCTGAATTCTTCAAATTATAATAACAAGTTCGACATATTTTTTTAAAGTTTTTAAGTCACGTAGTCAAAACTTTTTTACGTTGTAGTGTAGCGTTTTGATACAGAATGGAAATGAATTACACATGGACGGACAGTACTCTTAATAAATGTTACTCAAAGGACCACTCTTTAATTTTGAAAGAGTAGCAAAACTGCATTCAATTTTTTTGAATAGGTCGCTTGTAATGTCGAAAAATCGAAACATCAGCCTTTAAAAAATAACACTTTGTATTTTGATGCCTTCAATTGACAAGGATCAAATCTCTCTGGAAAACATGGTAAATTACCTAATCAAAAGGAAAAAATTAAGTCTAAACATATAATTCAATGGGATAAGAAAAAGCACTTTTACTCAAAATATTATTATATCTTTATGGCTTCTTTAAAACACTTAAACAGGGCTACTTCCGTGCCCTTAAAACAAACAACTTTTGTTCTACGACTTTTGGAAATCGAAAAACCATATGAAAATTTTGAGGTTATGTAAACTCGAAAAACAGCAGATTATTTAGATAAAACTTAAAAAATAAGTAAAATTTAAAGGTTAATGATTACTCAAAAATTTTAAAATAAAATTCGAGTTTTCAAAAGTCATAGAACAAAAGTTGTTTGCTTAGGTACACAGAAGTAGCCCTCAACGGCTTGCTAGTATAATTACCAATTACCCTGTATATTATTAATATTACGTATCTATCGTACGTTAATACTAGTTCGAAACGAATAAGTAAGAGCTATAAATACTTATTTCTTGGTAGGTAGTCTAATCGGTACCTAAAATACGACCACCTGCACGTTTCTATCCATTTAGCCATTAGCCCATTCGAGAACAAAATAGTTAGGTAAATAGGTATAAGATATTTGAATTAGTCGTGTTGTAAACCTAGAAATCTATATATAAAATTATGTGTCCTGACTGACTGACTGACGGATCAACGCACAGTCTAAACCGCTGATCGTAGGGACCTGAAACTTGGAGAGTGTGTTCTTTGTATGACGTACGCATCCGAAAAGAATTTTTCCGAAATTATACTCTTAAGAGGGTGAAAAAGGGGGGCAAAGTTGGTATGGGTCAACGTGATTCCTTGATGCATTTTCTATTTCTACGCGGACGAAGTCGCGGGCAAAAGCTAGTCTTAGATAAATAGATTAAACGATTTATTGTACTTACCATATTAACCTTAATTCTAACATAAATTCCTGCTAAAAAAGTATACATATGGCATAATGGGTGGCGTTATCGCTCAAAGCGATCTCTTCTAGCCAACCTTTGGATGAGCAAGAAATAAAGAAGGGGATAGGTGGAAATAATATAATAAATAGTAAAATACATTATCTTACAGGTTTTTATAAGGAATAAGTACATTGATTTACCGCAGGTAACAAATATATGTCTACCCGACGACAAAATAAGTTGATATCTCATAAATAAATTCGTGTGAAAATTCTCCAAATAAAATTACCTAAAATATTCTACAGGATGCTACAGGTCGCTGCGCAGGTGTCTTGTTTCACCAAACATATTCGATAACAATGACCGTGATTGACTGAATGCAATTTATCACTCGCCAGTGATCGACTTCTTCACATATTCACAGCTGTACCTACATCATTTTATATGTATTTACATTCAGGTGGTCATAAAAATGCAGTCCACATTGTTTCTAAATTAGAAAATCAAGTTATAAATGTCCCTTATTGGTATTTCGGAGAATATCTCTAAAATATAAGACCTGTTTGCAAAGGACGTTTCTAAATACATGTTTATGTGAAATGTGTTGATTTTACGAGGTTTATTTATGTACCGCAAAATGCGTAGGCGCCAGTTATTTTCAAACAGTTCGGAATGCGGGTAAATATGGGTATAATTTAAAACGTGAAATTTTGAATGTGACCCAAGAACATTTGCATAATAATCCTTACAATAGGCTTGACTTGCTATTAAGAACGAGCGCCTACAGGTAGGGGTGTAAATACAGTGTGTTCTAGTTCGATATTGAGAAACACGAAAAAACATAAGAAACCATTTTGAACAATTTTAGGTTCCACCATATTGTATCGGCACATTATTATTAAACATTAATTTTTATGAAACTGTCACGAATCAACGATAAAAGCAGATCGACAGAACGGAAACAAAATCAGCCCACGCGTTTTATCTCTAAAATGCTACGATGGAACAAACATTTAATAGGTACAGTCACATTACCAATTAGCTGAACCCCACGTGACCTAGACTTACTTGCAAATCTGTTAGGTTGTAAAGTAATGTTACCTGAGTCGGTTTTTTTTAAACAATATACAATACAATACAGAATACAATATAAAAAAATAACAAAATAGGTAAATACTACATTTTTTACAAATTTGCGACTGAGCTCTGGGTCACGTGGGGTTCAGCTAATTAGTAATGTGACTGTACATTGGCTAATGAACACATAATCCTCCTTTGCGTAGTCAGGTAAATAAAATTTAGCTCCGGTTAGATTCATAGATACTATGCTCCGGTGTAATAACATAGTATAATAATAGTGGGCGAAGACCTTTATGTAGTTGTTTACTGACATTGTATATATAATAACAATTAACTGAATAAAGATGTCGATTGTTCCACTGTTTAGGTAGTATTTGATATCACATGGCAGTAACAGGATAATGGCAATACTATGTGTTATAATGGGCTATTAAAGAGCTAGGTATATAAAGGTTTTAACGATTACAATTCATTATAGATTCAATTATACTGTGGCGGCTGGCTGGCGTGACTGCTTCTACCTCGCGAACGCATCACAATGTCTATGATTAATAAATACCTTTATCGCATGACTTACAATTATTTACACATCGGTACTATTGAGCAATCATTTTTCTCGTCATAAATGATTGTTAATTATTCATGCGTCTCGGTTTTAGATAAGAATTATTTAGAAACCTAAGTCAATGAAGTAATACCTACCTACCTACATTATTAAAACAGCTACCTGCCCTAAGTATTTTTATGGTTTCAGTTTATGTTAAAAAAAAATGGTTGTCTGTAAAGTCTGTTTCCGGACGATAATTTTACGTGATAACGTCATAAGAAAACATTGATGGTAACCATGGCAACGATAAAACGTTGCTATAGTTACCTTGTCAATAACATGAGGCGTTCCAGTAACGACGCGTGACGTCACATTTTTTTGAGATTGCAGATGTTCACCAATTTATAAAACGTTATCACGTCAAAAACTAGGTAAGTTTAAGAGAGACCTTTTTGTCTTGGTTTAATCTTAATTGATTTTTTTCTGTAAATAAAAGTTTAACATTGCTTTTGCGGCCATAAAAATTCATGTAGGTAGTCACTGTATTAATGAAGTAGGTATTAGTCATTTGACGTAGGTTTCTAAATCGATTTTTATACCAGTTTAGTACATAAGTTACAAGCTATTACTCTACTTATAACAATATAAAAAGTGTCAATCTGTCCACATTGAAAATAAAAGTACCATAGTTATTGAGTTCATATTATGCTATCAAATATCGATTGAGCTATAAAATATTTAACCATAGCCTGATGTGGTCGTGTCTATCGTCAATTGAGGGGTTTCTATCAGGGGCCTTATTCTGCTATTTTGCCAACCATTGTCATTATATCGAGACTCTATTGATATTATATCGAGATTGTGACTTTATTTGGTATTCTGCTAAAGTTTTAATAACATCGCAATATAATCACTATGGAGTCTCAATGGTATGGTAATATTTACCTTGCAGGTGTTGCCTAGCAACATGGTATATGTTGCTAAGCAATATACCGTTTTGACAACTATCGAGATTCCATTAAGCCACGATTGTAGAGCAGAATACAAAAGTGAGTCAGTGGTGTGTCAGTGGTGTCTCAGTGGTGTCTCAGTGGTGTCTCGATAGAATAGTCAACGTTAGGAGAATACGAATTTGACATGTAATGTCATATTTTTGACATTAAATTTCTATTACGATTATATCGACACACTATTGAAATACAATTGTGTTAGCAGACTTAGGCCCCTGGTTTCTATCGACACTTGAACGCAACAAAATTGTCAATCAATTTACAATTTAAACTATAAACATGTAAAGGAGTTAGGAAAGGTACTCTTTATTTCTTTAGGAACCATATTATTATGATAATTAAGTTAACGATAATAAATTAAATAAATAATTAGCGATGCTAAACAAAATAACGAATCTATTGTAGCAACTAATTAAACTTGTTTAGTTCCTATAATATTAAAGAAAGCGTGCGCTATGTGGGCTTTGGAAAGCTTCGAACGTTGACGAAGTTACCTATTGTTCTCGAACGTATGATCCGGTATTGTTTACTGGGTTTAGTCAGATAGATAGGAGGTACCTACATCAGTAAAAGCAGGTCAGTTCGTTAAGCCGCGGATGTATGGTGGAGCAGGGAAAGTCACTCGGCCGTGGCTAGCGTAGTTTCTTTTTGCAAGAGTTTGATTCGCATGCGCGGCTCGTGAATACGTCAGTGTTGCGTTGAACCAACGTTCACTTCGGACGCGCGATTCGCGCTCGCGCCCATGACGGCCTCGATTTGTGCTTAATGAATAAAGAACGTGTGTTGTGTGCATTGGATTGCGATGAATGGGGCTGGCCTGGCGTCCCGGACCGCCGACCCGCTTCCCACCAACCTGCCAAGACTCTACGCGAGGGCGCTCAGACAATACCAAAAGCTGCTAGATCTAAAACGGCTAACAAAAGATAAAGTAAGGAACTTTACACATCCTATATAAGCTCTATACATTATACTTTACGCTCGCCTTGATTCACTGAATTGAGTATCCGCGTGCTTATCTATTCTAAAATGTTTATGTAGGTACCTTCTCTTGGAGTTTACTTATTGTGATTGCAATTCATGTAGTTTCTGCTTCCAATTCGACAGGTATCGTCGTTGTTTGTTCAAGATTTAACTATAAATCACGAATAATATATCTATTTGTCACTTACGAGTACGTTACTATGACGTAAGTAGTTCGATTTTTCTCAGCGACCACATGCGCTTCGAAAATTAATATTAATGTTGTGGACCTAGTTTATCGCATCGCGGCGCGTAGTTTAATTACCTAACCTGCGTATATAAACATCTTGTAAACGGACCAATGGGCTTAGATCTTAAAGTTTTCATCTCTTTCACTTAAGTTTCCACGAAAGTTCGATCTTCGAAAGTCGGCTAAAGGTTAATAATACAGGATGAATATTTTGATGGGGAAAAATGTTGCATGGAGTCACAAGCCCAATTTTGATAAAACTTAAAGCTGTGTCATTAGGTCTTTGGAAAAGTTGTTAACCCAGCTACAATCAGCAATACTATCGATTGCTGCAATTACTTTTAGGTATATACATATACCTATATATTTTTGTATCGAAATTCGTTGTTGTTCCTGGCTAGGAGAACGGCAGATCAAAATATCCAACCATACTACAGTTTCAGCATTTCTCAATAGCGGGCTCGTAACTTTTTTCAGCGTTTTTCGAAATTTATTTTTCTTGAGGAATTGACCCAAATGCCTTTTAAAAAAATTACCATGCATTTATTAATATCCCCGCGAGATTTCGATAAAAGCTAAAATTGTATCATAATAGATTAATAATCAATTGCAATAAACTTTTTATCACTTACAAGTTTATTATTTCTTTATTTATCGAGCCTTCTTTATAAATTGTTTTGGTTTTTTGTTATTGTTATTTTTACGGAGGTATTTTAGGTAGGTATACGTCATTGAATCGGGTGATGTTGGCCAATGGCCTAATCACGAAATTATCAGTCGTATTGAATTAAAAAAAATAGAGGTTTAGAGAGGTTAATTTAATACCTAAGTAATGTTCGTTGCTATGCATAGATCGTATTAGGCAAATTGTTTGAATTAGAACACGCACGAATAAATCTTCCCTATATATATAAAATTCTCGTGTCACGGGGTTCGAAGTTGAACTCGTCCGAAACGGCTTGACCGATTCTCATGAAATTTTGTGAGCATATTCAGTAGGTCTGAGAATCGGCCAACATCTATTTTTTATTTTGTTTCTTTCAGTTTTTTTTTTTGTAAATGGCAAAACAACGTTTGCCGGGACAGTATATATAAAATTCTCGTGTCACGGGGTTCGAACTTGAACTCCTCCGAAACGGAATTTTGTGAGCATATTCAGTAGGTCTGAGAATCGGCCAACATCTATTTTTTTTTTTTTTGTAAATAGCAAAACAACGTTTGCCGGGACAGCTAGTAATAAATAAATATTATAGCACATTACACACAGCGCTATCTAGCTCTAAGCTAAGCAATTAGGATTGCGTTATGGTGACCAGATGACGGATAAAAGACTTGTATACGTTTTTTAAATACATAAATAATACCAGAAACAAATGTTATGTCTGTCTAGTACATTAAATGCCCGCAACCTTCTGTTTCGCAGGTAGGTTTCGCCGGAGCGGGCGCCATAGAAGTCGTCTAATAGTCCGGGGTTTATATATGTGTCTTAACTGAAAACTGTCTATACTGAAAATACTTCTGTACAGCTGTTCGGATACTTGGTCGGTCCACCGTTTGGGGCTTCGCCCTCGTGGTCTTTTGCCCTCAACCTTCCCCGTCACCATTAGGCGCTCGAGACTGTCAGAGCCCCTGCGCGCAATATGGCCAAAATATGTTGTAAGCATATGGTGGAGAGCCTCGGAGCTCGTGCTAGCTGCAGATCCTCCAGAATGGAGACGTTCGTGCGGTGAGCGGTCCAAGGTCCGCAAAAGGCGGTGCCAACACCACATCTCAAAAGCATCCACTCTTTGCCTATCCGCGGCTTTGATAATGAGACATGACATAGCCTACTTTTATCCCGATATATATTCCCAATCGGATGTATTCGGGAGTTACGCATGTGAAACCGCAGACCGCTACTATTATTAGTATTACTAAATACTTATTTCAAATTATGGTTGTTTTAAAGGAAAATTAAATATGTAATTGCTGTTACTTAATTTATTTTCCTTAACGAGATTTGAGCTCATTAAATATGTAACTCTTCACACGATTGTTTCAAAAGTGTTAGGAAAATTAGTAGAAATAATGTATAAAAACACTTGTTATAAATATATATATCAATGTTGAGAAAGGTTCCTAAAAAAAAGATAAGTATTTGTCTAAAACAAAATATTTCAGGAAAAAGATACCTTAACTATACTTAACAAAAAATGTATTAAAAAACCAGCCAAGAGCGAGTCGGACTCATGCATGAAGGGTTCCATATTCTCTCTAAAAATAATCAAAAACGAAATACCTAATTATAAAAAAATAATAATAAAACACAAAAAACTCTTCTTCATTACTAAATCTAACGATCAAAAAACCTAGACTAGGTACTTACTTACATCACACAATTTGTAATTTATGAATATTGAATAATAACTATTATATTAAATCATTACGTATTACGTATGAGTAAGTAATATAGTATGGTTCCGCTTGTGACCTTGTCAAATGTAATAGTCATCGAATGGCAGATTGGCGGTAAAAAAACCGGCCAAGTGCGAGTCGGACTCGCGTACGGAGGGTTCCGTACCATTATACATATTCTGTTTTCAGTATTTGTTGTTATAGCGGCGACAGAAATACATTATCTGTGAAAATTTTAAGTGTCCAGCTTTCACGGCTCATGAGATAAGGCTGTATCTCATTAGCCGTGAAAGCTAGTCAGTTAAGGTGACAGACAGACGAATAGTAGAGTCTTAGTAAAACGGTCCCCTTTTAACCCTTTGTGAACTTTGGGCGCGAGGTTTTTCTTAGACTCGTCAAAGTGATGAAATGCGTTGCATGATTCCTATTGAATAAAGAATTTTGATTTTGATTTAGAACTCTAAAAAGGAGGTGCTTGCCGTTAAGTTGGCCACATGTGTCAGCAGTGACCGGATACGGATGCCTTTCCTTGCTTAAACCATTTCCGGTTGGCGCAAGCGCACGTTTTACCTCCTTCCAAACTTTAGTAGTTGGTGGATTGTCTCTTAGGATTTGTTTACTTTAACCACGAACAGTCTTTTCTAAATACACTTTCTAATGTGGTTTGGGAAAGTGATATTTTTAAACGTTGTTTCAATTGCGGTGAGTCTGACCTCGTGAGAACAATTGGCCACTC
This sequence comes from Idaea aversata, assembly GCA_907269075.1. Taxonomy (NCBI): domain Eukaryota; kingdom Metazoa; phylum Arthropoda; class Insecta; order Lepidoptera; family Geometridae; genus Idaea; species Idaea aversata. Next base: position 13,718,466 of record OU026087.1, read on the forward strand.
CGTTTATGTACAAAGAGAAATTATATCCATTCATTTTTATAATCTACTTCATTAAATTACTTGTAGATAGGGTTCACGATTGACCGTCCCCCTAACGCTCCCCCTGCGGTAAACGATCCCCCTGTCAAATTTATTTCACGATTGACGGTCCCTCTATGCTAACACAGGGGGACCGTCAATCGTTGGAAAGGTATCCAAGGCAAGCTATGGGTAGCTTTCAAACTTTATCACAGAATAAATTGAAGTACAAAACATAGTGTATTTAGTTTTGGCATGCAATGCAAATTGTTTTGTAAGAACATTATTAAATGTTTTAGAAGTCAGAAGAACGTTTTAATAAGTCATTTCGGGCATTACAAAAATTACAATTGGCACTTTGCGTTTATTAATTCTAAACTAATATAATGCAGAAGTTTTTTTTTTTTTTTTTGGGTTTTTGTTTGTAACGAACTGGCTCCAAAACCACTGGACCGATTTTGATAAAACTTGGTATGATGATACATTGATTCATTGGAAATAGCATGGGCTATTTTTTATCCCCATATTCTTACGGGATCGGGCGTCACGCGGGTGAAACCGCGGAGTGCTGCTAGTAATTAAATGAAGTGAATAACTGGAATAACTGTCAATTTACCAACTCTGGATGAATGGTTATGGTTGAGTACTGTTTTAATTAGAGAACTCTCGAGAGTGAACACTCCAGTAATTTGTATTTATTTATCGTTATCAGTTACCGATTGGAACTTTGTCTGATAAGATTATGCTTATATTATCTATGTATAGGATAACTTAGGTATAATTGTGACATTGCACTTTTTTTTTTTTTAATTAGCCTGTTGTGTCCCACTGCTGGGCAAATGCCTCCCCCATCTCCCTCCACGTGTCCCGATCTCCAGCTAATTTTGGCCACTCTGCGTCGAATGCATCCAAGTCGTCGTGCCATCGTTTTTTAGGTCTACCTCGAAGACGCTTGCCGTCTTGAGGGACCCACTGGGTTACTTTGTTTGCCCATCTTTCTGTCTGCATTCGGCACACGTGGCCAGCCCACTCCCACTTTACCTTAATTAAAAACAAGATCATCGAAAGTCGACAGACAAGTACCTACGAAGTTGCTTTTGAAAAAACTGGTTTTTAACAATTTAATTATTGTCAAGGTCTGATCCCAGACCCATCCAACATTTGATGATTCGTTTTTTTTTTTCGAGATAACTTTTATTAGAATATCAGCTGTTTTCGCGCATAGAGGTCATTAACCTATTAGTACTTAGTTTAATTTGAAGTTCCATGTTCGACACTTCGACGCGATCTTCACAAATAGATTTGCTACGAAAAATTGACGCACGTGGTGTCAAGAGTCGAGAGAAGAGATATTAGTTTCTTTAGAACTTTATTATTTTTAAGAATACATATTAGGCGAGATATCCTTATCGCCTTATTGACATTTTTATACAATATCTTGGTAGAGGAGTGTCTCTACGAAATTGATGTGCCTACAAAATTAATCTAACCAAAACGAATACAAAAGATAAGCGTTTTCGAAAATAAATAAGTTTCTTGCATCATTTTAGTCGTCAGTAGCCGCCTATATGTACCTACTTATTTATTTATATCGTCATACAACATGAAGACATAACAAATATTTGTTAAGTTTTCAAAAGGTTGCAAATTTGAACTCCTAAACTTGTCTGTCTAATCGTGTCTTTGACCCGATAACGATACAAATTGATTGGACAAAATTTTAAAGTTTCATTATTTGCATAGCAAAACAACCGATTAAACTAACAACAACAAATATATTTATTGAAACTCATTTTACATAATAAACTAAGCACTAAAAATTAAAGAGGACAAAAATAACACAACTGAAAACAAATGACATTCAGTCTACACAAACTCCTATCTGATTAAAATCATCAATTCCAAAATAAATTAATATAAATATTGGAGGACATTCCACCTTTGCCATCTAGCCCCAGGCTAAGTAACTAGACTTGTGTTATGAATTATGATAGATAGAAATATAGATAAACTTTTTGTGACATGTAATTTTTTTAATTTTATTTCTTCTATTTTTATTATTTTTTGACATTAATATTGACATTTTGAAATTTGAATTTGCATTTTTTATTTTTATGGATTTTTTAATTTTTTATTTAATTGTTGGAATTTGTTTAGTATTAGTATTTTTTGATTATTTATTTTTATTTTATTTTTATTGTAACGTATGGATTTTATTATCTGAAATAAATGAATTGAATTGAATTGAATAAACACAAGATAAATAAACAAGACAATGGATATACTTACTACTTATATACTATTCTTTTGTAAATATTATATACTTTTAATAAACAACCAGACCACAGACAAATATCTAAGCATAAATACTTGTATGATGCGGGAATCGAAGCAGCAACCCTGTGTTTGGCAGTCCGGGAAGGTCGTCAAAATGATAGCATCTTAGCGTCAACTAAAAGCCAAGAACAGATTGAGAAATGCGTGCATCGGCTTCATACATGAGATTACAATAATGACTTTTAAGTATGTTTAATAGTCATACAAAGGAATATTTGCAATCGTTCCACTTTCGCCAGCTACTCATAAATATAATTCTTTGTTTTTAAACTCTATTATAAGCAGCTGGGACCATTTGGTTGACGTAGGTACGGTCGGCTGCATAATTGCAGACCCACCGTAGAGCTCCAAAACGGCTGTTATAAGAATGTTTTCAACACAAGCAAGATTCCAGACACCTGCTTTTGTTGAAGTTTAAAGTCTTCTAACTCATTAATTTATCAAACCAAAATTATTAGATTGAAAACATTCGAATAATAGTAATTTTAGAACTCTACCGGGGGCTGCAATAATGCAGCCGACCGTACCTATACGAGTAAAAAAATCGGCCAAGTGAGAGTCGGACCCGCGTGCGAAGGTTTATATATCATTTTATAATATTTTTAGTATTTGTTGCCCGGTTTCAACTCTGACCGTAAATTGAACCAATTTCGTTTCAACCACGGGAAAACTAACCACCACCTCCATAAGTGGGGACTAAGGGAGTCACCACAGTGCGATTGCGGAGCACCTGACCAAACCCTTTCCCATGTGGTAAACGAATGCCCACTTCGCCCTTTTCCCGGTGGAATGTCGGAAGTGCATAAACTTACAACTGCCGCTGAAAAACTTGGATATAGAGGTTTGATCCACGCAGGATGAATGCCATACGCCATGATGATGAGTATTTGTTGTTACATATATCAGTAACAGAAACACTTCATCTGTGAAATTTTTTAACTGTCTAGCTATCACGGTTCATGAAATACAGCCTGTACCATTATTCACTAAGGTTCAAGTCGTTGGGCGCGCGTGATTAGGGGCGGAGGGGGAGAGGTTTTTGTATGGCAATCTCGCCCTAATCAAGCGCGCCCAACGACTTGAAGCTTAGTGAATAATGGCCCTGGTGACAGACAGACGGACAGTAGAGTCTTAGTAAAGACCCTCTTACTAAGACTCTACTGTCCGTCTGTCTGTCACACACGTTTTTACCCTTTGGGTATGGAACCCTATTCGATTCTTATAAAGAGCATTTAGTGCAGAATATAGTTAATTAATTCCACGATTCCAACATCCATGTTTGTCAACTATCCTTCGCGGACCTTATAGGTTTAATAAAAGCTGTTTGTCTTGGATTATTATCTCGGCTTTTATAACATCTTAAGTCGTAAACGTAATAGTTTATTTTTAAATTATTTAGGTACCTACTGTTATTTAACCAGTAAGATATCACGCGATAATAGAGATTAAGTACTTAATTGTATACCTAGAGAGTAAGTAGGTACATACATCAGAATCCTCTCTTTAAACTATAGTCATACTCGACTTGGTAAATTAAAAAAAAATGTGTTTTGTTAATTATGATTACTTACCCAAAGGGTAACAATTTGACCCTATTAATAAGACTGTCTGTCTGTCTGTGACCAGGCTATATCTCATGAACTGTAATAGCTAAAACAGTTGAAATATTCACAGATGATGTATTTCTGTTGCCGCAATAACAAGAAATAGGTACTAAAAAATAAAAATAAAACATACAACATGGTACGGCTACGGACGGAACCCTTCTTGTGCAAATCCGACTCGCACTTGGCCGGTATACCTAGATGTATTATAGCTATCGACTTAAAAACAGTTTTATTGACCTACGAGTAATTACGAGTTGGTACCTATTTTCCCAAACGAATTTTAGTCTAAAAGATTCATTAAAAAGGTATAAAGAGGAAAGAATTTATTATTTGTTTGTTTGCATAGAACAGACTTCTGGACGAAACTACTGGACCGATTTTGATTAAATTTGCTATAAGGATACATTGATTCGTTGGGAGTATCATAGGCTTTTTATCCCAATATTCCTACGGGATCGGGAGTTACGCGGGTGAAAACATGAAACGCTACGGGAATTACGCGTCTGCTATTTGTGTATCTGTGTTTTTATTTGTGTTCTGTTGTTGTGCCTTATCTATACATATAAAAATCAATTGCTGTTCGTTTGTCTCGCTAAAATTCGAGAACTTTAAAGGGTTTGTCGTAGTCTAGGAAAGGTTGAGAAAGATCGAACTTTCGCGGGTGATACCACGAGGCGCTGCTAGTAATAAATAAATAAATGCTGCTAGTATCTAATAGAAAAAAAAAACTCAAAATAGTAACGTCATAGAGTGAATTTCACGGAAAATAGAATTGACGTCTTAGTAATTAATTATAGAATTAAATACTTGCTTAACCCCTATTGTTTTAATTAATGTTTTTTTATTATCGTGCGTACAAATTAGATATTTTACTTACCTATTGTTTAAAAATACCTATCACTAAGAAGTTTAACTGGCTGACGTAAAAACGAATAGATATTTTAAGCACCAAATAATGCACTAGGAAAATGAATTAAGAACATTATTTGATAAGAATGAAGTAGCGACAAACATCATTTTCTCTGTTTTAAGACAGAGGAAGGTCCTACTAATATGTATTATAAATGTAAAAGTTTGTGTGTTAGTATGTACAGTCAGGCAACAAAATTGGAAACGGTATAGTTCTAAAATTGAAATTGTTCTAGTGAAAGTCCTTAAACTCAAGCAGGGTTTCAGCCTATGTTAAAAAAACATTGTTAGCTTTAGAACTCTACGATAGACCTTTAATTTTTAACCGACTTTAAAAGAGGAAGTTCTCAATTCGTCTGTATGTTTTTTTTATTGTTGTATGTGTGTTCCTTCTTCACACAAAAACTACTGAACTGATTGCGTTGAAACTTGCTAGAAAGCTGTAACTCTGAAATAGCACAAAGGAAGTCTATGAATTTTTTATACTGGAATTTCGGACACGGGTGCTGATTTCTTATATCTACTTAATCACTGGCGCAGATTTCATAAAGTACTTACCTAATTTTATACTTACAAATAAATGTATGAGTAATTTTCATCCAGAGTTTAATAAGGGTAGGTACTATTTTAATTAACTAATCAACTATAGACAACGTTTTGTTTTATAAATAGACTCGTATTGATACATAAAGAGTTAGTAACCATTAGATAAAGCAACGCTGTCATCATACATTTAGATATTTCATTGAATGTTTTTAAGAATAAAAAATAACATGGATTGCTGTAAATAAAGTGCCTAAGTTACTACTAAAAATAAACTAAATGTTTCATAGAAAAAGGAGAAACTAAGGTCATTAGATAAATATTTGCTTTATTGTCAACTAGCGACCCGCTCCGGCTTCGCACGGCTATATATTATGCATGTATTTCTCTTGAATCACTCTATCTATTAAAAAAAACCGCATCAAAATCCGTTGCTTAGTTTTAAAGATCTAAGCATACAAAGGGACACAGGGACATAGGGACATAGGGACGGCGAATAGTGACTTTATTTTATTCATGTGGTATGGAGTCTCTCATAGTCTCATTCACTCTCGTTGTTAGGAAGAATTTTATGTATTATTCGTAATGAAAAGCACAGTGTTTACCTCGGGTGAAAGACTCATTAAGTCCTTCGAACTATTAGCGCCCTCGCTACGCTCGGGCGCCAAACTCCGTCTCGGGACTTGTAATGAGTAACTTTCACACCTAGGATAACAATATACTATTGTTTTATACTGTGTGTTAAAAACAATTTATTTGTTTATTTTCACTTTATCAAGGTTTTAAAAAACCTTTTGGTGGCCAGTACGGTAGTTTTACTGAACCCCATCTTTGAAAGACAAGCAGTCATTTAAATATAACTTGTGTTACCAACTTGCGGTAATAGGTGCTGGTTATCTTATATCTAAGTACCAACATACACTTACTTAAGTGGTTACTTAATTTCAAATCGCATCCTACTATCCTACTAATATTATAAATGTGAAAGTTTGTGTATATGTGTGTGTATGTTTGTTATTCCTTCACGCAAAAACTACTAGACCGATTGCGATGAAACTCGGTTTCTAGGCAGCTGGAGGCCTGGATTAACCCATAGGCTACTTTTTATCCCGATATTCCCACGGGACTTACGCGGGTGAAACCGCGGGGCGCCGCTAGTAATTGTATATTGTCTATTAAATAAACTAAGTATTTACGCAATTCCTAACGAATGAACTTAGGTAAGTATTATTGAGACTATCTAATGTTTACAAATTTGTTATGACGCACATTGTCTTTTAATTGTATATATAATCTATACGGACGTATACTATAACGCCCTAAATACGTGTATTTGCATACAAATGCTAAGAAAATTGGTGTCATTACTAACACTTACTTAACTTTATCATTACATTATTGCAAAACTTTTTTGTAACTAACGTGTGTGACGTAGGCACGAAATGATAAAGGCAAGTACAGCTGCGGCAGCTGGCAACGCGAAGGTTAAAACATATTGAGTACTTATTTTAGGGTTCCGTAGGTACCCAAAGGTAAAACGGGACCCTATTACTAAAACTTCACTGTTTGTCTGACCGTCCATCTGTATACACGTATCTTGACGACCCAGTTGGCACAATGGTCACCATGCCGAACTGCTAAACACAGGGTCGCGGGTTCGATTCCCGCCTCAGACAAGTATTTATGTTTTATTTATTTATCTGTGGTCTGGTTGTTTATATGTATTATAAGTATATATTTACAAAAGAAAAGTACCTATATAAGTAGTATATCCGTTGTCTAGCACCCATAATACAAGTCTAGTTACTTAGCTTGGGTCTAGATGGCGATGTGTGGAAGGTCGTGCAATATTTATTTATTATTTACTACTGCGCCCCGCGGTTTCACCCGCGTGAGTCCCGATCTAGTGGGAATATCGGGATAAAGAGTAGCCTATGTGTTAATCCAGGTGTCCAGCTATCTAGATACCGAGTTTCATCGCAATCGGTCCAGTAGTTTATGCGTGAAGGAGTAACAAACATACATACACACACACACACACACAAACTTTCACATTTATAATATTAGTAAGATAGTAGGATAGGATTTATCTGTCACCAGGCTGATAAACCGTGACAGCTAAGGAGTTGAAAAAATAACGGCCAAACTTCATACACACTTTGTGAGGAACCCTTCGTGCGCGAATCCAACTCGCACTTGGCCGGTTCTTTTTAAATACTAAAAATAATTACACAATTAAGTACATAAAAAGTTACAAAATGGATGTTAAGTTGCACCTATGTAGAAATTTAAATCTAATGAAAAGGTTGGTATAGTTGTTCAATATCTTATCTCGGTTTACCTACTACTAAGTTAATTTTTAAAGTTTTATGAGCAATCCATGTACCTACCTCTGTATCTTAATTAAGGACCCCACGAGGCAGGCTTGGTCTAATATGAGAACCACAAGCAATCTGTACAAAACTTCATCAAAATATAAATAGTTGTAGGTTATTGCATCTGAAGTGGATGTCTCAATTTCTAACTCTATCTAGAGCTAACAGCGCTAGCAATTTTCCTCAATTTTCCTATTATAATCTTAATGCGGTTCACAGAATACATCTACTTACCAAGTTTCAACAGTATAGTTCTAATATTTTCCGAAAAAAAACTGGCTGTGACATACGGCAGACAGACAGACATGACGAATCTATAGGGGTTCCGTTTTTTGCCATTTGGTTACGGAACCCTAAAAATGATTCTTTTTATACCTGGCAAGGAAAGGTTTTTCTCGCCTCTCTTTGTAAGTTAGTTTGTAAATTATTTATACCCTCATATCTTCCAAACCACTCGATTTATTTAATTAAAGTATCGTTAGATTCGTCTCATTAGTCCAAGTGTTCTTAGATAGGTGACAAAAAAATACAGGTAGGTGCTAGATTTCATTGACTGCGGTGAAAAAAAATGTAATATTTTTGAAGTGAAAACTTCTTATGGCGCGTTAAGCACTTTTATGGGTGAGCATTTTCAGCCGTTCTCCCGACAGATGAGATTTTACACAGATATACAGTTTTCACTTCTGCCTGCACTCCCGGAGTGCGCTGTTTTTTTTTTAAGTGTACAATCGCGTACTTTACCACTTGTAATAAACTTAGTAGTATTTCTCACCTTCAGCAAAGTTTATTCGTCTTATAAATGTATTACTTATTAGTGTTCATGTAATGAATTACATTACAAACGACTGTGTCTATAACCTACACCTTTTACATCACACATGATAATACCGGAAGTCTCTATAGACTTCCTTCTTGGCACTCTAACTAACCCGTACGGTTTCTCATGGAGCAAAAGACGTGTGTATCAGTATTTATTTCATAATAAATTACATGTGATAAATATTATATGGATATGCGAAGTGCGTAGGCGTAGTATCTTGACGTGAAGTCAAAAGTAGGTAGTGTCTGTGATGATAATGATTAGACAAATTAAGAAACTTTTAAAGGTTGCGGTTTATTTATTTACTAGCGACCCGCCCCGGCTTCGCAAGGCTATATTATGCATGTATTATACATACAAACCTTCCTCTTGAATCACTCTATCTATTAAAAAAACCACATCAAAATCAGTTGCGTAGTTTTAAAGATCTAAGCATACAAAGGGACATAAGGACATAGGGACATAGGGACGGCGAAAAGTGACTACGTATTTATACTATGTAGTGACTACGAGGTTTCACCCGCGAAGCTCCCGATCCCGTGAGAATATCGGGATAAAAAGTACCCTATGTCACTACCAACGAATCACTGTATCCTCATGCCGAGTTTTCTCAAAATCGGTTTAGTAGTTTCGGAGCCTATTCGTTACAAACAAACAAAAAATATTTCCTCGTAATATTAGTTAGGATTCTTAGTTAGGATTCTTAATTATCCGAAATAAACGAATAATAATAATAATTAGTGTAAACTAGGGTTCTCCCGCGTCTTTGTCCGCGTAACAGTCGAAACTCTAATCGGATTGGACTAAGGAATCACGCTGTCCTATTCAAATTTTGCCCCCTTTTCCGATGCGATTCATACAAAGAACACTCCCTCCAAGTTTCAGGTCTCTACGATCAGCGGTTTAGGCTGTGCGTTGATCCGTTAGTCAGTCAGGACAAAGCATTTTATATGTATAGATTTACTTACAAATAGTGTTACAAATTGATAAGACAAACATTTGTCGTGCATAGTCCGCATCGTGCTTGAGTAGGAGTTGGCTGTAATGAGGATGAACTCAAGATGGAATAAAAGTAGAATGAATGATTGAACGTGGGTGAAGGAAGGCCGCGGCTGGTCTCGCTAAGGTCGAAATTATTACATTAAATTCAATAAAAACAAATTCTTATAAATAACTTAGGTACCTGCATCAATTGCAATGTATTAGTTAAATTACAAACTGATGAAATGAATGATTTACGCTGCCAAAATGTGATCGAATACGATTATTAGGTTTTATTGATGTAGGTAGGTAAAGAGTGATAAGTAATTAGGTAGGTATACCTTTTTTAACCGACTTCAAAAAAGGAGGAGGTTCTCAATTCGTCGCGTATATATATATATATTTTTATGTATGTTCACGGATTACTCGAAAACGCCTGGACCGATTTGGAAAATTGTTTTTTTTTATGACCTCAGATAATACTATTTAGGTTTTTTTAGATCTTTTTAGATGCTCCCACGTTGAAATAGCATATAATATGTAGTTACACAAATGTATTTTCTAAAGCTAGTCCCTTATTTGTCTCTAATATAAGTACATAAACTAAATACTTACTTTTTAAAAAATGTATGTTTGTAAATTGTAATGGGTAATCTCAGAAACTAGTGCCTCGATTTTGAAGAAGTTTAGCATGAGGATACGTTCAATTTTAAGAATTAACATAAATCTAGGCTTCTAGATTCTGAAATTCCAACGACATCAGGGCCTAAAAGCAGAACACGTACTGAGACTGGCCGGGAGTGTTCCATAACAGGATTTTTTTAAAGTTTTTTTAATCTATACTAATATTATAAAGAAGTAAAGTTTGTGTGTTTGTTAAATTGTAAGGGGTAATCTCGGGATCTACTGAACCGATTTTAAAAATTCTTTCACCAATAGAAAGCCACATTTTTGCTGAGTGTCATGGGTTATATAAAAACCGAAAAATAAAAAGGCTTTTACGTGGTAGTCCGTTTTGCAAAGTGAATCGGAGAAAAAACGGTCGAATGAAAGCGTTTCTTACGAACGCTGCCTTAACTATGAAAGATATATTTTTGAGTTCTATAGAAAAGATGTGGAGCTTGTGTCACTATAAAATGCAGCGTAGTACGCACAGCTTTCCTGCAGCGGGATAGATCTCTATATGACATGTCCCGGATGGAACGCATTTGCTTCTTGCCACGTCCCGGTTCGCTTTGGGACTTTAAAGCCTGTTTTCGTACGTGAAGCTGCGGGGCGCTGATAGTTATAATTGAATAAACCGGATAGGCGACTAATTTGCATTATTAGCATTGTCTACGTCATTTCAGTTCAATAAGTCTCGTCATAATGAGGTCCAAAATCCGTCTAGTGTTATTTAGCAATTTTAATAAGAAAGATGATGACGAATTCGTAAAGTAACACCTTCTGGCTATAGCGGCTGCGGCTGTCCGCTTAGTTTGAACAGTTGGTGAATATAATAGACCCAGTTGGCACAATGGTCACCATGCCGGGCTGCCAAACACAGGGTTGCTGGTTAGATTCCCGCCTCAGACATGTATTTATGCTTAGATATTTGTCTGTGGTCTGGTTGTTTCTATGTATTATAAGTATATATTTACAAAAGAAATTATGTTGGTATCCGTTGTCTAACATCCATAACACAGTCTAGTTACATTAGCTTGGGGCTAGGTGGCGATGAGTGGAATGTGTTGCAATATTAATTAATTTATTATTTGAATCCATAAAAATGTACTTACCATGTCTTGTATACATATCAAATGCTTAGATTGACTGACTGACGGATCAACGCACAGCCTAAACCGTTTGTCGTAGAGACCTGAAACTTGAACGTGTTCTTTGTATGACGTAGGCATCCGATAAGAAATTCTACCTCATAGGGGGTGAAAAAGGGGGGCAAAGTTTGTATGGGACAACGTGAATCCTTAGTCCAATCCTATTAGAAGCATTTTCGACAACTACGCGGACGAAATCGCGGGCAAAAGTTATAGTCTATTCTAAAAATGTTTAACAATTACTTTCCTAAAGTGAAATGTATACTAAAAGTTATTTGAATGTAATAATAGGCGAGTATTACATGTTTTTCTTACATAATCTAGTTTGAAGGACGCTCGTTCACTGCACGTGTTCTCTTTATATTACTAAAACATGAAAGGAAACACTAGTTCATCGTGAATTTTTTCAGCAATTCGGAATGACAAACACTGTTTGTTACAGGATTCACGTAAAATAGTTTAATAAACATAATAAAACGATAATATATATGTACATACATACTCACGTGGAAATCTGTAATTGAAATCTATTCAATTTTCTTATTTTCTTTTTTCTCTTATCTTACGCAACGCTTCTGTTATATCATAGGATCGATGCTACGAGGATAGATTGGAAAGTTAGCAACCTTATATTATAGATTTGTAGGTAATTGAAATTTACGAAATCGTCTGTGACCTTTAATTTTGATTTTATTTGTTCTATTTATTATTATTTTATTTGACATTTAATATTGACATTTACATATTTTGTTTATTATTACTTATTAATTTTGATTTGAAATATTTACTTTCACTATAATTTGAATTTTTAATTTTTTTTATTTCTACTTGTGATTTGGAATTTGTTAATTTTTAGTATTTTTGATTATTTATTTATTTTATTGTAATGTATGGATTTAATATCTGTTATAAATGAATTAAATTGAATTAAACAAGTAAATAAAAAATTAACCGTCAAAATGGGGTCCCATAAGTGTGCCCATAAGGCTGGCTGCATTACCTCGTTGGATGGCTATACTTATCTGCACGAGGTAGGAGCCAGCCCTTTGGTCATTGGCTAATTATGTATATTGTAGTCATTATAAAAAAATTTAATTCATCTGTAACGCTCAGCTTAGAAGTTATTCTGATAGAAGTATCTGAAGAAAGACGACTGATTATTTTCAAATGGACAAATCGAACGTTCGCGCGATTATTATTTTAGGATAGGTATCCCCGAAGCAAGTTTTTGCAGAAGTGGTACAATCTTTAGAAGAATCTGCTCTATCTATCTGTCTGAATTTAAGTTCAATCGAATTTTAAGTTCTGAAAATTCAATTGAATTTAAATTAAGTCTATCTGAATTTAAGTTCAATGAAAGTCGATTAGGTACCACTAGCGAACTCTTCTACCAGAACTTCTACTGTTCTTCTATTCGAGTGAATGAAATTTTGGACAGTAATTGCTTTAAATGGGTATATAATTCGTGGATCTAATGAACGTATTCACTACTAAATATCAACATATGAGGCGGCGAACATTTCAATCTACCCTCGTTTAATGTTACCTAGGCAGCGTTTGTATTATCGAATTGCAGATTGATTGTCAACGCTCGCTCGTTGAACTTTCCATACGAATTATTAGGAAACTTCTGTATAACAGTGACTACACAGTCAGTAACAAAAGTGTTCTGTCTCAACTATATTTGACATAACAGAACCTATTATACTTCGTTAAGAAGAAGGACCCTTATGAGGAAAGGGTACCGGGGGCTCTTTCCATACAAACTATTACAAACGTAGTTGTCTGTTTTCTCCCTGGATAATTTCACTAGAGCAAATATTTTTGGTGCATTAAACTTCTAACTTCAATGAACTATTTGACGTTTTTATTTTTTTAATGTTTTATCTTAATTTCTATGATAATTAGAAAAAAAAAACAAAACATAGGGGCATAGTCATGGCAGCTAAAGGTTTTATGGCACAAATTTTTTTTGCTAGTGTAAACCATTTGTAAACCATAAGAAAAGTTGCGTATTAATGTTGAAAATTAGGACTTTTTTGTACTAAGACATCGTGGCCGTAATAGTTATTTCAGAAAATTGGATTTGTGGTTCATTCAATTGAAGATTGCGGCGATTGCACCTCCGGAGGTCTCAAACTTGCTCAATTAGACCATCTGCGTTACAAAAAAAAATTCGTTATCTACCTTTTGTAAGCCAAAAGTTCACAGGCAAATTCACATAATGGACTAATGACTAATAAAATTACGAAATAACATTTCTGGCAGAGTAGATACTTAAAATAAATAATGATATGATTCAGTAAGGTACCTACTTAAATAAAAACACGAATAAAATTACCTATATAAACGAGTAGGTATAAATTAAAATTATACCTCTGGTAGACACTATTAACTAATAAAATTGACTTCTGTAGATACCAGTACATAATTTGGCAAATGATTAAGATTCGGTTTCACTCCGTATTACATCGTCGACCTGACAGGTTTTCATGATCTTACATCTTATTTTATAACATAAACATTATTCAGCTCACATGTTTTTGAAAATACTAAACGTATTTTAAAGAGTGTATTGCTCCTTCATGGAACAAAACAATATATAAAATCCAAGCAAAAAATGAGCATTAATATTAATGGGGCAAGAGTTGATAAATTTTTAAGCCCGGTTTGGACACTTATCTTGTATAATGTGAAATCTGACGTAGGTTTTAGCCTCGACAAGATGCGCCCTATTTCGTAACATCGCAAGCAACGATCGTATAGAATGTAAATACCTACTTGCAAGCAATCTTCTCTCAACTATTATACCTATACCATAAAACGGAGGCTCTTTGTATACATGGCTATGTATATGTTATGGACCAAGTGATCAATAATAATTCATTATGTATAATGCCCGGGCATTATGTATAATGACAAGCTACTTTAGGCAAAGTGATTAATTATCATCTAAACTTTAATATTAATCACACTGTGCAACGTGATAATAGAGATTGATTTTATGAAGTATAATGACCAATTAATAACTTAGTCCATAACACATACATCTCATGTTCTTTACTTCTTCAACAACATGCTTGGTAATCCAGGATACATGCTTCTCTAACGTAATTTCCTTTATTAGACCAGGCTGCCCAAGCAATCTCTACCTTTCAGGTTGTCGGCCCATTTGACTGGTGGTCTGCCCACACTTCTTTTATCTTTACCCGCCTCTCTGTCTCCAGTCGGCCTAGGCTCCACCTTCTGTCTTCCCTTTGGCACGTACGACCCACGCTTATTTCATCTTAGCGACGTGGTATCTTACATCTACCCTTTGAACTATAGGGCGTTTTCGGATGATATAGTGTTACGCACACTTACTTTAACTTTTATAAAGCATAGATTGTGCAGTAAGGCGTACTATGATACTTCGTCTTACCTTAATGATAAGAACCCATGGACGCGACTTTAATTGGCTCCATTTCAAATAATACTTTCAAATATTTGTAATATTGACCATTGTGAGCGTAATCACATGAAAAAAAAAACCCCATGAGTTTCTTCTTATTGGTGGGCGCGTTCCGAAGGCACACATCCTAACTTAGTTTTTAAGACGTTTTTAAGTGGTCTAAGTATTATACTTTTAAGGTATTATGCATCCAAGAAATAAAAAAATTTGACTTTTGACTTCTTTGGCTAACTGAATGTCATGCATTTTGTTGCAATAAGTACCTCCCTGGGTAATAAAAAAAAAGTCTACGAACTCGCATAAGATAAAGCTTTCAAACTTGAAGCTTAATTTAAGTGTAGGTAGATACTACATTCTTCTTCTTCTTTCTCCTAGCCTTATCCCATTATTTGGGGTCGGCTCTCCTAGTTACTCTTCGCCAGGACACACGGTCCTGGGTCGTCTTTGTCGATATGTCGGAATTTTTTATGTCCTTATTAATGGTGGCTATCCACGTTTGGCGGGGTCTACCTCTGGTTTAGGTGGTAGGTAGATACTACATTACAGAATTTAAAATAGTACTTTATCTAATCTATAATTTATTAGCCAATGTGATGGAATTTAATCTCACAGATCGTTTTCGGCTGCGGGGGGAACGATTCAAAAATGATGTCTTAAACCCTAACGTGCTTCGGAAGGCACGGCTAGCGGCTAGTCCCAGTTGCTATCGCTGATAGCAATAACTAAATAGAAAGATAAATTTACATTTGGCTGCACCATTAAAAAAAATACAAACCAAAAAAATGTCTATCTTAACCTAACCCTCTATGTTAGGTTAAGGTAGACATTTTTTAGGCTTAAGAGCGACCTCATATTATTACGTAAAAAAACACAGTTGACTAGTATCTGTTTATAAATATACAACTTAGCTAGATAATATTTGCACAAAATACCTTGACCTGGCATAAAAAATACTCTATTAAACAATCATTAGGTAACTCTTTAAATAAGTTTTTAATTTAAGAATATACCTAGTCGTGTTTTGCAAATTAACAAAGATCTTTATAAAGTACAAATATTTAACGGAGAGTTACTGCGGTTGATACAAAATCTTATCTGTTGGATAAATATTGAGTTTTGAAATTTATGGCCAGTACAGAAGCACTTACTTCTTGCAATCAAAAACAAAAGAGTTTTCTTTTTAATAAAACCTTCGCATTTGTGCATATAGCCACAGTGTTAAGTAATAATTATTTGCATGATTTTGTAATCAAAATTGAGCTGAAAATATTTTGAGTAGGTAAAATATGTCTTTATAAATTTACACACACCCTTTACAGACTCAAATCGAATAAAAAGTTACCGAAATTAAGCAACTGTACTGGAATTAACACTATTAAAGGGAAGATAAAAAACAACACATCATGTTTTTCACAATCGCGCTATCTTCCAAAGCAATCAATCTTTCAATCAAATTATTTATTAAGGTATAAAAGTATTTAAGCATTTAATATTGAATACCTGACTTAATTAACAGACGATCACAAACTTGTAATTTAAAACGTTGAGAACGATTTGTGGCTATTTTTTTATAACTTAATGCTGTTTAAAAAATCTACCTGTTTAGACACAAGAACAAAAGACTCCCCACGTTCAAGCCAAACAAATAAATGATAATAAATCTTTAAAATGCTTTAATATAATTTAGGTATAAGGATCTGTCAACAGGATACTTGGTAGAATCGTGATGGCCACTTCCTTGTTCCGTTATGTATCCTGAATTTTGATCATGTTTTACGAGTTGTCAATTGTTTTAGAGATATGATAAATATCTGACGTGATGTGACCAATGAATTAGAAGTCTCTTGCGCATTTAAGAATTGAAAACATAACCTCCTACAAACAAGTCTTTAAATTTAAATTACAAAATTACAATTAAATTAAACATTAAACACAACACAACAGGCATAAAAAAGAAAAAAATAAAACACGCAAAATAAAACTCCAAGTCGTCTCTCCGACTATAGTCATAAGCTGGCAGCGTTCCCCTCTGGATAGTTAGGCTAATACGCTGGGAATGGAAACTACTATGCCTTTACGGTCCCCAGTGGCCTTACAAAGATGCGAAGAAAGCACTTTAATACCTACTGTAACAGGTGCACACAAAAAAGGTTGCTTGAAGAGATAAATAATCCACTGCTGGTAGAAAATAATCTGTCGTTTTTAGTAAATGTGCTTGAAAATAATAAACAGTATTCTTAACTTAATAATATTGCTTTTAAATTACCAATTTAAGCTATTTTACTAACGCCAAAAAAACTCTAGCGTTTATAGGGAGGGATTATTTCTTGCTTTAAACAAACCTTAGCTTGCTCTTGCCTTTGCTTTTAAGACTGAAAAACATAGGTATTTAAATCATATACTATTACAGTTATAGGTGGTAGGTAGTTAGCCAAGTCAACAGATGAAGCATCTTAAAAGGAATTTGCTTCGCTTGTTTTTCGTGAAACAACTGCACAATTCTCTGTCGAAACGATGAATCATTATTTTAAAGACACTCGAATGATTCATATTAAATAGCTTGGGGCATTAGGTAACGATATTCAATGACCCTAGTTAATTCCCAGAACATTAGGGAACAATAGAGAAATATTAATTACTAGCAACGCTCCGCGGTTTCACCAGCGTAACTCCTGATCCCGTGGGAATATCGGTATAAAAATAGCCTTGTTACTCCCAATGAATCAATGTATACTCACACTAAGTTTCATTAAAATCGGTTTAGTAGTTTCGGAGCGTATTCGTTACAAATACATAAAAAATCCTCTTTATTATTTAACTAGCGACCCGCCCCGGCTTCGCACGGCTGTATTATGAACGTATCATATCTAAAAACCTTCCTCTTTAATCACTCTATCTATTTAAAAAAACTTCATCAAAATCCGTTGCGTAGTTTTAAAGATCTAAGCATACATAGGGACATAGGGAAATGGGGACATAGGGACGGCGAAAAGTGACTTTATTTTATACTATGTAGTGATAGTGATAGTGATAGTGATGTAGATGTGTAACTACGTCAGCATCAGTCTAATGGGGATGTAGACACTGGAATTACGACACACTACCGACGACGACGACTGCCCTGACTTCCTGATCTTCTCAGTAACTACGTCACCCTACGTCACACATAGCTTACACATGTCTCAATCTCTTAATGTTAGAGGAATTTAGTTCTAATGACTAATTAAACTAAAACTAAATTCCGCCGAAACGTTCAGAACATTTATCCGTATAATACCATAGATTAACAATGGTGTATAGATTTGATTGTTATATTTGAACAATAAATCGTCACACAAGAAATCTTATTTCTAGACGTCGCTACAGCAGAGTCATATGTCGGCTTAAAAGTTGATTTACCCATTTGTCAAGTAATGTATAATTTGAAGCAGCTGTGCCAAGTGTGAGAGTGGCTCCTGGTGTCTTAAAATACAGGCCTTGGCTTAGTTTACGCTGTATAATCTCCAATAAATAAACTAACATTTATGTAATGACTAGTACCTACTTAGTATGTGTTATAATAATTAGGTAATTAATGGTTGTTTTTTGGTGAAAATAAAGTTTTTTATACCTATTTATTTGTACAGTTTAGTTATTTATTTAGATGGCGCCACCGCTACTTTTTTACCTTATACGTTACTAGCGACCCGCTCCGGCTTCCCACGGGTATATTATGCATGTATTATACATAATTATAAACCTTCCTCATGAATCACTCTATCTATTAAACCGCATCAAAATCCGTTGCGTAGTTTTAAAGATCTAAGCATACAAAGGGACATAGGGACGGCGAAAAGTGACTTTATTATATACTATGTAGTGATAGTGACTAGTTTTTATTTTAGCAATAATAATTTTTAGCTCATGTTAAAAGAAATATCTAAGGGTGAAATATTTTTTAAATCAAGTATGGTAATAATAAAATTAAGTTCCCTAATTTTTATTAGGTACAATGTATGACTCATTTTCAAAAGTTGGTAGGATTAATTTAATTAAGTTTCAAAAGATTTGTTACAGATGGCCGTTACTAAAAATGCACTTACTCTATTTAGTATAGGCGATGTTTATCTATATACCATTTTAATCTATGACTTACATTTATTGGTTACGGTAACAAAAATTGAGAAAAATGTTTAGGTAGGTTTAGGTGTAATAAAATTAATCGAATGGCCGATTGGGGTGAACGTATTCAGTATTCCCTTGGTTACTAATAGACTTCACTGTCTGTCTGTCACCAGGCTGTATCTCAAGAACCGTGATAGCTTGACAGTTGGAATTTTCACAGATGGTGTAAGTAGGTAGTTAAGTACCTATACCTATTTCTATTGCCGCTACAACAACAAAAATACTAAAAAGAATGGTACGAATCACTACGAGCTCAAGTCCGACTCACACTTGGCCATTTTTTTTTATCATACTTGGTCACTTAAGACCTACCTTGGCCCTATTTGCACGTTCATTATCCTCAAGCGTTATCTTTCTTCCGGTTGCCCGATAGCGGCGGCGCGCGTTATTTTGTATTCGCGAACACAGATTTCCGCTTGCCAATATTATATCGTGACCCCGAATTGCGAAACCATAAATAAACCTGTGCATATATTTTAACCGACTTAAAAAGAAGGTTATCTATTAAACCGTGTATGTATGTATACCCCGTCTTATTGAGCACCTACGTCATAAAAGGAACCCCCATACAAAATTTGGGACTCTTTGCACTTGTAGTTTTTTAAATTACGTAAGACTCTTTGCACTTGACTTGAGTCAGTGATTTTCTCTTTTATAATAACATAGATAGTACGGTCGAAGTCAGAATTGCAGACCCACCGTAGAGCTCCAAATTTCAACTCTTTTTTTAAAATAGGAAGCTTTTGAGCTAAAAACCTTCTTTACAAGTAATATCTACCTAGGCCGTAGCTTAATTCAATTATAATAAAAGCTTTTAAAACCGGGTAGGATGGATGTAGAACTCAGAAGCAGTAAGACGAGAAGTCGTGTTTAACCCAATAAGCATTGTAAAGCAATAGTAAGTAAATAAGCCGATTAACAAGAAGACTTGGTTAACTAGCATTCGATACAAATTATTTAGGTATCTAAGACGTCAAACCTTTATTTATAATATGATTTTGTAATGTTTAGTTTTGTGTTTAATTTTGCAGGTGCTTTTACCGATTTGAAGACGTTTATTACACCTCAAAACGTTAAGTAAGTAATAACAATAAAATTCTAGAAGATGTGGTTATGCACTTTTTGCTCCTGCCTGTACTTACATTAAATAAATCTTGTAACACTACGTCTTAATAGGGGCGAAGTTATCCGTTCTCACCGCTAGATGGCAGCACACATCAAATTAGATCGCGCAAACGTTGTGTTTCCGCATCATATAGACCTCTGGACCCGAACACGGTCCGATTGACCAATCCTCCCTAGGCTAACTCGGGTGTGCATCGGAACTCTGCGTCCTTCCTGGAACAGTGTTTCTGGACTACCTGAAACTTCAGCCTGAAACCCCCCCCGCTTGCTCTCGCATCTCTGTACACGGAGCATCCGCCTGTGCGTCCTAATTGGAACGCAGTGTGGGACCCGTTCGCGTAAAGGCTGTTCTCCTGAAAGCCTGAAACCGACCCTGTAACCTCCTGAAACACGGAAAATAAACTCTTTGGCTGAAAAACTCCTCCGTTTCATTCACCTCCTCTACAATCTTAAATTATAATTTTGAATGTCAATAGGTGATTAAAATATTCATTAAAGTTAATTTTACATACCAACTTACGTCAATATTTTACAATAAAAAATATAATTTAGTAATTTGATATTGAGTGATTTTATAGATTTTGTTATTTTTGGTAGACATGTTTTTTTTTAAATTCCGTACCTACCTTAAGAGGAAAAAACGGGACCCTTATGTTTTTACTTAAACAATTAGTCATTTTTTATGTAATCTACAATAGCTTTTAGTTATGTTCCCGCGACTTCTTCCGCGTAGGGTTTGCTTTTTCCGAAATGCTTTCTTAGCGGAGGCCTACGTTTTAACAGCTATTGTATGCCAAATTTTAGCCCGAACTGTCAATGTTTTGAGCTGTACGGAGATACGAACCAATCAGTCAGATTTTATGTTTTTTTTTGTATATTTTTATAAGTACAAAAGGTAGGTACTAGGTACGATCGGAGTCAGAATTAGACATACCCACCGTAGAGCTCGAAAATTGATATTATTATTAAAATGTTTTTATCTCAAGTAACATTCTAAGGGTCTTGCTTGAGTTCAAGATTTACTTAATATCTTTTAACTCATCATTATCATTACATAGTCACTACATAATATAAAACAAAGTCGCTTTCACTGTCCCTATATCCCTATGTAAATGTATGCTTAAATCTTTAATACTTACGCAACGGATTTTGATGCGGTTTTTTTATAGATAGAGTGATTCAAGAGGAAGGTTTATATGTATAATATATGCATAATATAGCCGTGCGAGGCCGGAGCGGGTCGCTAGTATAACATAAAGTCTCTTTTCGCCGTCCCTATGTCCCTATATATGCTTAGATCTTCAAAACTACGCAACGGAATTTGATGGGGTTTTTTTAAAGAGGAAGGTTTTTAGATTTTAATACATGCATAATACAGCCGTGCGAAGCCGGGGTGGGTCGCTAGTGAATTTATAAGAATGAAAATATTCCAATAATAGTCATTTTAGAACTCTACGGTGTGTCTACATTTCTGTCTCCGACCGTACCTTAATAAATAAATAAATATTTCAGGACATATTTCACATCGCCATCCAGCCCCAAGCTAAGCAACTTAATGCTTGTGTTATGGGTGCCAGATAACGGATAAACTACTTATATACTTTTTTTTTTTTTTGTAAATATATACATATTATACATATAGGAAACACCCAGAACCAGAAACAAGAATTTATGGTCAGCATAAATACTTGTTCCCGGCGGGAATCGAACCCGCAACCTTCTGCGTCGCAGTCGGGTGTTCGCCCGACGCGCCACAGAGGTCGTCCAATATAATTAATAGCGCGGCGAAGCGTGGTTATAGTATAGGTGTGTCCAAGACACAATTTTTGTTATGGTCAGTACCTTTTATTGACATACTCGTACCTACATACCTACTATTACCCACTATATGTAGCTTTAACTAAACGAGTTTCCGCGACGTAGAGTATATATTTGTTTGTTTTTCATTGGTTACCTAGTACCTACTAACAAAGGTTATCATCTTCTTCTCGTATTGCGGTGTGGCTCACCTATTAGAGTTTTCAGATCGTCTTAACGCCTCTAACTTGACCTAACAACTGACCAACGGCTTAACGTGCCTTACGGGCTCACGAAAACACATTTTTGCCACACTACTAATTGGCCACCCATCGAAGTAATGACGGCGTCAGGCGTCGCTTAACCCGCACGACCGTAAACGATCAGCGAGCGTCGCTTAGTTGTGAGCCTCCTCAAAGGTTATAGAGTAGGTTAAATGCAATCTCGAAGTTGCATTCCTACACGATCGCTCCCTACCTCCAAACGACCTATTGTGAACTAACCACAGAACCGCCTGGCTGTTTCATTTCAAACGCTATTTGTTTTTAATCATTTCCAATGTCTATACCATTATCGGAATACCTGTGTACCTAGAAAAAGGAGTCGTAGTAAAACTATATATTTGCATAGGTAACGTTAATGTTTGTTTACTACATATTTTTGCAGAAATCGTAAAAAACATAATATTTTTGAAAAATATTTGCACATTACACTTAGGTGTTCTTTGATTTCTACGTCACATGTATCTATCTACCTAACTACTCAATACCTATACATACCTACCTATAGACTTTGTAATTCATATACCAAAATAACTCCAAAAAGCTGATTTTGACCAGGAATTATTATTAAGCCTAGCTTGTTGGCTGATGTTCCCATTTTGATCGTTAATCGTTAAATTGTAAGTGGGTAAGTTGGCAGTGGATCATCATCATCCGAGCGATGTTCCCGGTTGCATCCCTCTCGGGAGCCCAGGGTCCGCTTTCCTACTTTTACGCCTCCATTTCGCACGATCTTCGGCATCCTGGGTTGTAAGGCCATTTGCACGTATATCACCCTTTACGACGTCAAGCCAGCACTTCTTGGGTCTACCCAGTCTGCCACGACCCGGCGGAGGCGCCATGGCAAGACATTTGTTCCCCACGTAACTAGCCGGTTTTCGCAAGACGTGGCCGTACCAGCGTAAGCGACACTCTAAGTTGGCAGTGGATGCATGTTATTAAAATAAACAGTCGTACCATATACTCGTAAATACACGTTAGGCGAACGCTCGTCCAAGCTACATGGTAGGCGGAGTGAGGGAGTGAGTGTTAGGTTTTATTTTCGTTACGGAATTTCTTGATTCGGTCGCCGCGCTCAAAGCCCGCGATAATAGCTATGCAATAGCTTAAAAACGTGTAGCACTCGGGGACTGCCGCGGTAAAGCTGTTGCATAGCGAACGCTCGGCCGAGCTACATGGTAGGCGGAGTGAGGAAGTGAGTGTTAGGTTTTATTTTCGTTACGGAATTTCTTGATTCGGTCGCCACGCTCAAAGCCCGCGATAAAAGCTATGCAATAGCTTAAAAGGTACAACATCCATAAACGTAAAGTCAACCATGGCGTAATTTTGACAAGAATAAGGGAATGGCCGTAGTTGGTAAGTAATTAAAAAGGAAGTAACCTTATATCTAATTAAAAAAATATTTAAAGTATAAATACAAATAAATAAAAACACCAGTTAGTCAAATAACCCGCCCCTTATCGTTCCCGAGCGATGGCTAACCTCTGTGCTAGAAACGAGCCGGAGAATTGAAAAGGTAGATTCTATTAAGTTAGTTAGGATTTAAGTAGGTTGGATACTATAAGGAGGTTAGAAATTATATTCTTTACAAATTAACCACGAGTAAATAGATTTCGATCTTTAATTGGATAAGTACGTCGAACGAAATAACTCGATTAAGACCCAGGAAATAAGTAAGTATACCTAATTATAAACTCTTTTCTCGAATTTTCCCATTTGAATGGTATGTAGAGTGTTCTTAAAACAATTAAAACCATTTTAGTTGTTTTGTTGTTTGCACCAATTGCTCGATGAGTCACTCAGTGAGGTCAAATTCTATACACATTGCGATGTCAAACATGGCTACAACTGAAAAAACATACAGCTGTGCGACTTAATACTACATAATTTTGCGTCATTTAGCTAATTTTGTACTGAATCATTAAAATAGTGACAATCATAGGACTTCAAAAAGAAAGTGTGGATAGATAACTTATACATAACAATGCGACGAAAATATAAAAATCGTGTAATATGTTAAAAAGTACAAAATATAAAAATCGTGTAATATGTTAAAAAGTACAAAATATAAAAATCGTGTAATATGTTAAAAAGTACAAAATATAAAAATCGTGTAATATGTTAAAAAGTACAAAATATAAAAATCGTGTAATATGTTAAAAAGTACAAAATATAAAAATCGTGTAATATGTTAAAAAGTACAAAATATAAAAATCGTGTAATATGTTAAAAAGTACAAAATATAAAAATCGTGTAATATGTTAAAAAGTACAAAATATAAAAATCGTGTAATATGTTAAAAAGTACAAAATATAAAAATCGTGTAATATGTTAAAAAGTACAAAATATAAAAATCGTGTAATATGTTAAAAAGTACAAAATATAAAAATCGTGTAATATGTTAAAAAGTACAAAAAGACCAATTCCCATTTTTCTTTCGACTTAAGTTTGGATAAACTGAAAAACGACATGTAATTTTGTCTTTGTTTTTGTAGCTAGATACATACTTGTTAAGACTTCCTTTAATAGCTAGGTCTAGAGACGTAAAATTTTGTAATGGGAGTTCCTATTATTATGGGATGACAAAACTCTTGAGTGAAATCGGGTTGCTCTTAGCTTATAATGTGTTCATTTTTTTGTCTTTTCCTGTTACAGAGGACATTTTTTAGAATTTTCCTTCATTAAATTGTATTTTTATTAGATTTTAGAGAGAGATTGTGGTGTAATATTTCAATTTTAATGTTTCCCGGTAAGAGTTAGGCATATATAAATAAAAACAGCAGAATTAATTAGATTTTCTGGTTTTTCAATATTTTAACAACGACTACCAGTTTCTCGTTTTGGTGTCGTACGAATTATTGAACGACAAAGGACCATTGACGTAGAGCACATGTTTTTGCATTTATGAATGATATTAGTCGACATTCACGAACATTATAATATTAAAATACTTAGTTTGTGTTGTTTACGCTTGTTTCACAATCGAAAGTGCTATTGTCTAAACATTATTTTTGAAATAAGTATTTTATGCAAATGAAGAATATGATACCTGCAGCTAAAATGATTTTGAAAAAACCTTGATTTTATCACAGATATCAGTGACAAAATAACGCGAAAAAAAAACAAATGAATTGTTTGAATTAAATTGTTCTAGCTCCAAGCAAAGTCTAGGCTTGTGTTATGGTAGCTAAACAATTGATAGAATACATACCCAACCTACCTATGTCTCAATGATTTTTATTTTTTATAGTGCGTTGCCTGCACTGGCTTGCCGGCCGTAGTCTCGTCTTACTTGCAATCTTTGAAGACGCATTTTATAATAATAACATTTTTACATACCTTTTAATTAAATATTAATTATTAAATACATAGTAAATACACGATTACACATATTATATACCAAAATACCCAGACCAGAAACAAATACTATAGATACCTACACAAATATTTGTGTAAAGCGGGAATCGAACCCGCAACCTTCTAATAATAGATTAGGAGTTCCTTCCGTTTTCCATCATCAGACCTTGATGGTACTTACCATAACATTACTTATCATTGAATTTACATATAAATGTTGGAATGCCAAACAGCTCAATCGGTCGCCAACAAGTGGTTTTTAAAAATAAAATGTAAATTTTGAACGTTAAGACATAAATAAAATGAATATTGTATAGTGTATAATAAAAACACTGCAACCCTTTATAATTATTAGTACCTACTACCTACCTAGGGGTAGGTATGACACGACAAAAAGAAAAAATTGAAAATAAAATAATTATTTTCATTTAAAATTCGGAAAACTTGTCCCTATTTACTGAAAATTGTAATAAATTGGAATCTTTGAAACACGGAATTTTCGTCCTGCTTCTTTAGACTCATAGTTAGGTCTACTAAAGTTTTGTATTTAGGGGTAACTTTTTTGAAGTAACAAAATCTGTACTATTATCAGGATTAATACTTAAAAACGATTTTGTAACGTAACAATAAGTCGTAAAAACAATTTATCAAGCAATTTTAATTAAGGACAATAGGCTTTTTTGGCTTTTCTAAGCACCTTAAAACGTAGGTTAACTTAACACTTACTAATTAATTATCTATTCATAAGTACCACGTATTGTTTTTCTCTATATTATTGCATTGGAAGACTCTAATGACATTGCAATACGAAATAAAATATGTAAATCAGCTCCCTTAATAGTTAATCTAAATAATATTTAACGCGTGTCTGGGTAAAGCAAACTGGTAAACTGGAGTTATCTGTTAAACATAGTTGTTTGATTTGGATATTACTTGCCGCATGCGCTAACACCTCGCTTGCAAACATCGGAAAACTACTTCATGTCAATATGTAAATACAATGAAAAGAATAAACTTTTGTATCGTAATACCTTTGTTTTGTATCTTACACGAGGATCTCTTACGTTATCTTTCTTTATGCAGTGATTTATGTTAATAAGTTTCATTTGTAGAGAAATCTAATAGGTCAAAATGTCAATTTAAATTTATGAGTGCGTCTTCTTTCGCGTAGGTAGGTGTTGAATTTACTAAAATCCTTTCTTATCGGATGCCTATACACGCACAATGGCCTAAATGATAAGGCTTAGTGCGGCAACAGCCCTTACTAAACAAAACTAAACGGATGCCTATATATACCTACGTCATAATAACTATCTGTGTGTCAAACTGCCAGATCCGTCCATTGGCTTGAGCTGTGCTCTGAATTTTATATCTATAAAGTTCTTCGAAAAAAAGTCTTAGGAAAATTGTCAGTTGTCCTGATGGAGGCCATACACGCTAGATTATGCTCGATGGTTAAACCTTACATGCATAATCGTCAGGCAAACTCTAGCGTGTATAGGATAAAACTGCGCAGTTTTCTTCTATACGCATGTAGGTACGTGCAACCGAGCAAATATCAAAATTGGTATTTTATGCCGCTCGGTTATGTTTGCCCGCGAGCATAACCGAGCGTGTGTGGGCGTCTTAAGGTTATAACCATCATGCAAAATCTATAATAGCGTGTATGGCCTCCAGTTTAGTCCGTATGATTAATGGATGTATCAAACGATATTTAAACCAAACTACAGGTGGCTACTCTACTATACAGGAATCATAACCAATAAGCAGTCTACTATTACACTAATTTCATGACCTTTTTTTAATAAAAGGCGTTAAGTAGGTCACCAAAATCTCGGAAAATGGTCGAGCAGTCACTTTATGAAAATACAGGAAGTATAATATTAAACTTCAGGTAGAAGCCAGTTCGTAGAGTGTCTACAAAGTTCGAAAATTATACCTTATTAAGATATTATTGTATACTAGCTGCGCCCCGCGGTTTCACCCGCGCAAGTCCGAGTCTCGTAGGAATATAGGAATAAGAAGTAGCTTATTTGTTAGGGTCTCTAGCTACCGGCTACCGACTTTCATCACAATTCGTATAGTAGTTTTTGTGTTTAGCAATGCCAGTATTAAGGGAAAGCGGTGTTATAGGAAAGCGAGACGTTAAGGGAAGGAACGTCACGTCAAGGTAACGTGAGGTCTCGTGGGAGAGCGAAGTCTTGGGAAAGCGAAGACGTGGAAAACGGTTATATTTTTAGGAGTCCAGACAGACCCAGAATGCTTTTCTGACACGGAACCGTCGCGGATGGAGTAGGTAACGTTAGTTATTGTGACCAAACACATGCGAGCGTAGCGAGCGGTTATATTTTTAGGAGTCCAGACAGACCCAGAATGCTTTTCTGACACGAAACCGTCGCGGATGGAGTAGCAAACACGTGCGAGCGAAGTGAGTGGTTATATTTTAAGGAGTCCAGACAGACCCAGAATGCTTTTCTGACACAGAACCGTCGCGGAATGAGTAGCAAACGCACGTGCGAGCGAAGTGAGCGGTTATATTTTTAGGAGTCCAGACAGACCCAGAATGCTTTTCTGACACGAAACCGTCGCGGATGGAGTAGCAAACACGTGCGAGCGAAGCGAGCGGTTATATTTTTAGGAGTCCAGACAGACCCAGAATGCTTTTCTGACCCAGAACCGTCATGGAATGAGTAGCAAACACGTGCGAGCGAAGCGAGCGCTTACATTTCTAGGAGTCCAGATTGGCCCGGAATGTTTTTTTGACAAATTACAGTCACGGATGGAGAAGGTTAGGTTAGGTCCCCTTTTCCTCCTCTTCTTCTTTCCTCTCCTTCCCATTCCTCCCCTCCCCCTTTCCTCTCCTCCGCCTTTCCTCTCCTCCCCCTTTCCTCTCCTCCTCCTTTCCTCTTCTCCCCATTTCATCCCCTCCCTCTTTCATACCCTTTCTCTTTCCTGTCCTCCCCTTTCCTCTCCTCCCCCTTTCCTCTTCTTCCCATTTCGTCTCTTTCCTCTTACATCCCCTTTCTCTTTCCGATCCTCCCCTTTCCTGTCCACCCCCTTTCCTGTGCTCCCCCTTTTTATTTTTCTTACCCTTCTCCCCTTCATCACTCTCTCCGCCTCCGCCCAACTACAACCTTTTAAAATATATTTTGAGTCCTGATCCCGTTAGTCCCGATCCCGTGAGAATATCGGGATAAAAAGTAGCCTATGTGTTAATCCAGGTACTCAGCTATCTAAATACCGAGTTTCAACGCAATCGGTCCAGTAGTTTTTGCGTGAAGGAGTAACAAACATACACACACACATACACACACACAAACTTTCACATTTATAATATTAGTAGGATACCTAGACCGGGATATAGGCAAGTTGTTTCAGATAGATAATCCAGCACGTTCTTAAATATGTTATGAGTAGGTGGAGAGACTCATTTCGTAGAGTGTCTACGAATTTCAAAAATTATAATTTAAATATATCTACCTATATATAGGCAAGGTATTTGTGAAAGATAATCCAACATTTTAACAGTAGGTAGGTATATGTAAAATTTCCAAATAATTTTGTCCCCGGTAGAATTTGAACCTGCGACCTCCGCTTAAACATAACGTTGCTTTTACCAAATAACGTAAGCCGTACGGTACCCCATCACTGTCGAAATTACAGAAAATCTCCTTTAGCTAAGTGTTTAACATTTTATGTGGGGGTGTACTGCAGATATTGATGCTATTTTTATATTGCAAAAGAGAGCTGTCCGAGCTATTTACGAAATGGGCCCCAGGGAATCACTAAGAGAAAAATTTGAAGAGATAAATATATTAACGCTCTATTCAAATATATTTACGAAAACTTGCTCTACGTTCACAAAAACCCTGATATTTTTCGCAAAAATAGCGATATTCATAATTTCAACTTAAGAAATAAGGATGATCTGACCGCGGTAAGGCGTATTATGATACTTCGTCGTCTGAGGTCGTACCTTAATGATAATTAAGGACCCATGGACATAACTTTAATTGCTTCATTTCAAAAATGTTTGTTATCTTGTTAGCATGATCACCTTTGTGAGCATGATCACAAAAAAGAAAAAAAACCCATGAGTTTCTTGTGTCTTCTTCTCATTGCTGGGCGCGTTCCGAAGGCACACATCCTAACTTAATTTTTAAGACGTTTCAAAGTGATCTAATGCACTGCATGACACCTATTGAATAAAAAAAAATTGAGTTTGAGTTTAAAAATACCTAATAAAAATATTAGCTTAAAAACTACAATTCGTTATCAGTATGGGCATAGAGATCTGATCGGCCGCGTGGATGTTATTCACGAACTATGGCGTATCTATTACATATAGTTACATACCTAGATACAAACCTACGTCAGAAGTCGACGCCTGCGTCGTTCCCACTCCCTGTAGGTGAACCCTATTGAGTTGCATGTACCATAGCCTTGAGACAAAGATCACATTAATAAACCACGCGCCGCCGTCTAATGTGCATAATGAACCAGGTTGCAGTTGCAGTGTTTGCACCTTAGATACATACAGTGACCTTCGTAACCTAGAACCGAGAACGTGGCGTATTTGTTGCCATGTCAAATGTAGGTAAGGGGTGTTTTTTTTACTCTTTATCTATAGAGAGGTATAAAAACGTAGCCGCTGCAGACACCGTAAAAAACAGCGTAATGATCTGGACGCAATCGATGAAGACGGGCCCAACAAACCGAAAAATTTGGAAACACATGAGAGCTTTTTCCTGCAGGGAACAGCAAAGCTTTGGATTTTATATTTCTAGATTTTAAATCCTTAGGAAAATTGATAGTTGTCATGTAAGGAAAAAGCCCATAAACAAGATAAAACTGGTACGCAGCCGCAATGTTCGTGCAATATCTTATTTTACGTCAAATCGACACAATTCCGACGGATGTAGCTAATCCAAACTATTTCTTATTAATACTTACTATTACTTACCTACAAAAAACTTTAGAACATTATCTTTAACTTCTTCTATACCATCTTTTCTTATATCAGTAAATATATGAAAATAATGACGTTTTAACACGCTTTTATTGGTTTCATTTGTATTTAAGTAACCGACTCTTTTTTAACGTTACTTCCGTTACATTTGATTTTTGTAACTAACTCTAATAACCGATTTCAAAGACCTTACACGGCAAAAAACCGAGACAGCTTATGTTTTTATTTTTATTAGGTTTATTGTATTCAGTCTATTTTTGTAGAAAATCTTTATCTAAGGTCTATTGGTATAAATATGAATGAATAAAAAAGTAGAGGTAGGTAGGTAGAATAACGTAAGTACTTAATGTTATTTATTATAATTTAAATTTAAATTTTCATGCAGTCTTAGCTTTTTTTTTAATCTTGGAGCACATGACTCGAATTAATTAATTAAAATATTAGGTACCTATACGTGTAATTATTTATGAGACCAACAAAATTTGGATGTGAAATTAACCATCGTGATATGCGTCCTATGCCGGAGTATAGAGACCACAAACATAAAGCTATTTAAAAAAAAACGAAATCAGTTCATCCGTTGGGGCCACAGACATGCCACAGACAGATACACACACAGACACGTCAAACTTATGCTTATGCTTTCATTGGCATCCTGCATTTCAGGTAAGTGAATAAATCCTGATACCAAGATTAATCAAATAAAGTAGGTAGTACTAAAACCTATTCAATAGCATTTAAAATCTAAAGAAAATCCATTGGTATTACTTTCTCGATTATAGGTATTACTATATGCGCCCTACGATTTTACTTGCGTAAGTTTGGGATCAGGATAAAAATAAATGGTTATCTGTAAAGTGTAACGTCATAACATAAGAAAACGAAAAAAATTGATTTTTTTGTTATTTCTTTTAAAAAAAAACCCTTTTTTTTCTTTTTTTCCCTTTAAAAACTTTTTCTCTTCTACATAAGTCTTCTATTCGCCACTCATCACACCATAACACAAGCCCAGATGAGCGATATTATTATTAAATACTCTGTTTCCTAAGTTACCATGACGCGTCTGGTCATATCACCATGACGTATGACGTCACACAATATTACCGTGACACTTTTGTGTGAATGCAGGTGTTCCACCAATTTATTAAATGTTATCACGTCAAAAAGTAATCTAATTACTTCAGCTATAGCGTTGATTTTGCGTCGGTGGTTAAATACCTTAAAATAAAAACACCCTGTAACATTCACTGCATGTTACATGGTGTTTGAAATTCAGAATATTTTCTACCTATTCTCGATATTGTTCTATATTTTAATAAAACATTAGTTTCGTAATATTATTTATTTAACTAAGGTGATAAACAGACAGTGCACTCCGTCCTTAGGTTATTATGTAGGTTAAAAAATGGTAGTTAGCTAGGTGCCAAAGCAAACTAACGTATACTTACCTAAGTTTATCATAACTATGTGATGATATTTATGTGCATATAGAGCACTGTTGGCTTAGTGGTAGATACCTCGACTTTCATTCTTAAGGTCGTGAGTTCGAATCCCGGCCGACCGTGCATCAATGGATTTTTCATAAGAACAAATTATGTGTGCTAAATAACATTGTTGACGATGTTTTCCTTTATCTTACGGTGAAGGAAAACATCGTGATGAAACCCGCGGTTTTGTTGGCTCCAGAATTATTGAGAAGTTCTCTTCTCTGGACATTATCGACTAAGCTCAGAGGGTAGTAGGTGCTGGGAAAGCCTACTCCATCCTCACGCAAAAAGGACCCAATTACAAAGGGCTTTATTGCGGAAAAACAGCCCGTATACAAGTACAAGTATGTGCGTATACATTAGGTTAAGATAAATATTAAATATATAAAGATACTTACTGTTAAATCTGAAGTCCCTTTATAAGGTTTTTTTAAACTATATTTAAATTGGAAATTTCGGAATTAAAAGTATCTTAAGTAGGCCCTCTTTTTGTTTAAAATCGGCATAGTGGTAGCTAAACTGGATAAACATGGATTTGGATGAAATACGGTATAGTGGATACCGATTTTCATCCAAATCGGATAAAACTTTCGGATTTCAATATTAGTTAGGATTAGAATTAAAATGAGGGATCCAAACGTCAAAGTATATTATTAAATCTACTATTACGTTAGCTATATAATAATTCTAAGAAACACTTTCCTATTTCATCATTAAATAATAAAAGTCTGTCTAAGTACTTTAAATTATGTTATTATTACTCAATTAGTGACGTAAATAAACTAGTCCAGTGACGTCAATAGTTTTACCTTAATGTAGGTAAAAACTACTTAGTAGCGCCATGTGGTAAATGCGGACTAAAAGTAGCCTAGATTTCCAAGATTTATCAAAATAAAGTAAGTACTTATAATAAATTTTAAAATTTATTCAGTAGCAACAAAATTCCAAAAACTAGGTCCACCCGTTCCTGAGAAAATGGGTGGTGACACAAGGACAGACATACAGACGGACAAGAAAGGTGATCTTAAAAATAAAGGTTTTTTTTTCCTTTT
Source organism: Idaea aversata (assembly GCA_907269075.1). Taxonomy (NCBI): domain Eukaryota; kingdom Metazoa; phylum Arthropoda; class Insecta; order Lepidoptera; family Geometridae; genus Idaea; species Idaea aversata. The sequence continues at coordinate 13,751,553 of OU026087.1, forward strand.
GAGGTACGAAACTCTAAAAAGCCATATAGGTACTTTTTCGTGTATAATTACTATCTGTATATCTCTTTGAGCGATAAGGCCGCCCTTTGTAACACTTTTGTTTTTTCTAATCAATGTAATTTAAAAATGGTGAAAAAATAAATAATTTATTTATCTATCTACTAGCGACCCGCTCCGGCTTCGCACGGCTATATTATGCATGTACTTATTATACATATAAACCTTCCTCTTGAATCACTCTATCCATTAAAAAAAACCGCATCAAAATCCGTTGCGTAGTTTTAAAGATCTAAGCATACAAAGGGAAATAGGGACAGAAAAAGCGACTTTGTTTTATACTATGTAGTGATGTAATTTAAAAATGGTGTTTACAGTAAATAATTGATCTATCTATCTGCGAAAGTTTGGGATCGGTATAAAAAGTAATCTATGTATTATTCCAAGCCTTCAGCTATACCTACCTATACGTACCAAGTTTCATCGCAATCCGTTCAGCAGTATGTAGGAGTACAGTCATATTACCAATTAGCTGAACCCCACGTGACCCAGAGCTCATATCGCATATCTGTAAAAAATATAGTTTTTACCTATTTTGTTATTTTTTAATATTGTATAGTATATTGTTTAAAAAAAAATGGTTGTCTGTAAAGTCGGTTTACGGACGATAATTTTACGTGATAACGTCATAAGAAAACATTGATGGTAACCATGGCAACGATAAAACGTTGCTATAGTTACCTTGTCAATAACATGAGGCGTTCCAGTAACGACGCGTGACGTCACACTTTTTTGAGATTGCAGGTGTTCACCAATTTATAAAACGTTATCACGTCAAAAACAAAATCAGGTTACATTACTTTACAACCTTACAGATTTGGGAGTGAGCTCTAGGTCACGTGGGGTTCAGCTACTTGGTAATGGGACTGTACATATAGGTAGGCGGACATAGTCGGTAAGCCAGTTTAGTCTACGTAAAGACCTCTCGTGGACTTTGGTCTTAGAATCGTCAGGAAGCAATGTGACGTCGCGAGCTGAAAGGGCGTATTCGAGTGCGTCATCGGGTTTTCAGAGACGACGTATTAGGCAAACGGACGCACATACGTAACTCAATCTGAAGGTTTCAGGAAATCTATATAATATGATTTAAGTATAAAAAACGTCTTTTGAATATTTTGGAGTCGTTTTAAAAAATATGGTGTCAATGTGTTACCTATACTTACTGCAATTACATAGGTACGGTCGGCTGCATAATTGCAGACCCACCGTAGAGCTCCAAAACGGTTGTATTAGGAATGTTTTCAACAAATGCAAGATTCTAGACACCTGCTTTAGTTGAAGTTTAAATTCTTCTAACTCATCAATTATCAAACAAAAAAAATTAGAATGAAAAAGTACCAATAAAAGTCATTTTTGAACTCTACCGGGGGCTGCAATTATGCAGCCGACTGTACCTACCTACCAGGTTAAGAAGTTTGTTTAATTGTTTAAATTTAGTTTTCCGTTTCTTTGTTGACTTTTATACTGGTGTAGTGTAAAATAATTACAAAATGTAGTTTTTTCTTTCTTTCTTTCTTTACCTTCCTTTTGTAAGCAAGTAGTAGGGGATTTAAAAGAGCGATCAATGAAATAGTGGACTATAGATGTTTCAATATGATTTTCATTCGAATAATTCCAAATAAAACCATTAATTGTTAATGTGTTTCTATGTTTACATATGTTTTAGTTGTTGGGTTCCGTTATAAATAAAAAGGTACTAAATTGAATAAATAAATGTTTACTTTGGACCACGAGATAATAGGTAGCAAAACAAACCCATTCGAAACGCATGCATCTGCAGTGACGGTACCCACGGCAGTTAGTTGAGAATAATATAGGTTCTTGCAAATGTGCTTGCAGTTTGCACTGATCCGAATCTACTATTTCGTTTCGGACATCCTTATTTATGTAGGTAGGTATTTCTATAGGCCTACTATAGGTATATTCATATTTGTCTGCATGCATTGGTGAAGAAAAAAAAACTCAACTTGGCTTAGCTGCCATTAGATAGGTACAAGTGTAATCATGTAAGTTAACTTTGTCCATGTTTACTTTATTTAATTTTTCCTATAATTATTTGTTAATGTTGCAAATATTTGATGTACTTATAGTTTATTTTAAATCGACTACATTTTAAGTTTTTTTAATTGATCGTATTATGTAGTAGGTAGTTTAAGACTTTGTATGTCTTCTTGTATCTAAATCATAATTAAAAGAAACCTACTAGTGGCCAAAAGAAAGCAACGAATTAATTTTATTTTTAACTTATCTCGGAACACACCGTCCAAATGTGAAAAGATATAAAACAAATTATCTATTTTCATTCTATTTAGGTAAGTAGGAATGGTTTTTAAGGTCGTAAAACTCGAAATAGTAGGGTCCGCTGATCGCAATTACATTCCTTCAGTTTTTGTACAAGTATTGTCACTATGGTATTACGACTATCTAATAAATCTACTGAAGTTTTTGTGAAAATCTGAAAATGTTTTAATTTAGTCTTGGTAAATTGGTAAATATCTGGATGGACCTTGCCACCCAGAGACATACTTTTACAATCCAAAATGAAAACCTTTTTCTTTAAAGTCGGTTAAAAATAGAATGCATTTATTAAGTCCCAAATTTAAAAAAATATACGGTTTTTTGTTATTATGAATTTTGGTAGGTACCTTACCTAGCATTTCATTTTTAATTGCACCTATAAATTGCAAAGTTGTAGGTACGTAAACACATCACTCAGCACAGTAGGTAACTGGTTACATATTATAATAGTTTAAAAAAATTAGAAAAACAATCTAATAACTAAAATGATATTTCAAAAGAGTTTTTTTAAATATGATATCCCTTTAGTTTTAAGTTGCGTTAATATTGTCTTGAAAAAGAATGTAAAATACGATAACGAGTGCTCTATACCCCGTCTAATCAATCAATGCAGTCGATTCGTAGTTTTGTAAATGGAGGCGCCAAGAAAACTTAACTGAGTGTGCGGAGGGAAGGCGAGGGGTCGCGGGTGTCGGCGACGACGACGTCACGAGAAAGCCGAGGTCTCTATAAAGCCAACGTCGTCCCTCCCACCGCCACACTCGCAGACTAGCAGCTCTTGTGAAGTAACTCACGTTCGCTCGCAGCCCGCGCTCTATACTAATCGCTAATTCTCACTCGTGTTCGCGCTTCCATTGCAAGCACTCGTACCATGACGGTCAGCAGCAAGATGAACAGTGTTTCCCGCCAGTCGATGCTGAGCCGGCTCGGCCCTGGCGGACTTCTTTACGCCGCCAATAAAATATTAGCGGTACGTCATCTATTATCGAAAAATAGTGGTCATATTTCTATGGTGTGAAAAAAAATTGTGAATATTAGTTCTTAGACGTGGTGTTTCAACGAATGTGTTTTCTCTTGTCCTCAGGTCGCTGTGCCTGGTAAAGAGGAAGACCGTTGGCGTGGCAAGGATGAGGGTGCGTTGTTCAAACGATGGACGCGACGCACCGCCTCACCGGTGGAGTCAACTCCTGCTACTCCGGCGTCTGCTGCTCCTCCAGCGCAGCCATCGGAATTGCTCAAGTTTCTAGCTATTGTAAGTATCAATTAACGTATCTTATGTGTAAAAACTAGATTTTAATTTGTAACAATTAAGTAACTTTTTTTACCAACATTCTTATATTTTTTAAATTAAATTTTTATTTTCTTGACAGTTTTGAAATCTCAGTTTTAATACCCTTCTAAGATTTATCAGAAACCAACAGTGTGCTCATGTTTTTTTTAATTGTTACAGAATGCATTGGAGTTATCAGCTCCAGCTTCAGACGCTTTGTTAAAATCTCGTTCTTCGGAATGGTTCCAACTGGCGGGCCATCCGGGCTCGCTGGCGCCAGCCGGACCGGGCACCGTGTGGAAGAGGCGCGCCGCCGGCGACCACATCGCGCACAACCCCGAGCGTGATGCGTACGAGGCGCTCGCCGCCTGCCCGCACATGAGCTCAGTCATCCCTCGCTACTACCGTGAGCTCGAATACTCAGGCGAACGGTTCATCGAACTACAAGATCTTCTGCATGGCTTCCGTGACCCACATGTCATGGACATTAAAATGGGCACGAGAACCTTCCTGGAGGATGAAGTGAGCAACGCCCGCGCTCGAACCGATCTCTATGAGAAGATGGTGCGGCTCGACCCCAACGCGCCGACGGAAGCTGAGCACGCCGCTGGCGCCGTCACCAAACTGCGATACATGCAGTTCCGTGAACAGAGATCCTCTTCCGCAGAGCAAGGGTTCCGGATCGAGGCTGTAAAACTACCCGGCCAGCCGCCTCTCACCGACTTACAGAAGGTGCGAGAGCCTCAACAGCTCGCTGACACGGTCGCTCGATTCTTGGGAAAGGATGAGCGCGCTCGCCGCGCCATTGCAGTCCGTCTCCGTGAAATTAGAGATCAGTTCGAACACTCAGAGTTCTTCAAAACTCACGAAATCGTAGGAAGCAGCATCTTTATAATCTACGATGACGAACGCGTCGGAGCTTGGCTCATAGATTTCGCCAAAACCAGACGCGTGCCAGAGGGAGCCCAAGTGAACCACAGGGCACCGTGGCAACAAGGAAACCACGAGGAAGGTTTCCTGTACGGTTTAGATAGGTTAATTCAGACAATAGAGACTGCAAAACTTCCCGGTGAGGGCAAAGAAGTGCCGACGGAGCCTGACGTGTCTCGTTGAACGCATGCAGGCGAGAGGACCCAGGACTCGCCCCGCGGTCTCTGTCACCGTCGCTTAGCTCTGCGCTGCAGTGCTCTATTCTTGCGTCCGACTTGACGGACCGATGATGTACCCAACACACAACTCGTGTCGTGCATGAGAAAGAGAATGCGATTTGTCGCCTATTTATTTTGATCTAGTCCCTAATTTGTAATTTAAAATTAAATAATGATGTTTATGATATATGTTTTTCTTTTACTTTCCTATAACTTAGGTACCTACTTAAATAAAATCATTGGCTTTTAGATATCTAACTTGTAATCACGTTTTTAGGGTTCCGTACCTCAAAAGATAAAAAGGAACCCTTATATTATTGTATTGGTACCTATAGCTAATCCAACAGACGTTTCTTAAAACGCCATCTATTAACGCAAAGACACAAAAAACATCAAAATCTATAGAGTAAAAATAACTACCGAGTTATTTAAGTTTTTGCAAGACAGGCAACGCACGGCGTTGATTTATAAATAAAACACCTAATTACATAACTAGCTGAATCCCGTGGGAACATCGTGATAAACAGCCAAAAAAACAAAAAAAACTGGGTGTTAGCTCCGAATAATACATGTGCTGCCATCTATTGTAAGGTATGAATATTAAAAAACAAAGCTTGCTAACGTTCGGTTTTACTACCCATTTTCTCATACTTTGGGAGTCATAAAATAATATCTATCCATATGAAATTTTCACATTAGATATCTGACAGTTTTTTTGTAGGATACCCTCTACTGTGTTCTGATTGCCTGGTACTTACAGACCAAATTACTATCAAACCATTTACACGGTAACGGAAAGAGATCAGTTGAAGAAAGAGAGAGATAGCATTATAAATGTGATTTTATACCTTCTACTGACTTCTGATTGCCTAGTACTTACAGACCAAATTCCTATCAAACAATTTACTCGGTAAAGGAAAGAGAGCAGTTGAATGAAGAGAGAGCGTTTTATATGTGATTTTATACCTTCTACTGACTTCTGATTGCCTAGTACTTTTTAGTGCGGTGGGTAACGAATGTCATGAACCATTATGATAGCTAGAAAGTTGAAATTTTCAGAGATGATGTAAGTATTTCTGTTTCAACTATAACAACAAATACTAAAAACAGAAAAAGTAAATATTTTAAAACATGTTTTTTCAGAATTTTAGATTATTTTCATGTTTACAGTTTTTTTTAGTAAATATTTTTTTGTTAATATACTGACACCCAAAAGGGTTTTTTCATGGCCATCATATACTTTTTGAGGAGAAAAATTAAAGAAAGAGAGATTTGTACCTTCGCACTAACTGAAGTGAAACTCATTAAAACTCATTTAAAGATTGCTGTTCTCATCATCATCATCATATCACCCACAGGACGTCGACTGCTGAATATAGGCCTCCTACAACGACTTCCCGAGACCTTAATTAAGAGGAAAGGTACCCGGCTTTCATGGCAGTTATAGGTTATATGCAACAAAAATATTTGTTCTAGTGTCATTATCCAGGGAGGAAACAGTCGACTAGTATTGTATGGAGAGAGAGCCGGGTACCATTCCTCTTAAGTCTGTTCTACTCTACTATAATTCAGTGAACAAATACATAGATCTGTATTCTGTTTGTGCTGTTTCATTTTAAAGCTGATGCTAAACGCTTGCTGGTGCTGTATTATTCTTCTAGCTAGATTATAAAGTAAAGGGCCAATTTTGTTAGTATTAATCGTATAGAGCGATATTATCGTTTTATACCAAAATTCCGCCTACTGTTGGCTATTAGCAACTTTATCGCTTGGTACAAAAATATAGGAGAATTTATTTTTGCAAACTTAACAGCTTCGTTTACATATTATTGGCTTTGCTACCTGATAACTACCCAAGCCACTATGGAATGAACTTCATCTATACTAATATGTATTATAAAGCTGAAGGGTTTGATTAAACGCGCTAATTTCAGGAACTACGGGTTCCTTTTTTTCGCCTTTGTCAGGTGTCGAGTCGCGGCCATCTGTTTGTCAACAATAAGCCGTTTCATTGTCTGGTAGAGTGTTTTAAAAATTCAGAAGAAGAGCCCAGTGACTCTTCATTCATTGGCTGGTCAGGAATCTGTCCAGGAGCGTAGGGATACTATGTCTTTTCAGGCGTCGGTTAAAAACTGGTTCGAATTGAAAAAATATTTTTGTGTTGGATAGTCCATTTATCGTGGAAGGCTACTTTTCATTCGATATTCCCACGGGATCGGAATTTACGCGGAAGAAACCGCGGAGTGCAGCTAGTCGTTCATAAATGTGTTGGAGGCATGTAAGTAATTCTAAGCTTTTATAAAATCACGAAGGTCTCGCAGTCGGCGGGATCTTACTCTAATTTACACTAATATTATAAAGAGGAAAGATTTTTTTGTTTGTTTGTAACGAATAGGCTCCGAAACTACTGGACCGATTTAGACGAAACTTGGTATGCAGATAGCTAGAGACCTGGAGACCACATAAGCTACTTTTTATCCCGATATTCCCACGAAATTTGGAGTTATAGATTATATTCCGCTTATGAATGGAATGGATATACCAGACACTTTTTTGTAAAAAAATATGGACAAGTGCTAGTCATTAGCATATTATTATGAAGGTTCTTACTTTTATTGAATAAAAGCAATTTAAAATTATATATCTATAATTAAAGAATAAAGTGTGATTACAACATAATTATACATTAACTAAAACTACACGTTAAAGGGAAATAGATACAGGACGCGCATAATATTATATTTTTTAATTATTCATAATAAATGATAATTAAGACCCAGTTAGAAATCGTAATGTAACGTTATTTTGTGATCTGCCACTCTAAAAACATATTTTTTTTACAACTAATACCTTAAGGCGCCTAAAAGAGCAAAAAGCAAAATTCTTTCGAATATCTAGGTATACTTAATATTATAAAACTGAAGAGTTTGTTTGTTTGAACGCGCTAATCTCAGTAACTACTAGTTCGATTTGAAATAGTACATTGTTATCCTAGGTGTGAAAGTCACTCATTACAAGTCCCGAGACGGAGTTTGGCGCCCGAGCGTAGCGAGGGCGCTAATAGTTCGAGGGACTTAATGAGTCTTTCACCCGAGGTAAACACTGTGCTTTTCATTTCTTATCAAATATTATTGTAATTTATCCTTTGCAGAATACTATCGACAGTTAAATTACGATATCATTTCACTTCAATCAATCAATACATTTTGCTATAATTACGAGAATTGACTTGGCCGTTTCTAAGCCTATCCAAGACTTTGCAACTATTCCACAAGAGTGACTTTTATGAAATAACAGACACCTATTTGTAAAGTGCTTTCTCATTTGAATTTAGGATAGTCTCAAGATTTAAAAATTATGTTCTAGATTGCCAATAACAGTAAAAATAGTATTTACGATTTTTAACTGCGTCATTTTAAGGAAAAAAGTATTTGCGCTATCCCGTATCCCATTAATCAATAAGTATTTTAAGTAATCTAAAACTAATGCCAACAAAAGAGATGTCAATAACGTAAAAATACATGTCAGAATGTTTTCAAAAGACATTACCATATAAATGAATGAGAAATATCATTATTCTCCTAAATCGCCTGGTTAAGGTGAAAGGGTACCGGCGCTCTCTCCATACAAATGACGACTGTTTCCTCCCTGGATAATGACACTAGCACAAATATTTTGTGCCATTAAACCTTTTACTGCCATGAATATGCCCGTTTTGTTTTTTTTTTCATTATAATAGAAATTTAGATTTAAAAAATATAAAAAACAAAACATAGGGTCATGGCAGTTGTAAGTTTTATGCGAAAAAAAATATTTGCTCTAGTGTCATTATCCAGGGAGAAAACAGTCTATTACGTTTGGAGAGAGCCCCCAGTACCCTTTCCTCTTAAGGTTTTCGAATTTCTTCAGGCCAGGCTGGGAGGCTGTTTAAAAAACTGACGGTTTAAAAACAGAAACCAAAACCATCTACCACTTTAATATTTCGGTAGATATGATCCAGGACATACATCCTGCAAAGTTTAACCTACGAAAATCTAGATCCAGGAGATATGGCCAAAAAACCAGGCGACTTGCGCGGTTCAAAGTTTGCAGGAAGTTTGTCTACCATCACTACCAATATAATATCAAAGCGGCGTAACCGTATCAGTAAAAAACTAGCTGTTTAAAAATCCTCTCCCAGACTTTGACCTAAAGAAATTCGCATAACCAGGCGACTTGAAGCACTACCAAGCAGACGGTACGTATGGAGAGCTCCCTAACTAAAAGTGAACGCACACCTAGCCGCACCGCATGCGCCGCAGCGAAGGAAATCCCCATGGCCGAAGCTGATGACGTCACCAACGGCGCTGCGCGGATACAAACGGAGACTACGGCGCGTGCGGTGCGGCTAGGTGTGCGCTCACCATAATACATACTACGGGCATCGGCAGGAGATTGAGTATAGACAGACAATCAAACAATCATTAATTTGCCTACAAAATTAGTAATAAAAAGTATTTACCTAATAATTATCAAGTACAGACAGATTCTTCTTGGCCTTCACTGTCCTGCAGCTATTTACTTTCGTGGCAAACCTTAAAGAGTTCAGAGTCTCACCAAAACATTCATCAAATTGATTGACATTTACCAACATAAGAGTTTTGGAGTTCCCTCCAAGACTAGGCATCAACAAGTGAGTTAGTTTAGAATTTCTGTATGGAATATGAGACTGGTTTGTTTGAAGGGATAATATAACTTTCGATAGCTCAGATAGAGATCTATTAATATGTTTAGTCTCATCCATCCTCTGTGTAGTCTTCCCACTCTCGGAACCAGCCAAATCTACCAAATTCAAATTGCTCGTATATTTCTCTTTACGTTTCTCATTGATAGCTGATATTTTGATTTGAGCCACCGAATGTGACCTAGAACTGCGTTCATTATTCAGTGTGGCAGCGGTTTGTCTGTTACGTTGTGCAAACATCATCAGCCTTATGAAGTCATGTGAGCTCTTCACCTCTTCTTCCTTTAAGTTGGAAACATAAACTTCTGTTCCTTTTGAATTGCCCATTTTAATCTCGTGATGCTCCTGATCCTTACTTGAATTTAACAAGTCATAGATTATTTCATTGTATATTTCCAAAAATGAAGCTTTGATAGTAATCTCCCAGCCCATTCTCTTTAAATCCTCCATGCAACTGAATATCATGTTAAATGCTCTAGGAATTATTCCATATTGTTCTTTACCGCAACCACCTTCCATGGTATAGGTCTTTCCAGAGCCAGTTTGACCGTAGGCAAAGATACATACATTGTATCCATCTAAAGCTGATTGTACCATACAAGAAACTTCAGAAAAAACATCTTCTTGAGATGTATGTGGTGTGAAAATACCATCGAAGCTGAAAGAATGTTTACCTTTTCTAGTAGAATTCAGCAACTCTATTTTCTCAACTTCTATGGAACATGCATCGAGGACATTTATGTTAAACAGTGGCTTCGATAATTCAGATTCAAGTGGAGGGCGAACTCTGCAATATACTCTTATATTACCCTTCAGGTCCTGAATAGTATTTCTCAATTGTTTTTGTTCTTTGTACATGGTTTCCAGCATGTTTTGCATTGCTTCTTCATTACTCTTATACTTCTGGTTTGTCTCCAATAACTGTTTGTAGTCAATCTGTAACTTGTCATGTTCAATAGATATTCTTTTTAAAGAATCTGTGAGGACTCTCAAAGCCTCAATCTCTTCTCGGAGACTATTATGTCGTCTGGTCAAATCTCTATAATCTGATTCCACTCTATCCAAGTCAGCAGTCTTTTGCTTCAAACTTGACGTCACTTCTTCAAATAACTTAGTTTTATGATGAAGATCTTCAATTTCACGTTTCTGGATATCAAAATCTATCTTCATCTTATCATAAGTGGAGCATTTTTCTCTCAACTCTGAGAGAGAATCCAATAGCTTTTGTTTGAGTATGTCACGCTCGCTGGTGCAACTCTCGATGGTGTCTCTGTTTTTTTCTAAGTCATCTGCCACTTCATCATATTTCTCTTTGAGGTCAGTATAGTTACTTTTTATGGCTTTATGTTTTTCTAATAGGTCATTGAATCTAGCTTTGTAGTCATATGGTGGTATTTTAGGCGCGACAACTGTTTTCTTCGGTTCAACTTTATTTATCTTAGAAGGTAATGTCGAAGAAGGGACAGGAACAGTGGCTGCCCTTTTAAGACGAGGTGCTGCTGCTGAAGTGCTTGTAGGATTACGTAATGGCCGAGTATGATTTGTTAGCAAATGATTCTTATCAGCATCATTCAAAACGTTAGCAATACTCCTTGAAATTGGGCGGTTTAGTAGCCCTGGTCTATTTTCTTTTGCAGTCACAGATGGAAATTTTGGAATTCGGGACATCTGGAAATAAAAATAAAAACGTTTTATACACATACCTCGATAATTATTGATAAATATAATAGCTATTCGAGCTATTTATGCCTTATTGCATACCTTTGAAAAGAAGCCAGAAATGTAACGACCGGGCTGGATTGTTTATGTACACCTGAAATCAAAATGGTAAGCTGGTAAGTCAAGGAAATAAAATATGGAGAACACAGCATGAAATGAAGTAGCCTAACCTAATTAAAAACTAAAAAAACCTTTTGCTTTCTCAATCATGTGTGTTATTTTATGTTTGTTAGTTATAGGTATATTGGGGCAAAACTGACAATAAACTTTCGCCTAGATACTGTAGATACCTACATATTTTGTTTGCATTAGAATGCCTACTAGATGCGTTATTTATTTATTTTTTAACACCATAGATGTGAGATATTCTTGGGTACTTACAAAATAGTATGATTGATTCCGCTTTTTGTCATAAAACTTTGACACACACACAATACACAACTTAAACTACAGTTTCTTCGTAATATTATATTAGTAATTACTTGATTTTCAATTAAAAATTAATAACAAACAACTCGCAACGCATCTTTCTTCAAACGGCCAAACAAATTTTTAAAATTCAAAAAATGAATGACGGATTATCACCAATAGTGCGATTCTCATTGGTCGCTTAAAAAATTGCCATAACAGAAAAATAACAATTGTGTTGTGTGCACAGTCTTTCTTTTGGCTTGGAATTAGGCTGGCTTCACAATCATCTCAGGAACAGAATATTTAACGAAACGTGTTGTCCTTTAATTTTGAAAATGCTCGGTGCATTTCAAGACCAATACCTATCTATCAAATACATTATAGTAATCTATCGATTGGCATGGGTCTCGAAATGCACCGCGCAATTTGGAAATACTCGGTCACAATGAGTAATTTGAATATCCCGTTTCCGAGACGCTAGAGGTCCGGTGCGAAGGCATTATTCGTTCGCCGTAATGCCCTCTATCGATTCCACGGAACATTGTTTTGTGATCAATTTCGCATAGGTCTCGAAATGCACCGCACATAATATCATTATGCCAAGTCAAGATCCCTGTTTCCCCTTTCGGCAGATCCTGTGCATGGCCGAAAAAATGAACAAAATAATAAATATTTTTGTTTTACCGAAGGGCTTTCAATTAATTATAATTTATGCTACTCTATTCTAAGTAGGTCATTTTTATGAAAGAGTGGATTTCTCATCCTGATTTCATGCCACGATTAATCGCAATCAAAGTTAATCGATGCTTTACCGATTTATTCAATCGTATCAGCTTTACCGATTACAACACAACACTAGCTGGCAACAATGGGAGACGAATAAAAAAAAAACAAATTGCCATCTTCCGCATCGCAGTACGGGCGAATTTATTTCGTTGAAAGTTATTTTTTGCGGTTTTTAGCTTTATTGCCCAGTGAAATATTACCCGTTGAGTTAGTTTTCTGGTGAAGTGTCCAATAGGAATATTAGTTACACATAAAATTAATTTACATACTGCATTGTAACCTGTTTATCACGATTGACGGATGTCCTTGTGCATTTTGCAAGATCCGATGTGGCGGTAAATTTGATTTCGTAAGGAATTTTTAATATTATTGTGTATCATGTAACTGGCGATTACTGGTGGATATAACGTGATGGGTAGTTCAGAAGAAAATGTTGTAACTTGTGAAACAATTGAACTTGTGAATGATCAAAGTGAGGTGTCTGCGGAAGTTATAGAAAGTGAAAATCCGTCAGACCACCCGCAGAACGTGAGCGCCGATTTAAGCTCGACGTCTGCTTGTGATACAAGTGGGAAATGTGGTAAGGAAGGTGAAGCAGTTAACTCGGGAAGTTCTAGAAAGGCTAAGAAGAAATCTCGACATGGAAAGAAACCCCACACTCCTGCGAAGGAGACACCCGACAGGAGCGTTATCCGCAGAGTTCACCACCCTGCTACGAAATTCAAACAAGGTAGGAAAAGGGCTCAAAGTTTCCCATCTATAGTATCGAAGTTCTTTTTACCTCACAAGAGGCCTCGTAAGGAAGTATTTATCCCGCCAACAAAGTTCTTATTGGGAGGAAACATATCGGATCCTCTCAACCTAAACAGCCTTCAAGATGAAGACATAAATAGAGCAATGAATGCTGTAACACCTGAGTCATCGCCGCTGCCTACACCTCCACGGCATAAAGCTAAAATAGATGTTATAATTCCTCCGAATATAAGAGATCCTCTCAATCTAATGGAACCTTTGGATAATGAAGAATACGAGAAGCGGTTGGAGATGCAGCAACGCAAGCCGCGCAAGAAGGCGAGGCTACGACGGCGCACTACCGAAAACACGACCGCGTCACCATCACATGAACAGGTTGCTAATAAAGATGAGGTAATTAAGGAGCCCTTACCACCGGAACCTTCAACATCTGCAGTTAAGTCACGGAAGAGATCTTGCAGTGATAGCGATAATACATCACAGAAAGGTAAAGAAGCCAAAAAACTACGTCGGATGGATTCTCTGGACAAGATAGTCAGTCCAGTGGTGCCTCAGCCGGGTGCTTGGATGAGGGCGAGGCCTCAACAAAGAAATTCGACATCTGAGAGGCCAGCATCACCACATCGTACTAGACTTAAAAGCCAAAGTGAAGCAGAACAGAAACTGCCAACATTTCATCCCAAAAACTCAAAGTTTCAATATGGGAATTATGATAGGTAAGTTTATTTTCTTTAATAAAAGTGACTAAAATATCACTTCTAATAATTAGCTTTTAGAACTTGTATAAATTGACTTTTTGTATGTTTTTTTTTTTTCAGATAAATATTAAATCCATACATTATAATCAAATTAAAACTAATAAAAATACTAAAAATAAAATGCTAAATAAATAAATTCCAAATATTCCAATTAAAATTCCAATCAAAAAATTAAAACTTAAATAAAATAAAATAAAATTTCAAATTAGAGTGAAAGTCAAAATCATTCAAAATAAAAATATCAAATACTTAGTTAAAAATGTCAATATTAATAAATTTACAAAAATGTCAAATAGTTAAAAATGTCAATATTAATAAATTTACAAAAATGTCAAATAAATAAAAATTTAATGTCGCAAAAAAGTTGTAATGTTACTGACCCCACATTTTATAATTTTCAGGTACTATGGTTATAGAAACTTGAATGCCATGATGGATATTAGACTGCAAGTGTTTGAAATGCATCGACATCTATTCCAGAACAAAGATGTACTCGATATTGGTTGTAATGTGGGACACATATCGTTGGCTGTAGCCAAGACGCTCGGAGCTCGTTCAGTTTTAGGGATTGATATAGACCCTGTCCTTATTGGTACGTATTATACTTTACATTTATATTATCTACACTTATAGTCTTCTTCTTCGTGTTAACGGCGGTCAATGCAATGCACCTCGATCAAAGCACTCCTGGGGCCCTACCGCGGTAAGTGCGTCGGCTTCAAGCCGACGTCGATATCCCAAACCGCGTCTCACAATGGGCAAATTTTTGAGCTTGCTTTTCATAGAAATTTTGAATAATTTAGTAGTGTTTTCGTGTGTTTTAAGTATGCAGGATTGCCGGGGACATCAAAACATTAAAAAATACGTGATTATGGTTTTATTATTTAAAAAAAAACAAAGTCATTTTTTGTAGTGTTTTTTTAGAAATAATAAAACCAGAATTACTTATTATTTGATGTCCTCAACAATCCTGCATACTTAAAACACATGACAAAAACCACTTAATTTTTCAAAACTCCTATAAAAGACAGGCTCAAAATTTCGCCCAGTGTGGGGCGCGGGTCGGCGTAAACCGACGCGTTGGTTTGAAGCCGATGCACTTACCGCGGCAGGCCCCCTGATCCCGCCCAAAACTTAGCCACGGCAATCGCATTATCTGTTGCCCTGTTGAGGTCGGACACATATATTAAAAAGTAGGAAATCTAAATCATAATCATTTATTCGTGAATATAGGTGGTACAGTTGACATAAGTATTGCATCTCTATATAAAAATTTTTTGTTACAAAACTTTCCTTTCCAAATCTTTTTTTTCAATCTTTCTTTTTTCTTTTCTTTGTTGAATGGTTCCCCATAGGGATACGACCACGCGGCAGACCAAGGCGACTATGGCGAGATGATTTTGACTCCTATAGGAATGATTGGTGTGCAATAGCGATAGATCGGGATTGATGGGGATTTGGGGGTCTTCAAGTCGCGAGTGAATAGGTATCTAAGACGTGTAACATCTTAGGCCGCATCGTCATCTACCATTAGGCAGTTGTGATAGTGGTCAAACGCTGAACTATCATATGTGCAAAAATAAGAAATGGAAGAAAGAGGGCAGGCCTTTGCCTTGCAGTGGGACAGTGTAGGCTCTTAAAAAAATACTAAGCCAGGAATAATTTGATTGTTTGTTAGAATTGAATAGGCTTCGAAACTACTGGACCGATTTTGATGAAACTTGGTATGGAGATTGATTAATTGGGAGTGTCATAGGCTACATATTATCCCGGTATACCCGAGAGCGGGAGTTACGCGGGTGCAACCGCGAGGTAGTTCTATATATGTTTGACGACCTCTGTGGCGCGTCGGGCGAACACCCGACTGCGACGCAGAAGGTTGCGGGTTCGATTCCCGCCGGGAACAAGTATTTATGCTGACCATAAATTCTTGTTTCTGGTTCTGGGTGTTTCCTATATGTATATATTTACAAAAAAAAAAGTATATAAGTAGTTTATCCGTTATCTGGCACCCATAACACAAGCATTAAGTTGCTTAGCTTGGGGCTGGATGGCGATGTGTAATATGTCCTGAAATATTTATTTATATTTATTTATTTATATATTTATACATAATTATTTTGGTCTTATGTTAGATTGCAAGAAATCTATGAAGTAACAATATCATGACACCAAAACTATTTATTTGTAAAATATACTGGTTTCTTATAATTTTCTATTTAACAATAGTATTTTAATTTGCGGAACATAATTTTCTGTAATATTATAATTAAGTTGTTTGTTTATATTTTCTAAAATTGATGCAGTAGCATCAACCTTGATGAAACTGCATGGAATTCTAGGTTTAAAGAAATCATTATTTTTAATATTAAATATAAACGGAATAAATACCTTATACATAGTACTTATATTGCTAAAATATCGAGCTCATAAATATAAAAGTTAAAAAAATGATACATATCCTGGTTTTAGTGTATAATGTTATTATTAAAGTACACAAAGTTACACATTTAAGTGCAACTTGTGCAAGTAATAAGTAATTTATGAAACAACCATGCAACTTCTCAATTTATTATGAAACACCATTGAATAATTGTTTTTTTTTTTAATTAAAAAACATTTAGTAAATGAATATCACTATCACTACAGAGTATAAAATAAAGTCACTTTTCGCCGTCCCTATATCCCTATGTCCCTTTGTATGCTTAGATCTTTAAAACTACGCAACGGATTTTGATGCGGTTTTTTTTAATAGATAGAGTGATTCAAGAGGAAGGTTTATATGTATAATACATGCATAATATAGCCGTGCGAAGCCGGAGCGGGTCGCTAGTTTATTAATAAACTCATTTTACATAGCAAATCATAGCACTCAATTTACAAGTAAACAATAAATAAATAACACTTAATTGTATGATTGATGATGATTGCATAGACAGAGCATAGACAATAATTGTTGTTAAGTGTAAATTTTGGTTAAATATAAGACCAAAAATACGAAAAAACTTGCTATCTATTTGTGATTGGTCTTGGTATTATAAGCTGATCTTGTGATAGTCAAAAGCCTGTCCAAATGTTAATGAAAAATACATATGCCGTCTTTTTTGACTTAAGTTTGAATAGCTTGAGAACGATAGGAATTTGCGTCTTTGAAATTGTACCAAAATATACGAAAAGAACTTACAAATAGATAACCAACAACTTTAATTATAGGCAGAATGCATTTTGTTATTAGCTCCTATTTGCGTTTAAGTACATAAATAATCTATTTTTTTTAATTTTAACTTTAATTGATTACAGAAAGAGCGAGGAAAAACCTTCGTTCATTCATACCAGTGCCCACAGAATCAAAAGTCGATGATGACAAGAAACCAGATGACAGTCTTGAAGCCAAGAAATGTGATAATATTGATTGTAAGGAAGGCAAATGTGATGACTGCAGTGATAAAGATGATTCTAAAAGAAGAAAAATAAAGAAACCTCGTAAAAATAGAAAGGCTATAGGTAAAGAGCAGGGGCAATGTTTCTTTCCAATGTCAATGTCCATGCTGTTTGGGCCACTCGGTGATCAAATTGGGCATACAACACCTGTTTTTCCTTACAATGTCACATTTAAACAGGTAAGCACTTAGAACCTACTTATTTAACTACTCTCTTTTGACTGACAGATAATATTAGTCCAAAAATTTGAATCTTTTATCATGAAAACACACTTTCTTCAGAATAAAGGAGCAGTAAAAGATTTTGTGTTTTTACGACATCGAGATCTACGCGGTTTACAACTAAATGATGAAGAACGTTTATCGCAGCTTCCTCTTGCACTAGGGACCTATTAATGTAATAGAAGATCTACAACGCTAGTTTTGCCAAAAATCGCTGCAGGGAAATCCCATACAAAAAAAAACGTGTGGCACTCGGGGACTGCCGCGGTAAAGCTATTGCATAGCGAACGCTCGGCCGAGCTACATGGTAGGCGGAGTGGGGGGTGTTAGGTTTTATTTTCGTTACGAAATTTCTTGATTCGGTCGCTGCGCTCAAAGCCCGCGATAAAAGCAATGCAATAGCTTAAAAAATATGGCGTCATTACCCTCTCCCTGGTGGATTCTTAGGTGTTGCGGTTCAAAATGAGTAAGCTAGTTAGGTTATTCAATCACTCTAAGAGTACACGTATATCAAATGGCAAAAATCGCCGGCATCTCTTTCGAAGGTTTGCAGCAGCCTAAAAAGGCTGATATAGACCTTCTGAAAGAACCTGGGATGGTTGGAGTTACAAGACAAGTAGGCTATTCTCACACGCACAATGGTCTAAATTAAGAGCCCATAAAACTAAATTAAACTGTCTAAGTATCATTTTGTAAACCACATTACTAAAACAACCAATTTTTGTAATTCCAGGGGAATTACGTACCTCGCGAGGACATAGCAGCTGGCTCAGGTGAGAGGCCGCAGTTTGACTTGATACTATGCCTGTCTACAACAAAATGGATGCATTTGAACTGGGGCGACTCTGGCCTCAAAAGGGCTTTCAGGAAGATGTTCGCTGATCTCCGTCCTGGTGGGAAACTCGTGCTCGAAGCTCAGAACTGGGCTAGTTATAAGAAGAAAAAGCGATTAACGGTAATTGTAATTTTTATTAACTAATAAATAATTTAACTTGCTTTTATGCCAAAGACTATCTACGACTATATAGAACTAGCGGCGCCCCATGGGTTCACCCGCGTAAGTCCCGATTCCGTGGAAATATCGGAAAAAAAATGAGTTAACTCTATGTGTTAATCCAGGTCTCCAGCTGCAGCAGAACCCAATCGGTTCAGTAGTTTTTGCGAAATGGAGTAAAAAACATACACACAAACTTTCACATTTTTTAATAGGTTTAGTAGGATGTAAAAAAAAATCGATATTAATATGACTAAATGTGATTTCAGCCAACAATCTACGAGAACTTCAACTCGATCGAGATGTTTCCGAACAAGTTCCGCGAGTACCTTCTGTCGCCAGAGGTGGGGTTCAGCAAGTGCAGTATCCTCGGTGTCCCTCAGCACGCGAGCAAGGGGTTCCAACGGCCGATCCAGTTGTACGTGAAGGGGGACTTCACGCCGAGCAAGGCGTGCTGGTCGGACGCACACGCGCCGTCGTCGCACCACCGGCCCGAGGCGGAGGTGAGCGAGGCGCGGCGCACGGTGTACGCGCCGGCGCCGGACGCGCCCGCCTACAGGCCGAGCTCGGAGGCTCCATCGTGCGGTGCCGCCACGCCCTACTCGCCGAACCTCGACTGCTGCACGGACGACTCGCCGTTCTACAACCCTCGCAGCGACTCGTACGCGCCCTCGTACCAGCCGCCGCGGCCGACGGTGTACGCGACGCTGCCGTCCCCTGCGTCCGCCTCGCCGTCCGCCTCGCCTGCCGCCTCGCCTGCCACCGAGCCGCACGCCTCGCCGGCCGCGGAGCCGCGAGACCCGCGCCCCGCCCGACACTTCCTCGATCCGCGCCTCCACGACGATTAAACACACGCGTCACAATCTACTCTGCAAATCTAATAAAATGCACTAATTACTGTTAGGGCGAACGTAAACTATAGACTTTTCGATCAACCATAAGTTCGTCGCCCGTTCCATTGGAAAGCAGATGTTCGTTTGCCTTCGAATCGAACGGTCGGCGAGCGTCCGTAGTTTACGTTCGCCCTTAATATCGAATGGAATCTTGTTACGTACTCGAATCTGACCGTGAAAGTTATTATCAACGGTTTCGAGAGACTTTCTGCGTTCGGGGATCGACATTTCAAAACGTGTTCGCCCGTTCCGATCTTAGGATAAGCGTAAGCGCCGCCGAGCGGTATTTTGTAAATGAATCTAGAAATGAGGATGTGCTGTTCGGGTACGTGTTGTTGTTTATAGTTAAAGATATGTTCTATGTTATCTCGCCTGTGTGTTCTGAGCAAGCAATGTTGACGTAGGACCGCCGCCAGCATAGGACCTGGGCCGTGCGGTCAAACACCCTTTTTTATATTCACTCGACGAATTTGGACTGATTATTGTAAATGTAGAGGTAGATATAATGCATAATATTTTAAATACAGAACAAATTCGCAGGAAACACAGGCGGGGCACATCGTTTTCTCATTTCTGGGTTTATGTCTCCCGCCTTTCGTATGTTTATGTAAATATCGTTATAGAACCCATAGGATTATGTTTCGATAGGCTGAAAGTATTTTATAATATTATACTCGAACATACATTAACCTATTTTCTGTAGTTTTTTTATTTATCCCTGAAAAAATTCTGATGCTATGAAATAGCAAACAGAAACCAGAAACAATGGACATGATGTGACTACCATCAATTATAGTGTAGGTAAGTTGTTGTTTTCAATATGTGACTTATAAATAAATAAATATATAAACAAAATAGTTCATAAAATCACGAATTTTCTTTCAGATTTTGCATTGGAATGAAGCAATTGGACAATGTTTTCAGCCCCTTCATAAACGAAGATACCACTCAGAGTTGTCATGTGGGTAAGTTTATTTTTATTCATTACGAGGAGCAGAGTTTTGCGGTTTCACCCGCGTAACTTCCAATCCCGTGGGAATATCGGGATAAAAAGTAGCCTATAGCATTACCAATTAATCAATTTATACTCATACCAAGTTTTATCAAAATTGGTCCAGGATTTTCTGATCCTATTCAATTTAAACAAACAATCGAATCTTCAGGTCTCCAGCTATCTACATTACAAGTTTCATCGCAATCGGTTTAGTAGAAAACTACATACTAACAAACAAATTTTCACATTTATAATATACTAGCGACCCGCCCCGGCTTCGCACGGCTATATTATGCATGTATTATACATTTAAAACTTCCTCTTGAATCACTCTATGTATTAAAAAAAACCGCATCAAAATCCGTTGCGTAGTTTTAAAGATTTAAGCATGCATAGGGATATAGGGACAGAGAAAGCGACTTTGTTTTAAACTATGTAGTGAAGTGAAGTAGGATTATTAAGTTACATAGATTAGGTAGGTACAGAAAATAAGGTGAAATCTACGCTCTCTGCTGCATGCACAAATTCTTCAAAACTGCGCTATAACTTAAAACAGCCATGCCTTGAGAGTACATACCTAATAAGCTAGATTATTATGTAAATCTTGGCGCGAGTGTCTTATTCCATGCCATAGCTATATTGTATTTTTTTACTTAATCTTTTACATGTATGTCGCAGTCAGAATTGCAGACCCACCATAGAGATCTAAAATTACTATTATTGGCATGTTTTTATTCTAATAATATTTATCTAATAAATTCATGACTTTAAACTTGAACTCAAGCAAGACTTTAAATCTTGCCTGAGTTGAAAACCTTCTAATAATAAAAGTTAAATAGAATAAATATCTCAGTACATTCCACACATAACCATCTAGCCCCAAGCTAAGTAACTAGACTTGTGTTATGGGTGCTAGACAACGGATATACTTATATACTACTTAAATACTTTTTTTTTGTAAATATATACTTATAATACATAGAAACAACCAGACCACAGACAAATATCTAAGCATAAATACAAGTCTGAGGCGGGAATCGAACCCGCAACCCTATGTTTAGCAGTCCGGCATGGTGACCATTGTGCCAACTGGGTCGTCACAATGGTCACCATGCTGGACTGACAAACACAGGTGCGGGTTCGATTCTGTGGTCTGGTTGTTTCTATGTATTATAAGTACGTATTTACAAAAGAAAAGTATATAAGTAGTATATCCGTTGTCTAGCACCGATAACATAAGTCTAGTTACTTAGCTTGGGGCTAGATGGCGATGTGTGAAATGTCCTGCAATATTTGTTTATTTTGGAGCTCTACGGTGGGTCTGCAATTTTGACTTACAAAAACCCTACAATTCGTTAACGGTTTATCGAAACAAGTTATATGAGATACTCCCCTCTGATTCCTTTCAACCTCATAAGACTCGTTAAATAACAAAATAGTTTTCACCGGATTTTAAAATACGTCTTGCATTTCAAAGCCGAAGCAAGTTTTTATGTGTTTGTGATGCAAATAACTTTGTTGCTATACATTTGAATTGGTACGTTTTGTAAAATGAGAACTTTGCTACTGATTAAGTAGGTTATTTATGTTCCGTTAATGCAATTAATAGTATAGTTTTTGGAATTAAACTATAAAGGTGAGTGCTAAAAATAAAACTTATCTGACTATTCAAATTGACTTAATTTTATTTCAATAAATACCTAATGGAAGGAAATAAACTTATATTGGCGAAACCAGCAAAAGTAGCATTCAATTATTACTATTATCTACACACTAGCGACCCGCCCCGGCTTCGCACGGCTATATTATGCATGTATTATACATATAAACCTTCCTCTTGAATCAATCTATCTATTTAAAAAAAACCGCATCAAAATCCGTTGCGTAGTTTTAAAGATTTAAGCATACATAGGGATTTAGGGACAGAGAAAGCGACTTTGTTTTATACTATGTAGTGATAGTGACAATGTAATTATTGGAACACAATATTTGACCAATAAATTGTATTTTTTTACCAAATAAATACTATTGACTACTTTTATCCTTATTCTTACTAATATCATAGATCCGGAAGTTTGTTTGTATATTTGTTTGTTTTTTACCTCATCACGGTCAAAAGACTGGTCCCATTTAGATGATATCTTTAGTAAGTTTAGGGGATAGAGAAGAACATAGGGCTTTTGATTCCGAAATTCCCACGGGATCGGGAGTTACACGGGGATCATTTTAAACAAAATGAACACAAACAAGTAACTTAGTTTCATCTGTCCGTCCGTTTCAAAGCAACGAAGCAATTTATATCAACAATCATTACATAGTATAAAACAAAGTCGCTTTCCCTTTCCCTATATCCCTTTTTTAATAGATAGAGTGATTCAAGAGGAAGGTTTATATGTATAATACATGCATAATATAGCCGTACGAAGCCGGAGCGGGTCGCTAGTAATTCATAAATTGCATGGTAAAAAAATAAAAAATTATTAGTAGCCGTGTGCTAGGTTACCTACCTAGCACACGGCTACCAATAATTTTTGATTCTCACCAGTAGCTCATGATCAATAACTTTATTTAATAATAAACAATTGTAATGATATCAAATTAATTAATAAATAAATTCATTTGGTAGTTTATGAGTCAGGTATTCCTCAACACTGTAAAAACCCACACGAAATTCATGAAAATCAGTTAAGCAGTTTGTTAGTTGCGGTCTTTCGTCTTTAATAATTACTTGCACCTTTGCCTTATAAACACGCCTTTTATTAGTTTTAATTTATTCTTTTGCTGAAAATAAAATGGAATGACCTGGAGCCCTATTTTTGAATCGTTCGCCCCGCGTCGAGCGCTCGATTTCTACTGATATTCGTTCGACATCGGAAATTCGCTATTTTTGAATCGCTCCATCGTAACGAGTGGTCTCCACCACTGTGTGGTGTGAGTGGTAGAATAAACATCAAACAATCATAGTCAAACATTTGGAAACGGTCTTTAAAAAATATTTATATCTTTTGGGATAATTTCGGATGTCCGCTGGTAATTACCGCTTTTCAAATAACTGCGTAAAACGAATAAAAATAGACATATTTAATTTCGACGACGAACGATTCAAAAATGCAGTAAATTTGTGTCATGCGACTTGGAAGTCGAGCGTGACTTGTAGGCGTATACGACGAAGCTTTGTCACATGAGCGATTCAAAAATAGAGCCCCTGCTGCCGATTGGAATAAAAAGTATTTTCTACGATACCGGTAAAGTTTGTTAAAGAATTCAAAGCTTTCCCAACTGTAACGTCTATCTAAAATAGGATACCAATGGTTGGACGCAATGTCAGGTCAGGCGATTTCGCAGACTTTGATTTTAGGTCTTTTGAATCTCGAATAATCTGCAAAATAATGGTGTGAAATGGAAATCATGAAATGTAAAATGAGATTTAAATAGGTAAGGCGCAAGACACACAGAAGAGGCGAGGTGCGGGTGCGGCGCGGGCTCGTACAGACGATTAAAAACCGTAAGTTTATTGTGATAGAGTCTTTATTTGTATACTGCGCAAGCGGTACCCGCGCCTAGCCCGCGCCGCTTCATACAAAATGTGGCGTATACAAATAAAGACTCTTTTACAATGAACTTACGGTTTTTAATCGTCTGTACGAGCCTACGCCGCACCCGAACCTCGCCTCTTCTGTTTGTCCCGCGCCTAAGGTTTTTTAGTGAACATTATAAGCGAAATTTTTCTTGATCATTCTTTAATTGTTGTCCAGATTAAAAAAAAGTTATATGCTAAAAAGACTATAACTTATGCCAAAAAAATATGCAACATTAACACCCGTATTCACAAACCAGTACTTACTTAAGTTGCCCTTGGATAAGTGAACGCAATGCGCTAAACGATTGACCCTATGGTTGGTCAGTATTATGCTGCTCTCTTCACTACCGAATCTGCGTCTTGTTTGCGGCTCTATGCGTTCGCGCGCACTATGCAATCTCATAGGTTATACGTAGGTACTATACCAAAACCGTTTTGCCAATCGATATCTGACATTTAAAGTTATGCCAAAAGTGGGGTTCCTATTAGGACCTTTTTCAAGAAATCAAGACATTTATTGACAAGTTATTTATGTAACAATAACTTACCCACTAGTAGTTCGCCCCGAACTGAGACCTCACGAGTTTTTTTCAGCGTTTATTATATTTCAGCGTAAAGTACTAAAATGTATAATATAACGACGAAAGACTCCAAATACGACAGGTCTATCTTATTTGAATGATAGGTGCCTAGTATCGCTATTATCTGACATTGGATGATTTATATAGAGAATCCAAACACGATAGGCATAACTTGTTGTTGTTGTTAAGTTCTAAAAGCATAGGCCAGCTCAATCATCACACCCTGGACATCCGTTGACTCTTTATTTTTACTCAAGACATTTTGAATGTGTCCAACATAATATCCAGAAGATAGTAATTCCTTTCCTTCCTTCCTTATGTATCTACTTATCATAATGTTACGTAAGAGGAAACGAGAAGACAAGCTCGAGAACGAGAATATATTAGAGAAGTTTGAGGCCAATATGTCCTGTAATAAGTCCCTAAACTAAAATATAACAAGTCAATAAAAATTATAAAAAAAATTGTCACAAATTTTATAATTATCAGAGTCTCTAGATCGGCTAGAACCGAACATTCCTACTATTTAATACTATCCACCACTATTATTGTAAAACAGCCCATGATTATGAAATAAATAATTATAGGAAATGAAGCAAAGAGAGTTCGGACGATTTGGGGCAAAGTAATAAATTTCTATAAATTTAAATAAATTTGGATTAAGAATATTGTAAATAGTAAGCGTGTTACATTGTGAATTTGTGATGCTACACCTTCGTTATTTTTCTTTAGCAATCACAATGTAACACGCTTACTATTTAAGTACAATATTCTTAATCCAAATTTATTAGATTTTATTTTCTATTTTTTAGTTGGACTTTTTTTAAGCGTGTTTTTTTTAGTTTTTTATTCTATTAATTTATTTTATACTTTTTGGTCTTTGATAACTTAATATGTTAGATCGGACCCTGGTTACTATTGAAAGACAAACTACTCGTCAAGACGATTCTAACGAGCCTAAACTCGATGAGGTTGTGTCGTTTCATTGCGAAGTTCCTATGACCACCTTCCAGTTCCATCATCAGACCCTGGTTACCATTGAAAGACAAACTACCCGTCAAGGCGATTCTAACGAGCCCAAACTCGATGGGGTTGTGTCGTTTCATTGCGAAGTTCCTATGACCACCTTCCAGTTCCATCATCAGACCCTGGTTACCATTGAAAGACAAACTACCCGTCAAGGCGATTCTAACGAGCCCAAACTCGATGGGGTTGTGTCGTTTCATTGCAAAGTTCCTATGACCACCTTCCAGTTCCATCATCAGACCCTGGTCACCATTGAAAGACAAACTACTCGTCAAGACGATTCTAACGAGCCCAAACTCGATGGGGTTGTGTCGTTTCATTGCGAAGTTCCTATGACAACCTTCCAGTTCCATCATCAGACCCTAGTCACCATTGAAAGACAAACTACTCGTCAAGACGATTCTAACGAGCCCAAACTCGATGAGGTTGTGTCGTTTCATTGCGAAGTTCCTATGACCACCTTCCAGTTCCATCATCAGACCCTGGTCACCATTGAAAGACAAACTACTCGTCAAGACGATTCTAACGAGCACAAACTCGATGAGGTTGTGTCGTTTCATTGCGAAGTTCCTATCACAACCTTCCAGTTCCATCATCAGACCCTGGTCACCATTGAAAGACAAACTTCTTGTCAAGACGATTCTAACGAGCCCAAACTCGATGGGGTTGTGTCGTTTCATTGCGAAGTTCCTATGACCACCTTCCAGTTCCATCATCAGACCCTGGTTACCATTGAAAGACAAACTACTCGTCAAGGCGATTCTTCACGAGTAGTTTGAATGAATGAACTATGAAGTATGGATAATGAGATAATTCCTGCAGATTCCCTCCAGCTCTATCATCAGATCAGTTCCATGGTACCATATTATTGTCACCGAAGTTACGCCCTTTCATTTGATACCCCACTCGGGTATATTTGCAGTATAGTTTGTGTGCCATATAGGTAGATCCCCTTTTGGACCCCTATCTCCGTAACCCCCTGACCGATCCTGCTCATGTTCGAACTTAAAAATTCTATGGACCTCAACTACTTGTATACCAAAAATCATGAAGATCAGAGCAACGGTACTCAAGTTATCGTCGAACAAACATACAAACATACAAACATACAAACATACAAACATACAAACATACGAGCGACCGACCCTTCTCAACACTAGACCTCTCTCGCTTCGCTCGTTCGGTCAATTACAGGCATGCAATATATTAAACTTATATATTACTAAACTAAATGAATAATTCTATAATATTAAAGGTAGGTAGGTATTTTGTCTAAGTACTAAAAAACTATGTAACTATCGGTTTCAAAAAATAGATAAGCCCATAATCAGATACATAATGTTATGTATATTTACTTTACATGCTATAGTAATAATATACCTGTTTTAATCTATAATATAATACCTATCTAATGAATTTCGGCGACTAGGCTCGCATCTGTTTGTCTGTCGACAAAGACCTCCTAAAGAAATGATATTAAATGTTCAATACTCACAAATACCTATATTTAGCCAGCAGGACTCATGGGTAAACCCGTTGGTGTGGAAATTGACAAGCCGTGATGTCGACTTACATAATATTATCCTCAGTAAAAACCAGTGATAGAGTAGGTACAAAACCATTGACCTGGAAACCTGAACACATTCATGGCAGAATCACCCGGTGTATTTGATTTTTATGCATTGACATTGTTCATGAATGCATTTGCATAGTAGACCAGGGCCGAAGCCTTCAAAAATAATAAAAAATGAAAAAAAATCACAGTAGGATGAAACCCATTAGAAAAGGAGGAGAATATGATAAAAATGAAAGGAAAAATAAATTACGGTCGATCCGAGTTCGGGAAGTGGGAGGGGGGGGGGTTTAAGGGTAAAAAATGGTTTATCTTGATTTCCGGCAAAACTACAAGTCCTATGGAAAAAAGTTGAATGGCAAAGTTGTAGGTAATAAAAAGATCTACAACTTTTGTGTATACAATTTTTTCACATAACCTAAAAATTTAGGTGAAAAATTCAAATAATAAATAAATAAATAATAAATAATTTGAAAAAAGCTGATATTTTGACGCGAGAATTTTCGATTGAATTTAGGGTGTTTTTTAAGTTAAAATAAGGCGAAAAAATAAATATTTTAAATCAAATAAATTACAGTGTATTTGGGACATAATAAGGTAAGTTTTCACCAAAATTTCGTAGAAAAAAAAAACATTTTTGAAAAAGATAAAAATAAAAAACCAAAAACTGGGTTATTTGAATTTTTCACCTAAATTTTGAGGTTATGTGAAAAAATTGTTAAAACAAAAGTTGTAGATCTTTTTATTACCTACAACTTTGCCATACAACTTTTTTCCATAGGACTTGTAGTTTTGCCGGAAATCAAGATAAACATTTTTTACCCTTAAAACCCCCCCCCCCTCCCACTTCTCGAACTCGGATCGACCGTAATTTATTTTCCTTTCATTTTTATCATATTCCCCTCCTTTTCTAATGGGTTTCATCCTACTGTGATTTTTTTTGGTTTCAAAAATTATCGACCCTGGTCTATAGTCCTATTTGAGTTTTTTAAAGCTTTTATTTATGGCCAGTGTGAGGCTGTAAATTTCAACATTATTTTGAAAGCAAAATGAAGGCAATTACGTCCGAACTTAAACTCTCTCTATCGCACGATACGGGTCATTTTTGAAAATACCTACTTGCGCCCCGTATCGAAAACTCATGATTCTCTTAACTTGCAATTTATGTGGGTATGTATGTTTGTTCGGTTGGAATCTTGCAACTTAATTTTGATTCATTTCCCGGTTACCAATTGAGCTGATTTTTTTCAATCTCTTGTCGCATGGACCTATAAAAACCTGCGAGTAACAAGGGCCACCTACCGCCTTAATTAAAAACTAAATATTTCGTAAAAAAATAGCAAAAATACTTTAAATAGATCATTTGATAAATATTAGCTCTATTGTCAATCTGAAAAACAATTCATTTGCTTCATTTATTTTCTTGATTTTAACTAATAATATCAAGGTTTTAAAATAGTACATTGCGATACAAGTGTGGAAAGTTGATCATTCCATAGA
Source organism: Idaea aversata (assembly GCA_907269075.1). Lineage (NCBI taxonomy): Eukaryota > Metazoa > Arthropoda > Insecta > Lepidoptera > Geometridae > Idaea > Idaea aversata. The sequence goes on from OU026087.1 coordinate 13,780,279, forward strand.
GGCGGTTTATGACGCGCGAGCGGAACGCGAGCGTGGCAAAAGCCGAGATGGAATGATCAATTCACACGTGTATCGTACGACGTTTTTTATCACAGTTGCGAATTAAAAAAAAGACTTGTTAAAATTTTAATAATAAAAAGTTTTTAAGAATTTTAGGTTATGTTTACTATTTTTTGTTAATTACACTCCCGAAAGGCTAGGCAAAAGACTTTTAACCTATACAGCGTCTGACATACAATATTTTTTTAGGGTTTTTTTCATTTGTTTTTGCGTCGGCGGTTAAAAACAGAATATATTAGTTCCGGGTTTCATTAAAAACAGAATATATAAAAAAAAAATATTTATGTACCTAAAGAAAAAACAAAATAAAAACAAAACTCAATTTTTAATTATTTTCAAAGACGTCATCACGTAATATTATCGTTCGCAGACTTTAGAGACAACCTTTTGAAAAGAAGAAAAAAGGTACCAACAAAGAGTTTTAAGCCAGCAAGGCTTAGAAACTCTTTGGATGGTACCTTTTTCTATACATCAAAACAGTATAACCCAGATAAAGGAGATCATTCATGTTTCTAACAAAAAATACCCACAAAAAAAATGCCGGCCAGTAATAAAAATTATTTGTATCTTGTAGAGAATAACATTTTAAACAATGTTTACTAAGGCAACAAAGAGCTACGATCAAAAATCGTTGAGTTATTTTACATTGAAAACCCAAAAAATGCATTTTATAGGGATCCGTTTGACCACTTTTAAGATCCCACTATAACTTCTGAAAGGGTTATTGGATATACCTATGTATATAAATATAATAAAAACAGACAAAACTTATCCATTTACTACTTATTTTAATATTTTTTCTGTAGTAATATCTTAGAAGTGGTCAAATGGATCTCTACAAAATGCATATTTTTGGGTTTTCAATGTAAAATAACTCAACGATGGTTCATCGTAGCTCTTTGTTGCCTTATTAAACATTATTTAAAATGTTATTCTCTACAAGATAGAAACATTTTTTTTTGTTGCCGGCACGTTAATTTTTGGGTACGATTTGAACGATGTCCTTAAGAATGTTTCATCTACTATAATATATGTCATTAGCAGTAAGATACGTATTTGACATATCGGGATGACGTATTATTTTCCAACACTAGTTGGTTTTTTTTTTATCGCACGCGTGTATTACGTTGCATTATGAGCCTAAAAGCGGTTTAATAAGATCCACTTTATGAGCAACTGTGATAAAAAACCTTTTTAGACCTTATTTGGGGAATATTTAAACAACCAAAAATACATTACATGATTTCCTAATCTAGTTTCGGAGATCGCTCGGAAAAGATTTAGACGATTTAAAATAAGCTAGCTGGCATCATTTATGACATCATTATGGTTTTGTTCGTTGAAATTCATTCGTCTGTTAAAATGTTAAGTCCCATCGTGCGACAACAGATTCACAAAAATCATGATAGGGTTATGCCAATTTCTACTTTTCCCCCTCATTCTTCTTCCTTTTCGATTATATTTCTACTAGATACGTACGTTAAGAAGAAAGGTATCAGGCTTTTTCCCCATACAAACGTAATCGACTGTTTCCTCCCTGGATGACAAGACAAGCAAACAACCATGTAGCATAAAACCTATAACTGCCATGATCTTGATCATCCCTATATCTTGATTTCTTCATATTCTAATTATCATAAGAAGTAAGAGTCTTGAAAAACAAAAAAAATATAGTAATAAGACTTAGGGGCATGGTCAACTACGTTTGTATGGAGAAAGAACCGGGTACCTACATCTCGTCTTACAATCGCGAAGATTCATCGTAGAGCTCCAAAACTGCTAATAAAAGAATGTTTTCAACTCATGCAAGATTCTAAGGTTCTGTTTATTGTTAAAGTCTTGCAATTCATGAATTTGAGAAGGATGAAAACATTCAGATAAAAGTACATTTAGAACTCTACGGTGTGTCCACAATTATGTTGCCAACTGTACCTTAGTGAAGGTATGTGTGTAGTGTAGGTAAAGCACATACTCATGTGGGGTAAGCTCGGTAAAGCCTTGCAAATGACATTCAATGAATTACGTTTTTTGAATATTTTCCTTTTTTGTGACACGGAAAAATGGCCACACTCACTCATTCTGCATTGGCAACTTCGATCTCGTGAATTTATTATCAGCGGGTACGAGTAACTAAAGGCAGGAAGATGATGAGGCTACCTTTATCCCGATCTCAGACTTACGTGGTTGAAACCGCGGGGCACAGTTACTAATAATCAATGCGAGATTGGTTTAACCAGAAATAATATTGAATCTCTCCCATTTCTAATTAACAATAGCATTAAACCTGCATTAAACACATATACACGCATATAAAGGCTGATTTTCATTAGACCGGGCCGGGCTGAGTCCGGAGCGGAGTCCGTCCGTGCTGCAGGTTTATTTTATACCGGGTTATCAGCCGCTGAGGGGACGGGACGGATCCGTGGAGTAGACGGACATCGTCCGGGCACAGACGGGACACGGATCATTCACGGAGTAGCGTAGCTAGGTAAAAAATCGGGCCCTCATCCCCTATATTCGGGTAGCTTGAACTTATATTGGTCTTCAGAGAGGTCTGGACATAGTATTTAGTATTTTTTTGCGCTATGCATGTCGAGACCCATACCAATCAGTGTCAGATGGCATTACAGTGAACAAATAATGTCGTCACGGGAACGGAAACTAAAACGTATTGTGTTATGATTTTCCAATAATACGCGGTTAATTTTGAGACTCAAACCGATAGAGCGCAAACAAGTTTTCTTTTTCTCTTTTTTATGCTCCTGTCTTTTTAAAGCGGAGGTTAGAGGCCCCCTGCGCTCCGGGGCCCTAGTGCACCTCCTTGCCCTACGATAGCTATACGCCACTGCATGCACGGTGTAGTAGGTAATATAAATTGCTTCATACAAAATGTCTGTAACGTTTCAAATCTGTGCCTCGTCCGGGCCACGTATACAACGCCGCGGGCACGCCCTGGTTAAAGGTCGTTGCATACGTGACGGGATTTTTACCGTGCCGGACGGAATATGATATTTTTATACGAAACGCTGTCAAGAAATTGTCACGTTCCGTCCGGAACGGGAAAGATCACGTTACGTATGTTTAAAGTCCATGAACACTTTATGAACAACTAGCTGCGCCCCACGGTTTCACCTGCGTTAATCCCGATCCCGTGAAAATATATGACGAAAATTAAGTTTTAATCAGCATAAATGTGAAAACAGAACGCTGAGCAATTTCACAGATGTCAGGACATTTGACTTTTGATGTCAAAGTGACATTTGACAAATTCTAAAATCAAAGTGACATTTGACAAATTCTGATGTCAAAGTGACATTTGACAGATGTTAAAGTGTAAATTTTTCGACACTTTTCGTTAAATTTTAAACAATTCACACAATATCTTTATAAATTATAGCCTATGTTCTATTCTGATGTAAAAGCTATATTATTGTAAAGTTTCATTAAAATCCATTCAGTAGTTTTTGCGTTAAAGAGTAACAAACATCCATACATCCAGACATTCATACATACAAACTTTTACATTTATAATATTAGTAGGATGCACGTCACGTCCAAGGGCGGATCCAGCTTTGGCGCCAGGAGGGGGTCACATAGTCGTGGTCAAGTCAAGAACTTATAATATAATTTTGATAGCAATAGATACAAGTAAAAAGTAGATATTTTATTAATGTACCTATGTACGTACTGTACTTAAAAATATTTATTCTTTATTGTACATTTGAAAAACTTAACACATTATAATAACTTACACCTACGGATAGAGGACAATGTACCGGATCAGAAAATAGTACATTGCGATACAAGTGTGGAAAGTTGATCATTCCATAGAGGCGGTTTATGACGCGCGAGCGAAACGCGAGCGTGGCAAAAGCCGAGATGGAATGATCAATCCACACGTATATCGTACGACGTTTTTTATCACAGTTGCGAATAAACAAAAAGACTTGTTAAAAGAATAAAAAGTTTTTAAGAATTTTAGGTTACTCATGTTTACTATTTTTTGTTAATTACACTTCCGAAAGGCTTGGCAAAAGACTTTTAACTTTAACCTATGTAGCCTCGTCTGACATACAATATTTTTGTAGGGTTTTTTCATTTGTTTTTGCATCGGCGCCGGCGGTTAAAAACAGAATATAATGGTAAGGAAAAAATATATTTATGTACCTAAAGAAAAAACAAAATAAAAACAAAACTCAATTTTTAATTATTTTCAAAGACGTTATGACGTAAAATTATCGTTCGTTATCAAACTTTAGAGACAACCTTTTGAAAAGAAGAAAAAAGGTACCAACAAAGAGTTTTAAGCCAGCAAGGCTTAAAAACTCTTTGATGTTACCTTTTTTCTATACATCAAAACAGTATAACCCAGATAAATTAAGAATGTTTCATCTACCTAATATGTCATTAGCAGTAAGATACGTATTTGACATATCGGGATAACGTATTATTTTAGCACTAGTTGGATTTTTTTTTATCGCACGCGTGTATAATACTTTGCATTATGAGCCTAAAAGCGGTTTAATAAGATCCACTTTATGAGCAACTGTAATAAAAACGAAAGTTATGATCTATGAAAATCTCTTGGTATCCGAGATATTAGCCATTTTAACAAAAATATAAATTTCTCTTCGTTCTCTATGTTTTGTGATGCCAAAACTGCAAATGAAGGAATTATTCCAATCTGTTTATTGGATAGTATTTGGGTAAAGTAGTAGTAAAGGTATAATATTTGTATATAGGTATAATATTATACCTTTACTACTACTTTACCCAAATACTATCTATTACCAGTATTTAATACCAAATTAATTTCTAATAAAATGAGCAAGAGCATGCTTCCAGGATAAATGTGCTATCGAATGCAAACAATAATTTTTATGACACATTGAAAGTTTTTTTAAACTAAGTTGAACTCAAACTTCATGATTTTTAAATTTTTTAACCTGAACTTTAAGCTTTCCCGGTGTAAAAAAAATGTATGGTCACCCTGGTGCCAAATTTAAAAAAAGTTTCCTATTTCATTGAGATTCTAAAATGGTATAATATGTGGTATTGCCAGCATTTAATACCTAATGGTTCTAAATTAAAAATAATTTTTAATTTGGAACCAGGGTGACTATACATTTTTTACACCGGGAAAAGTTAAAATACAGGTTAAAAAATCATAAAGTTAGAGTTCAATCTTAGTTTAAAAAAAACTTTCAATGTGTCATAATAGTACATTGCGATACAAGTGTGGAAAGTTGATCATTCCATAGAGGCGGTTTATGACGCGCGAGCGAAACGCGAGCGTGGCAAAAGCCGAGATGGAATGATCAATTCACACGTGTATCGTACGACGTTTTTTATCACAGTTGCGAATAAAAAAAAAAGACTTGTTAAAATTTTAATAATAAAAAGTTTTTAAGAATTTTAGGTTATGTTTACTATTTTTTGTTAATTACACTCCCGAAAGGCTAGGCAAAAGACTTTTAACCTATACAGCGTCTGACATACAATATTTTTTTAGGGTTTTTTTTCATTTGTTTTTGCGTCGGCGGTTAAAAACAGAATATATTAGTTCCGGGTTTCATTAAAAACAGAATATATAAAAAATATATATTTATGTACCTAAAGAAAAAACAAAATAAAAACAAAACTCAATTTTTAATTGTTTTCAAAGACGTCATCACGTAATATTATCGTTCGCAGACTTTAGAGACAACCTTTTGAAAAGAAGAAAAAAGGTACCAACAAAGAGTTTTAAGCCAGCAAGGCTTAAAAACTCTTTGGATGGTACCTTTTTCTATACATCAAAACAGTATAACCCAGATAAAGGAGATCATTCATGTTTCTAACAAAAAATACCCACAAAAAAAAAATGCCGGCCAGTAATAAAAATTATTTGTATCTCGTAGAGAATAACATTTTAAACAATGTTTACTAAGGCAACAAAGAGCTACGATCAAAAATCGTTGAGTTATTTTACATTGAAAACCCAAAAAATGCATTTTATAGGGATCCGTTTGACCACTTTTAAGATCCCACTATAACTTCTGAAAGGGTTATTGGATATACCTATGTATATAAATATAATAAAAACAGACAAAACTTATCCATTTACTACTTATTTTTATATTTTTTCTGTAGTAATATCTTAGAAGTGGTCAAACGGATCTCTACAAAATGCATTTTTTTGGGTTTTCAATGTAAAATAACTCAACGATGGTTCATCGTAGCTCTTTGTTGCCTTATTAAACATTATTTAAAATGTTATTCTCTACAAGATAGAAACATTTTTTTTTTGTGGCCGGCACGTTAATTTTTGGGTACGATTTGAACGATGTCCTTAAGAATGTTTCATCTACTATAATATATGTCATTAGCAGTAAGATACGTATTTGACATATCGGGATGACGTATTATTTTCCAACACTAGTTGGATTTTTTTTTATCGCACGCGTGTATTACGTTGCATTATGAGCCTAAAAGCGGTTTAATAAGATCCACTTTATGAGCAACTGTGATAAAAATATTATTGTTTGCATTCGATAGCACATTTATCCTGGAATATTATCCAAAAAAGAGATTTGAATAATTCCTTCATTTGCAGCTTTGGCATCAAAAAACATAGAGAAAGAAGTGATTTTTTTTAAAATGGCGGATATCCCGGAAACCCGAAGACTTTCATGGAACATAACTTTCATTTTTCTGAACCGGCACAGTGTCCTCTATCCGCAGGTGCCCGCTTATCCATTCATTACCGGACACCCTGTATATTGCCATCTCGTTGAAGTTAAGTCGTTTCGATTCCGATTGAGGTTAGGTCTAGCTCATGGACGTATTAATACACCTACTAAGCTAGACGTTATATGGCGCGGTAAAATTCAAATTTTCGATGCGTTCGTTCCCAAACGTTGGCCATCAATATATTAAATTAATTAAATATTGAAGGTATGTAGTTAGTTACATGAAATCTGTATGGTGACAATATATATTGTTATATAAAATCATTATGTTCAATTAGTGGTCCACCTAAGTCCTGGAACCAGCTCAGGGGGGGGTCATGACCCCCATGACCCCCCCCCTGGATCCGCCCTTGGTCACGTCCCCGTCCTCCTCCGGACGAGGTCCGGGATAAGACTCCGGACCTCGTCCGAGGTCTTATTCCGTTACGTATGCAGCGACCTTTGATGAGAATAGTCCCTTACACATAGATTGTATCTATTCACAGAGAATCTGTTATTCCGGTCTATTCAAATCGTCAATTGATTTTCGAAATTGCGTAGGTATTCTGTTGATTTTCAGATATGTATTTAGGTGTGATTAATCACTATCACTCTTTGAACATTAAATAATTAAATCCACTCACGAATAGAACTAAACTATAAGGGATTATTTTCAACTTGGACCAGTTAATACGAAGCTTAAAGACCTACTTAACGATTGAAATACTTACTTTTTGTTGGACTTCAGTCACCTTTATTACATGGTATGGTACAAAACAAAGTCAATTCCCGCTGTCTGTCCCTATGTATGCTTAGATCTTTAAAAAATCGCAATGGATTTTGATGCGGTTTTTTTAATAGATAGAGTGATTCAAGAGAAAGGTTAAATGTATAATACTTACATGCATCATATAGTAGTGCGAAGCCAGGCGTGTCGCTAGTTACTAATAAGTAAGAAATTTTCTTTATCGCTTTTTAGTTTACTAATTCACAAGTATTTTATCCCGATATTCCTACAATCCGTGGGAATATCGGTATAAAATGTACCCTATGTTATTCCTTATTCCAAATGAATCAATGTAACCTCATACTTAGTTTATATAAAAATCGGTCCAGTAGTTTCAGAGCCTTTTCGTTATAAACATAAAAACAAACAGAAAATATTTACCTACTGCAAACTAAATTTCATGAAAATCGGTGGAGCCGTTTCCGAGATCCTGATTATTTTTATACACAAAAATTGCTTGTTTAAATATATTAGACTAGCGACCCGATCCGGCTTCGCACGGCTATATTATACATGTATTATACATATAAACCTTCCTCTTGAATCACTCTATCTATTTAAAAAAACTGCATCACAATCCGTTGCGTAGTTTTAAGATCTAAGCATACAAAGGGACAAAGGGACATAGGGACTGCGAAAAGTGACTTTATTTTATACTATGTAGTGATGATTAGTGTTGTTATAGATAAAAAACAGCTTATCTACCGCCATTGTGTAACATGACTATCTGTAAACATACCTGTAGCTATAGATATAGATATACAAACAAAAACATGGTGACAAATCATGGTAAATTATCCAGATATTCCAATTAGGTACCTACTACCTACTTAAAATAGTATTGATATTTTCAAAAACTAAATGTCTATAATAATTGTCTATACTCAATATGGTATTTCTTTGTATATTCACATAGCTCCTAACTAAGCAAAACGTAGGTATATATTTATTTTGCATTAAATATACTGATAATTATGTAATTCTAAATGAGAGCTAAAAATCTCTTTAGATATTTAGTGGCTAGCCACCGATGGCTGTGGCTGGTGTATGGCCCGTTTGCGCAGAGCCTAAATCTCTTTTCTCTCTAGAACACACGGCATATCTAAGCATAAATAAAAAAATACAATAAGTAACCCATCCCTTTTGTCTTCACCGTATTCGTGTAAGTAACAACTCATAACTAAACAAAATATTGAATTTATCACTATCATGCTTATTAACTCTGTAGCTCTAGTTACTGAAGTTTATAAATGTAATCAAATGTTAAATTCACTCGACAACAATTCTAACTCAGTATTGTTTGTTACACAAAAGGGTATGAAGCTTTGTTTGAACAATAGAAAGGATGTTCAATAATCCAAATAACAATTAGGTACGTATTTAGGTTCTAAACATCAATGATAACGTTTACTACCTAATAGTTCTTCGGTATTTAGTCAAATTATCAGTTTAGATATTTATTTGAAGGGTTGAGTTAATAGAATGCTAGCAACACTCCGCGGCTTCACCCGCGTAACTTTCGATCCCGTGGAAATATCGGGATAAAAAGTAGCATATATTATTTCTAATGAATCAATGTATCCTCATAATAAGTTTCATTAATATCGGTCCAGTAGTTTCGGAGCCCAGCCAGAAGAAAAAATATTTGCAAATAATCAATAAAACATTTATTTCAGACAACAGTCCAGCATTAAACCAAAAACTTAAGAAAACTAATGTAAATATTGAAATGATTTCAAAATTATCAATTTAATGACCCGAAATTATAGTATACCTACAATTTTAGTAGGTAGGTAGATCAGATAGGTATAGTTAATTATGTAGGTAAGTTTTCAAAACTAAGTAAATTTACCTAATGTTGTTCCCCCTTATTCCAAAACGAGGTCTAAGGATAGTCCGACATGTGGATTAGATTGAGACACAGATTTACTCGTGAACTATAGTCTAAACACTGTCCCTATAGATTAATATGGATAGTGTTTAGACTATAGTTCACGAGTAAATCTGTGTCTAAATTTACCTAATTAGTCTTTTCCCAATAAGTTGTAGGCATATTTCACTGCTTACAAAAAATATAAGTACAAATCAAACTTGGCACATGAGTAGGGTTTGAACTATTCGTTAAATTTTACTATTCGATTAAAATGAATAGTTCTAGTGCTAAATATTCGAATATCCGAATATTCGAATATTTTACAAAGATACCTGAAACACGCTTCCAAGGGGTAGTTTTTCCCAAAAAATTAAAAACCATTTCCAAGGTAATTGTGGTAGTGAATTTAATGAAGGTCATATTGCCTATTAACAGTTTGGTTTTTGTATGGTAGTGAGGCGTGGCCGGTGCTTGAGCGACATAAGCAGGAGCTGCGTGTCACGGAGATGAAGATGTTGCGCTGGATGTGTGGAGTGACGCGAAAGGATCGCGTCAGGAACTCCCGCATCCGGGGCAGCCTTCATGTCCGAGACATTGCAGATAAATTGCAAGAGTGTCGCTTACGCTGGTACGGCCACGTCTTGCGAAAACCGGCTAGTTACGTGGGGAACAAATGTCTTGCCATGGCGCCTCCGCCGGGTCGTGGCAGACTGGGTAGACCCAAGAAGTGCTGGCTTGACGTCGTAAAGGGTGATATGCGTGCAAATGGCCTTACAACCCAGGATGCCGAAGATCGTGCGAAGTGGAGACGTAAAAGTAGGAAAGCGGACCCCGGGCTCCCGAGAGGGATGCAACCGGGAACATCGCTCGGATGATGATGAACAGTTTGGTTTTAACTTGAACCGTTCCATACAAATGCAAAAATCTCTAATTTGGTACACGAAAGGGGGGAAACATTCGTAATACGACTTGTTTCTACTTCTAAATCTTATTATCTATGTAAAAGCTACCTGCATGCCAAGTTTTATGCTTTTCCAGATGGGACCGTAAAAAAGCTAAGAAAACGGATTATTAGTAGGTAAATATTCGAATATTCGGATAATTTAAATGAATTATTTGAATTTGAAATTTGACCGGATATTCGAATAAAATAAAAATGAATATAATATTCGAATTGCAAACCCTACACATGAGGAAATACAAAATGCTAAAAATATTTTCAAATATTCACTGAAGTAAGCTTAAAAAAACAAAGGCAGGCATTGACTGAGTATGTAGGTATGTAAATGTTTAAATATTCAAGCAAGAATATCCCAAGGGTAGTAGAAAACTAAATGTTCTTGTAATGGGGCCTTGCTTGCTTCTATAAGACGCTTTGAGGTGTAACATCGAGGTTTCTGGAGACGCCATTTGTATGCGAACTCCGTCATTAACATAAAAATGAATAGCTATTTATTTGGAAAACAGCTATAACTTATTCGATAGGTGTTAAAAGACGTTGCATCCTGATAAGCAATCTTGAAAGAAAATTGAATTGTCTGAAATTTAGATATATCTACGAGTAAGGTTAATTTTAAAAAGTCACTAGCGAGCCGCCCCGGCTTCGCACAGAGCTATATTATGCATGTATCTATACATATAATAAAATCGTTCGTGGATGAATTCTGTACATTGAAGATATTTTGAAAATTTTTACTGGAGGGCAGTCTATGATCGATACTGAACCAGAAAATGTAGTTAAAAACATTTTTGTCTGTCTGTCTGTCTGTCTGTATCTTGGCCGCGCATCACGCCGAAACCACTGGATGGATTTATATGAAACTCGGTATGAATATAGGCCTTATACTGATGTAACATCATATCAACTTTTTATCCTAAAATTCATCATAGTTTCAGTGGTAGGGGTGATGAAAGTTAAGTATCTTGGCCGCGCATCACGTCGAAATTACTAAATGGATTAAAATGAAACTCGGTATGAATATAGCCCTTCTACTGATGTAACATCATATCAACTTTTTATCCTGAAATTCAGCACGGTTTCAGTGGTGGGGGTGATGAACGAAAATCTATAAACTTGCATTGCAACGCCTGCCGCCGTGTATAGCAAAATGATCGATTTTTAACCGTCATCAGTGGAATTCTCCATTAAAGTAATGGATAAAGTATGATGGAACAAACTGAATCACCTTCTCATCACAAAACTCCTGAATCATTGAAGATAAAAATATATCTCGATGGCAAAACTTCTTGCAATATAGTAAAACTTCATGCAGTATCATACTGTACTGTCATTTGTATATTACATGCGTGCTTTCAAAATTTGAAATTTGAATACGTCTATTTGAGCGCTGCCGCAAATGACCGCCGAATTTAAAGTTAACAAGTTACTTATGTCGTCAAAGTTCACTTATTCAATCAAATTATAATTAATCGTTCTTTTAATATACACTTTCATTTTTTCGCCTTTATCACACAACAGTGCTTAATCTACGCCAAACTTCTAAAATTATGAGTAGATAGATAGATAGATAACTTTATTTGTACAACACAGTAAGGAACATAAAACACGATATACTTACACAAAGCAAAGTAAAGTAATAGCTATAAAGTATAAGTTGCACAAATGGGCGGCCTTATGGCTGAAAGCGATTTCTCCCAGGCAACTTTTGGCTGGACAAGAACTGATTTAGCTTTTATGGTAGGTTGTGAGTTAATTCAAGCAGGATAATAAAGTAAATAAACTTATACAGTTAGAGATATTCCAGACAACTGTATGTGACATCTCTCGCAATAGCGACAAAGCACAGGTTCTTTGAGGATGTTCTCTAATTGTATGGTATTAGTGTACGGCGCACCAAAAGAAGAAGAACAGTAAGACTCCCGACTAGCCTATGTCTAACTTTTCCTTTTTCTGAGGAACTGATATCGGCGGTGTATGGAGACATTCACCAAGTAATAGATCGAGAAAACTCATGGCTTTGCGAGAGGGTCATTCTCACTACTCGAAATGACAAATTCGTCTTCTTACACAATGACATACAATAAGTTGCGTGCCTGAAGAGGAAAAAACGTAGACCTCCATTATTCGGGTATTGGAGTCTGAGTGGAGCTAGACTTGGTGTGTCGATTATCCTGTTGTGTAATCTAATCCGCCTAAATTATGCAACGTGATTTGGTTCAGAGTAGTCAGGTTGCAGCAGAAAGTTATTGAGGCCGAAATTTTAACTAGGTGTGGTGCCGGGGAACAAGTTTTTATCCCCAGGATACCACTGATATAAATAATTTTCATTTAGGCTTCAAGCGCATTCAATTTTCAGTGAGCCTATGCTTCGCAAATGGCAATCAAGAAGGTGCAAGGCCAGACTTGCGCACCGCAGGCCATAAGCTGCTTCAGTCACAGTCAGCCTAGCGGTATTTGGCTCTGTCGAGAGTGAGACGCAGCTAACATGTTCGTATATTGTTCATACAACGCCACGGCGTCACTCACAATGTTGTGTACAAGAAAACTTTGTAGCTGTCATAAAATAATTACACGCGTATTAAGTAAGGTAGGTAATCGCGAACGTTCTAAATAAAACAAAACCACCACGCGAACGAAGTCGCGGGCAACAGCTAGTTATACATATAAACCATTCTCTCCAATCACTCTATCTATTAAAAAAACAGCATCAAAATCCGTTGCGTAGTTTTAAAGATTTAAGCATACATAGGGATATAGGGACAGAAAAGCGACTTTGTTTGATACTATACTAGCGACCCGCCCCGGCTTCGCACGGCTATATTATGCATGTATTATACATATAAACCTTCCTCTTGAATCACTCTATCTATAAAAAACCGCATCAAAATCCGTTGCGTAGTTTTAAAGATCTAAGCATACAAAGCGACATAGGGACGGCGAAAAGTGACATTATTATAAACTATGTAGTGAAGTGATAGTGATTACTAAGTCAATAGCTAGAAGGGTTTAATTTCGAGGAAAGTGGTGTTGTACTTATTTTTAATTAAATTAAAAATCTAGGAATGTATATTAGTAGAATTCAAAAACTTGATTATTAAGAAAACAATATATTTATATAAGTATATAATTATGATTTCCATTAGGTATGTTTTTATTTAGCTAAATTAACACGCTCCCTGTTTGTAATATGTATTTTTGTTATGCCTTGTATTTCATCTGATATCTCGAACAATGTTTTATCTTTAGTTTCTGGCATATACAAAAAAATTAGTATAATACAAATTGTTGACGATAAACCAAAAGTAAAGAGAGCAATGTGTAAGCCAAATTTCTTAATTACAATCGGCGTGAATTTCAATACTGTGCCAAATAATGTTTTATGTATAAGACAAACAACACTTACTCCAAGACTTTTATATTGTAAAGGCACTAATTCACAGACAAGAGATGTGGACAATAATATAGGTCCAGATGCAACGCCTATGGAATATATCGATAATAATACTAAAGTTATGTAGCTATTTTCTTGTAACACAGATAATTGTACTAAATATACATGAGCAGACAAAATAAACAATGAAATTATTCCGATTGATAAACCAGAAATGAAAACAACCCTTCTTCGTAAAATATTCGACAACATTGAACCAACATACATACTAAATACTGTAACGATATCTAATATAAGCATACCTGTGTACGCAGTGGTATCACTTGATGTCATTTGTTTAATTATATCTATGGCATACATTGTGCAGGCTTGTTTTCCAGTCAATGTGTATGATGCCACTAAACATACACATAGCAAAATTGCTTTGTAGAACCTCTTACTCAGTACAATTTCGAAAAACCCCTTATCTTCAGAAACTAAATTTTGCGCTGACAATAATTTGGTAAGTTCTTTCTCCGATTTTTTACCTTTAAGCCATCGATGTGATTGAGCACACTCTTCATGTTTTAATTTACTCGCTAAAAAGTACGGAGATTCTGGCCAGAAGAATATTACAATATTGGGATATATTGACAGAATAATCATGAGTAACGGTATGTTCTTCCAATGAGTGAAAGTTCCAATTACATTTGATATCCAAGTACCCCAGCAAAAGGTTGTAGATTTTAATGTTACGAACATGCCTCGATATTTGGGTGATGTGTATTCTCCTAAGAGCATGGGACCTACGGTCATTGCAGCAGCTCCTGCAACACCCATTAAGGATTGACCTACGATGATCTCAACTACCGTGTTACTACAGTAAAGTACAATACTTGCTACTAGAGTGACAATACAGGGGAATGCATATGTATACCTCCTTCCCACGTAGGCTGCTGCTACTGAAAGAATGATCACCCAGGGCAACGCTGCATAGCCGAAAATTGATGCTGAAATTAAATTTATTTCGGTAGGTAGTGTAATTATCGCCTTCAGGCTATTAAGCAATACAACTTTAAAAATAAAATAATATATTTTACCTAACCACGAGTGCATAGAATCATCAATAGCATTTGGATTCTCCTTTTTTATTTGAGGTATGAACACTGTGGGGGCTCCGAACGCCAAGCCAACTACGAAGTAGTTCACCATTCCAACACTACATACCATTAACTGAAATTAGTAAGGTTATATATTAAAAATATAGGAATCTAAATTATTTACGAGTCTTAGATTTTAAACGACGCATTTACCTAGGCACTGTTTTTTAAATGTACTATGCTCACCGATTACTCGAAGACGGAGAGAAACTCGGCTGACCCGATTGAGATTATTATTTTTTGTGTTAGAAAGGGGATACCTCAGGGGTGGTCCAATTAAAATTAAGTGAGGATCTGATGAGGGTCTTCGAATTGATGGACAGAAATGCACCTTGCTTCGTTCACGGTTTTCTTTCCCTGCTAGCTAGGTCAAGTTAGACCTACCATCACCGAATACTATCTATTCCTAGCGGAGTATTAGTTCCTATAGCAGTTTATGTTGTGCTATCCATCTGTCAGGTTGGCAAACTAACTTAGATATTTACAACTACTACGCAAAGAAATAGAAACTTCAATAGTTTGCTAAATACCTACCTGTCTTGAAAAATACTTCCAGCTGAATTTATCGTCGTCGTTTATATCTTCTTCACTATTCACAGTTTCATATTCACAATCCTTCATTATGCTCTGATAGAGGCTTGGGATAACGAAATGTTTATTTGACTTAACAAGTAGTTAAACAATTTTTATTGTTTTCCGTGAACAAACAAGTTACTTTGTCAAATGACTGTTAAACAATTATAAAAAAAAATAGGTAATGTAATCAATTGCCTAATTAAATTAACATTCGATTAAGACCAGTGTGAGGCTTCAAATTTCCATACAAAAAGCGGTAACGTTTCCCCCCCCCCCATAAACGTAGTCCGATTTTGATAATTTTTGAAAATGTTCTAGATCTAATGGAAAATTACTAAAACTATTTTTTTTTACTTTCATCATTCTCTTAATTTAGAAGTTACAGGCCCCCCCTGTAACTTCTAAATTAAGAGAATGACACACTTTTTACCACTTTGAAAGTGTCTCTCGCGATAACTATTCAGTTTAGAAAAAAAAACGATATTAGAAACCTTAATATCATTTTTGAAGACCTATCCATAGATCCCCACACGTATGGGTTTTGAAAAAAATTTTTTTGAGTTTTAGTTGTATGGGGAACCCTAAAATTTATTGTTTTTTTTTTTTCTATTTTTGTGTGAAAATCTTAATGCGGTTCACACACATCTACTTACCAAGTTTCACGAGTATAGTTCTTATAGTTTCGGAAAAAAGTGGCTGTGACATACGTACCTACGGCAGACAGACAGACATGACGAATCTATAAGAGTTCCGTTTTTTGCCATTGGCTACGGAACCCTAAAAATGAAGTCTCAAAGGGAAAGTCAAAGTGATCGTTTTTAGCACAGGTTTATGTGTTATTTTTTAGCGAAACTATGCTTGTTCTTGCGAACTAATTTTAATTTTGCAATTTTACGTAGGTACTTAGTTCTTTAGACACACTATCGTGTATAATAGTTTTTCGATATTACGTAGTTCTTTAGACACCCCATTGTATAGAGGTACCTATTAATAGGTTTTTTACACCTGCAGCACTTTAATCACGGATTAAAGCCCTATTAACCTCAACTTAAAGCAAGACTTTATTCCCAAGGGAGATAATGTTGTATGAAACTCCAAAGGGAATAAAGTAATTTGAATTTGGAACGTTGAAATTCGTGTGAAAACTATTGGTTTTCATTTTAAAGGTCTCAGCAAATAGGTTTTATTTATAATAAGTAATTTGATTGGTCTACAAAAATCTAGCAGGCAACGATTTAAAGTAATTTGATTGGTCTACAAAAAACTAGCAGGCCACGATTTATGTTTTTTATTTTGATTGTTACGTTTAGGTCTAAGCAAATAGGTTTTGCCTATAATACCTACCAAATTATCATCATGCTACCATATCATTGCAAATGCCCCATGTTTTTTAAAGTGGATTTTTTTAAAGTGGCCAGGGAACTGGCCAACACAAGAATTAATATTTTACTGCTTACAAAAAAAAATACAAATCAAACGTGGCACATGAGGAAATACAAGTTGCTAAATATATTAAGTATATTCACATATTCACTGCGCTTAAAAAAATGCAAGCATTCACTGAGTGTAGGTATGTTAATGTTTAAATATTCAAGCAAGAATATCCCAAGGGTAGTAGAGAACTGTATGTTCTTGTAGTAATTATATTCCCGGGTCATAATCGCGTTCTATAAGACGCTTTGAGATATAACATCGAGGTTTCTAGAGACGCCATTTGTATGCGAACTCCGTCTTAAGTCCTATAACATAAAAATGAATAGCTATTTATCTGGAAAACAGCTTTAATCGATAGGTGTTAAAAGACGTTGCATCCTGATAAGCAATCTTGAAAGTAAATTGAATTGTCTGAAGTATAGATATATCTACGAGTAAGGTTAATTTTAAAAAGTCATTACTAAGTCAATAGTTAGAAGGGTTTAATTTGAAAGTGGTGTTGTACTTATTTTTAATTAATTAAAATTTTAGGTAAGTATATTAGTAGAATTCAAAAACTTAATTACTTAGAAAACAATACATTTTTACAAAATAGGTACTTACATAAAACTATAACAAAATAAAACTTAACCTAATCCAACAAACCCCTCCCCAGTGTTTCCGGTGCAAAGCTAAACAATATGCAAGCAGCGTTATCCCGCTGAGCCGCTATCGACAGCCTTTGCACCAGGAATGCCCCGGAACGCGGATTGAACCCCCTGTCCCGGAGGCGACGGCCAATCTCTCTCACAAATGCCAAACTCTACTCCCAGACGATATAATATATTTACATATTATCATTTCAATTAGGTATGTTTTTATTCAGCTAAATTAACACGCTCCCTGTTTGTAATATGTATTTTTGTTATGCCTTGTATTTCATCTGATATCTCGAACAATGTTTTATCTTTAGTTTCTGGCATATACAAAAAAATTAGTATAATACAAATTGTTGACGATAAACCAAAAGTAAAAAGAGCAATGTGTAAGCCAAATTTCTTAATTACAATCGGCGTGCATTTCAATACAGTGCCAAATAATGTTTTATCTATGAGACAAACAACACTTACTCCAAGACTTTTGTATTGTAAAGGCACTAATTCACAGACAAGAGATGTGGACAATAATATAGGTCCAGATGCAACGCCTATGGAATATATCGATAACAATACTAAAGTTATGTAGCTATTTTCTTGTAACACAGATAATTGTACTAAATATACATGAGCAGACAAAATAAACAATGAAATTATTCCGATTGATAAACCAGAAATGAAAACAACCCTTCTTCGTAAAATATTCGACAACATTGAACCAACATACATACTAAATACTGTCACACCATCTAATATAAGCATCCCTGTGTACGCAGTGGTCTCACTTGATGTCATTTGCTTAATTATATCTATAGCATACATTGTGCATGCTTGTTTTCCACTTAATGTGTATGATGCCACTAAACATACACATAGCAAAATTGCTTTGTAGAACCTCTTACTCAGTACAATTTCGAAAAATCCCTTTTCTTCAGAAACTAAATTATGCGCTGACAATAATTTGGCCAGTTCTTTCTCTGATTTTTTACCTTTAAGCCATCGATGTGATTGAGCACACTCTTCATGTTTTAATTTACTCGCTAAGAAGTACGGGGATTCGGGCCAGAAGAATATTACAATAATGGGATATATTGACAAAATAATCATAACTAACGGTATGTTCTTCCAATGAGTGAAAGTTCCAATTACATTTGATATCCAAATACCCCAGCAAAAGGTTGTAGATTTTAATGTTACGAACATGCCTCGATATTTGGGTGATGTGTATTCTCCTAAGAGCATGGGACCTACGGTCATTGCAGCAGCTCCTGCAACACCCATTAAGGATTGACCTACGATGATCTCAACTACCGTGTTACTACAGTAAAGTACAATACTTGCTACTAGAGTGACAATACAGGGTAATGCAAATGTATACTTCCTTCCCACGTAGGCTGCTGCTACTGAAAGAATGATCACCCAGGGCAACGCTGCATAGCCGAAAATTGATGCTGAAATTAAATAAATTTATTTCGGTAATGTAATTATCGCCTTCAGGCTATTAAGCAATACAACTTTAAAATTAAATAATATATTTTACCTAACCATGAGTGCATAGAATCATCTATGGCATTTGGATTCTCCTTTTTTATTTGAGGTATGAACACTGTGGGGGCTCCGAACGCCAAGCCAACTACGAAGAAGTTCACCATTCCAACACTACATACCATTAACTGAAATTAGTAAGGTTATATATAAAAAATATAGGAATCTCAATTATTTACGAGTCTTATATTTTAAACGACGCGTATACCTAGGTATTGTTTTATAAATGTACTAGCTGCGCCCCGCGGTTTCACCCGCGTAAGTCCCGATCTCGTGGAAATATCAAAATAAAAAGTAGATAAGTATATACTTAGTATAGATTGTATTTTCATTTCTTACTCCTACCTAGGTATATCTATTTTTTATGCTCATGGTTTTACTGCATCCAGATTTACCTATACCTCCTACCTTTTCGGAGACACGTATGCCAGGTTTTATTTTCATTGGGTAGGTATTTATGTTTAACAATACATTTTATCCTAACTCTCATACGCACGAATATTGTTTCTGTTATCTTTGTTGGCGTTACCTTGATACATCACGTTTGGTCAAATACCCCATTTCCGAGATGCTTATGAGATTTGGTGTAAAAGCATACTTCATTTGTTGTAATGTCCTCTATCGACAGGTATGGTTCTCAAAAATATCGCGCAAAAAGTACTATGTCAAGTTCCCAGTACTTAATGGCAAGACACCTTTTTTTCATTTCAATGTTCGAAGTTTTTAACCTCTTTGGTTTCACGTTAACATCAGCTGCTGTCAGCTTGAGGTGACGTCTTACCAATCTAATCAAAAGCACTAAAGAGTATTGATATCAACTTCGAAGCAAATCACCCCCAAAATAACTTTCTACCCTATTAATCCCGTTAGGGGATGAATTTCAATAAAATACGAAACACGTGTTCCATTAATTCTGTTAAAGAATGTTTATGCAAAATTTGAAGTAGATTGGACCAAGGAATCACGTTGTCCCATACAAACTTCGACCCCCCATTTTCCCCCTTTAGGAATCGAATTTCACAAAAACCCGTCTTAGTGAGCACCTACGTCATAAAAGCAAAATTTGAGACTCCTAGCACTTGTAGTTTCTGAGATATCGTGATGAGTGAGTGAGTGAGTGAGTCAGTGATTTTCTCTTTTATATAATATAGATTATGTTCACCGATTACTCGAAGGCGAAGAGAAACTCGACTGAACCGATTGAGATTATTATTTTTTGTGTGGAAAGGGGATACCTTAGGGGTGGTCCCATTAAAATTAAGTGAGGATCTGATGAGGGTCTTCGGATAGATGAACAGAAATGCACCTTCGTTCACGGTTTTCTTTCCCTTCTAGCTAGGTCAAGTTAGACCTACCATCACCGAATACTATCTATTCCTAGCGGAGTATTAGTTCCTATAGCAGTTTATGTTGTGCTATCCATCTGTCAGGTTGGCAAACTAACTTAGATATTTACAACTACTACGCAAAGAAATAGAAACTTCAATAGTTTGCTAAATACCTACCTGTCTTGAAAAATACTTCCAGCTGAATTTATCGACTTCGTTTATATCTTCTTCACTATTCACAGTTTCATATTCACAGTCTTTCATTGTGCTCTGGTAGAGGCTGGTAGTTGACGTTAGAATTAAACCGTTTTTATAATTTTCCGTGAACAAACAAGTTACTTTGTCAAATGATTGTTAAACAATTATCCAAAAAATAGGTAATGTAATCAATTGCCTAATTAAATTAACATTCGATTAAGAATCGTGACTGTAGGAAGGAACTAAGTTCACTTGTCGACGGGTAAGTTATACCTACAATTTATAGGTTCTTTAAGTTTCATGGCAATCGGTCCAGTAGTTTTTACGTGAAAAAGGAACAAACATACACACAAACCTTTACATTTATAAGCATACTTATATTATTAGTAAGTTCATTGTGTTCGTAAATTAAAAACCACAAATAGGTAAAATAAATTCAAAAGGAATACCAACTTTTGGCATAATTTTAATTGGTGTAAAATTAAAAATAAATCATAGTGATAATTAGATAGAAACTTAAATAACTTTCATATTAACAAAAAAATATACGATTCACTTTCTATAAATATTAGTGACACACTTCTAAAATCGGTTCAGGCATTTTCGAGTAGGTAATCGGCGAACATACATAAAAAAATATATAAGTACGCGACGAATTGAGAATCTCCTTCTAGTCTGTATCCTTTTACATTTGTACCCATAGTATATTCGCGCACATTAGAGTTTTGTTAATTTTTAATACCGATATCAAAATAATGAAGGTACCTATTGCCTACCCCGAAAATAATTCAGTGGTAATAATATGTTCAGAATAGAAATAATTTACATCATTTAGACGATTAAAAATTCTGTAAAACAAGTTCCAGTCTATTGCTTTTGATTAGATAAATATTGTTGAATTGCTAAATGCAACATACCTAAAATAAAAAATAGGTACAGTAGCGGCGTTAGGGTAGGGCGCGGTTGGGCGACCGCCCAGGGCGACGGACATAATGGGGCGCCACAGGCGCCCCTTTATTTCCTCTCGCTCATTGAGCCAGGCCTACTTACTCGTAAATTCCCTAAATTTAGCGAAAAAATCGTTATGTTGGCAATACTAGAATGGAACGCACTGCATTGCATGCATTTAATTTTACCGGGAATCCTCGACCATCGGGAAAAACATTATCTATCTCGTTTTTACGTTTAAATTAGAGAAAGTTGATGTTATTTTTGACGAAGCGAAAAACACTCAGCTAATTCTCCTTCATTACATCGGTGCACGCACTTAAAACATCATTCGTCATCCTTCGTTCCGACTACCGACATTAGTACATGATAATTAGATTGTACATGATAATTCAAATATAGTAAGTAGAAGTTTCAGAAACAAAATTTCTTGGTGTTATTATTGATTGTCATTTATGTTGGAAGTCACAAATAAAAAAAGTAAATAACACGTTATCTAAATATTGTTACAGCTTATCTAGGAATGTAGCAAAAACCGCGTACTATGGGTATGTTTATCCTCTTTTGAGTTATGGAATTATCTTTTGGGGTAATTCTGTTGAAATAGAGTCAACCTTTAAACTACAAAAAAGGTGTTTGCGAATAATGTATAATCTAAGAGACACTGATACACTACGACATGTCTTCAAAAATGAAAATTTTCTTACTTTGACAACCATTTACATTTTGGAATAGTACATTGCGATACAAGTGTGGAAAGTTGATCATTCCATAGAGGCGGTTTATGACGCGCGAGCGGAACGCGAGCGTGGCAAAAGCCGAGATGGAATGATCAATTCACACGTGTATCGTACGACGTTTTTTATCACAGTTGCGAATAAAAAAAAGACTTGTTAAAAATTTAATAATAAAAAGTTTTTAAGAATTTTAGGTTATGTTTACTATTTTTTGTTAATTACACTCCCGAAAGGCTAGGCAAAAGACTTTTAACCTATACAGCGTCTGATATACAATATTTTTTTAGGGTTTTTTTCATTTGTTTTTGCGTCGGCGGTTAAAAACAGAATATAATGGTAAGGAAAATAGTACATTGCGATACAAGTGTGGAAAGTTGATCATTCCATAGAGGCGGTTTATGACGCGCGAGCGGAACGCGAGCGTGGCAAAAGCCGAGATGGAATGATCAATTCACACGTGTATCGTACGACGTTTTTTATCACAGTTGCGAATAAAAAAAAAAGACTTGTTAAAATTTTAATAACAAAAAGTTTTTAAGAATTTTAGGTTATGTTTACTATTTTTTGTTAATTACACTCCCGAAAGGCTAGGCAAAAGACTTTTAACCTATACAGCGTCTGACATACAATATTTTTTTAGGGTTTTTTTCATTTGTTTTTGCTTCGGCGGTTAAAAACAGAATATAATGGTAAGGAAAAAATATATTCAGGTATCAAAAGAAAAAACAAAATAAAAACAAAACTCAATTTTTAATTATTTTCAAAGACGTCATCACGTAATATTATCGTTCGTTATCAGACTTTAGAGACAACCTTTTGAAAAGAAGAAAAAAGGTACCAACAAAGAGTTTTAAGTCAGCAAGGCTTAAAAACTCTTTGGATAGTACCTTTTTCTATACATCAAAACAGTATAACCCAGATAAAGGAGATCATTCATGTTTCTAACAAAAAATACCAACAAAAAAAAATGCCCGTTAGAAAAAAAAATGTTTCTATCTTGTAGAGAATAACATTTTAAACAATGTTTACTAAGGCAACAAAGAGCTACGATCAAAAATCGTTGAGTTATTTTACATTGAAAACCCAAAAAATGCATTTTATAGAGATCCGTTTGACCACTTTTAAGATCCCACTAAAACTTCTGAAAGGGTTATTGGATATACCTATTTATATAAATATAATAAAAACAGACAAAGCTTATCCATTAACTACTTATTTTTATATTTTTTCTGTAGTAATATCTTAAAAGTGGTCTAACAGATCTCTACAAAATGCATTTTTTTGGGTTTTCAATGTAAAATAACTCAACGATGGTTGATCGTAGCTCTTTGTTGCCTTAGTAAACATTGTTTAAAATGTTATTCTCTACAAGATAGAATCATTTTTTTTTTCTGGCCGGCACCTTAAGTTTTGGGTACGATTTGAACGATGTCCTTAGGAATGTTTCATCTACTATATGTCATTAGCAGTAAGATACGTATTTGACATATCGGGATGACGTATTATTATAGCACTAGTTGGATTTTTTTTTATCGCACGCGTGTATAATACGTTGCATTATGAGCCTAAAAGCGGTTTAATAAGATCCACTTTATGAGCAACTGTGATAAAAATGTCTTTATTTGTTAAAAACAATCATGGTTACTTTTTTAACATTGTTTCAACTAGGTCCGAAAGTCAAAGAAACAAACACAAATATAATATCTGTATACCACAAGTAAATAATGGTTTATTTTATAAGAGTTCATACTATACAGCTATAAAAATATATAATCATTTACAGTTGCATCTGAAACAACTAAATGGTGTCCTTTTCCAAAAAAAACTAAAATCTTGGTTGATTTCCAAAGTTTTTTATAATTTAACAGAATTTTTCGAAGATGACGAAAAATAAAAACACAGTATGTAGGTACTTACCTACAAATTTAGTTTAAGTTCTACCTATGTTTAATATTGTATGCTCGAAATGAGTAATCTGTTGGCACTTTATTATTTTTAAGACATTTATGTACACAGATAAAACAATAAATGATATTCTATTCTATTCTAGTGACATTAGTTTTGACTAAATCAAGGATAAGGGTGTACTGTACGTACATATCGTTAAAAGTGCAAAAGGCCCATATTTTCTAAAATCTTAAAGATACGAGGTCGCGAGAGGTGTCGAAATGACCACATGGGGTTAAAGTATCGTATGGTTTTAAAATTTCGAAATTCGGACAGGAATTTTTTAAAGCATTTATAATTTTAGTAATTTTTTCGCCGTTTTTTGACGTTGAGACTGAAACAACTTTTTTCATAAGCGACTAATTTAAAAAAAAAATACACCTCGAGGCGTTGAATTCCTGTACAGTTTGAGTACCCTCAGTCCCCAGTAGGGTGAACGGTGTGGTCGGTGGTGGTCGGTGTACTATGTCGTTTCATCAGCTTTTTTGGTACCCGGAAAAATACGTAACTATCAATACAAGTCACGTGGGTTTAAAAATCTCCTATAGTCTTCCGTTCCGACGGCTAAGATCGGAAACAGAAATGACAGCTTTCATATTGACAGATGACAGCTGTAAAACTTAGAACGGCTGTATTCTCAGAAACTATTGATCCTAGATTGATGGTCTATAAACAGAAGTGATAGATCCTCTGAATAAGGAAACATAAAGATAGATCTCATCGAGATCTTCGTTTAAGGTGACAGCTGTCAAACTTAAAACGGCTATATCTCAGAAACTATTGATCCTAGGTTGATGGTCTCTTTGCAAAAGTGATAGATCTCATCGAGATCTTCATTTCATGTGACAGCTGTCAAACTTAAAAAGGCTATATCTCAGAAACGATTGATCCTAGATTGATGGTCTCTTTGCAGAAGTGATAGATCTCATCGAGATCTTCATTTCAGGTGACAGCTGTCAAATTTAAAACGGCTATATCTCAGAAACTATTGATCCTAGATTGATGGTATCTTTGCAGAAGTGATAGATCTCATCGAGATCTACATTTCATGTGACAGCTGTCAAACTTAAAACGGCTATATCTCAGAAACTATTGATCCTAGATTGATGGTCTCTTTACAGAAGTGATAGATCTCATCGAGATCTTCATTTCATGTGACAGCTGTCAAATTTAAAAAGGCTATATCTCAGAAACGATTGATCCTAGATTGATGGTCTCTTTGCAGAAGTGATAGATCTCATCGAGATCTTCATTTAAGGTGACAGCTGTCAAACTTAAAAAACGGCTATACGTGTCTCAGAAACTATTGATCCTAGATTGATGGTCTCCTTACAAAAGTGAGAGATCTACTCGAGATCTTTTTCTTGTTTAATAATATAATGCTTTGGATTATTTATTAATAAAAGTTCCTGATATCGTCTATAAAAATGAGGTCGGCCTGGGTCTGCCAAGACATATCCAGGAAGACCTCATTGTTTGAACATGTTTATGTTTTCGTAATCGAGTATAGTGCCCCGATTTATGAAATTGTATTTGCCTGTAATTTCGCAGATATGAAAGATACACGAATAGGCCATTTGTCAAAATGTGCGTCTGCTGGATAGCTTCAAAGTGAAATTTGAATTTCCAAAATCGGTCGGCAACTTTTTAACATTAGTCAAAAGTCAAAATTTCAAATAAATTCGTCGACTTGGATTTCGAATTTCCCAATACCTAACTTTTTTTATAATGAAAAAAAAAAATAGTTCTTGGTATGGCGGGTGCATAAAAACTGTAGGCTATCGGGATCCCTTACGCGCGAAGTCAGTCTACGCTCCGTTCACGTTGTCATATTTTTGTCAAATTTGATCATGTGCTTCATTTCTAAATGCCTTTGATACTTGCGCGTAGTGTAAGATCTGTAGATTTTTTCATACTGCAATTCAAACGCAGTTAGGGGGCGCCGTCTTAATCTCGCCCAGGGCGCTGGTAGTGCTAAAACCGGCACTGAATAGGTATGTGGTACCTTAAATTAAATACACGAGTCGAATTAAGAATTCTATTTACTTTTTAAACTCACACGATTTGTACCTATTAATAGTAATTCTTTTCCCGAGTTATTTTTCTTTCCTCGACGAACCGACCCGTGAAAATAATTAGGATTTTATTTTTAATAAAACTAAACTTACAAAATAAATAACATAAGTTAATTAACAATTTAATTGAACAAAATACAAATAAATAAATGAAACAATGTAATTAATCAAACAAGCCACCTCTTACCGTACCCGTGCAAAGTTGCCTAAAATGATAGCGTTACCAGATATGACGTAAAGAATGAATCAGTAGATTCATATACATATGAAAGTCGATTTCAGATCTCCAATAAACGTTTAAACAGCCTAAACTTATAATATCTAATGAGTGTAATCATCATCTTCCTGCCTTTATCCCAATTTATTTGGGGTAGGCGCAGTATGTCTTCTTCTTACATTCACTCCTATTAGTCGTCATCTCATCGTTCACATTCATCTCTCTCATGTCTTGCCTCACGCATTCCATTCATCTTTTCTTAGGTCGTCCTTTTCCTTTCCATCCCTCTACATTCAAATTCAAATTCAAATCATTTATTGCAATAAAGCAACAAGGCCATAATGTTAGTATACAATACAAGGATCTTATAAACTATTGTTAGTAAAATAGGTTGTTTATATTAAAGCGTGAGTCCTGACCCATTTAATCCAGATCGGACTGTCCAGTCGCTGGGCGATTGCCTTCAGGTAGCTATTGGAACTACCCCTTACCCTGGCCATCATTGATGCTGTCCTCTTCCTTAATATCGCTGGAAACCCATCAATATCGGCTTTGGCAAACATCAATGAGGCACTACAATATCGGGGCAGGCTCATTAGCAACCTGAAGGCATTACTATACTGGACTCTCAGAGTATTAACAGTGCGCTGCGTATAGCTGACCCATATGCTATATGTGTAAAATGATTGGCAGTAGGACTTGAACAAGGTTTTTCTGACTGCCATCGAGCATTTCGAAAACCTACGTGCCAACATGTTACAGCGCACCGTTAACGCCCTGCGTTCCCGTTCCATATCAGAATTATCCGATAGAGTCTCGTTTATCATATGACCAAGGTCACCTGAACTGAGCAACTCTTACAAGAGGAACTCCGCAAAGTATTACAGGAGGCACACAAGACGGAGTCTTATGCACCGCCCGAAACACCAGCAGCTCACTCTTTTTAACATTGTACTTTAGTCCATGTCCCCTGGCATACGATTCACAAACGCCAAGTAGCTTTCTCATTGCATTAATCGAAGGGCTCACCATGTCATCGGCATAACTAATATTATTAACCATCTGACCATCAATCGAACAGCCTACATTGGTGTTATTGAGCTCCCCGATCAACTGATTTATGTATAAGTTAAACAAGGAGGTCGAGCTCAAGCCGCCCTGTCTTACTCCACATTCTAAACGATATGGATCGGAAACGGAGTCAGACCATCTTACATAATTAGATTGGTTGTCATACCAATAACTAAACATATTAATTAAACATTCCGGCAAGTCAGTACCTCTGAGCTTCTCCCACAACTTCTTATAAGACACAAGGTCAAATGCCTTAGACAGGTCCAAAAAAGCTGCGTAGATTGGAGTCTTCCTTCCTATCTGCATAGTACCTGACGGTGTGTTTTAAAACCAAGATAGCACTCTCAGTAGACAAGCCCGGTCTAAAACCGAATTGAGCGTCTTCAATGTATATATGTTTACAGAGATGATTATTCAACATACCGTCAAGCACTTTAGCAATTACAGTTGCCAAGGCGATCGGTCTACCCAACTCACAAGCATCACCGGTTCGATTCTTAATAATGGGAACTACAATCGTTTTTAAAAGGTCTTTTGGCAAATAACCATGACTGCAGCATAATGTAAAAAATAAACCTAACACTCTACAAAGATGAGGTCCAGCATTCTTAAGGTGCTCTGTACTTAAACCATCGTGACCTGGAGACTTGCTACCACTCATACTCTTCAATATATTTCCTTCAGGAGCCAGGGAATGACAAGTGCCGGCGCATCTCGAGAGCTTTATTAAACACTATCTCAACGTCTTTGTCACGCCTCCGGCCACTATACTTGGCTATTCTTGGACTTTTTAATTAAATGGCTTTTCGAGTAAGCCTGTAACTTTCATGCAGTACATTTAGAGTTCTACGCCAATATAACTGTTCCGGCACTTGCAAAACTTATAGTTCAGAAACGTCACAGAATCGTCGATAAAATGAGATCAACAAATTACAGTTGGTATAAGATTCGGTAAGGATCGGATAGTTTTCTAGGCAGACTCAAATGCCATCGGCATCGTACAGATCTTTGCTTTCACGGTGAAGGAAAACGTAATGAAACCCGCGACTAAGTTGGTCCCCAACTTATGGACTAAGATAGTGGTAAAGGTGCAAGCAAAAAGCGCCCTGAAATTGCAAGCGCTTTAAAAATCATCTGTAAATAAGTTAGATACAAAGGTTGTTTTATTGGTCGTATAACCTGCCGTGACGCATTTAATATCGCTTGATTTACGTTATGCCGAACGTTGCGTAGTATACACAGCATAGGCGGCATACTATTTCAGTAAATTGTAAAGTAAGTAAATAAAGTAAAGTAAAGTAAGTAAAGTAAATAGTTTGCAATAATTCAGTGCTTTACAGTTGCAATTATAAAATATGAAATGTATTGGAGATAATAATAAATTATTATACATTTTTCCATTAAATAATCATGCAGGCATTGTAATTATAAGTTCCAAGTATAATAGAGG
Organism: Idaea aversata; assembly: GCA_907269075.1. Taxonomy (NCBI): domain Eukaryota; kingdom Metazoa; phylum Arthropoda; class Insecta; order Lepidoptera; family Geometridae; genus Idaea; species Idaea aversata. The sequence goes on from OU026087.1 coordinate 13,809,364, forward strand.
CATCTACAAATACGATTGATTAAAAAAGTAATTACAGTTTTAAGATTAGGTTAATTATACCAAGAAGGATTTTTGTAGACAAGTCGAAACGGGTTGTACAAATTATTAAAAATCTATACTTATTATTAGAATTGAAAACCATAATAAGTTACATAACAATTATAATTATAAAATTATGAAGTTTTTATTTAGCTAAATTAGCACGCTCCATGTTTGTAATATGTATTTTTGTTTTGCTTTGTAGTTCATCTGATATCTCGAACAATGTTTTATCTTTAGTTTCTGGCATATACAAATAAATTAGTATAATACAAATTGTTGACGATAAACCAAAAGTAAAAAGAGCAACGTGTAAGCCAAATTTATTAATCACCATCGGCGTGAATTTTAATACTGTGCCAAATAATGTTTTATCTATAAGACAAAGAGCACATACTGCAAAACTTTTATATTGTAAAGGCATTAGTTCACAGAAAAGAGAGGTGGATAATAATATAGGTCCAGATCCAACGCCTATGGAATATATCGATAACAATACTAACGTTATGTAGCTATTTTCTTGTAACACAGATAACTGTACTAAATATACATGAGCAGACAAAATAAACAATGATATGATTCCGATTGATAAACAAGAAATGAAAAGAACCCTTCTTCGTACAATATTCGACAACATTGATCCAACATACATACTAAATACTGTAACGCCATCTAATATAAGCATTCCTGTGTACGCAGTGGTCTCACTTGATGTCATTTGCTTAATTATATCTATGGCATACATTGTGCAGGCATGTTTTCCACTTAATGTGTATGATGCCACTAAACATACACATAGCAAAAATGCTTTGTAGAACCTCTTACTCAGTACAATTTCGAAAAACCCCTTTTCTTCAGAAACTAAATTTTGCGCTGACAATAACTTGGTAAGTTCTTTTTCCGATTTTTTACCTTTAAGCCATCGATGTGATTGAGCACACTCTTCATGTTTTAATTTACTCGCTAAAAAGTACGGCGATTCTGGCCAGAAGAATATTACAATATTGGGATATATTGACAGAATAATCATAACTAACGGTATGTTCTTCCAATGAGCGAAAGTTCCAATTACATTTGATATCCAAATACCCCAGCAAAAGGTTGTAGGTTTTAATGTTATGAACATGCCACGGTATTTGGGTGATGTGTATTCTCCTAAGGCCATGGGAGCCACGGTCATAGAAGCAGCTACTGCAACACCCATCAAGGATTGAGCCACGATGATCTCAACTACCGTGTTGCTACAGTAAAGTACAACACTCGCTACAAGCGTGACAATACAGTTGAATGCAAATGTATACTTCCTTCCCACGTAGGCTGCTGCTACTGAAAGAATGATCACCCAGGGCAACGCTGCAAATCCGAAAATTGATGCTGAAATTAAATAAACTTATTTCGGTAATTTACTTATCGCCTTCAGGTTATTAAGCAACACAACTTTAAATAATTTGCATCTGGATAGGTAAAGCTAAATAAAAGCTTGTAAAATACATTACATAACCACGACTGCATAGAATCATCTATAGCATTTTCATTCTCCTTTTTTATTTGAGGTATAAACACTGTAGGGGAACCGAACGCCAAGCCAATTATGAAGTAGTTTACCATTCCAACACTACATACCATTAACTGAAATTAGTAAGGTAATTAGTAAGGAGTCTTTAGTATATTTCAAGCTGACGAAAAAAAAACGGAGTAGGTCCTCAATTCGATTTGTATATATTTTTTAAATATGTGATCACCGATTACTATAAGACGGCTGTACCGATTGAGAATATTATTTTTGTGTTAGAAAGAAGATACATCAGGGGTTCCATTGAAAATAAGTGAAGATCTAATGAGAGTCTTCGGATTGATGAACAGAAATGCACCTCGAGTGAACAACAAACTGCTCAGTTTTCAAGATCTCTACTAAAATCGACCCTTAAAAAATAGGTTAAGATTGATAGATCATCTGGTGGTTCCTTCTTATCCCAAAACTCCTCAAATGAATTACGATTATTTAGTACTTAGCTTTTGAATTTTATCGAGTGGAATTTTCATAGACAGTAGAAAATAATGATTTACATAAAACATTGAAAAACCAACTTAAAAAAAAACAATACAGGTTAGGTAACTTATGCCTGAACCCGTCAGAAACATGACGTAATAATTCCAATTAAAACACCAACACCTTGGTTCTCAAAAAAAATTTCGAAAGCAAATATCTCTAGGTAGCAAGAATGTGAAACTTGCCGGTTACTTTTTCGCGACTGTGGATACCGCTTCGATTCTATATACCTATACTTATATTTTTTTATTATTAACTCTAGTAAACAGTAAAAATAGTGTAATATCGTATAGATGTAATAAATGAAATGTTATTACGTGTGTTCGGTTCGATGTCTGTTTAATGTCTCCTTTGGTTACTAGTTACAATACTGAGGAATGTGTAAGATGATACTACACTACACCTTCCCCCTTTCCTTAAAAAAATAAAAAAATACAATATATTATTTTTGTTTTTTACAATGAGGAAAACATATTTTGTCCTATTAATTTAAACAAACATAAGTAGGGTGTAACGAGAACAAGAATCCATTTTTTTTTGTATTATTATGTATAAAATATAAAAGAAATATTTATTATCTAGCTGATTACTATGAGTGATATATCGATGCATATTTAATATTTCAATCGCAATCGCTTTAATTCTCTATGCTTTAATTCAATTTTAGTTGCTTACATAAATTATTATAAAGTCACATTTTTTTTTGTCATATCATGATCTTATACTTAATTTTTCTCCTACCTCATTCTGATTATACTATAGTCATATCACGACTATTTTGTCATAGATAATTAACATTTTATAATTGAATAATATCAATTTATTTATTTGTTATTTTTTATTTCAATATTCTTCTGTTTTCTACTCCTCCTACTTCATTTTATCTTTTTTTTTATATATCTATTCATTCCTACTATTCCCACAGGGAAAATCTCGTTTCGTCCATGGTCGAATAAAGGAAGATTATTATACTCTTCACTCACTTTATTTAATCTTTATTTTAATTCATCGATTGTCTTTTACTCTTATTGTCAATACTAATTATTCTTTCCAACTATTCCCACGGGGAAAATCTCGTTTCGTCCATGGTCAAATAAAGGAAGATTATTCATATCAACATTTATTTACCTACTCTTAGCGATATTCCTAATACTTGAATAGAAACTCTTGCATATTCTGTCTCTGGTAATAAAGTAATCCGAATACCTGGGTGATCAATCCAGTTATTTTGGAAAACAATACAATACAACGTATCTCTCTCAACAATTCCTTTTTGTCTACATAGAACTAAAATTCTCAGTCCATAAGTCAAGTCCGTGATTATTATAACTATGTCAAATCCGAGTTAAAATTACATTTATTTCTAGATGAACTTATTTCTTTTAGGTACATCATTTTAAAGTTTAAAACATAACAATGTAATTTTGATTTAAAACAAAATTTTACCTACATTAGTACCAAACATTATCTCAGTAGTCGCATGAGACTGCTAACACTGCAAATAGTTTTCATAAAGGTACTTCGTGTGGTGTCAAGTTCGATGAGTCAAGGTGCTATAAGTTATGAATCTTTGTAAAACAAACGAATGAAATATGATATCGCGTCTAATTTGTTTAAAAAAAATATAATTTCTTTCTAATGTAAAAACGGAAAATTTCTTTCTAATGTACCTACTATGTATATGAAAATTTCTTTATAATGTAGGTACCTACTATGCATCGATATTCACTTACCTAATTACTAAATGTACAAAAAAAACTATAATTATAAATCTGGCACACTGTCACACTTCCACTGTCACTGGCTGCCTGCCTGCTCCATCCTCCTGGTCCTGGTGTCGTCGGTCATCGAGCCGGGTCTATCCCTGACTCCTCCGTCAAATACAATTCTTCTTTCTTCAAATATAGGTTCTTCTAAAGTTTTCAATTTTATTTTCTTCTTAATGTGTCTTCTTCTTTCTTTACTTTAATTTCGTAAGATCTTCTTTTTTGTAATCTTCTATAATAAAACTTCTTTTTCTTCTATGTGTTTTTCTTCAGTTTCTTAATGACTTGCCAATTTTCGTTCTTCATTTTAATGTGTGCCAAATCTTCTTAAAATTATTTTAACTATCTTCTAAAAGCTTCGTCTTCATTTTTCCTTTCTTCTTACATTATTGTTTCGGTGCAGCCAGCACCACCCAGCATGCTGCTGGACAGCACTGGCAGGGTCGCCATGTAATATCGTATAGATGTAATAAATGAAATGTTATTACGTGTGTTCGGTTCGATGTCTGTTTAATGTCTCCTTTGGTTACTAGTTACAATACTGAGGAATGTGTAAGATGATACTACACTACAATAGTAGGGGCTTCAAAAGCGAAGCCAATGGGTTTTTACATACATATGTGACTTCACTCCGTATCAGAAGGTCTATCAAAGAAAATGACATAGTTTGCACAATAGGTTAAGTTAACGGAATACCTATTATGCCTAGCGGGGTATTAGTGCATAGCAGTTTATGGTGTGATATTCATCTGTCAGGTTGGAAAACTAAGGCAGATATTTCTTCGAAAGTTTTTCGTCGATAGAACGTCAAAAGTTTGCTAAATACCTGTCTTGAAAAATACTTCCAGCTGAATTTATCGTCGTCGTTTATATCTTCTTCACTATTCACAGTTTCATATTCACAGTCCTTCATTATGCTCTGATAGAGGCTTGGGATTCAAAATGTTTAGTTGACGTTACAACAAGTAAATAATTTTTATTGTTTTCCGTGAACAAACAAGTTACTTTGTCAAATGATTGTTAAACAATTATAAAAAAAATAGGTACCTAATGTAATCAATTGCCTAATTAAATTAACATTTGATTAAGAATCGTGGCTGTTGGAAGGAACTAGCGAGTTCACTTGCCCACGGGTAAGTTATACAATTTATAGGTTCATTAAGTTTCATCGCAATCAGTCCAGTAGTTTTTTCGTGAAGAAGGAATAAACATACACACAAACTTTCACATTTATAAGCATATTGGTAGGCAAGTTAATTGTGTTCGTAAATAAAAAACACAAATAAATAGGTAATTCAAAAGGAATACCAACTTTTAACATAATTTTAATTGGTGTAGAATTAAAAAATAAATCATAGTGATAATTAGATAGAAACTTAAATAACTTAATAACAATAAATATACGATTCACTTTCTATAAATATTAGTGACACACTTCTAAAATGGCAATATTATAATGATACATTAGAAAATTGATCGCTTCGATCGCGGGTGTTAACCTAACCTAACAAACCTATACGTGTCGGTTTTGTAACAGATTATCCCCTTTCAACCAAAAAAAGAATTTTCTAAATTTGTCCAGGCGTTTTCGAGTAATCGGCGAACATACATTAAAAATATATATGTACCAGCGACCCGCCCCGGCTTCGCACGGCTATATTATGCATGTATTATACATATAAACCTTCCTCTTGAATCACTCTATCTCTTAAAAAAAACCGCATCAATATCCGTTGCGTAGTTTTAAAGCATATATAGGGATATAGGGACATAGAAAGCCACTTTGTTTTAAAATATGTAGTGATGCGACGAATTGAGAACCCCATATTTTTTGAAGTCGGTTAAAAAGCATTTCAGACGGGTCTATTATCGACTCCTATAAGTAACCTTCTACATTTGTACCTATTGTATATTAATGTCAAATGAGTGATATTACGTTTTGCTCACTCTAGAGCTTTATTAATTTTTAATATATCAAAATAATGTACCCACCAATTGCCTACCCTGAAAATAATTCAGTGGTAATATTATGTTCAGAATAGATATAATTTACATATGTAATTTAGACGATTACCAATTGTTCTGTAAAACAAGTTCCAGTCTATTATTATGCCATTGATTAGATAATAAACATTGTTGAATTGCTAAAATGCAACGTACTTACCTAAATGAAAAAATACATATGTATAAAGGTAGTACCTTAAATAAAATACACGAGTCGAATTAAGAATTCTATTTACTTTTTAAAGTATGAGTACATACTTAGTAATTATTTTCCCGGGTCTTAATCGCGTATTTTTATTTCTCTTACCTCGACGAACCGACCGGACCCAGGAATTAGGATTTTATTTTATAACAAAACTAAACAAACTTACACAATATTGAACATAACTTAATTAACAAAAACTATTAACAAATTAAATAAACAAAATACAAATAATGAAACAATATAATCAATCAAACAAGCCACCTCTCACTGTACCCGGTGCAAAGCTGCCTAAAATGATAGCGACGCAGGCAGCGTTTTTACGCTGTAGAGAAAGGGACATCCTGTGCACCCCCCTGTCCCGGAGGCGATAACTTTCCCTAACAAACCCCAAACCCTCGCACCCCAGGAGCGTAGACCGCGACGTCTAGCTCCTCGAAAGCGAAGGCACAAAAAATGTATAATCCAATTAAATATTTTTTTTTACCTATAGGCAGTTATATTCTTCAGTAATAACAGATTCGTAATTTAAAACGATTGAAAGAACTAGAAACAAATCCTATAAGCCATTTTATAGTACCTACTTACAAATTTCAACCCAACTACGTGCTACAAGTAGGTTGGTATATAGCACGAAAGGTTAATATAAAAATTTCTTGATTCGGTCGCCGCGCCCGCGATAAAAACTATGCAATAGCTTAAAACTTTATAGGGTTGCCGGATAAGATTTATAGAATGAATCTGTAGATTCATATACATAATATAAAAGTCGATATCAGATCTCTAATAAACGCTTAAACAGCCTAAACTATTTAGTCTAAACTACACTAATAATATTTAATGCATGTAAATGGTAAATTAATTTCAAATATAGTGCCTTTTGTCGACGCAGAGTTATTCTTAGTAGAAAGCGGTGCGCTTGCGGTCAACGTAGGTAGCATTAAAATATATTTCCTCTAGGAGCCAAGGAATGACATGTGTCGGCATCTCGAGAGCTTTATTAAACACTATTTCAATGTCCGTCACGCCTCCGGCCACTATACTTGGCTATTCTTGGACTTTTAAATTAAATGGCTATTCATGTAAGCCTGTAACTTTTATGCAGTGTATTAGAGTTCTATCACAGAGTATATAAATACAATTTCTACGACAATATAAACGTTCCGGCACTTGCAAAACTTATAGTTCAGAAACGTCACAGAAAACGGAATAGGATTGATTTTTAAAAAGTCCAGTCTTGAGATTTGAATACCTATTTTACATACATACTCGTACTTAAAAGGCTTTATATGAAAATTCGGGTTGTACTTATTTTTTAATTGAGTATATTATTATCGGCGGCGGCCGAAGGGAGTAAGTCAATATTATAATGTTAGTAGAATTCAAAAACATAGAAAATCTATACTAATATTATAAAGCTGAAGAGTTTGTTTGTTTGTTTGTTTGAACGCGCTAATCTCAGGAACACAAAAAGAATTTTTCAATTCGAACCAGCAGTCGAATTGAAAAATTCTTTTTGTGTTGGATAGTTCATTTATCGAGGAAGGTTATAGGCTACTTTTTATCCCGATATTCCCACGGGATCGGGAGTTACGCGGGTGAAACCGCGGAGCGCAGCTAGTAAGTTATATTATTATAATATATGTATTTATGAAATTATTATGTTTTTATTCAGTTAAATTAATAGGTACGCTTTTGTTTGTAATATGTCTTATTGTTTGCCCTTGTATTTCATCTGATATCTCAAACAATGTTTTATCTTTAGTTTCTGGCATATACAAAAAAATTAGTATAATACAAATTGTTGACGATAAACCAAAAGTAAAAAAAGCAACGTGTAATCCCAATTTCTTAATTAGCATCGGCGTGAATTTCATTACTGTTCCTAATAATGTTTTGTCTATAAGACAAACAGCACACATTGCGAGACTTTTATATTGTAAAGGCATTAATTCACATAAAAGAGAATAGGACAATAACATAGGTCCAGTTCCAACGCCTATAGAATAAATCGATAATAATACTAAAGTTACGTAGCTATTTTCTTGTAACACAGATAACTGTACTAAATATACATGAGCAGACAAAATAAACAATGAAATTATGCCAATTGATAAACAAGAAATGAAAAGAACCCTTCTCCGTACAATATTCGACAACATTGACCCAACATACATACTAAAAACTGTAACGCCATCTAAAATAAGCATTCCTGTGTACGCAGTAGTCTCACTTGATGTCATTTGCTTAATTATATCTATGGCATACATTGTGCAGGCTTGTTTTCCACTTAATGTGTATAATGTCACTAAACATACACATAGCAAAAATGCTTTGTAGAACCTCTTACTCAGTACAACTTCGAAAAATCCCTTTTCTTCAGAACCTAAATATCGCGCTGACAATAATTTGGTCAGTTCTTTTTCCGATTTTTTACCTTTCAGCCATCGATGTGATTGAGCACACTCTTCATGTTTTAATTTACTCGCTAAAAAGTACGGAGATTCGGGCCAGAAGAATATTACAATATTGGGATATATTGACAGGATAATCATAACTAACGGTATGTTCTTCCAATGAGTGAAAGTTCCAATTGCATTTGATACCCAAACACCCCAACAAGCGGTTGCAGATTTCAATGTTATGAACATGCTACGATATTTGGGTGAAGTGAATTCTCCTAAGACCATGGGAGCCACGGTCATAACAGCAGCTCCTGTAACACCCATCATGGATTCAGCCACGATGATCTCAACTACCGTGTTGCTACAGTAAAATACAATACTTGCTATAAGCGTGATAATACAATTGAATGCAAATGTATACTTCCTTCCCACGTAGGCTGCTGCTACTGGTAAAATGATCACCCAAGGCAACGCTGCATAGCCAAAAATTGATGCTGAAATTAAATAGATTTATTTCGGTAATGTATCGACTTCCGACTATTAAACTTTAAAAATAAAAAAATATATATTTTACCTAACCACGACTGCATAGATTCGTCTATAGCATTTGGATTCTCCTGTTTTATTTGAGGTATTATCACTGTGGGGGCTCCGAACGCCAAGCCAACTACGAAATAGTTCACCATTGCAACACTACATACCAATAACTGAAATTAGGAAAGTAAGGTAATATACAAAAAGTAAGAAATTTCAAAAATCTAGTCTTTAGTATGTTTTTCATGGTCGTGTCTTACTGACGTGCATGACTATAATTATCTTTTTGTAAATACCAACCTAATAAAACCTTTATCCTAGTTTATCCTGCATTGTTATATTATTATGAAGAACCTACACTTTCTCACTGCAGGGCAGGGCAAAGGCCTCTCTACCATTCTTCTATTGATCGCAAACTGTAACTACTGCACACCAGTAATTCTTTTATGAGTCAAAATCTTTTGTGGGAGACGTCAGCAATAATTTCTGGATTGGTCGTCGTCGCTTTTCATCAGATGTTTGAAAGACCAATATAGTAGACTCCTTAGGTGATTTCCGTACGTCGAGCAACCTCTTTTTTATTGTAACCTTTGCATTGTGCAACTATTTTAATTATACTACTTGCCTTCTACTCTGGCTTATCACGAGTTGCTTACGCACTCGATTAAATATAATAATATCGTGATGTGTATTTCCTATGAAACTTAAAAGGGCTAAAATGGGCCGATACGCGAGCCAAGATGGATAGTTTAGTAAGGGTATTCCGACCTTTCCTTTCTAACTCGATTTTTTTTTTAGAAAATATAGTTTTTTTGTTAAAAATACCGCGTTAGACATAGATATGTTACGATTCTTATACATAATTTTACTACTTTACTGCTGAATTCTTTATTAGGCTTTGAAAATATCCGAGTAAGGAACAGTATTTGACGGTTGATTCATACACGACACTGTAAATTCATGGAGTGGATTCATGGGAAATACTCAATACGACGTTTACAAATGAATAAATGAGTTTTTATGACCTGTAAAAATAGTTGGGCGACAAAACTCTTTTAAATACGTAGATGCCCTTCTTCTCCCATTAAAATCAAATCAAGCTAAACCTAGCCTAGCAGCACGGGATATGCACCTGCTACCTTCAGTCATTTTCTGACTGTACTACTATTTCTAGCGGAGTATTAGTACGTACCTAGCAGTTTATGTTGTCCTATCCATCTATCAGGTTGGAAATAGTACATTGCGATACAAGTGTGGAAAGTTGATCATTCCATAGAGGCGGTTTATGAGGCAAAAGCCGAGATGGAATGATCAATTCACACGTGTATCGTACGACGTTTTTTATCACAGTTGCGAATAAAAAAAAGACTTGTTAAAATTTTAATAATAAAAAGTTTTTAAGAATTTTAGGTTATGTTTACTATTTTTTGTTAATTACACTCCCGAAAGGCTAGGCAAAATACTTTTAACATATACAGCGTCTGATATACAATATTTTTTTAGGGTTTTTTTCATTTGTTTTTGCGTCGGCGGTTAAAAACAGAATATAATGGTAAGGAAAAAATATATTTATGTACCTAAAGAAAAAACAAAATAAACACAAAACTCAATTTTTAATTATTTTCAAAGATGTCATCACGTAATATTATCGTTCGTTATCAGACTTTAGAGACAACCTTTTGAAAAGAAGAAAAAAGGTACCAACAAAGAGTTTTAAGCCAGCAAGGCTTAAAAACTCTTTGGATGGTACCTTTTTCTATACATCAAAACAGTATAACCCAGATAAAGGAGATCATTCATGTTTCTCACAAAAAATACCCACAAAAAAAATGCCGGCCAGTAATAAAAATTGTTTCTATCTTGTAGAGAATAACATTTTAAACAATGTTTACTAAGGCAATAAACAGCTACGATCAGCAAAATCGTTGAGTTATTTTACATTGAAAACCCAAAAAATGCATTTTATAGAGATCCGTTTGACCACTTTTAAGATCCCACTAAAACTTCTGAAAGGGTTATTGGATATACCTATGTATATAAATATAATAAAAACAGACAAAGCTTATCCATTTACTACTTATTTTTATATTTTTTCTGTAGTAATATCTTAAAAGTGGTCAAACGGATCTCTACAATATGCATTTTTTTGGGTTTTCAATGTAAAATAACTCAACGATGGTTGATCGTAGCTCTTTGTTGCCTTAGTAAACATTGTTTAAAATGTTATTCTCTACAAGATAGAAACATTTTTTTTTCTGGCCGGCACCTTAATTTTTGGGTACGATTTGAATGATGTCCTTTAGAATGTTTCATCTACTATATGTCATTAGCAGTAATATACGTATTTGACATATCGGGATAACGTATTATTTTTAGCACTAGTTGGTTTTTTTTTATCGCACGCGTGTATAATACGTTGCATTATGAGCCTAAAAGCGGTTTAATAAGATCCACTTTATGAGCAACTGTGATAAAAACTAATTAACTAACTAAATTTACTTAACTACTACGCAAAAAAATATAAACGTCAGTAGTTTACAAAATACCTGTCGTGAAAAATATTTCCAGCTGAAACTATTATCGTCGTTTACATCTTCTTTACTATTCACTGTTTCATATTCACAATCCTTCATTATGCTTGGGACAACGGAATTATTATTTGACGTTACAAGTAAACGATTTCTATTCTTGTCCGTGAACAAACAAGTCACTTCGTCAAATGATTGTTAAACAATTATACAAAAATAGGTAGGTAATGTAATGAATTTATTAAATTAACATTCGATAACGAATCCTGGTAGTACTTGCCCACGGGTAAGTTATAAAATACATATAATATTAATTATCACAATTTTTTTTTTTTTTTTTTTTTAATTTTAATTTTACACAAATTTAAATTAGGTATGTCAAAAGTTAAGTAAAATGAAGTCGCTTTCTCTGTCCCTATTTCCCTTTGTATGCTTAAATCTTTAAAACTACGCAACGGATTTTGATGCGGTTTTTTTAAATAGATAAAGTGATTCAAGAGGAAGGTTTATATGTATAATACATGCATAATATAGCCGTGCGAAGCCGGGGCAGGTCGCTAGTTATAAATAAAACAAAGTGATCATTAGATAGAAACTTAATCACATATAAATAAAATTATACGATTCACTGTATATAAAAATACATACAACCGAATTGAGAACCTCCTCCTTTTTTTGAAGTCGGTTAAAAAATGGTGATATACTCCTTAAATGGCAAAATTATAATGATACATTAGAAAATTGATCGCTTCGCTCGCGCGTGTTTACATAACCTAACAAACTCTTAGTAACCTTTTACCATTTGTACCCATAGCACATGGTATATTAATGTCAAATGAGTGATATTATGTTTCGCTCATTCTAGAATTTCGATCATTTCTAATAGTTACCGATATCAAAATAAAGTACTTTGCCCTCCTCAAAATAGAAATAGTTTACATAATTTAGATGATTACTAATTCTGTAAAACATGTTCCAGTCTATTGCTATCGATTAGACCTATTATTTTAATTTGTAAAATACAACGTAGATAAAAAAATAATAGGTAAGTATGTGGATCCATAAATAGAATGCACGAGTCGAATATTTTTTTATATATAATGAAACAAAACAAACTTTATAACCTTAAGTACATAATAATTAATGTAAGTTGATTAACACAAAATATAATCAACTAAAGAAAACAATATAATCAATCAAACAAGCCACCTCCCACCGTTTCCGGTGCAAATCAGCCTAAAATGACAGCAGCGCAGCGTTTTGTACAGCAATGGACATCCTCTGCACTAAGAATGCCCCGAAACAAGAATCAAACTCCATGTCTCGGAAGCGACGACTAATTTCCCTAACAAACTCCAAACCCCTAGCTGGAGCGTAGACCACGACGCGACGCCTCGAAAGGAAAGGCACAATTTAAAAAATGTCATATAACTAAAGATATTTTTTTCAGAAGGAAGTAATAGAGTAGTTAGGGTTACCTACTTAGGTAGTTTTGTTATATTCTTCAGTAATATTTGATGCATTTGTTCTGCGGTAACATATTCATCATTTTAAATGAGTGAAAGAACTAGAAACAAATTCGATAAGCCATTTTATAGTTTACATTTTTTTTTAATGTAGGTGAAAGGTTAACATTACCTTAAGTTTTTGGATAAGTTTAGGGTTATACTTATTTGTAATCATTATATCAAAAATCTATATTAGTAGAATTCAAATCATTTGTTTTGCCTTGTATCTCATCTGAAATCTCGAACAATGTTTTATCTTTAGTTTCTGGCATATACAAAAAAATCAATATAATACAAATTGTTGATGTTAAACCAAAAGTGAAAAAAGCAACGTGTAATCCAAATTTCTTAATTACCATCGGCGTGAATTTCAGTACTATGCCTAATAATGTTTTATCTACAAGACATACAGCACACACTGCAAAACTTTTATATTGTAAAGGCATCAGTTCACAGAAAAGTGACATGGACAATAATATAGGTCCAGATGCAACGCCTATGGAATATATCGATAATAATACTAAAGTTATATAGCTGTTTTCTTGTAACACAGATAACTGTACTAAATATACATGAGCAGACAAAATAAATAATGAAATTATTCCGATTGACAAACAAGAAATGAAAAGAACTCTTCTTCGTAAAATATTCGACAATATTGATCCAACATACATACTAAATACTGTAACGCCATCTAATATAAGCATTCCTGTGTACGCAGTGGTCTCATTTGATGTCATTTGCTTAATTATATCTATGGCATACATTGTGCAGGCTTGTTTTCCACAAAATGTGTATGATGCCACTAAACATACACATAGCAAAAATGCTTTGTAGAACCTCTTACTCAGTACAACTTCGAAAAACCCCTTTTCTTCAGAAACTAAATTTTGCGCTGACAATAACTTGGTAAGTTCTTTTTCTGATTTTTTACCTTTAAGCCATCGATGTGATTGAGCACACTCTTCATGTTTTAATTTACTCGCTAAAAGGTACGGAGATTCTGGCCAGAAGAATATTACAATATTGGGATATATTGACAGGACAATCATAACTAACGGTATGTTCTTCCAATGAGTGAAAGTTCCAATTGCATTTGATATCCAAATACCCCAGCAAAAGGTTGCAGATTTAAATGTTACGAACATGCCACGATATTTGGGTGATGTGTATTCTCCTAAGACCATAGGAGCCACGGTCATATTAGTAGTTCCAACAATACACACCAAAAATTCAGCCACGATGATCTCAACTACCGTGTTGCTACAGTACAGAACAATACTCGCTACAAGCATGACAATACAGTTGAATGCAAATGTATACTTTCTTCCGGCGTAGGCTGCTGCTACTGGTAAAATAATCACCCAGGGCAACGCTGCATAGCCGAAAATTGATGCTGAAATAAAATAAATTTATTTCGGTAATTAATCCGCTTCAGGCTATTAAGGAACACAAAATTTGAAAAATACATTATCATTTACCTAACCACGACTTCATAGAATCGTCTATAGCATTTGGATTCTCCTTTTTTATTTGAGGTATGAACACTGTAGGGGCTCCGAACGCCATGCCCCACACGAAGTAGCTCATGCATACAACGCTATACACCATTACCTGAAATTAGTCATTTCAATAAAAAATGGAATTTCAAATATTTACGATTCCTTGGTATATTACATGATCGTGTCATACCTAATTACGCGCAAGACAATAGTACCTATTATCTTTTTATTGGTATTATGTACTCGTACATACGGCCCACGTGTGATGAGTCCGAACAAAAAACTAACCGAGTACTCGATTTTTAATCGACTTCAAAAAAAGGAGGAGGTTCTCAATTCGGTTGTATGTATGTTTTTTTGTTATGGATGCTCCCGCATATCTCCTTTGTTTATCAACCGATTTTTTACTTTTATTTTTGATCTCAATATGATACTTGTAACTGTCAAAAGCAGTTATTCATAATATCTGGGATAATATAAATACTACTTTGTATCATGAAAAATGAGATCTAGCAGTGTCGCCTGTTGATAGTTGGGTGTTTCATCTGATTTACATTTTTGTATAGACTAGATAGACGTAGTTTGGAGGTTGAAGATTACACAGCCTACGCCAAAAGAACGTATGGGTTAAGAAACACATGGCCTATACTTTCTTCTACCTACTAATAACTAGACCGATTTCTATGAAATTATGTATAAGCGAGAGTTCAAACTCTCTATAATCTCTATATAATTATAATACTGTTCCATTATTCACAAAGTTTGCCTTGCATTGTATATAGACATATTAAATAAGCAGGCATATACGGCATCTAGGTTACTTGGACGTATGAAATGCATGCGAGAAATTCTCATCTACATTAGACGGTCAAGCAGAAAAATTGAAGAAACATCTATGCAAAATTCATATTCCCAGAAATACCTACAGTCTCGTTAAAAGTTTGAAGACCTACATAGACAACACAACAGAAACCTCTAGCTAGCTCAACACTAATTAGAAAAAAATATCGCATCAATGGTTTGCTCAATACCTGTCTCGAAAAATATTTCCAGCTGAAATTATCGTCGTCGTATATATCTTCTTTGCTATTCACTGTTTCATATTCACAATCCTTCATAATGCTTTGGTAGAAATGGCTTGGGATAACGAAATTTTAATTTGACGTTACAATTATTATTAAACGATTCCTATTCTTGTCCGTGAACTAACAAGTCACTTCGTCAAATGATTGTGAAACACTGATGGGTAATATAATCAAATAATTGTAGGAGTTGTAGATCTGCAAGAGGGGACTAGCGAGTACACTTGGCCACCTTAGCGTAGCGAAAAGTGTTTTTCCAAAATTACTCAAAATTCTAGGACGTACAATTTCAAGACTTTCATCCACAATAACAGGACCTGACGCTCTAAAACCTTTTGCGACTCAAATAACAAAATTTCATAAGTTTCCACTAATTAAACACACATAATTTACATAATTTTGTCATTGATATGTAAGCTAGACGACTAGAATGACTAAATTATTTAACATTTATTTAAGTAAATCATGCAGGTTGATAAGAAATAAATATTTAATTGATAAAATGCATAAAATAAAATGTACAAGTAGAATAAAATACAGTTTTTGGAGTTAAATTGATTGGGAATTAGTTTCAAAGTAGAGTTATAAGTAGGTTAGCTTAGCTATATAGCTTAGCTATATAGCACCTAGATATACTGTTTTTAGGATTCCGTGCCCAAAAGGTAAAAACGGGACTCTATTACTTAGACTACGCTGTCCGTCCGTCTGTCTGTCTGTCATTTATTTATTATATCCAGTTTTCAGGTTCTCGAGACAAAGAAGACCTAGAAACCAATTCGAACAGCCATTTTATAGGAAATAGTTTAATATTATATCTAGCACAAACGGGTGGCACAACCGGCTAGCATTACGTAACTATCTATAAAAGTAGAAGACAGATTTATATGTAGAGATTTTAGTCAATATCAGATCGATATAAACAGCTTATTCTAGGGGTAAAAATTATAACGATGGTTCGATTGACAGAATTCCGGCGATCGGACCACGACCAATAAACGAAAACATTAATATCCAATGCGTGAAACAGAATGCGTGTAAAAATAAAAAATAGACAGTTATTCTTAAAACCGGTGTGCTATCACTATCACTATCACTACATAGTATAAAATAAAGTCACTTTTTGCCGTCCCTATCCGTCCGTGAGCATTTCCCTTGGTACGCTTAGATCTTTAAAACTACGCAACGGATTTTGATGCGGTTTTTTAATAGATAGAGTGATTAAAGAAGAAGGTTTTTAGATATAATACATTCATAATATAGCCGTGCGAAGCCGGGGCGGGTCGCTAGTACAGCTATATAGGATAGGTGCTAAAAATACAAAGAATTAAGATAATAAAAAACATTTTTTGGGGAAATATAGATCTGAGCAAGCGGGACATATTTGGAGTGCTTACTCTCTAAATTAATTAGTAGAATTCAAAAACATCATAAGTTAGATAACAATTTATATATTAAATTACCATAATATTTTTATTCAGCTAAATTAACACGCTACCTTTTTGTTATAACATGTAATTTTGTTTTGCCTTGTATCTCATCTGATATCTCGAACAATGTTTTATCTTTAGTTTCTGGCATATACAAAAATATCAGTATAATACAAATTGTTGACGATAAACCAAACGTAAAAAATGCAACGTGTAAGCCAAATTTCTTAATTACCATCGGCGTGAATTTCATTACCGTGCCTAATAATGTTTTTTCTAAAAGACAAATAGCACAAACTGCAAAACTTTTATATTGTAAAGGCAATAATTCACAGAAAAGAGATGTGGACAATAACATAGGTCCAGATCCAACGCCTATGGAATATATCGATAATAATACTAAAGTTATGTATCTATTTTCTTGTAACAGAGATAACTGTACTAAATATACATGAGCAGACAAAATAAATAATGAAATGATTCCGATTGATAAACAAGAAATGAAAAGAACCCTTCTTCGTACAATATTCGACAACATGGATCCAACATACATACTAAATACTGTCACGCCATCTAATATAAGCATTCCTGTGTACGCAGTGGTCTCACTTGATGTCATTTGCTTGATTATATCTATGGCATACATTGTGCAGGCTTGTTTTCCACAAAATATGTATACCAAGAATAAACATAAACATAACAAAAAAGCTTTGTAGAACCTTTTACTCAGTACAACTTCTAAAAATCCCTTTTGTTCAGAAACTAAGTTTTGCGCTGACAATAACTTGGTAAGTTCTTTTTCCGATTTTTTACCTTTAAGCCATCGATGTGATTGAGCACACTCTTCATGTTTTAATTTACTCGCTAAAAAGTACGGAGATTCTGGCCAGAAGAATATTACAATATTGGGATATATTGACACAATAATCATAACTAACGGTATGTTCTTCCAATGAGTGAAAGTTCCAATTGCATTCGATATCCAAATACCCCAGCAAAAGGTGGCAGATTTGAACGTTACGAACATGCCACGATATTTGGGTGATGTGTATTCTCCCAAGATCATAGGAGCCACGGTCATATTAGTAGTTCCAACAATACACACCAAAGATTCAGCCACGATGATCTCAACTACCGTGTTGCTACAGTACAGTACAATACTCGCTACAAGCATGACAATACAGTTGAATGCAAATGTATACTTCCTTCCCGCGTAGGCTGCTGCTACTGGTAAAATGATCACCCAGGGCAACGGTGCGAAGCCGAAAATTGATGCTGAAATAAAATAAATTTATTTCGGTAATGAATCAGCTTCAGGCTGAAACACAACATTTAAAAAATACATTATCATTTACCTAACCACGAGTGCATAGAATCGTCTATAGCATTTGGATTCTCCTTTTTTATTTGAGGTATGAACACTGTGGGAGCTCCGAATCCCATGCCGAACACGAAGTAGCTCGTGCATACAGCGCTACACACCATTAACTGGAATGAATTAGGTTAGAAAATAAAGATTGGAATCTCAATTATTTACGACTCTTTGTAGGTATGATCGTGTCATACTTAATAACGTGCAGGACAACAGTATTATCTTTTTATTGACATTTAATTAAAAATAACCTCTAATCTTGTACAACGTACCTATGGCCCACGTTAGACGAGTCCGATCAAAAATACAGATTGTACTCGATCCATTTTATAATCAACTAGCTGCGCCCCGCGGTTTCACCAGCATAAGTCCCGATCCCGTGAGAATATCAAAATAAAAAGTACCCTATAGCCTTCCTCGATAAATGGACTATCCAACACAAAAATATTTTTTTCAATTCGAACCAGTAGTTCTTGAGATTAGCACGTTCAAACAACAAACAAACAAACTAATAATAATAAAACCAATAATATAAGTCTAGATATGATACTCAGTACTAACAGAAGCAGAAGTGTCGTCTGGCGTGATCATTCTTTTAATGGATAACGTAAATATAATACCGTTTCTTCGATGGGTGACACCCATTATCCAAAAAGTTCATCTTGCATTGTAGTCCTAAGAATTATATACTTGCTTGTATGTAAATTTCTACGTGTGTAACGTAGTGGTTACATTTCGTCGTAATACGACGCCCTTACCCTTGTAATTAATAACTAAATAAACTTTTAATCAGAGTAATTGGTTCATTTTGAGACACCCAGCGACTTCTCTCATCAAGAAGTCACACTATTTGAACGGGCCAAGGTTGATAGTCCACCTTCAATTACTAGGTAATAACGCCGTTCAAACTCGAGAGATGGCGCGCTAATAAATAATATTTTAAAACCCATATCACATTATTAGGCTGTTTAATAAGGGAATTGATACAACTATTCAATAAAACAATATTATAAATTAAAATCTTTAATTTAATAACATTTTCACTAAACTGCAGGCCCTTAATGCTAGAATAGCGTAACTGTGGAAGGTTCTAGAGCCTTGCAACTCGCACTTGACCTTTTAAAACCCATTTCCGCGGTCACTTCCCACCGTCAGATGGAGCTGATTCGCGATCACATAATTAATTAAAAATTCTACAATAAAACAATTTATAAATTGTTTTAATGTATTAAATCTAGCTCAATACATAAACATAAACATTTAATTAATAACTACACATTAAAAGCAATAAGTATAAACTAAGATCTAACAAAATATTTAGTCTGTGGAACAGCTGTCAGATGACGTATTTCCTAGGCGGTATACAAGATTTTCACCTTGCTTCTCTTTTTGGGTGGGCCGTTGTCTGCGAATGACTACGCCTTTAAGAAAAATTAACAAATTTGGAAATCGTTCCCCAAAAATTGCGATAGCAACCCCGTATTCCCTAATATCAGGTGAGTAATAGTATACAATTTGTTTCCGACTAATTCTAAATTTAACATAGTACAGTGAATCAACGAAGCCGCAACGCACCTCGTTTCTCTTCCTGCCTCCTGTAAGTCGAATAGCTTAATTCTTCCCTAAAAGCCGTGCCTGTTTTAATTATTATTTATCAACTTCTAAATAGGAAAACGCGCGACCTGCGATCGCGTGAACTTTCACTCGACACGCGTTGTTTCCTTAATAACCTAAAACTCCAACATCGTTGTTACTGTGCTAAACAGTAGCCCCCTTTATTGCTGCATACTATTGTAATGCTGTAATCTTGATTTAAAATTAAATATTTTTAATTTTAATTTCTAATTTTCTAGTTAGCTATAAACTATTGTTTTAACAACTAGCCCTGTCGTTTTGTAAGCCATCGCCAAGGTCAGCACTTAGTTAAATCTTGGACTCTGACGCTGTCGGCGATGACTTACAGAACGAGGAGGCCGGGTCCGTCTGTTTACCGTTCACACTGGATATTTTCAGGGAGCGAGGCTCGGATTAATATCTCCACCGACAACAACAACTTGGATGTTGGTATTGCGGGAGTGTTCCTAATCATGACAGAGAGGCACCCGTTGAGGTCTGAGGACACTTGGAGAAGGACACCCTCTTGATGCCACCGACATCAACCGAACACCTCATCAACCGGTCGCACTACTAAATCGCTTAGAGCTGAGTCCTTTTTTTCTATCTACTTTATCTGTGATGCTATGAACTCGTAGAGACGGTACCGCTACTTCATCTTAAATGCCATCTTAACTAGTACCTCGCGGCTCAAACCCCGCTGTAAAACGACCCGACCTTACGGGAAGTCCATGTTCTCTCAGACCTTAAAATCTTAGCTTCTCCTTACTTATAGAACTTATTGTAACTTAAAAACTTAGTACTTAATTCTGAACCTTAGTCTAACTTAAAACTTAAATTGTATTAAACTCATGCTTTCTTAGACCTCTAAAACCCTAGTCTCTCTTTAATAACTAAACTAAATAACTTAAAACTCATTACTTAAATCTAAACCTTGAAAACTATATACAACAGCTATGATCTTATCTAACTTAAAACTTAAGCTATATTTACACCTTATTCTTAACTTAACTCTTAACTAGCCTTAAAGTAAATCTAGCACCTAGTTTCTTATAGCATTGTACTTAGCTTCACCCTTAACTAATAAATTATGTCCCCAGTTATCCGTCTTTGATTCTCCCGTATCACCGTATAACTGCTAGGCGACACGTGATCGCCTGTGTTGTTGTCCATTCCGTGGGAAATACTCATCTAAATTAGACGGTCATGTGGAAAAATTTAAGAAATATCTTTGCATAATTATTTATATTCCCAGAACTACCTACAGTCCAGTCAAAACTCTTTATTCAGTTGAAATCATACAAATACATGGGTTCACTTTGAATACACTCTGGTTAAAAGCTCGAAGACAAGAGCTGCATAGATAACACAACATAAACATTAGCTAGCTTAAGCTAAACACGTAACACAAAAAGTTCTTAAATAACTACCGCATCAAGTTTTGTAAAATACCTGTCTCAAAAAATATTTCCAGCTGAAATTATCCTCGTCGTTTATATCTTCTTCACTATTCACTGTTTCATATTCACAATCCTTTATTATGCTCTGGTAGAAAGGCTTGGGATAACGAAATATTTGATGTTACAAGTAAGCAAATTCTATAATTTTTGTGAACATACAAGTTACTTTGTCAAATGATTGTGAAACACTGATCGGTAATATAATGAAATAATTGTAGGAGTTGTAGGACTATAAGAGGGCACTAGCGGAACACTGCCTTAGCCTAGCGAAAAGTGTTTTCCTGAATTACTCAATAATACTCAAAATGCTAGACGCACAATTTCAAGACTTTCATCCACAATTACTGGACCTGACGCTCTAAAACCTTTTGCGGTTCAATAACGAAATTTCCACTAATTACACATACATACTTTACATAATTTTGTCATTTATAATGTACGCTAGACGAGTAGAATGATTAAATCATTTAACAATTATGTAAGTAAAACATGCAGTGCAGTCCATTGATAAGGAATAAATATATAATTGGTAAATTGCTTAAATAAAAACGTACGATTTCGAAATAAATACATTTTTCGGAGTAGAATTAATTAGGAATTAGTTTCAAAGTAATGTAGACATATAGAGTACCTAGAGAGTGTTTTTTGTAACTATCTCCTAATATAAAATACTAGCTTACACTCGCAACTTCTTCTGCAAAAGGAGTAGAATTTTCCAAGATTCTTATCAGGTGCCTACGTCATATAAAGAACACACCCTCCAAGTTTCAGGTCTTTAAGATCAGCGGCTTAGGCTGTGCATTGATCCGTCAGTCAGTCATCACTATCACTTCACTATCACTACATAGTATAAAACAAAGTCGCTTTCTCTGTCCCTATACCCCTTTGTATGCTTAAATCTTTAAAACTACGCAGCTGATTTTGATGCGGTTTTTTTAATAGGTAGAGTGATTCAAGAGGAAGGTTTATATGTATAATACATGCATAATATAGCCGTGCGAAGCCGGGGCGGGTCGCTAGTTCAGGACAAAGCATTTCATATGTATAGATAGATAAAATGCATTCCTAATAGTTCTGCGGTGACAGGTTCTCGAGAGAAAAAGAGCTAGAAACCAATTCGATAAGCCATTTTATTAGAAATAGTTTTATATTTTATGTAGCATTTAAGCGGGTGACAGTACGTACGTAACTAAAAGTAGAATACATATTCAAATACAGATTAAAGTCAATATATAAACGAGTATACAACTTATTCTATGGGCAAAACATTAACATCTAATGCGTGTAAGTGGTAAATGGTAACACAAAAAATAAAAAAAATATACACACTCATTCTTAATAGCGGTGTGCTCTATATTATGTATATAAATGGAATAGTTGTTATAGAAAAAGCTATATTGGATAGGTGTTAAAAAGACGTGGCATCCAGATAAACTATCTTGAAAGCAAATTGAAATGTCTGAATAATAGAGATATCTACGAATAAGACTGATTATAAAACCCATTACAGTCTTGAGATTTAAATGAGGTAAATAATACCTAGAAGCATTATTTGGAGTAAAGTCGGATTGAACTTTTTTTTTGTAATTATTTTTATATTGAAAATCTATTTTAGCAAAATTTAAAAATACAATTCTTGTATGGTGAAGTGTCGCAGAAGGCGCTCGCTAGATTAAATAACTAAACGCACACGGTGTTCTAATAAATACTTGTTTATTAATTCACAATAAATGTCCTTATCATCTTCAGATTATAGAATTACAAACGATATTAATTAAAATTGATCAACACACGTCCATTACTATCGGGAGGAAGAGGTAAGAAGGAGTAGAAGAAAGTCAATGTCAAAATGACACATAAGTCATTAAATCAACGTATGCATGTTGCGTGAATACATCATCATACTATCATACATCCCTGTCTGTCAGACTGTCAGATATTTAACATTATATAACAGTTAACAGTTTATTATTTATGAAATGTCCATTATGTTTTTATTCAGCTAAATTAACACGCTCCCGGTTTGTAATATGCATTTTTGTTATACCTTGTATCTCATCTGATATCTCGAACAATGTTTTATCTTTAGTTTCTGGCATATACAAAAAAATTAATATAATACAAATTGTTGACGAAAAACCAAACATAAAAAAAGCAACGTGTAATCCAAATTTCTTAATGACCATTGGCGTGAATTTCATTACCGTGCCTAATAATGTTTTATCTATAAGACATACAGCACACACTGCAAAACTTTTATATTGTAAAGGCATTAATTCACAAAATAGAGACGTGGACAATAATATAGGTCCAGATCCAACGCCTATAGAATATATCGATAGTAATACTAACGTTATGTAGCTATTTTGTTGTAACACAGATACCTGTACTAAATATATATGAGCAGACAAAATAAACAATGAAATGATTCCGATTGATAAGCAAGAAATGAAAAGAACCCTTCTTTGTAAAACATTCGACAACAATGATCCAACATACATACTAAATACTGTAACGCCATCTAATATAAGCATACCTGTGTACGCAGTGGTCTCACTTGATGTTATTTGCTTAATTATATCTATGGCATACATTGTGCAAGTTTGTTTCCCACAAAATGTGTATGATGCCACTAAACATACACATAGCAAAAATGCTTTGTAGAACCTCTTACTCAGTACAACTTCGACAAATCCCTTTTCTTCAGAAACTAAATTTTGCGCTGACAATAATTTAGTCAGTTCTTTTTCCGATTTTTTACCTTTAAGCCATCGATGTGATTGAGCACACTCTTTATATTTTAATTTACTGGCTAAAAGGTACGGAGATTCTGGCCAGAAAAATATTACAATATTGGGATATATTGACAGGATAATCAAAACTAACGGTATGTTCTTCCAATGAGTGAAAGTTCCGATTGCATTTGATATCCAAATACCCCAACAAAAGGTTGCAGATTTGAATGTTACGAATATGCCACGATATTTGGGTGATGTGTATTCTCCTAAGACCATGGTAGCCACGGTCATATTAGCAGTGCCTACAACACACAGGAAGACTTCAGCCACGATGATCTCAACTACCGTGTTGCTACAGTAAAGTACAATACTCGCTACAAGCGTGACAAAACAGGAGAATGCAAATGTATACTTCCTTCCCACGTAGGCTGCTGCTACTGGTAGAATGATCACCCAAGGCAAAGCTGCGAAGCCGAAAATTGATGCTGAAAACAAAACTTTTGACTATTAAGTAACACAACTTATGATAAATATAATATATTTTACCTAACCACGAATGCATAGAATCATCGATAGCAATTTTATTTTCCTTTTTTATTTGGGGTATGAACACTGTGGGGGATCCGAACGCCAAGCCAGACACGAAGAAGCTCATGCATACAACGCTATATACCATTAACTGAAATCAGTAAAGTAAAATATAAACACTTATATTTACGTTTTTCTGTTGTTATAGCGGCAACAGAAATACATATAATCTGTGAAAATTTCAACTCTCTAGCTAGCACAGTTCATGAGATACTGCTTGGTGATCGACAGACTTACAGACGGACGGACATTAAAGTCTTATTAGGAATAGGGTCCCGCAGGATTTAGGTGTGCTTTGGGTACGGAACCCTATAGAAACTATCGCATGTCAATGGTTTACAAAATACCTGTCTCAAAAAATATTTCCAGCTGATATTTTCGTTGTCTTCATCTTCTTCGCAATTCACTGTGTCATATTCACAATCCTTCATTGTGTTCTGGTAGAAACGTTTCGTTAATACTAAATTTTTATTTGGCGTTACAAGTAACTTAATTTTATTCCTTTCCGTGAACAAACAAGTCACTATTTTAAATGATTGTAAAACCTAACGTATATAAATGTAAACAGGGAAAATAATCACATTTAAATGTAATTTACAATTTTATTTAATTGCTTAAGTACTATAATAACCTTAGTGGTTTCGCTAATGTTTTTCAAGTTTCGTTTAAGTGATAATTAATACCAAAAAAAAAATGTTAAAACAGCACGCAATGTAGACAAGCGCTGTGCAGCTGCAGGAGGGGACAAGCAAGTAAACTTGCCCACTTTGCCCACCTAACAATAAAAAGTACACAAAAAAGATGAAGTTAAAAATCACGCTTCCCTTGCATACAAAATGTTATTAAATTAGCTCGTTTATAAACATCATGATGAAACCCGTGGCTTAGTTGGCTCCAGACGTATCGACGAGTCTTTCGTCTGGACATGGTCGACTAAGCTGAGTGGTAGTATAGCTGTTGGGCATCTGTGCAAGCCTACTCCATCCTCACGCAAAAATGACCCAATTGAATATACTAACAGAAAACTGCCCGAATACACGGTATGGTTCGCGCACTTTTAGAACTTCTATCAAATATTTTAGATTTTTTTTTCACTTTCAGGGCGTTTTTCCAATAAAGTGTATGGTAGGACCCATCCGTCAGATTACGCTTTCGTCAGTATGTGCTTTATTAAACTGACCTTTTCGTCAGTCAGTGTTTTATTGACTATTGAGGAGGCTCACAGCTAAGCGACGTTCGCTGATCGTTTACGGTCGTGCGGGTTAAGCGACGCCTGGCGCGGTCGACGCTTACTTCGATGGGTGGCCAATTAATAGTGTGGCAAAAATGTGTTTTCGTGAGCCCCCCCGTGCTTCGGAAGGCACGTAAAGCCGTTGGTCCCGGTTGCTACCTCTCTAGCAGCAGTCGTTAGGTCAAGTTAGAGGCCTTAAGGCTATCTGAAATCTGTAACAATAGGTGAGCCACACCACTATACGAGAAGAAGAATGAACTATTTTGGCTTGCCCCTGAAAATAATTCTCGTGTCCATGGTAAAGTTAAATATAAATAATTTACATAGTTTAGTAATTGCATATAAATGACCATATTATCTCATTTTTTTCTATTAATTACATGATTAGTATGACTAAAACATTCAACAATTGTTTAAAATAGGTTCCAGTCTATTGATTAACAATAGTACATTGTTACTCTAAAAGCGAAAGTAACTTATTTAGTCCCGAAACGGGTTTTTTAAAAAAAATAAAAGGTTCAATTCCTGGCTAGGGTAATGACTTTTTTTTTTTAGTTTTTATCAAAATCCGCCACGTAGGTAACTCCTTTTAGCATTTTTCGCTGTCTCTTAAAGTTTAGTCTGTATATATAATTTAAAGTGTTGGAATAAGAAAAAGGAATACTTTTCATTCCGGTATTGCGTAAGTATTACGTGGTTGGACCCAAGAGTCATATATGTTTCTAATTAAAGGTATATTAAAAAGAGGCTTAAAGATGTAAAGTTTGTTTAAAAGAAGTAATCTTCAGATTATACTATGCTGATTTAAAAAAATCTTTCACAGGTATAAAGCTACATCTTAGATCCGTACACAGAAAAAAAAAGATTTCTTGAAGCAAGAAATAATTCTCGCCTTATAGACGCCATCTAGGCCCCAAGCTAAGCAGCTAAGCTTGTGTTATGGTGACCAGATAACGGATAGAATACTTATATACTACAATTTTTTTGCAGTAAAGATAAACAACCTAGATACAGACTGCAGCGCCATCTGCCAGGCTGATTTGTAAACTTAAACCATCCAGGGGGCCACCCAAACGCATACAAAAAAATCATAAAAAACGGTCCAGCCGTTTAGAAGTTCAGTGACATACACACCTGTCACTTTGACATCTGTTCTTTGACATCTGTTTTTTGACATCTGTCACTTTGATATCTGTCACTATGACAGCTGTCACTTTGACATCTGTCACTTTTATATCTGTCACTTTGACATCTGTCAAATTGTCAAATTTTACGACACTTTTCGTTATATTTTGGACAATTCACACAATATCTATAATAATAAAAAACGACGCGTGACGTCACACTTTTTTGAGATTGCAGGTGTTCACCAATTTATAAAACGTTATCACGTCAAAATAAATTATAGCCTATGTTTTATTCTGACGTATAAGCTATATTAATGTAAAGTTTCATTAAAAACCATTCAGTAGTTTTTGCGTTAAAGAGGAACAAACATTCATACATACGCGCTCCGCGGTTTCACCCGCGTAAATCCCGATCCCGTGGGAATATCGGGATAAAAAGTAATCAATGAATCCTCATACCAAGTTTCATTAAAATCATCCAGTAGTTTCGGAGCCTATTCGTTTCAAACAAACAAATAATGAAATCTTTCCTCTTTTAATATAATAGATAAATAAAAATTGTCAGATATTAAAACGCTATCTAGCCCTCAACTAGGCTTGTATTATGGTAGTCAGACAACGGATAGAAGACTTATTTTTTTTTGACGTGATAACGTCTAATATATTGATGAACACCTGCATTCACAAAAAAGTGTGACGTCATGTCACGTTTCGGGAACGTGACGCAGCACGCGTCTCGTATTTGTTTTATATTGTTGAATAATAATATCGCTTATCTGCGCTTGTGTTAAGGTAACAAGTGACGATTAAAATTGTTAGATAAAGGAAAAATAAATGATAAAAAAAAAAGAAATGATAAAGGAAATAATAATCTCAATTCTTCATCGGTTTTCTTATGACGTAAAATTAGACTACCTTTTTTTTTGTTAATTTACACATACACACATATTATTATAGTATTTTGTTCACACAAAAATAACACCTACATACATAGACTTTAAATTAACCAACGATTTTCATGAGTGACAATATTTTTAGTTTATCTTGAAGTTTTAGTGCACAACTTTTGTTTTGTCCTCAAGCGAAAAGTACAACAATATAGATAAGCAATATTATATAAAGTTTTACGTTTCTTTATGCAAAGATAAAACAAACATAAATCATTAAAATCTACGTAAAATAGTACCTACCCAATAATAAATTGGTATCATTTCAAATGACGTGATATAAAACAAGCTTTTGCGGGAGCGCTACGCTACGGTGTAGAGCCAGTAGAGCTACGGCCTACGACTTTCATTGTGCTACGAAGTACTACGAGACAAATGAACCCTGGCTCAACTCAACGTTTCATTTCACGAAATGTGTACCTTTGTTTTGTCAACAAAATCCTTTTGTTTCTTGTGATAAAGAAGAATATTTTTACGTGTTAAAAATCGGTCAGAACAGAACAGCAGTAACTACTGCGGCAGGAAAAGAAACTAACAAGTCGCGGGACACGCGTTTAGAACGAAGTCTCTTTTCCCTTTTTTTCTAATTTTTTTGAGAAGATATATAAATAAGTGGGAGATTAGTTTCTGTTCAAGGCTTATGCAATAATGTCAGATTAGTTTTAAATTTTGGTAACTAGATGGCGCGCCGTAAAATTAAATCACACAAGCATTGCATTTTTATAGTTTAGTAAGCATAAAAAAAGTTATCGATATTTAAAATACAAGAGCTTTATGGATAAACAGTCCTTGCTTTATTACAAAGCTAGTTTTTTTGAAGTGAAAACTTCTTTAGCGGCGTTGAGCACTTTTTCTGTAATGGGTATAAAATCTTAAACTCGCGTCAGGACACGTGACCTGATCGAAAAAGCGTAAGACGGATGGAGAGTAGACAGCTATCCCCTCTCTACGGCGCGAAAATGTATGCCTGGGCCTACTGTTTTTAATTTGGCTGTGAGTGTATTAAGACGTACCTAAGGTATTTTTTAACGGACGACTATTGACGGACGACAAATGTCGGACGACTATTGACGGACGACAAATGTCGGACGACTATTTGTCGGACGACTATTGACGGACGACAAATGTCGGACGACAAATGTTTTTTACGATTTTTATTTAAAGTTTTCGTAACGCGTAACATATTTTCTCGGCTTGCGCGACCCGCGATATGGAACTTCGTTCTAAACTGTATTCGTAATGGATAAATTCCCCACAGAACTGGCTCAGCCTATTGTGGTGGATAGGTACATGGACAGATAGCACTTTATTGCACCATTAAGTAAGTAAATTTTTTTTTTTTAAATAATTTGATGATGATGATCTGGTTTTCGTAGAGGTATCTTCTGGGAAAGCGTGTTACATCTTAGACTGCATCGTCACTTAAAAAATGTTGTAAGTAATCTTTTTGGTTTTTAAGGTTCCGCACCTCAAAAGGTAAAAAAGAAACCCTTATAAGATCACCCTCTTGTCCGCCCGTCTGTCCGTGTGTCACTACCGATTTTCTCAGGAACGGGTGGACCTAGCAAGTTAAAATTTATACCAGATTCTGAGGTAGTCTCCATTAGTTGCTCCTGAGTAAGCACTGTAAAAAGATATGGGCAAATATAGATTTTCGCGAAAACTTGTAAGTACCAAAACCAATATTTTTGATTTTTTACCGACAACATAAAAGAAAACTTAAGTTTATAATTTAACTAGCTGCGCTCCACGGTTTCGTCTGCGTAAGTCTCGAACCCGTGGGAATAATAAAATGAAAAGTAGCCTATAGCCTTCCTCGGTAAATGGGCTATCCAATACAGAAATATTTTTTCAATTCGAACCAGTAGTTCCTGAGATTAGCGCGTTCAAACAAACAAACAAACAAAAACCGGGAAACCGGGAAAGTGGATACAAGCTCTCATCTACGTGGAATCCAGTGATAAAAATGTGCAAGTGTCGCGAGATATCTCCGGATATATCTTCGGATATAGTAAGTGTGGTGTGCCGCGGCCCTTATGACTGTTGACAAAACTGTTCATAAAATCGAGTGTCGGTACTCGACCTACCCTCGGTTACTACCCTCAACTATCAACATGAGAGGACAACGCTCGCCGCTGCTCCAGTCTCCTCGCGACCATGACTATTGTAACATAGTCGAAACGTCGAGATAAGAGAAATAAAAAACAAAAAATACGCGATTAAGACCCGGGAAAATAATTACTATGAATACAAATCGTGTGAGTTTAAAAAGTTTACAAACAAACAAACTCTTCAGCTTTATAATATTAAGTTTAAATAATAAATTATTATTTAATTAAATGCCGGTGTGGTTACGTTCGTAGTAATAATAAGGTGAAATGGACGAAGACCTTAATGTGAAAGTTATTGTGTCGCAGGTTTTTTATTTCAGTTCATTAATTTCATGAAGTCGGGTGAAAATATTTTTAATTATCGCGCTGATTGCTTCTTGCGTCAGAACTGAACAAAACATAGTTTTACTGTTTAGCCATTTACTGTTATTTTACTTTCTAACCGACATCAAAAAAGGGGGAAGGTTCTCAATAATTTGTCGCGTACCTATATTTTTACCTTTATCTATATTTATACTACTTGTACTTTTTTTCGTACTTGTAATAAAGAAAGAAAGTACAAAAACTCTGTATATTTCGAGCAAATAAAAAATGGAGTCTAGAGCAGTAGAACACGATTTTTTTTCCGTTTGTCTCTTTCCCTCTGTTCTCTATGCAATTAAAAAATACTGAACCGATTGAAATCTGGTTTTATCTTGTTTTCTGAGAAGGTACACTTGACACCCAGTAGAATCTGAATAATTAACGAAAATCGGCGGCCGCCTCTGTGTTTACTATTTATCCCAATTTTCTCACAAGATCGGGACTCGCCGCTAAAATTGCTAAGCAGCAGCGATTCAAGTAAGTACGTAATGTGCCTTTAACAAATCCAATGTTGGGTTATTTTAAGCCCATGCTACTTGTTGTGGAGCTTGTAAAATAAAAAATAACGCACTATTCTATTCGCCTTCTAAGCCTATAGGTGTCGTTTAATTCGCTAAACGTAGTTAAGATAATAGAATTGCCCTCTAATTAAAGTTAGTTCCCCTTCTAGCGGTCGTATTCCGCATTGATGGTTCCGAAAGTACACTTGTCGAAAAAACTGGTGAAAACAACCCGTTGAGGGTACTCGAAAAGGTCTTGAAAAGGTTGTCGGAGCACGCGCGCTCTCAGATGTTGATCGTGACTGTACCTTGACTGTGGTACTTATGTGCACAAGCTTTCGAGAGAGGCGTACTAGAGTTCTTGGCATTTTGTTGAATACAAAATATTTAGAATATTAGTAGGTTCAACAAGTACTTACATACAAGTCTACTTACAAGTAAAAAACCGGCCAAGTGCGAGTCGGACTCGCGTAGAAAGGGTTCCATACCATGTTTGACGACCCAGTTGGCACAATGGTCACCATTCCGGACTGCCAAACACAGGGTTGCGGGTTCGATTCCCGCCTCAGACGTGTATTTATGCTTAGATATTTGTCTGTGGTCTGGTTGTTGCTATGTATTATAAGTATATATTTACAAAAGAATAGTATAAAAGTAGTATATCCGTTGTCTAGCACCCATAACACAAGTCTATAAGTAACTTGGCTTGGGGCTAAATGGCGATGTGTGGAATGTCCTGCAATATATTTATATATTTATTTAATTTATAATAATTGATGTTGTTTGGCAATGTCCCATTTTTTTTCTGATATTAGTATTTGTTGTTATAGCGGCAACAGAAATACATAATCTGTGAACATTTCAATTGTCTAGCTTTCACGGTTCATGAGATACAGCCTGGTGATAGACAGACAAGACATAGTAATAGGGCCGTTTTTACCTTTTGGGTACGGATCTCTAAAAAGGACTAGGAAATACCTAAATTCAATAGGTAAGTATTAATGAATGAATAATAATTATTCTATCAAGACCACGATCTAATTAAAAGTTTCTTTTTTAAAAGGTTTTCATACTTCGAAAACAATTATTTTATTTTAAAGGCTTCAATATTTCATCTATATTTTTAATACGACTTCTGAGTTATGTTAATTTATTAAGGTTGACTTTAACAACAAAAATTTAAAACATTTATTAAATATCAACTTTATCGTTATTGATGTAAAATTAAATTATTGATTACTCGTTAAATACATTTTCACACCTGCAGCACTTTAATCACGGATTAAAGCCCTATTAACCTCAACTTAAAGCAAGACTTTATTCCCAAGGGAGATAATGTTGTATGAAACTCCCAAGGGAATACAGTGATTTGAATTTTGAACGTTGAAATTCGTGGGAAAATTCTTGGTTTTAATTTTGAAGGTCTCAGCAAATAGGTTTTATTTATAATAAGTAATTTGATTGGTCTACAAAAATCTAGCCGGCCACGATTTATGTTTTTTATTTTGATTGTTACGTTAGGTCTAAGCAAATAGGTTTTACCTATAATACATACCAAATATTTACCATCATGCTACCATATCATTACAATTGCCCAATTTTTTTTTAAAGTGGCCAGGGAACTGGCCACCAAAAGAATTAAAAAAAAATTGGACTGACGGTATGAAAAGTAGAGTATGCACCTCGGGATAAAGCATGTCTTCGTCTTGGGCGGTTTGAACCCCTCGCTTCACTCAGGACTCTACTTAACTCCCTCGCTTCGCTCAGGAGTTAACCTTAAACTTATCTCGGGAGTCCCTCGTTACACTCGGGGTTCAAAATGCCACCCACAACATAAGACATTGCTTTATGCCCTTAATGCATAATCTACTATTATAGAATTTACCAAAAGAATAATGGTAAAACTTTGCATAAAAATTACTTGTTTGCAAGGAGTTTTGTAGGTTCTAGAAGCTTGAAGTTCTTATATCTTTTTCCACATCTAGTACATGAAATACTATAAATTAATTTGTAACCTAGAAAAACGGATAATTTTATCAATTTGTTTTCTATTTATGTATATTAGTATGCTCAATAATTGCCATGCCATCACAATCTCATGCAAGCCGTGCCCTTACAAACAATACAAAACGAGCTGAATCAGCCGCAAGCGTAACCTTGTAACCCAGTATATTATATATTATTTACCAACTTCTAGTTACATAATATGTTTAGTAAGCACACATATAGTTACATACATATGCAAATGAAAACCCAGACGAAGGATTTGTACCCAATATCAACCCACAACACTCCCTCGATAACAAAACAAAGGAAAGTGTAACCTTGGTCACATTCAAGACAATTTTCACCCTTTGCCAATACTATTGAATGTATTCGTACTTAGGTTACCTTATTTGAATTGCAAATGAGTGAGCTGTGAGAAAGTATCTGGAGGCTTAGAGTGTGAGTTTCTTCAAGCATGTTACAAAATAGGTACTTACCTAAATATTGAACGACACATGACACATGTCGTATACGCAGAAAAAACAGACGCTAGAGAAAAATTTCCTGTTTTTATTCTATGTTTATATGAAAATCATAGAAGTTGACGTCGGTACCCCACTTTCTTTAGGTTCCTTGATGAAAATTCTTAATTTAAGAATATTGCGTTTAAATTAAGAATACCTAACCTACTTCTAAGCATTTAAATTTTTTACTACATCCAAGAAATTATTCTCCAGAGAGGGAGAGGATTATTTCTTGCTTCATGAAACTTTTTTTTCTTTGTAGGTATAATAATATCTCCAAGCTAAACAACTTTAGGATTGTGTTATGGAGACCACATAACGGATAGAATATTAATATACTTTTGTTATGTAAATATATAACTATTATACACTAGCTCTCGCCCGCGACTTCTTCCGAAAATAACTCGAAAATGGACCAAGGAATCAAGCTGTCCCATATAAACTTTACTCCCCTTGTTCACCCCCCAATGGGCAGAATTTCGGACATTCCTTTTTTATTGGATGCCTACGTCAAAAAACACATTTTAAGTATGAATAAAGTTGGTATGTTATTTGTAAAGAGCCAAAAAAATAAATAAATGGAGAACACATTCTCCAATTTTCAGGTCTGTACGATCAGCGGTCTAAGCTTTGCGTTGATCCGTCAGTCAGTCATTCAGTCATTTGATCGGGACAAAGTATTTTATAATAGAAGATACAGAAAGACCTAGAACAGAAACAGACAGCAGGTCATACAAATATTTGTTTCACGAGAGGAAAAGATTCCGTAAACTTCTGCATACCATAAACCTATAAATAGAGGTCTTCAAACATAAATAAATAAATATTGCAGGACATTCCACACATCGCCATATAGCCCCAAGCTAAGTAACAAGACTTGTGTTATGGGTGCTAGACAACGGATATAACTAACATTTATTTTTCTTTTGTAAATATATACTTATAATACATAGAAACAACCAGACCTCAGACAAATATCTATAAGCATAAATACTTGTCGGAGGCGGGAATCGAACCCACAATCATGTGTTTGGCAGTCCGGCATGGTGACCATTGTGCCATCTGGGTCGTCTAATTAGTATAGCGTTTTTATTACCCTAGTCAAGGAGAAGTTAGTAGGGCATTCTTGGATCATTTCGTTGACGGAAAAGAGTCAGTAAAGTGAACATGGTCATAAAACCTCCCGTTACGTGCTTTGTTAACGATTGTTATAAATATATATACGGTCGCGGTCGGAGTCAGAATTGTAGACCCATCATAGAACTCCAAAACTGCTATTATTAGAATGTTTTCGATTTTCTCGAGTTCAAGTTTAAAGTCTTTCAACTCATCAATTTATATAATATTAGAATAAAACATTTCAATGATAGTAATTTTAGAACTCTACGGTGGTTCTGCAATTCCGAAACATATCTTCCCTTATGTACGGTCGGCTGCATAATTGCAGACCCACCGTAGAGCTCCAAAACGGCTGTTATAAGGATGTTTTCAACACAAGCAAGATTCTAGACACCTGCTTTAGTTGAAGTTTAAAATCTTTTAACTCATCAATTTATCAAAAATTATTAGAATGCAAACATTCCAATAATAGTAATTTTAAAACTCTACCGGGGACTGCAATTATGCAGCCGACTGTACGTACCAATTAACATAAGAGAAGATACATTTTACGCAAAAACTACGCCTCTCTCTTCAATATTCAAAGTGAATCTCAAAGAAAAGATAACTTTACCTTTATGAAAATAATTAATTCCTCAAAAGTTAGCTGAAACATGTTACAGAGGGAACGTTATTATCATACACGTAACAAAATAAGTTTCCCGTCTCTTTTGTAATTTATATGTCACGGTTAAAGCCCGAAGCCCGCGGTTACAACTACAACTAGGGTAACCAAGTAACCAATCTTGTTTATTAACTGTAAAGTTAATATTTTTATATATTTTAGTTATTGGAAGTTTATACTGTTCATTGTAACTTTATAAATTTAATGTACATAATAAAGGGTTAAGTTGTTAAGTAAAAATCTTTTCTTTTAATTTCATTTCGTAAAATCTAGACGTAACCGGGAATTTGCAACCGTCTTTATACGGTCGATATTGGCAGTCTCATTGCAGTCGCGTGTTTCTTTTTAGGGTTCCGTACCAAAAGGGTAAAAACGGGTATTATTTTTCTTTGTGTTTTCACTGCGATCAATCTAATATCCGACAATTATTAATATAGTTGCGAGTATATTGGGTGACATTTAAGATGCAGTAGCCATCGCCAATGCTTTCTCTACGTTTATTTAACACGCCATCTAGCGCTAAGCGAAGCAACTAGGCTTTCATTATGATGGCCAGACAACGGATATTTTTCATTATACTTACCTTATTTTTTTGTAAATAAAAACTGATTACATGCAGTAACACCCAGACCACAAAATCAACTTATGGTACCTACATGGTAGGCAGAGTTTCAGGTTTTATTTTCGTTACGGAATTTCTTGATTCGGTCGCCGCGCTCAAAGCCCGCGATAAAAGCTATGCAATAGCTTAAAAATATTAATTTGTTTTCAAAAATAAATATCTGTGTTTTAATATTTGTTCAACTGCGGAAATCGAACACGTAGGTGGGAGGTCGTCGTACAAACACTACACACCTACCCTTAGGTTTAATCGAATACAATATTATGTTCCGTACTTCGGGATTTAACCTCAACACCTACTCACTTTGTAACGTTTTATTCATTTACATAATCTCTGCGTAGGTAACTCGTGTCGTATTATAAATACCTTTAATTCACATTTGTAAATGTTTCAAAAATGTTAGGGCCTAGCAGAATACAAACTAAAAGTCGGCCACAAAATAAATAAATACATAGTAAATAAATAAAGTCGTTTGTGATTGTCTGTAATTAGCTTTCTATTTCTATTTCATCTATTTTAAACTTAGCTGTAGAGTTTACTTACAAATAAAATAAGTAATCACTACATAGTATAAAACAAAATGGCAAAATCAAGGCAATTACATTGCCTTCAAATAATGTTGCGGGCCGTAACGATTTTACCCCTTTTATCCTCCACAAAATGAAATAAATTTTGAAACGCTCGATGAAGTTTTTAAGTCAAAATTTTAGATATTCAGATACTAATAACTTTTATTTTACGCAATATTTCTATAAAATAAAAACGGTCAAACCTAGTTTCCATTAGATCTAGAACATATTTATAAATTATCAAAATCGCACTTCGTTTATGGGGGGGAAAACGTTACCGCTTTTTGTATGTATATCGACAGCCTCACACTGGCCTTAAGGTTTGTTTTTATTTAATTTAATGTAATTTAAAAATGTTGTTTACAATAAAGAATTTATCTATCTATTGCTGTATAGAATAAATCCATCAACAAGTAATATGTAACTTAGGGTTTAGCTAGATATATTCAACCAAAATTAGACCCTAATCTAATCTACCCTCAATCCCTCATCTCTACCCAATTTTGTAATCTCTAAACTAATATTATATACCCTAATCTTTGTCTATTTAAATAATTGATTTATTGTAGGTACTTACGATTAGGTAAATTATTATTTTACTAGTGGTCTACGTCTGCTTGCTTCCAGGCCTACTTAGAAATACGACTAGCTGCGCCCCTCGGTTTAACCCGCGTAAGTCCCGATCCCGTGGGAATATCGGGATAAAAGGTAGCTTATATGTTGATCCAGACTTCTTGCCATGTACATAACGAGTTTCATTGCAATCAGTTCAGTAGTTTTTGAATAAAAGAGTAACAAACATAATGAAACAAAAACTTTCACATTTATATTCTACTAGCGACCCGCTCCGGCTTCGCACGGCTATATTATGCATGTATTATACATATAAACCTTTCTCTTGAATCACTTTATCTATTAAATAAAACCGCATCAAAATCCGTTGCGTAGTTTTAAAGATTTAAGCATACAAAGGGATATAGGGACAGAGAAAGCGACTTTGTTTTATACTATGTAGTGAAGTGATAGTGAAGTGAACTGACAGTGATAGTGAAGAAGGATACTTAGGTTTCATAGATAGCAGGTGTACAAAGTGTAATTGTAATAATGTTCGGAATATAATTTGATTTATAAGTAAACAAAATTTGTAAGTCTTTTGTATAATACCTACCTAGATATGTACGTATCAATGTATTTATTTTGATTCCTTTGTGGCGCGGCGGGCGAACATCCAACTGCGACCCAGAAAATTGTGAACTCAAACAGTCTGGGAGCTATGTACTTATTCATTATTTACAAAAGAAAAAATATAATTACTAATTTTCTAGTGGCTAAGCTTGGGGCTAGATGGCTCTATGTGAAATTTAGTACAATATTTATTTATTTAAAGAATGTCTCTTAGTTTTACCACTACATGTAAGTCTTGACCCCGTAGGAATATCGGACTTTTTGAATTAATTAAGTTATTTCTTAGGATTCAATGTAAATAATATAATATATTATAATATATACTCAGATACATAATATTACTAGCTGCCCTACGCGGTTTCACCCGCGTAACTCCCGATCCCGTGGGAATATCGGGATGTAAGCTATCCTATCTCTCAAGTTGGATCGAACTGCACATGGTGTGCGAATTTTATTATAATCGGTTAAGTGGTTTAGGAGTCCATTGAGGACAAACATTGTGACACGAGATTTATATATATTAAGATTATGTATCTGAGTTTCATTACAAGCCTAGTAAATGTACCTACAATCTACCTACATCCTAATTTTATCAGGATACCAAATTTTTAGACCAAATTCATATTTTCTTGAAAATAATTTACTACGAGTAAAATTAACTAAAAGCGCGACCAAGGTTCTTGAGGAAGAAATTTTATCAACATAATAAATTAGTCTTTTAAATTAAACGATAGCGGATACGGGCACATTGGAAAATATGTTGCGTATTTTTCC
The DNA here is from genome assembly GCA_907269075.1 of Idaea aversata. NCBI lineage: Eukaryota > Metazoa > Arthropoda > Insecta > Lepidoptera > Geometridae > Idaea > Idaea aversata. The sequence goes on from OU026087.1 coordinate 13,847,905, forward strand.
GAGTAAGTACCAACCTACTTAAAGAGGGCTGTTTTTCAACCGCGTTTTGGGAAATGGATGACGCAAAGCACGCACATTCCCTGTATTACTTTAATAATGTAAATGAGCTATTTCTGAAAACATTTTCATGTATAATCTCCTACGTACTTAAGCAATTCTGCAAAATGTTAACGTATTTATAAACGAGTCGGTTAATGAAAAAAGTTTTATACCACAGTGCAGCAAATAATACGAAACTCTTTGGGTAGGGTAAATGCAAACGGAAACTGATATCAGTAAAGTTTTAGCAATATTATAGCAGAACTCATTGAGCAACTCCAACCGGAAAGCTATCATCCTAAACCTACATTTTATCTACAATGGCTTGAATACCTCTGTTGCATGCAACTCAACGATCATGTACACGAAGTAAAACTACATCTGTTTACTTACAATATTTATATCAATAGTAGGTAAATGTTAGTTAGGTACGGTCGGCTGCATAATTGCAGACCCACCGTAGAGCTCCAAAGCGGCTGTGATAAGAATGTTTTCAACATAAGCAAGATTCTAGACACCTGCTTTAGTTGAAGTTTAAAGTCTTATATCTCATTAATTTATCAAACAAAAATTATTAGAATGATAACATTCCAATAATAGTAATTTTCGAACTCTACCGGGGGCTGCAATTATGCAGCCGACTACGACTGTAGGTACCTACGTAACTTGCAATGTTATTTCTATACTTAGCTATAACATTAGACATTTTAAGAAGACACATATTTGCGGCTATAGCAAACTCTACGTAGTAAAAGTTTGAGTTAGTTTAAGCCAACTCAAACGTCACAAAAGCTCCTTGAAATCTCTGTATATCTTCCTGATTGGGGTTAAGTCGCTGTAGGCAAGCCTTGTTTTATTCATTACCTACTTGAGTAAAAAATGATCTCAAACGCAAAAATTATTTAGAAAATGAAAACGTAATAAAGGGAGACAATTTTCTTTAACCTTTTTGTTCAAGTAAATTGAATTAACAAGTCTCGAAGTAGGTAACAAGAATGAGCAATGTTTCAGTTACATTACATGTACCTAGCCCTCAAGCGAAATACCTTCGCAAATCCTAAGAAAATTACGTTTAAACAGAACCCAAAGCCACACCGAATATAATAACGAACGTAAAAATGTACTGAAAAGTAGGAGACATAAAAAAGTTCATCTCATTTTTTCATGAAAAAAAAAAACAGCAAAACACGTACATGGATAACATAAATAGATTTATGTTCAACTTCTCTAGAGCACGCCTGGCCTACTACCGTAATAAAAACTTGATGTAATTTAGGTACAAATTGATGTAATTTAGGAGTTTTGCTTGGTAAGAAGATATAAACTTACAGTCCTTCTGATACATTAAATAGCAAGTTTATTGCATGCACATGCACGTAGCTAGAATAGTTCAAAATCTTTTATTCGAAAAAAAAAAAAAAAGAGTTTGTTAAAAAAAGATGCAAACATCATTCATTTCATTCTTGAGGCATTTCTTTCTTTCTTTCAAACATTTATCTGGTAACCCAAGTGTTACCAAATAACACACGACAAGCATAAGAACATAAAGGCAACACCGAAGAAGTTGTAACATACAAAAAGCCGTGTGCTCAAATGGCTCAGCTAGAAGCCAGAGCCAAGCATGCATAGCTATGGTTGTGCGGGCTGGGCAGTCGGAGCTGCAAATGGTCTACACTTAAGACCAGTGTGAGGCTGCAAATTTCCATACAAAAAGCGGTTTCCCCCCCATAAACGATGTCCAATTTTGATAATTTTTAAAAATGTTCTAGATCTAATGGAAACTAGGTATAACCGTTTATATTTTAAAGAAATATTGCCTCAGATAAAAGTTATTAGTATCTGAATATTTTGGACTTAAAAACTTCATCGAGCGTTTCAATTGTTTTTTAATAGACCAAACTGAATTACCAAAAAATAAAAACGTATAAACCTAGAATAAAATGCAGTGAATTAAATGAGACCAAATTTATTTCATTTTGTGAAGGATAAAGGGGGTAAAAACGTTACGGCCCGCAACATTATTTGAAAGCAAAATGAAGGCAATTACGTCTGAACTTAAACTTTCTCTATCGCACGATACAGATCATTTTTGAAAATACCTACTCGCGCCGCGTATCGAAAACTCATGATTCTCTTAAACTCAATACGCTGCCGGTGGCTGGTGCCATACTGTTTATTAACATTCTGTTACATAATGATATCTTTAATAACTCTGTCATTTTTCCTGTAACATCCGATGAGTACGAGCCGGCTCGCTTTGTTCTAACGTAATTATCGATTTATACGGCCTTTTGATGTGCTCCATACAAAGGCTTGCTTTCTCGTAACCTGTACTTTTTTTGTTCGATACGAATACGAGCAGCTACGCAGCTGCAGCTGTCGAGACTTAATTAAAATAACTTTTGAAATTATAATAAAGTATAAATTAAAATTTGGTTTCGGTTTATATGAAGTAGGTAGGTACAGTAAGGGTCATAAGTAAATGATCAGTTTGCTACAATAATACTATCAACAAGTATTGGAGTTACGACCTTTTTCTAATAGACGTTACATACAAACCTAAATACTTGAATTAGAAGTACTCAGTGTGATTATTATTTTCAACATGTTAGCTATGTCTTTAGTTGTGTAAGTGGTATAAGCCGCCACCCGCTACACCAACCTACGTGGGTTCGATCCACAGGTTACGTTGTTATAATGTTCAAATAGTGCTGCACGGGATTGTGAACGTTACGGTGGGCAGAGACTTTTGACCGTGGATTGTACAATAAATCTGTGGATGTTTTAATTTTATGAGCTTTTTTGTCTATAACAATAAAGAGAAAAGTTATTTTGGTTTTTTTTTTATTTGTTAAGAAACTACTGGACCGATTTTGATAAAACTTGGTATGAGGATACATTGATTTATTGGAAATTATAAAAGCTACTTTTTATCCCGATGGTTGGTTTGTATGGCGATTATGGCTAGTTTGTATGGAATTTCACTAAATAGCTGAAGTGTTGTACAGAAAATAATCTATATTATATATAAACTAGCTGTCCCGGCAAACGTTGTTTTGCTATTTACAAAAAAAAAACAAAAAAAAATAGATGTTGGCCGATTCTCAGACCTACTGAATATGCTTACAAAATCTCATGAGAATCGGTCGACCCGTTTCGGAGGAGTTCAAGTTCGAACCCCGTGACACGAGAATTTTATATATATAGAGATAATCTATAATCTGTATATGATCTATGGTATATAAAACAATCGCATTTAAGTTGGGTTGAAGCTACGATGTCACTTAAGCCGAGAAACGGACTTATGGTAAGTCAAACATTAACAACATTCCACATTTTGTGAAATACTTTACTTGACGTTAAAACTCTACTTATCTTATCTCATGAAAAGGAAATGTAGAAAAATACGAGCCGCAAAAAAAACTGATGAAAAAACGGATATAAAACCTCAAAACAAAAAGCTGTAATGTCCCTAGAGGGGGCATATTTATTTATTTTATCGCGTATGTGCCGAGGATTTGTGTCAACTTGATTCGGATTGACATAGCTTATCGCCCAAATCTACCCTGAAATTTGTAAATCCCTGCGGACGGAGAATTACGAAACATTTTCTTCATTTAAAAAAACATATTGGGACATAGTGAATTAAGAAGGGAAATAATTTGGGTTAACATTGCCGTGGAGCTTCCTCAGCTAATATGAAAGTACTTCAACTACTTACCTACTGTAAAAGTTAAAAACTTTGTTTTAAACATTTTCCTATATTATGTCAGCCGCATGCCGGATAAACTTTGAGCTAAAACAACAACCTTTTCACTACCTAGCAGACCATGAGTGGCGAAATGACTTTGACAAATTCCTGGCAAATTGGCAATCCGTCACAAGATCGCGATGAATGGAAGAGGAGTAAGGACCTTAGCCCTGCAGTGGGACACTACAGGCTCATAAATAAAAACCTAAAGGAATACCGCCTACGATCTTTGCTAGCATCGAGTCCTTCAACGCTTTAAGGTGAAAGGGTACCGGCGCTTTCTCCATACAAACGTAGTCGACTGTTTCCTCCCTGGATAATGACACTAGCACAAATATTTTTGTGCCAAAAAACTTATAACTGCCATGACTATGCCCCTATGTTTTGGTTTTTTCATTTTTTAATTATCATAGAAATTAAAATTAAAAAAATTAACAAATAAAAAAAAATAAAAAATAGGAGCATGGTCATGGCAGTTATAAGTTTTATGCACCAAAAATATTTGCTCTAGTGTCATTATCCAGGGAGAAAACAGTCGACTACGTTTGTAATAGTTTGTATGGAGAAAGCCCCCGGTACCCTTTCCTCTTAAGTTCTAATAAATATGCCGTAAAGAAACGTTAAGGTACTTAACTCATGTTTTTTAGATGTATACATAAATAGTACCTGCCTAGATATACCTATCTTGTAGGAAGCCTGTGGAATTGCCAGACGAAGGCTTTATTTTCCGGTCATATACTTTTACTGTTGGGTCTTGTAATAAAAATGTGATGTCCAAAAGTGCCTATTAAGTGACAATGTAATGAGGAGTTTAATGGTTTTGAAAAATTAAATTGTAACCATAACACTTATATCTCTTCAAATCTACGAGTACTTTGCTATTTCTACAAGGTTTAATTTTGAATTTCGGGTTAACATAACTTTACATTTGTTATTGAAAGTTATTTAGCGTGTATAGCACCATCCTACCTAGCATGAAGACCAAAACACGATACGATAAAGCGATATCACGCGATATAACTACATCAACTCTCAAAATATGATAGATAAAGCCGCCATGTTGAATTTTTATCATAATTTTTATCGCAATTTATAATAAAAATTTAACATGGCGGCTTTATCTATCATATTTTGAGAGTCGATGTACCGCACCGCACGCGCCGCAGTCGCCGCAGCTAAGGAAATCCCCAAGGCCGATGCTGATGACGTCACCAGCCGCAACCGCGCGCATACAAACAGTTACTGCGCCGCGTGCATACGTAACGTGATCTTTTCTCGTGCCGGACGGAACTTGATATTTTTTTAAGAAATTGTCACGTCCCGTCCGGCACGGGAAAAATCACGTTACGTATGTTTAAAGTCTATACGAACCCTTCAGAGGTTTTATCCCGTTACGTATCCAGCGACCTTTAATCCTCAAACCCAATCCTCTTAAAAGTAATTTACTCCTAAATACTGTATCCTCGTATTCCTGTTACACTCCAACAATTTACAAAATCAAAAAATCAAATCAAAATATTTATTGCAGTAACCAATAAAACATATGTACATAGTTGTGGGAGCCACCTTTTAAGTAAGAAATACTTGTGATAGGTGGCCCCGCTCTTCTATAACTAGTATTAAACTTAAGTATGATTTATGGTACAAAGATTAGGTAGGTACTTAAAATTAATTAAGTACTTATTCAATTAATAAGTAATAAAAATTCAATTCATATTATTACAAATCTAAATTACATTAATTAAAAGTTTTTTTAAATTTATTTTTATTTTATAAATATATATATTTTATTTATGCATGCAACTAGAATGAAAGACAACGAAAAGGTAAGTGGTAAAAGGTGTGTGTTAATAATAATAAATAAATAAATGAGTTCCTGTTGTAGTATTGGTGTTATGGTGTATGTAAGCAAAGAAAGCGTCCCCAGTACACCAGTCTTTAAGGAGCCTGGGATGGGGTATCACTTCATGTCTGTTGTTGTAAAATTACATGGTGATAAATAAACAATCAATAAACATGCTCAGCACAAACGTTGTAGTAAGATTTCGGTCTCTTCATAATTTTTACTCTTTAACCAAATTATCAGTAACTTTTTGCATTCAAAAATTTTCAAAGGATAAATATTAATTTCATCATTTATTAAATTATATAAGTGGGCAGCTTGTACTAAATACTGACGCCGAGCGTATGCTGATTTGGAAACAGTTGTCCGGGCCACTGAGGTTTTCCGTCGTTTTTGCAATATATCTGGGTCAAATTTTAGGGTCTTGTGTAATTTTAGTATAGTGTGTAAGATATAGAGCTGTCGAACTGTTAAAAGATCAGACACGCTGTAGAGAGTCTCGGTTGAAAATCTATATGGTTTATTATGCATGACTTTTATTAAGGACCTTTGGGCTCTTTTTATTTCTAGGAACTTAGTATTCGTGGCACCACCCCAAACAGGAATACAATAACATATAACTGATTGCACTAATGACGTATAAATTTGATTTAATAGGTATTTTGAAGTTATATGTCTCAACGTCTTAAAAATCCACATAAGTTTCCTAATTCTACTCATAATTAACTCTAGATGTGCATGCCATGACAACCGCTGATCTACAATGATACCAAGATATTTAGTGCTGTTTACTTTCTTAATGTGATTACAATTACAGTGCGAGTTCTGAAAAACATCGGCGTCGCAGGAATGGATTTTAATATTTATATTTGGTTGATGACTATTGTATTTTGTAAAGCATATATAATTTGTTTTTGCCGTGTTAAGTGATAAGAGATTGCCATTTAACCATCTAGCAATCTCGCCTAGACCCTTCTCAGCGTTGTCGCGAGCACCGTCCCAGGTTCTACTAGTAAACACGACAGCGGTATCATCGGCATACGTAAATATGTGTCCACCATTTAAACTCATATTACACAGGCCATTCAGGTATATTAAAAACAAAGTAGGACCCAGTACACTGCCCTGTGGTACCCCGTATGTAATATTTTGTTCATGGCTGACACAATCACCTATCTTAACACTTTGAGTTCTGTCATTTAAGTAGTCACTGAGTAGTTGGAGTGGAGTTCCTCTTATCCCTACATTTTCAAGCCGCTTTACAAGAATAGGGACAGAAACTGAATCAAAAGCTTTCTTTATATCAAGGAAGACTGCCAAACATTTCATGTTATTATCTACATTTTTAACTATAACTGAAGTTAAGGCAGTAATTGAATCCTCTGTAGAGAGTCCTTGTCTAAAGCCATATTGTGACTTCGAAATAATTTCATATTTATTTAAATAGTTAATTAATCTACAGTTAATTAGTTTCTCTAGTATTTTTGAGAGTGATGTGAGAACAGAAATTGGTCTGTAATTAGATACTTCGTCTCTGCTACCACCTTTATATACTGGGGTTACCAAAGCATGTTTGAATGCTTTAGGAAAGACTCCTTTATTAAAGCAGATGTTTACTAAATGGGTAATTATAGGTATTAACAAATCACAAGAAAACTTTAGAAATTTAGTTGAGATATTGTCCCACCCAGGAGCGCTATCGGTTTTCAGACTTAACAGTATGGCTTTAACTTCCATAGGATCAGTATTTAATAGCACAAAAGAAGAATTATTATTCATATTTGGATTGTCAGTAATTTCATTTGGGAATATATTTGTATTGCTAAGTATGCCCTCAGCCAAAGATTTGCCAATATTAGCAAAGTAACTATTTATGTAGCCAATAGAATCTTCGGGTGTAGATTTTAAGCATAGTAATTTTGAATTTACGTTATCTTTAGTTTTTCGGTTCGTGATGTTATTGATGGTTTTCCATAATCTTTTAGGATTTTTATTACATCTATTAAGCTGGTCTCTATCATATTGTCTTTTCAATTTTTTAATTAAATTATTACAGTAATTCCGGTATCGTTTATAAGTTATTTTTAATGTGATATTGTCAGGGTCAGATCTTAATTTTTTTTGCATATTATTTCTATTTTTAATGCATCGTAAAATACCTAATGTAATCCAAGGTTTTATTATTCGTTTTTTAACTGGAATATGTGACGTAATTGTGTTGTCAGTTATACTCTTCTTAATAGCATTTATCAAAGTCACAGAAACAAAATCAGGATCCTCATAATGTAATAATTTATGTAAGTTTGTCTGTTTCAAACTGTCTAGTGCTTTTTCAAAATCAACAGTAGTTTTTATTACAGAGCATTTATTTGAAGAGACCAAGAGTGCAATTTTTAACAAAATCATATCATGGTCTGTAATAGAAGTATTCAGAATTGCAATAAATGCAGAATGTCTGTCCCTATCCAGTTTAACCATGAAGTGGTCTAAGCAATTTTTCTGCCGGGTAGGTAGAGTATGTCCAGGTAGGATACCATGTATTGCCAAAATATTCAGATAGTTGATTCTGTTTTTACACTCATAAGGTTTTTCCTTGTCATGTTGAATGAGGTTAATATTCAAATCGCCAGCAATTATAATAGTTCTATACGTTTTTATTGAATGTAGATAGATAATTATCTAAAGATAATAAGAAGGACTCCGCATTTTCAGTTGAAGGTGAGCGATATATGCCAAGAATGATACAATTAGAAAGTATTATCTCCAAGCATGAGGCATGTTCTAAAATAATCTCTTTAACACATACTTGGTGTGTGGTTTTGATGTAAGCGACAACCCCATCACACTGATTTAGGTGATTAGTACTATTATAGTTGGTATATGTAAATATTTTAGGCACAGGCTTATTTAAACAGAGACGACATTCTGTTAGAATTATAATGTCTACATAGAAGTTAAAATAAGCTAGATTTACTTTTAAATCATCCAGATTGTTATAGACAGTTCTTATATTTTGCGAAATTATGGTAAGATCTGATAATTGTTGATTAATATGACTTTCAACACTTTGTATCTCACATTTTATAGAATGTGCAATTTCCAGATTATCAAGCTCATTTAAAGTTTCAGCTGAATTATCCATTAGGAAACATAAACAGGCGGACAAAATCAGTTGTTACTAGAATATAGTTAAAAAATTTTGTAGACTTCGATGTTAGAGACGTAAAAATTGCTTGTTTGTATTTATTTGTATAATAGGAAGAGTAAGTTAGTAAGTTACCAGTAAGAGAGTGTATGTAATTATATAACATGCCCTGTATACTTTTGTGTGATTGAGTTTGCGTAAATGAATACATAATAGTAAAGAAACATTGACTTAAAAATATAAAATAAATTTTGCAGGACAATATTAAATTTAACAGTGTTCGCAAGTTTAGAGTTTCGTTAAAATAGTTTGAAAACTTGTTATATCTGATTAACATAACACTGCAAATCATGAATAATCGAGTGTTAAACAATCTGTTCACAAGACTTACAAAATCAAAAATAAAGTTGCATTTTACCAATAATAAATTAAAAATAACAATTAAGGGCGAAAAACAGTACACACCCACTGATGAGCAAAAGGATTTTTTCTATATTCGCTTTACGACTTGCGCGTTGCATATCTTCTATTTTGTCCTCAAGTAAGATTATATACTCCGTGTCCTTTCTTTCTTTTATTTGTAGCTGCTCTAGTTTCTTTTCGAGCTCTTCATTTTGAGATGTAAGAAAACCAATAGAGCTTTCAATACTGGAGTTGGTGCTCTTAATTTCTGCAAGGGTAGCTGAAACTTTTTTAAGTTCTCTTTCGTTCGTCGTCGTGATAGACTTTATCATGGTTCGTACCTCCTCTTTGAATTCATTAAAATCCGACAAGCGTTTTCTTTTCAATTTTCCCTTTAAATTAAAATTAGGGAGGGGGCCCTCTTTTGTTTGGCTTCCATTAGATGTATTCGTGTCAGATTGATCAGAATCCATTTCCCTTTCTTTTTTCTCAAAGCAACTCACTTTATAAGGCAATAAATATAGAGCCTGTTAGTTAGCAGCGAGCAATCAGCGCAAGCAATAGGGTCCTCTAAATGTCCACTCACACAGTGACGTACCTGTCCTTCCACTACTGCAGATGAGCGAGATGGCAATTATGACAGCCGTTTCTTCACACGTGAGGTTTGGGGGGGAACGTTTGCCGCAACTTGTCGCTTGATGGTTTTGCTTCGTACCGCATAGGCATAAGTGTAAATACTGTGCACTTCGGATTTGAACTTTAACGAGCGAAAATTATAGTTTGATTTACTTTGCTGTTATTTATGCTCATTAAAAAAAAAATGGTTAAACACGTCTATCCGCGGTACCGTACGAGACGGAAGAGGAAGAGACAAAAAAATTAAATTAAAAATTTAAAATAATAAAAATAGTATGAACGTAAAAAGCCTAAAACAAGCAAAAAAAATCTATAAAAAGAAAAAGCCACAAAAAGAACAAAAAAGGTATAAACGTGAAACCCTACAAAAAGAAAAAAATAACCTCGAAATTATGATTCTACTACGTAAGTACATGTGAATTTTTTTGATTAAATATTGTCGCGTCGGGGGACCGCTCTTTTTCGAGTCAAATTAATATACTTAATGTTAACATTTTATCACTAGTAATTCTTAATACTTTAACATTTTCGTTGAAATTTTAATATCATTTTACTTAGGAAGGTGTTTCTATAGGTAAAGAGCGGTCCCCCGACGCGACAATATTTAATCAAAAAAATTCACATGTACTTACGTAGTAGAATCATAATTTCGAGGTTATTTTTTTCTTTTTGTAGGGTTTCACGTTTATACCTTTTTTGTTCTTTTTGTGGCTTTTTCTTTTTATAGATTTTTTTTGCTTGTTTTAGGCTTTTTACGTTCATACTATTTTTATTATTTTGTGTCGGGGGTTTTTTAAATTTTTAATTTAATTTTTTATTTCATCCTTTTTGTAGGGAGGGACTTTTTAATTTTTTTTATTTTATTTCTTTATTTTCTTGCGATTTATGATTCAGATAATTTGGTGTAAGTAAACAATAACTATTTAGCGCACCCGCTCCGGCTTCGCACGGCTATATTATGCATGTATTATACATATAAACCTTCCTCTTGAATCACTCTATCTATTTAAAAAAAACCGCATCAAAATCCGTTACGTAGTTTTAAAGATTAAAGCATACAAATGGATATAGGGACAGAGAAAGCGACTTTGTTTTATACTATGTAGTGAAGATTATTTTTAACCCTAAACAGTTTTTTTATTAAAGGTATTCTTTTTCAATTTTTTCCTTTAGATATTCAACTTTTACAACTACAAGTAGGTATTTCATAGCTATTAAATATTAGAACTACCTAAGTATACATAGAAGAAGACGTCTAGATCTAGGTTATTATACATCTTCTCTAATATATATAAATTACGTGTCACGTTGTTTGTGCGCGATGGACTCCTAAACTAGGTACTTAACCGATTTTAATCAAATTTGCACACCGTGTGCAGTTTGATCTAACTTGAAAGATAGGATAGCTTACATCTTAATTTATTCCGATATTCTAACGGGATCGGGAGTTATGCGGGTGAAACCGCGGAGCACAGCTAGTAATATAATAAAAAAATGGAAAGAAAAGTAAAAAAGATCCCAACGAAGCCAAAAAACTCAAATTAACTTGATACTCGGGCATATCTACTAACATTCGGTTGTTAATCCTGAGTATTATCCCCCATAACTTTTAGACGGCTGGACCGATTTTGATCAAACATAGATATTTGTAATGTACGAGTCATGCCCTTTCATTTGATACCCCACTCGAGTATATCTACTTACATTCGGTTTTTGATCCTGACTTTCATCCCCCATAACTTTAAGACGGCTGAACCGATTTTGATCAAACATAGCTAAGAACACTCCCGACTAACTTATCTTTCAAACAAAAAAAACTAAATCAAAATCGGTTCATCCGTTTGGGAGCTACGATGCCACAGACAGACACACACACACACACACACACACACACACACACACAGACACGTCAAACTTATAACACCCCGTCGTTTTTGCGTCGGGGGTTAAAAAGCACTACCATACAGGCATACATACCTACATTACAAATAGTAAGAAAACCATTTGTTGTATTGAAAACCTCCTCCGTTTTATTTCTTAATGTCGCTTTTAACTAACAAGAAATTAAAAAGATCAAAAGTAAAAAGGACTTTTCATTTCTTTCAAGAAAATTAAGCTAAAAGTATAGATGTAAAGGGAATAAAGAAAGGACAAAGGGAAACTTTTAGTGATCTTTAAGAAGTTTTGGGGCTACGGTGTGTTTAGTAATTATTAAAATATGATACTTATATTTAACACAGCGTTTATCATTACATTTTTTTAATACTCAAATACTCAAATACTCAAATACTCATTTATTGGTAAGGCATTACAGGTCAAATAAACAAAAATCATACATTACTTACTATTATGTAAGTTAAGGCGAGTTTAAAAATCCAAATTATAATAAAATAAAATAATTACAATTTTCATAAATTAATTGGGTCAAATTGTAAAATTAGTTTAAAAAAATAATATTAGAAGAATATAATGTCAATTTTTACTACAAAATTCAAGTGATATATAAATTCTTAATAAAATCATTAATGTCATAAAACGTCTGCTCAACAAGCCATTTCTTCAGTTTATTTTTAAAAGCAGGCAGGCTAGGTGCCTGCCTGCTTTTAATATTTAAATATGTTAATTAGGTATCAGTAGCGAGGGTTCCGCACAACCTGTCTATATGCCTTTACTGATTCAGGCATAGGTACCTTCGTAAACTTAAAATTATCTATTTTAACACTAGTAAAAATTAGGGATAGTCCGAGATGTGGATTTAAACCTTAGATTTAGATACAGATTTACCCGTGAACTATAGTCTAAACACTATCCCTAAATAATCTTTATGCATAGTGCTTAGACTATAGTTCCCTATGTAATCAATAGCGATAGTGTCTATACAATATTTCACGAGTAAATCTGTGTCTAAATCTAAGGTTTAAATCCACATCTCGGACTATCCTTAAACCTCGTTTTGGGTTGGTGTTTTATCGGTTTACCCTTTGAAGAAAAAAATCTTCCGTCGCTACTGGTACCTATGTAGGTACAACATTTATGAAGCAAGGATAGTTAAATAACTTTTTTGTAGGTAGATTTTGATGCGGGTTTTTTTAGATAGATAGAGTGGTTCAAGAGGAAGGTTTTAGATAGATAGAGTGGTTCAAGAGGAAGGTTTTAGATAGATAGAGTGGTTCAAGAGGAAGGTTTTAGATAGATAGAGTGGTTCAAGAGGAAGGTTTTAGATAGATAGAGTGGTTCAAGAGGAAGGTTTTAGATAGATAGAGTGGTTCAAGAGGAAGGTTTTAGATAGATAGAGTGGTTCAAGAGGAAGGTTTTAGATAGATAGAGTGGTTCAAGAGGAAGGTTTTAGATATATAGAGTGGTTCCAGAGGAAGGTTTTAGATAGATAGAGTGGTTCAAGAGGAAGGTTTTAGATAGATAGAGTGGTTCAAGAGGAAGGTTTTAGATAGATAGAGTGGTTCAAGAGGAAGGTTTTAGATAGATAGAGTGGTTCAAGAGGAAGGTTTTAAATAGATAGAGTGGTTCAAGAGGAAGGTTTTAGATACACGGAAAAAAATATTTTACGGTTTAAAACAGTAAGAAATTTTACAGTTGAATTAACTTATATTTCAGTTAGAATTACCTATTTCAGTCAGTACGTACTACTGTTTTAAAACAGTTACAAGTCAAACGGTAGTTTTAACTCATTCAACATTAGTTCTTACGTATTGAAACAGTAACTCTAACGGTTTACCGTAATCAATAGCAAAACAGTAGAATGTAATGATTAAAATAGTTGTTTTCACTCATCGAAACAGTAGTTCTTACGTATTGAAACAGTAACTCTAACGGTTTACCGTAATCAATACCAAAACAGTAGAATGTAATGATTAAAATAGTTGTTTTCACTCATCGAAACAGTAGTTCTTACGTATTGAAACAGTAACTCTAATGGTTTATCGTAATCAATAGCAAAACAGTAGAATGTAATGATTAAAATAGTTGTTTTCACTCACTGAAACAGTAGTTCTTACGTATTGAAACAGTAACTCTAACGGTTTACCGTAATCAATATCAAAACAGTAGAATTTAATGATTAGAATAGTTATTTTTACTCACCGAAACAGTAGTTCTTACGTATTGAAACTGTTACTCTAACGGTTTACCGTAGTCAATAGCAAGACAGTAGAAGTTAATGATTACAATAGTTGTTTTCACTCACCGAAACAGTAGTTCTTACGTATTGAAACAGTAACTCTAACGGTTCACGGTAATCAATAGCAAAACAGTAGAATGTCATGATTAACATAGTTGTTTTCACTCACTGAAACAGTAGTTCTTACGTATTGAAACAGTAACTCTAACGGTTTACCGTAGTCAATAGCAAGACAGTAGAAGTTAATGATTACAATAGTTGTTTTCACTCACCGAAACAGTAGTTCTTACGTATTGAAACAGTAACTCTAACGGTTTACCGTAGTCAATAGCAAGACAGTAGAAGTTTTAATGATTACAATAGTTGTTTTCACTCACCGAAACAGTAGTTCTTACGTTTTGAAACAGTAACTCTAACGGTTTACCGTAATCAATATCAAAACAGTAGAATTTAATGATTAGAATAGTTATTTTTACTCACCGAAACAGTAGTTCTTACGTATTGAAACAGTAACTCTAAAGGCTTACCGTAGTCAATAGCAAGACAGTAGAAGTTAATGATTATAATAGTTGTTTTCACTCACCGAAACAGTAGTTCTTACGTATTGAAACAGTAACTCTAACGGTTCACGGTAATCAATAGCAAAACAGTAGAATGTAATGATTAACATAGTTGTTTTCACTCACCGAAACAGTAGTTCTTACGTATTGAAACAGTAACTCTAACAGTTCACGGTAATCAATAGCAAAACAGTAGAATGTAATGATTAACATAGTTGTTTTCACTCACCGAAACAGTAGTTCTTACATATTTAAACAGTAACTCTAATGGTTTAGCGTAGTCAATAGCAAAACAGTAGAATTTAATGAATAGAACAGTTGTTTTCACTCACCGAAACAGTAGTTCTTACGTATTGAAACAGTAACTCTAACGGTTTAGCGTAGTCAATAGCAAAACAGTAGAAGCTAATGATTACCTACTATAGTTGTTTTCACTCACCGAAACAGTAGTTCTTACGTATTGAAATAGTAACGCTAACTGTTTACCGTGTACAAAACAGTGTTGCCACCTTAGTGACGTTGTCACTAGATCATCATAAATTATATCTAAATATTATATCAAATAAACGATTTTTTAAAAATTAAGAAATATATTTTTTTTTTCTTAAAAATAATCTGTAATAAATGATTAGTTAACTATTAATAAATATCTATTTGAGCATGCTCGATAGTAAAATATTTCTTTAATATCAAGAAATCTTATTTAATTGATAGACTATAAGCCTTTAAAAATAATAAAAAGCGAAAAAAAAAATAGTAGGATGAAACCCATTAGAAAAGGAAATCAAAATTGCAAATCAAAATATACTACTATAATTACGTACACAGACAGTATACTATACAACATCGTACAAAAAATTCGATTTTCTCGATCGGTTTTTTGCATTTTCTGAGAAGATTTACTACAGTAACATATTTTTTTTTCACCATCGGAAAGTAGAGATTTTAGCAAACAGAAAGAAAGCATACCAACTTTTTGAAAAAGCTGATATTTTGACGGGTAAATTTTCGATTGAAAATTAGGATGATTTTTCGATATTAATTCAAAATAAGGTGAAAAAATAAATATTTCTAATCAAATAAATTACAGGGTATTTGGGACATAGAAAGGTAAGTTTTCACCAAATTTCGTGAAAAAATAAACATTTAGTAAAAGATAAAAATAAAAAACCAAAAACTTGGTTTTTTGAATTCTTCATATGTGAATAAAGTGTGGATACAAAAGTTTTAGATCTTTTTATTACCTACAACTTTGCCATTTGACTTTTTTCCATAGGGCTTTTAGTTTTGCCGGAAATCGAAATAAACCGTTTTTTGCCCTTAAAAACTCACCCCCATCCCCTTCCCGACCTCAGATCGCCCGTAAATTATTTTTCCTTTCATTTTTATAATATTCCCCCTTTTCTAATGGGTTTCATCCTACTATTAATTTTTTTGGTTTTAAAAATTATCGACCCTGGTCTATGAAAGAAATTCTTCTATCAGTGTATAAATGATATGTCGGACAGTAGATTTGCTGTTTTGAAATTACTATTTTACAGTTTTCTGCTGTTTTTTTAAGTTCCATTTGCTGCTTTTTGCTTTCGTGAGGTAGGCAACACTGCCCGCCCGCCCCGCATTTATCGCGCAAGCGGCGCAAAGCGTGCGTCGTCGCTCGGTTGAATTGAATTATATTTTAATTTCAGTCAAGTGCAGATAATATCTTTGAAGTGCAGTGAAATTAAAGCTTTCCTTACGGAAGTTACAGAAAATGAGGTAAGTAAATAGTGTTTTTATCTTAGTTAAAAATTGAGTTCCACTATCTTTCATGAAAGCGTCTAGTTGTGTGGGAAAGTCAATTTTTAAGGAACCTATGAAAATATTTATCAACTATTATAGTCAAAATACTAATGAATGTTAACTTTTTGTTATGAAACCGTTTCGATAAACGAAAGTTTTAACATAGCTGCACTACAGAGTTCTCAATTTCCCCTTATTTATATGTACGTGTCGTATTGTTGTATCTCGTAGAGTTTTTATGAGATTGAAGTAGTTTTTTCACCATTAATTAGATATTATTGATATATATTAGATTAACAAAAGCGAAGGACGAAATGTATAGTACAGTGGACCCCCGGTAATCCGGCCCCTGTCTAATCCGGCGCCCCCTGTAATCCGACATGACTTAGAATTACATGTATGTTTGACAATCTTTGCTAATACATATAGATCACGCAGGTTTGAACAGGTCACAACTCGTACGCGCCACCGCTATTGTGCTCGACGCGTATGCATTGTTTTACTTAGTTTGAATTTGACTACTAGTGATAGCGGTACGGCCTAGCGTGCGTTCATTGTTTACTATTTATTCATTGTGTATTAGGTATAGTACCTAGTAATGTCGTCACAAACCCAGAAGCGAAAGCAGGTCTTAGGCAGTGCTCTATAATCCGACAAATTCGATAGTCCGACACTGCCCTGCATAATGTTTGCCGGATTACCGGGGGTCCACTGTAATTGATTTGTATTTTTTGCAGTTCATGTAACGATGCAAGTGAACTGTTAAAAACATGGGCACTCGACCAATACTATGTAGAGACATTTCTTAGTAAGTAAGTTATTTTTAAGTCCGCGGCCTTCAAATTTTGACTAAAAAAGTAAATAAAGTGTCCCCCTGCCCTAAATGATCACGTCATTTCTGGATGGAGCCCTTAGCTAGCCTTAATTGCATTATTTTTTCGATTTTTCTAGAAAACGAAGTGGACATAACTGCATTGCCTTTCTTGGATAATGACCAAATCAAACAGTTGATTCCACATAATATTGGCAACCAGGCGAAATTTAAAAATATTATTTTTCATTGGAAATCTACTCAGCTGCAAATACTTGAAAATCCGCACAGTTCCCAGGTAATCTAACGGCTCCACTACACAATCGTCTGTAATCGCCGATTGTGTAGTGCAGCCAGTGATGCCATATCTACCAACTTTTAGGTAGATCTACCAATTTTCACTTCAGTCTACCTATCTACCACCCTAGACCTAAAATCTACCTATTTTTTAATTAGTTTAACATATCACCACTTTGAATTATTTTTATATCGACGAGCGACGTTGCGATGTGTTGCGTGACATAAACCATAAAAAAAAAGTCAGCAACAGTTCGCCGTTCGCGCCATTTCGCGCTCATAGACATAATTATTATCTGTGGCCCATTCGCGGTTGGTTTGTTGCTGTGTTTGTTACGGAATCAATGGTGAATCTTTGCTCCTGTTTTGTGTTGTTTTGTTGTTAAAACTAAATGACTACGTATTAACGGTGTGCTGATTGCTGTTCTGTTTTTTTTAGTTTATGCTGTGGATTATGTATAAATTCATTTATTTTAAGTCTAGACATTTGCACACCGAGGTTCGGTTGAATATGAGCACATACTGTATTGTACATCATAATTTACTCACCATATTCTGGCAAATAAATATATTTCATTATTTAGAAGGATATTTTTATTGCAAATCATGTAGGTGTGATCTAAGTGTGTTGGTGGAAGATTTATTCTAAATAAACATGCAAATAGTTTAAAGCATGTAGCATGTGTGAAAGGTGAACTTCTATTTCGTAGTTTTATTATTGAATAACAAACGAATTTACTAAAAATTAATTAATTTATCATTGATTGCCTATGATTGTGCATGTATCTCTTCTCTATATATATAAAAATGAAACCCGTTTTCCGTTGTCACGACATAGCATGAAAACGGCTTGACCGATTTGGCTGATTTTTTTTTGTTGTGTTTGTTTTTGTCAAGAGAAGGTTCTTATGAAAGAAAAAAATTAGAAAGTTGCGCAGAAAATTATTACGCGGGTGAAACCGCGGGGCGCAAACATGTATAATTTTCAAAAATAAACATTTTAAGAACAGTTCATGCAGTTTTAATCTTAATAAATCTTCTAAATTGAGGTGGTAGATCTACCAATTTTGGATTTTACATTCTACCAACTTCTACCAACATTTGGCACATAATCTACCAATTTTCTAAAATTTGGGTTGGCAACACTGTGCAGCCATAAAAGTCATTATTGTCTGGTATTAGACCGTGGGCCAGCAACAGGTCTCGGTGTACTAATATTATAAAGCTATACTATACTAAAGCTATACTAATATCATAAAGCTGAATAGTTTGTTTGTTTGTTTGAACGCGCTAAACTCAGACACTACTGGTTCGAATTAAAAAAATATTTTTGTGTTGGATAGTCCATTTATCGAGGAAGGCTTTAAGCTATATAACATCACGCTGCGACCACGGTATCGAGGCTTATGCAGGTGAAACCGCAGGGCACAGCTAGTTAGCGAATAAAATTCGTCTGCCGGTTGTAGAGCGGTGTAATGACCGTCTGCCAGTCGCTTGAACATTTCCTCTCGCATGAAATTTTGTCAGAAATTGGTAAAGTTTTATCTTTTTCTTTTATATAACAACATATTGTAATTTGAAGACATTTTTATACCATATCTTTGTTCTCTTGTACTGTTACAGAACGAGTATTCCCGGCAGAAAATAGCTCTATTTATTACACTAAAGGACCTGCGGGGTTCGGGCGAGCCCATGACCGGCTGTTTGACGCTGTCACGAATTTGAAGGCCAAGTATCGCCGAAATAAAGTATACCAGCCAAGGGCGCGTCGTTCCTTAGAAATAAAGTTAACTCCAACAACAGCATCAGTGCACGCTACAACTAACAAAAGGAAGGTGCTAGTTAGTGACGACCCTTACACTATACCTCTGCGAGCGAAGCGGAGCCAGATTCAAAGAACACTGAAATAGAAGAATGCTTCGACAGGCTCCATTCGTCTGCAGACAATTATACTCTTTGTGATGAAAAGTGGGCCATAACAAGGAAACGGCGCCAGAAGTCTGTCTTGTCAGAAGACTCATATTCATACCTCCAGGAATTTCCCTGCTTAAAACGATCTTGGGGATATCTTTGGTAAGTTTACCAAAATAATTTATTTATTTATCGTAGGTATGGCAGTCTACAAAATAATATAAAAACGTTTGTAAAAGTAACACAACCATTTCCAAGCATGTTTCAGAAAATATCTTATGAGCCTCACTCTAGATAGTAGGGTAAAAGACCGGAACCCCGATTGTTGACAGTTTGGGCAGTGTCCCCCTGTCGGCTGGTCGGCTGGTAGCTAGTCCTTTATTTTATACAGGATGGAACAGAACGAGGGATAAATAAAAAATACTTTTGTAACTATTAAAGTTAAATTATATTGTAAATCATTAGAATATTGTGTAAAAAAAATATTACCATCATTTATTTTAATACTTATTTATAATAGTCAGAAGTGTCACACCCCTACAGCTTCAACATTGTTGTTTAATTATTTATTTACATTTTAGAGTGCACACACTTATTATAAAATAATGTTGAAACATGTTACATGATGCTTTTAAATTGATGTCTTTAGGCTATAACATAGTTTATTTGACAAAAGTATAAATAGTATTTAGGCTAACCAATCCTCTGTTTGCAGGAAAGTCCTTCGTTCTGTTCCACCCAGTATTTTTTAGTGTTTCATATATTTATACAAAATAGGGAAATGACATGTAAAACTTGCTTAATACAAACATATCTACTGTTTGAAGATGTGAAAACACTGAGAACTTATTTTAATTTTTTTTCCAGCTTGTGGCAGACTTTCACAAATGGTATAATGGCAATGAACATGCCTTCGAAAACAAATTTCCATTATTGAAAAAGAAGTTAATACCTAACATTATTTGAAAAAGTTTTAAACATAAGTACATTTGTGAAGGAACTTAAGGAGCTTGCAAAAAGTAAGTGTTTTTACCTCAAACTATGACTAGCTTATCGCCTTCTTCGTGATGGATCCCTCTATTAATACTCCACGACTTATGGGAACCGGATAGCTACCATACACTTACTGCAGTCTGTGGGATGCATGTCTTATAATGTACATTTCTTTTGTTATAGATCCTGAACAAGAAACAAGCAATCTAGCTGCACTTCTTATGATTCTGCATCTTCTAGGATCAAATCAGGAAGACGAAATGTTCTACGGCCGAAGTAGGGTCATGTAACGTACCTAGGGACGTTTTCTACAACTTCAACTTTGAACAAACCTATCTCTGTATGTAATTAAGGTATTTAGCTGGGAGTTATTTTATTTTGTAGCGCATAGCAATCTGTAACGACTTGTCTGGGTTTGTTACCAAAGCTTTAGTGTTGCCAGATTATTTTTTAAGAAAAAAATGTAAGATTTGTGGTTTTGTCCAAAGGTACGTTACATGTTTGTACCTTGGGACACCCCGAACGATTGATCTAATGTACGAAATAGCTACGGTTAATAAAAACAAATCTAATTTTATAAAATACAGGGTGTATTTTATAAAATAGGATTTGTATTTCCTAACCAAGTGAAATAAGTAGAATTCGTTTCTAGCACTCGGCGGCCGCTACCGCGGCACCGCTCGCTCGGCTCGTGCAGCATATTATTATAAAGACCCATCCGGAACACCCCCTATCCAGAACCGACATGGATAGGTTAGGTTTATGTTAGAACTGCGACCAAAAACGCACGAACCGAGCGAGCGAAGCGAGCGGTGCCGCGGCAGCGGCCGGCGAGTGCTAGAAACGAATTGGACCCATTTTACTTGGTTAGGGAGCGTGTATTTTATAAGTTTGATTTTTTTTAAACCGTAGGTGAAAAATCATAGATGAATAATTAATTGTAGTTAAATAAACCGTAGGTGAATTGATTGTAGTTAAATTAACCGTAGGTGTTTCGTCCATTAGGTATTTTAAACAGTAGGTATTATGACTGTCGTTATTTCGAACATAGTTATAATGAACTTAGTTATTATAATATGTAACCATCGAGATGATCTCTATTCGAGATTCATAAAATGACTCTACCATTCCATACAATCTCACGATAGATTATGCATCTCGCTCGGACCCCCTGAATTGAGTTGATAAACGTTTCAACAAAAAAATAATGTTACATGATGAAAAATGTATGAGTGTTATATAAACACTACCGACTAAATTATTGATATTACAAATAAATGTTAGAAATGAAGAAAAAAAAAAGAAATGTAAAATAATCTTTAAAATATATCGTTAATATCCGTTTTTTTTCATTTCATGTCATGACATCATGTCATACGTGTCAAATTTTTACGAAAAGTATGTAAATAATGATTAAGTTTCATCAATAAATAATGTTTAATTTGTAACACCATACTTGTGTATGTTTCTTAACAGTTCCTCAACAATAACAACACCTGCAGTCCAGCTGCAGTTGCTGCTACTGTTGGGCAACAGTAACAGCTACTGTTCGGTATGTAGTTGCATCTGTTCCACTACAGTAAGAGTTAATGTAGTGTCTTTCTGATTGGCGACAGTTGCTACTACTGTTTGCGAACAGTAGCAGCTACTGTTCGGTATGTACTTGCTACTGTTCCACAACAGTAGCTCTTACTGTAGTGGAACAGTAGCAAATACGTACCGAACAGTAGCTGCTACTGTTCCCAAACAGTAGTAGCAACTGTAGACATCAGTAAGGTCTACTGTTGTGGAACAGTAGCAACTACGTACCGAACAGTAGCTGCTACTGTTCCCAAACAGTAGTAGCAACTGTACACATCAGTAAGGTCTACTGTTGTGGAACAGTAGCAACTACGTACCGAACAGTAGCTGCTACTGTTCCCAAACAGTAGTAGCAACTGTAGACATCAGTAAGGTCTACTGTTGTGGAACAGTAGCAACTACGTACCGAACAGTAGCTGCTACTGTTCCAAAACAGTAGTAGCAACTGTAGACATCAGTAAGGTCTACTGTTGTGGAACAGTAGCAACTACGTACCGAACAGTAGCTGCTACTGTTCCCAAACAGTAGTAGCAACTGTAGACATCAGTAAGGTCTACTGTTGTGGAACAGTAGCAACTACGTACCGAACAGTAGCTGCTACTGTTCCCAAACAGTAGTAGCAACTGTAGACATCAGTAAGGTCTACTGTTGTGGAACAGTAGCAACTACGTACCGAACAGTAGCTGCTACTGTTCTTAAACAGTAGTAGCAACTGTAGACATCAGTAAGGTCTACTGTTGTGGAACAGTAGCAACTACGTACCGAACAGTAGCTGCTACTGTTCCCAAACAGTAGTAGCAACTGTAGACATCAGTAATGTCTACTGTTGTGGAACAGTAGCAACTACGTACCGAACAGTAACTGCTACTGTTCCCAAACAGTAGTAGCAACTGTAGACATCAGTAAGGTCTACTGTTGTGGAACAGTAGCAATTAATGTTTCTCTTAACTGTTATCCTTAACTGTTTTCTTTTACTGTTTTCTTTAACTGTTTTCTTTAACTGTTTCCTTAACTGTTATCTTTAACTGTTTTCCTTAACTGTTTCCCTTTACTGATTTATTCAGTTAAATTCACTGTATTTAGTTACTGTTTCCATTAACTGTTTTCTTTAACTGTTTTCTTTTACTGTTTTCCTTTACTGATTTATTCAGTTAAACTCACTGTCTTTAGTTACTGTTTCCATTAACTGTTTTTATTAACTGTTTTCTTTTACTGTTTTCCTTTACTGATTTATTCAGTTAAATTCAAGCAATTGCTTCAACTGTTTTATTTTTTACTGTTTCTCTTAACTGACTATTCAGTAAAATCAACTGTTTTACCCTTACTGTTTTATTACAGTTAAAATAACTGATTTTTACAGTTGGCTCCATTTTAACTGATTTTTTCAGTTAGGCTTACTGATTTTTCAGTAGTATTCACTGATTATTTTTTTCAGTGTAGATAGAGTGGTTCAAGAGGAAGGTTTTAGATAGATAGAGTGGTTCAAGAGGAAGGTATTAGTATATAAAACAAAACAATCACGCGTACGAAGTCGCGGGCAACAGCTAGTCACTATAACATAAATAAATAATAAATAAATAAATTTATTCAAAACCATTTTACAATGTAAACTATGAACTAAAAACACAAAAAACACATATGCCTGAACTAGGATGTTCCTGTGTTTCAGGCGAATAAAGGCTTAGAGTTAATAGCTATCAAATAAAATAAATTACCAGCAAAGTTATTATTAAAATAAACCTAATACATTTTTAAGCAAACAACGACCATTAAGGGTTAAAATAAAAGTGTATAAAGAGAAAATAAATTGGGTAAAAGTGTTTATAAATATAATGAAAATTATTATGACTACTAAATTAATTAAATTACTATTTTAAAACAACTAATAAGTTATCTGTATCTTCATATGACATTCTTTTTAGTGCTTCACTACATAGTATAAAATAAAGTAACTTTTCGCCGTCCCTATATCCCTATGTCCCTTTGTCCCTTTGTATGCTTAGATCTTTTAAACTACGCAACGGATTTTGATGCGGTTTTTTTAATAGATAGAGTGATTCAAGAGGAAGGTTTATATGTATAATACATGCATAATATAGCCGTGCGAAGCCGGAGCGGGAAGCTAGTCACTACATAGTATAAAACAAAGTCGCTTTCTCTGTCCCTATATCCCTATGTAAGCTTAAATCTTTAAAACTACGCAACGGATTTTGATGCGGTTTTTTTAAATAGATAGAGTGATTCAAGAGGAAGGTTTATATGTATAAAACATGCATAATATAGCCGTGCGAAGCCGGAGCGGGTCGCTAGTTATTTATAAACAAAAGTACATAAGGATTACAATGCCATGAAATACCTCCATAGTTTAACCGAAGATTTTTTCCTTGTTCGACAAAAACCGGAGGAAATGTTACATTATAATGAAAATACTTTAGGAACATTTTCCGATGTCTTTCAGTTGCTACGTTTTTAGACTTTTAATAACTTTTAGAAGTTCACTTGAATAAAGTTGTTCGCAATATTTTTATACCTAATTTATTCCGTATTTTTTTTTTCCAGTTATGGCTTCGCACAGTTTGTGCATATAGCCAGTATCAAGTAATATTTTGCATCAAGTTATGGCCCGATTTACAGAAATCGGGCTCAAAGTGTTTCAAGATGGTCAAGTCGTCAAGTCACAGTTTGTCAAGTCAGGGGTCATAGTAAAGCGGTGGCTACTTTACTATAACCTTGTAGGAGATTTTGGAGGCAACGAGAAAAGTCCATGTTTGACACTGATTTTTACTTTCACTACACTTGTGCACTTTCACGGAACTAAATTAGATAACTTTCCACCAGAATTATACAATTTAACTCGGTTTACAACTAAGTTTCGTGTAAATAAAACTGCAGCACGACATGTTGTTGGCTCGTTCCCGCCAAAACTCCAAATTATTCCGTATTAGATAAACATTTAACATAAAACTTCTGTGAAAGACTAGACGTTCGAAATTAAATAACATATCCAATAATAGCACAATAATAGTTATAGGTAACTTGAGCCGCGTCAAACGAAGCGTTCATTCAAAAATAAATCCGTTACCTAGTTACGTATTAGGTTTGTTTTCGTTTCATATGATTTTCATTTTATTTGCAGAAAAAAGTGTTTACGAGTAAATTAAGTCCCTATTTATGGTTTGTGTACTTATCAACATAATAATATTTTTTACGAATGTTTAGGTGAAAAAATATTTTATAGACTTTTGATCTGATTTATTTTTAGTGTTTGAGTGGGTTTACTTGTTGGAGTATGTTTCTTTTTAAGGAGTGAATAAAAAAAAAACAGTACACCCTAAAGTAAATTCATCTTCATTCCCTTAAAAGCTCCTAATTAAATAAAGCTTATGTTGGCGATTGTACAAAATATATTGAATATATTGCTTTTTAATTGTTTGTTTAAAAAGCATACCCTGATTTATTGGTCGCGTAGCGTATAGTGGTTATCGCACCCACACTGTAAGGGCGAGGTCGCGAGTACAAATCTCGCCGCGTTACAAGATTTTGAAAATGTATTATTCCTCGAAAATATATCCAGAAATGCTTAGCTCGTACCTACTTAAAATAAAAATAACGGAACCAGAAAAATATTTCGGTAATACTTAAAAATTGCAATTTTTTTTAACTTATCGTAAGTAAGTTAAGCAATTGTATTTAAAATATTACTTTTATGTGATTGATTAAATAGCTGAAGTATTTAACTTAACCAACGTGCCTGAATCTAATCTACGTTGGGCCTAGGCTAGGCATATTTGTACCAATAATTGCTTCTCCTAATTATGAAGCCACGTCTCAGATTTTAGTGCCCAGTGAAGATTACTTTATAGGTACTATAAAACCAACTTTTTTGAAGCTTAATTATTATTCGGAGAAGAGGAGGAGTCGCCTTATTCATATTAATTTGTAAATAACTAGCTTTTGCACGTGGTTTGCCTTGCGCACTCAAATTATAACATCTTCCTAAATGAAAGATTTTTAAGTTATATTGCTTAATCCAAACATACATCGATTATAGACTCTGCAAATATAGACACATATACTTAGTTTGTACTGAGTCTAAAGAAATATTAACAAACAAACATATTTAACTTTTATTTTAGAAGTTCTAAATTCTTAAATCTTGAAAATGATTTCTTTCATATTTTAATTTCAAGTTGTATAATAATGGTATTATTGCTTTGAGATAGCTTTTAAATTGAAGTGGTTTCCCAAAATGTCAAGTGCCCGGCGCCCGCCTCTATTGATGTGGCTTAGCTACTTTGGTATATTAAAATGCGCTGTCTACTCAGGTCATAAAAGGGTTCAATATGGTCCAATCTGTGAAAATCTCAAAATTCCGAAGTAAGGATTGGGTTTATTAGCTGGAAAGACATTTACAGACTGGCAGTCTGGAATTTAAAATTTAGTTTGGAATTTAGAATATTTCTTTATATGTTGTGCCTATGGCTTGTGTTATGGTGGACAGACAAAGAATAGAATAAGTATACTTAGATAAATAATGGTTTTCTTTTATAAATAAACTAGCGACCCGCCTCGGCTTCGCACGGCTATATTATGCATGTATTATACATATAAACCATCCTCTTGAATCAATCTATTAAAAAACCCGCATCAAAATCCGTTGCGTAGTTTTAAAGATTTAAGCATACATAAGGATATAGGGACAGAGAAAGCGACTTTGTTTTATACTAGGTATGTAGTGATGATACAGAATTAGCCAGAAACAAATGGCCAATTCTGTCTTAAATATTTGTTTGAAGCGAGAATCGAACCTTTCTGTGTCGCAGGCGGGTATCCGCTCACTGCGCCAAACAGGAACTTTCTGTGTCGCAGGCGGGTATCCGCTCACTGCGCCAAACAGGAACTTTCTGTGTCGCAGGCGGGTATCCGCTCACTGCGCCAAACAGGAACTTTCTGTGTCGCAGGCGGGTATCCGCTCACTGCGCCAAACAGGAACTTTCTGTGTCGCAGGCGGGTATCCGCTCACTGCGCCAAACAGGAACTTTAAGATTTCACGCAAATGTCAATTAAAATCTCATTAATCTTATCCTTATCCAAGGCCACATCTGCTATTAAAACAATGTTTTCATTATCAGGATCAAACAAGTTTTCAAGGCAAAACCCATGAAATTAATAGCCAGTTAAACAGGCACTTAATTTTACCGTACTTCACCGCATATGAAACACATCGTAAGGCATAGAAAACGACCGTTTTAAATAAATTACATTGCATTAAACTTTTAGATTTTATTTTTTTTTATTTTTTTATTTTTTTATTTATTAATTATTAATTTTTTATTTAAACCCATTATTAAATATGACAAATTTTATTAAACTAGCAACCCGCCCCGGCTTCGCACGGCTATATTATGCATGTATTATACATATTTAAACCTTCCTCTTGATTTATTCTACATATTAAAAAAAACTGTATCAAAATCCGTTGCGTAGTTTTAAAGATTTAAGCATACATAGGGATATAAGGCCATAGGGACAGAGAAAGCGACTTTGTTTTATACTATGTAGTGATAGTGAAATACAAGCAAGACTTACAAAACATCAATTAGGTAGGTAGTACTTATTATTTTACTAAAACTCTGAGAGCATCCTACTGCTACTAATATTATAAATACGAAAGTTTGTGTGTATGTTTGTTACTCCTTCACGCAAAACTACAGGACCGATTGTGATGAAACTCGGTATCTAGACAGCTGGAGATCTGAATTAGCACATAGGCTACTTTTTATCCCGATATTCCCACGGGATCGGGAGTTACGCGGGTGAAACCGCGGGCCGCAGCTAGTCGTTTATATTTGTAGGTATGTGTATTTTGGTTTTTAAATTGGTTTATTTAATTTAAATTTCTCTCTTTTTCATAGTATTGTAATTTTATTTAATGTAAATAAATCTACAACTTTTTAAAAATCTATTATATTCTCGTGTTTTATTGAGTTTCCGACAGGTCGTATTTGTTCCAGTGATCTATTTTGGTCTCCCACGAAAAAGATGGCACGATGATCAAGATGCATTCGATGAAGACTGGCCCAATATACCCAAGTACCGACAGGCTTGGAAACTGATGACGGAGACCTTTGCCCTGCAGTGGGATAGCTAGTCAGGTTAAATAAATAAAAAAATAAAAAAATAACTATGCTAAAAAATCAATACAAGGGTGCTAATCTCTATAATAAATTACCTAAAGACATAAAAGAATCAAAATCTATATTCATTTTAAAAAAAATGGTATACGTAGCGCAGCGAATGGTGACCTCTGATGGAAAGTAGAAGGGGTTTGCGCAGAACTCAATTTTCATATAAATATCGAGTTCTGCGCATACCCCTTCTACTTACCGCAGAGGTCACCATTCGCTGCGCGAGGTATAAAACAATACGTCTCGAAAAAAATACGCGCAGCTATAAAGCTAAAGTCACATCTAGTCGCACTTGTCTCTCTAGTCAAGTCATTATTCGATCGACTCGTCTACTTTTTTTTTACAATATACCCACAAGTAGTAATATTTTTACTTTGCAAGCCTAGTAGTATTAATATTAATTAGATTATTTCTCAATGTAAGTGAATTTTAAATTCTTTTTTGGGAAAATAAATGTCTTAAACCATAAAAACCATTTTTCAAGATTCGAAAAGAGTTAATGCGTTTCTTAAATTCGACTATGACGGTACTTGACTAAGTGGCGTAATTGGCAGCGCATTTGAACGGTATTCAAGGGATGCTAATTCGAGTCTCGTCTTAGTCGCAATTTCTGAAGACGCATTTTTCCTTAAAAATATTTTCAGATAGCCCATTGCAGGCTTAGCACTTTAAAAAATAAAAAATCATTGAATCCATTTTATTAGTTCAAATCATAAACGATCTCTGTAAAACTTTTATTTATAATTTTAGTCAATGTTTTAACGAGGTTTTTATACAAAGTTGTAAAAGCTCTCGAACTTCGTTTCATCAATATCAAGAAATGGCAAAGTGCGAAGTTCTTAGTCATTAAATTTCTTATTAAATTACAAACAAAGTGGAGTTTGTTTACATAGACACGAAAACTGTGTATTTTTGATAATTAATTGTAATTTAAAAATGTATATAGGTAAATAAAGACTACCTAACTTTATTTGAGACTAGCAACGCTCCGCGGTTTCATCCGCGTAACTCCCGATCCCATCCCGGGAATATTGGGATAAAAATAGCCTATGTTACTCCCAGTGAATCAATATAATAATATCTTCATACCAAGTCTCATCAAAATTGGTGCAGTAGAGCCAAAAAAACCCCAAAAAAAAAAACTTCTTTATAATATTACTAGCGACCCGCCCCAGCTTCGCACGGCTATATTATGCATGTATCATACATATAAACCTTCCTTTTGAATCACTCTATCTATTAAAAATACCGCATCAAAATCCGTTGCGTAGTTTTAAAGATCTATGCATACAAAGGGAAATAGGCACGGCGAAAAGTGACTTTATTTTATACTATGTAGTGATAAAACTTCCTCCTCCGTTGCGTAGTTTTAAAGATCTAAGCATACGTAGGGACAGACAGACAGGGAAGCGACTTTGTTTTATACAATGGTAGTGATTAAGATTAAGATAGAAGATAAATACCTAGATATGAATAGCAGATATTAAGATAAGTAGGTATATTAGCATAGATTTTATCAGGCATCTACTTACTTATTATACTTACTACTTATAAGGCTGCTGAGGCAGTTTGTTTCCAAGTCTACTATTGCAGCTAAGGCTGCTTTTCCACATATACATCTACTTCCAACAAACACCGTATGTTGCCTAGAAGAGCACATCCACCACATCCGAGTCGCACACATTTATTTTATTGTAAAATAATGTAACTATACATTAACGAAACACAAGGAAAAGCTTAGTACTAAATAAAAGACGTACAAATTGGCGGTTCAAAGCTACTTTTCCAAGACTAAAGTAGTTGTAATTACGAGCGTATCGGGTCCTTTCCCAAGAGAGTTGGTCTCCATCACGCGATCTGCAAATGCATTAGCTGATAATCTCCTCAAGATTTCCTTTGAGACTCTACTTACTTTTCGTAAGTACCTACTGAGAGAATGAAACACGTTAAAAACTAATAATTTTGACGATTTTCTTGATAATTTATCACGTAGACCGTAAATGTAAACGAATTCTAGAATTTCCAAATGAGCTAATAACATGTCACATGACTGCTACAATATTAAGGTGAGTGTACTCGTATATTTTTGTATTTATTAAAAGTGCTTAAGCAAGTACTTCATAAATTCTTTTCTACCAGAATTTGTCTCTTCTTCATTAAAATTTTCTAAAGTTTTTAAAGAAGAAAAGTAGTATTTTATTTGCCCATCTCAAACTCACATAGCCTTATCTAATTCTTGTAGATATTAATAACTCTATGCACTTTTATAAATTTTTATAGGACTTCAAAGGATGAAGGAGGTTCTCAATATACAGGGTTATTGGTTATCATACTAGCAAGCCGTTGAGGGAAACTTCTGTGCACCTAAACAAATAATTTTTATTCTACGACTTTGGAAATTCAACCATTTTTTTTTAAACTTTTTTTATTTACCTGATTAGCTGTTCCTTATACGGAGAGGTCATTAACCTTAGAATTTTACTACTTTTATAGTTTTATCTACTGTTCTTAGTCTGATTGACCTTTGTTTTAAAAATCAGTTATTTTTTGAATTTACAAAACCTCAAAATTTTCATATATTTTCTCGAATTTCGAAAAGTCGTAGAACAAAAGTTGTTTGTTAAGGTGCACAGAAGTAGCCCTCAACGGCTTGCTAGTATAATTACTGATAAACCTGTATACCGTTTATTTATGGTCATCGATTGATTATTCGAAGACGGCGCAATCGATTGTTAATTAAAATAAGTTAGTGGGGTCAGCGTACCGAATCAAAATTCGTCACCGTAAACTTATCCTGTGGGTAAATACCGCTGCTTTCTCGTGGTCCCATTAATGGGACCACAAGGGAGATACCTACTCGTTGGGTGAGTCTACCAAAGACCCATGCAACCATCGACTAATAGGCGTTTTAAGGTTTTATTAGTTATCTTTCAGTCTTTATATAGACCATAGAAATCACAAGTTCGTATTTAGACAATGTTAATAACCACATGATAGTTCCTACCTATTTCTAAACAAAAGTCCTTGAGAACCTTATCACTAAGGACGTGCAATAAATAGCTTGGTATCCTGTGACAGGAAGTTCTAAGAAGAATATAAGTATTGATCCATAACACAAATGGTTTTCGCCTGAATATAAGTATCATGAAAATCACAATTCACTAATTATAAGGTAGGTAGGTACCTAAAGATAATAGAATCTGGAAAACAGGTCAGCACAAAACTATGTTTACAAAGTAAACATTTTGCGGCGTAACAGCTTTGAAATGAGCTGTCGCTCAATGTTTCGCAGCATGACGAAGTGTTCGATGGAATTTCATTAAAGAAATTCAGTTCACGCTGAGTCCTCAACAAACGAGTGCCCCCTTGTGTCGAGAGCAATCTTTTCCAGGCAATGTTTTTGTGATATTTACAATTTTTATGAAATATTTGTTTTGCAGAATTTTATACCGCATCTGCCAGCGGCTTCGGCTTTCTTTTCACCCTTTCATGTATGGGTGGAATTTTGAAAAACCCTTTCTTAATGGATAAGTGCCTTCATTACAGTTCCCAAATAACACTTCATCTTTCATGACTCTAGGATTAAAGCTGTGCCTTGATAAATCAATCAGTCAGTCAATCAACCAGTCGCTCCTTATTCTGCTATTTGGCCAACCACTGTCATTATTTCGAGACTCTATTGATATTATATTATCGAGATTGTGACTTTATTTGGTATTCTGCTAAAGTTTTAATAACATCGCAATATAATCACTATGGAGTCTCAATGGAATGGTAATAGATACGTTGCAGGTGTTGCCTAGCAACATGGTATATGTTGCTAAGCGATATACCGTTTTGACAACTATCGAGATTCCATTGAGTCACGATTCTAGAGCAGAATACCGAAGTCAGTCAGTGGTGTGTCAGCGGTGTTTCGATAGAATAGTTAACGTTAGGAGAATACCAATTTGACATGTAATGTCATATTTTTGACATTAAATTTCTATTACGATTAAATTGACACTCTATTGAAATACAATTGTGTTAGCAGACTTAGGCCCACTGACTTTGAATTCTACATTTATAGATAGAAACCAATAATTTAGGAATTTTATTTAAAGTTATACAAAAGTCCTTAGACTTCTATACAAATATCATTTAAAGAGGAAACATTTCATTGTTCGTTTGAATTGAAAAGGCTCCGAAACTACTAGACCTATTTTGATGAAACTTGGTATGAGAATACATTGATTAATTGAGAGTTTTATAGACTACTTTTTATTCCGATATGCCCATGGGATCGGGAGTTACGCGGGTGAAACCGCAGAGCGCTACGTAGCCAATAAATTGATTTAAAGTTAAGTAAGTATTATACTGCGAAGACACGCCTTGTCCCTTTTATTAGTAGTGTAATGAATGAATGAATATACTACATTACTGTGCCTACATTACTGAGTGGTGGGTGGAGGTTATTAAGGTTCACTAACACACTGGGGTATTACAAGGCCAAGTGTTACTTTAACAAAAAATAAAATAAACACATTTAATATAAAACGATTATTAAAAAAACATATATCTACACTAATGAATAATTTACTACCACTAAATATCAAAAATACGAAAAAAAAATAAAAAAAAATAGGCAGATGTAGGTAGCACTAGTTGCCAATGACTCTGTATAAACTGCACAAGTAGGCATGCATCGACTGCATTGAATGCGAGTGCGACGACGACGTAAACAACAAATAGACTATAAGTACACCTACCTACCCTGCACCTGAGTGAGTAAATGAGGAATGTACACCTAAGATAAACCTCGTGTGGTTTAATGGGTGTTTATATTTTGTATCTATGTTTATTCTTATTTAATTAAATAAAAAAAAAAAAAAAAAAAATATCTACACCCTGACTCTATTCTATGTTGTTTAAAATGAATTAAGAACAGCACTCAGTGGAAATATGACACAGAAGAATTACTTAACTCCCGATTAAATAAATTAATATCTATTGCAAGGACAACGGACTAAGCAACTAAACTTGTGCTATGGTAGCTAGACAACGGAAAGAATACTTAATTACTTTTCTTTTGTAAATTTAAGAGTACTTATTTTAAGCGGCAGCCAGTTTTTAGCGACATTAAAAGCAGAAGCTTAAATTCAAAATAAAAGGTAGCTATTTAAAGAGCCTTTCACTGCACTTATAAAAAAGATCTATATATTATAATGTATATTGAAAAGCAAACAAATAAATTTTATACAGACTGCTTATGTCAAATGGCAAAATCCATAAATTCAATAATTTAATTCTTCACTGTGTTACAATATAATAATTTATGAATGCAATTATTCGTGAATATGATATTTTGCTAATGTAATACTATGAGAACAAAGGTAAACGTATGCGACATAATCCTACTGAAACTTTTCAGCGATAATTGTTAAATTATGTGAGTTACGAGTACTTTTGAGACGAGAGTTTGTTTTACCAAAGTTCCGTGTAAAGGATACTTTAGATCTCCTTTCCGAGATGTCTTTGAAACAAGTCAGGTACTTATGAGTAAAACAAGTTAAGACTTTACTCAGACTTCAAGTTGGTTGGCATTTCTTTTTATTTTTATGTTATACTAGCTGCACCACGTGGGTTCAACTGCGTAAGTCCCGTTCTCGTTGGAATTTCGAGAGGTAGCCTTTGTGTTAATCCTGATTTTCAGCCGAGTTTCATCAGTAATCGGTCCAATGGTTCTCGAGTTCTAAATGATTTTAGAATTTTTAGACTTTGTTGTATTTATACCTACTGTAAATCTCCCATATCGATGGTTTCCGCAACAAAGGGCGTAAAAGCCATTTTGGCCATATTGAGTTTTTTATGCAGTTTTACTCAGTTTGTAACGCTCTATCGATCCCTATTTTTAAAATGGCGCTACGATGAAAAAAAAAGATGTTACGACCTACATTTTTCTATTGGCTAAACATTGAAAAGGGGTCATAAAACAATATTATTTTTATATTGGGAAATCAATTTGATGTAACTACACTGTGTTTTTACTTTTTAAACGACAAACGGGGTAAATACACATAATGAAATCAATATGTGTTTTACGCCCTGCAACAAAAAATAATCCTAAAAGAATATAGGTTGTATCTCACCTATGTTATATTAAGTACCATTTAGTATATCCGATGTCTAGCACCCATAACACAAGTCTAGTTAGTGGAATGTCCTGCAATATTTATTTTATTTATTTACGACTTTGGCATAAATAATAAATATGCTAATATTAGGATGTATAATTAGATAAAATTCAAAATACAATTTAATAATTTGTAATAATGTATACTTCGAAAAAAAAATAGTATTTATTCCCGCAGGTGGTGCTAAATTTCTAAACTTACAAGTGATCCTAGCTGTCTTGTTCTTGCATAACTAAAGTATGTTAAAAGAATCTGCACACATATCACCACTACGATGCGATGCCAAGCCAGCACTTCTTGGCTCTTCCCAATCTTCCACGACCTGGCGGAGGCGCCATGGCAAGACATTTGTTCTCCACGGAACTAGCTGGTTTTCGCAAGACGTGACCGTACCAGCGAGCGTAGGCAACATTCTTGCAATATATCTGCAATGTCTCGGACATGTAAGCTGCCTTGGATGCGAGAGTTCCTGATGTGATCATGTCGCGTCACTCCACAAATCCAGCGCAACATCTTCATCTACGTGACACGCAGCTTCTGCTTATGCCGCTCAAACACTGGTCACGTCTTACTACCGTACAAAAGGACAGCGTTAATGATGGCTTTATAAGCTTGTTCCTTTAGTTTAACCGGCATAAACCTGTCTCTTTAGTTTAAGCGGAATTTTGGGGTCGCAAATGACACCAGTCCTCACAACACTTGGCCCAAGCCTCTGAAATGCGTGACTTGGCGTCGTAATCGATGTCGTCGGACGATCGATGACGAAGGAACACAGACAAAGGCTTTCTGCAAAATCTTTATAAGAATAGAAAACGGCGGAACGGGGTCCGTGACCGGGGTGTTAACTATATGGACACCTAGACACAGTGCACTTTTGTCGAATCCAAGAATCGACAATCCGACTATCTATAGTAGAGCTTCATGGTGTGGGACATGACCCATATACCTCGATAACTCCCACACTCCTGCACCGATCCCTTGCCCTTGAAAACTGGGGTAAAACATAGGGAACTCACCAGTTTAGAGTATGCGGTTACAGAGGTTGGTTAAGATACCCACACTACGAGAACCCATCGCATTTCATACTTCGATAGGGCTTCAACTCTTTGTGCTCCTTATTCAGCAGCTCGTGGAAATAAGAGAGCCATCTCTTCTTCACCGCGATGTCCTCGCAAAGCAGATTACCATCGGGACGTTGTGCACAGCGGCACTTAGATATATCCTGTGCCGCTTTTACCCTCGAATGTGCCAACTTATAAATAAGCTTCTGTCCCTCAGACGTTTCCAACTTATCGTACAATGACTGTAAGTAGTCCTGTCTGGCTTTGGCTACTTTACTACTACGCTTGCAACTTTTTGAAGAGGGCTTTCTTCAATTTAGTCTCCCTCTGGACTATGTCCAAGGCAATCAATATGACAGGAAAATCAAGTTTCCTTGTCATATTTGCATCCATCTTAAGACATCCCAAACACTGCCTTCGCCGCACCGGTGATCGATGCCTAAATTAATCTTATCGTAGTGGTCCAGGACCGGTTCGTCGATATCGATCGTCCGACGACATCGATTATTCGTCGACACCAGCGAACTTGTCCACCATCTGATTTGGCGACAACACCGCACAGGTTGTTTGTTTTTGGGTTTCACACAGAGATCCATGACAAGAAGACGGTGTTGATCAGTGAGACTCTCACCAGGAATGACTTTGCAGTTAGCCACGTTGCCGATATGATGTTTCCTAGTGATAGAAATCGATTTGGGTAGCGTGCCTCTCACTCCTATAGGTGATCAAGTAGTCGGGCTTCTTTTTGAAGTAAGCGTTCACGAGGGCCAGGTCGGCAGGGGCACACGTACATAGGATTTCTTCCCCTTCCGCATTTCAACTGCTGTAGCTTTCATGAACACGCTCAAATTTTACCGTCATCTCGCCCACATGACCGTTCAGATCACCACCCAAAACGATCCCCAGTGACAACAGGATGGCCCCAAGGACCTCGCCGAGTTTGTTCCAAAACAATACTTTATCAGCGTCGCTTAACAAGTAGGTTACAACCCCCTCAATAAGCACCTTCACGGCCATATGTCGGTTGCTAGAGCGTTTTATCTCCAAGATACAGTCATGCAACCCTCTCAGCGAGCACCATAGCCACCCTGCACTCTCCACCAGGTGCATCCATGTAGATCAGCTTTTAGCCGCTCCTAATGTGCCGGAATCTGCTGCCTTTCCATCGAGTCTCCTACAGAAACGTAACGGCCACTTTTCGCCTGGAAAGTACGTCAGCCAGCTCCCTCGCGCGTCCGGTTAGCGTGCCGATGTTCCACGTTGCGAAGCGGAGTTAATTTTTGTGAGTTGGGGCTCGCATCTAAGTAAAATATACTCCTATCAGGTTAATATTTCGCTAGTTTAGTCATTTATTAGTATAAATAATACGGCGTATTTACATATACTGAAACAAAAAAGGTTTATACTACAAATGGTTTAGGCTTACATGGCTTTTACTGTAGGTACTTTTTGCCAGACTGTATATTTGTGGGGTGTAACTACCTATTTTTTTCATTTTCAGGGATTTACGCCCTAGCTAACTTCTAAACTAAGACTCGTACAGTTCCCTAAATAAGCGAGGCCAAAGCTCGCAAAAAACTAAGTTTCTTCCTAGCACATTTTTTTATAAGTATAAGAACAAAAAAGATATTTAAAAAATATTTTTTTTTATTTAGTTTTTTGCTCATTGCCAAAAGTATGCAAAATGGAGATACGCCCTTTGTTGCGGAAACCATCGATATGTTGGAGCAAAGGACATTTAGACCTTTGAAAAGTATGTGGAGCCGATGCCAACACGTATAAGTAGAGGCCCTTTACAATAACAAGTTTAATAGCAAAGTTTGATATACCTAGACACCAAACTGACGATTATCCCTGCATAAGTTTTAAAATTGTATTTAGCCGGCTTTAAAAATCTACTTAGGTCTTAGGTGTTTTTCTTAAATATTTTGAGGCTGTTATTTGAGCACATCTCACATGGAGGTTTAATGATAAATATCTACCATGACTGTACAATGTTCATACATTCTAATATCAAACAATTACCTCTTATGATTCAGAGACAAAGAGATCGGGAATGTCGTAATAATTGTCTCATACCATACATATACATTTAATATTTCCTACTTAAACGTACGTACGTTACGTATGTATAAAGAATAAAAAAAGCTTGTAAAAAATTGTCTGAATATCATACATGATTAAATTATTCACAAATAAAATATTATGAAACAATTTTATGGAAGACAGATATAGATGTAAATTCCATGCATAAATTAAGGTGAGTAGGTGATGAAAATATATATTTGATGACATCCAGACACGTTGTTCTTGACGACATCTGTGGCGTGGTGGGCGAAAGATGCAGAAGGCCGCGTGTTGGATTCCCGCCTCGAAGAAATATATATGTACAGATATTGGTTTCTATTCAGGGTGTTTCTAGGATACTTACAAAATAAAAGTATTTAAGTAATTTTATCCGTCTGTTCACCATTACACAAGCTTAGCTTGTTAAGTTAAGCTTAGTTAAGTAAAAAAAATATTTTTTACTTTTTGAAAATTACTGTAATTCTTGCCGATGTTTAAGGAATAGTTGACAATTATTTCTTAATTGAAACAAATGTGTATTTTGCCTCTTTATATGGAAAATATTGTATGGACGTACTGGGACTAGCACTTATTGCAGATTCTATTGTTTAATCTAGCTAGAGCAACAGTTTCAACCTCTATAACAAATTAGAAAAAAATGTAGCTTGGGGCTAGATGGCGCTGAGCGAAGTATACTTACCAAAATATTTATTTAGGATGAGAGAACGCCGCGAAACATCAGGTGGACCATTTGCTCGTTTCATCACTTTATCATAATACAAAAATGAATTTCAAAAGGTTTTCGACACGTGTATATTGTATGTAAGGATTACCAACGTTGGAGCATTTACGTAATGGCTCGTACATACAATATTCAAGTCTAAATAGCTACTTGACATGATGTGGTTTGAAGTAATTCGTAGACGTATCTAAAGGGAACATATATGTGGACTGAGTCACGATTTAGAAATATATTTTATGCTAAATGAACGGGGCTTTAGAGCATCGTTAGTCTTTGACATTTCATATGGTTACACTAGAAGTGATTAAATTTAAGAGGATTTTCCAAGTAAAGGAAGGTGATGCTACGTCAAACTTCCTAGATATACAAGCTGGAGTGCCACAAGGTTCTGCTTTTTGCCTGCAACACCAGCATTTCTATCTTGCAACGAATGCAAAATGGCATTCTTAGAGCAATGTGCAATCCACCATGGTTCACCACCAACAATGAGATTCACCAACACCTGCAAATGAGCACAGTCAAGGCGGAAATCCAACTTGCTGCACAAACTTACCAAAACAAACTAGAAAGACATCCCAATGAGCTGGCGGCGAATCTCATTAATCGAACCTACAAGAAGAGACTGAAAAGAAAAGACATCCTGGGCTAGAAAAGCTCCAACTACAAAAGGGTAGCTGCCTTCACTGGAAGGCACACTCGCAATGTCACGACCCCACACAACAAATTTGCTTAAAGTGTTAATGCAACTGATTGCAAATAAAACTATTATAAAAAAATGTCGCGAGATCGGTTGAAAATGCTCACCCACAAAAGTGCCCAACGCGTCATAAGAAGTTTTCACTTCAAAAAAATTTTAATAGGAAGGGTACCTTTCCTTTTAAATTTATTTTTGAAGTGAAAACTTCTTATGGCGCGTTGGGCACTTTTGTGTGTGAGCATTTTCAACCGATCTCGCGACAGATTTTGACGCGACAGATGAGATTTTATTTGTGTTAGTCTTTTTGTTTAACTTATACTGCCATCTATTACACAAATTGAGAAACTTAGTTTCTAGAAAGACCGCTATTCGAATGTAGATGGCGCTGATTTAAATTTTTTACTGCCATCTAGCGAATAAAAAATAAACTATATTTGTTTAAGTGAGTGCTAATAGATGGCAGTAGCAGATCGTTTCAAGAAATATTCTATGAGAAATAACAAGTTTATTGTTTTCACTTCTGCCTGCACTCCCGGAGTGCGCTGTTTTATTTATTTTAGTTTGCTTCTCTATACAAACGTAGTCGACTGTTTCCTCCCTGGATAATGACACTACAGTAAATATTTAAGTGGCATAAAACCTATAACTGCCATGACCTTGACCATGCCCTTATGTCTTATTTTTGTATATTTTTCTTTTATTTTAGATAAAGTAACTAAACTATACTAAATAACAATTAAATAAATATATATTATATAATATATTTTTTGTTTTTTAAGACTCTTACTTCCTATAATAAGTACCTTTTCTCTTAATTAAAATAAATCACAATGCCTCACGGACATAAAGGTTTTACATCTAATGACCCATTTTCCACGTGACTTAAGAAAAATTGTTCAGTAAGAGAGAATAAGGATAAAATAGGGCTTTGTAAAAGTTACCGTTGTCGCCGTGGATTGGTGCAGATTAGATAATATTGGTCATTAAAGGTTTTTTGGTCATTGTAGGAAAAGAAAGATTTTTTGCTCATTAAAAAATGAGCAAAAAATCTTTCGAGCTTTTAATGAAGGTATGTATGTACCTGTAGGGTTCTATTTAGTCGCTAACCTGTTGGAGTGAGTCTCGGCCCAACTTTGAGATGACCAAATTAAACTTGGCTTCGTCACCTTGTTTTTGTGGCGCCATGACGGCCTCGAATTGACCGAACCATAATCGGGGCATGTCCACCCAAAAATCTGGCAGCTTAGTCGACACGCTGATAGCAGCTAATGACATCCCTGATGATTCGGGTTGCTCGATTTTCATCTCCTGTTGCGGTGCCGGAGTCGGCGGCGGCGGCGGTCGTTGTGGAACCGGTGCAAGCTGACCGAGCATAGTGAGTCGCGCGCACCACACCACAGTTTATTTGTTTGCCAAAAAAAAATATGTCTTTTTCACTTGAATGTCACAATCACAAAATCACGTCGGTGGTCACCAATGTAGGGTTCTATTTAGCCTACTTATGGTATTAAATAATAAACGGGTTAACTGTTAAAATGGTTGCGTGTAATTGACAATATGCGCGTCACAGGATGCAGTGCGCGGGCGACTGACTTAGCGTTGCATCTACACCTATGCGCGATACAGATAGCCTTGACCCCCACATACCTATAAATATAAAATAAATAAATAAATAAATAAATAAATATCAGGACAATATTTCAGGACATATGGGGCTAAGCAACTTAATGCTTGTGTTATGGGTGCCAGATAACGGATAAACTACTTATATACTTTTTTTTTTGTAAATATATACATATTATACATATAGGAAACACCCAGAACCAGAAACAAGAATTTATGGTCTGCATAAATACTTGTTCCCGGCGGGAATCGAACCCGCAACCTTCTGCGTCGCAGACGGGTGTTCGTCCGACGCGCCACAGAGGTCGTACCTAGATAGGACAAAAATATTCTATAGAGCTAATGTGTTTTTATTTATTTTTTACTTTTATTATATTTCGTGTTTTAAAAGAATATTAAAATTGTCAAATCATGTGGTCAAATTGAGGACCGCAAATAACGCTTAATAGCGTTATTCTTTTAGAGAATGAAATACTCTAAAAGAATAATCAATGTTTAACTTAGCCTAAATATAAAATCTATGTAATAGAATACCAGTCGTTAAAGATCTTGGTGTTCTTTTTGACGAAACACTCTCATTTCATGATCATTATAACTACATAATAAATCGAAGTACCCAACTACTAGGTTTTCTTTGCAGAACCACTAAAGACTTCAAAAATCCTGATAGTTTTATATATTTATACATAACTTTGATTCGTAGCATACTCGAGTATTGCTCCACCATCTGGTCTCCTTTCTACGCTGTTCACAGCAATAGGATAGAGCGGGTACAGAATACATTTTTATATGTATTGTGTCTAAAATATGGTTTGAAAAGAATACTCCCGTCATACGAGCAAAGATTAAAGAAGTTTAACTTATTGTCCTTAGAGGTCCGCCGCAAATATCATGATCATGTAACACTTTTTAAAATTATACACTCACATCTTGATTCCCCGTACCTCCTAAGTCATGAAAATATTTTTAAGGAAAAATGCATCTTCAAAAAATTAAGAGGTTAATGCGATTCTTAAATTCGACTATGACGGTACTTGACTAAGTGGCGGAATTGGTAACGCATTTGAACGGTATTCAAAGGATGCGAGTTCGAGTCTCGTCTTAGTCGCAATTTTTGAAGATGCATTTTTCCTTAAAAATATTTTCAGATAGCCCAGTGCAGGTTTAGCACTTTAAAAAAAATAAAAAAATCATTGAGATTAGTAAAAGCGCCATCTCTTGTCGAATACGTTAACTAGATGGTTAACTTTCGAGTTATATGTAATGTAAATTCATACTAACAGATGTCGCTAACGAAACTTAATTCGAAAAGAGGTTAATGCGATTCTTAAATTCGACTATGACGGTACTTGACTAAGTGGCGGAATTGGTAACGCATTTGAACGGTATTCAAAGGATGCGAGTTCGAGTCTCGTCTTAGTCGCAATTTTTGAAGATGCATTTTTCCTTAAAAATATTTTCAGATAGCCCAGTGCAGGCTTAGCACTTTAAAAAAAAAAAAATCTCCTAAGTCATATCAAGCCCATGATTAGACAGCCACATCTTAGAATTTTTGTACTTCAAATATATATAAATAACACTTCTTTTATAATCCCATTGTCCGCATGTGTCGCCAATACAACGATCTCATGGTTAATCATAATGACAAAATTGATGTTTTTAACAATAAACTTAATAAATTTAAAAAATGCTTATTGCATATATTGTCTTCTTAGCTTCTTAGGTATACTGTTCACTGCATACTAAAAAATAAATAAATAGACTCTAAATTAGGTATATACGTATGTTAACTGCTTAACAAGAAATAACCATGCTGAATACACATATTTTAGGATATAGTCTAGTTTAAAATTATTTGTTATATTTATCTTATGTCCTTGATATGACTGTATTCTGTTTTGTGTTCCATTAAATAAATAAAAATAAATAAAATAAAATAGAAATTCCAGGTAGAATAGTAGATATACTTAGTACGCCTAAGTGCTTACATCTAACTATATAGTTACTTATCTACAATTCCTTCAAATCTGGAAAGAGATCTAAGATGTCTGTCATTGTTTTAGTCAATGTTTTCACTTCCCCTAACCGTAAATTCTAATAAGTTTAGGTATATAACGTACCTAAACTAAACTAAGTGCTCACACAATTCCTTCAAATCTGAAAAGCGATCATAACCTGCTCAATGCTTTTAATCAATGTTTTCATTCAAATGTTAAAACTATGAGGAAGTTTGAGACGTAACGTACCTAGATACC
Organism: Idaea aversata; assembly: GCA_907269075.1. NCBI lineage: Eukaryota > Metazoa > Arthropoda > Insecta > Lepidoptera > Geometridae > Idaea > Idaea aversata. The sequence goes on from OU026087.1 coordinate 13,890,594, forward strand.
TATTAAAACTAAGCGCACACACAATGCCTTCAAATCTGAAAAGAGATCATTACCTCAGATTCCTGTCAATGCTTTTAATCAATGTTTTCATTTCGCCCAAATGTTAAAACTATGAGGAAGTTTAAGACGTAACGTACCTAGATACCTTTTAAAACAAAGTGATACAAAAATCCTTCAAATCTAAAAAGAGATCATGATCTAAGATTTTCGACATTGCTTTTAATCAATGTTTTCACTTCGCCCAACCGTAAAATTTAATAAGTTTAGGTATATAACGCACCTAGGTACCTATTAAAACTAAGGGCTCATACAATATAATTCCTTCAAATCTGAAAAGAGATCATAGCCTAAGATTTCTGTCAATGCTTTTAATCCGTTTATTCTCCCGTGCCACTACTGATAGTGCTACGGGTAAACGTACATTTCCACTGACACTACACTGTTGCCAGTAGTTTCACGGGAAAGTAAATTTCCCATGGCACGAGTGGGATAGTTTATGGTCTACGTCATAGAACCATTCAATGTTTTCATTACGCCCAAATGTTAAAACTATGAGGATGTTTAAGTATGTAACGTACTTAAGTACCTATTGCTCACATCTAAATATAATCACATATTCAATTCCTACAAATCTGAAAAGAGATCATGATCTAAGATGTCTGTCAGATACGTTTGGAACTATCATAAATCTAATAAATATACAAGATACCTAGATCCCGAAACAAGATTAAGGAAGATGTAACGATAATTGACACTCGTCCCACAACTGAAGTACCTACCCGAGGAGATAAAATAAAGTAGATATACTTAAGTAGAGCTTACCAAAGAAAAACTCGTAGGATGTTCTATTTGTAAAGAACTATTCGATCGTACGATAGATTAGTATTTAGTATGTTTGTTTATTAAATACTAGCAGCAATCTTTGGTTTCACCCGCGTCCGATCCCGTGGAAATATCGGGATAAAAATTAGCTTCTGTTTCTATTATTAGTTTCTGAGTATATTCAATTCAAACAAACAAACAATCAAATCTTTAATATTTACCCAACTAGCAAATTGACCTAAATTATAGCTGTATATCGATGATATAAACAGTCGTATATGCGTGTTAGAAACGTATACCATGCGAAAATGGCCCCACTTTTAGCACTTTTAAGTAATATAATTTATCTATAGTAGCTCCACTTAGGACTAATTGGATACATATTAGTGATATATCTGTGTGTTTTTCGTCTTCTTAGTGTTATATCCGTAACCTTAAATCAGTTGTAACACAATAAAGTTGCAAAAGGGTCGCAGCTACACCGATATCCAGTTATTTGATGATATATCGGTGATTGTGATTCTATTATAAACTAAATCACTGTTTGACTGTGCGCAAATAACGTTGGCTAGTTTCTCGTCAGAAAAATATTGGTAATTCTGGTAAGTAGTGTTTATAATGTTTATCTAAGTTACAATCATTTGTCCATTTTGTTTTCCATTTTGTAAGTGCAATATGTGAATTGTGTTTAGAAGTCATAAATAGTGTAAAATCACATGCGCTTGCAATTTTATTGATAAATTAGTGGTATATTATTATCATTTTTTTAGTGGCCCACTCGAATTTATAATACTTAATAAATAAAAATAATTTTATTTATAAACTGTTTTTGAAGGCGCCATTATTTCATTAATTAGTGTTATTGTTGCTACTAATCAAACGATATACAACATATTGCAGCCATTACAATATTTAGGGTTCTCCAGAAGCCATAAAATAAACCTTAACTATGTCCGTCTTAATAAAACTTATATTTTTCAGTCATCTCAATCTTCACGGAAAAATGGTAGTCGTCATGGATGTAGATTGCTTTATAAATAATAGTACATTGTTACCCTAGGTGTGAAAGTCACTCATTAAAGTCCCGAGACGGAGTTTGGCGCCCGAGTGTAGCGAGGGCGCTAATAGTTCGAGGGACTTAATGAGTCTTTGAGCCGAGGTAAACACTGTGCTTTTCATTACGAATAATACATAAAATTCATCCTAACAACGACAGTGAATGAGAGACTCCATACTACCTGATCCTCTTACAAGGTTGGGTTGGGACCAAAGAGATTATATACATGTAGTGTTATTCTTTGGTGTTACTTAAAGCAAGGAAGTTAGGCAGCTGTCAGTGAAAGCGATTTTCCCTAGGGCTGGAAGTTTTTCTTTCTACACGCTCTTCAGGCACCTTTACACCTACTTTCGGAGTATGAGTAATGAAAAGACTATTTCGTTTTTATTGACTATTTTATTTCATTTCAAAGGTCATATAAATATGTCCCTGGCAATAGTTATGTGTCTTTTTAGCTTTATATTAGAAATGAAAACATTTTTATGTCACTGAAGATATATGAGCGCACACAAATCTTCTTTACGTCTTATGAATGTTAATACAGATCCCCTTATCATTAATTTAGCACAAGTGTTAATAGAAGCTTATATCAAGCATATTTGAGATGTAAGAGCTACATGACATCTATTCTATCATATTTGCGTTTTAGTGGCATCATAAAACCTTCTGTGCAGCATAATTGCTCTTTATTAAAGTTAAAAGTATCAATTTACAGCTGTGTTATATATGTTGTATAAAGCAGCTGACTAAACGTTTATGTGATAAGTTAATAGCGCAATTTAGCTGTATATCCTTATACAGCTAATAAGTGTTTCAAAACACAGATATACAAATAGCAGTTATAGAGTTACTAATATATGACTTAAATATCACTACTTAGTGATAAAAGTTTGTCTGTTATCACAATTTTGCTAGCTGGGTATAATATTATAGTATAGATATGTACATCTTCAATAGTATAAATTGATGTAAGATATTTGTATCTTCTTTTTTAACCATTTTTGTTATGTATTTTGGGTCAAATAAACTATTATGTTCTTCTATTCTTAATGCATTGTTCAGCTACACTACCTTTTCATTAAGGTGGAGGAAATGCGCGCTTATGCATCATGTGTATGTGGGGTTCCGTCTGGCCTGCCTGCCTAGCATGAAGACCAAAACACGATACGATAAAGCGATATAACTACATCAATTCTCAAAATATGATAGATAAAGCCGCCATGTTGATTTTTTATTATAAATTGCGATAAAACTTATGATAAAAATTCAACATGGCGGCTTTATCTATCTTAATTTGAGAGTTGATGTAGTTATATCGCTTTATCGTATCGTGTTTTGGTCTTCATGCTAAGCAGGCTGAAGGTGGAAGACGACCAGAGGTTTACCCATTTAAAAACTCGACCGGTTCCTCAGACGCCTTCATGTTGGGACTGCGGAAACTTGGTGCCATCCTTCCGCAGTACCCGACGGCTGCTATAGTTTCTTGCCGGTTAGGCATTTCACTGACCGTTCAAATTAAAAATACTGCCTCCAAATTAATACGACGACCATGATCGACTGAAAAGAAAAGTCTGCATCCGCTAGTGGATTTAATAAACCGTCCAATAATATGATACCTATTCACAAATAGTTTTATGCATTCTACTGTCTCTTCATATAAAATATTTCAAGCTTTTCGTCGAACAAAGCTTTTGAAAATCAACCAATCATCATTTTCAGTTTTTATTATTATCAGATTCTGTTTTTGGCACCTAGGTATAGTTATACATTACCACCTCTGCGTTTTAAATTTGCTATTATTTCATCGTCTTTAACACAAAAAAAGGATACGTCAAACCCAAGTCATGGAACGTTCTGATGATAGCAACTTTAAAAGTAGTAAGTAAGTAACCAGTAAGCAATTAAGAGGGAAAAGATTTTTTATTATTTTAGAGATCTTTTCCTAAAATTTTAAACCAGGTAAGTTACGACAGGCAGGTACCTAGAGTGTGGCTCATTTTAGGAAAAGATCTCTAAAATGATAAAAAATCTTTTCCCTTTTAATTGCTTAAAAATACAGAACGTAATTTAATTTCGTTAAATGAAAAGAAATTCTTTCTCTCAAAAAATATTTTACAATTCTCCTAAAAGTTTTCAAATGGGGGTCAGGGGCGAGCTTTTTCCAGAAAACAATGAAAAGCTTTTGATTGGATTCATTCCTCAAGTTAGGTAAGTACCTACTCTATTTATATTATGAGGAAATGTCAAATACTTATTGGACCAATTTCTTAAAGAGATCAACTATGATAAGTATACAAGTAGTAGTAGTAAGTATGTATTTTTATTTACTAACTAGGTACCTATTTGACATTATGTAATTTATTTTATTTTGACGTGACAACGTTTTATAAATTGGTTTGCCGGGTGACACTTCAAGAAACTGCGTTACGCTCCGCTGACGTTATGCGCTCACAATGAGAGCGAGTGAGAGGCACGCGGGCATGGTTACCCCGCCTAAGAGCGAGAGAGACAGACATAAAAAGTGAAAGGCACGCGTCCCTTCCACTCGAGCACAGTTGTTGTCACGTAAAACTTTCGCCCGTTTACCGACTTTACAGGCAACCAGTTTTTTAATATTTGAACGTTTACTCTGGGACGGAATACAAATGTTCAAATATGAATTATTGTAAGACCTTTATGCTATGCATTCTGGCGAATAAAATTTATAAGATCATTGAATTTATCATATCTTTTAATTTGAGTCTGCACAACATGACGTTTTATAGATAGATATATTAGATAGATACCTACATACAAAATAAAACAAATACAAATACCTATATATTTATTAAAACTCATTTACGACGACGATTTTTTCTACGTTTCCTTAAGAGGAAAGGGAACCGGGGGATTTTTCCATACAAACTATTACAAACGTAGTCGCCTGTTTTCTCCCTGGATAATGACACTAGAGCAAATATTTTTGGTGCATAAAACTTATAACTGCCATGATCATGCCCTTATTTTTTTATTTTTTTTATTTTTTTATTTTTATAATCTTAATTTCTATGATAATTAGAAAATGAAAAAACCAAAACATAGGGGCATAGTCATGGCAGTTGTAGGTTTTATGGCACAAAAATATTTGTGCTAGTGTCATTATCCAGGGAGGAAACAGTCGACTACGTTTGTATGGAGAGCGCGCAGGTACCCTTTCACCTTAATGGTTACATTTTAGCTAACCCTAAATTTTTTACGTAAAATAAGTAGGTACCTACTTAAGTAGGCAATCATTTATCAGACTTCATCCTAGAGGCTAGAGACAGATCGATGTAATTAATTCCTAACTCCGTTTAAATGGCCCATAGAAGAAATAGTGGGATTCTTACGAAGAAATACAGCTAATAATCTAAAAATAGTATATTAAGACGTATTGCTGCTATTCGTTTCAGTGTTCATTTACTTCAATGTCGGGTTGCATCACACGCATCGACACGCAACGTAATCGGCATTCGTTAAACCACTACCGAAATGGAAACATTATACAGGGTTTTTGGTAATTATACTAGCAAGCCGTTGAGAGCCACTTCTGTGCATTTTACATTATCATAAATAATGTAAAATGTAACAACTTGTAATAACCTACCTATCTCTAAGCAAATAAATGATTTGATTTGATTTGATTTGCACTTTAACAAACAAATTTTGAAAAAAAAAAATGAAAATTTTGAGGTTAAGTATATAAATTCTAAAAACAGCTAATTTTGTAAAACAAAAGTCATTAAGACTAAGAACAATAGATAAAACTTCAAAAATAAGTAAAATTTTAAGGTTAATGACTTCTCCGTGTAAGGAACAGCTGATTTTCAACCTCAATATTTTGAAAAAAAAAATTGAATTTCCAAAACTCGTAGAACAAAAGTAGCCCTCAACGGCTTGCTAGTATGATTGCCAATAACGCAATTTAACGAGTTAAAAATATACGTAAGAAGGATCAAACATAGGCATTTCAATCCGTACGCTCTATCAATCTTCTTTTGTCGTTCTTCTTCTTATCGTGTCCATGGCTGTTTAGCGTACCCAAAGGGTAATAAAAATGGGACTCTAGTACTAATACTTCACTGTCCGTCCGTCCGTCTGTCTGTCACCAGGCTGTATCTCATGAACCGTGATAGCTAGAGAGTTAAAACTTTCACAGATTATGTATTTATGTCGCCGCTATAAAACAAAACAGAAAACCGGACGGAAACGGATGGTACGGAACCCTTTATGTACAAGTCCGACTCGCACTTAGCCGGTTTTTTCTACTTATACCTTGCTAGCGACCCGCCCCGGCTTCACACGGCTGTATTATGCATGTATAATATTTAAAAATATTCCTCTTTAATCACTCTATCTATTTAAAAAAACCGCATCAAAATCCGTTGCGTAGTTTTAAAGATCTAAGCATACATAGTGACAAAGGGAAATAGGGTCATAGGGACGGTGAAATTTTATTTTTATTTATTTATTTCACACACACAATATAGAACATAATACACACCGCTTAATTAGAGCCAAACCTACGTATTATTGTAACTGCTGAGGTGTTTATGACAGTAGCCACCCATATAGATCAATAGATCTGTGCTTGGGTGAACCACATAAATAGCGACACATTCATCGTTCATACGCGGGGTAGATAGGTACTTTATCTGCTTAATGTTAGTAGGTGCACATAATACTGCTCATTCAAATGGACTCCCATTTAATCTCTACAACACATCCTAACTTAATTTTAAAGACGCTTCAAAGTGATGGAATGCACTGCATGACACCTATTGAATTAGATTTTTTTTTTTTTTTTTTTTAATTTGACTAAGTAAGTATGGATAAAACAGAAGAAACAAAAACATGCGAAAAGGAAAATATCATGTTAATGCCACGAGTATAATATAAATTATGATATAAAATACATACACACACACTTACATTTATAAAATAAAATAAAATACATATTATATAAATATATATATACCTCCTTTGTAATAGTTATAAAACCTACAATATTATATACTTACCTACCTATACAATATTGAACTGAATAAACAAACTTCATACTTACCACTACATAGTATAAAACAAAGTCACCCCTCGCCGTCCCCATGTCCCTATGTATGCCCAGACCTCCAAAACCACGCAACGGATCTCGATGCGGTTCCTTTCAATAGATAGAGTGATTAAAGAGAAAGGCCTTTAGATATTATACATGCATAAAACAGCCGCGCGAAGCCGGGGCGGGTCGCTAGTTTAGTACAAAACAAACAAATTCCACCTCAATCTACCTACTGCAACCTGCTATCACCTGACCATAGTCGCCACAAGTCATCAAATTCAGTAGCTTCTAGGGTCGTCAACCACAAGTTCACTTTTCTTTTAAAACTGTTTCCGTGAACATGTGGTTCACAGATGTCTGAATTCTCTATAACCTCATCGGGCAAATCATTGAATATACGCGGAGCGAGTGCAGTGAAGTGCCGCCGAGTGAAGACTAACCTTGAACCTGGTGGTTTAAAAAGTTGTGTATCTACTACATTACGTTTAGGTCTATTTGATGAAGTATAGACCATATCACCCAGTCGTTTGCTCATATATATTATAACCTGTCTAACATATTATAACCTGTCTAACTAAATGTGACTTTATTTTATACTATGTAGTGATAATAAAGCAATTTGAAAAAAAATCGTGTCTGGTGGCCTTAGAACAAGGAGTAGAACAGTAATTCATAGTTTTTTTCAATTCATATCTGTTTATGTATTTTTCCCTCGGTTTTAAAATTTAAAACTACTTCGCCGATTAAAATTTGTTTTTCACCATAGCTCTATTTTTGGGAAAGGTTATTCTAGACTTTACATCAAAATCTAAAAAGTAGAAACTGAAGTAGAAGAATTTTATACTATTTCTGATTTTCCAACGGTATTGAGCTCAACGCCAATTTTTTTGTGCTTTTTATTGTGCCCATTTTTTATGTGTTCAGCAAATAAAATGTTATTTCTTTCTTTCTTTATAACGCGAGTAAAACCACGGGGCCAGCCAAGTCACTAATATGAATTTAAAATCTCTCGACTTTGTTTACAGACACGGTTATTTTAATTTATTTTGGCTTATCCTTAACGCAGTAGAGATTTATCAACCCAAAAATGATCCTTTTTAAATTGGTTGGTAAATAATGGTCATCCTATTCTAGCCCACGATACTTGAAAAACAAATAAATATGTATATACAAATGCGAAAGGCTATTTGTCCTCTTTGCGGTCAATAAGTCCCACGGATTTTCATGATAATTTGTACATAGCTAATCCACTACGGAAGAGATGCTCAACATTTTGTGCGAGTGAAGCTGCAAGGCGCCAATAGGTAGCTTTTCCTAAAAAATCAAAAAAGCGTAGGAAATAAATCCTTAAAATTTTATGTGTATTGCCTATTATTAGGTATACCTGAGACCTAAACATTTTTAAATACGGTTTTTTTAAGGTTTTTCCTTTGTCGGGTTTAGCAGTTTGCTTGCATAAATGGTAACATAATTATGTAAATGCAAAATCTATGTTAAACCCAAAAAACTATGGTTAATATATTATACAGAAAAATATAGCGTAAGTATTCTTAAACGCTATTATCTACGAAAAGCGAACAAAGAAGTACCTAAAAATAAACTATTTCCTTGTTATAAAAGAATAGGGAAGCGTGTAACTGACGCAGAGTTACTCCAAAAGCTTTTATGGTGTTAAGGTAAATGATACCCACATTCTACGAATAGCGAAACACTCACTTATACGCACGACAAGATGGCACTTATTTTCAGCAACACCCTTCACCCGTCTTCAATTAACAAAGCAATTAATTTCACTTCAACTATCACGCATGATATCTATATATATAAATTTCAAAGACTGACTGATGTATCAACGTACAGCCCACGTACAGCCTAATCCAAAAGGCGGATCGGGCTAACATTTGGCACATAGATAGTTGTTATAAAACATGCATCCACTACGGCGAAGCTTAGACGTTAAGTTTATAATATGGTTCATCAGTATGATAAATACTGATGGATTACATTCCATCGACAGAATAAACAGGCAAGGCATGTATGATAAATACTGACATTCATCAATACACAAACATATAAGATCAGCAAAATACCACTATCTATACTTCACTACATAGTCACTATCACTACATCACTATCACTACATAGTATAAAATAAAGTGACTTTTCGCCGTCCCTGTGTCCCTATTTCCCTTTGTATGCTTAGATCTTTAAAACCACGCAACGGATTTTAATGCGGTTTTTTTTAATAGATAGAGTGATTCAAGAGGAAGGTTTATATGTATAATACATGCATAATATAGCCGTGCGAAGCCGGAGCAGGTCGCTAGTAATATTATAAAGCTGAACAATTTGTTTGTTTGAACGCGCTAATCTCAGGAACTACCCACTGGTTCCAATTAAAATATTTTTGTTTGTGTTAGATAGTCCATTTATTGACAAAGGCTACAAGCTATTTTATATTTCGATATTCCCACGGGATCGGGAGTTATGCGGATGGAACCGCGAAGCGCTGCTAGTATTTGATAAATACTGCTAGTCTACGCCTTAGAAAGGTTTTGGTAAATTCGATCTTTTTCTGATTATCTATTTCCTTGCGTTTTTTCTTTTCTTCTATCTCCTACACAGACAAAGTCGCGGGTGAAAACTAGTCAGTAAATAAAACTACAAAGTTAATTTTATGATTCGTTTAGGTAACTCTATACCTTAATTACTCAAATAGAGACACGCCTTTTCAACTCATACACTGCTATAACAATACAAAAACCTTTTAGAATTATTGCAACAAAATTTACTACATGGAATTAATTGGGTGCGGCCAGAAAAGTTTGAAAACCATATGTTTTACGATGTACGTAAATTAACAAGGGAACGGGGGAAGGCCGCAATTAACCCTTCCATTACAGTTGTGAGTGGACTCGGGACTATATCTCGGCTAAATTCAATTTAAACAAAATGTATCTATATTAAGTTTTGTCCCTAAAACACTAGACATGTTTTAGTCAGCATTAGATTCATAAAACCTTTAAAGCTCAACTGACTGAAGAATAGAAATAAAACAAGCTGCGCCCTGCGGTTTTACTTGTGTTAGTGTCGCAAAACAATATTTATTTTTGATAAACACAGCAAACGTTAAAGTTACGACGCACTACAAACTTACAGTCCTGTTTTTAGACCCCGACGCAAAAACGACGGGGTGTTTTAAGTTTGACGTGTCTGTGTGTGTGTCTGTGTGTGTGTCTGTCTGTGGCATCGTAGCTCCCGAACGGATGAACCTATTTTGATTTTTTATTTAAATAATCGTTTCTCAGTGCGAAAAGACTGACTTTGACTTTCTCCCCCCAAAGTTAATGTCAAAAGTCAAAAATTTTTATTTCTTTGGATGCTTAATCCATTAAAATTTGTACAAAGACCACATACAATCGTCTTAAAAACTAAGTTAGGATGTGTGCCTTCGGAACGCGCCCACCAATGAGAAGAAGGCACAAGAAACTCATGGGTTGTTTTTTTTGTTTCAGACTCGTAGCTCTTGAGTTTCAGAGAATTCGTGTTGATACTTTTCTTTATAATTATACCTAGGTATAGGTAACTGACTAAGTGTCTGTCTGACTAAGTTGTCTGTTAAACTTTTTATACTTACACGATTTGTATTCACAGTAATCATTTTCCCGGGTTAATCGCGTATTATTTAAAGAAAAAAAATATATAAGTACGCGATTTCGATGAAGTTGTCTGTTTTCGAATAAAAATGTTCCATTTCGTTCAATGACTGACAGTTTTTATTATAGAAATCCTAAGAAAACACATATTTTTCGTTATTTTAAATGACAATGGACAGTTCAGACAGTTCCATCAAGTTCAAGTATGTAGGTAAAATCACTGGAAAATAAACAAAATTGCTTGACAAAGTAAGTTACGGGAAAGCAATAAGCGAAATTGTACATTCTATTTCAGAATATATTATTAAAGTGAGACGAAATTGTTCCAATGTCGTGTTGACAAGGTAAATTGGGCCAGTCAGTGTATAGAATGGTTGTAGAATATATTTCCCAACTCTTAGTTTCTTAATATCGCACTAAATCACATCGAACTTTGAAAGATAAATAGCGTCGTTATATTAAGAAATTATTTTTCCTATTTTTATTGACTGTAGAAAATTATATTTATCGCTCCAACCTATGTTTGATTTTGTTTTACTTGAAATCCATATTTCGAATTAAAAAAAATTAAATCGTCAAATTATCTTTAGCTGGTTTATAACAAACTTCGAAGAAATGAGGCGATTGAGTAAAATAATTGAGAACATTTAAGTAACTAAATATATTAAAGGCAAACCAGCATAAATATATTTATAACAACGTTTAAATACACTTCTCTCTCTTAAATTTTTAGGGTTCCGTCCCGTCTTGTCTTGTCCGTCTGTCTGTCCGTGTGTCACCACCGATTATCTCAGTTTTTACAAAAGTGCCATGTTATAGGAAATATCTTTGTTTTTATACAATTCAATGGCTAATTTATTTAAACGCACAACTGCAGTTTAAGCTTTGTAATTCATTCCATTTTTGTTTTTATACAATACTTTCCTTTGAAACATTGTATGAATTTAAAAAATAGAGGAAGGTTTTTTCATTATGTACAGATGAGAGCTAACATAGCCTTGCAAGTTTATGAACCACGGTCTTTCTTTGACTAAGAAGGTCGATTCGTACAATATAGGTACCTACCTACTGTTACTTATCTTCTACATATAGTCTATAGTATCGTTAAACGAATATATTTTTTGCGGGATAACCTTAATAATTCGCAGTTTTCTGCAATATTGCATTTAGGTAATCTAGCTACTTAAGCAGTATTTTACTCACAAGCATCCACAAGCATCCTCTTGTAATAGTAGGTGCACATAATTTCTCTCGTTGAAAGAAAATCTTTTAATTTTTCTTTGTTTGAAATTCGTTGAAAAAATATGATGTAGGTATTTTGCTGGGTACGTATTTAGAAATAAAAACACAGTTCAAATAAAAATATCGTATCAGTATAATTTCAATATTTTAAACTTTCAAAGGTAAACGGGCATTTTAGAAAGTTTGTAAAAATATAGTATTATAATTTACAGTATAAATTGACAAACATAGCTTTTGAAAGAATACAATGTATTAGGATAATTACAAAAAATCTTATAGATTAACTTAAGAGGAAAGGGTACTGGGGGCTTTCTCCATACAAACTATTACAACCGTAGTCGACTGTTTTCTCCCTGGATAATGACACTAGAGCAAATATTTTTGGTGCATAAAACTTATAACTGCCATGACCATGCCCTATTTTTTTTTTTTTAATTTTTAATTTTTTTTTTTAAATTTCTATGATAATTAGAAAATGAAAAAAACCAAAACATAGGGGCATAGTCATGGCAGTTATAGGTTTTATGGCACAAACATATTTGTGCTAGTGTCATTATCCAGGGAGGAAACAATCGACTACGTTTGTATGGAGAGCGCGCAGGTACCCTTTCACCTTAACATGTAATGTAGGTTAAATACATAATAAGGTTAAATGTGGTTAATGGTGTACATACATAAAACATGCTCATCAGAAGGGTCTTACAAGGGTCATTACATACATTCACTCTGCCATGAAATCAGCTAAATGTCCATGTAGCTTAATATTACGTAAAAGGAGCTGTAAATGTTCCTTCTTGCAATTTAACTAAGTACGTGGTTAATTTTATTACGCCTTTTACAATTTGTTAATCAATTAAACAAAATGGATGGCCAATATTTTCCTTCGATGAGTACAGTTTAGGTAGATACAGAGCTAAAACAACATCTGTATAAAATACAGACTATTAATAAAAATATATTTTAACAACTTGAAATAATAGTCAAGTTACGTGTCGAGTTGCGATTAGAAGAATACATATTTTCACGACATTCCTTCGACTTTAGTTTGTTGAAAGAGTTTTTTTAGATATGAAACTCTCTAATAACACCAATTAATCATTAGGTATACGAAATTACAATGTTAAAAAATTTAAATGCAAATAAAATCGAAGTCCGTACACATAGAATTTATTGATTTACAAAAATTTGCCTAGAAATTTGGACCCTAGATAATAAAAACTAGTGCTAGGTTTAAGACAAGTGAGTAATAAATTCTACCATACATTCTCTTACTATCTAAAAACAGTATTTACAAATTAGTTTTTGCGTCTTGGCTCAAAAGACGCAGAAACTAAAAAAATACCTATTTACATAAAGTAACACCCTATTACTAATCTACGTGAAATTAATTAGGTAATCATAAAATATTTATAACATATTAATAATTGAATCTATATTATCATTATTATTTCTTAAACTATTTTGATACTATATCACGAAGAACTACTACTATGTTTCACAAGAAAATTCATTGATTACTTAAAGTAAGTTTTTTCGTATTTCGTAGAGAGCAAAATTATCTGAAACAAAAAGACAAAAACATTAACTTGATTGAAAAAAATATTTAACAAAATTGATTTTTATTCTGGTTGGCTAGCTTTTGTACAGTCGGCTGCATAATTGCAGCCGCCGGTAGAGTTCGAAAATTATAATTATTGGAATATTTTCATTCTAATAATTTTTGTTTGATAAATTGATGAGTTAGAAGACTCTAAACTTCAACTAAAGCAGGTGTCTAGAATCTTGTTTGTGTTGAAAACATTCTTATAACAGCCGTTTTGGAGCTCTACGGTGGGTCTGCAATTATGCAGCCGACCGTACCTAATGCATTTAGACGTATGAAAGGAATCTGTTTCACAATAGTGCATAGATACTTAAAATATGCTGGATTCTCATGACTCGGTAAGTTGTACAGCTTCAGCAAGGACGTATGATAGATAGATAGATAACTTTATTTGTACAACACAGTAAGGAACATATAAATACAAAAGCAAAGTAAAGTAATAGCTAGAAAGTACAAGTACGTATGACGTGGACGTATGGTTTTAGTGGAACCACTATTTCAAATAGTAGTTCAAATAGTAGGTAATAATAGTAATAATAGCGAATAAGTTTTACAGCATCAGTAAGGACGTATGGTTTTAGTGGAACCACTATTTCAAATAGTAGTTCAAATAGTAAGTAATAATAGCGAATAAGTTTTACAGCATCAGTAAGGACGTATGGTTTTAGTGGAACCACTATTTCAAATAGTAGTTCAAATAGTAGGTAATAATAGTAATAATAGCGAATAAGTTTTACAGCATCAGTAAGGACGTATGGTTTTAGTGGAACCACTATTTCAAATAGTAGTTCAAATAGTAAGTAATAATAGCGAATAAGTTTTACAGCATCAGTAAGGACGTATGGTTTTAGTGGAACCACTATTTCAAATAGTAGTTCAAATAGTAGGTAATAATAGTAATAATAGCGAATAAGTTTTACAGCATCAGTAAGGACGTATGGTTTTAGTGGAACCACTATTTCAAATAGTAGTTCAAATAGTAAGTAATAATAGCGAATAAGTTTTACAGCATCAGTAAGGACGTATGGTTTTAGTGGAACCACTATTTCAAATAGTAGTTCAAATAGTAAGTAATAATAGCGAATAAGTTTTACAGCATCAGTAAGGACGTATGGTTTTAGTGGAACCACTATTTCAAATAGTAGTTCAAATAGTAAGTAATAATAGCGAATAAGTTTTACAGCATCAGTAAGGACGTATGGCTTTAGTGGAACGACGTACCACTATTAGCGCACTATTATACTCGCTTTTAGCGATAAGGCCGCCCATTGTGCCATATTGTTTGGTTTATATTGATTTTTTAGCAGGAATTTATGTTAGAATTAAGATTTCATATGGTACAATAAAGAGTTTATCTATCTATCTCTCTAATGCGGGATCTTTAAGACTATACAATGATCCCGCGGGATTGTGATATTTCACTTTGCGAGATCCCCATCCCAAGAGATAATACCCGTTGGTTCTAACAATTTGTTCAAACGGCTTTATTTAGACAGACATCCCTACGGCTTTTTAAAGTTTAGGGACTTTTTCTAATAACTGAAAAGAATCCATTAGGTAAAGTTTAGGGACTTTTTCTAATAACTGAAAAGAATCCATTAGGTAAAGTTTAGGGACTTTTTCTAATAACTGAAAAGAATCCATTAGGTAAAGTTTAGGGACTTTTTGTTATAACTGAAAAGAATCTATTAGGTAAAGTTTAGGGACTTTTTCTAATAACTGATAAGAATCCATTAGGTAAAGTTTAGGGACTTTTTCTAATATCTGAAAAGAATCCATTAGGTTAAGTTTAGGGAATTTTTGTAACAGTATTTTGAATACACAATCACTGTTCCCCTAGCCTTGAAATACCCTTGTCTTATAGAAACTGGGTATAAAACTCGTATATTTATATACTTAGGTTATTTTACCCTTTTTTCATCATTTTGAAACCACAAGGATACTTATATACAGTGTTACTAAGGCTAGGAATCTAGACCTACATAGGTATAAATCTAAGCATACATAGATAGAATTCGCTTGTTAAACATTTCGTTATGGGTGGGTGAATGAGAGCGAATAATTATGAGCTCCAATGGTAATGTTAATTAACATATTTCATTAAATATAGAAATATGTTTGCAACTAGACTCAATTAGATTATTTGAATAATAAATGAGCAATATGAATAATTATCAATACCGATTAATTCATTATTACGCCGAACTGCCTAACTATTTAATTATCTGCCCCGTATACCTTTCCAGACCATAATCTGTAAAAAATATTTTAGCCAATTAGGATTTCTAAATTGTATACCTAATTATATACTAAAGCTGATCATCCACTGGCAACTAAACTAAGTTAGTTTAGCTCAGCTCGCATAGTTGAGCCAGTTTTTCTATTTTACATAGCTTAGCTGACATAGTTTGCGGTGGACGCACATCATGTACGAAAAACTGGCTCAACTTGTTAGCTGGCGGTGGACCATCGGCTTTAGGGTAACAAAATAGGAATTGCCAAACTGGTCTCCAAAATTAAAGTTGACTTTTTTAAAGCTATTTAATTTCACTTGCACCACAAAAAATAAGTACGTTTAAAACCTTAAAGATGTTAAACCAACTGTTAAAAGAATTTCATTTTAGATTACCCGTTAAATGTATTTAGATAAATATGTTTCAGTTCAATCTTAGCAAGCCGCCCTAAAAGTGGCGACCTGGAGTTTAATTTCCGCAATGAACAAATAATTTCGAGTGCAAAGGAACTTCTATGAATAAGTTCAAATAAATAAGAGGTATCTTCTGATCTTGTTTAAATTTATAAACAATGTTGTTGATCATGGGTTTTTGTTCAGGTAGATAGGATAGATGTTTCCCGGAAGGGCAACATTTATTATTTCAAAGTAAAACATGGTTAATGACGTTGTTTGTCGACGTAATCAAAGCTGAGCTTAAGTTAATTTAGACCCTTTTTCATTAACGATCGTTTAATTAAATTATTTACCTGCTTTTAAATGTAAGCATGTATATATGACGAGCAGCGCTCCGCGGTTTCACCCGCGTAACTCCTCATCCCGTGGGAATATCGGGATAAAAAGTAGTCTATGTTTATTTTCAATGAATCAATGTATCCACATACCCAGTTTCATCAAAATCGGTCCAGAAGTTTCTGACGTTACAAACAAAGGAAGAAAAAACTTTCCTCTTTATAATAATTTGTATGTAGACTACTGATTTTCATCTAAAAATATTAGGCTTCAGCATCATGGTGACTTTTAAAACTTATCAACAACGAACATGTTGATATTCAATTGTAAAAATGGAAGTGTACAAAAAGGTCCGAGCTTATGAAACACTAAGCCCTAACACGTGTACCTACGTATTTCCGAAGAAACTTAACAGGAAAGGGTACCAACGCTCTCTCCATACAGACGTAGTCGACTGTTTACTCTCTGGATAATGACACTATACCAAATATTTTTGTTGCTTAGAAGTTATAACTGCCATGACCATGGTTGTTTTTTTTATTTTTAAATCTTAATTTCTATGATAATTCGAAAATGAAAAAATCAAGACATATGGCATAGTCATGGCAGTTCTATTATAGGTTTTATGCAACAATAATAATATTTGCTATAGTGTCTTTATCCAGGGAGGAAACAGTCGACTACGTTTATATGGATAGAGCGGAGGTACCCTTTCACCTTAAGGATAATACCTACTAGAATCGACCTATTTGAATAAGCTATGTTACGCAGACCTTTGATAGAAACCTTATAATCATTTGAGCTCACAGTATAAACAGTATCTCTGTCTTTACCGCATCATCTAGGTATTTGAAAAAACGAAGTTGAAGTTTAAGCTATTCATCTCGCTTCGTATATTGACCGATGGCCGTTTTTAAGTTTGATGGTTCAAAAAAACACGTTTGATCGAGTGTTTAAAGAACGCGTGGTAAGGCATCTGACTATAAATATAAGGGTTCCTTTTTTACTTTTTGAGGTACGGAACCCTAAAAAGGCACATAACTGTAGGTATTTGTAACTATTTTACTTAACCACTCAAGCATCTTTGTTATTTAATATCCTACAGTTCGGAATGCGACCCTATTGCGTGACTACTATTTCTAAATAACTTGGCGTAAAGTTTTCTCATTAATCGTACATTTAATTAAGAAGTTGTACTCGTAAATGTTTCTTTGTAATTTATCCAGTTTCCAAATGTCATTGTCTCATCACTACATAGTATAAAATAAAGTCACTTTTCGCCGTCCCTATGTCCCTATTTCCCTTTGTATGCTTAGATCTTTAAAACTACGCAACGGATTTTGATGCGGTTTTTTTTAATGGATAGAGTGATTCAAAAGGAAGGTTTATATGTATAATACATGCATAATATAGCTATGCAAAGCCGGAGCGGGTCGCTAGTCAATCAATAACTCTTACTTGCTTACTCAAAAAGGACTAAGTTCCACAAAACCTCGAGTTGATGTTTCGCGTCGAAAGGGTTCCAGATGCATCGAAAGATAGGATACCCAATTTGCTAGGATTGAAAAAGAAAGATGACTATAGCGAGTAAAAATAAATGAAGTGTGTAACGAAGCTGTATGGGCTATTAATTAACTCTTTGCCTGCCCCGAAAAGGCAATAAAGAAAAAAAAGGTTGTTTGATCCTAGAATTACATCTCAGCGCCGTCCTTCGGTTTCGGAACTAGTATGTAAATCCACATTAAAAAACTTGAATTTAGAATTGAAAAATAAACCCCGACTTTTATCCCCATAACTTTCGGACGGCTGAACCGATTTTGATCAAACATTTTTTTATTTTTTATTTATTTAACCAAAAAAGTACACATTGTAAACTGCAAAGTGCAGTTTGTTGGCGAGCGCGCGCTTATTTACTAACATTACATGTATGTGCACATCTTAATACCTACCCACTAAAGAGTTTATAGATATAGAAAATTTCAAATGAA